>JAFREQ010000038.1:1366659-2733318 GCA_025331565.1 Holacanthus passer
CTGTGTGTTAGCACTGGGGGACATGGGGAGGGAAAAGAGCATTGGGTTCTGTGTAGCACAGCAGGAAACTTACAGCAAAGGGCACAGATTGCTCACAGCATGCACACTGGTCTGTTTCTGTAAGTGTGCGTATGTGTGTGTGTGTGTCTATGATCTTTCCTCCACCAGAGGTTGTGTACAAACCTTGTGGTAAACCCTGTACTGGCAACCAACACAGAGGAGGCAAACTAAGGGTTGCAGTTCAAACTGAAAGCTTAATTTCTATCAAGCATGTTAGTAATAATGTGTAAAAATTTCAAAACCATGTTTTTTCTCTCTTTGTTTTAGATTTCCATCCACATTAAGCTGCCCTTTCCATTCTCAAAAACTGAGGTTTTGGTAAATGCTGATATTCAATAAAATGCATTAAAATACAATATAATATTCAGTTGCTGGCTGGATGAAAATTGTGTCACAGCATAACAAAGAAAATTGCTAAATTATGCAGCCACATATTCAAATTTAAACCTGTGTCAGTATCTATCAAGGAAAATGATTACAAGGGGGCTGAATGATTTGAAATAACATCATGGAAAGATCAGAATATCGCTGCAGAATGTAAATTGAAAATTGTGTCCTGCTCAGAATCACCTGTCTATGGCAGCCAACCCCTGCTGAGAAGGTTAAGATCAGCTTTTGACCAGCTGTCCAGCAGTAACACAGAGAAAAATAAAGCAGCTGCAAAATGCAGGAAATGTTGCTCCTGTCAACAGTAGACTTACTGTCCTTCAGACAATTTCTGAACAAGAAAGTTGTCAGAAAGAGGTCGTTATGTCCTTTCCAAAGTAGCACAAAGTGCAGTTTCCAATTTTGCTCACTAAAATTCTTTACTGTATGTGTTGTAAGACCGTGCAAGCAACAGTAAGTCATTTGATTGATGGTTGTGATGCAAAAGCCCAGGATTTACTGTATAGCTTTAGTTACTAAGTAGCATTTATAACATTTGATGAAGTCACATTTTATATTTGCATTTTTCATTTAACTGTTTAGTGCTAGTTTAGGAAGTTGTGTGCCCTTTGTGTAGCCAAGTGGGCAAGGATGTGGAGGACAGGTCATATGCTCATGTCATACTAAGGTTGAAAAAAGAAAGATAGTTTGGTGCTTTCTACATGTAAACAGTGTTTTGAGATCGATCCACATTAGTGTAGACTTGGCATCAAAGTGGTGTCTGCAAGTGAGTGTAACCTTGAATCACAACCACACCTTTGGCTTTTCATGACCCTCAGTTTGCCTACATGTGTCTACATGTGTGCACAAAGCGGCCACGTTCATTAGAAACACAGGCGCAGAAAGTGTTGGAGCTGCATGTGTGATTCCGTCCTCGCTCCGTTCACACATCTGCTCCAGCGCAGCTCCGGCGCCAGCAGTTAAATATGTTCTGCTCTGTTCATCTTCCCCCATTTCTCACCCCTCCTCCAGCTCTACTCTTTCCAGGGTAGCTCCCTTTTTTCCCCCAGAGGAGATTAGTGTCTCCTCTATGAAGTACAACTTGACCTTAACCCTCCCTCGTTCTCGCTCACACTGCCTCCACCACTCCCCTCATCACCATTTGATGTAAATGCAAATGATTCATCTTCTTCCACTGATACAGTATCAGCAGCCTCTGACTGGGGAGACAAAAAGACTTTTTTTACAGAGCTGTTCTCCGTTCTGACAAGTCAAGTGCCTCACAGGGGCTCTTTTAAACATCACTGGAGCATAATTGAATGTATATACAGTTGAGGTGAGTCTAGAAGTGTCTTGCTAGTTAGGTCTCAAAGCACCGACCCAGCTGGCTTTTCACAAATAATACCAAAATAGTAATTGTTATTCTTATCCTTTCTCAGTTTCCCCATCTTTCTCTGTTTGCCGTTCTCTCTCTCCCTCTTTCCCTCTCCTCCTCCTCCTTTGTGGACAGCAGGCATTCAGTCTCTTATCAGTGGAATCAGCCAAGCACAGCCACTTTTGGGCCGCAGATAGGCAGGAATTGGCTGACAGTGTGGAACGGCTACTGAGAAAGAGAGAGATATTAAAGATGAGAAGGGGCAAGGAGGGGAGGGATGGGGGGAGCAAGAGAAATGACTAATGGCAAAAAGAAAAAAAAGATGAGGTGTTTGTTTTCTTCATAGAAAAATACCTGGAGATAAGATGGAACTTTTTCTCGCAATCACAACATCGGTCTTTTGTGCCACATAACATATCTCCCACGCCATCTTCAAAACCTGGCGAGCCTGCGTTTAGCCTATGTGTGACTTTCAGAAATCCTTGAGGCTCCGGCGCCTGACTAACTTCTCTGCCTTACAGTTTAGTACACATTTTGTTAAGTCTCCTACATATTAATTAAGCCTCAGCTCATTTGAAAGTGAGATCACATTGCAGTTAATCAGCCAGGAAGCTGCTCATCCCCACCTGTCTTGCTTCGCTTCTCTTCTAAGGTAAATACAGTCCTATTTGACGAGGTGGCTTCCTAGCTGGTCTTAGTGACTGAACCAAAAGCAAACACAGCTTATGAAATACTCACACAAAAGTGCAGCGAGATGAATGTCAACAAATATGGCAGATACCTTTGTAAACTATGTAAACTGCAAACTGAAAGTTTCCCATCATGTCATGTCACTGAAAGTCATTTGCGTGTTTAAGGATTATTGGAGATTAAAACTGCTGCTAAGGCGTGACGTTTTCTAATGAAATGGTAAATTCACACCGGGTAGAAAACATGCAGCTGCTCTCTATGGCTTGAAGCCTTCATGGTTCTTACGGCCTAGTCCTGGTAGAATGGTTCAATTAGACCAAATAGGTAATTGCTCTGCATCATTGTTCTGATTTTACAGAAAATTTGTGTAAACTTTCTCGTTCACGCTGATGTTCTGTGGCTAAATTTGTCCCATTGTGTTGCGGTAATAACTCGAGCCATAATTACACTACTTAAACTTTAAACCACAAGTTGTACCATTCATCCAGCCTCCACACAAAGTGTTTCCCTTAAATAGTGATTAACTGGTATTCAGGCTCCATGGGGAACTGTATGTAGTGTGGTGTGGATATTGCAGGGTCGTCGCCTGCAGAATATGAAGTGGGAGACAATATGGATTCACGGTCGGTAACGGGTAGCGAATGAACTCAGTGCCTTTAAATGCAGAGGGAGGAATATGTGGGGGGGGGTGTGGGGGGTAATCTATCCATTTTAATGCATCTCATTAATACGGAACAAGATGCCTTGTAATATGGAAAGTGGTGGAAGAATAAAAAAGGAAAGGAGAGAGGGAGGAGGAGAGGGATGAGGGTAAGATGTTGAGGCGTAATCAGACTATAATTAAACTACTCTCTTATCCACATTTCGGGCGTGCGTATGCACACAGATAGGACGGCTTACATGGTTATGCATGGGCACCCTGTACAGACAGATACGTCGCTCTGTGAACTACAAACAGCAGATAAACTTAGATGTCCATATGCATTACATATACATATGCTCCCTTACATGTCTGGGCAGCAGTTTCGTAGCTGCAGACTGCATCTAAGCCATGTTGGCATTTTGGTGACCTTGAAACGCACCTGCCTGTTCGTTTGGTATTTTCCATGCCCTGCACACCTGGCATTGAGCAGGGGTGGGAGGGGTGTCACAATGAAATAGGTGTTGCATATAAATCAAGTAGTGGTGTTGGTGTTTTTTGAATGTTAAAGCTTTATGAAGGAATATTTTTGGCATGAACTCCCTGTAGCGTACGAGTTGCTAGTGCTCTGAATCACACTGAGAATCAACACCAAACTCTGCAGCCCCATGCATCCTTCAACTTCCTATAGCTCAGTTTTTAATTAGCCAGACTGTAGGGTATTGCCCCAAGGCAAAAAAGCAGAACTGCAAAGTAAATGTCTGGATAAAAGAAAATTGAATATCAAATTAAACATAAATATCAGGTTAACAAGATATATATATTATTCTTTGGAGTTGAGACAAAGCCAGGGCTAAAAAGATTGTTTGAGATGCACAGGGTGGCGAAAGAAGGACATCTGCATGCCTGCATCTCTCCTTATTTCCAGCACGCTTTGCGTAAGTTGCACCTGAATTAATGCATTTTTAATTTTCAGCAGAGACAAAACTCTTGACAGTCGTGTAAACTTTGATATTTGGGGAAGCTCAAAACGATAATGCTAACATGCTGACATCTAGCAGGTATGTTTACCATGTTTTTAGTTGAGTGTAAGCCTAATTAGCATTGATTAGTGCACTGCACCAGATGCCCAGCTGAGGGGGAATACCATTAGCCAGTTTTTCAAAATATTTGGTATTGGTCAGTAGCCAAAGTATTAGTAAGGTTTGACCTGTTGATGGCGCTAGATGAAATGTCATGGAATCAGCTAAGTTGTTAACACAAGTCTTCTGAAGACCATGAATATCTGTACAAAATGTCTTGCTTTCAGTCTGGACCAAAGTGGTGGACTGTGCCAGTTTCAAACTGCTTGCAGCAAAATGTGATCTGGAGTCTCTCCATGTTTAAACTTTAGAAAGCAGTGTTTTACTTTAAAAGAGGATCATAAATTCTGATCCTTAACACCCTCAATCTTAATATATTCTCTCTAATACTACACTTACACTACACATATCTCATGTGTTACTGTGCTACAATCCTCAGTGGCAAAAATGACTCTGCGTACTTGCCACTCCCTGTTCGCTTTGCACATTGTTTTATCAACTGCATTTTGCGTCACGCATCGGCGATTCACAAAAACAGGACCCGCCGTCTCTTTCTCATTGACTGCAAGTGTCTCAAATGTTGCATTAGCATAAACTAGCAGGGGAAATGTGTGAGTCATGGGGGCGAAAGATTATCAACTGAAAGGTTATCCAGATTTCCAGCGACACACACGGACACGTGCGCACACACCAGCGCAGAAGGGAAGATAGCGAGATATTGTAAATGATAAAAAAATGAGTACAGGGGTATGACTAATGCATAAGATTTTTAACGGATGGTTTCGTTTTGCAGGTCTTGTGGCCTCCAACGTTGTAATCAGATTAGCTTAAACAATTAATGAGCAGCGGTTATGAGGAATTGCTTGGATTAAAATTCACTTTTTCTGCTTCCATTGCAGTGAACTCACTGATCACTGACTTCCCGCTGACATGACCTCCGCAACCCGCCCTCAGGGTGGTTGTCAGAGCATGATTGACAGCAGCCTGACATTGCACTCTTAATAGATTGTATATGTAAAATACATATACAATGTCCATGCTACGTGGTTCACGCGTGTTATACAGTTCTTCGCATTGGATCAATTGAACAGCCGAGCTCTCTTTTGGGTGATCAGTGATTGCTTCATAGAATTCCAAGTAGTCAAAAGCGGCGGTCTGAATTCAGCAGACAGTTGACTTGATCAATTTAGAACAAGCACAAGAACCTTGAAGAAGGAGCTGCAGCAGGCATCAATTGAAAAAACCCCTCCGTCTGGCCTTCCCGCTGAAGTTTAGTAAACATGCGAGGACACCAGAAAAAAGAGTGAAGATTAGCTTGTATCGAGAAAAAAAAAAAAAAAAAAAAAAAGCTATCCTTTTCTCCTATTCACCTCTCTCCCTCTCTCTCCGGTCCACAAGGTTCAGCTGCAGCGAGGAGCCATGAAAAATGGATGAGTGTCTCTCTCTCTCTCTCTCTTTCTCCCTCTCTCTCATTTCTTTTCCCTTCACTCATCCCTCCTTTCTCCCTCACTGCAGTCTGATCATGCGTGGCTGTAATATATTTATTTTGCCAGTAACAAGAATGAAGAACAGAGTTTCTTCTTTTTTTTTTTCTTTTAATCTCGTTGAGGAGAATAGCTGGATAGAAATGAGCAAAAACACACACACACGCACAAAAAAAGTCATCACTGCTGCCCACAAAACCGTGAGCGGGCAACACAAAGTAGAGGGAGAGTCAATGAAGCTTTGGGTTTTTATCTTTTTCACACCTGGAGCCTCCCCTTACAAACACACACACACACACACACACACACACACTTACTTACAGAAAACCTCACATATGTTGGCCGATACATCAGCCACCACCTACACCTTCTTGCTTCAACACATGTGAGAGAGAGAGAGAGAGAGAGAGAGAGAGAGAGAGAGAGAGAAGCTTATGAATGTGGCAATATCAACAGCAGAGGAGACAGAAGGAAGATTGACCTTTCTCTAATCAACTCTGTGTGTGTTTGTGTGTACATTTGATATGAGTAGATGCACCGCTACACAATTCTGATGAGCCTATGTAGCCAGTCTCCAACCACGAGCACATTAGCTGATATTTATCCAGTTTTACAGACGAGGAGTGCTGAGCTGGAAACGCCGACTGGCTGACTTTGATCATTGTATTCGCATTAACCTGAATGACCTGAACCGACTACAGATCAGCGCTCCGGCTCGAAGATGATTGATGAATACCAACCAGCTCCAAAATGACTGTGCTGACTTCGGGTAAATCTTCATCAGCTGCCGATAATGTGCGTCTCCCTTTGTGATTTACACCTACAAGAGCTTTGGTGTGATTCTTGTAGCTTCAGATCGGAGAAACAAAACACATACAGGCAAATGATATTATGATTTCCATTTAATTTTAACGCTCTGTTCCTAATCTTAACTGGCCTTTCCCCCACCTTACCCCCTCTGCAACCTGCCATTGCACCCCCTTGTCTCCCCCTTCCCCTTAGAAAATGCTTCAGCCCTGTATTCCTTTTGATGCTAAGAGGCCTTTGAACTGCAGCCAGCATCTTTACGCTGCTCTCTGTGGCGAGTCTGCGAGCAACTCAAATATTCATAGGGACCAGACCTCACCTAGAATACTGATGGACACTGCTCTGCACTCTGTGCATGGGAGCAGATGTGTCAAGCTGGGCCAGACCTGGGCCAGGGATACAGTATGTGAACTGTGTTATGGCACAGACTGTAAAAATGGTTACAGAGCTGCCAGTGGAATGGGTTATGTCATTTCATTGCAGTGTTTGATGGATACTACTGCAAGGTGCAAGGACTTTCTTTTATTTCCACGAAGGTCATGAGCGTGGGTTATCCCGCTCTCTCTCGTTACAGAGGCAACTGTAAACATTGTTATGGGGGTCGCCCTGAGGTTTATGTTGGAGTTCATGGTTAGGTCGCAACAGGACAATAAGACTGTCATGCAATGATGCATGCAGTTTCACAACGCGTTGAAAGGATGCTGGCTAAGAGCCTAATGCGATCTACATCTAGAATTTGGCTGTTTAAAGAAGCTTAATTATTTCTGCAAAACGTTCATCTTCCTCAGTAGCTATGACACTAGCAAATGGCCAGTGTCAGGTGGTAGCCTCACCAAACCAAAGCCTCATGCTACGCATGGCTGTGCTCCATTATGCAGACTCTGGCTCTAGATTAAAGCCATTTTTCATAACCAAATATCATTTGGCCTGATTATAACACAATAGGTTTCTTTTCCCTCGTGGTATTCAGTTCAATTTATCACACACTTGACAACACAGGCATTCTACAGTTGATTACCAGACAGTAGCTATTGTAAGTAATACATATGTTCTCAGCACTCTTTCAACCGAGTCTCGAGGCTGGCAAAGTGCTATTCCACACTAGCAGATCCAGACTCTCAGCTCTGACATTTTCCATTGATTGTGAATGATGAAGAACATGCTGAGCTGTCTCTGCTGTGCCACAAGAAAGATGCATTAGTGTGATCAATCTTCATGTTGAGTTTGAGAGTTTTTTCTATGTCTTTCCTCTCTATGTGTGTGTGGGGTTAGTATGTGTTCCCTTTAAATTCTTACCTAAAGGTATTTCTGATTCCGTCGAGCTCGGCACTGAATAGTTTCAGGATTTTATTGGCAGCAAATTAATAGTGGTTGTCAAATTGTGAAACATTTAAAGTGTTCAAACTAGCAGTAAAGAACATTTCCATAATTACAGCTATTTAAATTAAATTACTCCTTGTTTCTGTGTTGAAAATAGCTCCCTAAAGCTGTTGGGATGTAATTGCCTTTGTTGACCTGTCATCGCCTCGGCAGAATTATTTGAACCAGGTTGAGATGGGTGTAACCCAAAGTGAAGCCATTCAAATCACCACCATTTGTCCCGAAGCTTGGAGGGTTGTAATGGGATTGCAGAGTTCATACTTTATTATAGGCAATTATTTTTGTGTAATGTTGGAGGCGTAAATAGTAAAAAGAATGAATTTGAATCTCAGACAGAAAGAAAAGAAAGACACAAAGAAAAGAGAAAGTGGAAAAATAGAAAAAAAAAAAAAAAACAGCAGTGTGAATGGGACTATTCACAGAATGAGCTTTCACCCGCTTCGACTTTTTATGTTTTATTGTTGTTTTTTATCATCGTCCTTCACGAGAGTGTCGCTCTATTGATTTGCTGACACTGATCAACAGTCAGATGCTTAATAAATTAACAGCAAACCCATTAAAAAAATATTGATTCACCTGCCTAAATCATCACAGGTTTAACTAACTGACTGTTCACTAATGAGTTGATTAAAAACTAGAAGCTGAATGTCCCGGATAAAAGTCAGTATTTGCACCAGTTGATGGTATTTAGAAAGCTGGAAATAAAGAATTAAAGATAAAGCATTATTCGTTATCGCAGTATTACAGAATTATCCTTTAGTCCTGATGCTGTAAGTAGTCAATGATAAGTAAAAAAATGTACGACCTGGTTCATTCTATCATAACCTCGTTTTCACATTTAGCATTATATAAAGGCTTTTAGGATGAGGACTAACTGCTGTGTTTGGCAAATGGAAATCTATCTCAGGTAGCATCCGTGATGGCTTCCACACAATGGGGAAAGACTAAGATGACAAAGTGGTGCCTGTGCCAAAAAAGTTGAAATGTGTTGCTTTCATCAAATTTAAATTGAGTTTTCATAAAACAAGAACATTTTTCAGTTTTTCAGTTTCAACATTTGATATGCTGTCTTTGCATTATATTCTATTAAATATAGAGTTTAAATGATTGGCAAACCATCATTGGAATTGGGGTTGTGTTTGCTTATTTATTTTATGTAACCTGTAATGCTGAACACCAAAGTTAGTTAATAATGTCTAGTCCTTGGCCTTTCGGGTAACACAAGATTATTCTAAGATTGAATCATGTGCAGTTAAGTAATTTTAGGTTAAATACACCTGTATATGAAAGGTCCTACACAGCAACTTACTACATTATGAAGAAAAATGTTCCAATATGTGACCAGTTTATTGAATAGTAGCACTCATGGAAAAGGAACAATACATTTCCAGGGCACTAACTATCTCTGCTGTAAGGTCGATCATGAACAGACTGTCCGTATCAGATGGACGCGAGTCTTGGAGGCCACCAAAAGGCCTGTGGGAAGAAACTTTCTGTCTGCACTGTGTCCCGAGTCGTGTCCTTGAGAAAGTAAATATGTTGTTTTTCCATAACCATACGGATGGACTCTATCATCCTCTCAAAGGGTGACAGCCCCACTCATTTCTTTTTCTGCGAGTCTGTCTGTCCGCCCCACCCACCTAGCCGTCTGTAGCAGTGGGTCAGAAATGATTGGCCTCTGAGCCATCCAACTGGTCATGTGGGATAAAGAGCCACACGCCATATGTGGGACTATTCAGAGAGTGCAATATAAGTAGCATCTAAACCTCTGTGCTTTCAGTCACTGATCCCTCCATATCCACAGCACAGCTTCTCTCTGACTCAAAACTGTCATGTCTGTGTGTGTCTATATGAGTCTCTGAAACATTCCAGATGCATAAGGATTAGGCCTTCGTCATATTTAACTTTTACCCTCAAACATAGCTACAGTACATTATTAATCTTCTTTATCGTTGACATGATGATGGTTTATTACCTTGAGTCTTATTTTTGTATTTTTGGTCGTCATTTTTATTGGTAGTAGCAAAGAACTCATTGAGTTAACCGATGTGATTGGGAACTCACTCATGGAGTGATTCACAAAAAAGCAAGAGGAACAAACTCTGAAACAAGATTTGGTTGGTTTTCTGATTTTCTATCTTGCAACCCCTCTGGTTTCTCTTGTGACTATTTTTGGGGTCTTGACCCCCTGTGAGAGTTCAAAATTATCATAACTGATAGAAATGATGAACTGTAAAATATAATCCAAACTGTAATAAAGCAGAATTATCCTTTAAATGAAAACTTTTTACAGCATTTTAATCATAGAAACAGACAAACAGGTCTACAATTTCATCAGTCAAACTTTCAATAAAAAAAATACTCCAACTCCTACTAACAACTAGTTATAACTATACTGAACTATATACAAATAAAATGAGTATTACAGACATTCTATAGATATTAAATTGCTTAAATGTTCAGAAAATTTATTTTCACAGTCAGATACAATTTTGTCTCACCATGGATGAAAGTGTTGATATTCTTAAATGTTACTTTTGATTAGAATGTTTTCTGGCTGTTTTTTGATTTTCTTTTCCTTATTTTTCATCTTTAACTATAGTTGATATTTTTATTATTCTTTTATTCACCAATTTCTTTTATCTCTCTCTCTATATATTTTTATTATTATTATTTTTGCTGCTTTTTTATGTGTCTCATTGTTTCACTGTCTATTTGCCAGCAGCCGGTAAAGTACTTTGAAGGGTGCTAACCTCTATGAAAAGTTTGATTCACTGATTGAAGTGTGTTTTCTTTTCCAAGTGATGAATCTCTAGCATTGGATTTATTCACGTGCATGCATGCAACAGAGAACATGTGCAATGTGTAATGTGCATTTGCATGCTCTGAATGAATTCATTTCTATGGGTGTGTATTTACAATATTTAAGTGTGGGTGTGTTTGCATGTCTGGCCTCGAACCTCCTGGTGAACCACTGTTCCCCAGAGAGATGGCGTCCGACAGCCAACGAATGAACCCACCAAGGTTGTCTCCAGTTCATTGCTGCTTCATCTTAATGGCTGAAGGTGGCGACAATTAGTGGCAGTTTTAAATAGAGTGTATGCATATCCTCATCAGTGTGTGTGTTTTTGTGGCTGTGTGGGTTCTTTCTCTGCGTGTTTTTCTGTGTGTGTGTGTGTGTCAGCTGTGAGCTGGATTGTTGCTCCACTGGCTGCTGATGAGGCGCTTTGTTTCAAGTCAAGGCTACCAACACAGTGCAGAGCAACAATAACAGCTCAAATCGCTTCCCTCATACATACTGCGGTCGCTCCCATTACTCACCAGCCATCGCTGTTCCATTTCTGGCTACTGGCAATTTGGCTTTTTATTTACCAGCTCTACTGGTGAAAACATAGATCTCAAGGCTAAATAACAAAACTGGGGTGGGGGGTGGGGGGGGGCTGCAGAGGTACAATGTAGTGCTGTGAAATGGTGGGAACTTGTTTTACATACAAGGCAGGTGCCTTTTCAGAGTGCCTACAGTACAATACAACACAAACACATGCCGGGCTTAATCCATTCAACCCCCATGTGTTTTCCACCTGAATTAATTTCCTGCACAAAACAACAAAGTACAACTTTTCAGCAAATTACGAGCAATAAACAATGTGTTTTTTTTCTCTCCCTTGCTCATTCTCTTCAGTATAATGGAAATAAAAAATAGCCACTTGAACTTCGGCTGGGTTAAAAAGAGGTTGAGAGGATATTGTAATGCTTTTTTTTTTTCTACATAACTGATTGCTGTTGCACTTATGCGTAAGTGCCACGTACAGTAGGTTGGCCCCAGACGTGGACCATACAATGAAGAGTGCTGTGGTGTGCTAGTGGGAGGAATGGAAGAATAATTGTTGGTCAGGGTTTGCTCTGCAGTATGTAAGTGGGGACTGAGGATGTGTGTGCTGAATGTCTGTTATTGTGATGAGTTTTTTTTTTTAAACTGAACTGAAATCAACTTTTTGAAATATCGAAGTACTTGCTGTTAGTTAAGCCAATTGTATCACTGTCATTTTATGGCTTAAAGCACACACAGAGCAGCATTAAGAGACCCACTCACACACACATGATTCTTTCATGTGTGTTTCCTTGATCAGTCTTCTGGGAGGTGATAACTCTCTCTGCTGCCTTCATCTTCCTCAGATAAGAAAGTGGCTGTCAGTATGTCAGACATGTCTGAAGCAGAACTGATTGGCTGCTACTTCAGTCTTCATGTGTCCTTGTGTGTGAGGGAGACAGTGTGCATTTTATGTATGATGGGGCACATGCTCCAGAGATAGTGTGCAGGTTAAAGTGCATTCAAAGTGCCTCTCTCTTTCATGTAGACCGCTACCTTCCAGGCCTTTCTCTTCTCACAGTTCACAGTCAGGGCTTCATGGTCATGCCCTGCAGCTCTTCAGATTCAACCATGGAAAAAAAAAACTGTGGTGGACAGTTGAAACACAAGGTTTGGATTAAAAGATTCAGTGCAGCATGCTGTAGGATGGAAAAGGTAAACGTGCACAGTGCGGCCTGAGCTGGAGAAATGCAGGCTTATATTTCCATTAGTCAAATGTCTGTTTCTCCACATAACTACAGTCCACGTTCCCTTAGTTTGTCCATTTTCTTTGACTGGAGGAAAGTTATTTAGTGTTGTCCTTGGCCACTTTTTTCATTACATTTACAAAACATTGCATACAGCCTTTTGTGACTGTGCAACTGTCGCCGCTGTCACTTGATGTCACTTGAGTCAGCGTCGGCTGTGTCTGAAGGTTACAGGTTTGAAAATGAAACAAATCTGTTGAACTGTTGGCGGTCGCAGTTGCATTGCGGGTAATGCAGGGGCCAGATTTTGACATAGATACCTGTGGTTCTGCTGCAGAGAATTTCCTGGTCCATTGTGAGACTGGCAGTGTTACAGCAGTGCAATGCTAAATCAATCTTTTAAGAGTACTCTGTTAAGATGTAACTTCAACTTTACACCTCTTTTTCATTTATAATGACACATGGTCCCTATTATGCTGCACGCTTATGTTTAGTACTTGGAAGATTACCATTACTGTAGGCTCCCTCTTAATTAAACAGTCTATTGTCTGTCACTCGTTATTACTGTCTTCCTCTCCTAGTTAGTGAGCGAAAAATATAGTTTAGTTTGAAGCTAGCTACTTACATCAAGCCGCAGGTGTTGACTAACTTTTTTTTTTTCAAAGTGAGAAAAGATTCTGCTGTTTTAAAAATGTTTAGAGCTTTCATCATCAGACTGCTGAAGAACTGCTCATGTCTGTGTTATTGAAAGTACAAGGATGGCACATTTCACACGGGAATGAAAACTTTCAAAAATAATTTCATCATATGACCTGCAGACGAATAAATTAAAAACCGGTCCTTTACACTCAGCCCATTGAGTCGAGTTTTTTTTTCAGGTGAGAGTTGATATTAGCTCTATTTCTTTTTCACCAGCCACCCTCAGTGACAAAGGACTGTGGCAAACTGTCTGACAGAAGAAAAGGTGTTAGGCTTATTCAGTGATCTCCCAGGGACACATAGAGGTTGTGTCACTCAGCATGTGATGAAAAGAGCTGTCTCCCATAAAGAGTTGTTGTCTTTTCTATATAGCACCTTTGCCAAAGGTAAAACCAGCACAGATGGACTTTGGTGTGTCCCACAAATCCCAGCATCATTATACTGGAGCTTATTTCCTCCTGTAACCTCGTGATCCTCCTCACTTCCTCTCTTTCTCTGTTCTCCTCTGAACTCTCTATTTTGGGAAACAAGGAGCATTAGGGGAAGTTTTAGTTTACAGGCTCACTCTTTCCTTCCCTCCAGGATGTAGTGAGATGAACCATTTGTGTGTGTGTGCATGTAGAGTGTGTGTGTGTGTTAAGCCAAAGTCCAAAGTGAGTCCCAGTAGGTATATGCTCTTCCTCTCATCACACCTCCTTGCCCACTTGACTTCGATTTTTAGAGTGATACGAGAAAGGTAGAGAGAGAGAGGCAAAATGGAATGGACTGCCAGAAGGAATCACAAACACACTCTTAGGAGCACCTGGGACTAAGTGCTGTGGAGAAGTGTGTGTGGGAGAGGGAAAAAAAAACATGTGTCCATGGTATATAGGCATTTAAGATGAAAAGAGCGAGTGACCAGACAAAAGTGGTGTTTTTGATTGGATGTATTTGAGTGATGAAAGGGTATAGAGAGGAGATTGAAGGTGAAAGAAATGTGAAGATCAATAGAAAAAGATGGATAAAGCCGACTAAACCTCTATAAGAACAGACACAGGAACAAATTGTCCCCAAGGTCACGCTGCTATTTGCGTGAAGTGTAGCCTCTATATGTTGTTGCACACATGTAGCACACACACACACACACACACACACACACACATATTTCTTTAACCAGATTACCGTGAATAGTGCACCTCATGTTCCATA
The DNA here is from genome assembly GCA_025331565.1 of Holacanthus passer. Lineage (NCBI taxonomy): Eukaryota > Metazoa > Chordata > Actinopteri > Pomacanthidae > Holacanthus > Holacanthus passer. The sequence goes on from JAFREQ010000038.1 coordinate 1,380,988, forward strand.
AGACGGTGGCCTTCACTTCAAAAGCCCAGCCATTCTAAAAGGATTACACCGCAGATACTTTTATTTGCTCAATGTGTTTTCAACCCCCTGTTTCACAGCTGGCCTGAGGCGTCACATAAACTGGCCAGAACAAAATTCTGCCGGGATCAAAAAGACCTGAGAACTTGTCCTTTATGCTGACTCCTTGTTCACCACCACACACACACACACACACACACACAGAGCTCACACTTCAAGCCAGCTGCACATAAGAGACTCTTACTGAGTGGCAAGAGAGAGTCCAAGTGGTTTGAATCAGTCTTCATTTTATATTCAGGATTTTCTACGGCTTTACTTTTCTCTCTATACTTACGTTTACATCCACTTGTTTAAATGCACAATTTGAGCACAGTATGGGTTGAAAAGTAAAAGGCCAAGTTCCAGTGTCCTCCCTTACACACTGGCCGACTTGTTGTAGTCTGTGAGCACTCAGGGCTCTCCCACTGTGAAAACACAATGAACTCAAGTGTTTGAGGGCACTTTTGTGAATGTTCCGAGCCCTGCATAGACGCTTTCCACAAGTGTCCAACTCTGCAGACCTTACTTAAGGTAAAAACACAAAATGCCTTACAATGTGATGTCAACAGAGCAACGATGCAATGAGCAATCATGCATCGGAAGAAAAGAAAAAAAACTAAACAGGGAATCGGTCAACATTTTCCTTTTAATTATAACCTCACATGTTGTTAGCCAGCACCGTGTATGTGTAGTTGTTTATCTTATGATGACAAGATTTTGACTTCAAATACGCTGATTTAGTTTGACTGAACTTAACAGAAAGCAAACAACAATAATCAACGTACTCACTGAAATATCAGCCTCGCACTTTATCGTACATAGAAATGTGTCTGTACAGGGAAGTGCTGTCCCACATGTCAGACAAGTGTCTGGAGCCCTCACAACCTCTCGCACTCAGACAATGATGTTAAAGGCAATGCTGAAATTAAAGTCTGTGAGGGTTCAGTGATTGCTGCTTATGGGGGACACTGGAGCTGGGCCTAAGTCTCTTTGACCTCTGACTGGGCTCATAGATGGCTGTTTTCCCGCTTGAAAAACCTACAAATCTGCCTACAAAGCTGAGGTAGGCAGGATGTAGTAAGTTGACTTACTTTACAACTGACATGGCAAACTGCTCCTGGCAACTGTGTTGAATGAAAGCGAGGTCGATTGGAAGAATATGTCACTCACTGTTGATTTGATATGGCAAAATAACCCCCCCTAACAGAAATCTGCTAACATGAACACTGTTGTAACTGTGAAACACCATAGTGTTCCACAGTTAATATTAAAGTAACAAATCCTGTAACATGTGATATTTGTTTTCAGCGTCATCAGATTACTTGGTCCTAAAAAGAGTTAAATATAGTGTATAAAATAGTTCTGAACATGTGATTTTAAGGTAAATGTATCTGGATATCAAACAGCTTTTCCATCATTATCCCAGAGGCATTTGATGTCTGGTACACATCCACCGTTGTGGATCCATGTGATTCCTGACCTCTGTCAATCCTTTGCAGTGTAGGTGTATCTCTCGATGTGCTCCCAGCGCATCTGTGTGTGGGAAAAGCAGGAAGCTGTAAATGCCATATCTCAAATTGCACATACAATAATGGACCTTGATAATGGCTCTCAAATGATGCACAGAGGGAACATTTGTGACTGTGAAGCCATTTGATAAAGAGGGGTCATGATAGCTGGGGGTAATGGCACTAAAAGTGCTCCTATACATCCACTCTTGGTCATTTGGATGGACGCTTTTAGTTGTTTTTTTTTTTTTCTGTGCACCTAAATGCAAAACACTACATCTCTCTCTCTCTCTTTGTTTTTCTCGCTCTTCCCCAGGGGCAGTGGGGGGTAGCAGAGTAGAGCAGCAGAGTGACTGTGCAGTCAGCCTTTTCCCGATCTCTGCAGTTTAATAAGTCCCCATCTGCAACTAGAGCAACATACACAGTTACACCACTGCACAGTCACTTATGGCACAGAGGAAAACTCAACAATTTGGATAGTGCTTTTTCAGTTCTCCTCTCTTTCAACAAGCTCTTCTTTGCTTGCGTATTCTGACTCCAAAAGGGGGGGGGGGGGTTCACTCCAGCCAAGGTGGATGGAAAACAAGCTCATGATAAAAGCCTGACCTTTGTCGGGCCTCTATCATTTTGCTGCAGGGACAATGTTGAGGGGGAGAAATGTCAAAACAAAAATGCCATTGTTCACTGAGGTGCAAATAAAGGCGAACTTTGATATGTGTGGCAGCACTTGCCTCCTCTCAGTGTTTTCTTTTCAATCTGTGTAGTGCACAACTATAAATGCACCCTTATGAGTTTTTCTCTGCTTGTCTACAAACCTTTGAGCTGGACTTTGTTTAGTTTACTGTGGTCAGAGTGTTTGCTGGGTGGTTTCGCAGGTCGGCGTCTGCTTTGGATTTGTTGGGCTCAGAGGCTGTGGGGTCCTGCTGCAACACTGTTGTGACACCCCATACCCCCCAACCTACAGAGTGCTACCACACACACACACACACACACACACACACATTCATGCACACCAGGCACCAGGTGCTGGGACCACGGCCAGAATGCACAACCTGACGTGGGCCACAAAAGCAACATGACACACAGGCTTACATACTACATTTGACACACCTACACACACACACACACACACACACACACACACACACACACACACACCCTGGGCAATGCAGGGCAGCCTATGAATTGTTAGGTTATTCCAGTCTCAACAAACCTCAAACAAGCACAGTGTGATCCTGCTTTATCTCACCCTGCCCAGGGCTACGAACAGCTCATAATCTCAAGAAACTAAATCCATAACATAACAGCCACAAAAGGCCAACCAGGGAGCAACAGGTGAATTATTTTCAGGCCAAGTCATGATTTTCAATTCCATGCCAGAGGACATGAGGCTTTTTTTTTTTTTTTTTTTTTTTTTTTTTTTTTTCAAAGTGTGGAGTTTAGTTTCCATTGCGTGTCCTCCATACTGACTGTTCTCAGATGAGAAGGCTGTGGAAGGAGCTGTGTGTCGAGCACAGCAGAGGTCAGGGTGTCACTGTGTGAGAGGGACTGTGAGGGAGGCCCTGGTGTGACCCAGATGTTCTGGCAGGAACAAAGTTTCCTTCGCTGTATGCTCTGACTGAGTAATGAACCCGCTTGTATTCCGACCAAGCACAAAAAGCCCTTCTCATATTTATTTGTCGAGCTTGGCAGCTGTTGTAGTTTGATCTTCGCTTTGGCTCCCTTGTTGTATTTAACATTGCAAACACCGGTGTGATGGGAAAATAAGCTGAGATTCATTTCTCATCTGTTTTTATGATCCTGCTTTATTGAAATCAGTTATTTTCAAGTTCCACCAGTTTTCTCATTCATTATTATCATCCAAATATTGTGTGATTCAAATTAAGTAACCTAACCTTGCTGTCACTCATCCTCTACTTTGTTCAGACAATGGTATCTGTTCCCTTTAGTGTAATTTTATTTATTATATTTTGGATTCTACATTTTTGGAACTTCAAATGTTTTACAAACACCTACAGATTTAGGTATTTAGCAGAGAGAGAGGGTCGGATGAAAGACACACTTGAGTTGCATTATGGCAATTGTAGGATCCATCTCTTGCATTTCTTTTCTGTCTCTGTCTCTATGTACTAAACCACTGGAGTACACCTTTGATATCTATGACGCTGTATAGATGAAGAATATTTTCATCCGTTTATACATCTTATAAATTAGCCGTCAAAAGACAAAATTCATGCAGTGTGCAATGTCAGTTTTATTAGCTTGCAGACTACATGTGTTACCCTTTAGTCTAACTGATCTCAAGTCAAAATCAATGTTAGGAACTTGAGCACTCGGTGCATCTAGACGAGAAATCTACTTAGAAGCTTTTATATTTAATAAAGTCCTCTCCTGGCAGATGGCTCCTGTCAGTTTGCTCTGTGAAGCACGAAGCCAGTGCACTGAGTGCAAAGAAGATTAAAGTTTGCAAAGATCTCCATGGTTCAGAGAAGACACGGATCACTGCAGAGATGGAGCGGTTGAGGGGGGGAAAGGAAAAAGAGAGCTGAGACACGTCCCTCGACTGTCGTGGGGATGTTTCTCAATAATTTGCAGTGACCCGTTGATGGACATCCCTGAGCCTCTCTGAGCTGGCGTGAGCTCCCAGCTTACTGTGTAGCTGTAATTGCCTGTTGGACGCAGTAATGGCTAACTGTCTCTGCTACGTTTACTTTTCATTATGCTGATGTATTCATCACAGCCCCTTTTGTTGACCTTATCAATCAGAGTTTAATTTCCTACAGAGATCTTTTTAATTACAACTGTTTCTCTTCCTCGCCTGTCCCCCCAGGGCCTATTCAGATTGCAGCACCCGCCCATTAAGAGGTGGCACCCGCCAGCACAGTTACGGTGGCACACCGTTGCCTGGTCAGAGATTAATCAGCCGTTATAGTGCCTCTGCCATGCTCAGAGCCTCAAGTCAAATCCACGACTCTCGGCTTAATTGGCAGTGAAATGGCGGAGGGAGATAGTCCCCCTGACTGGCAGGCAGCAGTAAAGGGCAGCTGAGCTCCTGCCTTCACCTTTTTCAGCTGTCACACAACCTGATTACATTAGCCTGTACAGGTTTGATAACTGTATCCCTCAACCCCTGTAATTAAATTGACTTGAAGAACAAAAATGATTCAGTGGCCTTTAGCTCCACTCATTTGTGAAAAGACAAAATTACAAGAAATTGTTTGTTATTGAAAACGTATGAGAAATACATTTCATTAATTTAGTCGCTACATATCTAATACACCAAAGGCAGGGGACACTGAAGGCAGAAAAAGGTGGAACCAGTTGCTTGGCATTCAAAGAAATAAAGAAAATAGAGTGAAAGGTTAAAATGAGGTTACAGGCTTTCTGAGAGAGACTATATAAAGTAGAAGGATTCTGTCTAGTCTGCCTTGAAGCTAGTTAACAAAGCTCACCCCACTGCTTTCCCCCTGTGTGACACAGTGGCGAAAGGTCATGGTATTTGAATCCCAACTCAGGTCTAAATAAGCAAACGAAACAGTCTTGTATGAGTTTCCTCAACTTGTTAAGACATGAAACTGAAAATGCTGCGTTTGATTCCTGCTCTGTTCTTAATGCCTTTGCATCTCAGCAAGTCACGTTCATTCAAAAAGCCACAAGGCTTCATAAGACGCTGGCGAATCGACCTCCCTCCATTCACAAAGAAAGGTTATTGCATGCCATTTACTGAGTGCTTTTAGTCGCCAACAAAGGTGTTTGCTTTTAAAAATTGGGGTCACTCGAAGTGCAGCTCAGGTGTTTTGTGTGTGTGTTTGTTGATTTTTTTTTACAGGCCGTCTGAAGCCTGAATGCTCGCCACAGATGAGCATCGCGCAGTTCTATCAAAATGTCAAAAGGACAAATCTTGGTCTCTCATTGGTGTGTGTGTTGTTTGCACAGAAAGCTTGAAGACTTTTCGCAAAGAGAGCAACTCCGAGAAGTGCTTCTTTCTGACTCTACCACCGGAGTGAAATGATGCAGATAAATTTAGCCGTGCGGGGCGTCATGTTCCCTTCATATCGATCGGAGGATTAACCGTGTTTAGTTTTGATTCAAGTTGCCATGGAGGAGTATGTAGCTAATCACTTAGTGTCAAGGCATTAGCGCTAGCAGCCGCGGGTTCGATTGTCGTAAGCGGCTGCAATGTTTCCCCAGGGAATCTCTGGAGCTGACGGTCTAGCTCGTTCATTTCCCCACCCCACACCCCATCCCTCCACCCCTCTTCAACCTCTGATAGCCTGCATTATTTGCCAGAAGAGAAGAGCATATCCATCTACTTTGTTATATTGACTCATGGGCATGTCTCAAGCTGTCAATACACGGACCCCATTCTATTAAGACAGCGCCAGCGTCGTATTTCTTACCAGTGATTGGATGCGCTGCAGATGCGGGCTGGGGGTGGGGTTGACATGTAGGTGGCACCCCATCAAGGCACTGCAGCGATTACCGGAGGTGGACGCTCCTTTAATGCCCTCATCTCTCATGGTGAAAAACCATTCAATCCCACACACACAGAGAAAGTGGCAAGGGTTTGAGAAATCATTAACCTGCCTCAGCAGTAGAGCTGGGCCGGACTGACTGATGGAAGGATGCACTCGATCTCGTGTACTGGTGATATCACAAAGGTCACCGGCATGGAGATATCATCACACTAAATTGTGATGTTCTGTCGCCTGCCACTTTTGTTATATATGTTATATATCTCATGACAAGAGAAAGCCTCTATTTTCACCACCGTATCACAGGGTTGCAGCTGGATCACCTTGTGCTCTCACAACAGAGCATTTTGCCAAGGCTGATAACAAAAATTAGGTTTAGGTTAGTCTGACATTGCTAAGTAGCGACGGTGAGCGGCACGAACCGCAGCATCAAGGATTTAAAGGTCAATAGGGCTCCTAAGCTGTGGCAGGACTGAATATATGAAGTTAAGGACAAGCCCCTTCAATTCTCCAGACTCCTCATTAGCTGTCACGCATTGTGGTCAAAAAGTGTTATACCCTATATTACACATTTATTGAGGTTATGCACTTGTCCCAACTTGGCGCATTAAATGAGCCTCTTTCATCTGCTTTTAAATTTCTCACTTTTTTCCTCTTATTAAACACTTCCAGTCTCCTGCTGAGAGGGTAGTGATTTTGTAGAAATTTGTCTAATTCCAGGGCGAGAGCTGTTCTCTACCTGTATCACATGTTCTCGTTCTCTACCTGTATCACATGTTCTATAAAATACACCTCTCTTTGTCGTAGCTTTGGCAGCCACAGGGGTGACACATACAAATCACGCTTCCCTTTGAAACTCCTGCACAGCGGCGTCAGCAAGCTATTCATTCCCAAAATGGCAAGGTTTGGCATTTAAAGTTGAAATCCAGTATCTTTTTACCCTTACTGTTGCAGCAAACTCATGCATTTTCATCACATTCTAATAGACTAATGTGTTCCCATCTCCCTGCCCCTGTAAATGATCTCCTCGGACCATATCAGGGCAGTTAGCCATGCTTTCTGGGCTGACACTCATAAATATGCATCCCTGTGGTGTTGCGTGTTTTCCCAGGTATCACCAGCCTCTTGTGGTTACCCAGAATCCTCAAAAACACAAGTATAAATACAAAACTTGAGCTAAAATTTAGTCCTTTATCGTACTTACAGAATCCTTCCAAGCTTTTTAATCAAGTTACAGTATGTTGTTATACTAACCAGAAAAGGTCAGGTTTTATTCCAGGAAAAAACACAAAAGGAAGAGGAGGGTGAAGATCAGCACTCATGCTGTTTAGAACAGTTGTTCCTAATTTTTTATTTTGTCTGAACAGATGAACTTAAGTATCCAATAATCAACATAGCCGTCATGTTCCAAGTGTGTTCATTCAGCTGAATCATTCAACCTTTAATTCATTACTTCAAGCTAACTTTTCACCTGTTAATCTCTTAATTAATGGGACTTAATTAAATAAGCTCGTTTCAACTCCTCCACCAATGCTTTTGCAAATAATTGGCTCTAATTACTTTTCTGCAAGCTTGCTAACTAGTTTCAGCATAACACAAATTTGGTAGGTTTTGCTTGGATGGTTATTTTCCTAGTAAACACACAAATGTCAATACACATTTTTAGTCAAATCAGAATTTACTCCACAGTCTTTCCATGTACCCCCTGGAAACTGCAGAATTACCCGCCTGGGGTACAAGTACCCCTGGTCAGGAATGATTGTTTTAGAGGGATACATTGTTGTTTCATCAGATTTGAAGTGCAGTGAAAATAGATAATCAGAAAAATACTGTGATGAAAACAAAATGAAAATCCAGTTTCCAGCGAGAAAGTCTTTGTGTACACGCATAGTGTTTGATGCCTGCTAACACTTGTCTGTCTAGGTTCTTTGGAAAGTACACATTTTAGCATTGCAAAGTGGCTTTTACTGACATTCAGCAAATAATTGAACTTGTCTGCAATGATTGCTTGATTAGCACTTAGAAAGAGTCCACTTTCTTTTCGCTGAATGGAGAGTAATTATTGCTTATGCTCTTCATTCCCCATTAAACCACATGTTATTATGATTTTTTTGTGTGTGATCTTTCTCAGGGGACCTCAAATTACAGCCTTGCTTTGTGTCATTTTCAATCCACCAACTTGAACTTTAAGTGCATAAAATGTAATTTGTGGCTTTTTCTGGCCTAGCTAAAAAGCAAGGAACTGAGGGTTCCAGTTGTTTTCCTCTGTCCCTTTTTCTTCGTCTTTTGACCATAAGACGGTAAACAAATGGCGAGCGGGTCGGCACGGTGCCGCGTACAGCCCAAGGGGCCGTTACTCAATTATGAGCCTTAATCAGGCCCTCAGCTCATGAACTTTGTTTTGACTTGGCCTTGGATACAGTTTTCTGCTGGCAGCGCAGTGGTGGTCATTGATCAAGCATGGCACTGTGCTTTGAAACCTGCAGGGAATGTTTGAAGGAAGAAAAGAACAAAAGAGAGAAAGGAGGTAGCGGGGGAGATTAGCAAAATGAGAACGTCTCGTAGAAATTGAGGCTGGAGGAGCTCTGCCAAGAACAGAATAAAGAGTGCGTGTATTCTTGCTGTAGTACATAACATTTGTCGGCGTGTGCATGTCAAAGTTAAATTGTTTCTGTGGAGAGTTTTTCAGGTGAAATTAAATTGAAGATGTATATCTCAGCATGTTAAGACTGACAGTTCTGTTGCACCTTGTAGCAGAAGTATTTCACTGACATCTCGCACTTTGCTTTCTGTCTCCACAGTGAATAAACACAAGCCGTGGATTGAGACATCATACCATGGGGTGATCACTGAAAACACTGACATCGTTCTGCTCGATCCTCCTCTGGTGGCCCTGGACAAAGATGCCCCCATCCCCTACGCAGGTATGGTACATTTCAACCTAATGGCTGTCAACTAGAGGATGATCATGGCGACAGGGGTGAAGGTGGGCTCACTCAGACCGAATGGAGGCAGTCAACGATGACTCAGGTGTTAATCCGCGCAAGGAAGCATGGCTGCAGGGTATACTTCCACTAAGGACATAAACCATATAAAGCTGTCATGTGATATCACTGTGCAGGGGCTTGAATTGCCTTCATATACTATAACTGCTGCATCACAGCTTTTTTTCTTAGCATTAACTCTGCTCCGTGCTGCAGCCATTTAATCCAATAATTCCCAGGACGCACACATCACATACAGGACTCATATTTCATATTTATTTAGAGTGGAAAGTGGCCCAGATAAGCCCCATGGTGGTTGAGGACACTGCAAAAAAAAAAAAAAAAAAAAAAGAATCAAACCGGATTAGATTCTTCCCACTTTGTGACCATTCCAGCTCGTCTAAAGGGTGCCAGCTCTTGTGGGAGGACGTTAGCTGGAGGCTGTTGGCGAGCCCAGCCAGCCTATCTCCCGCCAGGCTGCTAATGTGGCCAAGGCCCCAGCATGGGGCTGCTGCGCGGGGCTAGAGCCCACTCACCGAGGCCCTCGAGCTGGGCTGGATGGATGGATGAATAGGGAGTGTGTGTGAGCAAGCGTGCACATGTGTGTACTTACTAAAGCATTTTCTCATTGTTTTCTGCCATATGTGTGTGCGTGCGTGTGTGTGTGTGTGTGTGTGTGTGTGTGTGTGTGTGTGTGTGTGTGTGCCGTGGCATGGCCTGAGGGGGCTCACTGTAATGGCCACCCTACAGGGAGAAAGAGAGAAAATGATGAGACAGTAGGGAGGTTAGCTGGCTGACCAGCATATGTCCTCTGGCTCTCGATAGACTGACAACCACACAACAACAAAGTACAAACGCATGCACACACACCCACACACGCAGCGGGTAGAACACACGGGTTTTCCTGGATTTCATGAGTGAGGGGACTGAGAGAGATTTCTCACTAAATTATTAATAAACACGGACATTAACATCACCAGTCTGTCTTACAGCAGCCTCTCTCTCTTTTCCCTGCTCCATCTATCAGTCCTCATTTCTCTCTTGCCACTCTCTTGTTTCCTCTCATCACCACTTCCCACATTTTTTTTTTTTGTATCTCACCTCCCTCACTAGGCAACTTTGAGCTCCCCCAACAAACCCACAGACACACACACACACACGCACACACAAAATGCAGCAGTCACTCTCTATTCTCTACTTCTTAAAGTAGTGCTGTCCAACCTGGCAGACACAGTTCAGGGCAGAGACAGTTACCCAGGTCTTCCACCAAATAGCTGGGGCGGAGTGGCAGGGCAGCGCACAGGTAGCGGCTAAGCCTCATTAATTAGGCCAGCCAGGTCTTAATTACGCTACATCTAAGACACAGACATGAAATGACTGACTCACTGGGGTCATGCTGCTGAACTGCTGATGGCAAGAACTGTAATACTCAGAAAATACCTTGCTTATAAGCTCATAAAATGACCATCTGCTTCAGCACACAGTGTACACATTTCAATACAGTGCAATTATTTTTCATTTACACACATACATACCAAGCAAACATTTTAATTTAGAATAGATGTTAATGTGTTATTCAGAAAACATTAATTTCCTATCTGTGTTTCCCTGAACGCATCTCACAATTCAGTTTGATTCAAGAGGAAAAAAAACAATAAGCTAGCACAAGCCCACAGTATCCCCCTGCTAGTCTTTTACATCACTCCGAACCTGTCCAGTAATCCTCTCGGACTACTGAGCAAGGTGCAACAGTCACCACACTCACTGGTCTGGAACAACAGGAAAAGTGGTACTGCTGCGCCTGAAAGCCGGCTGAGACTGACATCAGCCATCACCGCAGCGCCACAGCAGCTCACGAGCTTCAAAATCACACCGACAGCGTGTCAGGAAGAGTGAAAAGCACTGGTATAGATAGACTCATTGTTTTATGCATGGCTATGTCTGACAAAGTGCAGGCGCCTCGCTCCGAGAAACAAAGAAAGAAGGTAGGTAATCTAAACAGCTATATGCTACAGATAACAACATCAAGGGAACACACTGTGAAGTACATTTTTTGCTTTCTGCTATAGCTGAGCCTATTTTTTTTATTCATGAACTGAGTTACGCATAAAAAAAAAAAACTTGGAACATATGCTCCCGTCTAGTCTGTCACAACACATAATTTTATTAGCTGTGACAAGTGCCTACACAAAGTCAGTCAGTCATCAACTATTCAATTCCAATGACAACTATACATAGAGGAAAGCTGTCGAAACTTTAAATACTGGCAGTGAAATTTTAGATTCGTGGATTTCCACAAATGCTAAGCTCTGCAACAGGTAGTATTAAAAGAGTGAGTACTCCTGTTTATCCAGGGGGAGGAATTGCCTGAATATAGCTTTACTTTTTCCAGTGCTCATTAAAAGATTGTACCTGAGAATCCACATCACTATTAGACATAGGAACAGGGCTATAATAAAAGGCAGCCGAAGATTTTGCAGCACAGTGGTGAGGTATCAAAATTGAAAGACAAGTCGAGTAGAACACAATTATGATTTGAAATAAAAACATCCTCCGAAAAAAATAGACTCAGTATATAAACCAAAAGTAGAAACAAGGTCCAGTGTGTGTAAAGGCTGTTACATGTTGTGTAGTAATAAAAGACTGAAACTAGATTAAAACTGAAAGGAAAATTATCGGAAACATCATCAGTATAAGTGTTAAAATTTAAAAAACATAAAACAAGACAGCTTGAAAATAGACAACAAAAAATTTTATTAAATTGATTAAAAAGTAGCCAGTAAATTAAAATGCAATAAAGGGATTTGATAATCGTTTGAAGTTCAAAAGAAGAGAACGACCCAGTTCTCACCAAAAGACATGAAAACTGGCTCCTGAACACGGCAGCAAGTCCTTGACCCCGGCCTGAAATTCTGGGCAAGCTGATAAAAGCGTAAGCCTTCCGGCAGAGTTCGATGAAGGGGGGCTTGTTCCACATTCCTCTGCCAGGTTTTGTCCTAACTTTTTTGAATGATTCACTTAGCAAAAGTTTTGTTAGCTATGGAGTGAACATTCACCAGCACCATCCTGAGAGGTGTAGAGTACCAGCTTTCAACGGGGGAACCGCAGGGAAGGATCCAAAGTTGACAGGGATCCGTATGGACAGGGCTCATTGGAGGGAAAGCAATCAGCTACCCAGGAGTGTTGGGAAAGACAGACCGGAGACAGGAGAGTCTGACCTTTCTAACCAGGGTTAAGGAAGTCATACTACGGAGCAGTTGGATACGTCAAGGCGATGTTCATCAGAAGCAATCTGCACCATTTACTGACGACTCCTTGCACCCTCAGCTTCTCCTGGGTTCCAGCCCTTCTCCCTTGCTTCCTCTGGTGTCTGCAAGAAGTTTGGTGGAGCAGTCGCCCTCAGCAGACACAAATGGATTCAACAACAAGATCCACTGTAGAAGATCTTTCGGCACTGACCATTGTGGACGCAGTGCCAAGGGATGCTGGCCTGGAACATATGTGCCTTTAAGAGCTTTTAGTCTAGGGCCTTTTCATACTTGAAAGTCCGAACCAAGATTCACATTTTTGTTACGTTGCATATGTTGGTTTTATTACGTTAGTTTCATATTGCAGTTATGCAACTGCCCTAAAGAACTTTACCTAAGTCCTCTCATCATCACCTATGCGACCTTGCATCAGTGCAAAAAAAGTGAAACTAAGTATCTTCAGAGAGTTTCTGGCAACTGAAGCACATTTATAAGGAACATCTAAACGCCAAATACTTTTCAGATTTATCATCTTTATTGTGCATGTGTGTTCGTACCAGCTGACTGGGGCGTTTACTCTTTTGCTACACTCTTATCTTTGCTGTTCTCCTCTCTGTTGCTGTCAGCTGTCATTTCAGTGTGTGTATTATACTTTGCCACATGGGTAATTGCAATTAGACAGAAAACAAGGGAAAATTGCACTCAGCTACAAAACAGGCATGTTTTCATTGTAAAATAATTAGCATAATATCTTTTGTGAATCCGACTCAGGGACGAGGCAGATAGCGGTTGCAAGTGATGTGCGATTCACGGTGGTCATTTTGTTTAGCTGCATTGTTTTTGCTTCCTCCAGCTCGATACGGTAGCCTGCCAGAACCTCCTGCCTTTGGTCCAAAAGTACCAAACCATCCAAAAAAAATGTTTTCACAGTAGAACGAAACCGAAAACCATGGTTCAATTTGATCTGAACCAAGGCCAACTCGGTCAGACCAAGGTTCGACTGTCTGTGAGGTTTCACACCTGTAATTTTTGTTCTAATTGAACTGAAGAGATGCGATTAGAGGACGGTCTGCACCACTCATGGGAAGTTTAAAGCCATGAAGTCAGAATTAAAAGGAATGGTGTTCCTGAAAAAGACTTTATCAGGTCTCTTTGGACAAAAGCGTCTGCCAAAGTAATGTAGCGATCTGCATTTACTACTAATGATTTGTGAATTCAAAGTTGTTCTGTTGTGTTAACTGTGAGTCACTTTCGTTGACAGTCAGAGCTAAGCATTATTGATGTACAAATGTACATTCTGAAATATTCACTTTGCTGCCTTTTCAAGTGAGACTAGCTCAGTGGTCCATTAGGTTATTAAGTTGAAGTGGCTTTTTTAGGAGACTACTACCACTGTACTGAGTAGGCTTTCAAAGTGCCGAGTCAGCGAGGTTAATGGGCACAAGCTGTGGTGAGCGCCATTATTTAACACAGGTTATTTGCTTGTCAGTCACTCTTGGTTTTCTGTTGTCAGCACACACAGACACTGACACTCACGCCTTGTCTTGTGACATGGGCGTCGTGCCACAATAAATTGTATATTCATGTGTCAATCCCTTGCTTTCACTCGTCCCCGGAGCCCTGCGGCTTTTGCTTGAACACCAAGCCAATGTGTCACCAGTGACCGACATGTGCACACACTGCTCAGTCAGACATCACTGGCAGTTTAGACAGGTTCACAAGACCTGAGTGTGCCATACACACAGACAGGTACACTCTGCATAAACGATGTGTTTCACCCATTATGTTGGTTCTGATGTGCCACGGGCGCTTCACCTTTTCTCGAACTCTGAATAAGCCGAGACTTAGACTCTCTGTGCTCTGCAATCATTCACTGCCAAATAAGAAGTCAGACTGACAGCAGGAATCAATCTGTTCCTGCTGTCTCGTCTGATGTCTGAATAAACAATGTCTATGAATTCTAATTTCACTGCATTACCAAACTGTACCTCTCAAGGTGCTAATAAAAATCAATTATCTCTGACCTTGGCTTTGTTCGGAGAATCCAAGGGGTTCGCATTGCTCAGGAAACAGCAGGCGATATCATATCGTCATTCACTGCCATGAAGCAAAGGTAAATAGATATGAGTAAACATACAGGCTGGCTAATGTGCTGTGATTAATTAGCCTCTCGCTGTCTGTCTGATTGGGAAACAGATCTCAAGCTAATTATGAAAAGTATCTCATTAGCACGACAGCAGTGGGCTCAGTACAGTGTGTAGGTGGAGGAGCATGAACACTGCAATGTGTTTATTAACAAGAGAGGAACGAGAAGGGTTTGTTTGAAAGGTGAAATATGTTTTGAGACTCAGAGATGGGATAAATGTGTGGAGGTGAGATGAATAGCATCGCGAGTAAAGAGGATAAGGTTTAGGGCTACAGTCAATGCCTCTCTTAGAGATAATGGCTTTCTATAAAATGCTTTGATGTATGCCTTAAAACATACACGTGTAGACAGGGCAATTCAAACGATCCGCGGCTCCTCCAGTCAGTTACCTGCTTTACTTAAGCTGTCAGTCTATTTAAACTGTGTCCTATAATTTTATCATTTCCAGGAGGAAAAATGTCACATTATGCCAAAAGCCCCATAGTGATCTCATTGATGTGGGTCTAAAATGAACTCATCTTCTGTCAAACTGTATAAATGGAAACTACAAGTCACTTTTATCCGAGCATATCGCGATTGAAAAAAACATACAGTAGATTTGAAGTTAAAGAAGCTTTCTGACGAGAGACCCTTTATGCCTTTTAAAGTTCATTTCATGAGCTGAATGAAAATTTGCTGGGGCCAGGGGGCTGCTTTTAATAAGGCAACAGTTTTTTTAATCCTTTTTTTTTTTTTTCAGCAGGTGCCGCTGTGTCAATTCCCTCAAAAGCCCCAACTTCAAAGCTGTTGCTTTAAACCATGATTAAAAAGCAACAGATTGAAATAATTTTGTAGAGAGATAGTCACTAAAAAAAGGCTAGAAAAAATCCTCTCCACAACAAGGCTCCTCCTCTTTTACTCATGTGCTTGTATTTTGACCTGAAACAAGCCCTCACTTTCTTTTCTCCTTCCTGTGCCATCACACTTCTTTCTTCATCTTTTCTCAAATAATTTCCACCTGTCAGATTTCCTCCAGCTCCAGTGGGTTCCGGGGTTGGAGTGGCGCCCTTCATACCTCACCGAGACTCAGCTCTGTCCACAGCAGACGCCACATTGTTCCACAGATGACAGCTCTTCCCTTCTCAAACACTTCCGCCTAATTAAATCTCTTTATAAACAGGTGGACTGAGCAAAGTTTGTCCAAGATAACGGCTAACACAGCAAACTGTAAAGTCCAACTCAAGCACAGTGTTATTCAGAGATACTGTTATTCATGTAAACTTGTGTGTGCAGACTTTTGAGCTGAAAAGCACAGGCAGCATAATGACTATCTTGCTTCTGGCATTCAAAGTGCCTTAGACTTTGGCTTCAAGACAATGGAGCCATCACTCTGCCATTGTTCACATACTCATTTATTAATGAAGTACTGAAATGCAATCTGCTTCCTCACTGAACCACACAGATGAGGGAAATAGTCTTTGTAATGAGATTTTTTTTTTTTTAGGCTTTTAGCTTTTTTTGTCTTTTGATGAGTTACAGAACTGGCAGAGGGGGGCAAGTGGAGTTAGAGCCACGTCTCGCTCCTTTGTTCCTTTAAAAGGAAGCGAAAAGGAACACGTTTTAGGTTCTCTTGAATGCCATTAAGCAGAATTTACAGTCAACTACCTCCTCATCCCACTGAGAAGCAGGGATGCTTGATTGGTGTAGTTGCTTTCAAACTCAGGCGTTCATTGCTATTGAATTCAGAAACTGATTTGTGAGGCTTTGTCCTTCTGCGCAATAAGTTCCGTGTCCGAAGTGTGTACATTTGCTCCTGTTGACTCTGTTCCAATGAAATTCTGATACTCTGCTGTTATAGGGAGTCACTGCAGTTACAAAATAACATTAACCCTCTACTGCACACGTTTTGATGGTACATGCTGAAAATTATTCATTTTGGGCCACTTTGTTGCCCAAACAATTTTTTAAAACACTTCAGACCCCAACACTCCAAGATATTTTTTCCTTGCCTGGGGGCAACGTTGTGCAACAATAGTACAAAACAACAGAGAAATGATTAATTCATAGATCAAGACAACTGCTAGAGAGCAATAAAAACATCAGAAAATCTTCCAAAAATGTCAACTTTTTTTATGAAACTATAAAACAATGAATTGAAAAGCACTTGAAACACATTTACATATGTGACTTGATACAGGCTTAAGTTTTTCGTCTTGTGTCATGTCATATTGATTCTCATGTTGTGACACATTGCTGTCACTCTGTGTGAAACTTCGCTAAACACTTCTTCTGTGCTGTGAGGGGCACAGGCTTTTGGTGTTCCTGTGCACCCAGGAACTCTGCATCTTCCCATGTTGTCACACATTGTAGGCCAGTGTTTTGTATTGTCCAAGCGGTACCCCTTATCGCACAGCGTTGCCCTGAGGCACGAAAAGAAAAACTGAATTTCTGAACATGCAAGATAAAAAAAACTCTTCATAAAACTTGACAGAAACCCTCTCTACAACTTCATACATAGGCATGTATTTTTTTATTTACAGTTTATGTAATTTTAAATATGATTACTAGGGCAAATATTCTTACTCTCTTCTCACACCATGTGCTCCTGTGACCATGTGTCAGAGAAGGACATCCCACCTTCAAATCATACCTGATAGTGACTCCCACATCTTACTGGACTGAAATTTGACACACACTCTGATTGATTGGCATCATTTAAGTTCACATGTACTGGGCACAGGGCTTAAAAAAAACTTTCTGTTGTCCGAGGGCAACACGGTGCTGTAGAGGGTTAAATTGATATGATATCAGAATTGATATTACATGATATATTATATTAGACATGCAACTAATTCAATTTGTTATTATAATTTGTGTTTATATTACTTATCTCATATTTAGTATTGACAGCTACATTGTGATAATTAAAATGGATATTTCAATATTCCAATTGTTACATTCAGAAGCATAATTACATTTATTGTCAAGGTAATAATACAAGGTACTGATAAGTCACAATATCAAATTGATTGATCCTGCTTAAAGCTCCCGGTCTCCTCTTTGGGTCCTCAACAAAAAATTATGTCAAGTTAACAAAAGCTGATGTTATGGATGTCATGGTTTCATAGGCAGGCATAACAAGCTCCTGCTCTCAATATCTGGACATCCTGATCAAGGTGAATAATATATTAATGCAATTCTGACTATCCAATACTGTTAGTTACCGCTCAGTACTTGACCGTTATCTAGCTCACACATAAGGCTGCAAAATGACGCAGTGATTTCTGACTAATCACTTTGCTGGTCTTTTTGAACAGCAAAAATAATACACAGTAATAGCTGCCTTTTATATCAAAACAGCACAGCGGGGCATTTCTGACTAAAACATCATTGACATTGAGTGCACAGACACCGGTTTTCAATGCACATTTACCAGATGAAAGCCAGCATTTTCATTTTGTAGTTTTTGCTATGTCACTGAATGAGTGCAGGTAAAGCCTGTATCTGAAAATGAGAAGCCTGTGAAAAACACTGACCCTTCCCTTGATTTTATGGGAGGCAAGGGACATATTGTTTTAAGGGGGTCATTGTCTGTGGCTCGAACGCTGCGTCTGTACATTTATAGGATACACTTCTATCCTGTGTATTCATGCAGACGGTAATTTTCATGGGAGCGGGACTATAAAAGCTGTTTAATATTGTTGGAATTACTGAATGAAGTGAGAACTATGCTATAGTAGCAGCAGCATAAGGTGTGAAAGCGGACCATAAATATAGCTCATGTGTTTCACTCCATCTGTCACTGAACAGGATGAGTAGCACAATGTGCAGAGAACACATTAGATGAAACCGATGACAGCACTATATATATCTGCATCTATCTATATCGTATATGGTATGAATGCATATGTAGTAGATTTGCCACGGGTGTATTTGTTGACGATTAGTATTCAAGCCTCCAGGCCTCCAATTAATGTGTCAACAGACTGTCACGAGCGCCCCTCCTGGGAGACAAACATACAAAGAAGAGAACCACAAGTCTGCTCCGAGTCATCACAGTCTGATAGAGAGAAGGATGTTGTTTGAAAGACTTCCCAGTGAAGTTCAGCTCTCGAAGCAGCACTCCATGAGAGCAATCCATGTTTTAGCAGTTTGTCAATACCACATTCATCACTTGCCAGTACATCACTGCTGCGCTTCAAAGACTCTGACGCCGCTTTTGATATACAACTTAAATTTCGAGGTTCATCCTGTCTACCCTTGAATACTTGTGTTTTTCATTGGAAAATCTCTGATCTGGCTCCCAGTCCTATCTCCAAATCATCCCTTCTGACTTTCAGTCCTCTTTCTGTCTGTTTTCTGAAGAGGACCTCCCTCTCTCTTTGAAATCTGACAGCTTCCTCTCTGCTTTAATCCCCCTCCTCCCGTCGTCATTCCATCACCTAGTTTTTCTTCCTCTTCGGAGCTGGAGGGATATCCAGCGGACACACACGCGCTTTAGCCTCAGTATGTATGCGGGTCAGGCTGAAAACAGCACATTTGATTTGATGACGTGGTGGTGAGGAATATGAGACACATTGCTCTGTGAACTTTTTGAAAACTTCACTCAGATCTGTTTAGACCCAGACGCACAGGAAGGTTGTCAATTTTTGTGAGGGAATGTGGAAAATTCAAAGCATTCAACGCAGCAACACAGTCACATTTCACCCCCCCCCTCCTTGATTTACCTTGGTGTAAACTGATTAATCCTTCATTCTTTCACTTGCTTTAAATTTTTACAGAATGGGCTAAATCTTCACGGGCAAGAAATTGTCTGTCACACTGAATAAAAAAGCAATGAACTGCCGTTATTAAACATCGGAGAGCATGGAGAAATGAACATGTGAATCAAAGGAAAATCTCCTTTTGATAGAGACGTAACAGACAGTCAGAGCTTTAAATGTAATACTAATCCCCCACCCACATCCATGTAGTTAATTCCTGGATGGCCGCAGCCCTCGAGCTCTCTTTCAGAGCACAAAGGTTATTAGTACATCATTCCGCCAAATGTCTCGTGGCCTTAATCACCTGATGGCGGGATCACGGCAGAAATCATCTGCTCTCTTCTCCGCTCTTCTTTCACATCGAATGGATAGCATACATTTTTCAACGTGAGATGAGGAATTTGGGGATTCACGCATCCCCGTCTCCGTTGGGGGCGATGCTCGCAGTCAGAAGCCCACTTCAGCCTCATCAGGCTCGGCTTCCTATCTCCACGCTGGTGTTTTATCTTCTTCTCTTTGCGTGTCATCATGGCTAATATCGCTCCACATGTTCACTCGCATGTAAATCAAAGACTCAATTAACTGAGAGAAAGTTGGGTGAGTGGATGGAGGCGGAGGCTGGGTGAGCCAGGGGGGGAAAAATGATTGCTGAAGAAAGGAAACACTTAAGAAATTATGATAAATTGAAAAATAAAAAATCAAGAAACTTCACTTGGGAGGACACGTGACTTAACAGTCCCTCATAACTGGTGACATGTGGAAAGAAGCTGTTTCGGGAGTTATGTACGAGGTGGGATTTTCCTCACTGTGTTTTAATGAAATGCATAGTCAGACCTGACACCTAACATGCTTGCTTAGTAATTGATGGAGACCTTCTAGCAAACATGAAAAAAATGGGTGCATTAAATAAACAAAGATTATACAAAAACATGACAGGAAAACATGAGGGATAATTAATAGCCTCGGACCACTCCAGATGACAGACAATATCCAGGAGGCTGCACATCAAGGTTATATACCTGGAAGGAGAATACATTAAATACATTAGGTTTATATTTCATGAGCTGGTTTCGCTTTCTTTTCTTAATCCCACTCTCACACACACATACACAGATGGATGCTTCTGGCTGTACACCTTTACAGTTCGACAAGGCACCCTCAGAGAAAACACGACCACTGCTGCAACTCTATGGAATATTAACGCATTATGAAAATGAATCCTCACCAATTTGAGTCTTCTCTGATTGTGACTTCAGACGCTCACGCACATGCGCTTCCAGTCCTTTAAAAACAAAGCCATTAGATTTGAGCCAGGCAGGGAAAACATGTTCTTCTAAACACGGTAGAGTTTTGAGTGCAGAACAAAATATAGTTATCTGACAGAATGGGAACAACAGGAGCCTCCAGGGGGGAAAATTGCTGGCTCCAACCTCATAGTCATAGAGGTTTTAAAAGGTACAAACAAGATGAGTCGCATGAGTATTGAAGGGTCTGGTTGAGATGGGAGTAATTGGGTATAGAGCGAGAAGGAGAGATGTGGGAGGGAATGAAAATGACAAGACAGAG
Organism: Holacanthus passer; assembly: GCA_025331565.1. Lineage (NCBI taxonomy): Eukaryota > Metazoa > Chordata > Actinopteri > Pomacanthidae > Holacanthus > Holacanthus passer. Next base: position 1,401,714 of record JAFREQ010000038.1, read on the forward strand.
AGTTGTCTTTTTTTTTTTTTTTTTACCTCTTTCAGCTGGTATAGATAGTCTTGTAAGTGGCATGTCGTAGGACCTTGCGGTGAGACGCTTGCAAAATTACTGAAAATTAAGTGTACAAGATTGGCCACCAAAATCCAATCTGCTCCCAGCCTCAGTCATTTTGTAAAGTTGACGATGCCTGGGAACTTGTGACAGTCCAATTAAGGACATTTGCATATCGGGAGGCTTAAATTATTGTCATCCGCTGGAGCATAAAATGGGGGTGCAACTCAGGAGGAGATAGTGGTGATCTGTACTCGTAGACCACGGAGGAGGAGTATGTGTGGGGGGCGAGAAAAAGAGAGAGAGAGAGCTGCTTTCATTAGCTTACATGCAGTATTATTGTACATATTCCCTATACTCATTCCCCAACTCGCCTGTCCTCCTTTATTGTCCGCAGCTATCTTTCTCTTCTAATACTTTCACCTCCTGTTCCAGTTAAGGTCTGTGCCTCTGCAAGCTTTCTATTTCCTTCCTCACTCCCTGCATCTTTGCCACCTCTTGCTTCCAGTGGCTTTCCTGCTTTCATTTCACTATTTTAGCAGATATTCAAATTTTATCTCCAAGATAAACGGACAACATTGGTGTGGTTCATAGTTGTAAAATGCTCCATTACCAAGAATAAAAGTGGATTTTTTTTTTTCAGCCTCAGAATGTGACCTCCTTCCATTTGATTCGACTCACTCTTTTCCCATCTTTGCCTGCGGCATGTGTATGGTTTAGACCTTATGTCATGGAGGCACAACCAGCAGGAGGTACAGCACAAGTAAAGGTATATGTCAGGTGAGAGACAGAAGCAAAGTCTTACAAGGAATGACTGCAGGCTGTACATACAGGCCACATAAGACATTTTTGTATATCTCTTCCGTTCTGTCTGTCTCTCTTTGCCTTTGCATCAGCACCAGCTTGCCCTCGCTTCTCACCTTTATATCTGTGTATCAGAGCCCAGCCACGGGCGTTTAAACCACATTTCAGCAACTCTCCACTTGTGTGGCATCTGATCTGTGTGAAGTGTTCTAATGTGGCTGACCTCAGCGCGATAAATGACATGTAGAGTTACCTCAAGATTCACTGCGTGCCATTTTGTATAATGATGACACGTTGCTGGATGATTCCCGAAGAGAGAAAAATGCTTCGCTGCTCACAAAATGCTTAAGACATAATCACGCTCTTACACTTTGAACGGCACGGTTCATAACTTTCGTGGCAAACAGATGCAGTGGCAAATCACAGTCTCCTCCGCACTAGAAGTTATTTATGTCCACAGTGACTCATGGGTTGCTGAAGTTTGCTGCATCAAAGGTGAAGTAGAGTACAAGGCAAAGGGGCCACGCGACGGTTCCCTTCGGGGGCACTGATGCTATCAATTTTCTGCTTCATCACATGCCCATCATTTTATCAGCCATATACAAAGCCGACCTTTTGTCTTCTTGACATACTGTTTTTTTGTGTTCTCAGGTGTTATAACTTCAAACTCCAAAAGCCAAATGGAATTACAAGCCATCAGTTAACATGACTGTCAAAAGTTGGGACTTCATGAACTGCAGAGTTGTTGAGTGCAAAATGTTTGCAGCCTACTATCCCTCCAAAATATTGTACACAGCTCATGATTTGATTGATTTGATATGTCCAATGCCAATGTATGGTACCAAGGCAGTGTACCCTTAAGAAATGTAATGGAGGAGTGCAAGGCCCTGACCACTAACATTCATACGCACAAACCACAGTACAACACACTGTAGCCATTCTGGCCATACTGAAATTGTGCAGCACAATTTCCTAGACATGCTTTTCTTTTGTGTTGGATATAAGTATTTTACATGGTGTGTGTTTTGTTTTTTCCTTGTTTACAAGGTGTGCATTGCACAACAGGATTACCTGCAGCTAGAACACCAGCGTTCTCACCTTAAACAGCATGAAGCGCATCCAGCTGCCTGTGCGCAACTTCAACAGCAACACATTCAACCTGCAAAATTATGCACAGAATTCACACAGTATTACACACCCAGCAACAATATTTCACGTAAAACCAAAGAAAAAAAACATGTTTTTTCTGACAGTCATGTTGGTGCATTTAAATGTGGCAGCACTATGAGAAATCCTGTCATGTTGTATAAATGAATTCAGATGGACTCACCAGGCTAAATGGAATTAATTACGTGAAAGTCACATTTCTTGCTTTCTTGGCAGCAAACTCAGCAGTAAGATCTGTGTAATTCATCTTGGATGAATGGAGTCCTTTTCAGTGGATAGAGTAGAGGGTCCAAACAGTCTGTCCTGGGGCACGGATGCACGCAAATGCTTCTCGATTCGTTTGAACGCTGAAAAGCTGCACTGTCCCGATGCTACAGTCACTGGGATAGTCAGAAGAATTATGAGTGCAACCTCACAGCTGGGAAATGTTTGTCCCGTGCTTTGGAGGAAACGGAGGGTTTTGAAGTGCTGCAGTTTTTGGAATTATATCCCTGAGTATCCTCAGCTCTTGGAATAGCTTCTGTGCGTTTTTGTTCTGAGATTCGTACACGCTCGGTTCATCACTCAGTCTGTTGCAGTGCCTTTGCAGATCAATATCTTGTGTTTCACGCAGTTAAGTCAGATCAAAAAGGAATCCAAACATGTTGTCAGACTCTCGTATTTGTGTAAAACGTGTGTGGAGAGCAGTGAGAGCCTGATCAGCCATGCGGTCCAAATAGTCTGGTATAAGGGCTTGATCTAGAATCAAGACATGCTCATCACTTCAATTTTTTTTTTTTTGTCATGTGACCTCATGAGTATGTGGGGTTAAAATAAACGGCATTGTGAGGCCCTTAAGATGCTCAAGGCCCTGTGCAGATGCACCACTCGTACAACCCCTGCCCTCTGTGTAGCACATTGTAGAAATTAATGTTGTTGAGGTTGGAGTGGTGGACGGGCATGTAGCACATCTAACCCTAACCCTAAGCTTTTATTAACCCTACCCACAATCCTTCCCTAGCCATAAGCATGTGTTTGGTTGCCTAACCCGAACCGTACCAGTTTATTTTCCATAACCACTATCTCTCTCTAACCAACCACATTTTAGTGCCATGCACAGAAAGTAGGGATTTGACAAACTTTGGCATTGGATGTAAAATAAAAAAAATAAAAAAAATAAAAAGTAGTTTTGCAGAATTGTTCAACACTTGTGTCCTTGTCTGGCCGTCTGGCGGTTTGTCAGACAACTGACACAAGCAGAGCTGCTACATGTTATGGGTCCATTTGGTTGTTATGTAGTTCCTTATTTCTTACATCGAACGGCATTGAGATATTTCTAGCTACAGCTACAAATGAGGCTTATTGAAGAAGCTTCTAAAACATCAGTAAACGTCAGGTTTCAGGGTCAGTGTCTGAAAATCAAAGAGCAAGAGCTTCCAGCCATTTCACAGAGAGAAATATATTGTAGAAGAGGCAGACATTGCTGTTTCTCCACTGGCAGCTGACATCCCGAATCTGTTGTCAGTAGAATATAAAATATCTTTGATGGCTTTTTTTTTTTGTAATCGGATCACAGCACAGGCAAGAAGAACTGATAATCTCGAGCGTCTCTCTTGTACAGCAACATGTCTTTGTGGCAAGCGGCCAACTCGGTGGCCAGTACAGAGACACGTGACATTATTAACCCGGTTGTCACTCTTGACTGTCACTAAAAGACTACACCATCCACTAATGTTATCACTGCTAGGTCAGGTCCCCGGTGATGACACTGATATCTTGGCGAGCTCCGGCTCAAAGTGAGCACAGTAAAAAGTCTGACCTGGCACTGGGACGATGTAGACCTTCTTTAATCTCTTGAAGGCTGTTTCTGAATTTGTGCCAGAACAACAAGCATTAACATATGAAAGAGGAGCACTCACTTAAAGAGGTGGGAAGTGGGGGTAGAGGAGGAAGTTCAACTCAGGCCAAATGCCCAATAGAAGTTGCTTCATCTATAGTGATATCTCATTTACTCCTTGACGCCATAATTGTGGGCAGGGTGGATAAGCACATCACAAGATACTGTCGGTGTCTCGTCCCTCTCTGTGATGGCAGGTCTTGGGCACAGCCTTCAGATATGGCATTTTGGAAAAGGTATGAATACTCTTTAGATGTGGTTGATCACACATCACACAATCTAGTTCATTTTAACTGAAACCTTAGCTAAGAATCCGAACCAGAATGTGCTCTCTTTCGTCTAAAGCCTGCCATGTGCTTTGTGGTATTGTCTGTGTATGTGTCTGCCAACACACAACTTTGTGCTTATCATACTTAACAAACCACAACATCCAGAAAATATTAAATAAGTAGAGAATAACAAATGAGAAAATATTTAAAATAAACCTCCCTCCTGTGAGGTATCCCTCCCTTCTCATCCAATTATTTCACAAACAAGACTGTCGATAAATGTTTGGTCGAGATCTTGGAGGCTTGACCATCAGCCTCTCGGGCAGCCTATGTGAGCTACACATACCCAACAGAAACCCTTTCTCTGCGTCACTATGCAAAACCATGTTGCAGCCTTAATCAGACTCATTTATAGGGGTGACCGGCTCTTGATAAGTAATCGTCAGGTGTCTGAGGATTTTATCTTGTGCATTTAATCACAGGCTCAGGCTTTACGGCCCAGATCCTCCTCTACCTCTCAGCTCTCCCCAAATAAAAAGGACGACTCATTTTCAAGGAGCGCCTTGTGGCTTATCAGAGGTGATACGCTGTCTTCACTTCCCTCAGGCTTGTAAACTGAATACATTAGTAATGAATCAATCTGCAACTATACCCAAGTGGACAACAATTTGTGTCCATCCCTATCTGCTAACTCTGTCTCTTCCACCACTCTTATGCGAGACCTGAGGGATTTCTGGGACGGACCATTAGCTGAAAATAGGGGAGAACCTGCTCATACATTACTGCCAGTGAGGATGAGAGCCATCTCAATACCATATGTGTGTCAGACATGCAACATAACCCTGCCCATCAGCATTATTTTAGTTTATTGGGGTAGCACCTTAGCTGACAGCTGAACAATTGTGTTTTACTTCTGCTGCTGCCCGATAGTGTCATTTTCATGCTCCTAGCTCTTCCCTGTCATTTTCCCCTTGCCTGATCCCCTTTGAGATACTGACGGTTACACACAGACCGAGGAATGTGGCAAAGACTCACTGCAGCTCACTCCTTCATTGGAGCTGTCATAATTCATTGAAATGAAAAGCCAGTGGGAAGCGTAAGAACTGAAAAAAAGAGAAAAGAATGAGGTAAAAATGTACAAGAGAGAGAAACGAAGGGTTTGGGCGTTTATCATCATCCACTTGACACGCAGGAAAGGCGACAAGCAGCAGTGATAAAAGAGACATTGAAAGTGATAAATATGGCTGGAGTGTAAACTTTAATGGCCCAACCTTGGATGAGAGCAATTTGCCAATATTTAATTAACTGTAATGTGATCAATCAGAGTGTTAAAGGATGGAGCTGTTCCGCTGGGGCACTCTGCCAGCCTCACTCATCCTATAGCTCATTTAGCCTTGAGAAAGCTCCAAGGAAATGCAGCAATCAACAAAAGCGGCTGTGGGTTGTGTTTGGAGGATCCCGTTGTCACTGCACTGACGACGGCTGTGTGTTTTTTCCTTGTAAATCATCGTAGATGTTCTGCCGTTCGTTTTGGTTTCAGGCCTGCATCACACAGGGACAGTGAGATTAATCTTGCATGCTTGTGAGATTATGTTTCTTTTGTTATTACGTTTTCCTCCAATATCAGGTTTGACATGGTGTTTTTGGGTTTTTTTTTGCCTTTTGAAATCCTCTCCTCTTCATTTGTCCTTGTTTTTGTCCTGACTGCATTATATAAAAAAGCAGATACAAACAAATGAGTTAAATTCATATCATATGTGATTTAGACTATTATAATTCTGCTTTCATGTCTATCAATATTTTGATAGCTGACACTATTAAATAATATATTTCTGGCAGTGCTGGATATATGATTCACGTTTATTTTTTAACCTATATGGCAACCATTGCCAGTATTGGGATTATAAGACAATTTTTGTAAAATATTTTGTTCATTAACAATCATCACTTCACTTATGGAAAAGTATCTTGATAAGTTTCATAAAGTTGATTATTCTTATTCTTAGTTTCTTATTATTATGTGAATACACAATATGTACACAGTTGATATTTGGTGCGTAGCGTCTGATCTTGTCACTCCCCACAAGAATACACCAAACTGAGCACTGCAGGGATTGGGAGTGATGATCATTATATGATACCTGTGGCTCCAGCAGGTGGATGCTGGGGTAGAGATGAGGCTTATGAAATGCTGAAAGAACAGCAGCCCATTCATGAGTACCAATACTAATTAATCAATCAGTATCTTTTTGGCAATGCTGCATATACATATATGTATTTATTTTTATTTTCATGACAAAAAGTTACCAGAAATGGGACCGAGCCAATTTCTGACTGATACATTGTTCTAACCCAACCTTATAGAGGTTTTAAAAAAGGCCCATGCGGTGGTCTATGTAGAGCAAATTAAGACAAATCACGACCTAAAACATCTATATGTTTTTGTTAGAGCCTCTGCAAAATCTATATACCCACTGGACCAAAAGAGGAAAAACAAAAGCAGTCGTGGTTTATTTTTTTACTAAAATAAAAGTAACATTATAAAAAGGAAAGGTCATTCCATGACCACGAGAGAGCCGGGCTTGACCGAAGATTCTGAGGCCTCTTGAATAAACATCTGACAGCTTCTATTTTTCAGATAACACCTTGACGTATTTTCAGATAAACAAATTTTACACTCACAGTACCAAGACCTTTTGTTTCCCTAGCCTTCCAAGGTCAGTCATACTTTGCTATGCATGCTCTTGTAATTCAAAGCAGCTTCTTTTTCTCCAGCTATTCAACAAATTCTGACAAATGGATAAATTAATAAAAAACAAAATCTCAAGCCCAGCCATTATTCGTCTGGACCTTGGACGAAGATCCCAGTGATGCCCACCATGCTGTCTGTCAAAAATATATTTCATCAATAGTATAGCACCTAAAACTGTCGAGGAAGACAGACAACGGTTAGGCAAAGTGAAAATGAAGTGCAAATTGATGGCATATATTATCCCAACCTCAATTTTCTACTTGACCTTTATAACTCACCAGCAAAAAAATACAGGCCCCCGTGCTTTCTTTTCGGTTGAGTTCCCAATCTGTCAGAGACAAACAGGAAGACGGTGAGGTGAGAACCCTTTGACAAAAAAAAAATATGAATTGGCTAATAAAAGCTTGGCTGATTAAATTAAGAAGGTAATTGGATTCCTGCATGTGCAATAAAATAAAGCTGGATTGGGTATAATTAAATTGTCTACTCAAGATTTAGTTTCTTCGCTGCTCTTTTCTTCCCTGTTAGAGCTGAACGCAAGAGGAGGGTTGCAGTGACAGGCAGAATTAGAAGCTGAGAACAACACGGGGCGGTCGCAAAATGGAGCGAGACGCATGAGCTTCTTTGCAACTTGGTGTTCTGGCACCCAAAACAGCATTTGGTTTAGGTGTTCATCCTTCAAATCTATCTAAAGAATGATATCGCACAAACAAAAAGTGCATGGACTCGCATGTATCTTGTGATCATAATTCCTCAATTATTACTTTTATGTGACAGATTGACTTTGTTCTCATGTGCCTAAATGAACATGAGTAAAGGAGACTGATTGCAGAGAAAGATAAATAGAACAGATTGAAGCGAGTCGTGCAGTGTATGGCTGTATTTAGATATAGCAGTGCTTTGATCTAAATACTCAACGTGCTCGCAGTGACAGACAAGCTGATGCTGTTTACCATGTTCGCCGTTTTAGTTTAATGGGTTAGCATGCAAACAGTTTCTAATTAGACTTAAATGCAAACTACAGCTAAGGCTGCTGAGAATCTCAGTATTTTTTCAGGTATTTATATTTTGGTCAGATGAGGGATCATCAAAATTATTGCAATTCATCCTGACCAGTGGACTGAGTGTCTAAAAACTGAATTACTGCTTGGTGCCAGTGTGCTCAAAGGTTAGGATGACACAGAACACCACAAAGGGAACCTCAGTGGGGGTAATATGAGATTTATCCTGCCAGTTATGGGATCAAACCATGCCTCTTATCATCACAGCAGCGTTGATGACAATAAGCAAAAAGCATATTTGTTGTTTCAATAATTGCAGTGCAGTCTGCCAGCTCACTTTGAATGGATTATTATGGAAATGCAGAATGCGTACTGAGTTGATATTTGGCATCTTGGCTCTTACCTCATCTCTCCCAGTAAGAAAAATACAGAGCTAAGCACAGCAGGGATTGGGGAGTGACACTCATCACTTTCCCCGGGCGACTCAGAGCCCACAGGTGGATGCTGGAGTGGAGATGCGGGCTTTCTGAAATGCTGTATTTGCACAAGTTGGCGTGGTGGAACCTGCAAGAGCAAGTGAATGCAGCTGTTAGGGCGTAGCCTTCAGGTAAGACGTGCAGCAGCAGCAGGCATGGAAGAGCAAAACAGTGAACAGAACACTAACAGCTTCTCTGACATGATTATGTAAGAGCAGCAGTAGCCTTGAGTTGTCTGCCCTCACTAGCTCACAGGCTTTGCTTCATTGGTGATTTTTGGTCAGTTATGATTATATTCGTCATACCGTGTAATCAGTGCTGCCTTGTGAGCCTCAGTATGACAGCTAGAAAAATTATTATTTTTTTTAGTAGCCTACCTGATGATGATTGTAAAAGGATTCCAGTTCCTGGCTCTGAAACTCGGTGTAGGACCTTGTGTTTGTAAGTGGCTTTCTTGATTATTTGCTGCTTTTATTATTATGTTCACGCCCTGTGGGAGCTTTGGTCTTTGTGGTTTGTGCTGTTCAGATGTCTCTGTCAGTCCACAGTGGAAGCCTCCGGTCATGGTATCGTAGTGCAGCAGCACTTTTATACTGTCGACCAGGGCACTTTTAGTTCAGCTCACCCCAAAGGCTTGACTATCACTCCTTCAACCTTAATGACCCAATAACGTGCACACACACACACACACACACACACACACACACACACACACACACACACACGCCTCCACCACCAAAACCACTATAATAATTGATTCATCAGCGCTGATTTATGCCCTGTGGGAGTATGTGTTAATTACAGAGGGCTAATCGATAATGGCTCAAAGGCATGTATGCGTTATGTGTGTGTGCGGATGTGCACGCCTGCGTGTGAAGCCCCTCGGGGATAAGTACAGTCTTTGCACCTGCATGATGGATGGTGTGAGTGTTTTAGCCATCAGCAGTGTTTTACAGGCTGTGAGTGGTCGTCTCTCTGAGCTGACCCTGTGACAGGCAGCCTGGAGCTGAGCCAGCAGCTGGCAGGCCCGGACAAAGCTGGACTAACAGCGGCGTGAGCGGTCAGAAGAGTGCCTGCAGTACTAATGATAAAACTACCTCCCTCATGGGCACTCTAGATTATAAAAGGCATGGGTGCCATCGAGGGTCAGAGGACTTGAGGAACAGCTTTTAGGGTTTGGATGGCAGTCAGACTTTTGGAAAGGAAGAAACTCTGAATTTGGACCGTTAGAGTTCACACAGTAAAACAGTCAGGCTGGAGCTGATATATTTTTTTTTATTTAAGCCAGTAATAGCTAACCTTATGTAACTATGCTTCTATTGAAGAGAAATTCTGCTTTCTTACAACTAAGGTCTTGAGAACTTCTGAGATCTGGAAAAGCAGCGGCAATCGCTAATAAGAAGTCACACAGGGCAAAAAAACACAAGCAGGTTTTAAAGCCTGGTCACAGCAGTGATTAATGGATTCCCTCACAAGGGCAAAGCAAATCCGTGGGTTAATTCATGCTTTTTACCAGTACCGAGTTGCCTGCCGACCTTTGAGGGAATGGACAGTTCAAAACATAGTAAGCCAATGTAGCTTATCAACTGTGCTGCACCAATACTTTTATTTAACCTCCTCTGTCTGACTATAAACTTCTTCACAGAAGCAGCAATGGTTTGCAGACAGATATGAAATGGGAGTCACTGGTACAAATGCATTTTTGAAGAAAACTTGTTGTCCAGTTAGCAACCAAACAAAGATAATGAACCAAACAAAGATAACGAACTTTTTAACTTTAATTTCCCTCTTCCATAACTTTTTATTGAAAAGGTTTGGAGTGCTGTTGTGACTAACCCAACTGACTAACATGTTAGTGGTTAGTTTGCCACCTACTGTAGTTCATCAACAAGCCCAGTTACTAGTCACTATGTCGCCAAGCTACTACAACCAAGTATTTGTAATTTTGCTGTGCCGCTTTCTGGTCTTACCAGGCCTGCAAACTAACTCCCAGATTGACCAAACATATTGCGTTTGGAAGGTAAAAATAAGTTGAGACACAAAATCATGACCCAAATTGTCCATTGTATACATCCATGACAGTTTACAAAGCAATTTCCTGGTTCAACTTTGACCCACTGTACTTACCATAGTTGTGCGTGGAAACACTTTTTCAATGCAATAAGAGATTATTATAAGATAAAGATAAGATAAACCTTTATTTGTCCCGCAGTGGGGAAATTCACAATTATCTGTTAATGAGTATTATTATAATGTCAGTTTTAGTTCTACAAGTGCTGGCTTGTTTATAATCTGACTGTCTGACCACTTGTGTTTCTTGTCCCTTCAGATTGTCGGGCCGACGTTATACACAATACGAAGTTATCACGACCAATAGAAATGAGGGCCATAACTATGACAATAGCCCTATTATCCAAGGAAGTATTGCTGAGATGAATGCTGTCTTCACAGGAACAACACTCTTACAGTTACACGCATTCACACCTCGAAGTGCGCATTCACAACTGGAAGCTGCCCAGTAAAAACATGGTCTCATCTGCTGGAAACTGAGCAGCTCCACTTTGAGCCATTAGTCCGTTAAGGGCCTTGCTTAAGAGCACTTCAGTGGTGGTGGTGAGTGAGGGACGAGCACCAGAAAGTGAAAGTTCAGGATTGTTCAGGGATTGGTCTGGCAACCTGGTCACAATTTCTCTAACCATAAGGCCACCACTGACCAAATATAACAAAAAATAAAATGGAATCTTCTTATTCTTCTTTAATCTTACACTATTTTATGTCACCATTGCATTGTGACCATCCACTCATCATATTTTGTTTCAATGGTATCCATTCAGATGCATTTTTATTTGAATAACTTGCGCATAAAACCATTTTATTTGGCTTGATGAATGGTTTCGGGTCAGATAAATGCAGGCAGCACATAGCCAGCAAAAATCAGAGCACGTACCTCTAAACCTTAAAAGAAATGAAAAGAGTAAAATCAAAACTTTGGAGAAGTTATTGTCTCTTGCATTCATGCATCCACTTTCAAATTAGTAATCAGACCCCTGCTGGTTATCAAGATGAGACAACAAATTAGTCCAACCCAAATAATCAGAGCATCATTTCGTATACTGAGGAAGGGCCTTCTACTGTGAGGAGGATTGTCAGGTTTACAATGACCACAGTCAAAAGCAAACTATTTTATGATCCATTATTTCATACAGAGCAGCATTGAAACACTCTGCTCTCTGAAATACAGAGTTTTTTGTATGAGTCTACTCTAATTTGGGATGATTGAAATAGACATACTTAAAGACTGTGCCTTTTACAAAGATTGAGAAAGCACCAACTATGCACCGTCGCTGTCATGGATGGAGGAGCATGTGTATGTGCCGGGGAGAGGATAAAAACAATAAAGCAAAGAAGAATGGAGGGTCTCCTGGGGAGTGGTGCTAAATCACTAATAACACTGTAAGGAATTTTGGTAATTTACTGGATGAAAAGCATCATTTAGCTGCAGACAAATTTGCCTAAGACTCCATAGTAATTAGAATCTGGTGAGATGATTATACAAGGGCGTCAGCGTGAGCGATGACAGGCTTTGAATGCGGCGAGTCAGACGAAAGAAGGCAAAGAACTGCAACAACAACAAGAGGAAAATGAACGTAAACACATTAGCAGAGTATTATCATAAGAGTCTACGCTTATTTGGGATTTTTAATTATAATTCAAAGCATTGGGTCTGTCATTACTAAATGTTTCAGTCAACATGTTCATATTTGCATATGTGTGATTTATCAAGCCTCAAAGTAGGGGCTTTGGGCCTTGGATGAAAGTTTCAAGTTAAGAAAGTTTGACATGAGAGAGAGGAAATGTGATGAGTGATGTGATGAAATGAGTAAATGCACCAGCTACATAAATGTATGCAAATCATAAGTGATAGTGAATATATTTATCAAATGTATGAATAGATACATGTATTGACATTTTGTAACCCATAGAGCAACACACACTGCGCCGGTTTATAAACCCAGCAAACTCTCAGCATCAGCTGGTCTGTTTGATTATAGACAACAATAATTTTTTGGTTCACACTTTGTCAGGGCCTATAGAATTATGAGGAGGAAACATTGTTTAGTGAGACATCATCATTTTGCGGTCAAAATAATTAAGGCCTTTTTGCTTGGGCTCAGAAAAAGCTACCACCAACATACACACACACACACACAAGTTTGTTGAATCCTGAAGCTATGTAATGTTGGTTAAAAAGGTTAAAAGGTTCACGACAAACACAAGAGGTCCTTGAGCATACAATCATAAATGTGGACACAAAATATTAGGCTGATTGGTCCAGCAGTACGCGAGATTAGCTGCAGACAGATGGATGCACTCACGCACGCATGACTGAATGCATGATCCCCTCCAGGCTTACGCCTGGCAGAGATAAAAATAGATGTCATGACCCTCCGTGTGTTGAGTTTGCTGCTCCACTTGAAACAAAACAGCATTTGTTTTGAAGACTGTGAGGTACAGTAGACCTTGGCGAGAGACGAAAGAGCCAGAGATGGTGCCAAGCAGGAAATCCCAACCAGGATTTGAAACGGCAAGATGTTCAGAGTTTTAACTTTGTGCTCTTGAGGGAATGTGCACATGCGTGGGAGTTTGTACTGTATATGTGTAGAGATCTCAGTATAGTGAGTGAATGGCTTTCAGTAGAGCTTTTGCTGCCTTTCACAGGGGCCTGACAGCTGGGGAACCAAAGCTACTGTTCTCAGGGTGACTTAGGCCTCAGTGGACTGTCGATCACAAAATCATACCATCGCTCAAAGCAGCCATTTAGTGACTCAATTTGTCAGTCCTCTAAGCCTTGTGTCCAAGGGCTATCTGGCACTCCCTGCCTCTTGTAACAGAAATCAAATTTAGCTTGATAGATCTACAGCCCACTGAATGCCTGCACAAAGGCTTTTATTTCTTCTTCATTTTGTGTCTTCAACTTCTCTCAATATCTTGAGATGAGCATGAACTCAGAAAAGCGAATACAGGTCATGGAAAAGTAGGAATTAATTCTCAACAAAAGGGTTTTGAACAAAAGGATTATGTAATCTATTGTGCATGATGTAACATGAGCTGACAACGCCATCTATATGTTCTCACTTGCCTCAGTGCTTGTCAGGGTCGGTGTCCATTTCCATTTGCCGTCTTTTGCCCAAACGTGAAGGACACATTAGTTCAAGTCATAAAGACTGCCAACTATGGAAACCTCCATCCACCCTCAACAAAGTTGTAGAGGGTTAATGATAAGAGGCTGACGTTATTTAAATGGAAACATTGGTAACAAAAAAGCACAGATGCCGTGCTCACCAAACTGAAATGATTAGAAATAGAATTCAGAATGAACACATCTTTGTTATAATGAAGCAACAGCAGAGTAAACCCTGTGGAGGCTGGTGATTTTGAGGATATCTTGACTGCAAGCCTGCAGGAGCTCATATTGATGCCAATTATCCATTCTGGAGTATCAAAGTGAAAACACCTGTATGGGTAGACCAGTGGTGTGTGTACCGTAATTAAAAAATTTGAACTTGGAAGTTGGTTCTGAGAGCATGTTTTGCATGTCACCAAGTTGCCACCTAAACTTGAAACCCAGTGAGTCAGAGAAACAAACAAGATGCCTGAGGTCTTTATCATCAATTAGACCAGACCTGGTAATTGCCCCGGATTTTAGTGTGGCTACCACTTTATAATCTTGTGTTAAATGGCTGTTAATTCCTGGTTTAATGACCAGAGCAGCCATGCCGGACTGTATGATCAATGCTCTGCTAATCTGTGTGTTTCTGTGTGAGCCTTGCAGGTGCCAATTAGTGAAGTCTGGGTTGACTGGAGGTGGCAGACTGGTAGATTTTGATGGAAATAGCGAAATGATTTACCATAGGTTCCAATACAGTGCACAAAAATGTGAGAAGTTACTGAGGAAGGAGTGAGGAATAAATCAAGCATGGCCTTATAATTGATGAAGCGTTAATAAATATTTCTTGAATTATTGTGATTGACTATGTAGAAGCTAATGATGAGCTGCTATACAGCAGACCGGGAGATACTATATTAATCATGATTCATCCCTTGTTCCTTAGTAACTGCTCACATTCAATGTACCTTATTGTAAAGTGTTAATCATTCGTAGAGCATGTGTCTCCTTTGGTATTCTCCTTCAACTGAATTTTACTGATTAAATCCTCTGATGACGCATGAGCGGTGTGTTGTCTACATACAAAACAGCCATCTAATATTTATTGTGATCAGTGTGGGGTTTTTTTTTGCTGGCAAACAGCAGGATGATAGAGGCTGCTGGTATTACGAGTGAGATGGGATCTCCTTTGTGTGTCTGAGAAGTAGACACAGCAGAGATTGTTTTTTCTGAGCATGTTATAATAGTATAGTGGCTGTTCCAAAACTCCACCAGCACATATGCAGCTTAGTAGGACTGAAACCATATCTCTGCTCTGCATGTCAACAAAATACCATGAGTACTAAAAACACAACCCAATAAACAAAATGCAGTAAAAGGATAAAATGAAAGTTCCTAATATGATATTCAATGTCATACCTGCCACCTAATATGCCATCTCCGCTCTGGGTTTCCCCGCCTTTGCTATGTAACAAGCCACGAGGAAAATGGATCACAGCCATTGGACACCAGTCTATGTGAAAGCCGACTTTACACAACCTGCTGCCAAACTGAATGGTTCCTTTTTCTTGCTCTTACATAGTTCAAATAAACTCAAAACATGTTGATGTTGTTTCCCTTGCTGTGAGTATGAGGAGAGTGTGACCTATAACTCATCAGTGATATATGATGTCTATAGCGAGCGCACATAAGCCAGTTCAGCTCTCATAAGAAAGAACACTCTTTTCCATCAAGGTCCTGTTTTTTCTCTTTCTCCCTACTGCCTTTCATTTACACCGACGGCATGAACAATACAAGCACAAATGAAATGTCTCGACTGAGTAATGGCTGTAGCTTTTCACAAAACCACAGCTCAATAACTTTTAACGTAAAGCTGAGTCATAAAAATAAGTCAAGGTCGTGCCAGTGCATCAAACTGTGTCAGGAGCATACTGCGTGTTGGGGGATACACTCCCTGTCTGTGAATGCAGATTTTTGTTTTGTATTTCATTCAATGCATTTGAATTTTTTAAATTTGATTCCTCAGTTTTGAAATGTAACATCGGAAGCTGCTTTAATTTAACACCCCACCCTGAAGTTGGCATTCAGGACGGAAATGACCATGGACTCTACTGCTGCACACAATTACATTACATTGCCCCCAGGGAGGAAGTGAGCAGGATTTTGTATGTAAGGATGTGTGTGTGTGTGTTCACAAGTGTACGGTATGCATGATGGTGTGTGTGTGTGTGCGTGTGTGTGAGAACGGAGGATAAAGAGACAAGAAGGGAGGTGTCAAAGATAGAGACAGGGACAGTGGAAATCCAACAGCTCTCTCATCTTTCTTAATGATACATTTGTGATGATACATTTGCGACGATGACATCTCTCATTGTAATTTGAGGTGCCTCCGCCTGTGTCACAGTCGAACAAGACAGGATGTGAAATTGGGGTCTCAGAACGGGATGTTTTATTAGCTGCTGGATATTGCCAAGGTGGTTAAGATAGGCTATTTGATTTGCACTGCTCCTTTCATTTACTCTGTTTGATTTGCGATAAGTGACTTTTCCTCGGGAAGAAATCGGTAGTAATTTCACAGTTTGTGCTCTCTTTCTGTCTTTTCCTCTTTGTCTCTCTCTCTCAAATATGACAAGCCTTATGGACTCCTCTCACACACTTCTCAGGGACTCCCACGTGCAGCCTCAAGGCATGATTGCTGCAAACGATGCAAATGAATTGATTCCAATACAAATGAACTCGTGATAGTAATCCCATGCTAAGTGGCTGCTGCTTAATTTCATATTGATGAATGAACTGCCTCAGCCGGTGCTCAGAACAATGCTTTCTAATTAGAGCGACACTAATTGCAGACACATTGATTGGCTAGTAGAGAGATCTTGTGAGGTTCCTGTTGGATCAGTTGAGGACCTGTTCCTGGAGCAGACACTTGAGTTCCTGTTGATGTGAGTTTGTCGCATTTCAAACCCAGAATAATAAAGTTTCAGGAATTAACAGCATATCGCGCTGTTAGTCTTCAAAATTCAAATCATATTAAAACACCAGCAGGAGGGTTTTGAAATATTGCACTAGCTGGCATGCTGTGAAGCAACAAAAAAAGAGACAAAACAGAGTGGGTTGTTGGCTGAATATGAATTAGTTTCATATGCATGCATTATCAAGACACAACTCTGCTGACCCTTGTGAGGCATGTAAGAACTGACAACAGAGAAACTGGTGCCCCTGCCCTTTCAGTGTGGTCTCTAAATCATAAAAATGCAGGTAAACAGATTAATTAAACAGATAATGTTAGAAAATGAAGGTCATACTTCAGAGGTGCAGTAAAGGAGCATGACAGAGAGGGTTAAAGGAGAGCTATTTGCTGAACAAGCTGCTGCCATAATACAAAAATGAAACAGTGCAGTTGTCAAGAGGATGAAGCCTCTGTAGCCTCCTCATGTGCCACTGGGTCAGATTGCTTGGAAATCACCTTGATTGCTTTAGGGCACAAAACAGAAATAAAGGCTTTTCAATTAGTTTTCAACTGCGATTTCAATTGCAAAAAGTCTGTGAATCTGCTTAGAAATCATGCTCTATATAATGGCCTCAAATGTTCCCACTGTTTAACAAGAAGCTAACAATGCCAGCAACCCCAGGAAGAGGAAGATAAAAAAGGAGGAGGACAAACACAGGAGGGTCCGTCTGCAGAACTGTCCAGACCAAAGTTATCATTAAACCTTGAAGCTATGTGTTTCTAATTCACACAGCACAATGCCTGAGGAGGTCAAGATGTTCTTTCTGAATCGACTAGGTTTTGAACTCACAACCTTTATCACCATCACCTCGCTTCACACTAAGACCTAAGCAACCACCAGGGCTGCAATAACAGCTGTTCATGCAGGAAAAGACAGACAATTATGTTATTTGTTACACATACCGAGTTTCAATGTACTGAACAGGAAGCAGTGTGATGCACATACTGCATCTATGTAGAATACACCAACAAATGCTCATGAATGGTTCAAGTGATCAGACTGATCAGTATTCACAAAACAAACTAACAAAGTAAAGTAAAAATACTGGGCTGCGAAGTGACAAACTGTCCATAATAGCTAAGCTAAATGAACCTATGGAGAAGTGAGCACAAAGGCCATTTTTTGAGGCTGAGGGAGAAGAAGAGGAGACAAATGACAAATACATGAGGGTCCATCTGCAGAACTGTCCGGACCTCATCATCAAACCTTGAACTCATGTGTCTCTAAATCACAGAGTATGCATTAATATTCTGGTTTATTCTGCATCACCCTGGGCTCAAGCTCACAACCTGAGACACCAGGGACAAGGCATGATCTTGTTGAGCTACCTACCTATGACTTAGTAATCACCGGATTGAACATTCAGTGTTCAATCTTCACATTCACAAAATCCAAGTAAAAAAAAAACACAAATCAATAGGAGTTCCAAAACCATAAATATTAGTTTTTTTGTGTGTGTGTTTTACATTATCAGTATGTTTTTTGACATTATTATCTTTCAGAAAGTCCCATCAACAGGGTCCATATATCTCTGGAATACTATTTCTTCTCTATCCATTCACACAGGCAAAAAAGCTGAATATTTTCAAAATGTTTTTTTTTCTTTCATAAAAAAAAAATGTCCCAGAACATGTATAATACAGTACCATTCACATGCAAATTATGGGCATTTCTGAATACCCCAACTTACCCTGAATATAACAATATAGCGTATGTAATGTCCCAAAGACATTATGTAACGGCAGTGAACATTGAAAAAGAAAAACCTTGGGAAGGGTTCAGCAAGGTAGCACCATATCTGTTTCACAAGCAGTGATGAAATGAAAAATGTGGTCTTAAGTTTGCCAACATTTGCCTGAAGAAGAAAGAATAGAGAGGCTAAATATGTGGTAGTAAGGTTTAATAACTGACTTTTATAATCCTGCAAACCAAATAGTAGCTAAATGAAACTTTCCCATCTTTCATTTATCACATGTGTAAGTTACATATTTTCCAGTGATGTTATTACAAAGAACAAATATGGATGAACTTTATCATGGATTATGGATTGTAGTGACATATCTTCAAAGTAAAGGTCATCTTGTTGTGTGTCTCCTACATGGACATCTTCCCGTCATGTGTGACGTTTAATCTGTGCTGAATGATGACAGCGTCGCGACGGCGGCTTGTACAGTAGCGTGTGTTTCCTCTCTCCGGGCAGTGCGTTTCAGATCAAATCATTTGGTCTGATCCAGTGGAATGAAATGGAGTTAGAGAAGGTCAGGCTGAGTCGCTGTGTTTCTCACTCTGCTCTAATGTAATAAGAGCACACTGAGAGAGGCATGGATTAGACTGTAATCCACCTGCATCTCTGTCTCCCTCCCTCTCTGATTTGTTTGCACCATCCCTCTCTCTGTCTCCGACTCGTCTAGTCCTCCATCTCTTTCCCAAACTCAATCAATCAAGCGCCCCATCTCCCTTTCAACCTCACCCTTGCTGGGTTATTGGGATTCAGCTACTCTCCTTCTCCTCCTCGCTCTCTTCTATTCATCTGCCCACTAGTTTTATTAACATTGTCAGTCAGTCTTTGACTGGGAGTACGCTACACGTTTTTGATCAATTCCAATGTTTTGATCACTTTCAAACGCGCTTCTTCTTAAATTCAGACTAAATTAATCTGACTGGGAATTCCCACATAAAACTTGGTCTTTGAGGTGCGTTTTCTAAATTTTAGTTCATTTTTTTTTATCTTAGAAAATGTTCAGGCTGAAACAGATATTTTGCAGTATGGTTTGAATAAATTGCTTCATAAACTAAAAGTCTGTTGGAGGTTTCCAGTTTAAATATCATAGAAATTATATGAAATATAAAATTTGCTTTAGACCTACTGTGAGTTACCCATGCGACAACCCATAAAAAAGTCAGGGTTGCAATGAGTTTTATTTATCAAAAATATCCAAATGACTTAGTTGTCCTGCTTTATAAGATAAGCTCCTTTTCCTGATGATTGTGTTTCATGTGTGTTGTGTTTACCAGAGCTGTCAAACCAAACCTAGTGATCTCAGTGAAGTTTTTTTTGGAAAGAAATGCCACAAAGTGCTGATCAGGGACAATGTGAACATTCAGCTGTGAGAAATTAGTTGATGACCTTTTAATTTGTTTCATTTTTGTCAGTTCTTCATAACTTTGGTCCAGACTGAAATATCCCAACATACAATTATAAAAATACAGACTTTCATGGCTCCCAGAGGATGAATCTTTGTCTTGTGACATCATTGAAAAGTTTTCATTTCCTTAACACTTTTATGACCAAATACCTGCAAAACCAATGACACTTCCACCAGTCTAAGCTGTACTTTGTATTTAATGTCATTTAGCAAATGTCAGCATTCTAACAAACTAAGATGATGACCATGGTAAACATTATACCTACTAATGAGTATGGTAGCACCGTCATTGTGAGTTGCAAGTTGCTCGCTGACATCCACATTTAGCTCAGTGCACCACAGTGCTTGAATACATCCACATGTTTTAAACCATCCACAATGGATGGTTTAAAATCCTTCAAACCCATATAACCTATTACAATTCTTCTACTACCACAATAAAACCTTATAGTTCTGGCAATCTTTGTCAGCCTGAGTCATCATGATTTGTCATACATTGGGTGACTCACCTTCTGTCATATAAATGTGCCTTGCTGATATAAATGGAGGTGTGTAATGCTTGTTCTTTGCATATTTCCAATAACTAAAGTAATTTGAGTGAACAGGGGAAAATCACTTAAGCAAATGAAATGAGAAAAGATCAAGTGTCGCGGTGCAGACAGCGATCAATCCAAAGATGACTTGATCAAGTCTGATTCCAATCTTTGATATCAGCTCTGGACATCATCAATCAATTAGTCCATAAATATGTCATAAATCAAACAGCACCATATCCATAAAGTCAGGGAGCAACTGAGATGTGATTATCAATAAAAGCTGATTAACAGTCTGATATACTGTCATTAACAAACCATCATCATGGGCCTAACCTTACTTTGCACAGAAAGCACGTTCCTTCCTAAGTCTAATTCGCTCCCCTGAGGGAGAGACTCTGACAGCTTCCCACTCCAAACTTCCCAGCATCGAATCCCATCTCTTTCCAACCTTTCCCTGGCGTCTGTTGGGGGATGAAACAGTCAATTCCTTTGCTTCTTCCTACTCCTCTAAGCCTCCCAATGCCAAGACAGAGACAGCTGTTATCATGTTCCATCGGTGGTATCAAGGCTGAACACAGTGAGCGGAAAGCAGATTTCACTATTTAAACAGTCCTTGGAGAGGGTCAGGCAGGAATGCGAGTGGTGGTGACGGCAGTGAAAGTTGTGGGAAAAGTGATGGTGTGCGTGTGCAGACAGATGCAGAGTGATTCAGAGGCATGATGTGCGTCATTGTGAGATGGCGTGTTGTGAAATTATACAAATGTCGGCAAAGAAAGGGTTTCCTCAATCAGATCTCTCTCGAATTTGACATGTCACTTGGGGTGGGAAGCCTGTTTTCCAATATGTACAAATTTGGAAGATCATTCGTTTACAAGTACAGTACATATGTATGCATGTAAAATAGGTTCATAATATGTATGTATGTCCCACATTTGCATATTTATGTAAGGATTTATTGTAGAATGTAATGTTTCCAATGTAGCAAATTTGTCTTCTTCACTATGGCAGAATGAAATTACCTCAGCCACTGCAGCAACTATCATCCAATCCAATTTAGAGTGATGAAATAGGCCTACTTGATGTTGATCCTGATCCTGGATAAAAACAACCCTGGGATGTCACTCAAAATACACTGGGGGAACTTGAGCAAGTCCGGACAGGATTTAGCACTAATACCATCTGGACAGGGCCAGTGTTTTTTTTCTGAATATTATACCCGTCTCATGACAGCGTCAGTTTTGAGGTGGAGGAGAACTGGTAATGTTTTAATGGAGGGAAGCAGTGATTCTAGTTTCATGTGGATTCATTTTATTTGAGAATTTTACAGACCCAGTGGGAGTAATAATCTCCAGGCATGTCTCCTGCCTACTCCAGTATGTTTTGGATTCATGGTAGGCCTACAGTATGTGATGCATTAATGAATGCTATGGTGACAGCAACTACATTTTTCCCCATGCAATCTGCAGAGAAATACTCCTTCTACACTACAGCATAACCAATGCCAGAGACAGTAAATGTAAGTCATTTTTCCACAGTTTCAAGTTTGTCCTTGGCAACATTCCTCACAACAAGAATATGAGTCTGCAGCCACACTAGCAGCTCTGTCGGGCTTTACTTAGGCACAGCAGAGCTTTAAGGTAAATGCTAATGCAGCGTGTCAACAGACTCACAGTGACAATGCTAACATGGCGATGTTTAACTGCTCAACAACATGCCCCAGACTCATGCCGCTTGCATGGGTAAAAACATGCTTGCACGTCCTTGAATTTAAAATGGAGTAGAAATCAGGAGTCTCGGCTAGCCTTCTTATCAAATGTATGAATAATCTTATAAACAACAATTGCATGGATGAGAAAGCTGATACTATGATAAAGATGATATGCAGGTAGAATTTCATCCCCCAGGTACGACACATATTGTGCATATATTCAAAATAGTGTAAAATAGAGTGTTGGCCAAACATGGCAACATACAGCAAAGAACTGTAGTTGTCAGAGGGGAACTACAGCATCTTAAACAGCGTGGAGAAGCAGCAGTCAATACAACTATCCAAACAAACAATCCTCACATTCTACCCACTTCACATCGTGTGTTTGTGCATGCGTGCAGCTTTAGCTCGTCTGTTCAAAACCACAAGGACACACATCTATTCCCAGAATGTCTCGCATCACTGACAAACACATACTCCTTTACCCCTGTGTACATGTCTGAGTGAAAGACAGGGTGAAGAGAATGAATACTCCTCTAAGTAGATGTGCTCTCGTGTGAATATGCATGCCTACTTCTTCGCCTGCACACACATACACTCACACACACATCCGTCACACTCTCTTGGAACAACTGAAATTCGGCTCCTCTTGACAGGTATGGCTGATATTTCACTGATTTAGTGTTGATACACACCAGAGTTAAAACCCATGTTTAAACATCTCTCTTGGTGAATCTGAGTACTTGTATATCTGTGTCTCTGTGTGTGTGTGTGTGTGTGTGTGTGTGTGTGTGTGTGTGTGTGTGCACGTGCGCATGTGTGTGATTCCCTATTCAGTACATGAGGAGGGATTATTCTTGTTTGTACGACTTTGGCCTTGTCATGTGTGTGCTGGGTCGAGGCAGACGGCCTCCACGTGCCAAGCTGGGATGTTCTGTGTCACTCCTCGCTGACATGCTGACATTTACTGCACCGCCGCCGTCTTTGTGCTGCTCTCATCACCGTGACAGCGGACTTACAGATCGCCAAAAATCCCACAGCAGTATCAATTTGCTCAGCCAGCTCACGGTGAATGGGGGATAAGACGCACTCAAGGCGTACACACACGGACGCGCAGATTTCCAGAGAAATGCAGTGGAGTGTAGAAGCAGGGGTAAAAACACGCACTCACACCCTGCTGGAGTGAGCAAGAGATCCAAAATCCAAATTGGCTGGTGTGATAATACCCTCAAAGGGAAATGATTGAAAATTACTGAGAGTGACATTTGTGCAGACTGGCCCATGATTTAAATCCCTATGATTATATTATCTAGTGCAAAAGAAAGATGGATTTCAAGCCTGTAAGTATGACAACATGGCTGCTGTGAAGATGCATTGACATGCATGAAGCATTTCTCATTATCTTTTTCTATATTGATCAGGCATCAACAGAGCGTCCAACAAGCATGCAGCTTAGACTTCATCCACTGTCCATCATCTGCTGTAGGCAGAGCATAATGCATTATTAATCTCCTCTTGAAAGATGGGCTGTTGTTGTCATAAATAGTTTAGAGAGCCTCATGACTAACTCTAATGAATCAATGTTCAAACTTATGTTATTAATATTAACTATGTGTATTCTCATGGCATTAGAGGGTGTGTTTCCTGTTTTGTGCCTCAAAAATGTTTACATGTTTTTTTAAAGCAATTGAACCTCCAGATTTGGGAGAAATTACCTCACTTTCAGTACCAAACTTTAAGAGTATTTTGAAGCTTTAAAGTTTCTGTTTTTCATTTTTGTATTTTTATGTTTATTTTTGTGCATGCCACCTGCAAGAGGAAGCAATCACAGCTTTCATAACACGATGATGTCTTTATCTTAGCTCACAGAGGTGAAGGCAAAATATCTTCAGGCACTGGAATAGTAGTGTCTTATATTGCTTTTTTTTCCCTACTTTTTTTATATTTACTGAGATATTTACCGGACCACCATTTTACTGTACTTCAGGAGATTATTTCCAGAATAACTGTCCAACATGTACGGTCTTTTTTTTTTAATGAATACATTGTACCTCAGCCATGTTAATGACTGTGTACAGTCTCTCTGTCTTTAATTCAATAAGTCATTATAAAATACGAGATTAGGCTACATAATTATAAATGTTTACGTTAAAGAGCAGCTTAGCCCTGTTTCAGCTTGAACATGCCTCCTTTAAATATTCAAAGAAATGCATTCAAACCTTGACAGATGTTATCTTGATATGTTAGCTGAGAGCAGCTCCAGCAGATGCAGCAGAGGCAGTGGAGAGTGACAGAAGAGGGGACATGAATGACTGGTGGGAAACGTGTAAACTTGTCATAAACACAACACGGTAAACACCCAGCTTACAGGTAGTAGAGGTCGTATATCTGCTACTGCTTCTCTCAGTTGCACGCTATCAATCTTTCCATACTCCATATGGTCCACGCTGTTGACAGTTGACTGCTGCATTTATATGTTGACTATAGAGCAATTTTTTTATGCGTCGTTGCAGGTGCAAATTAAATGTTATCTCAAAAAATGTGCGTCTAGCACACACAAACATATAAACTCTCAAACGCACATGCTCCCTGAGGAGAAATGAGGATAAAGGACGACACTATGCTGCAGTCGGTGTTCTGCCGTTCCATTGATTTGACAGTCTGCAGCTGTAATGTGCAAAGTAACACTACAACGCAACAACAGCGGCATGGAGGAGGACGACTTTGAGCGAACATGGATGTAAAAAATTCAGAAGTTTTTACAAACTTTTACAAATGTTTTGCGGCTGAGGAAATGCATTCAAGATGTTTCTTGTACCTCAAAGATACGCACAATGTGTTTTGGTGAGAAGCATCTGAATGTAAGCATAACTTTTCTTCGTTTGTTCTACCTTTAAATCAACTGTGAAATAGACAACAAGCACACTTTTTGAATGCACTGTGTAAATGTTATTTGTCGGAGACGGCAGTGATTATGTCCTTAAATGGGCAATTAGCACTTGACTTTATCTTATTGAATGAGTCTTTGTTTGACATTATCTCTGTCTGTAGTAACCCTGGATGACACGGGGCGGGCCTGTGGCTCAGCAATAGCTATGGCTGTTTCCAGAACAGCTGACAGCATCTATTCTGCAGTTAATGTGGCGTACTGAGAAGCTGCAGTAAAGATAATGTAAGGGTTGTAAAAGTGCTAACGCTAATTAACTCGCTGGCAGAGGTGTAGCTGGTGAACGGTTGGTTGAGACGGAGGACGGACAGGCAGAACGATGGAGGAGATTTTGAAAGTGCAGAGTAACCAACTGTGGACAGGATGAAAAGACTCTGAAGGTTAAAAGTGTCATGTAACCCTGTGTCAAGTATCAGAAGAGGGGAGTAAAGAAATCTTCTGCACCAATATTGATTAGCTTCTGATACAGTATGACACTGCCAAGGAGGAGGATCAAGCCTTGCTGTATTATTCTAATAACAAGCTTATCCTGCCGACAACGAAGTCGAATTTATCTGCAAATTTCCCCACTGTGGGACGAATAAAGGTTTATCTTATCTTATAGTGCTCCGTCACACTTTGCAACACAGTCTCTCCGGGTAAGGCCTGTCTTACTTTAAAATGATGTGGAAGAAATGTGACTGATTCATGCAAACATTATTAAAGCTCACCCCTGCATCTGCTTGCTCTTAATTAGCCTGCCTTACCTTTGGGATCTGTATGTGTCAACAACAAGGAAACAATTTCATCTATGCTTTATCCTTTTATCTATCTATCAACAGTAACACAGAAAAAGTTCATCTAACTTAATAAATCCCTAATGAATCATGTCATCCAACAATATTGACTGATTTTGCAAAAGGGGCTGCCCATTGTTCTGATGGCCCATTATTCCCAAATCACAAAAACATTAAAAATGTCCAAAATGTGATTCACTAGTGTGCATTGGTTGGTGTTGGGTTAGACTGTTGATTTAGTTGTTGTTCCCTGATTACATTCAATCACAGTGTTTTGAAAATGACTAAAGTTCAGTAGTAGTAGTAGTACAGTAAAGTTAAAGTTAGGGAAAGATCGTGATTGTTGCAAATCTTACTTTGATTAAAGCTGCACTAATCAATATTTCTATATTATCAATGGATCAAATGTGTAATGTGAAAGGTATCACCCAACTCTGCAGTTCCCATTAGCTCTACAGAGCTTTTTAGCATCTTCCAGCTCGTTGTTTCACGGCCTGCAGCTTTACTGGTTCACACTCCCTGCTCTCATCAACATTGCTGTCAGGCAGCAGGCAGCTGTTTCCAGCTGTAAAAATCCACTGTACACAAGATATTTGCATGTTTGTGACAGGATGCAAACTCTCACACACACTCATGTTTTTTGCCTTGCTACACAACAGGAGCACTCCTGCACTGACACTGAACATGAGTGAACAGTACATGAAAATCCTATATGAATCTATGGTTGCATATGATTCTTGCATATATGTGAAAAGACCAACTGAAATTTATCAATCCATATAAGCTCATTTTGCTATATAGTTATAATGGCTTCCTTTAAGCCAACATCTCGACCAATATTAGCACAAACAAACGTTATATCTGCCCTTTACTTGCTTTCTTGATCACAGGTGCTTGCCTTATTTCATTACAGTAATTAGGTTATTTTAGACATTTGTGCTGCTTTCATGATGGAAAGGACCAAACAATGGTTAAATGGCCCATCATTTGGCCCATCAGTCCATCTCCCAGCCAGGACCTGTGTAATCTGTGTAATTTTGTGATATATATAGAGGTCATACCCTGAGCTGATTTGAGATAATGTTGCATTATGGGGGAAAAAAATCTCATGAGCCGAGCTGTATTGCAAGGACTTAATGGTCCACTCAAGGCTGAAAGCTTGAAAGCTGCCTCTTTAATAGGTGGTTATTAGATGAAAGAACTAAATTACAGTACAAGCAGCAACATGATGTGATCACATTGTCAATGTCAAGTAATTGGAAATTGAGTTAGTTAGTCCCAGTAACAAAGTTGTTGGGTTTTACAGAAAGATCCACACACACTGTTATAATAGTCTATTGCTTTTTCAAAGGATTGACATAGATATGCAGCCAGAGAAAAAGTGCTTACCAAACCAATTCCAAAGCCCAAATCCACTCACTTTATTAACAATTCTGTTAGTGCTACATTAGTCAACATTATGGTATGTAGGGACTAACCTCAATATTTAAATTATTAATTTAGACAAATTATATCTGTGTCGTTTAAACATTTATTTTGCATGCAAGCTTAGCACTTTTCAAGGCTGACATTGGCTTGGTCGACAATGGCAATCAAGCTTAAGTGGAGCAGCAGCATGAAAAGTGACACAGCGGAAAATGTGACCCCTGATCTATCAAGAGAGCGCGTTTTAATCACAAATCAGTTAAAAGCTGTAAGGGAAAAGGCCCTCTTTGTGTTGCCAGGTTTAATCACTTTTCACTCGCAGTGGCTGTGCTTTGAACAGCAGGAGAGTACAGTCTGACTTCCACGTCCCATGGGCCTTCACTGAATGATCCAGCTAGGTTCTACCGCCAAGGATCAGAAGAGAGAAAGCAGACAGGAAAGAGAGTGATAGACCACTAATTTGGGAGGGAAGTGGAAGCGACAGCAAGCTGTGACGTACATCAATGTGCAGGAGGTATTCAAGTTCAACAGCAGCCTTAACAAGGATTCATTTTGATTCTGTGCTGCATTGAAAATGCATTAAAACAGGTTTGGATCAGATGTTAGAAGGACTAAAAAAACGAATGCAGTTTGTCTCAGCTTTTATTTCGGTGCTATATCTTTTTCAGTCTTCAGGCATGTGATCTTATCAGCAGCTTATTATCTAAATATTTGGTTTTACTGAAACGAAAATAAGGAAGTTAAGCAGAAGGTAGCATCTAAAATGTGTCTAAGATGTCCTATCTCAAGTCTTGTGATACCATAGGAAGTCTAAGAATGGACTTTTTTCCAATTGGGTATTAGGGAAGCCAAACCTAACGAACTTTAGGAATTCTGTCTTATCTTACTTCATTCTATCTTATATCAGGTTAGGAAATCCTAAATACTCTTATAGCTTATCAATTTTTATGTCTTTTATCTTGCAAATGATGCTTCTTTTCTGATCTCGCCAAGATAAACAGCTTCATAACTGAAACATACTGTAACATACATTGAAACATACAAAAATATGGAGCAAAAATATTTTTACAACAACGCTAACTTGGGAGACAAACAAAAAAGTAGGCTAAGACTGAACCACCGGCATCCACCAGAGTGTTGATGCTATGAAAAAGAAAATAATTACACTGACAATTGACACCAAGAGGAAGGCAGCTCTCTCATTGGGATCTGCCATAAGCCTCTCAGTAAATAAGTTCCACCTGTGGACATTTCATTGTTTGTGTAAAAGCAATAAAAGAGCAGCCACATGGATTAAATATCTTGGCTCACACTACCCGGTGGAAAACTGAAAGTTCACACAGCTTAATGCTTATCCTAGTTAGGTATGATGCTCTCTTAAATAAGGATAGGAACATTGACTTCATCTTGACATCATTTCCCTAAATCAGGTCCTAACCCTAATTATCATGATCACAAATCGTGATCACAAACAGTTGAGGTAGGATCTGCAAGTTTATGGGAAGTTTATGTAACACGGCCCCAGGACATTGAACTCATAAATGCTCCAGTTCCGCCACCTACGATAAATGTGTCCCTTGTTAACATACCTGGTTAAATAAGGGATAGAAATACAATTTCAGAGTGCAAACACACGGCGTTATTTCTCCAGCAAGGTCGAACGAAAACAGGAGGAGAGAAAGGTATGAAGGGCAAATGGAGGAATGGAGAAACGCAGCGCCATGGACAAATGGCATCGATGACAGACACTTAATAAGAGGCTGAATTTGAGAAATGGCGGCGGGCGAACGACAGAAATAAATGAGAGAGCGAATGAGAGGAATAAATGATAGGAGGGATAGAGCTGTTCTCCCGCTCGTATTGGCCAGCCAATCAGTGTTTTCAAGGCAGCGACACACACTGGAGAATAGAGAGCGCAGGGACACACACACACACATACACCTACATTTTTACTTAGGAGAGGAGACAGGTGTAGGAACAGCAAGAGGCCAAATCAGCCGAGCTGTTATCAATGTTTCCAACCTGATCACTCCCTCCCACTCTCTCTACAGCACACACACGCACAAACACACACACACGCATGCGTGCGCACACACACGCACACACCCAGCTGTAGAAAAACAGGTGTAGTCGGGAAGAGAGAAATCGAGTCTATGGGGCATTTTTGTGATGTGTATTGTTGCTCCCATAATCTCTTACCTTTCGTTCTCTCTTGCTCCAACGCACCCACCCACACACACACACACACACACATTTTTGGCAGAGGCTGCCCTACCTTCGCACTCCTAGGTCCCTGGCCCAATTTGAACAGTATCTGTGAGCGATGGTGGCCCACTGGTGCCAGAAGACCTGGGTGGAAAAAGTCGAGTCATTTTTCACAACTTGCCGTAACACAAACTTCTCTCCAATGAGAGTTCGGAAAACATTTTGCCTCTAAGCATTTTTAGTTTGTGTTTGGGGAAACAAAAATGTGTCTGACTGTGGCTACTGGAAAAGCATCCTAAGATTCTACTAGATGAAACATGTTCTGTGAAATCAAGCTTTTAAAAAACATTTGGTTGAATTTAGAAAATGTCAGTTTGAGCCTGGACTCTCATTTGAAGAATATATTTAAATGCCCTGGCTTGTAGCCAATGTAATTTTACAACAAAGAGCAATTATTTGAACTATCCTATTAAAAGGGCGCACTACAGATTTAACAAATTAGGATCAGTCTGATAAAGCCTGAGAAAATAACGCCTATGACATCATCATCTCTTGACTGAAACTTTTTAAAAAGAAAGCCTGCGTTATAACCTTAGGGTGAAGCTTGAGCAAACAAGGAATTAAAAATAAGGATACCTTGGCCTCTGCTGCTTTCATTTTTACAATTCTTTTATTTTCTTTCAATCTCTTGTGAGACTCTCTGGGACTAATACTGAATTCTAAACAGCATAAGTGTTTAAGGTCTTGCCTAATTTGACGTGTCTACCATTAATCTTGTTTTCAGATTTGAATCCCCTTTTCCCTCCGTTGACCATTTTCTCAGTGATTTTGTGTTTATGTTATTGACATTATTCACTCATATATTTGTAGGTTATAGCTTTGAGATAGCGTTTCATAATTTATTGCACACGATATTACTTTGTTATGTACTGACATATGGCACATGTTTTTTTGGTGGAAACAATCTGTTTTATTGTGTGGCAACACTATGGTTAAGGTTTGGTTTGTCAAAGTTAGAGTAGTTAAAGTTAGAAAAACATAGTGGTTTACTACTTTGTTATAGTTAGGGGTGTTTGATCATCATGGTTGCAATGATAACTACTTGGTTAAGGCAACAATCGCGGTCATGGTTAAACAAAACCAACATGGCTGGAGGCAGGAAATGAGTCCCGTGTTTTGTTGACACACCAAACCCCACCAGCCTCTTACATCTGCGAACTTGATGGATCGAAAATAATGTTACCCTACTTCCTCCTTTGCAGACACACAAGAGTCATAATTACCACGACCACTAGAGGTCTTTCTCATGTTGCTTTTGGCCATTTGTTAAAACAGCTGGTGCTGCTGTTTTTCTTGGGAGGACAATGTCATTGATGCTGTCGTTGTGGCCACAGCCATGGGTGAGAGTATTTAATCAACTGCACTGAGTCTGAGTCTGTTGGATTCCTCTGAACCTGACAAAAAGCCAATTTGGGTTCCAAACGTCGCACTTGAATCTTATAAAACAGAAACTTTAAAGAGGACGTTGAACAGTGTTGTAAGTCTTTGTCAGGCAGAAATCATCTCTCCACTCTAGGATACCTCATCCATCACACCTGTCTTGCTGTTTCATCTGACTGCCATGATTGCAAAGTCTTCTCTATTTGAAGTTCTCCCAGGAATAAGTAGAGAATAATCTTCCCCAAGTCCTCTTCAGGGACGTCCCACAGACGCAGGAACAATATTTTCTCTGCGGCTATTCTCAGACATACTGTACGCGCCCGGCCTCACTGTATTTGCTCCCTCCTCCCTTTTCCCTCTTTCCCCTCCTCCGTCCTTGATTTTCTCCTCCTGTCTTCCCCCCTGAAGGCAAACACAGCCAGCAGCGGTTGTAGAAGTGTCACCTGAGGCCATCGTCTTTCACAGTCTGCAGCAGCCGCTCTACGGCGAGCTCATCCATCCCGCACTCTCACTGCGCCATCAGCCTAATGCACTCATTACCACAGACTCCACTATAAAGGATGGGTTCCTGCCTCATAGACGCTGTGGCTGCATGCGCTTTTAAACAGGGTGATGTAACTGGTAGCAATTTACATACAAAATACACCAGAGATGTGGGGGCTGTGTTGAGGCAGCATCAACATTTTGATCTTGTTTCCCTCTCAAATCCCCTAATAGAGCGAAAACAAGATTAGCATACGTTTTGTGTTTTGGTCAGTGGGGACATGATGCCTGAATGGTTCTACAGTATAATGACCCCATGCAAGTACTGTAAAGCACTCTTTGCTAAACCCATTTTCTGTAGCATTTACAAAAATCAAAACATAATTCAGCATCCATCTTTGCGTCTGCTTTGTGCTCAGATGATTTTCGCCCTCAATGCGCCGGACAAAGCCTTACGCCTTGACGCTGGCCTCGATCCAGATTTCGTCGAATCATGAGGAGACTAAAGCAGGCTGAGCGGAGCCATATCCATTGTGCGCTTGGAGCCGAGCCTGTAACACTCAGTAGTGATGATGGTGAACAGCTGGGCTCGGCTGCTGGAGCCGCCGGCATGCGATGAGATGATCGATAGTTTAATGGCAGGATTTCAGCTTGTGTTTGAGCAATGTGGCACTACATAATGTGGAGTGGGGATAATTATTTCATCAGAGAGATCTGGAACTGGGAGTTTTTAATTTTCCGCTGGGCTCTGTGGAGGGCAGTGGGTGATGCCTTGTGGTGAGATTGGAAAGAATATTAGGTAAAGCATTCACCTTAGGGACTCTTTTCAAATGAATGGATTTATTACTGTGTCTACTAATCCTTGGGCTGGCCATTCTCTGGTTGAGCTCTTATTCAGCTTATCACGCTTTCAACATGAACCTTTGATAACACCTGACAGTCTTTCTGTCAACTGATAAAAAGATTCAGTCGGCCTCAATGTCTTTATAATAGAAGGTTATATCCCATAGGGGATAAAAAGAAGATGCCCAGAGTAATCTTTTCTTCTCTTTTATTGCTCATGTAAAGTACTTTGAAGTGCCTTGTTCTTGAAAGGTGCTATAGAAATGAATTTGCTTTACCTTCTGCTTTTGGAAGAGGTCAGGGCGGAAGGATGGGTCAACAAAACATCAGAGAACGGAAGGCCGTTGTTAGTTTCCTATTTCAAACGACAGTCAATGTTGTGTTTTATAAAATCATGACCACGATTGTTCCCTACCTTTAACCAAGTGTTTATTATTGTAACTGTTGTGCAAAGGTCCCTTGATTTGAACAAAGTACTTACCCTAACCCAAACTGTCATTGCACAGGTAGTACTGGTACAGTGATGTGTAACAGGTCTGTTGTTAGAGGGATTTAACTACCACTTTTCTTTATTGCTACATCAGCTGGCAACAGGCCATGACATACCTGAATGCCTTGTTTGCTGGTCACCAAGACAATTAGACCAGTCTTACCCCTTTTGAGCCCAACTATTTTTCCGCAGTGGTCACTCCGCTCCTCTGAGTGGTTGGGCCATTCTGCTCAGGTCCACTCTTCTCTTCACCTCATTCATTTAGATTTACAGATACTAACTAAAACAATTCAGGTCTACTCTAGCGCTTTCCTATCTCCCCCTGGGATCTTGCCCTCAGGCTGGCTCATGGTTGACAACCAGTCAGAAATGACAAATGACAACCTTTGACAAAACCATGATCTTTCCCTAAACCTAACCAAACCTTAACCATACCATTGTAACATCAAAAAAAAATATTTTTTCAAAAGTGATGCCCAACAGCTAACTTGAACTTTGTTTTATGGCACTTATCCAGGTTGTTTTCTCCTGACTAGATCCTTGCTTGTGTTGTATTTACTCTAAGATGAAGATGAAAGCGTCTGCTAAATGAAATTGTAGAGTTGTAGAACAGTCCTGGAAGGTACAGACAAATGATGCCATCCTGCTGATAGAGACAGCAGATCAGAAAACGCTTCTCTCTAGACGGCATGGACAAACAATATATTTGATGTTGCAAGCAACCAAACAGCACATTGCAACCAACATCTGGTAATGATTTCCTAAAATTTGTGAGAATAAATATTGAATAAATATTAATATAAATACATAATGTTCATTACAGCTGTATGATCGGCCATATCAACATTTAAAATGAGTTATCACAAGCAAAGTTAGAGATGACAAGCCTCCTTTCAGTCCCCTCCTGCTCTCTGTGATCACCTATACTGTGTTTTAATATTCTGCTTCTGTTGTCAGACAAGACAATCACAAAACAGCAGAACTGCTATCCTATATTATTGTAAATTTCCCCACTGTGGGATGAATAAAGGTATATCTTATCTTATCTTATGCTGCGGCGAAAAAACAATTATTTTATGACGCAACATCAACATAAATAATGTAATTAACATCAGAGGCAATTAAAGGTTGTTTTCTTAGGTTTATTGCCACACCGCCCCCGGCCCTCACTAGATGGACTGACGCCATCACTTTGCATAGGATCAGTTTTCCCCACATTGAAAGGCCATCTGCCATTTTAAGATTTATACACTCTGTAGGCTGTTTTGCAAAACCGTTTTTGTCAGAGAATAACGCAGTTTTGTGTGGATGGAGGTCTGAAAAGGAAAAGAAAAAATATGTGTTTATTAATTTAACAAGCTTACTGCAGCTAACTTCTCCCCACTGTGTTTTTTTCTTAAAGTCTTTTAAGCCAATATCTATTATCCATGAGCCTCACCAGATTATATAATGCAGCTATGACATTTATGCAGTTGTGGGCTGATAAAACCTATTTAGTCACTGTCTGTGATACTGGGCTAAACAAATAAAGTTGACTTGACATAGCCTACTGTAATCATTATGACAAAGTCAGGTCAGTTGAGTTTGCTTCATACAGTGTTACCATTTACATTCCCTCAAACAAAGGATATGGACCTGGTTGTATTTCCTTTTGGAAAGAACCAGGCTCTCGATCAAATTTACACATACTCTGTATATTCTGTTATGCACTTGCTGTTTGATTTGTTCTGCTTCGCTGACCTTAGATCTAATAAACCCTATCTGTGGTCAAAGAGAGTGTCAGCGAGGCGATGCTCTTTGTTTCATCGTGTAGCTCAGCTGTGCAGAGAACGCCCTCAGGGGCATTAATGGGGGTCATAAACTCTGATACGGATATTTGAACACATTGAACTCTAACTGGCCTTGCTCAGACAAGGACACATGCTCTCCCCTGAGGCCATTTCCATGAACAGAATTGGAAAACAGAAACTATTGATTTGTCTCTGTGTTTAATGCAATTGCCTTAACTGTGTCTTATTAATGTTTCACTTTTTTTCCCTTCTTGGTTTCTTTCTTCGCCTGTCCTTATTTAGAAGTCAAAGCACATAAACTACATTGTTGTCGATTTAGTTTTGCATGTGAGAAAGAGGAAAGAATTGTGCTCGTATTTCTGGGGCGCTAAGGGAGTAAGTTATCAGGATCAGACTAAAAGTATAATTGTACAAAATCTAAATGTAATCCAGCAACAATGTGCAAAATAATGAAGGGAAAATTATGTAATCCCGGCTTAGACTTAACTGAAAATGGCCTAAATCCAGTCATTGTGCTCAGTGGACTTTTCAGTGATGACAGACAACAACAATGTGGCCTTATGGTATTATAGATTACATAGTAATATCTCACAGAGGGTTATAAAGAAGGCTTTAAAGAATAAGCAGAAGCCATGACAGTGTTGAAATATTAACAGAATTCATAATTCAAGCCCAGAAATTATTTATATTGCATTATGTACTTTCTTCATGCTGAACACTTTATAGATATAGTTTCAAATGTTCACCTTGTCCTACATACTTAAAACAAAGGGAAAGTCAATCATTTCGGTACAAATTCATACAGTTCCTCGTTATGTCTCTGCTGTGAAATTTGATTATTCCTGGTCGTCAGTGGCTGAAAAGCTTGAGTGAATTGTTTGTGAGTAGACATAACCATCAAGTAGCCGACTGATTAAATTGAGGTGTTTGCGTTTAGTGTAATGTTTTAGCCGGTGCTGCATTGGATGCCTGTTTGTTATTGATAGTTAGACGCTTGCAGTGCTTTGGCTCTGCTCCAAGTCTAGGCTGAAGTAATTGACACGTCGCCCGCTGGGGTTTGTGATTAACTTTATTGACATATAGGGGGAGGTGGGTGTACGGCACTGCACACAGTTGGCAGAGCTAACAGGCCTTTCAAGCTGCTAAGACAAAATAGCATTGATGTTTTCAGGGCCTGGTGAGCTGCTGTCCAGTGAAATGCCTGGAGAGAGGAGATTTAGAAGCATGGGCGTGTTGATTTGGCCTAAAAGCTGCTGCCAGCTGTGTTTCATGTGCATCATCCAGTGTTTCCATCCAGTGTCCAAGTGTGGTTTTAAATAATGACCGGGGTTGACTAGTCACCCCAAATCACATTGAAAGGGTGAAATTATGTATTGATACACAGGTCAAGGTGAGCCATGAAAAATAATGTCTTCGATATGAAAAGGGAAAAAAAAGAGTTGTTCTTTTTAAAAAGATATTTAGCATATACCAAGAAGTAGCTGAGCAATTAATGGAGACTTGGAGACTGATATAGTCGTCCATGCATGTTTCTTGGGCTGTATGGTCCATGCACACTGTCAATGTTGTCATAAATTTTAGAATGCACATGTTCAGCCTGTGCCCATGGACAGATGGGTAGAAAAAAAAATTACATAAAGCAGACCCCACATGGATGTGAAACTACAAATTGGATTTTGGAGTCAGGATATCTCGGCCTGTGCTGCACTGATTGTGATCATTGTTTTGTTTTTAATCTGTTACCAGTACTCCAACTTTATGGAAGTGCAATACTAAACCACTGGAGTTCCCCCTTTAAGGAGACATCACTTTAATATTTACTAATATTATATTATTAGTGTTATTACTATATACTAATAGACTAAAATGTCATTAGGTGGATATTGTACAGTAATGTCTAACCTAACAACCCTGTCTTGTAGAAATTGCATTTGTACATTACTAAATTGTTCACGCATGTTCAGAGACAATATTTCTTTAAGTGAATGAAACACTACATTTATGTACCCCACTGGAGTTGCAGGAAAGTGGTTGGGGTGGATGGTGGACATACAAGGTGCAGGACTGCGACACCAGAATCCATGGTTCATGTCCCGATAGGTTTAGGCACAAACACCCTTTGGACCATGATCTTTCCCTAACCTTAACCAAGTGCTGCCAGTACCTAAGCATAACCATAAAAACTGTTTGAATACTGTAGAATAATACTCTAGTCACTATGAGTGGTTAGTGTGTTGCAGGTTTTTGAGGAATACAAATGAATTATAATGTACATTGTCAGTGAACATTTTACTGATACGTTCTGTAACATTTTTGCGACTTGCCAGTTTGATTTTAATTAACATTTCCATATTTGCCTTTTCAAATTAGTTGCAGATGAACATAATGTCTCATAATGTCTTGCCTGTTGCAGTCTATCATGTCCCACATAGAAAACATGATGACATTTTCATGCTTTTACTGCAAAAATAAGTATTTGGTAGCTTGTCAGCCAAGTGCCAAACTGTCCATTGAAAGGAAACAGACAAAGAAAGAACCTACCTGGACACACCAAACTGGTGCAAGAAACCATGAGTGATCCCATACATACCAATGATTGTAGACATTTACTGGCCCAGAATTTCTAGCATCACCCCTGAGCTCACCTATTGCTCTCTAGACATGAGAGTTTGATTGGCAGGTTCAGGCCTCCACCCTTCACTCTGACACCACTCTCACATATACACACAGAGGGTGAGTGTTTACTGTTAAAAGACAGCGTGATGCCATTAACTTTGTGAGAAGAGCCTTTAATGTAATTAACAGCAAGGAGACGGGGGACGGGGGGGGTGGCAACCGCACATTTAACACCCTCCCGCAACAGTCATACACACAAACACACTCCCTCTTCGCTATAAACCCCTGTTGAGAAAGTGTGTCTTTAATTAAAAATCCCCCATCCGACACACACACACACACACACACACACACACACACACACACACTTGTGCACAAACACCACTCCAGGTTTTATGTGCTCCAGTCAGAACATGCAGGCTTGATTAGTATTAATCCTTATCTCCAGAATGGACAGCTTCTCAATTGTGTTTTTTCCTCGGCTGGCTAATTTCATGAAGAGCATAATTACAGCATTTTCAATTTCGGCCCTCTGCAGAGTTATGAGGCTGACAGTCTATCTCTGCACTGCAGCTGAGAGGGCTGGGGTGTGCGAGACTGAGTGTGTATCCATGTATCCCAGAGTGCTTGTGGACGTGTGATTGTGTTTTTCTGACTAAAATGAGAGGGAGAATTAGCGAGTTATGCGGATGACTAATACAGGAGATAATTTCAGGCCAAATCCAGACGGGAAAAGCAGTTGAAATCATGACAACTGTGTAAACCACATAGTAGACAGAAACTCTGGTGCAAATAGGGTTGATTTACTAAAAATGGTGAGTGAAATTATTAAGATAATGTGGGTGCAAACATTTTAGTGCCAGCAAACGGATGCTTGGTCCAGAATGTGTTCAGAAACAGTGTCATACCCAGTAATCTGATTTACTAGCTGTCTATGTGGTGTGTGTTCCAACAGTAGGAGGATGAAAGGCATGTCAGCTCTGATTAGAGCTGCGGAGCTGGCACACTTTGAGTAAATGCGAGTGTGTGTATTCATGCCTGTGCTTTGGTCACTCTCCAGTAGGGAGATGGGAGCTGCCCTAAGGCAGTGGCCATCGTCCCATCCTTCCCGGCTCCTCCTTTCATCTCCCTTCATATCTCTCCCTTCCTGCTCTTCCTCTCAGCGGTGCGGTGCGACTGTTTCCTTGCCTAACATCTCCAATCTTACTTCTCACTCAAATGCACAGTAAACTACTGCCATGCATATCTATGCACTTATGCGCAAGAGCGCCTTTTCAGCAAAAGCAGCTTGTGTGTATATTGAGATGCAGGCAGCTCATCAGCGATGCTCTGTCAGCTTTGATAATAACTTGGGGCCCCGAGGCGCTGTGGCCCCCGATACTTTGTCACACTCCTCCAGCTCTGCAAACACAGGCCACCGTTGCCAGTAAAGCATCTCTGCCTTCACTGATAATGAGCTCTGTGTCCTCAAAGATAGTCTAGTGTGGACGGGTGCCAGATTCCCTTGAGGTGTTGAGCGCTGCACGACTTCTGACACCAACAGGACAGCAGCTTAGGTCCTGAGCACACAGTCCCACTATGGGCAGTCATTAATTTAGACTTGATTAAATGAAAACGTAATGATGCCCAAAGGGAAAGTTAGTAATCACAGTGCAGAGAATAAGGTAAAGGAAAGAATGAGACAAATAGAGGGTGTCTAAAAAGTCACGTAAGTTAGTAGTAAAGTTTTACTGGGTAAGTGTGTAAAGAATATAGTAATAAAATTGTTTCATACATCCTACATGGAGCAATGAAGATCATAAAAACGATTCATTATGCCAAGTAGCAAAACACTGATGATAACCCAGCAAATAGACTAATAAAGAAATAGCACTGCAGCATCCATATCCATTAGTTTGCACCCATTAGTTTTAAATGGCCCCCCTTCAAGAAGACAGAGTTCCTTCTGACCATAAATCTACCTCTTAAAAGCCTAATGTGACGCGGAGACACATATTTAGCTAACAGTTTAGCGCAGTAATTAGCGTTTGTGAGCTCTCTGCCTCTGCCAAGTGCCAGCCGCCCAACATCTGTTCCTCTGCTGCCGCCGGGGCCAGCGCTGCTACCCCTGTCCCTCCCTCCTCTGCCAGCCATCTTTGCCTCTCCGCGGGTGGCAGAACACTTCAATCAGGTCTGGAGTGAAGTGATAGGCGGACGTATGAAAAGGGAAAAAAAAAAAAAAAGCGACAGGTCTGTTGCCCCCCCAGAGCTGTTTGAGTGTTCATTTGAGTCTTAAAAGGCCGAGGTCCTCCTCCCGCGGTCACCTTGACCCGTCTCCCCCACCAGCTACAATTAAATCACGAGGAGCGCGCCGGGCCACCCAGCCTCAGCTGTGGGCGTGCGCCATCAGCATATCCTCAGCATATTCTCCCTGATGGGAAGCTTCTGCACTTGCCTGTGTATATTGGATTTATTTCTCGCTCCAGCAGTGATGGATTTTCCATTTGCCTGTTTTGTACGGTGGTGCACCATTGAGAGAAGCAGCACATCAAGACTGTTGCATCTTCTGTCACTCCCCGTCGCACACCGTTTGCTCAATGCCATTTTAGGATTTTGCTCTCCCCGGCGAGCCATGCTTCTCCATATTGTGGGGGCCCATTTAACTCTGATAAGTCATTGTTCAGGCAATACAGAGGGGGAAGTCTTTACAGCATACAGACAGCGTCGACATCCCCCCCCTCCCTGATCTCTCATTTTTTCTCTCATCTCTTTCCGTTTTCTGCTCTTTCTTTATCGTTTTGCCTATAGCTCCTCTGTGGGCAAATTGTCGTTTCAGAGCCCCTGCCCCAACAGGAAGGGAGGGGGCGAGAGGAGGGGGTGGGGTGAGGTGAAGGGGATTATGACAGAAACAGGATAAAAGGGGAGAGAAAGGGGAAGGTGGTGGAAAATAAAGTTGCTCTTATCAGAACTTGCCAGGAGCAATGTGCACATAAAGCTGTTTGGGAATCCAATTTAGTCTTTGCTGTTAGTTTAAGTGATATCAGTGCAATTAGCTGTCACAGGTCAGAGTGAGAGCCAGGCGTGTTAAGTGATTTCCTAAAATGCCACTAGGGGAAGCGTGAGGGGACATCAGGTCTCTGAGACAAAACAGAAAAAAAAAATTCCCTCGCTTACTTCACAAATGGGCCTCTTCTTTACAGGGCCTGCTAATAAATGTTAGCCACCTCTTGGCTCTTTTGTTTCGCTCTTGTCAGCTGCTCAGTCTCTGATTTAAATTTTTCTCCTCTGTATCTCTCTACAAGGGTGACTTTGAGGTGCCATACTTTTATTTGAGCCTCATGTAACTTAATTGTGCTGTATGTTGTTTTTTGTCGGGGGGGCAAACAGCAGGAATGTCCTTGGTGTTTTTCACAAGAGCAATTACACAGAAGGTGCATTAATGTGAATATGATCTATTTATAAACCTCCTGAGTTTCTGCCGCTGTGTTCTGTCTGTATCATGGTTTGTTTTCGACGCTGCATATGTAATTCTAAACTAGAAATTACCCAAGGTGACTGAACAGGGGGAAAAGTCTGTGAAAGCCTATTTATTGCCAGCCCAGCTCTCCTGATGCACACATAAACTTCTGAATGAACTCTGTTCTGCAGCTTCCCTTGACTAAGCAATATTCCAGAGGTGATAGATCTTTGCAACTTAAAGTTGCTAGAATAACTGCCAGGACTGCTTGGTAACACCGGTAAGGGAGAAAGTATTGAGGAACATGTTTTGCTCTTTTTGTTCACATTTGCTGTATTTTTTCTATGCTTGTATGCGTTTGTACTGTGGGAGAGGAGCACGAGCAAATGTTTTGCCTGATGCCTTCAGTGTTCAGGCTCAGC
This sequence comes from Holacanthus passer, assembly GCA_025331565.1. Classification (NCBI taxonomy): domain Eukaryota; kingdom Metazoa; phylum Chordata; class Actinopteri; family Pomacanthidae; genus Holacanthus; species Holacanthus passer. Next base: position 1,442,542 of record JAFREQ010000038.1, read on the forward strand.
AACTGACACAGCCTAACCTCTATTAACCAGATACGTAGTGTCTGGTGCATGTTATTACAGTAGAACAAATCAAGTACTGTCATAGAAATGGATCACAGAGCAGATCAAGGCATGCAAAATACTGTCTCTTACTTTGCAAATGTATTACATGCACTTGACACAACATGGCTTTTTAAAGAGGTCAGACCTCTGACAATCAGTAAGCCTGCACACTGAGGAAAGCATCAGCCAAAATGTCTGTGCTTGCTACTCCTCTGCATTACAAAAGAATAAAGATAAAGCAGTTTGTTGATTTAGAGGGGAGTAATTCTTCACTATATTCCCTTAACAAATTACCGTGTGCAAAAACTACAGGTTAACAAAAATGTATGAAGGCTCCCTTTAAAAACAGCAATGTGGCTTTTGTTTCACGGTCCTGCAGTCATTTACACACATGCATTTCATTCTTCACCTGTATTCCACCTGACTGACTGTGATTAACACTTACCTCATCCTCCTTTTCTCTCCTCCACCTCCCTCCTCTGCTTCCTGCTCTCTAGGGGAGATCTGTGCCTTCAACATCCACGGGTTGGAGGCTCCGTTCGAGGCAGTGGTGCTGAACGGTACGTCTGGCGAGGGCCAGCTGAGGGCCCGCGGCCTGGTGGACTGCGAGCTGCAGAAGGAATACACCTTCATCATCCAGGCTCACGACTGTGGCTCTGGCCCCGGGGGCACGGAGGGCAAAAAGTCCCACAAGTGAGTAAGACAGACAGCAGCAACAACGACGGGGTCTATGGAGGTCTGACAGAATACAGCACAAACGTATATACACACAATTCACACAACCATTTATAGGCAAAGAATGGATAGGTTTGACTTAGTGCTTTATGCACTGACCTGGCTTGCTTTACAAAGCCACTGAAAAGAAAATACCACCAAGGACAAAGAAGCAGACAATTAAATAAACAAGATTTTTCATAATTCATATAAAAGTTCTTTGGCTAAATTATGTAAAACTACAAGTACTTATTGTATAATTCATCATACATTTAGACAATGGCTAAAGTCCATCAAATTGTCATCTATGCCTGAAAATAGTGGTGGTTTAGAAAGTATGATAGTTTATACTGTTAAGAGAATGACAAGCAGTTGGCTCTATATAAATCTCTATGGAGCTTGCTCCTAGAAATTAAGTTTGTTTTTCACTAAACTGTCTTCATGATTGTGTTGTGGTGACAAATGTGCTGGATTATGTTCAGACGCGATGTTTCGTTGACTGAATAAAACATGACATTCACATATACAGTGCACCAAGCTGGAGTCTCAGGAGCGCAGGGCTGTGACACCAAAATTCAGGGTTCAAGTTCAGACTGTCTGTGGTCTGGTTTAGGCAACAGCAGAACTTTGCTTAAGGAAAAAAAAAATCTCATGTCTCAAGTTGATTTCTGTATCAAGACAGTGCTGCCAGTGCCTAAACATATAGTTGAATAATGGATAGTGAATAATGTATTGATTTTGGCAGAGAACAAATTGAATATGCCGTCAGTGAACACTTGACTGATATGTTCAGTATCAACATTATTGTGACTTGACAGGTATGTTAATTAACGACGTTCCTCATTATGTTAATAGAAAACATAATTCTGTCTGCATGATGTTTCCCTCAAACATGTATGCTGTTGTTCAAATTAGTTACAACAGCAGAGCCCCAACATGCTGCCAGCATGAACTGGATATGTGGATGGTCCAATGAAAAACAATCAAGTAGACAATCAGTTGCAGGTGACTTTCAAAGATGTCTTTCAAATTCTTATTTTCACACAAAGCGCATGAAATAGAGCTCTTGATATCTTGCCTTACAATTAATTATTAGCCAAATAACGCTCCCATTTAGTCTTCGACTCTTTCTCCTCCTTCCATCCGCTTGGCTACAGCTTGATCCCAGATTGCTCTGAGAACCATCCAGCCAGCGGAGACAAAGCACAACACCCACCTCCACCTCCACAAGCACCAGTAGACTCCTTTACAGAGATCAACTGATGAAAAACTATTTGTCACACTTGTTGGCTCTCTTGAAAGCAGCTTCTGTCTGGAAAAAGCCTTTCAGACAACTACTCTGTCCGCTGTGCGCCTGCACATCTCCCCTCGCTTGTCTTACAGCTCAACCCCCTCACCTCGGCCAACAATGGAGCCGAGAACAGAAATCTACCATCTTGTCTAGCTTATAGATGCTCTCACACACGCTGACACATACTGTATACACACTGAACTCAGAATTATAGCAGCAGGGGTTTTCAAGCCTCAGTGAAAGTTTTAAATCAGTGGAGCATAACTTGTATTTACTGTATGTTGTTTGCTGTGTTACTAGTGTGCATGTCTGTGTGTGTATAAGGAAGAAATGGTGATGGATTTGAGCTACTATTTCCATGCTGTTGATCATGTTTTATGTCACTTTTAAGCACCCGGGCATTCTGTTATGTCACACTATTACTTTCCATCAACATAACTCAGTGCCCCGCTGTGACGCAGACCCAGTTTGGCTGGCGCAGACAGACCGACGCTGGAGGGGAAGTGAATTTGGGGACACTTTAAATGGCCTGTCCTTTTCGCTGGCAACTCTCAAAGGATGAGCCTGGCCTCTCGCCGCACCAGTCGCTCGCGCACTCTCGATTTAGAAAGAAGCTAACAGGGAAGAAGAAGAATCTCCGCCTGAGGCTGTGCTCAAATTACACATGACACGTCAACAGCGGAGAAGGAAAGCAGTCAAGAAAATTAGCAGCTAAAGAGGACAGGGGAGAGGATCAGGAGTGACATGGGATGAGTTTCACTTTATCCTCTATTCTTCCCTGCTCTGCTTACCACTGCCTGCTGCCCTACTTCTTACTCCTGTATTTTTTTTTTCCCTGACTGGCTACAGCTCAGCTCACTCCTGCTGTCTGACTCTGTCCTTCTTTCTGTCAGTCCCTCTGCCTCGGCTACAGGCTCCAGTGTTTGAATATCCCATCAGGCTGCCTCTGCACTCGCAAACGGACAAACTTTGAATACATGCATCATCCAGCCAAGCCAGTGAAAGCGTTACGTTCTCGGTGACTTTGTCAGAATCCACAGCAACAGACAGCTGACCTTAATGACGGCCTTTATCTGAGTCAGAGCACCAATATAACAGATTTGCCAGTTCTGAATCACATTGCTTCTCTCTGCCCTCTGAGATATTTTCCTTGGCTGCCTACGGAAGTTTCAGTCACTTGTCAGCAAAGTGCAGAGCTCGAATGAATTCACCTCAAACTCCTTGAGACTCTTTCTGCTCAGGTCAGCTTTAAATGAACCACAAATTAATCTACAATACTGTAGGCCTGACCTCTGCCAAATGAGCAATCTGTACTGGACTGTGAAGTGTTGTCAGCCGAGGTCATAAAGAGCCATAAATGTGATAAATGCCCATTTTGTGTCTTTCTCTTGGTTTTAACCCAATACCGATTCAGCCTAGACATTAATGAAAAAATGTGATCGGTGTACTGCAGGTCTTTCTGTGAAGAATCATGTGGTGCACAGGAAATGAGTTGTTACAACCTAACTAAACTCAAACTTCATTGAGAAAGAAAAGACTCTCTGATGCCTGTGTACAGGCCACAATGTTTGACTGACAGATGCTGCATGCAGATGCAGATCATTGGCTGCAACAACATGATGCACAACAAATGCATGATACTGTCAGATAAAGTTGACTAAGATGATTTTAATAACCTCAAAGCTGCTTGGCTGTAGACTTGTTAACAATTGGATGACTAATTTAAACTGATTTTGACCCCAACTATATGCCCCTTTACCCGAAGGTCAATGTTTGCTTCTCCAAGAAGACATTGCTCACTTTAGCACTTTAGTGTCTAATAATGAAAAGTGAAGAGATTATTATTAATGAATTATTTGACAGACAAATGGTTAAATTAAAGCACATCTGTGCTGCAAATCCTATTTTCAAAATTAAATTTTCCCCTGGATTCTGTAATATTGCTGCTTTTTAATCAGATTTCTGCCCATTTTTTTAAACATTACAAATAAACTCCCCCAAATCCCCGCAGCCACTTAGATTTGATTATTGTTTCAGGACAGTGGTTTTTCCAACTTGTGGATCAGGAGATCCACAAGGGGTCACAAGTTAGAGCTTTTTTGTGAAAGTTTTACATCTTAACACCTTAGATGAAACAGCCTATTACTTTTCAGTTGAACTGCTCACTATTCTCTCTCAAGGGGCCACAAGTGGAAATTGCTTCTTATAAGGGGCCACAAACAAAACAGGTTAGGAACCTGTTTAAGGGTAACATTACCGAACATATCTTAATATTTGCCATTGTTCCTCTGAAAATTTGAGTAGAAATCTCAAAACTCACCAGTGTAGTTAGCCACGTGAGCACTGAGCCTTTGGGAGGGGTGCAGTTGAAAAACAACCATGCAATCTCACTAATTAGCATCTGAAGACTAGAAGTTTCTCCGTCCTGTTTGTACCTCACCGTTCCCCACACACCTTGCTTCGTGCAAGTTTCTACTGTTGCTATGGAGTAATTAGGCATAAGGGACAGCTCACAGTCTTGCAAAGCATGTCATATTCATAATGCTTCCCTGGATTCACACCTAACTGTGACACATGTATTTAACACCGGCCCTAGGGTTAAGTGATGCATTCACAACAGGGTCAGGTGCTCCCAAGGTTGCGTGACAAATGCATGTGTATGAGGGAGAATGTAGATGTAATTTAGACACACAGATGTTTTTTCATGTCCGTGTAGCCACATATTCGCACACGTGCTCGGTGCTTGGCAGCGCAGTACTTATTAAAGTCATCATTAGTGAATCTTAGAGGCCTGTATGTCCTAACCTCGCTGCCGTTTGGAAAGGCTAATTATCTCAGCTAGCTGAAGGACAGTCATGCACACACACACACACACACACACACACAAAAGCACACTCGCAAATCCCAGATGCTGAGTCAAATTCACACTGATATACCTAAATTTACATATAAATAAGACAAATACCGTAGCTGGGGGACAGACAGGCTGATTGTGCATCTCATAACCGAGATACACACAAACATGCAAACAAACACACTCATACACATAGACAACAACCAAAAAACACACTCGACATTAACAAAAAAAGAGCCACTTTCTTATGAGGGAAGAAGTGGGCCAAGAGCTGTGCCTTGTTAGCATAAGCTGTCATGATAAATTCCTGCAGTGAGAAGACCAGGGAACTCCACACCGATAGTGGAGCCCTGTCAATGTGTCGGCGCTTTATTCTACCAAGAATCTTAACTTCACGCTTGTCACACTTGATGCTAATATGAGTGAAACCTCATTCTGTCAAAACCTGTTAGTTGACGTGATTATTATTCCTGGCAAGAGAGAAAAAAACATCTAGTGTAGGAATATGTTGTTTATCTTCAGCTAACATAATGTAATAGGAGAGTATAGTCTCCATGTTTCAATTATGAATATGCACCGCCAGGAACAGCACCATCTGTGCTTGTCTGCTTTAGTTACCAGACGAAAGAAATTGACACCCGTTCCCATCCCGGATTCAAACCACGATTGGGCGCCACCGCATGTCGGTGAAGAAGTTTCTCAGAGGAGACGAGCAAATGGACATTTAATTGTTGAACTGCACACAAATGCTCTTAAAGGTAAAATAATCTTTTCTCCGGGTGGTTAAGTGCATCTGAGATTGCAGCTTTAACTCCTCTGGTATCACTTCCTCTATATTTCTCTCTCCTGTGGCGTGGGAGTCCAAGCCATCCATCAATGATTTCATCCTTGCTATCTGGTGTGAAGTAAACAGGATCTAAGCATGGAGCTAAACATTGAACTGGATTATAATACATTACAATCATCTTGTATTCAGATTACACAGTCCCCTGTGGAGTTCTGTGCTCACATCTCAGGGTGCTAGTCAATGCGGAAGTGGGATTTCCTTGCATGTTGATGAGATTACCATCCTGTGTTGCACTGTGCATGTGATCCCATTGGTATGGTTACGGTTGTTTATTTCCATTCTAGTCATACACAAGGAAATTGATGATTCAACCTCTCGGTTAATTCCTGACAAAGATTAATTGAGTCCTTTGCATTTGTGTTGGGTGTGCAGATGTGTGTGTGTGCAACAGAGGCATTCAATAATGACTGTTTGAGTGTCTGTGTTTAGTTGAGTGTTGATAAATAATGAATGTGGATGAATATGTAATACGCTGGGAACAATACTAACCTAGCATTAACATGCATCACCTGGCTTTAACATGCAGCTGGTATCTGATTGTCTCTGCATACGATTTAGCTGGATCGAAATCACACGGAGCAGTGAAATATGGTACGTCTTCATTTTCTAATGAAAGTGTTACACGACTGCAAGCATCTTCTCAGTGCTTTTTATTAGATAAAAGATAGTTTGTTTTATTTCTGTAAACAGTGTTTTTGACATAAATGGATTGGAAACTCATTGCACTCGCACAGTTTTTTGTTCAAGTATGTAAGGCCTTATAAATAAGTCAAAGGACTTTCAAATCAATTCTAAATTAAAGAAACAAGTCGGCTGTGGAGTGCTGCAAACCGTCGGGCAATGGCATCTCTTTTTTTGTATTAGTCAAAAATCCTCCGGCATTCTTAATTATTCACACGCCCATGTGGACTTTTAGGTAGTCTGGTAAAAAGAAAGTAGCAGTAATCTAAGTGACTTGTAATGAAGCATGTATCAGTATTGAAGCATCAGCGCAGTTTAGCAAAGTTCCTAAGATGAAAAAAATTGTTACTGTCTTACCACTCTCAGATGTGTGTCTTGTGTCATAATCCTTTTGGACAGACAACTTAACATTGATTACAGTCAATGTTGTTGTTGATTTAGTTTTCAAAAAACTTACTGATGAAAATAATTTAATTAATCTGGCAAAACAGAGACACAGTATACAATTGTGTATCATCTGCGTAACAGTGATAAGTGACAACAAAAGTTTTCGAGAGGGAGCACGTATAATGAAAATATAATAGTCGAGCACTACAACAGAGACCCACCCATTTTTCAAGTCTGTTGATTAAAATGCCATGATCAACTGTATCAAAGGCACTGCTCTAATCTAACAGAGTGTGAACAGTGTAGCAGTGTTATATAACCACAAAGTCTGCACAGTGAGGAGGTCGGCGTTGTTGGATGTGTCAACAATATGTTGATGTTGACAACATGTTCACTTCCCTTTTTCTGCCAAGAGTCAACACTGAATTCTTTTTAAGAGTGTTTCTTTAAACAATATTCACACGCCCATGTGGACTTTGAAGCAGCTCTTGCTTGTTGTAATCATTCCTCCTGTTTATACTGGACATTAAAAGATCTCATCCTAAAATACTTCAAGTGCAAGTGATGGATCCAAAATCTGCAGTTGTTCTGTCTAAAATTATATTTCAAACTTCAGTCAAAGGTAATATGAGGCTTCAGGAGTTTAAGTTATATAAATCAAGTGGACATCTTGGACCGTTAGTCTGTTTAGAATGAAATTTCCTAGATTGTCACTTTGTTTTGTCACCATTGAAATTTGCATAACTCTGCTGAATATATGTGATATGTACAATCTATATATTATATGAGCTTCAGAGAAACATTGGAATGTATTTTTAGACAGAAGAACTGTGGATTTTGTCCCCTTCACTTTAAATTGGAAATGCATTAGGGAGGGATCTAACCAAGTACTTACCTAACCCAGCCTGTGATCTTTCCCAAGTCGTCCTTGCGCCTAAATGAAACCAAACCTTAATCGCAACTGTGTAAAATCAGAACACGGTTTTATTTTTGCAGTGGCAACAAAAGCAAATTAAATGAAACTCAAGTTAAGTTGCTGCTAATGTCATCCAATTATGTGTAAGTCTATGGCTTTTCAATAAAGTGCATGGAACTATACTGCAGACTCGAGTGAGTCTCTGCCGGCATTGACAACCTGTGACAGCTGTCTCATATGAACGTGGGTTGACAGCATGTCAGACACTGTGTTTGCGGGGAAATGACTGCATCTTTTGGATCGTTTTTACATAATAACTGTTTTTAACTCTAAGTGGCACTGCTTGCTGCCTTCTTCATGTTGCTCAGAGTCATGTACAGAACTGTGTATTGTCCATTAAAGAGCATTAGACACCTACATGATTTGACACTGGGGAAACTCAAGGTGATATACAATAAATAATTTATTTACTATATAATAATAACTAATCTTTAACTTTATGCTTTACAGCCCTTTAACATTATATGGAGTCATTTGATTCAGGGGAGCTTTAACATGCAAAAGCTTTGAACTGTTGATGTGATGAATGTAAAGTAAAATGTAGCACACTGTTGTTGGATAGAAGTCAGGTAGCTCAGTGCTCTGCCTCTGGACAGTCAGTTTGCCTTTTGATTGCATTTAAGTTGGTCCTGTTTTATACCACTACTTCACTACCATTTGATCACACTGTGTATTTCAGTGCAGGGTGAAAACAGGGTTGTAGATCTGATTTCCTCCTTCACTGGGGTGATGTAGTAGTTTGTTTAACCTTTGACTTTTTTCCAAGTAGCCATCCCTGTGGCTCTGGTTTTTATCCACTTTGTTTAGTGGTGTTATGATCATTCTCGCACCCATGGGGTCACTTAACCCCCCGCTGTCTTTCTGTGTCACTCTGACTCATTGTGAACCTCCTGCTTATGAGCTGAGGCCTGTCACGGGGAGGAATGGTGGCCATGGGCTCAGCTTGGCAAGGTTCCAGTAACATGAAAACCCACACACACACACACACACACACTCACACAAACATCCTCACCCTAGAGAGCCAGGCGTCTGTTTCATCCAGATGTGAGCCATCAGCAGAGAAACACACACTCACATGCACACTCACAATGAGATATATTCACAATTATTGCATTTAGTTATATATCATGCATTTGTGTGCATGGATACATAAACACACACACACACACACACACACACACACACACACACACAGTTCCTCCTTACAAGCCCCAGAAGAGTGCAACATATGTTTGCTCCCTCACCACTGGGGAGTGCAGCAAAGCAGGGGGGTAATGTTTATGAGAGAGCGTCATTAATATGACAAAACAAGGCTGGCTGAGGGATTTACTGCACACACTGGTGCTGCCATCATCTGTCAGCGCTTCTTATCACCATCTTCGCTGCTGTTAACATTGCCGTTAACATCCCACCAATCCTAAAGCTCCGCGATTACTCACCGTCACATGCCAGTCCATGTGTGTATTCTGTTCCTGCGTCCAGTGTTCAGATCCTTTAAAGGTCCTGAACACAAGCAAGTTTTTGGTTTGCTCACATGAGAAATTCCTGTTTTGTCTCTTTGTGTTTTTGTCACTGGTTTGAAGTGGGTGGGGCATAGTTGGAATTAGGTGATGTCATAAACTTTTTGCACCAATCATAATTGCTGAGTTTTCGACTGTTAAACTCCTTTTCTAACTTTAAATTTGATTGCTGTGTCTTTGGTCTTGACTATTATTATTTAACTGTTTTTTCTACGCTTTAAAGTACTTATGTTAGTTGTATTAAGTTACGTAACTTCACTTACATACATAAGTTAAAAGGAAACCAACACTCACTTTTGTTTCCACATGGGACACAAACACCAGATCCTGGGTGAAAGTCCTGTGTTTGACTTACTGACTACCTGAATTCGACACCACGTCAAGGGCCACATCAGGGGCCCCTCCAGAAATCATGCTAGAGGGGTACATGCAGCATCATAGTTTGAAGCACTAGCTATCAGATAAATGTGGATTAAATTGTACAATAAATCACACTACAAAATGTAATGGAGTTGCACAGTAGTTGTAAATACCCAAGTTTAGTACAAATTGTACTTGACATTACTTAAGCAAACGTACTTAGTACCACCACTTCCTGTCCCTCGTTTCTTAGTCACTTTTGCATTTTTACTTTAGTTGTTTGCGCGCTTCTTATTTTCTATGAAGCTATTTAACCGTGCATCTGTTTGTGTGGAGAAACTGAAAAACAAACAGCCCTCTATGTTTGTGTACTGGTGAAAGGGAGAGATAAGGCGGTGAGGAAATCCATTCTGCCTGGACTCGGCCTCCCCGCCGTCTCTCTCTTTGTTGTCCGGTCTCCATCTCCAGCAGACCACATGCTGGAGAGATATATACAGCTTCTTTTAATGGGATAATTTCACCATCATTACCGTCCCCACCAGATAATCCTATAAACCACACGCTCGTCTCCGCCCCTCTGTGGCTTAAAGCAAAGCATTACTTTGTATTTGAAGCTTAAAACTGTATTACTCTGTCCCATCATCATCCATCACCAGTTGTCAGTCAATGAATCGAAGGATTGATTATACAATCTGTTGCCTTCTGGCTGTTGGAGAGCATTGATGAAGACATTCTAAAGTGATGAATGGTGGGTATTTTCATCATGTGCGACTTAACATGAATTACTGCTGATAGATCACTTATGGAATGATTAATTAGTGCGTTTTAGTGTATTTGGAGAGTTGTGCAAAGTTTGCATGCCTTTGGTAGATAAGAGAAATCCATGGGATAATTTTGCCATAGCATGACAATCAAAACAATGCACAGGTTCAGGTCAGGCAGTGTATTACACACAGTGCAGTGTAACTATTGGTTACCAAGCTAATTCATCACTGGCAGTGAACTCTGCTCTCAACCGTACAAGCTGAACTCATCGCCGCCGTACTAGTAGTAGATACCTTACTTCTTCCTACAACTGTACTTCAGAGCAAGGCGACCAGTCTGGTGTCAGGGACAGAGACAGATATGCTCCTTCTCCTGTATGCTTGGACATCAAAGACATATTATAAACCGTTTGAGGTTGCAGTTATTAGGGACAAATTACTTTGTTTTTCTACACACTCATTTTCTCATGGCAGCAAAATGTTATATTGAAAATAAAGACAACAAACTTTGATTAAATTTTATTTTTCTGCCACTTGCAGCATAAGTAATGACTCTGTGTAAATACATTAATAATTTAATTCATTAACGTGCAAGCAGTGGTGACTGCTTATGGGGTATTTTGAAATATCTTTAAAGACATTCTTCAGTGATTTAATATTATACTTCCTTAAAGTTAGGGGACTCACAAGAGACTAATTTAAAAAATGAATTGCCAAAATTTAAGCATCAGAGGCCAAGATACACTGACTTTTGGTCCCTGTACGAGGAAATACTCACCTCCAGTTTGTAATCCAGGATATCCATTAAAATGTTTTAAGTCTCAAGGCCACGCTAAGATAACCCTCGTGACATAATTAGGGTTATTTTTTCTGACTTTGGAAAGCTCTCTCATGACCTGCAGAGCACATTATACAGCTGTTTCCACCGGCTCAGTCGTACCCCTTGTGAAATTAGGCATAGTGGTGTGTTAAACTAAATTAAACCTCCATCAGCATGCTAACATATGTCTTAGTTTAGTGTGTTAACATGCCAACAATCAGCAATAAAGGGTTAGGGTTAGGGTGGAGGGTATTAAGGGTTAGATATGGGAGTGGGGGAGTGGTTGGGTATGGGCACAGTTTTTTAGATGTGTTGACAAATCTCATGTAGCCTAACCATTCTGCTATTGAACACCTTTTCTTTTTTTTTTAAAATTAAAGTTATTACAATTCATCTTGTGGGGGACATGAAGGTCTATAACAACATAGTAAAGGTCATGGTATCGCGAAAGTCATCAGGATTCATCCTCTGGGGACCATGAATGTCCAAAACTCTTTGCAAATCCATTTTAGTTGTTGGGATATTTCAGTTTGGGCCAGCGGGTCTGGGTCAGTCTGGTGGGCCGACCGACTGACATTGCCACCCCAAGAGGCACGCTGCTGGCAAGGCTGAAAATAAGTCTTCAGTCAAAGTTTTTTATGATTATGTGACATCTAATCCAACTGATGAATAAATTCCTTATCAGCCTCATGCAACAAAGAAAAAGGATCAACTGTCTTTAAAGGAGTTTTTCTCCATACAGGTGACTATCTACTACTACACTAATGTCCACTTTCCTCCCCTCTGTGTTGCCTCCTACTGTCTGCAGGGCGGTGGTGCACATCCAGGTCAACGACGTGAATGAGTTTGCCCCAGTGTTTCGGGAGCCCCAGTACAGAGCCGCAGTGACGGAGGGCAAGATCTACGATAGCATCCTGCAGGTGGAGGCCACTGACCAGGACTGCTCCCCACAATACAGCCAGATCTGCAACTACCAGATCACCACCACCAGCACACCCTTCGCCATAGATCGCAACGGTGAGTAGGCGAGAGGATGAGATATACTTGCCATCAAGAATCTTTATCAACAGTGTGTGATATTCAGTGCATTTCAGGTTTTAATTTGTGGTGAAGTGGTGTCACTTTTGTGCGCCCACTTTCCCTCAACCTGCTGCATCGACACACACTTCTGCTTCACTTATTTCACTGATTCCTCACATGTCAGACAACATCTTCCAAATCAAGTTTGAAGTTTTTTGCTCTCCATTTGCTCTCTATCTTATTCAAAGAACATGTAAAAAAAAAAAAAAACCATTTCTGTCATAACACAGTGGACCTCGTGATCTGACAGTCCCATCCATGCACACACATGCACTTTACAGCCTCAGGAGACTCATGCTGCAACGTACCTGCATACACTCTGGTAGCAAAACTTAATACTCTGACAGATGTCTCTCCCCAGGATAAAATATGTTCTTTCCTCTTTCCAAGGACAAAGTCAAGCTTTGCCCAGAGAGCCATCAGTCTCCACAAATCAGATCATAGAAGTCTGTGCACACACAAACATGAGAAACACACACTGACAGAAATAAATGCTGAGGAAAATCTATCCGCCCTCACAAATACAGTCACAAACTTACATGAGTTTACTGAGTTGCCACCTGCACTTCAGTTCTTGATTTCAACAATTATTGAAATTATTATTAAGCACATACACAATACAGACATGATGTGTGTGTGAAGACAGAGAGCCACATGAGTTGAGAGATGAGGTATTTTCTCCATTTTCATGTCCTCTGCTGACCTTTCTGACCTCCCTAGTTTGATGGAGGACACACTGACCTCTGCCATTAGTACTATTACATTCTTTTCAAAATAGTTTTGTCTTTTTTGTAACACCCTTGTCGGGTAGCTTACACAAAGTCAAGTAGAATCCTTGAGTGCACACTTCAACTCTCGAGTTAAACGTCTTGATTTTTGGCTGGAGTGGCCCTTCTAAAAATCTGCTCACATTTTTTTTAGGAGAGATGCCCGGAGATGCAAGGGACATTATGTTTTAGATTTTTGTTGCTGCCAACTGCCAAGCGTTGCCCACAGCTGAGATGCTGCAATAAAAAGGCTGAGTGGATGAGGTTAGGGCCACACTGCTCTGTGAATGATACGGGGGGCAGGCTGGAGCCAGAGCGCTCTCTCGTCTCTTTCTCCGTTTGAAGGGGTCTCGCTCAGCCATTGACCGCTGAGGAAAAGGCTTTGAGAGCCCTTGAACTCGAGAGCACCTGAGGGAGAGAGGAAGAAGATGGACGGAGGGAAGGAGGGGTTGGCTGTGAGAGCGAGAGTTAAGTGCTATGAGAGGATCAGGGAAAGAAGTAGAACTGTAGCGGGGATAAACTAAACACAAAGGATAGAGCTAGTGATATTCACTATTTTTCTCATTGCCATTTTTAAAAAATAAAAGACCAGAAGCAACAATTGATTGATTTCACTAACAAGTATTTCCTGCGTAGCCTTGTCCTTTAAACCAACACCAGAAGGGCTGAGCAGCATTAGGTAAAGCTCTGTGGTAAGATTGGATTGTAAAGGGACGACAGAGGGAATTCATAAGACAGATGCAAAGATGGTTTGCTTGTGTGTGTGTGCATGTGTGTGTGTGTGTGTGTGTGTGTGTGTGTGTGTGTGTGTTTGCACGCGTTTGATAGAGAGGCAAATAGAGAGAGTGGGATGGAGGGTAAAGTAGTCATTTACTAGCCGGCCACTCTTGCCAGCAGTCACAGCACGCACAGCCTGCTGACACGGATAAGTTGATGTAGTAATTGAAGGAGCAGGGATGCAGAAAGGTGTGAGTACGTAAGCGTGCATGCCAAAAAAAAAAAAAAAAAAAGAGAGAGGGCAGCACAACAGATGAGGCAGCAAACGGTGAAATGGGATGAGGCTGCATGACAGTGAGACAATAATGTCCATTGCAAGGAGATGGGAAGGTTGGGAAGGAGGGAATGAGGAGGGAAGGAATTCTAAACAAGCTGAGGCGGAGGCAGAGAATGGGTGAGGAGGAGGACGGGAAGGCGAACAATGCCACCCTCATATGAATTACACCTAATCCTCCCACTCGCACGCTCGTATTTAAATACACCACATTATCAACACTGAGCTCCCGCTGCACCTCTCTCCCCACAATACAAAAACTTCATGAAGCATCCGGGCTGTAATATAAGTCGCAACAGCTCATTCCAGCATCATTTCAACTCTCTGCCAATAAGGGCCAATAGTGTCTCTTTTCAATGCTCTTCACACCCACTATCTCTTACACAAGTGTTCTCAGTCAGGGTGCACCCTCTCTGCCCAGGCCTGGATCGCACAGCATTGGAAAGCATTGTCATCCATCTGTTAGTGGAAGACTCATCAAATACTGTATGAGCAGACACATTAGGAGCACAAGAACTCCCTTCATGCATTCTGCTCAGGGCCCGACCGCTCTACACACTGAATGCTCAATTGCATATTATAATAAAGAAAGCTGCCGGGAGACATAAAGTCAATTAATGGCTCTGACCCAGTACAGGGGTCCCCCTCTTCGATGGATAGATCATGTCAGTGGATGCATTTGATTGGCACAGGTGCTGCAGCAACTGTCCAATCAATCATTATGATGCTGAAGTAAAGTATTCTTCCAAAAGAGAGATGGAGACAATGAAGGCAGGAAGCAGAAGTTGGGATTCAGGTATTTGCCAAATTTACAAGAGGGGACAAATGATTAAGGATTTGTCGCAGACAGTGTTTCATAGAGTTGATAAAGTTTCCCCTAACTCAACAACTCACAAAACTGTGATTTTTTTAAGGGAGTCTGGGACTTTGTTCGTGTAAAATTTGACATTTTACCTCTGTTGAAAAAGCAACTTATTTCAGAAACTAGTGTAAATAGTGAAAATGATCTGTTGCTTGGCAGGTAAAACACTCTTTAGACACAGAGGAGCTATACAAGCCGTTACAGCAACATGCCAGGAAAAACTGAGACAATATTTTCTACACAAACAAGTATAACTTAAAGTGCCGAATTCACAAGAGGGGGCAGATGATTAAGAATTTGATGGAGACAAGTTCATAAAGTTTCCTCTATTTCAACAACTTACAAAACTCAGCATTTTTTTAAGGGTGTCTGATACTTTCCCTTCTGGTAACAGAGCAATATAATGCGGTTACTGTACTGTTTAGGTCGTGCCCCTGCTTCCTTTGCATTGTGGTTATTAGAGCTAATAACACAATACACAATGTTTCTACTTCTCATATCACCAGTGTCCACACATAGGCCTAATTATCTGTGCTGCTTTTATATTGTGTTGTTTGTGAGCTGGTGATTATTGTGTGTGTGCCTTGAGGATGTTGCTGAGACCTCTGACATAAGGTCTGAGGGCATAAATCCTAATGAACATCTATTGAATGAAGGCGCACTTACTACTTCTCGGCTTCGGGCAAAGTATGGAGGCCCCTCTGTTGTCTAGACAGACCTGACCTGACTCTGCTCATGAGAAAAGATGCTGGCTCGGTAAATAGGTCGCTTTTACCAACAAGGCAGAGGACTCTCAGTCACTGAATGCAGTCCTGATGCTGATTGCACTGCAGAGACGAGTGGGTTATTTGTTTCTTTCAAGGTGCAATGCGCAGCTTTACATTATAAAATCATTGCCACATTAATGTTGATAAATTATTATATATAATGCTTAATCTGTTACAAGGCTGGCAGACCATACTGTAATACCTAGCTGGATGTGGTGGGCAGCCTGTCGGAGCAGTGAGCAAAATTTAAAAAAGACATGCAGCTTGACTTTGGCAGCAATTACTCATGACTTCTACCTTGACCCAAACCTAAAATTGAGAAGAATAATGTAACTTTTTTATGTTAAGTGTACTTCACTTAAATTATCTACAGTAATACAGCTGATCTCACAATGGACCCTGTCAAATCATCTTCTACCCTGTCAAAACCACAACTACATTACCCACAATGCAAATCAACTGCTGACAGTTTAAGCCTGAGATTCATGCATGTCATACTAATAGTGGCTAATGTAGCCTCGAGCCTGTATCCTCCAGCAGAGATGAGGAGCAGGGGTCTGGTGAGCTCACTTCTTTCTCACTCCACACCTCCACATTTGTTTCGTTTTCAAACTCGTAGTCTTTAGACCTAACCAGCCCAACTCACTTGAGGCAGTTTATCAGATTTCACACAGCTCCCTCTGGGGCCACAAAAGGTACAAGGCTTGTGCATGCCGGCCCACTCGTACACCTACAAGGAGTACTTCAGCAGTTTAGTATTAAACTGGGGGACTTGGAAGAGACAGCTTTAAAAATGATTGCTCACTTTACTTTACTTTTATTTTCCTAGTGTGGGTTAAGCTCCAAAAACACTGCCTTACACTTCCCATAATGAAACTCTATGTCGTTGTATGTTAGATCAATCCCTGACACCCACTGAGGGGGGTATCTGTTACCTTCAGACAAGACCAGTGTTGTCTTTGCACGAGGAAGCGACAGGGTTTTAATGGAAGCGTAGTCTTAATTTTGGGAAACATTAGCACTAATCAAACCACTTGTGAGAGATAGAGGCTACCTGTCATCCCAACCATGATCTCATTTGTTACAGTGATTATATTAAGGCATCACAGTTAATTTGACAATGATATATAATGATGCTTTTAAAATTAAAATTAATTACCCGTTACTCTTTTAAGCAAACACAGACACACACACACACACACAATGTATAAACACATAAGCAGCAGTACACAAGCATTCTGTGTTATCTAATAAGTCATAAATGCCATAAAGACGCACAAGGCGGTGCAGTAGACGCTCAGCTGAGTGGGACTGCTGTTAGTCACTTTCCTCAAGGCAGTCTAAAGTGTACACTTAACTTTCATACTTTCTATAGTTTATACCAACCTGAAGTCATATAAGTCAGTAAACAGAAAAGAAGTACTTTTTTCAGTCATCAGGCTGAAGTACTGCTCCATTAAGAATAAATTTGAAAGTTGAGAGTAGCGATGAATATTGAAAGATGTCGGTTGCGCATCGCTTAGGACTACAATAAAATAAAGCTCATTTAGCTGTAAAAGCTCACACAGCCATTTTATGACTCCATAAAGTCAGTCTGCAAGTCTCTGATGACTGAGTAACTCCAGACTATTTCTCAGTTACAGATTCGCGATTTGTTGTATTTATTATGGAATAAAATGTTTCACAAAAACATTGTACTTTATTCATTTTATAATAATGTCCCAAACCACTTCACTTATTCAACTGTACATCAACTTCTGTGAAGAAAGTTCTGAAGTAATGGCCTTATTCCAGACTGAGGACTACATCAAATTAAAGCTTCATGTTGAAATCCACCAAATTGATAGGCCTGTTTGACGTGATGAGTCTGTGTCGATGAATAAGAAATGACATGATATATTAAATAGATTAGTCAGACAGACAGACTGACTGATACCAGTGACAAATAATTTAAACATTTATTAAACTGTGTCACAGAATTCATATGAAACAAAGTAGCCTCAAATATTAGACTTGTTAAGTGGACTGTATCCCAGTCTGCATGCATTTATATGAATTATTATTCTCTTTTATTCCCAGTTGACCAAACAAATGGATAATTCTATTGTGCCAGTTTTACTGGGTAATCTAGTAGCTATCTATCAGAGCTATTTATATATGTATTACAGTTACTGATTATTTAATGTAACATCTACTTATCCATCTAATTAACAATTGACTTAAATTCCATTTAGTTCTGGCTTTGTCTTCTCACATACACTGCAAAAGCACTTGTTCATGTTTGTAGTTACTGGGAGAGAATTACTGCTCTCTGTGATCATCTGTACTGTGTCTTAATGCAGCCAAATCGCTACAGATATTATGTCTGTTTCTGTTTCTGTTGTCAGACAAAGGAACAAGCGTGACATTTCATCATGGCTCATAAATACTATGTTGACCATCAGTCATTACCGAACTGCTGGCTGTAAGATAAAAACTGTAATTTACCGACGACGTCAGACAAAACTCAAGCGCACAAAACTGCAGATTAATGACAGTAGCAGTGCTCTGAGATCGTCTATATTGACATTTGAAATGAGTGATTGCAGAGAGGGTAGAAGTAGCCAAAGGTTGTCAAATTTAAGTCCAGCCAAAGAGCATCTGTTAGCACATCTAAATCAGCTGCAGACATCTACCTGTAGAAAACACTAACCTATGTTGTAAATGCAGCTGCAGAGTTTCTCCTGACTCGGCCAGTTAAGAGTTACTTATAGGATGTTTTGTGATTACAGCTGCAGGACCCTAAATTGAAGCCACTAAGTGCAACTTTTATTAAGTTGAACTGCCTAAATGAATTTCAGGAGTTGGACTTTTTCATAGATGGGAACTAAATACTAAAATACAGAACAATATCTCCAAAGAATAAGTGCTTTGTTTAGAGACAACTTGACTTTGAAGTTAACTTCTCCATCACCTCTCCCCCAACCGAACAATGAGAAGACTATTTTGCTTATCATGTTAGCTGATTTTAAGCTTTTGAGGTATTACAACTTCAAACATAACTTGTGACAAAATGCGTTCAAGCGACAGGGGAAGAGAATTTACCCTACAAGACATTCTAATGTTTAAAAAAGTTTTTTGGGTTGACGCAAAGCAAGCAACTCTTTTCTCCACACCAGGTAACATCCGGAACACAGAGAAGCTGAGCTACGACCGGCAGCAGCAGTATGAGATCCAGGTGACGGCCTGGGACTGCGGCCAGAAGAGAGCCCTGCACAGCGTCCCTGTCCGCATAGACGTCAAGCCTGTATGCAAACCTGGCTGGCAAGGTGGGCCTTCATCTTAAATGTGTGTGATTTCAAGTAGGTCTGACTGTGCACTGTTTATACATCCAGGAACGCAGATGCAATTATTTGTGTGTGATTTCTAAAGTTTGAACAATGTGTGCGTCAGCGTGCAAGCCTGGCTGTGTGTGTTCATTTCATGCTCGCAGGAACACAGATGTGATTATTTGCATGTCATTACTTCAGTGTGTGTGTTCCTGCTTACCTCTGAATGTGTGGTACAGTCTGCATACTTCATTTTTCTCCATTTATGCTTATCATACTGTCTGAGTTTCTCCTCTCTCCCTGCCTACCTTTCTATATTTCTCTCTCTTACTCTAATGTTTTATCTCTCTTTTCCTTTCCTGACCCTCTTTTTCTCCTTCCCTCCCTGAGGAATTGGCCTGTCAAGTTTAGCTAGTGCGATCAACAGCACTTTACGAAGAGCACCGTGACACAGCCAACACGGCTCTTAGCACATCAGAAAGCAGTCGTGGCAGCCTTAACAAGGCCCACAGTAATGCAAAGACAAGTGTCTGCGGCGAGCGCTGCAATAAAAACACAAAAACAGGGTTCGAGATAACTGCAGACGTCGTTGTCAGAGAGGGCGGCGACACACGTGATACGGGCACACGCAGCATGCAGCTTCACATGTAACCATGTGCAATCTGTGTTGTTCTGTCATTAACAAGGTGATTCATGTGCTGGATTTCTTTGGAGTCCAGCCATTTATCGTCCCACAGGACGAGATGTTAGCGGGCCGGTGATAAACAGCGGTAAGTGATGAACCTGGCAGCAGCTCAGTGGCAGCCACTGAACCCTGCAGAAACTGTCAAGTTGTTTGGCTCGCGTTCAATCTTCCAATCTGCGTTTTCTCAAAACAAGTGGCAACACACGCAGCTGTGGGTTTAGATGAATTTACATGTTTCTGATCTGAGTCAAAAATTCTCAAGCACAAGGTCGAGATCTTAAAGCAAGATGGAAAATAACAAATCAATTCATTTTGCATCAAGAAAATAAATGATTCAAGGAACATCTTGAAACATTAGTAGCAGTTAGTCTAAATTATTTCTTAAGATGGGTACATTTTGCAGTGCAGTAACAACTTCACCAGACTGGGGATTTTCAGATTCAGAGGAGTTAAGGTCGCCAAATCAAACAAAAAAAAAGAAGAAAGAAAAAGGGTAAAAGCTTTATTCTTTTGTTCTCAATTTCAAAATGAGTTTATGTAAGTAGTACAAAGTCTCTGTGGCAACACTTGGCAGCATGCTGTGGAGTGGGTTTTCTTGTGCTTAATGCCAAGGGGCAAAGTTACAAACAAGGATGACGGCAAGTGGAATCACAGATTTCATGATGTGAGCATAAAGAAACTACAGACACATGAGAGAGCAGGCAACATATTAAAGAACTTTGCACGTATTCATGGATACACACACACACAACATGCATTTTGTCACATCAAAAACACAACTTTTGAGAGGCTCATATGCTACATAGTTACTGTGGGAGTATGCACACAGCACACATGCATTCACACACAAACAGGGTGTACAGAGTGACATTAACTCCCTCTCGAGGCTCTCAGCGATAATCCTGTCTTTGAAGCCTGTTTGCAATATTTTTTTTGTGTGTGTGTGCGCATTTTTCAAATTAGGATTTTCAGCACTCGATTATGGCAAGGAGATACACACAAACACACACAAGCACGGAGACGCTCTCCCTTGATGAAAGGGCAGTCGTCCCTAAGAGCGTTGTTTGGCAGCAGAGATGAAGGCAAGGATGGAGAGGGAGAAGTAAATGCCATGGCCACAGATCAGGGGATATTTAATAGGCATAGTGGTTGTTGTATTAAAGGCAGGCTACTGTGGGAATGTCAAACACACATTCACACACGCACACACAAAAAAGATGTGCTTCCTTCTGGTAAAAAAAACAGTAATCTGTCTGTTCAAATTAGCTATGGACTCTGGCTCTGGACAGCAGGGCTCAGCTGTGTCTCTCGTGACCAATCACATGTCCTCACTTGGCTCGTGGAAACCCCTCTTACTGACAGGTAGTGCTTGTTCACCCACACAAATACACACACACAGGTGTGTTTAGGTGTGTGCAGCAAGCTTTTTCTTTTCAGTTTCAATACTACCTCACTGATAGTAGTACCATATATTACTACAATAGTACCTTTTATAAAAACAATGTCATTGACAGGTGCAATTCTGCTCCAAAAAAAGTATGTTTTATATTTAAATCAATATTTTTTTTTCCGACAGCTGTACGCTGCCTGATCGACAGAGTTTGGGACTAGCTGGAGAACAAAATGGAGCATTTAGTAGGAGTTGATGGAGACAAAAAACAGAGCCAAAAGTGAGTGAACATTGGACCTTCATCAGGTGGCCAGAACTTAAAATAAATAATAATGTTGCTCCAATACTGCTATATGTGCACATAAGTAATTGTTTTAAAAGTTCACCATAAGTCAAAAGTCAGCGGACACCTGGCCAGTTCCTTCATTCCAAACTCATCTAACCATGTCTATAGATCTTCCTTTCTGCACAGGGGCAGAGTCATGATGGAACAGCAAATGGCCTTTCCCAAACTCACTGGAACTAACAAACCCACTCTGGACCATTATCCCTCCTCCACCAAACTTTACAGTCTGCGCTAGGCATTCTATTAGGTCGTCTTCCCCTGGCCTCCACCAATCCCAGATTCATCCATCAGACTGGCAGATAGTGAAGCATGATTCATCACTCCAAAGAACATGTTTCCACTGCTCCAGAGTCAGGTTAGCAGCGTGCTTTACACTACTCCAGCCAGCACTTGTCACTGCCGTGGTGGTGAGGCTTGCGTCATGTGGCTCGGCCGAGGACACCGTCCTTTGAATTGACAAAGCCTGAATCTCCTCCTCCCACCTGTTGCCTTCATGGCTGCGTTGTCCACTGCTAGATTTCATTTGAAAACATGGAAACTACCACTCTGGCTTTGGGATGGTCACAAAATTGAAGCCAACAGGGAGCAAGGCGGAATACAGGAAGCTATATTCTCAAAGTTGTTTTTTTCCCCTGCTAGTCTAAGATAATTAAAAACTTTTCAAACTATTATGGCCCATCTCCTATCTTGTCTCTTCATCTCCCTCCTTCCTGCTGTCCAAACAGAAACACATACACTTGAACACACACACACACACACACACATACAAGAAAAACTAATAATGGAATGAGTAGACAGAAGGGAAGATAAGTGAGAGTAAGCAGGCTGGTGTACAGCCTCCTCTCTTCATTCATTCGGATGGTTATCAGTTTTATTTTTTGTAATACAGTTTGTTTCTATCAGCACAATAGAGAGTTTGACAGAAAGCTTTATACGGTCAATCTTCTATGGCCCACAGGCCTGAGACTAGTGGTTTGAGAAAACAAACAGCCCCTGGAAAACAAAAGCTTCATCTTTCTGTTTTCTTGTTTCCCCAGACTCCCTGGAGAGTTTAAATGTAGGAATAGCCCTGCAGCATCATCTTTAAATTGACATTAACTTTGAATTTATTAACCTCTAAACCTTAACCACAGGTTGTAAAAGAAGCCGTTCAGGATCAGGAAACAGCATGGCATTATTGTATTTGTACATGTTGTATTGCATTGATGTGTCCATCTGACATGTCTGGTAACAGTCTTCCAGATCTCACTGACCTGGTGAAGCATAAAAAGTAACATTCTCACAAAGTAAGAAGGAGGAAAGCTACCAAATTCAAGACATTTTAGAGTAGAGTTTATATATCAACAGCTGAAATCTTTTGCACTGTCAGTTGCTTTTATGTTGCACTGTCCCTTTATTATTTTCAGCCACTGAAAAAGCAAGTAGTTTACCTAAGGACAGCAACCTATCAACAAATTGATTTTTCTTCAAAAAGAAACTACATTGTGCTTGTGGGAATGTCTGCTTTTCCTATCATCTAAGTTTGGACGAGTCTGCAGCCATGCAAGCAGCTCTTTGATACAGTACTTAGACACAGTGGTGCTTCGAGCTAAATGATCAGAATGCTAAAATGCACACAATAGATAGACAGTGCTAAGAAGGTGATGTGTAGCAGGTATGGTGTTTACCATGTTCAACATATTAAGTGATTGGCATTGAGTCTGAATTGACAAAATAATAATGAAGAAATCTATTAACATTTTCCTTTCCAACTGTACAAGGGGAGAGTCTGAAAATTAGAAATGTTGGCAAATCACAGCTGAAGCACTTGTGTTGATCAGGAGCCCTGTGCAGCATCAGTTTGTGCTATAGGACTGTAAAAAACTACTCAATGCCCCATTAAACCTCAGTGTGCTCTCTTCACCAATAAAATATGAACCAGATCCATTTCGGGCATGTATGTCCTCTATGACAGGTGGGGCAGTCACACACAGTCACACACACACATACACACACACATGCACACACACACATGCACACAGTATGAACAACCCCATCTACACTGACACGCACAGCTTAGAACAAGCCTTGAGTGACAGATTGCCACACTGATGAAAAAATAAATCTGCATATTCATATCCATCCTTTGTGTTTTGAGTGTGGCTCTGAGCCTTGTGTATGTGTGTGTCCACACAGTGTGTGTGTGTGTGTGTGTGTGTGTGTGTGTGTTACCTCGAAACAGCCCCAAATTAAAACTGACCCCACAGGTATTGTCAAAGCAATTAGCGTGAACCTCAAACTGCAGTTCAGGTTTCTCAACTATCAGGGAATAATTAGAGCAATACAAGGTGTTTATGTTTTAGATGTTTGCATTTCCCTGTCTTTCTTATGAGACCCACAGAAGGCATCATTATTACAGGACACTTTTTAGAAAATGCCATTACCTTTGACAACAGCAGTGTTTATGGCATCTAATGAGGAATTATGGAAGAGTTCAGTGAATATATAAAATGTGGAACAGAAAAATGCAGGTTTTACAGAATTATGCATGTGAAGCTGTTGTACAGCATAAAAACATTATATACCAGACTTGTTTGATGTCTGTTTTTCATTGACATAGGCTGCATTGATTATCCTGGAGATACATTTGTAGAGTAAGGAGAGCTGAATGAAAAATTTATATTTTTGGAACACGCAGCGTAGGAGATTAAAAATGCATGCACCACAAGACAATGCTACTTGTTTGGAAAGATGATTTTTTTTTCAACCAGGGTTGGACCAATGTTTGCAAAAATCAGTCTCAAATATAAGCATTTGAATATTCCTCAAAATGAAAGTACTCGTAATGTAACATGTTTCCATTGAATAGAAACAAAAACAGGCCATCGCTCAGTAAAACTCGACAGTCTGCTGTCAGCAACTTCAGATGTGTCTTTTATAGTGGTGGTCTATGTGGAGAATGTGTGTTTTGTACTGCGAGTGGCGCTAGGGCAAATTGGCTGTAAGGCTGACAACATATCCACTCCTCTTAGTACATCTTGCTATATGGTGTGGAACCACGAGCGTGTTAGCAAGCGTACTGGGACATCTTCATACGCATGCTAGTAGAGCAAAAGATACAAAGAAATCAGTGACCCACTCATCAAAACATTATTCCACAGCACTAGTGGTCAGAAACTCCACAGGGTGCCTTCATAGTTCTCTTCAGTTTTTGCAGAAATGTTCAGGAAAAGCAGAGCACAAAGGGAGGGAACGTAGGAAGAAGCCAATGTGCCGGTTGTACAAACGTTAGCTGTACCAAACAACAACAACGTGTGTTTGTGTGACAGCCTGAAAACTAAGAACTCGCTGGGAACTTCCTCTCTGTTCTGTTCTTTTCTTCCCGTGTCTCTCTCTCTCTCGCCTCCTCTCATCTCTGATACACACAAACTTTTCAGCGAAGATGAAACGTTTTCAGCTCACGCGAACCTGTTCTCGCCTCAATCTGTTTCACACAAACTGCCTCTAAAGTTCTGCTCGCATTCAGCCTTAACATATCAATTATCAATAACACAAGTATGGTAGAATTATAAAGCAAACTATTATCCGTCACACATCAATCTCTATCTAAAGTTTGCATTAGCTCACATTAACCAACATAACCTACTTTTCATTTGCAGGATTTTGAGTGGAACTGCTTTAAAGAAAGAAGCACCTGCAAACCGATAAAGCTTGGATAGATCAACTATCATCTAATTTTATTTTGCTAAAAGGGTGTCAGAGACTCATAGTGACAGAAAGCAGTGCGTTAGCAGTAAAGTTGGTGGAAAGTTGAGAGCCGACCTCAGGTGGAGTATCTGAGATCAACACTCTGAGGCGTTTTCTCCCTTTGAGGCGGGGAGCTGCATTTTCTGCTCTGCTCTCTCCAGTATGCTATTCAGTGTGTGTGTGTGTGTGTGTGTGTGTGTGTGTGTGGCAGCCAATGGTCCCGATCTCTGATAAGGGTGGGAAGAGGATGAATTAAAGGGAGGAAGAAGGAAAATAAATGGCTCGGCACTTCCCTTTCCCATTTCCTCTAACCTCCTGCTTCTTTCTTTGCTTCCTCTCTAATCTCAGACTGAGGCTGTCTGGCTGCTGCTTTAGCACTTTTCATCCCCTCTCTGGTATTAGCTTGTTTTCCCTTATTACTTTCATTGCTTCCTTTTTTGCCTTTTGCCTGTGTGTGTGTGTGTGTCCTGCATTTTTTTCTCACTTTGTTCTCTTTCTTCTCTCCTTTGTTGGTGTGATAATTTCGTACTTTCCTCTTTTCCCCTCGTCTTTTCGCTCATCTTGCCACGTGGCTTATCAGTTCGCCCCGGTGTTCATGTGTCTTTCATTCTCTCCGCTCGTCTTTCTTCTCTGATCCACTACTAGTTTGCAGTAGGAATCCAGTAGTCTCCAGTGGAAATCAGAGTCACCAAATTCTCTTCTTTCTCCACCTTTCTCTGTTATTGCATTAGACCATAACACACACGCTGTCACAGGGATCAACTCATATGAACCCTTCATACCCTCCTCCCTGACTTCAGGCAGGAGGGATGGATGAATGGTGGCAGGGGTAAAAGGATAGACACCACGGGTTCACCTTATTGTGTCAGAGGACAGCAATGACTGGATAAAACGGAAATGTGTGTGCACTGTGTGTGTCCGTGCACTTTTGCAGGGTAGAGGCGTAAGAGATGGAGGGAGAAAGATAGCACACACCTCCTAACAAACCATAGAGGCATCTTGTTCACACATGGACGTACACACAAAACACGTGCGTACGCAAACATGAAATGGACATAGCATAGACACAACGCACACCAGCACGCTCGCACATACCTATGTTAAAGTGATTACACTCCATCAGTCCTTGTCTCACTGCCTGTTGAGATTGGAGTTTCCTTTATAGTGCCACTTCAGTGTCAAGGCGACATTGAGCGATCACGATTACAAAGACAAAGAGAGAGAAAGGGAGCTGGAGAGGGAGATGTGAGAGGGATGAAACAGCAGGGAATGGCTGAATGGGAAAGACAAAAAGACAGAAGAGTCAAGGGAAAAGATAAAAGACAGGTTTTTATGTCTGGGGGAAAGGTTTTGCCCAAGTGGGGGGGCTTAAAACATCAGGGTTTCGTCAGGCTGCTGCTGCAATCATTTAGACATAAATGAGACCGCTGCGATGACAGTTTACCAGTTGATCTCCAGTCACGGTCTGACCCTCACCTGTAGCTGTGAGCTTTGGATAGCGACTAAAGAGCAACACGCTGGAAAAACCTCCCTGTGGGGAGAGCAGACCCTGCGGCAGACACGCTGCAGGGATTACAGCATATATCCCAAGTAGCCTCGGATTCCCTCGGGAGGCCCTGTGAGGAGATAGGGGACGTGGGATGTCTGGAGCAGTCCGCTTAGTCTGCTGCCATCACGAGCAGGATGAAAATAAAGGTTGAGAGAAGAGAAGGTGGACAGCCTCAGAAAGCCCTGTTTGGCTCCTTTGTTCATTGTCTCAACTCGAAACACCCAGGATTACAGTATATTGTCATTTTCACGCAAGCGTTAGAATTACACGAGACATGAAATTGGGGTCTTTTATAAGAGGCTTCCCATAGCAGAATGAGAAATAGTGTAATTTCATTAGAAATGATCCCATTAGAGACTTTATAAGACTACTGTAATAGAAATAGTGCTGCACATAGCACACCTGTGATTTCCTGCTCCATGGGCAGATCTCAAAATTACGCCGTGGCATTTGAAATGGCATTTGAAAAGATACATTTGTAATAATTCATATACCATATCGGCTTGGATACATTAAGAAAACCCCCACGCCCAAACCATTTTACAGCTGCTGTTATTGCATTTTCTTATCATAGATATCTAACACGTGAAATAACTCAAGTTAGGCAGATAGAGAGTGTGTAAGAGCAGTCAGACTCTTTCTCACCATCTTTCTATGTCCCTATTCTGTACTACAACTATTTAAAGTACGTATATTAAAATCTGCATTTTACACTTTTTTGCAGCTATTACACAAGAAATTCTCATACCTTGCTGTTTTATCCTACCAGAAAATGATACATAATATATGCGCCATTGGGCAACTGCAACTTTTGAATGCCGCTGCCAATTACAAAGAGAGAGTAAAATGTCCCCATACAGATTTAATTTTGGTTTTCCAAGATCTTTCTGGAGCTGTCTCAGCACTACCTGCAGTTTAATTTGCAGCTGTGAGTCGAGCCTCCATTTCCTATCTGCATTGCAATGTGGTAATGTGGCATACATCAACGGCACACTCAAAAATCAATTTTTAGGATGCATTCTGATGTTGTTGAGCGTAAACACGGCACATACTCAAAACCTGCTGAGGATTAGTATATAGTGTGGAACTGGGACATGGAGTATGTTGCATGAGCCAGGTTTTAACCAAATTTGAACCAAATCTTCAGAAAAAAAAAGTGAATTTAGGTTAATACAAATATTAGGACGACTCCTGTGGGAAATATCTGGCTCTTTAGCTGCTAAATGCTCCACTATATCCAGTGGGTTTTAAACATTTAACTGAAAACAGCTGCCTGCTGTGTCTCAAAATTACACTATGAGATCAGTGAAAGTGAACCTCAACAGTAAAGTTGAACACCGTTTTAAAATGCCAGTAATTGCTCTATTGAAGGAGAACATTTGAGAGATGCATAAAATCACACTCCCATCACAGAACAATCAGGGAGGAAGAATGATCCCACTCCCATCCATTTTGTCATTCAACTTTTTTTCTTGTTTTCGCTTTTTTCTCAGCCGCCCCCTTTACAGGCCCTACATTTTTCTGTCGCAAGCCTTTTGCTCCTGCAAAATAGGTAAGAGCTCTCTATGCACTCAAGAAAGAAAAAAAAGAGCAAAGTCTTGTGTATGGCACACAAAGAGCATGCATGAAAGCATTAAAATGAATGCTTGGATGGATGGCCAGGAGAGAGGAGGAGAAATCAGAAAGATGGCACTCACTGAGAGGAGGGAGATGGAGGCGGACAGAGGTGGAGAGGAAAGGGAAGGAAGGGAAGGAAAAGAGGAGCAGAGTGCTCTTTTAAATGGAAATTGGCTCTCTCACCGATGGCTAGGACGAGTAATGACGACCCCCCTACTCCCCCACCCCCAACTACTTGAATATAGTGTCAGCATTTTTTACACACACACACACACACACACACACACACACACACACACCATATTCACATAACCATCATCCCACACCTCCATGCAAGAACTTACTGATCACACACATACACACACACTCACTTTTCCACACCCTCCAGAGACGGGGGAACAGCGTGAAAGTGTGATGATGCATCATTTTCTTAAGCACCTCTATCCATCTTCCCGTCCTCACGATCTCTCACTCTCTGCTTTTCACACTCTTCATTTTCAGGAGGATGGTGGAAACTTACCTCAGCTGTATGTCTGTACCGATGCAGCAGCGGATGTGCCCACATACACTGTGTGTGTGTTTCAGTGTACAAAAACAGAACTGCTGAGAGATCATCTGTGTGTCAGTATTACATCCGCACGTGTTGGTAAATCTCTTATAATCTAGCAGGAAGGAAAAGTAGTCTGTCTCACTGCAGATAGCAAAAAATTTAGAGGTTCTTTGAAAGTCATGTTCATATAAAAAATAAATTAAAAAATGCATCCAAAGTGTTTCCACATGCACATGTAGGAATTTCATCCTTAACAGAATACTGTGAAGGTAATTGGTCACCTTTATGACTTTTGAAACTGCATCTTCCAGAGATCAATGGCTGACTGGTGAAGTACAAGTGACATGTCACAACTGCTTCTGTGAAAAAGGGATATTGCAAACACAAGAGCAGTTGGCCCACAACACCACTGTATGTTTCAATGTGAATAAGGCTCAGTTTATCCTTGGTTATTGCAACGAGTGACTTTGTCAATAAAGCCATACGTACATACGTAGCCATCATACAGCTGACAGGATGAAGGTTTCCATCTGCAGTCCCATGATTATTAAAGCACAGTACAACTACATTGAGTCAAGATAAGATAAGATAAGATAAGATATACCTTTATTCATCCCACAGTGGGGAAATTCAAATCAGATGTGCTAAAAACATGGTAATGATGACCATACAGCATACTATATAGTAATAAACGGTAGCTTCTTGTAGACTGACATTCATCTTTCAGTAGTTAATCACTTCTCAGTGGTAATATGGCACAATATCCATAATATTCACTGTAGAGAAAACTGAACATCATTAATACAAAAAGTAAACATTTAGATCATGTTGAGCACATTTTCATCTTTTCATATGCAGGTTACAAAGAAACGTACAAAACCTGCTGACACACACACATGAAAGTGTGGTGTTTTTTTTTTTTTATTTCACACCCCTGGTGAGGAGTTTGAGCTTCTGCACTGTTGAACCAGCTCCACGTGGTCGTTTTCATGACTGCCTTGCTTCCTCTGCCTCTCTTCTTCCTCTCATATTCACAAAGAGAGAAACACTTGGATCCGCTTTGTGAGTTCTGTTCAGTGTACTGCAGGGAAGCACGCAACTCAATAGAGACCAAATAGCTTCCTATTAAACACACACTGCTTTTAAGACAGCTTCAGTGCAAGTCTGTGTGTTCTTGTGCCTCTGCATCGATAGGTGAATGTGTCTGTTGGCATCGGAATCACATTGTGCAAGTAGTTTCTGTGTAATGTTAGTACATATGTCTATATGTGTAAATGTGTTTACCCTGTTTGTCAGTTGTTGTCAGTGTATTTTGGAGCTTATACTGCATCTGTGAGTGAAAGCATCAGCAGCAGCAGTGTCCTACAGAGACTCTTAAATAGGACTAAATTATTTAACAGGGACACAAATGCAGCTCGGTAGTGGCAAGATTACAGGAACCGCTGCTTCATACTTGATAGCGGGCCTTGAAATAGACCATTTTATGATGGCTGAGTACAGACACTTGCAAGAATGACAATGCAAAACATACAGGATGCTTTCAATCCACTATAATGTAAAGCTATAAACTTGTGTGTGCAGATGTTCAAATAGGGCTGGAAATCATAGGTTATGTCACATACTGTCAAGATATTCTGACCATGCTCACAGCTGTATCAAACAAAACATAAAATAATTAACTACACAAACATTATCTGTGTCACTGAAGAGGAGAATGCACCCATCTAAATCAGTCATTTACCAAAAGAGAGTCCAGGGGCAGAAGAATTATCCAGATCTTTCTCCTTAGTAAAGCTGCCAATTCTACACTGTAGAAAATACTCTGTTGGGGAAAAGTACAGAAGTATTATCAAGAAATTTACTAAAAGTATCGAAAATAAATGTGCAGCAGAAAGGGGACATAATAAGTAGTCTTATTTTGTTATCCCACCTCTCAGTGTTAAACAGCAAATCCTCCAAATCAAAGGACAAAATACACTGTTTGTCCATCTCCTCTGGTTGAGGTGAGGCTACTGACAACTACTTTATATACTGTTTTCTAGTTTAATCACTAACAATGCATCATATTTTAGAATCTGATCACATGATTTGTATGAAAAAAACTGAATCTGCAAACTAGTGGCTATAGTTGTGACATAAATGTAGGAGAGTACAAAGTAGCATTAATTTAAACTACTCAAGTAAAGTACAAATATCTCAAAGTTCAGCTTAAGTTCAGTACTTGATTATTAATTAATATATACTTAGATATACTAAATATCCACCAAGAATACAAGAGTCAACCTTATGCTGCATTTATTTAATGCATTACGAAAAGTTTTTAGATTGAGAGTTTGAGAAAGTTTGAAATATTTTTTTTTCTTTCTAAGTGACTAATAGGGACAACATTTTTTGAAATACGTCCAGTATTGAGTGAACTCTGCAGCCTGGCATGAAAACGGGCTGCAGCATAATCCTTCCAGGCAATTGTGCACCATCAATATCAGTTCAGTAAAGTACTTGCACTAACAGGCTCAGATTGATATTATAATTGTCTGACAACATTATGAAAAGGACCCTACAGAAACATATAAGGAATTTCTTTAACTTTCGCTTAACCCAGACTGTCGAACCAAGTCTCGCTCAAAGAGAAATTTCGCTGTGAAGTCTTACAAGAGGTGACTTCAAAAATCATCTACATATTGAGCCATGGCATTTAAAATCTTTTTAGATAACACTAAGCTACACTTTCTTTACTCCAGCACAACAACTTCTGCAACAACTCTCACAACTTCAGAATGAATCTTCTGCTTGAGTGAGTCTTGGTTAGACACAATAACAAACAGTGTGGATCAAGCAAAAAGGTAAAGAACAATTTTCTATACGGCTTTTTCATTGTGTTGTCAGAGACATACGATACATTATCTGAGCCTGTCATTGCCAAAAATAAGCACTTTTAGAGGACGTACATTGACAGTGCACAATTGCCCAAAAGGATTACATTGCGGCCCATTGAGGGGCTGCCGGTTCAATACTGGACCAAATTCAAAAAATATTGTCCTCACTAGTTACTTAGACATGAAACATAGGAAAATAGGGTCCAGGTTGAAAAATACCAAAGTTTCCCTTTAAAAACACACACACACACACACACACACACACAGAGACAGAATTCAATAGAGCCTGAGCCTTTTTAACACACACAAAGCAACATGAGTACTGTGCCATTATTTCAATGTCAAACAGTTATAAACTTGCGAAAGGCTAAACTGCCAGAGAGCAAAACATTTCCTTTTAAATGGCAACACCTCTGCCTCACTGACAAAGTATCACAGTACGGAAGCCAGAGTATAAATGTTGTACAGCGAGAGAGCTTGTTAGTTCATTAACACCAGGTTTTTGAAAGTATTTGGTTATTAAATTAATTTATAACAACCTGTGAGAGGAGCACATCAATGCTTAAAATCTATGACAGGGAGAAGGGCTGTGATAAAGGCTTGGTATTGGTTTTTTTCCACTTCCAGAAATCAAAACAAAGGTGCCTTTATCAAAAATTTAAAAAGGACAGATGCAAAACATAGATGTGTTTCTTTGTCTTTGTTCCTGTAAACACGCTTCAGTACAGTGGAGTGGGTTTTTGGCAAAGAACCTTTTTCAATTTTATTGCTGCGGTGTTTCCCATTATGAAAGACAAATGCCACTGCCAGATATTTATCAGTGATATGAGGCTGTTTGTATGGGTCTTATCTAAACGTAAGCTCTGAAATGAAGAGTAAACTGTTTTTGCTTTTTGTGGTGAGAGTGCGTCTCTGTTCATTTTCTTTTCTTTCTCATATTTACACTTCAGTGCTTCCACGCTGTTTCAACAACCGTGTCTCAAAAAGAAATGTCTTCTGGTGTGAAAGAACATCTGCTACTGTACTTGTTTTTTTTTTTTTTTTTCATGATGTGCTGTACCCACTCTCCTTGTAACTCCTCCCCTACCAGCGAGCCCATTCCTCATTATATTTGAGGGCGGCGCACTTCACTCCCTCTGTTTACATTCATCCTCAGCTTCTGTGGGGTCACTCATGGGCCCTTCACCTAGTGTTTTACAGTAAACATTTGTGTGTAATGGGCATCAGTGTAATATTCAATCCACTGAGCAATCTTGCAGTACACACTGATACAAACTGATAAGGGTTATTTAAGGACAGGCATGTGTATAAGCAGTAGGTTATCTCATCCCCTCATAGCGGAGAGAGTGCAGGGGCAGAGGGCTTGTTTAGTTGAATATGTTAGTCTGGTCTGCCTGACTCATTGATCCTCTCTCTGACTGAGGTTTGTGAAAGTTAGAATCTATGGCGCCCGAACACGACTCTGAAATATCAGAAGCCTAAATATCAGTAGCCAAACTGTGTGGAAATGTGTATTGATAAATCCATGGTGCTGTCCGTGGTGCTGAAGTAGCAGCATTTCTAATTGTACCTTTTTCTCTGAGTCCTGCTCTTCTGTCAGTTTGTCTTGGATCTATAATATCCTCTAAACTACTAAAAATACTCAATTCTAACCTATATTGTAGCTTATATCCCCTATAGAGTAGTGTCGCCTCTCATTCATTCATGCCAATCTATCCAAAAACAAACAGACTACAGCTGTTCACTCCATGAGATTAACTATTAAGAGGTGATGGGAGTGAAACCACCTCAGAGTCAGCACCTTTCACTATCCCTCATGTTTGTCCAATGCTCTCTAACCCATAAAACGTAATCACCCACTTCCAAGCTCAACCCAGCCCTTCCTCACATATCTACATGCACACTGTGTCCTCAACCCATTACCCCTCATTTATCCTTCCACATTTCCCCCTCACTCCTTTCCATGCATCCTTAACCAGGCTCTGCCCCGTCCTCCCCTCGCTCTTCGGATGCTGAGCCGGCATTATAATGTTAAAGCCGAGCCCTCGACAGGTCGTTTGACTCCCAGTCGTCGACGAAGTATGTTATTACCAGAGCGCCTGCTACACCCTCTCTCCAACCTGAATCTGAAAGGTGCAGCGTCATTCCTTTGCTCAGCATGGCATAGCAAAAACAAAGGCCAGAAAACAGATTCAGCACATTCAGATTTAAAAGGTTATTGTAGTCTTTTTGCATCAACTATTTATTGCTGTGTTCATTTTGAGACATTGCATCAATTACTGTAAAAGATTAATAGTGATAATATTGACAGGTCCCGAATCTACACTGCATTTTTATTATTATATGCAATACATCTGATTTTATAGGAAAAATGTGAAAATGATTAAAGGAGAAGTTTGACATTTCGGGAAATGTACACTGGAAGATCAATACACTCCTATATCTGTGTGATCAATATGAAGCTGGAGCCAGGAGAGTGTTAACTTGACTTTGCGTAATGACTAGAAAAAGAGGGCAAAAGAACCAGCCTGGGCCAGCCCACACCTCCAGTATCTGTTTACCAGCAACTCTAAAGCTCATTAATTGAGATGTTATATCTCATTTGTGTAATCCTTACGAAAACAGAAATATGAAAATGACAAGTTGCAGTTTTACAGGGGGTTATGTGCTGGACTACTTCTTGGCAAAGAGTAGTGACTTCCTGGAGGATTGCTGAGACTCCAGCTTTAGGGAGAGAGGGAGAGAGTTTTTTTTATACCTTTTTATCTTTATGCAAAACCCATCTCCTGGCTCCAGCTCTATATATTGAACAGTGATGAGAGCGGTATCAATAATCTCTCCTAACTCTTGACAAGAGATCCAATAACAGTGTTTCCAGAAATGTCAAACCATTCGTTTAATGGTACAAAACAGGAAGAAGATGCTGTTTTTTCATCCAAAAGGGAATTCAATTTATTCAGGTCTCTAACAAAAAAAAAAAATCAATCTCTACATCACCAAGGTTAGCGATCTGCTTTGTCATCATACAAAGCTAAACACTATCGGCCTGCTATCGTTGTGAGTTTTAAGTGTAGATCTTCACTACTGATGTTCCTAACAACTTTGGCCAATGGCTTGAACCATCAGCCAGTTGTACCTTACCAGCTTTGAGCCATGAGCCTACAAAGGTGAATACAGAATAAGGTGATATAATTAGGGATCAACAGGTGGGAGGACAGTAATTGTGTGTGAAAGATGTGTGTGAGACAAAGATACAGAAATGCGTAAATCAGCACAACCATTTGTGTTTGTGTCCATTTTCTGCGCTCGTGTGCGCAGCTCTGTTCTCGTTCACCTCGCGCCGCTGTTCGTGCCTATTCTCATCTCATCCACTGACAATCCCATAGTAACAGTGCTGCAGCAGCCCGCAGCACTCGCAGCCTAGAGGAGGTAAATCAACTACAAAACAGATGCAGTGTGTGTGTGCATTTGAGCACGAGGTGGTGAGTGTGTGAGGAAGCAAACATGGCAGATTTAACAGGCTGGTGAGCAACAAAGAGCTGCTTTCTTCTCCTCCAGTCAGCTCAGCTTCATGCTTCTGCCTCCAGCTCCTTGCTAGCTTGATAGATAGACAGATAGAGAGATGGATGGATGGGAACTCATTTGTGTGTACTGTAACACAACATGGATTGGATAGGATGGTTGAGAGTTTGGTGCCCAATTAATTTTGAGGTGGTATGGTTTGCCCTTAAAAAAACTAGTTTCATGCAGTGATGGTGCAATGATGCTGCTGTATGACAGACGAAGGTAACTGGACTGACAGGCTTCTGACTGAGCAAATGTTGGAAATCTGTGTCGGCAGCATTTATGGATATGCCGGGTACGCTGTTTGAAAACTGAGATAATGAGTGAGATCGGCTCGCTGTAAACAAAACTCATCTGAACACTAAACAGGCAACATAATTTTGCAGTTCATCCTCCTGTTATCTCCGGAAGAGAGTGTGCGGACAAACACAAATTCACACCGCAGAGGCTGGAAAAAATGAAGGGAATAGCAAAAACATCACTGCTGCACAAAATAATAGCCTGCCCAGACAGAAAACGCAATTCACAGCTGACAGTGACAGCATAATGACTACTGTCGCTAATGCAGGTACTGCACTGCACTCCAACAACAATGCAGCAATTTCATTAGCCGGGCAAATTCTGCCCAGAAGGATATTGAGTT
Source organism: Holacanthus passer (assembly GCA_025331565.1). Lineage (NCBI taxonomy): Eukaryota > Metazoa > Chordata > Actinopteri > Pomacanthidae > Holacanthus > Holacanthus passer. The sequence continues at coordinate 1,478,579 of JAFREQ010000038.1, forward strand.
GTGATGCCAGAAATATCAGTGACAGGGAAAAATTGGAAATGGAGTCTTGTTTTGATGGTAGCCTAAATGGACAAAATGAGGTGAAAAACGTGCAAAAGCAGCAAGTAGGCTTGTGAAAATCAGATATCATTTTCAGATAATAACCTGCAGCAGGGTTGTGTGTTTCCAGGAGGACAGACTGCTGTTAAATCTATCCTCTGTGCCATCGCTGACACTGTCACTCCATCTCTCCCCAGGTTGGAATAAGCGAGTGGACTATGAGCCAGGAACAGGAAGTAAGCAGCTGTTTCCTAAGATGCACCTGGAGACTTGTGGCGGGCCGCTGTCGTCGGTGAGGACCACAGTGGAGCTGCAGACCAGCCACATCGGGAAAGGCTGCGACCGGGAGACCTACTCTGAGAAGTCTCTGCAGAAACTCTGCGGTTGGTTCTACGAGAAAACAACTTTTCCGTTGTGTTTTGAATACCATAACCATGCTGACGTGACTAAAATGACAAGCAGGTTTGATTGAGTGTGCATTTCTGGCATGTAGCACTAAATCACACGAGAGTTAGACCTGTGGCTATTAGGATGGTGGTGGATGTGTAGAATATACAGTCGATGGCTGATCAAAGATAACTTCTGACTGAGGCAGCAAACTCAAAGTTAGTGCAGTGAATTAGAATAAGCTGCTACTAAAAGCATCAGTGGAATCCACGGCCTGAGTGCCAGGGTCAGACAGGGCCTGAGGCGCCGTTCTCTGCCCTTTTTAAACCAACATCTGAAAGCTTGCGGTCCGTGTTGCTTTCTTATCTCCGCTTGTGTCCCTGGTAAACCCCTGTGCTAAATGAAGGCGCCAGAATAGCAACTTAAAGCTGTGTCACTAATGATGTGACAGAGCCAGGGCATTAGCCGCCTCAGATGCAGCCACGCTTTCTCCTTGGTGACTGATGAGCAGCCGAGCCGCCGCGTCGGTGCCCAGAGCGCCAACAAAGCAGCCGAGCCTTTCCGCTCCCCCCTCCCCGCCCACACTGCACCGCCAGCAGGGGGGCTGGAGTCATCATCTTTGACTAACGGCCTTCACAAGCCCCATTCTAGCTCATCTGAATGCATAACGTCCCCTCCCTGCCTCCCCTGGCTCCCGGTCCATGCATGGTTTACCACTAAAGAGTCCTTTTCAGGCACCTCATAATCGTTATCTGATAGCGAATAGAATAAATTGTAATTGCTTTTTTAAAGCACAATCAATTTGAGATAATGTACAAAGACATCGGGCAAAGAGAAGGCTGCAGCTGGGTGCTGGAGAAGTCGATGCGTATTTATTTACTGAGGGAATCTAATTACTGGAGTCAGAACGTCGACGCTGGCATGTGTACGAGGTAGAGAAAAACAGCTTTACAGATGGGGAAAAACATCAATTAATGTGCTAATGTTGTGTTATTAGCAGGAATGAACAGATGCATGTTGCAATTGTTTGCCTGGACAAGGGAGACATGGAGAATTCTGACATTGCCCATTTTTTCCTCGGAACAGCACGGTTCCCATAGCACTTTGATTTATTACCATCCATAAGCTGTTACAAATGATTTATAAATGTGGTTTAAACGCATGAAATACATTTTTCACTGTCACACCAAGGGGCAAAGATATATCGGTGAGGGGGCATCAAATGCATTGAGAAGCAAGGTGAGCGACATGGCAAAAATAACGTTTGTCAAGGTGACAGTTTGAAAACAAGGATCGTTGAGGACTCAGCATATCGAGGTTATTGTGTCAAAGGAATGATGGAGTTGCTTTTAAAGGCAAGGAGAGAAAAGGAACAGGATGACTCAATGCAATGCTGCAGTGATCTACAATGATTTATCAGGATGTGCAAGCATCATATGTGTCAGCTGTAAACAATTCGTGTGATTGGCTGATTCACAACATACGCTGTCCTTCTCACCAAGTCCTTGCTGTACCTTTTCTCTCTGTGTTACCACAACACTTGGTCAATATGTCCTCTCTGTTTCCACAGAGACATTGTAGTGGTCAGCTATGTTCTGAATTTGTGAACGATGACTCACATCTCTTTCCTTTTGAAAGTCAGTTTCATTTGCAATGAATCAATACCCACATCCTCTATCCATCTTGGCCCATTGATTACATATTAAGCCCTGCCATCTGCCTTACTCACAAGTAATCATAGCCAAGGTTAGGCCAATATACACCACATATCTGCCGTGATTGTTATTGACACATCTTCTGTCGCACCTCTTATTTGTTCCCATGGCTGTGACCCCAGGGGCCTCCTCGGGCAGCACTGACCTTCTCCCTGCCCCGAGCGCTGCCACCAACTGGACGGCTTCCCTGGTGACTGACAGCGGCAGGGACAGCGACTTGATCTTCAGGTTTGACGGTCGCCAGGCGGCTAAAATCCCGGACTGGGTGGTACCCCAGAATCTGACAGACCAGTTCACCATAGCAACCTGGATGAAGCACGGACCCAGTCCTGGGCTCAGAGCTGAGAAGGAGACGCTGCTCTGTAACTCAGACAAGACCGGTGAGTGTGAGCCCGACAAGCAAGGACTGACGTTGACATTCAAGGACTATATTTGAAAAGTCTGATTCTATATAGATATAAAAAAAAATGTTTGTTTGTTTGTTTTTTCAAATTACAAGCAGCTCCTTTATTTATAGCCTTAGTTTTTCTTATTATCACCAAAAACCATCTATCCTACTAACAAGTATTGGCAGACCCAAAGCCAGATATACATATTTTGTACTCCTCTGTGCCACAGAGCTCCACTGTCGCCCAAAAAACCATCGATGAGCCATGTAGTTAAACTGGATGACATATTAGTTCATTAAAATGAACCTGTGCACTGAACTTAATTTTTAGTTAATCCCACTTATGTACACCATTCAGCAAATGCATAACAAAACTAACACTAAATGCATATTAATCTTCAGCTGAACAGTTTACTCCTGTTAGAGTGAAAAACTACAGTGTCATGCTGTTTAATAAACTGACTTTTACTCAAAAAATATATTTAAAGATTTGCATCTTTAGTAGGAAGAAAATAAGCTTTGGGACTAAGTGCCACAGACAGGTTAGAGAAGTCAGCACAGAAAGTCTGAGGCCTCGTCATCACCTCATTTATTTTGGTAATTCAGTGGGATTTTCTGACAATATAAAGCACAGAATAACACGCCCTATATCCTTTAAGGGACTGTCTAGATGTTGTATATGACCGAACCATGGTGGCTCAGATTTAGAATACAAACACGACACACCATAAATCAACGGAGTCAATCTGTCGATCCCGACCAAGTCTCTGTTTGAGATTTTGGTACAGTGTGTCCAGAGGTGAACTGACTGAGAACAGGGTGTCCACATCACAAAAAAAAAATCTGTAAGCAGCGGGAAATCAGTACTTTCCAACTGGAGCTCCCTACATGATAAGACAGTGGCTACACTCTCAGGGCAACACAGAGTGGGGCATTAAAATCCAACAAGAGTGGACACAAAGTTCAATTCCTCTTAGAGCATATGATCAGCATTATTTAAGTGGATATTGAAATTTAATCTAGTGTTATAGTCTGCCGTATCAAAAATGATTCTTCAGCTGTGTGTTATCGTCTTTATCATTTGTTTAAGCCTGTTGTGTACAAGATACATGATGTAAATGATCCTAGGTGCATTTGGGCAAAATATCCGTTCAAATAATGTTGCACTGAACTAAGTTTGGAGCTCTGTAATGATCCAGCAAAAAAAAAAAAATCAGTAACGTTAGAAATTACATGAAATGACCTTTAGAAAGTTGGTCTCCTTCGAAGCAGTGTCCTAGTTTGTGAGGATTCTTAAAGCTGCACGTCTGGTTTGCCTGACACTGAGGAGGTGTGATGATTTAGTCCCCGGTGCCTACTCCTCTGTCTCCCTCCCACAGAGATGAACCGTCACCACTACTCGCTGTATGTCCATAATTGCCGCCTGGTGTTCCTGCTGAGGAGAGACTTCACCCAGGTGGACACCTTCAGACCGGCCGAGTTCCACTGGAAACTGGAGCAGGTAAGATACAGTGACGCACTGGGACACGACAGACAGGCCAGCTTGTGTGACATATAACACAAGTGATGTCAGTTTATACCTTAACTCACCCTTTGTGGGCTTTATAAGTAGGTTATGGGCCGATCTCAGGATGAAGCCTCCAGCTTGGATGAAACCTGTATGAAACCTCCACTGGGGGTGTTTTTCTTGGCTTAATCCACATTGATCTGTATCTTGCACTAATAATAGAAGACTCCTGGTTAGACTTTGCAGTTCATTTACAGGGTATGGCATGTTTTTTATAAGGGAGCGAGCTCTGCTGGTCGGTCCACAGGACCTCACTAACTGGTTGCATCAGACTCATAAAAAGCGTAACACACGTCTATGGTTTGTGTGTGTGTTTGTGTGTACATTCATGAACTTGTATGCATTTTTATGTAGCGCTTGGCTGCACTAGAAATCCTCCTACAATCCAAAAAAAGCTCAACCTTTAATTAACCCCAGTTAATTTGGAGAACTTTTCACACCACTCTGCTTAATAACCATGCAGTTTTTTTAATGGATTCAGTGACTCCAACATAAATATTCGCCACGGATGTGAAGACTTCCTTGTTGGTATTTTATTACAGCCGGAGCTGTCTTTTATACTCAGTCTCTTTACCCTCCTCTGCCATTTTATTGCCTGACATGTCACATAAAGATTTCTCGAAGTTATCAAATATTTCCAGAGATAAAACACTGTGTTACCTGACATGGGATCAGAATCAAACATGATTTTGGATTTCTTTAAGAAATGTTAAAGTAGGGCAGGACTAGAAATATTTTAGAGAAACTCAGGCACAAAATGTCCCCATTTTGATTCAGTGATCCGTTGGTTAAAATATGCCATTTTGTCATCAATTTGGAAGATTCTTGTTTAATATTTAATTAAAGCTCCATTAAGAGTAAGAGTGATTTTCATATTTCAAATAGTCTGTCCTCATATCATCCACCAAACTATTTTTAAGTGATGGTTACTTGAACAAACAGGCACGGCAAACAGAGAGAAATATGCCGGCTCCAGGGACGTGTGTATGCGTGTGAAGACGGCAGCTGTCTGTTGATCAAGGGTGCTGTCTTAAAGTCACAAAGGTCACCTCAACTCGCTAGACCCCACGCTCACCCAGCGAGGACATTTGATTCGAGGGAGAGACGCACAGCTGAGCCTGGACATCCAGATGCAGCACCCAGGGCTAATTTGATCAGACAGATCGCTGGTCTTGATTGGGGGGAGAGCATGAAAGAGGTCGTCCATCAGCCTCCCGATGGCACATGGTGTGCGTGAGGCATCGTCTGGAAGAATTTAGACACAGGGTTCCCACAGAGTATCAGTCACTTGTCTGTTCCCTCAACCAGTCCAACATTTTCTCTGCTGCTTGGAAAGTGTTACTTTTTAAACATTGCCAACATTCTGAAGATGAATCTCTAATTTCTTTACTGAAGGATAGATATACAAAATCAGCATTCAGGGCCATGCCACTGAAGACAGTGAGGTCACATGCTTTGCATTTTTTTTCATGCAGTTGTGGAGGTTTGAGGAATCTGAGAGGAGTTATATTCAACAAGAGAAAAAACTTAGCATGGTGGGAAGCTCATTGATTCCAGTGTGCTGTTTTAGATAAACTGGTTACTTTTTGGCCAGTAAATACATATTGGTACTGTGTGTATTTGTTGACCTGATTTGCAAGCTGCCCTCGCAAGAATGAAAATAAAGTTGCATTAAATTGAATTAAATTTTACTGAACTGAAAATAGAGAAGCCACTGTTTCTGGCAGTAAGACATTAGGGAGTTTCACATTTACAGAGAAAAATTAAGAATTGCCTGAATAATTTTATATATAAAATCAAATGAGAAGTCTAGAGACCTTCTTTTTGGTGTCTGAATGAGAGTTTCTTTTTGGGGCAGATTAAGTTATGGAATTTAGACTTATGACCTCAGTATTTTTAAAGTATTGAATACAGCCCTGTAAGGATTTGACTTGGTGTGACTCAAGGGATGGCAGTGTTGGTCTGGTTAATTGAATTGGATAATATTGGACCGATTAGCATGAAATTTTGTGCATTCATGATCCCCAGAGGATGAAGCTTGCTGACTTTGGTCTCAATATGTACTGGCTGGACTGGCACAAAAATGTAGCACAGACATTCATCCTCACACTGACTTTTCCTCTGCTGTCAACATGTGTTTGACATTTATCTTTTGAATGAAATGTCTCAATTAGATTAGATTTACAGAAAAGTTGGTACAAACATTCACAAATTATAGTAATGATTGATCGCTCACTTTTCATCTAGCTCCATCATCAAGTCAAATTTTAAATTTGTACTTTGGTTTATGACTTAATACCTGCAGAAATAATGACCAATGTCAGCCTCAGCTGCATGTTACCATGCTAAAGATAGTTATTATGGTAAACATTCTACATAGATTTTAACATTGCCATCATGAGCATATCAACATGGTGACATTAGGATTTAGCTCAAAGCAGTGCTGGGCCTCAGTACAGTACAGCGTGACAGAGCCATTACTGTGGCTGTCAAATATTAATCTTGTTTAAACATCACCTTTCTAATCCGCATTTGTCATCAGGTCCACTGCTTCGTGGCACAGGAAAGATGCCATATCAGACAAAGGCGTCCTCATCTTTATTGAAGGGGATAGAAGATAAATGTTTAAGAAGTGTTTTTATCATCAGCCTTTCACTTTTCTACAATGTGGCATTTAGTTACGTTTGCACTGAAAGAACAGCTTCCTCTCCCTGTTATGCACTGCCAAGCATTCAAGCTAATGCAACCTGTGCACAGGGTCGATGCCTTTAAGAAGGTAGTTGGTTTCCTCATATACAACATTGGATGAAATACTACATAGATTAAGTTGGTAGATTTTGACGGTCTTTTCGGTGGTTAATAAAAAGATTTAGTCGGTTAGTTAACTCTATGGCCTTGTCTAAATTGATCTTGATTTGTTTTAAATTATTACCTCGAGGAGATAAAAGTTTCTACAGACTACGCCGGCACCACATACATCTTTGAAACAGGCTGCACAATAGTTGTTAAACTGTAGAGTTTCCTGAGCACTTTTTGAATCTCATTTTCTTTCTCGCGTCCTCTCTCTCATCTTCCTCCTACTTGTTAATAGTTGTCTCTGAAACCCCGGGGCATGAAAGGAAACTTTCATTAAGTCGCTATCTCCCCTCGCCTTTTCGCCACTTTCTGCTCGTCTGCTAATGTCTTTTAAACAAAATGAACTTCTGAATACCTCCAACCCAGAAAACCCTTCCACAGAAGAATCTCCTCCTCTCCCTACATTGGTTTATCACAGAAGCGCAATTAATTTCTCATACAATCCAATCATGCATTGCGAGTCGCTACATAATGACTGGAACAGGGGGGTGGAAGATGGTTGCAGATATTAATTTTACCTGCTGAAAAAAAATGAGTGTACTATCTGTTATTAACAGACACAGAGTAGTTTAAGGCAGCATGGCTTTATGGGTGCAGACCCATTGTGTTCACTGTGATTCAATATTTTAAGCTTTACTATCTGCGCTGTTTGCATTGTTGAGAGAGATGGGCTGAGGTTTTTATTGGCTTGAGGACATTTGCATTGAGCTTGTATTGAACATGTCTTTTGTGCACGATTTCACATTCTTTAAATGCGGACTTACATTCCAGCTTCTCAAAGAAGGAGACTGTCAATCTTGAAGCTGTTTTCTGTATGAGCCAGTACTGAATGAGTCCCTGTGTGCGTTATAACTATGCTGAAAATTGGATCGAGTTTGTATGGTCCAAATCATTGCCTTTGGCACACACAGGTATGCAGGTAATTCACCGGCTGAGAGAGCGGCTTGCACACCCACATTCAGACATTAAGTTCTTCAGTGGTGTATTAACAGCAAGAGAAGCTTCCATTGATCTGAAAAATGTAATACATTTAAATTAAGTCATAGACAGTTTCTCAGAGTGGTGAATTAAGCTGTTAAGCATCTTTACAGACTTGATCATGCTCATTTTATTTGAACGACGCATGTCAGACATTGTTGAAATGATTTCTCTGGATAACTCATTGTATATCAGATTTTTCCATGTTATTTTTTTAAGCATTTTCAGCTTAAAGGGAAACTGCTATAATTTGCATAATTCAGTATTCTGATTGTGGGTAATTCAAACTTGCCACCTGTATTATGAGATTTAAGAAATACAATTCTGGCAAAACAATGTAAAGCTTTCAAACATTTCTCTCTGAGTCCAGCTGTAGAATTTTCCAATTTTAGAATGAGAGCATAAGACAGAAGGTGAAATCGTGTGTCACATGCCAGTGGCGTGAGAGTTGGCAACCCTGCAGTTAGAACAAAGCCTGCATTGTGTCCTCCTCTGACACGACGGAGAGACTTTGGCGAGAGGAGAAAATCAATGAGAAGTCACCTCGAGCCTTTCTGCCGCAAAAAAAGGGACGGGGAGAAAAAAACGACCGGGATAATTGAGATCTAAATGATGTTTCCACTAAGAATCTAAATTGAATGTGAAAGTGACATCATTACCTTCGGCTAACCCCATGGAAAACACTTATTTTTTCAGGAAAGCAATCAAGCAAATACTCAGAGGACTTTGTCTGATTTTAGAAGTGGGCAGCGGTGGGAGATATGAAATCTAATCTGCTATTGTCCATGCAGGGCACATGTGACAGGCGCGTCCTCGGTGGAGTCTGGGAAGGTAGAACAAGTGAGACAACTACAATCTGTAAATGTTTATATACACGGTTTGTAGTCAGCTCATACTTGCTGTAATGCACGTGTATCCAGACCATAGTCTCTAAGTGTGTCTGCTGCTCTGTGCTCGGTCGGAGCACTTGTGCTGCTGCATGTTGATGAGGGCAGTGAGACTGAACCAAAACAGTGGGAACTGCTGAGTGGGGTGAGAATTCTCTGTGGGTTTATCACTACGAGAGACACCTATCACATTACACATGGTCATTTGACACATTGTTCATATAGAAATATTGATCAGTGGAGCCTTTGCCACATCAAATGGTGCACTTTACTTGTTAGAGTAACCTCAGCAGTTTTTTTCAAGACACATTCAAAATATTAACTATTAGATTATCATTATATGCTCCTACAAAACGGGTTTGACCTTCATGCTGTGAGAGTAAATTAAGGTTTATGATACCAATCTAAGCACTTTGGTCTGTCACTATTGCTTTATATACTCTCTTCCCCTTCTTCACATGTGGCTGTAAAATCTAACAAATGCATTTCAAAGTGTTAGCTCACATTCATTGTGCACATCAACAACAGCTGAATATATGCTCAGTCCTGATAAAAGTTGGAGAACAGCATGGTCTTCTTCCTCCATAGTCAAAACAAACATCTCCTGAGCTCAATTTGACCGCCAAACATCTGGCATTTTCAAATTGCTGATGTGCTGCTGTTGTACTGTCATCAGAAACTCCTTGTTAGTAATCTGTGGGACGTTTAGGGACCTGATGAGGTTATGAAATTATGTTATTTTTATAATAAAATGGGGGGGGGAAAAGATGCTCTTTGCAAGAAAACCGCAAAGGTCCGCACAACATCTGTCTCGCTCAGAGAGGAAGGAGATTCTGAGCGAGGAAAGGCACATTGCATTCACATACGCTGGCTGTCTCCCAGGCCCAGACCTGCTATGAGGAGCCCAAGACCATTATCGCAGGCTCAAATAATAGCACATGCAGCTGTCTCCCATTTTGCACCAAATTAATGTGCAAATGAGAGCGGTGCAATGTTGATCCACAAGCACGGCATCACACAGGTTAGTGAAATAAGAGGCATGTTATTACACATTTTTAAATTGCAGTCATTTAGCAGACTAGAGTGATTTATAATAATGGCAACTGCGAGTAAAAAAAATCTACAATCAAGGAAAATCAGGATTTCTTTGTATGTCATCTGTATTCTCCCTTTTTCCCTTAACACTGAGCAGCAGCAATGCCCAACATCTCCAACAAATTATCAGTCAGACAACATCATTTGTGCCTTCAGAAACTGTCAGAAATCCCTGCTGAAAAAAAAATCAATTGTTTGATGTGACAGTATTATGTTAAAGTTTGCTTAGGTTTAGGCACAAAAATGACTTTAAGGAAAGATCATGGTTTTGGTTTTGGTTAAAATTTTGAGGTTAGGGAAACACAAAAATACTACTTTGTTAAGAAAAAGGGACCTTCACTGTGATCATTACAATAATGAATAAGTGATTATGGTGAGGGAACAATTGTGGTTTGGAAACCGGAAATAAAGCCCTGCTCCCGCCATATTTACAACTAGAGATCTTCATACCTTGAACGTAAACATATGGTGTTTTGGGACACTGAAATGACAAATGCTGCCATTTTTCTTGGGAGTCCAGTCTTAGAGTGCCTTACTTAATATAGAAACAAACTTGTTTTTGGTTCAATCTTTCCTCCATTTATGAGCTTTACAGCTGACAAATATTTTTAAATTTCCAGATTTTAGAAAAATCCTGCAGTTGTGTGTGTCCGGCATTAATCAATAGGAGTGCAAAATGCCTTGAAGTATCAGGTCTTTGGGTTTCTTACCTGGTCTGTGTTGCTCTTTTATGTCTTTCTCTAACACACACACACTCTCATTCTCTCCTCATGGGAGGGGTCCTGGTGAATGATAGATGACTCCTACTAAAGAGCCCGCTAAATTTAGAGCTCTGCTGCACCAGCTGGCTCCAAAGAGCATGATGGGCACACACACACACACACACACACACACACACACACACACACAGGTTTTTGAAGGGTCTGTTTGATGTACATGTAGACTTACCCTCATAGAGACGTATATCAGTTCTGGTCTCCTCTGTTCACGTGAGCCCCCTGCCCACATCCACAGTTTCACTGCCCACTTTTTAAGATCCATAGATGTGTTTGTGTGCGTGTGTGTGTGTGTGTGTGTGTGTTCAGAGCCGACATCTAGCTCTGGGCCAGGACTAAGATCTCACTGTTTACCTAGCTCAGGGCTAACATCTCACAGCTTTACTCACAAATGCTGTGACCACTGTCCGGCTGCACCTCTGGAGTGAGGGGAGACTTACAGCGGCCTTTCTATGCGATCGTCCATGCCACTCTATCTGTAAAATTGCACCAAGTGGAGCGTAGAATTCGTCTGTGTCAAAATCCCTCTGACAAACAGTGGCCATCAGAGTGTCCACAGCCTCTCTGGCACTCACATACTTGCAATAAAACAGCAGATTTATTGCAAACAACACAGTAGCCATCCTTAGATTTCTGATATTGATTGACAGTCATGCAAATGGCCTTGTTTGTATTCAGGTGGCGGATCTTATTGACAGTTGGAATCAGTAACCACGGAAAGATGAAAGCGTGGATACAGAGAGCAGAGCGAGTAAAGGAACGCTAAAAAAGATAGAAAAGGTAGATGAGAGAGATAAACGTGGAGATGGAGACAACAATGGGAAGATATGTCCCACTGAGAAAGACAATATATGCCAATATACCAGTAAGCCAATACACAACATATTGTTGCTGGACAAAATCAAAATAGACAATAAACAATAGAACAACACCCATTCTGCTTCTTAGTGCTAATATCATTCCAACATAATCTATTTGTTACATTTGGTTTGGATGATAGACAGACAAGATCAATACAGTACCACAGGGTGTAAGAGCCAACATTATATGCAAAACAATAATTTAATAAGAGTAATCGGAGCAGGCAGATTCCTCTCAGTATGATATCGCTCATTCATCACAGACGACATTATCTTCTCTTATATTCTGCCGAGGTGTCTCTCAGCCTCCGCTATCGCAGTCTGCTTCACAAATGAAATCAGCCTTTATTACAAACACACTTTCCAAAACCCCATTCCAAGCAGTTTTCCATCATTTTTATTCCCTTCACGCCCTGCCATCCCTGGATAATATTACCTCCCCTTTATGAGAGTGGGAAGTACTGTAGGTCTCAGATAGGTGGAAATCGTGCTGGAGAGACCACTAAATGACAGGGTGGAGGAGCAATGGCTTTTATTACCTCAGCGAACTCTGAATCTGTGCGTGTGTGTCTGTATATGTGTGATATAGTATCAGTGACGTGCAGAGTGGTATAGATAGTTAGGTGTTTGTGTAATTGTGCACAGTAGTGTGTAGCATTTTTTTCTATCCTCAGTATGTGTCAGTAAGTGGAAGGTGAGAGCCCTTGTCTGTGTGAGACTAGATATGCTGAAGTATAGGTGTGTTTGATATGTGTGTAGCAGAGGTGCTTTAGTTCAAGTCAAGAATCAAGTCATTTGAGACGGGTTAAGTCTGAAGTCATTTGTGACAAATCAAGTCTTAAATCCTTTGTGAGTTTTCAAGTTTCAAGTCAGTTGTGACAGGTTAAAGTCAAGTCTTAAGTCCTTCATGCCAAGTCAAGTCAAGTCCAAGTCAGTGCTAAAGTCAGTCATGCAATGGCACATCTTAAGTCATTTTAGACAAATTCATGTAATGTCTAACTTCACTTGTGACAAGGTCATGTCAAGTCTCAAGTCGTTAATGACACTTTCAAGTCAAGTCTTAAGTCCTTTGTGACCAGTCCATGTCATGTGTCACAGCTTTCTTGACATGGTTAAGTCAAATCTTAAGGCATTTTCTGACAAGGTCAAGTCAACCCTCATGTTATCCCTGACAAGCTCAATTGAAGTCCTTTGTGACAATCACAAGTCTCAAATCCTTCATGACAAGTTAAAATCGTGTCTCAAATCATCCTGTGGTCCTGTGGGTCACTCTGACTTGGTGCAGTCAAACCCATCAGAGTCAGTCCACACAGGAGTCTGACTCTGCAAACCTTTCTACTCCCCTGTGAGTTTGTTTCATTCATTCTGGTTGGTGTTTACATACCACCACAGGTCATTGCCATCAAGAGTGACTATCACGCCATCCCTCAAGCTGCACTGGGCCACCCCGATCATGTCTTGGTCAGCCTGATTCCTGCACACAGGCAGAAATTAAAGCTCTCTAAATCTGTTGTGAGGACATCAAAGCAGTGGAGCAGTGAAGCTATAGAGGATCTTCAGACTTGCATGGACTGTACTGACTGGGATGCTTTCAGGGCTGCTACCAACAGTCCAACTCAGATAGTTATGGTTGCAACAAGAAGAAGTGTTCAAAAGTTGGGACAGGATCAGGTTTAGAGAGTCAAAGTACAGGTTTAGTAAGGAAGTGACAGAAGCTAAACATCTGTATTCGGAGAAACACCAGCTCTCAACCAACAACTCTGTATGGAAGGGGCTCAAACAGATCACAAACTACAAACCTGAGGCCTCACAGTCTGTTATAATGACTTGTGCCTGGTAAACAAACTGAAATGAGTGCTGCTGTTGCTCTGAAGAAAAGGGGACAGCCCGGAGACCATCCCCTGTGGCTCTCCTCATAACTGTCCACCACAATGCAAATGCAACACAGGGTTCACCTTTTTATGAGTTTAGCCAGTGAATATGTATCCATCTTTTAATTTACCACTACATTCCCTCCATGATTTTGTCCAATTACTGTTAATATCTCTCTAATTTGCCCCCTGGCTCTCTCCCTCACCCCACATAACAGCAGATGGACCTAGAGTAGTATTTTCCAAAGCTCTATTAGAGCAAGTATCTAGACCCACGCAGGCGGCTGTTTCTTAACTTAAGATGTTAGGTGGTGTAGAAATGCAGATGTCTTTTCTAATGTCTTTCTAAGTGCTACGTTTTAAAACACAACCAGGCGCCCATGATGCTGACCATTAATTTATGGCCATTTCAACATTCAAAGCTGGGTTAAGATTTTTTTTTTATAACAAAGGCAGAGTCAATTAAATGCATAGAGCTAATGAAATATTCATGATTTCCAGCTGTGCCACACCAGCCTGTTGCTGTCATACTCACTTTGTGCTGATCCAGGATGCTACAAAACTTCTGACTTTTTTTTGTTTTGTCTCAAGTCAGGTCAAGTCTTTCACAGCCAAACCTCGGTCGTCCAGCTTATCGAGCCATTCTGAGTATGGAAATGGTGTGTCTGTGTATGTGTGAGTATTGCAGGGATAAAAAGAAATGTGTATGAATTTATATTTGTATATTTCCCTGTGTCACTGACTTTCTTTGGCCCGTGTGAGTGCATTGTACAATTTGATGCCCACAGTGTTGGTGTTTGTGTGTGACTTTCTGAGAAAGTGGAGACCTTTTATATCACTTTGCGGTACAAGGGAGCACAGAAGCCAAATAAAAGAAAATAACAGCACAGTAAAAGCTGCTGTTCTGTGCCATTCATCATATTAATCTGGACTAAATGGGTTCGCTGGACCCCCTCTTCTTCCAGTGAATCTCTCCCTTTACCCTTTGCCCTTTTCCTTTTCTCACTTGCTTTGGTTTTATTCCCCCCGCCAATTTGTCTTACTTTCTGGCCAAATAACACTCCCAAACTCTCCACCCAGACTTTCTGCCTACCCAAATAGTTTTTAAGAGAGAAAGTTTATGTGCAGTGCAGCTCTTCCCTCCGACTGGCTAAAGCACTTCCTGGATTGAGGGTGGCTGTCAGAATCTGCAGTGAAGATTTATTGCGCACATCCCACCCTGACCTTAAGTGTGGTAAGAGAAAAGGAAGAGAAAGAGAGATGAATTGAAGAAGAGATGGAGACAGAAGCAGAGGAATAAGTGAGCCTGGTGGAGGGCTGGTAAATTTGGTGTAGGAGTGTCGGCGGCGCACGTGTTGTCAGGCTTTAGGTAATCAACAGGAGGCGTGTGATGGATGTAGTGTGGCAGAAGGCAAGATGGCAAGATGCTCTGTTAAAGGTGTGTGGAAACTTTCAGCACCTCTTGGTTTGTACTGACAGTTAAAACCTGTGGGACCATGTTTTACTTTCTTTCTCTCACTTAGACTGCTGTTGTTCTCCCTCACCCTGACATCCACCTTCCCTCACTGTCACACTGTTGTCCTCTATTGCAATATCTACTGCTGTACTTAAAGTAAAATACACAGATATACTGTACAGTAGTCAAGTGGCTTCAGGAGAGTGACTCACTGTGTCTGCCAGACTGATACAACAAACGAATCCAGCATCATGCATGCATTAATTAATGAATTCAGGCCTTACAGGGAATCAGCACTTTTCCCTCCTACATACTATGATGCCTGCACATGCTTCTGCCCACCACCAGGATTCAGCAGCAGAGACATCACTGTATCTATACCTAAATCACCAGACAACAGAAACTTTTCTTCTCAACTTAACAAGCTTATTCACATGGTTTTGAAAAGATCAGCAGGTAAATATCTGCAAACATGTTATCAAAATGAACAAATACATGTATCACAGGTGTAGTGCCATCATCATCAGCACTTTGTGGAGATTATATGTGCACAACTTAAAAATACACCAATGTCGCACCAAGACTGCCTGTTGCCATGGCACTTCATTCATTTCCTCCAAACCAGTGAAGCCAAAGTTGTTTTACCTTGATGACATGTTGGAAGTGTGCTGGCCACAAACCACAGTAAAATCCTGTCGCCTGCAGCTGTTCATCTAACATCTCACTGTGTCTGTGTTTATGTACTATTCCTCCCTGCACTATTTAAAACTGATCCGCTGACCAAATATGTTCAGCCATGTGTTTGGTTGATTAGACCTGTTGCTATTGAAAAATAGCCAGCTAGCTTGGTGACAAACACATTGCATATCATTAGTTATGTATCATGACTCCAGATTCCGTGAGTATAGGTGTAGCCCTGTAAGACTTGTGGGTTCATACCTGTGTGCATGCGCAGTGATGAAGATCTTCTTTTGCACCCTTGTGCCCTGCATGAGCCTCCCTCAGGTCCACTCCTCACGGGGTCCATGCATAGAGGGGTCTTGGAGGGCTATGCATAACCATCATTCCTATTTCCTATTGCCTTGCCCTCTAAGAGCTGTCGCTATTGGGTTAAGCAATGTAGCTAGTGCCCACTGTTACACCTAGGTCCAGGAGCAAATAGCAGGTGTGATAATGCAGAGAGGCACTGGCTGTGCTAAGGTTAACACCATGTCAGCCCTGTGAGGAAAAAAAAACCCAAGCCCCGGGCTTAGTTGCCTGGGGCATAGTGGAGACAGCTGAGGACAGCAGTGCTATGGTTTTTCTGAACATCAGCAATCTCAACGGCACACTGATGCAACGGTCAGAGACACAGGCATAAACTTGATCCCAAGAAGTCTGTGGCAATGGTTGGCTCTTGCTGAAGAAGGTTGCCTTGGGAAAGATGGTAGCTAGACTTTGCTCTTGTGGCAGGATGGAGGGAAACTCTTTTTCTATGCCTTTGTGGACTCTTTGTGTTGAAAAGCTTATACCTGGTCACTAACGCTTTCAGTTTTGCGGGATCAGAAACCACTGCCTCCCTGAAGGACTGGAGCTCCAAGAAGCGAGGTCACAGCAGGGGATGTTTGGCCCTGCCTAAGAAGGTGTGAGCAGGTGCAGGTTGTTCTGCTGGCATTGCAATGCCCTTAGATCCGCCACCTTCCTGATGATGCAACTCCTGGAAAAGTCCTTTGGCGGCCGGCATATGGCTGGCAGAATTACACCGAGAAGGAGAGAGCCACTGTGGCGTAGCTCCTGGCCACTTGGGTATGGGGAGAGATGCTGCCATTATAATCCGTCTCCAAGTCTCCCAACCGAGAGGAGAGCCCTGGATGGAGAGTGCCAAGCTGCCTGTCTCCTGCTGCAGTCGGGGACCCCTTCCAAGATGTCTGGGAAGTTGCTGCTGAAGATCAATTGTCCATCTTGTCCTCCAGAGAGACACAGCCGCAGTCAGCCCAGCTTCCGACACTACCTCCCTCCACCCACAGTGCCTTGAAGGCGTCCACTCACAGTTGGAGCTCCTCTTTAGACGGGCTTCCTGCAGAGTTAGTGCTAGCCCGGCGGTCTCAGCACAAAGAGAAGCTTCACAGCTGGGGTGAAGATCTGCAGGATGTAGGCAGTTTGACAGGTGGGCAGCTTGAGTGGCTGAACTTCGTCTTCTGTTCTTCACTTGTTGACTGCTTGATGCTGAAGAAAGTCTGGGAGCAGGGATCGGGTCACACAGTTGTTATGTACTGCAGGAGTGGACCTGAGGGGGGAGCTCTGCAGGAGAAAAGGGCGCAAAAAAAATCTTCATGCCTGCACATGTGCGCAGGGATAAACCCAATTGCGACAGCTCCCAGCTTAAATGACATAGAACTTCTTTATAATAAAATCCCCCCATTGGTTTGCCAGAGCTCAGAGAGCATCTATTGTGAAGCAGCTCCAAACCACAGAGATTCAGTCTTTGGAGCAAACTGCAATCAGGACCACAGCAGAGTGACTCAGAGTGACTGGCTGCTTCTGCTTTAACCCCTGCTGTGAGGCTGCCGTGGAAACGGCATGGCTTGGCACAGCGCACCTAAAGCGGATCAACCTGGGCCCTCGTTTGGGCCAACTCTATAGAACATCACACAAACATCACCATTTGGAAAGTTAAGAAGACAAGTATAATCTCAGCTAGTTCATATGGATTTAGAAAAATTAGCTAAGATATTAAGTTAGAATAGCAAGATGCTTCTCACCAAGCTCAGTCCATTGTTGTGCTCTAAATGTAGCCTAAAAGGTGAGATTACTGTGAATCCACATTCCAGACTCGCAACCTTAAAGGCCCCAGCTCTACATCCCTACAAATCCCACTTAAACCCCTGTCCATACTGTACACACTAGACTTTAGTTCACTCCTATCTGGCCCTATTCCAAACCGATGGCTGCAACATTCAGATCAGAGGGTTTCTGTCTGACTGGAATTTAAAGCACCGTAGCAACAGGCTTAAGTGTTGCAGCATGTTTGCATTTTCATACCTTATCAGACCAGACCGCAGAATAAAAGGAGAAGATGATGAAAAAGAGAGGGTGATACTGTAAGGACAGACAAATGTTTAACTAACTGTTGCCCACATATCGTTTGGTTCACATCATCTGTCTCTGATGTGAGGGAACAATCCCTCCATATCCAGCCACAATTCAAATCTAAAAATACCGACTACAAACCCAAAATATCGCTTGTTTACAACCTGTCCAAAAATATCACTGTCAGTTCTCAAGCGCTGGATACTGACACAGACAGTGGTTGTTCACAGCTGAAGCTTTTCAACACAGACAGGTTTTGTGGTGCAGCTGCAGAGATGCCACGCTCAGCTGAGTTTCCTACTGGCGATCAGCTGGGGTGAAATAAGGCAATCCCAGTTTCTGAAACTGAATATTCTGTTTGCTAACAGACCCAAAGGAAAATACTTTGGGGACTCTTGGATCCAAAAAAATCTTATTTGGGCCAAAATGTTCCCAAAACTAGCACTAAGAAATTATGGAGGAAAATGTGTTTGTGCTCGTGTGTGCTTTTTTTTTTTTAGGCAGCTAGAAATTTAAAGGAAAACGAGTGCATATGTGCTGACAGACTGATGGTGTAGAGTGTAGTTTGGCAGCAGTTAAAAAGTCAAATAGCCTTTTTTTTATTTTGTGGTGCTTTTGGGTTAACAAGCTCCCCATTACCATTTCTTTTATCCAGCTGTAAACAAAGTCCAGTCTTCATCTGTCTGCAAATAATAAACCTGGTTTCAGCACAACAACAAAAAAGTGCAAATCAATTTTAAATTATAGCTGCGATTTTCTTCTTTATTTTCTTTTTTTTTGTGGCGCTGTGAAATAATGACATTTTCTGAAAATCAGATTCACACACAGTGGCTATGTTTATCTAAAAAGCAGAGAAACAACAGCGGAGAGACCTTTAACCATATGTGTGGGATGTGCGCCTGCCATTTGACTTACACCAGACATTAAACCATTCTGCAGTAAGTGCATGTTTCATATAGTTTGTTGGCCATTAATTTTTTACGGCAGGCTAAAAATGTCCTCTGCTGGGTTTTAAACGTTCTCTGTCTACCTTTGTCTTCCCTCTGATCTGCTTTGCACTTCTGTTTTCTTTGTTCCCTCCCTCTGTTCCCGGTCTGCCATAGACTCGTTCTATTCATAGAAAATTATAAAGGAAACATGCAAGGTAATCAGGAGCGCTCTGATAGATAATTAGCTGCTGTCCCACAAATCAACCCCTCTCCTGAGCCCCTGACAAGCATTTGGAGGGGATTAGAAATCTGCTTAAACTGTGTTTGTGTGTTCACAACCTACATGTGCAGGAAACTCCTACACATGCACAATGCTTTAACCGAGCGGTTGACAAAGTCTGACACTGTGAGCCACCTCTCAGATAAAATCCAGACAACAAATTCAAGTGAGGACTGAATCAACCAACTGGACTTGGTTGTAGATTCTTGAAGATGTTTCACTTCTCATCCAAGAAGCTTCTTCAATTCATGGAGCTTCTTCAGTTCATTAAGCTTCTTGGATGAGAAGTGAAACATCTTCAAGAATCTACAGTTAAGTCCAGTTGCCATGGATTCAATCCTTATTTGAATACCATGACCTGGATGACTGACAACCTTCACAGACAAATGGAATGAATGAGTTACATTGTGGACTGCATCTTGAACCCAGTTTTTTTTAATCCATATTTGTTTCCATTTTCACAAATTGGTACCATCAAAGGTATTAATTAGCTATTAGCAATTCCTGTTTGCATTGTACCAATAGATGTACAGACAACTATCAGCAAATTAGTTGATATATGATGATTCTCAGGCAACTTCTGGAGTTAAAGCGAGCGTCTTTTTCTCTATGACAATGGAGATGAAGGAAAGCATAAATCACACTGAATCTAACATTCTATCATTTCTTTGAGTTATGACTCCAAGCAAAAGTAAAACTTTGTTGCAAATTGGGGGAATTGGGTGCTAAGGGTTATAGGAGAGGTTGACGCTGAATTTTATTTTGGTGACTTACAGCAAACTGTGATCCACCGGCAGGCTTGAAGTAATTTTCATTAATGATCACAAAAACAGAAAAATAATTTGTATGTGAACAGTGGATGGTAACTTCCACTTAGTGTTATGTGTGAGCAGTGTGTTGTTGCATGGAATATAAAAACTGGGGGATGAGCCAAGCTTTTACTTCGAAGGTACTAAATGTCAGGAATGCTGGTTTTCTAAGAGAACTTACACCACTGTATTGAGAGTATATACCTGGTTGCCCACATATTAATTAAAATATGGAAATAGGCAGGAAGACAGTGATTTTAATGTTTCATTTAGGCTTTACTTTCCACTACTTGGTGGCTGCTTTATGACAGTGTGGCAAACTGGTTTTATTTCCCAAGATGCATGAGAGAAACAAAAATACAAAGGTTTTTGTTCAAATCATTCATCAATTCAAAATAAAAAAACAGTACAGTAACATAAAAACAGGAGAGTGAAATATCAGACACCAGCCTAGCAAGAAAGAAAAAACTGAAGCTGTATAAGGGCAGATAAGTGTTGTATGACTGTCAGACACCAGAATAAACTTTGACACTGATAATACAAAATAAGTTGTAGAAGTAGATCAACAAGACTGTCCAGTGAAATAGTTGCCTGTCTGTTCATGTGGTTTGACATTTATAACTCTTTGTTTACTTGCATAAATCAGAGTGAATCCTAATTGGACCAGAACTAAAATGAAACAATGGATCATTTTGGAAACTAAACCAAACAGATCTGAATATAATCTAAGATAGACGAGCAGATGACCTGTAACATCAACTGGCTCTCATTTCAAACCCAGTGCATTACATACTTTATACATGGTACTGGATGCACCTTGGACCTCCGAACCACCAGGACGCCCCCCAATTTGTAATATTACACAGTATTTCTCTCCACTCTAACTATTCTGTTGCTCTATATAAACCCAACAGGGTGAGCAAGTCAATGTGATCAGTCTCACTAAAATTGCCATGCAGCCTAAAAACCCTGTGGATATTACCGTGTGTGTGTTTATCAGTGCATGTACGTATGCATGTGTGTGTGAGTGTATACGTGCGTGTGGCCCATTATGAGCTCGTGGAGAGGTCATTTGGCTGTTGACTCCCAGTCTCTGCCGGGAGCGGCTGTATAATTGCTACTCTAATTAGTCTCTTTTGCCAGCCGGTAATTCATAGTCACCTTCAAGTACTTCGCCCATACACACACACACAGACATGGATATAGTACATGTATACACAGACACACACATCTAGCAGAAACTCTTCCTCCGCTATCACTTCCTTTTAATTGTTTTTTCTATTTTTGTAATTATAGGCTTTCAGACACCCAATTTTGGATGCTTACAACAACTGACGTGATAATGTTTTCCATGTTGACGCTGAGGTGACGATGATTTATGGCAATTATGCGTTAGCAAACAATACTTTTGCTAATGAATTTGGAGACCAAGTATTTCTGGGGCCAGGCAAGCAGGACTCGATAAGAGTCTTAGCTTTAATGATACCAACATTCATTGAGCTGTTAGACAACAATTTGCAACATTATGTGTGATTCTATACAATTTGCAGAACCATTAGTATATGGAGTGTCTGTTGGTGTTAAAAGAGCCAAAATACCTTAATTTAAGGCCTAAAATTGTTGGCCCTACTTTCTCTCAGATTCGAGCGCCTCATTTGCTTTAAGCGGAAAGACAAGAAAAGACAGATAATTACAGGTGTGTTGTTTGTCTAAAACTTTACACCCTTGACCTTTGTGAATTGCTTTGAAAAGATCAAAAATAATTAAACATTGATAAAAAAAAAAAAAAAGAAGTGGAAATGCACTGCTCAGGGTAATAATTATGGCCCATCAATTTTGGAGTGCATGTTTTATAATCCAAATCATTGATCATCTCTGAGTGATTTAAATCTGATTCAAGGCGAGTACCTTGGTCAAGGAGAATGACAAGAGCATTTGTGCCTCCTCCTAATCATATCTTTCGGGAGGCAGTGAAACTAGAGCGCCTCAAGAAAACTCTCATCAAAGAAGGGAGAACACACAAGTCCAGACAGGACATCCGTGCTCTCAGGTGGCGGCTAACCACTGAGCTGCAACATTTACAATATATAAATTGTATTTCTGTTTGCAATATTTTTTTTGATTTTTTATTTTGTATAGGCCTGCTGTTTTCACATATGAATGAGTTAGCGTCCTTCCACTGATTCTTACAGTGATGTCTCTCTACCTTTATTTGTCATAATGTGATCATTTCTAGGTTCATTTGGTACCGTATACACCGTCCAGTCCCCTGAGCCAATCCAATCCCTTCATTTTACCCCTCTGCTTTCCCTTTCCCTCTACAGTAACTTTGTCATTCCTTCCCTGACTCCTCCTCCCCACCCCTCCTTAAAGTCACCTTCTTTCCACTGCTCATCAATCTCTGTTGTGGATCCTTTCTCCAGCAGGCCCTATAGGTTCTCCTCCCCGCTTAACTCCCTCCCTACACCTCTTTTACTTCCTCTTTCTTCCACCTTTCCCTCTTTCTCATCAGTCCTGTTCCCCACGACCACCTAAGAATAACCCCATGTTCAGAGGCATCTTTGCTGTCACTGGGTACCCCTGTACAATCGCAAAACTCTGCAATAAATATAGACTTATTATAGAATATACAATACAGACAAAATATTTAACAGATTCCCAAAGGACCTTTATGATCATTATGTACATCTTGGTATCGAGCAGTACAGTAGGACATAGCTGAGCTTGTGCTCTCATGGTTTTGATTCTATTGTGAAGAACAACACTAAGAAGCTACAGCCTTGTTAGTGGTTCTGTGAGGCTGTACTTAAACCTTTACCATCTTAGTTTAATGCTAACATGTTAACATTAGCTAATTAGTACTAAACTCAAAGTATAGCTGAAGGTAAGGAAACTATCGTTAGTGTAGATCATAAACCAAAGTAATGAACAACATTGAAATTTTGACCTCATGATGCTGCTAGATGAAAAGTCACAGGATTATCAAAGTTATTTCAGTTCATCCTGAGGAAGGACATGAGTGTATGTACATAATTTCATAGCAAGATATCCAATATTTTCTGACATTTCACTCAAAATCACATGCTAACCTTGTGGTGGCGCTATAGGATCCCCAAAGTCAGCAGCATACGTCCACCAGGAACAGTGTTGCCAGATTGGTTTAAAGTTTTCCAGCCCAATAATTGCACAAAATCTGCTTAAATTGATTTTTAAAAATGCCCAAATATTATGTAGTTAATTACAAATTATTTCATAAACAATAGCAACAGTATTGTGGTTCATCACAATTTTTCAATGTGACATAATAATAAAACAACAATTCAAGTGTTCATAAGTGCCAAAGGTTCTCAAGACAGACAGGCCGACTGCGCTACAAGAGACATTATTTCTTTTTTCCTACACTCTGGGAACAACTTGAAACGTGACACTGTTCATTGTTCGGCGTTGAGTTTGAAAAAGAGACTGAATAGATATAAAAAAGTAACTGCTGTAACTTTGTATAACTGATTTTCCTGTTTTCCCGCTATGCTCCATTGAATGTGACAAACAAACAAACAAAAACAAAAAGGCAAACTCATCTACTGGCAATAAGAAAGGAGTTGATAGAATTAACATGTTTTGTTTGTTTAAAAAAAACAGCAAGTTTGGTTTCAATGGGATTATGAGCAGGCAATTTTTTCTTCCTGGCTAGTTGTTTCACCCAGCTCACAGTCTTCCAACCTGTGGTTCTAGATTTA
Source organism: Holacanthus passer (assembly GCA_025331565.1). Taxonomy (NCBI): domain Eukaryota; kingdom Metazoa; phylum Chordata; class Actinopteri; family Pomacanthidae; genus Holacanthus; species Holacanthus passer. Next base: position 1,502,278 of record JAFREQ010000038.1, read on the forward strand.
CCGTCCAGGTGTGAAAGTGCTATTAATTTTCTCATCTAACCCTCAGCAAGAAAACAAATAAGTGCATTTACCAGTATGTCAGACTGCGTCTTTAATGATTTACTGCTTTCCTCCACTGTTGTTGTTTCCTGAGTGGGCATATGTTCTAGTGTAATAAAAGTTCTAGCTTCAAGTCTTCACTCACTTTTCTTTCTCTTCCTCTCCCACCTTCTTCTTAAAGTCTTTTCTTATATCCTTTATTTTCCTCTCCCCTCTCTTCTCCTCCCTCTCTTCCTTTCATCTCCGCCCTCCCTCCTCCCCTCGCTGTCATCCCTCCGCCCTGCCACCTCCCCATCTCAGATCCCCTCATCTCTCCTCATTCTTCTACCTTTTTCTATCTCCATCCTCCATCTCTTGTTTGAAGTTATAAGGTTGGGCTGGGTGACAGATCTCTTAACGACTTTCAACTCCAAAGGTCTTGAGGCGACAACTCCCACAGTCAGGTTCTAATGGAGAGACAGGCGAGGAAGAAAAGAGACCAAATAAACTGCGGAGAGAAAAAGAGACTGAGATAGAGGGGGGCAGATAGCAATTTTTGTTTTCTTCTCGCCATCGAGTGCCCCGAGAGATGATGAAGGATCTTTGATGTGCGATGCTTCCCTTCTCTCTCGTTCTCACTTTCTTTTCTTTGTCCTCTGGTTGTTTCACGTCCTCCCTCTCCTTTGTTTGTGTGGTTATTTATTTCATTCATTCCTTCCGTCTGTCAATTTGCATCAGGCAGAGACACAGGAAAGTGGAGGGATTGGGGAATACAAAAACTTTTCACTTTGCTTTCACAAGCAAGGCAAGCCAGAGCTGCACTCCTAAACTCTAACTTTGGCTTTGAAGTTTTTTGAAGTTGACACTTAATGGCGCTGGATTGATGTCTGTGCATTCATGTATGTGCGACTCTTTGTGGGTAGGTGTTATTACAAGTTCTGTATCCTTGTGGAATCGCTGTCTCGCTCTTTCTCGCACAAACACACACCCCCGCATACATGTGTGCTCACACTCACAGTGGCCTCTGGCTTTTTGCAGTAGTGTATAGTTTTGCACTTGGTTCTCTGCGTTATTTCCAGTCCTGAGGTTTTGTTATGGACACTGATTCCACCCCCTAAACACACACACAGTAAACACACATACAACAACGTTTCTCCATCGCTGTCCAGCTGGCATCTTCCCATGCATAGCAGTGCACCTGTTCTCTCAAGCTCTAATCATTTCTCCGACAGGATGCTGAACTTCTGCCATCCCCATCAACACGATTACATTTGATTGTAGTCTGAAAGTTAACCATTTTTTAAATCAACCTGGCGATCTTTTAATTACCTGAGTGAATTTCTTCATAATCTTTGGGTGTGTTTTGGGGGGGGTTAATGCTAGACTTGTGGAGGAACATTACAAATTATTATCCTGTTCGGACAAGATCCGTATCTCACACACAAGAAAATACAGAGCTCCCAAATGACGAAAACAATTTTGAGATTTTTCTTCAATGTCTAGACTAGTGGGCATATTAGGACAACTCAGCATGCAGGCCCAGTTCTACAGACTAAAACTTAGCTTTTATAAATCTATGTTATACTTATCGATACCGGGTCTACTCGAGAGGGTAGAGATATTAAGAAAAGCAGTACATCAGTGACAGCTAACATGAGACATTGCCAATTGGTTATTGTTGCACGGCGAGTTGTTTTAGATAAATATCTCATAACTACATAACTGTGTCAAGGGCTCATTGAGTGTGTGTTAGCAATGTGACTTAGGTTGTCTAATCTGAGACTCAACCTAAAATATATCCTGTACCCCAAATTCACACCAGATACGAGACATTAGCAGCACATAAGCAATTCTGTCTATTCATTCCATTCAAATTAATGCTGACCTCCACTGAACAGTCCTTGTCTACAGCTACACTAAGAGGCAGGCTGAAAAGAGTGTGTTTGCATACGCTGCTGTGTGTGCACTCAAAATGGAAGCACATCTCATCCTTGAGACGGACCTGAGCCACACAACAAAAACTACACTAAAATGCTTTTAAAAAACAGCTTGGATTGCCGTCTAGTGTAAAATATGATGCCCTGTAGGCTTACATTTATTAAAAGTTAGTTTAGAACTGAATCTATCATATTTTATCAATGTCAAAGAAACATTTCAAACCACACAGACTTTGTTTTTGTCATCCTTGCAGTGTCTAATTGTTTCAAACATCTTTTCAGTCTGGCGATATGTTTTTATTTTTATTTTTAAAATTTAATGATTTAAAATGTTAGTACAAAATCAGCAGCAACTCAACACTTATGTATCCACATCGTTCTTCAAATCCCCACGTCAGTCCAACCAGAGTCACAAGCGCTTCCTCTGCTTTACAAAGTAGCATTGATATGTGTGGCTACGTAATTCTCTCACTCCTTATATCCCTGAGAGAGATCTCCAACTGACATCCCAACCCGGCAGAGGCAATCTCCTCTTTGGCAAGAGCGCCTTGGCATCTCCCCTTTGAAGCCTGTAAGAGGAAGTCATCCACTAGACACTCAGATCCCATATGGGCCCGAGCTCTCTTTGAAATACTGAAGAGCGAAAACAGGGAAGAAGCGGTATAGCATGGGGGGGGACTGTCTGCACGTGTAAATGTCAGAGGGATTAGTGTGTGTGTGCAAATATACATAAGTTGTTTTACGCTTTGCACATGTGTAATCAGATGGAACCAGATTGGAAGAAAAAAAAAAAATCTGCTAAATCCAGTATCAAAACGATTACACAATGCAAGCAATTGAAAGTGCAGGGTTCCCTTTGTGTATGTGTTTATGTCCTAACATCCTAACTTAAAATCAATATCAGTCCCATCAGTATCAGTCACATCTGCAGAACCATCAAATCCACAATCAGATTATCCCCCCATTGATTCTGACCACTGACTCAGAACATCGACAAGCTGCATATGTGTTAAGCAGCTGTGCAGAATGATTACCAATAGACCAGATGTTGTATCTCGCACCTCAATAGCAGCGAAAATGAACCGGATTGATTAGAACTCCCATCTGCTGCGCAAGCACAGTGTTAATAAGCAGGCTGCAGAACACTCTTCATTAGAGAGGGATGTTACCCAAGGCTAAGTGTTCAAAGGCTGTCCCAGGTTGTATCAGAGGAGCTGGGAGGAAGAGGTGAAGCACGGCCCGATGAGCGTTGGCACCACTGCCCAAAAGCAGAGGAAAAGGAAGGAGAGACAGATGTACTCAGAGACAGACAGACCGGCATGAGTGGGCTTGTGCAATCAATTAAAGTGCACAGCAAGGCAGGGTAAATGGTCAAGCATGCTGAAGAGCGGCACAGTCAAGCATTTTTCAGAAGAGGTTAAACAGGTAATGTGCTAATGCATTTCACTGAGTGTTAAGCGCAGGGGAAACCACTCTGCTTTAAAACTTTACAAGCCAAGAATTAATAGAAAAAAGCAGCTGTTTTTTCACAAGGTGTTTCTGTAATAGAAAAAAAAAAAGCATCCCTACTAAATGAGATAACATACTGTAGTACAGACTCCCACCACTGGCTTAAAGAGAACAAGACATTTGATTTACTAATGCCACTTTGCTTGATTTCTGGATAACACTGCAACTAGATAGGCTTCCAGTGCAAACTCTATGATAAAATGAGAGGGACTAAAAGAGGAGTAGCAGAGCAAAGAATGAGTTGGACAGGCTTGAGAAAAAAATGTCTGCTGGTGTGTGTGTGTGCGTGCGCACAGTGTCTGTGTTGTGCATGTGGTATGACTTGTAGTGTGTAAGGGTGAAGCGGTTGGGTTAACTTTGTGCCTGTTTCAGATATGGAGATAAAAAGGGGGCGTTGGATGGTGCCGCATCAGAGAATAATCCAGACTGTGCTGGTTGCCTGACAAGAGTCCTCGAAGACTTGATTAGTAGCCTTTAGAGAAGCTGGCACACTTTGGACAGAGCCATGTTGGCTGTTTCTACCTCTTCCAGTCTTTATACCAAGTTGGCTGAAGGAAAACATGAAGAAGAAGAAGAAGAAGAAGAAGGCATACTTTATTAATCCATCCAGGAGAAATTCATTGTATCACTGTAAGGAGTTTACACAACGAGGGGGCCTCCTCACTGTGAGTTTGACAGTACCCAGGAGGTGAGCTATCATCTCTCGAACTGGACTTGAACAAGCCAAGCAATACTTGTGCCCTGGCTGGGAATCAAATCTGGGCTGCGGTGGTGAGAGCACCGAATCCTACAAGGACCACCAGGGGAACTACTGAACCACCAACATATTTAGCAAACAGACACAAGTGATATCAATCTTTCAATCTAACTTTTGGCATGAAAGCAAAGACATGTATTTCCCAATGTGTCGAACTATTGCTTCAGCGAAAGCTGCCATTATTTTAAAACCATTATTTCCATTATGTAATAAGAGATGAGGACCACATATCCATTCATGACACTCTCTCTCTTTTCCTCCCTCTGGCAGATCTGTGACAAGGAGTGGCATTACTACGTCATCAATGTCGAGTTCCCGGTGGTGACGCTCTACGTGGATGGAGTGACCTACGACCCCTACCTGGTTACTGACGACTGGCCCATCCACCCCTCGCAGATTGACGTGCAGCTCACAGTCGGTGCCTGCTGGCAAGGTGAGTGGGCAGAGCTGAACGCTGATGATGATGATGATGCAGATGCAGGTGGTGATGATAGTGGAACAGGAACAAAAGTTATAATAATATAAAAGTCAGGTACATTGCGTATTGAGTACAACGTTAATACAGCATGTTCTAAAATGTGAATAATATTTTCTTAAGTATTATTACAAAGGGACTCGTTGAGTGAGGAACATGTTCCTTGGCCTTGAATGAACAATGCAATTAAGAAAAGCACTTTAGTCTGCCTTTGACAAATGATTGAAACTGAATGAAGGCGTACAATTAAACTGTCCTCCAAACTGATAGCTGCCACTAATTGCACAAGGGGAGAAGAAAGGACACTTTTTCACACAGTACAGAATTCCACTGATTTGATGGCCCACATGAGACCGCTCAGTGATGCTTAACCTCAGATAAGGAGTCAAGATATCTTTTTGTGCAGGGGCAGGTCATCTTGTGTCTCTTTCATCTGCAGCAGTGACCCCCCCCCCCCCTCCTCCACCCCTCCCATTTCTTTTATTGAACACTGCAAGCCTTTAGGAGGATTAAAAGGGCCTTGACTAAAAAAGGGAGTTCAGAGACTGTTTCTAAGGGACTAAGCCTCAGTAAAGAGTTGTAAAGGTGATCCTGAAATTTTCACATAAGCCATTAGCCACAACAGATTGCCTTTTCAAAGCGCTGAGCTTTAAGCGTTCAGCACGTTGATTGCGAAGGTGTTGCAAATATGAGCTTATTTATTGTCTAACCGGCTCCTGAAGGTTCAGCTCCGAATGTGCTTTTAATGCCATGTTTTTAGAGCAGCGGTGAAAAGAAAATCAACATTTGCAGAACCGTGGCAGTGGGTTTAGAGAAATTGTCAAATGATGATTTTAGAGCACAGGCAGGATAAAATGATAGTGCGCAAATGGATGGCAGAGTAAATAAAAATGATCTGTAAGCGCTAATGGCTGCAGGCAACACTGATATTTTGCGATATTTAATTAAATTTCATGATATAATTTCATGGTTCGTAACATTTAATTGGTCAGTCGGTATTGTCTAAGGGAAATAAATTCTGTCCACACCGCAGCAAATGAATATGACTTGGAATTATCTTATTTCAGATATTTATCCAAATAAACCATTTTGGCGTGGTGTGGCAGGATTTTAAGGTTTAAGTCTGTAAAATATGAAATAAAACCTGCCTCGAACTTTCATTAGGAGCTGCTAACACACATGAATCAGTTTTTATTAGTAGGGAAGTTTTAATGTCTAACGATGATCTACAGTAAAATGCTTCATCAGAGGATGTATACACTCTTATAGAAAACAATTTAGTGATAATGAATGAATGAATTTATTTTAGTGATAATGTGTACCTCACACACTGAGCTACTCTAAAGCTCAAATTCTACCTCTTCATAACCATGGGGGTGTGTTTCAGCATCTGCCCATGTCTGAGGGTGCATTCACACCTAGTGTGTTTTTGGCTCAGTTCAAACTGCAGGCAATCAAATAAATCAGATGTTAGAACATTTTTTTTTTTTTTTTAGGTTTTTAATCAATTTGTATCTATATGCATTAGTTTCAAATTGTTTTACTGTTTACACTTGTACTGTCTTGCCTGCTTGTCTTTCACCTGTAAAGTATTTAAATTGACCTAACCTGTATGAAAGGTGTTATAGGAATAAAGTTTGATTGATTGATTGATTGATTTTGGGCTGCACATGGATGGCCACAAAAATATCCATGTGGATCCTTACTGGATATTGACAGATGGCAAAAAAATGTCACAAGATGCTTACAACTACGCAAACTTAGAAAGTACACAGGTCCTGATAAAGGATATATGTACAGTCCTTCCAAATGAACCTGTAGGTACCTGTTTGTGGACCACACACATTGTTAACACTACAAACTACTAGATTGCATTGCTTATTAACGTGCATGAGATGTACAGTACTTGTCCATGTGACTTCCTGCAACAACAAAGCAGTGAATTATCCAGCTGTAAAGAATGCATTTGACCATTTTCATTCTCTCTTATTTTCTAATAGAAGGGTTGCCCCCACCCATCCTTCTTCCCTCACCTCTCAGAGTAAGTGCTGGCTGTGCAGTTTTCACAGTCAGCCGATATTTACCCTCTGACCTGGCCCGGTGTTTTCATGTTCACAAGTGTGGAACAGTCAGGCAGTGAAGAGCAACACATCTCACCTCAGTCTTCTTTCTCCTCGGCTGTGTAATCACACACATTGCTGCTCTGCCCCCCCTGGCTTCGCTCATCCCAGCAGCAAGCATGCGGGAAGAAGTATTGACGATAACACACGTGCACAAATTGAAACATAAATATACGTGTATATACAGTAGAATTAATAAATCCAGGCAAACAGGCACTGATACAGGTATACGTGCTATAAATCACGCAGTAAGTGAGAGACTCTCACACTTAAGTAATGATCCTATTTCCAGCTCACCCATGCCTCTCCAGTCTCATCTGTTACTCTTTTGGAAATGACGCAAATAAAGCTGAGTAAAAAGGAGAGTGAAGATCTATAGAGCGAGGATGGCTGCGTAGAGCGGGCAAAGAGAGCTGACACCACGTAAAAGCCAGCCTCTGTAAAGTGGAATGATCAGCGGTTTTATCACCCATATCATTCCTACTCTGCAGCGTCTCAGTAATCCCCTCTCCTCTGCGCCTCATTTTTACCCTCTGTCCGGGACCCTTAATGGTTTCTCTGGCCATGGCCTAAATTGATAACATCTGTCAGGTTGGGACATAGTGGATAGATAGACATCTAGGGAGAGGGCAGGAAAAAGGCAAGAAAATATTAACTGAAGAATAACGAAAGAGGAGAGAATTGTTTTGGTATAGTTTGGTATCTAGTATTTGGTATAAATGAGATCCTGTGGTTTTATAGGCTAGACTCTGCTCCCCTGGTACTTGGCAGGGTAGCAGCAAGCACTTAAGCAGAAGATGGTCTTAAATATGCAAAGCAGCTGCGGTTATTGTACTTAAATGAGCGTTAGATAGCATTACAGTGAAGGGCAGATTGCTGACAAGAAAGATCAATGTGAGGCTGCCATACAACACAAAGAAGCGTGAATACACATATTCATTGATATGCAGAATAACCAACATAAACTGTACCCATAAGGTGAATGCTGATCAGGTACCTGACTTTTATAACGCTATGTGACTGGGTATTCCTGAATTGAAATTTTCCATTCTGGCACATCACATATGCAGTTTATAATGATAATGGTAGCAGGTTTACCACTCAAAATTCATAGTACTATTTGAAACAGCGGGTATCAGACAGAGAAAGATGAACACAGGCTTCAAATTTCTAGCTGGTGACCATCAATTTTGTCATCTGAAATAACAGCTGTCTGATTAAGCTGACATTAAGGGCACTTGATGGCCACATACATTATATAGTCTCACGATGTATTTCTCAGGCAAAAGGTTGATTAACCCAGTAGGAGTTGTGGCAATAAAAACCGGCATTGCTCTTTGCGGAGTATAGGTGTAAGTATTTTATAGTCATAAAAAGAGCTCCACAAACTAATGTAGTTAGTTAATGATATGTTAAATCTTGGTCTTGGAAGTAAAGCTAAGGTACTACTGTAGTTTGTAAACTATCAAAAGCAGGACAGGACGGTCGCAGTTCAGGAGAGGGTTTTCATGAATGCTTAACTGTCGGCAGGACAGAAAACCAAATATGATAAGTCAAAAGGTCTGTTTCCTGCTTGATTCTCCAAACCTCTGGCAGTAATTTGGCAGCAGGTGCTCGAGGGCACACAGTTCTGCACAAGCATGCTGAGGGAGCTAGACCTACATTTATGGAATTTGAAAACACTGAGCGAGCAAAGAGAAAGTGATGACAGAAAGGCACAGGTAAGGGGGGAGAGTTCAGGTGTTTTTACAGCTGCCCCCAATATTTCCATCTGGCCAGTCAAGAAAAAGGCTTCATCAGTTTCTTGGTCTGGTAAAGCAGGCAGATACAAGCCAGTGGGCTGATATGGTCCTGTGAGTAGATCACACAACCAGTAGGACTCTGTGTGTTTTATTCACAGTTTAAAGCAATCAACATATTGGGACAGACTGTGGTTAGTACAGGCTAAACATGGCCAGGGAGAGTTTTGGAGAGGTCTCTGGAGTACACTTGCCTCTGATTGTGCACAATAGCCTCTTTGCAAGCTAGTACCTTTGTAAGGCCTCTATCCCACATCCCCTCATTTAGATCTCCAGATAAGAATGGGTGAAACACTTCTGTCTTGCTCCTCACAAAGTTGAAACATGATGTGACAATTTTCCCTGACAGTGTTTTGGCCTGGATCTCATCTGTTACCCACAGGTACTCAAGTGTCTACCCACCATCCTTCAAGATGTACCATGTCTAGATACCTACAGTATCTGCCACAGCTTCACAATATGACTATATAGTTTGCCATCTGGTGGAGCCTATCTATTATTGAGAATATTATTGGATGCATTGGCAGACTGTTTTGAAGCTTGAAGTGTCTGGTCTTGGTCCCTTGTCCTGAGTGCCGCTGCTCTCCCTACCATGCAGGTGATTTTTGTTTACAACAGTGGGGCTGAAGACAGTTAGATGATTGGATCATTTCCATTTTTTTGCTGTATCTGTTGGTGCACTGGCACTTGCAACATGCCGTTGTTTAAAAGTAGGCCATAGTAGTGTAGCACTGGCACTGGAAGATTATGTAGTATGAAAAGAATACAGAAAGCCAGTGTTTTCTGCTTGCCTCCATCACTTGGAAGTCAAGTCATTTTTATTTATACAGCCCAATATCACAAATCACAATTTGTCTCAAGGGGCTTTACAATCTGTACAGCATACAACATCCTCTGTCCTTAGAACCTGGTTCAGATAAGGAAGAACAGAAAAAAAGTCTCTTTTTTTAACAGTGGAAAAAAAGGAAGAAACCTCAGGAAGAGGAACAGAGGAGGATCCCTCTTTCAGTATGGACAGACATGCAGTAGATGCTGTGTGTAGAGAACAGACCAACTCAAAAATCATAGTATATGCAAATTATAGTGACAAAATTGACATGTCGATTGTAAAACATACATGAACAATATGGATCCAGGAGGACGAGGAGCAAAACATCTGGGATCTGAACCAAACAGCGTCCTGGAAAGAAGACAGGCCACACAAATGCAGAAAAGTCATCACAACATTCACACAGACAAACAAACAAAGGAGGAAGAGAGAGTACAGGGCAGCATGCAAACTAGAGAGAGAAGAGGAGAGGCTGAATCTCCTGGGGGTCGATGATCCAGATCCAAACGCCTGGGTGAGGCACTGACAGCCAGGAGAGAGAGGTCCCAGGACAGCAGATGGTCCAGCACAGAGAGGCCTGAGTGAAAGGAGTGGACAAGGAGGAGAAAGAGAAAGAGAGGGAGAGAGAGAGAGAGAGAGAGAGAGAGAGAGGGCAGGTGTATGAGGGCACTGAAGTGTGCTGAGGCATCAGACAGATAGACTGATAAAGAAACTATATCTTTGCCCATCAGGCATTGCTTCTCTTCATCCCCCAAATGTTTCTGATGTCTAAACATTTTTTGATAACAAATGTTATTAGATGAAGAGGCTGCTATATACCTTTAGTGCTTGTGTGGATTACTGGCAGAAAAGCAGAGAGAGGAGAAGAGAAAGTGAGGAAATAAATAAAAGAAAGGAAAGGGATGGAAAGGTGAAGTTTTGATACCCAGAGCTAGTAACCTTTCAGATAATGAGTGGTCTGGAGACTCCTCTTGCTGGTATTGGCCTTTATGGAGTTCAGAGGACATACTTTAAATGTGTTGACTTTTTCCCTACCTTTATTTAGCCCGGATGGGCTGGCTGAGTAACACTTGCACTTTAACAACTGCACCCTGTCGTTAAGTCACAGAACGGAGACACAAAACATGCATCTTAAGGCCAATTATAGCCATAATTTGGTCATCAAGACTCATAATTAAAGAGTGGACAAGGGCACTGTTAGTTTAATGATCTTGTAAAGTGTAAGTGTGCCACATACCAGTAGAGACAAACATGGCACTATGGTGATTACTGTACAGTAGATTAACCCCGACTCACAAATGTAACATTACTACTTTGCGGTTTCAGTGACCTGTAATAACGATTTTATAGAACGGGTAAATTACTTCTAATAGGTTTTGTTCTCGTGCAGTTTGCATTGGTGCAAAAACACCAAAGCAAATTTTGCTTATAGCCGTTGTTGTCATCATAAACCTCCAACAATCTTGTGCTTTAAATTCCAGAAAGGGATTTTGTGAATTTTACTGTGTGTGTTTTTGTGTGTGCAGGTGGGGAGGTGACCAAGCCGAGGTTCACCCAGTACTTCCGGGGCAGCCTATCTGGACTGACCATCCGACCGGGCAAGATTGAGAGTCAGAAAGTCATTTCCTGTCTGCAAGCCTGCAAGGAGGGCCTGGATATCAACTCCCTCGAGAGTCTGGATAAGAGCATAAAGGTATTCATACACACACACAGTCACACAGGGGGATTCCAGAAAGGACATTTAGACTGGCCTTGTAGTGACTAAACAATAGATTCAGGTTTAAGCCAAATCTACATCAAAGTTACATTGATACAAATTACACACTGAAGGAGTTAAAGGGAGTTAAAGACACAGCAGCGATGTTCTCAGGCACATAGTGTGGGTGTTTACGTGTACACACAAAATTCATGGTACACACACACAGAAGAAACAAACACACAATACTCATTTATTTTTCATGTTCCAGTACTCTTTGTGCAACTCAGAAGCAGGCTAGTACCTTCAACCTTCAAAACATTGTCATTATTCTTAAAACAGTTGTGTTTCACAGTTGGATTTCCACTGAGCAATTTTCTGAACTGCCTTTCCGAAGGATAATTTTTGCATTCACATTCACTCACCATATTCTACCATAAATATACTGCTTGTATAAGCCGACATTGTCAGCATTGGTCTGGTTTTGAAATTCATATTAAAGGAGCAGTTTGTCATTTGGGGTAATCTTCTTCTGTCTGTTAAATTCTCTCCAATCTCCTCTGGTTACCTGGCCATTGCACCCAGCCCAGAAATCCTACTCCTGAAATTAGTCCTGCACATACATACACCCATATAAAACCACAACTTTGACCTTTGACTTTGCTTTTTGTAGAGCCAGACTAGTTTCCCTATTTTCAGCCTTTATGCTAATCTGTGCTAACCAGCTGCTGGTTCTAGCTTCATGTTTACCATCCAGGCATGAGAGTGCTATCAATCATCTCATCTAATGTAAAGCAAAAAAAAGTGAATTAACCATTTTGTTAAATTTAACTCCTGGTGGCAGTAAAAGTTGGTTTTCCCACAACTGTCCTGACAATGAGTATGCATTCAACATACATCCTCCTCTGGTGCGTGCACGTACGCAGAAAGACACATTTTGATCCCAGTTGGCACAAAAACAAAAATCACCACAGCTAAATCACAAGTTGGCTTCCTTGAAACTCCTCAGCTACCTTCCCCACCCCCACTTCTCCACCACAGCTAATCCATCTCCCTTCGCTGTGGAAGATAGAGGACGGAGAAGATGGATAGTGGTTTGTGTAGACTCCAAGCCGCCCACCTCCCCACCCACCGTCCCTCAGCTCCCTTAACTCTTTTTTCTGTCTCTCTTCAGTCCTCTTCTCTCCCTCACTCCCGCTGCTCTTTCCGTAGAGCTCCTTGTGCCGTGGTGCAGCAAAGAGATCCTTGCCAACCTTTCGAGAAGACGAGTTGGGATGAGGAGAGGAGGACAACCTCTCTGGGGGCAGCGTAGTTTATCTTTTGAGAGCTGTTTCATTTTCTTCTTAGCCACACGCTCGCCTGGCTCCCATAAGTCCACAGGAGGCTTAAGGACAGCATTTAGCCCAGCAGGTGGAGGGCTGGCACAGCACAATCAGAGGAGAATAACGGGGAGGGAAGGAGAGACCGAGGGAGGTAGACAGCATGTGTAGCAACAGAGAGCAGAACATGGGAGGAGACTGTGAGTGAAGGGAAGGTGTGGAGGGGGGAAATGACAGGGGAGCGTGAGTGTGGGGAGCCCACTGAGTGCTGAAGTACCGTCACCCTGCTGCTGAAAGCCCGTTTTAGGAAATGGGAGACACTCAGTGCAGTTCTAGCAGGAGACCACTAAACCTCTTTAAAGCGAGGAGGGCCTCAAATCCCTGTCATCAAACGCTGCAGGAGAACACACACCTCTGTCAAACTGCACTTGTGAGGAGAGTCCACTGACCTTTTTTTCTAGCCTCTTGACTCAAAGGGGCCATGCCAGCGTTTCCTTCATGTTTTATGCCATTCACTACAAAACACATACATATTTATGTTACTATTACACTGCTCTTTTCCCTCCTGTATTATAGGCAGCCACTGGCTTCCACTGATTTCTGTACAGTATGAAAATCAATTTGCCCGAGACTACCTTAAAATAGGTGATCCATCACGGTGAACATCGGATCTGCTTTTTTGAGTCGCCCTGACACTGCTGCATGGTAATGCAGTAAAAACATGCTGCTCACTTTGATGGATTACCTGATTAAAGCAAGTTTCAAGCCTCTGCAAGCTGATGTCCATACTCCACTGTGGTAAAATGACTAGAAATCAATGGCTGCCTGGAAGGTAGGACAATTTAAAGTTTGCTGTCTGCTGCTGGAATGGTATAGGCCTTTTAACCATTACTAATACACAGCTGAAATAAATAAATCCTTATGGGCATCAGACTTTGGCTGCCAGGTCAAGATAACAGATGGTAGTGTTTGAAAGTTTAAAGAACTTAATCAAACTGGTCTTGCTGTCAGCTGTTTGTCAACTATGCACCTTTTATTTTCTTATATTAACAATGGGTGAAATATAACGTATAATGGATGAAATGTATAATGTGGAAAGGGTTGTTCAGAGTAACAAACCAGCAGGGAATTATTACCAGACTGTATAGTTTACTGAGCTCTACGAAGCAGTTTAGCATCTTTCAGCTCATTGTTTTGGTTTTACAGCCCACAGATTTACTGACAAAGTTGGCATCCAGCTGGTGAACACAGTGGAGCACTTACCAGAAAAAGAGCGAGATATTTTCCTTAAGCAACAGTGGAGAACAAATCAGTGTTACAAGCGAATGAATATTGGATTTAGCAGCTGCCAGTTTATTAGTTCCACGTGCTAAACCTAATGCAGTCTAATACAACGGTCCTGAAGGTGTCATGAAGCTTAGAAAGTTTAGTCTGTTTTAGACAGGTGTTTCTGATTCAACTTCAGTTTGGAGGCTGCAGTTTGTGGTGCTGTTGAACTGTATTGCATGATACAGAAAGGTGTTTATTTAGCCTATCTTCATTGATATAAATGCGGTGGACAAAATAATAGAAACAGCTGTCAGTGTAAAGTGCAGGCTGCATTAGTTTTAGCTCGGTGTACCTAATATAGAGTACAGAGTGCATATTCACCAAGTGGCCACAAACACGACTCCAAATGAATACTAATGTTACCCTGGTCTGCTGAATTCGTAAATATGCAGCTCCTTGCTAACATGTTTCCCATATCAACTTTACAAGGTGATGTAATTAATGTGGGTACAGCTTGACAGTTGCTGGATCAAAATCTAGTTTGAGAATGAATCACGTTACCACACAGCAGCTCTTGGGCCAGGTAGACATCGGTGTACGCTGAGAGCGGGAGGAACAGGGTGTTTGTGGGGGCCCAGCAGCATTCTTGCCTCAGGCCTCCCCCAAGGTTAATCTGTCCATGCCCTCTACTGTCAAGGAGACCCTTTGTCTTTCTTTCACTTAACCTGTTCATGTATGCACAGATAGTGTCCATACCAGACATCAGACAAATCTACAACATCTCACTTAGAGCTGATCGAGTGCACTCTGCTCCGTGGCTCTGCTCCTCATTCACACTTTGTCATCAGCTGTTTCAGTTCATCTGTCTCATATCTCTGTTTTCACTTTCCGCAGTTCCACTTCAACCCAGCCCAGTCTATCTTGGTAATGGAGGGAGAGGACCTGGAAAACATGAACTCTGCTGTGAGGAAAGTTTCCTACATAAACTCTCGCCAGTTTCCCACGCCGGGCATCAGACGTCTGCACATCTCCACTGTCGTCCAGTACGTACAACAATTGTTTGCTTCTTCCTTCCTCTTCTTCTTACAGTTGTCATTTTCTCTGTTCTGCTTTTTAAACTTTCAATCCTACATCTGCTTCCTTTAGTCTTCTCCCATTGTCTCTGTTTCTTTGTACCCCCACTCTCAGACACGAGGAGCGATAACCCTCCTCGACACTTCTGTTAAGACAACACAGCAGATATCACACACTGACGGATACATAATTCCTCTCTCACACATTGATCCCGACCCCTCCCTCTCTCGCTCCTCTCTCTCTGTTTCTCTTTTCCTCTGCTGTCACTTTCCTTTTCCTTTAATACACCACTTTCTGTTCGCTGTCGCCACCGGGGGCCAGTTTTTACATTTTCATGTCATGTATTAATAATTCTGCCTGGGTTTTGCCAGAGGAATGAGAGAAAGAGAGATATATGAAAAGAGAGAGAGAGTGTGTGTGAGAGGCAAAGAGCGAGAGAACGGCTGGCTGGTAAAACAGCCTCCCTCGGCGGGTTACCATTAAAATTCATGATTGTTTTAAATATATGTAGACCCCTGCAGCACAGCCCAGGGGTTTCACTCCCCGCCCTCCTGTTGGGTTCGATGCACGGCCGTGGGCCCGAGAACTTCAACGAACGCAGCAGAAGCGAGAGTGTGTGTGTGCGTGCGCGTTGGTGTGTGCGCTCCACAGGCTGCTGGTGATGAAGCAGAGTCCTCGTAGCTAGAGGCACACCGATTATCAAGGAATACATTATGCTAATGACGGCTACGCTTGCGTCATTGCTAAATGTTGTTTAAATTAAGTTTTTCTCAGACTCAGACTGCTGACTGGTCTGATAGTTACCAGAGCTGTGTGCATGTCTGAGTGTGTTTATAAGGGATGGAAACACCACTTGCGCACATGTTTGAGGGTGTCCATTCAAAAACATGTGTGGAGACTCATTGATAAGGTGTGTTTGAGCTTCCAGCTATTTTTTTTAAACTCGCACGCAGAGCAGACACCAGAGGAAAATTTCCCTCCTCAACGAAGTTATTTACGCTGAGAGTCTGAAACGTGGCCAGCTGCCTTAACACGTCAGCAAAAAACTGCCCTCACTGCTGCAGACGCTCAAATAAACAGAGATGTAAATATTTCCTGGCGATGCAATTAAACTTGTTTCTTGCTGACGCTTAATAACCGCAATTACTGCAGACATCAAGAAAATAATTAAGCAAACAGCTCTAATCTTAACAACAACCTATGTGGGCTTGCCTGTCATATTTCTTCTTAGGAGCAAATTCCTTCCATTTTTCTCACGGAGCGTGGTTTAGAGATTATACTTACGGACTTAATATACACATGCAAATAAATAAATGTGCTGCGTACAAACATGAAAATACATCTACACCTCGCAATGCAGGAATTTAGCTCAAATTTCACAGCAGGCCTCATTGCGAGGCTCAGTTACTAAAATCTCAAAGTGCAGTTGTGATGGCTGTATGTTGCAAGCTAGATCCAGCACTTTGCTATTATGCATGCAACATAAAAGCTTATGAGGACATTTAATGGACCTGAACCATCATTAACGAAATATGGTTCCCTTGTGTCTCTCTGCTTTTCCTGCTGTGACAAGCCAAAATATCGAACATCTATCGGTTGTGGAATGTTCGTTTGGGGTCAGACGTTGAGGTAGAATGTGTTTCCTGAATCAGGATTTGATTAAAGTGTAACCTGCTTTAACACATATCATCTGTAACTGTACATCCATACAGGCAGAAACATACAGAAGCAAGTTTGCTGCCAGTGAAAATGTAATCATTGCACATTAGTACAGGTGCAGCGACAGTAAATCTGCCTCTATATTATTGCAAAATTAATGATTCGATTTTATGAGAGGCATTGATGAGGGCTTGTATAGAGGGATTCTTTTTCCATCCATTATATCCAATATTTAGTTTACATTTTGCAAACTAGAGGTTGTAAAAATACACATTTGAAGACTGTTACTGGTGTGTAGCTTCTCTTTACAGCAAATCTGTGTGTAGTTTTATTGATTACACGGGTGATTTAACTTCAATGTGATGTTTTAGGGCTTCATCCAGAACACACATCAGCAGAAACGATTCTCTTCGACTGAGTTAGTTACACTGAGAGCCTGAAACGTGGCCTCCCGCCATAACACGTCAGCAAGTGTTGAAACCCCCCTCCCTGACTGCCACAGACAGTATCACTCCTCACAAATAAACAGAGATGTTAAGTAATTCCTCCAAATGCAATTTAATTTGTTTCGTGCTGACGACTAATAACTGCAATTACTGCAGGCATTGAGAAAATAAAAGTAACCAGCACTAATCTTTGCAACAGCCCTTTTAGGCTCCCTTGTCATATTTCTTTTTAATTAAGTTGGACTGGCTCCAGGTTTTTGGGGGTTTTTTTTCAGCTCGGCAAGCCCACGCAGCAGCCGTCTCGCTGCATCACTGAGTTTGTATCTCCCACTGCTCACAACAATGGCTTAGTGCCCGAGCAGCCAACAGACACACACCACCGGCTGTGGCCAGAGGAAAGAAAAGGAGAGATTACACGATGCCCCAGAACCTGTTTTTGTCTCAAAATGTGGCCTCAGACGACTGCAGAGGATTAGACACAATAGGAAAAAAAAGAGACAATAGTTAAGTTTTCTTCCAGCCGTCAGGCAAAGTTTCAGGGATTTCTGTTTCAATATTTCAAAAAACTAGATGCGTATTTGCTCTTTCCATCAGCTCAATTAAAACCAGTGAGTAAACTTCCTGGATGTAGATCGATACCAAAAACACTTCCGAACAACAAAAACAGTTCTTTCAAGAACTTATCTCTGTAAGTTAGTGCTGTCTAAAGAGCAAAGGAAAGAAAAGCTAAGAAATACGCTTGGTAATTTTGTAACACGTCGGCTAATGGTGATACCTGAGTCGCTTGTGGGCATGTTTTGTTATTTTTGATAAATATAATAGTGCAAAAATATTTCAACTTTATTCACCTTTACTCATCAGCAGCACATACAACCATAAGTCATTTTACACATGGACGAGACTATGTGTATGATAAGTCGTACAGAAACTTGTCCTACAATATCCGAAGCCACTTTTTAATGTTTTGCTTTGGTGTTCAGCCAAGCCTACTCATTTTTACTGCCATTTCCTTTTACTTCCCTTTTCAGGTTTTCAGAATTCATATCAAACCGCCCAGCTTGAGAAAACATATGGTTTCATCGTATGGATTTATGCATTGCAGCGTGGTTTACATCAGAATGTCGATGAGAAAATACAGGATGCATAACGGCTGAAATGTAGCTCAGGTTCCCAGCGTAGGAAATAAGCTTGTTATGGTTTCCTCCTGCAGCTGGTTACGGAGATACAGTAAGGAGAGAAAGCATTGATGTCCCTCCCACTGACAGATGTTTGTGCGTTTGAAAGGCCTTCGGTGAAATGTAAAAACAAAAATCTGGTTGTTTGTTCAGCTTTCACAGCTTACATCACCGCCGCCGCCCCCCCCGTCCCTTTCTCATTAACATCTCTTGTTTTCCATTTGATTGATGTGTAATCTTTGCGCTGCGTGCACACGTGTACGCCAACCGATGCATCAGAATGGTTGTGAGTGTGACGTCTGCACTCATATGGCCGATCCGAGTGTGTGCGCTCTCCGCTCTGCCTGGCTGTGTTCTGTGAGCTCGCAGCTAGCTTGCTCAAGTCCAAGAGAGACGATATGTGTCCGTCTGTTAAAGGTTGCCAGTGGATGCTGTGCATTTGAACGTGTGCTGTCACACGCTGACACGCGGGCAGGGAGGCAGACATGCATGTATGAAAACACAGCAGGCACACTGCTGCAGGTCTGTGTCTGCTGCCTGAGCACTGACAGAGCTATTTACCCCCTGAATAACTGCATGCACTGTGGTCTGGGTGGGGATTTAACTGCCTTTGGTGCAGCTAAGAGGACCTGTTGGTATTGATAAGCTGTACTAGCTGCTGAAATGACAGCAGTTTTCCATTCTGATGCTGAATAGGTATACAGCAGGTTGTGTTAGGGACACAGCTATTTTAGAAAATGTCTCATCTGTCATGGTTTGGAGAGACTGGATGGTCCTTATATATGACCTTCTCTTCGCTGAATAGGGTTCGGCCATATTGAGTGAAATTAGTCAGAGGAGGAAAATACAGAAATGCACTTGACGACACTGTCATACATTCACGAAGGCCAAATTATACGCAGGAGGCACAGTGTGTAGGACATTCGTGGAAGATTGTGGTCAATGTCATGGTATTATGACAGATTTCCGTTTCAGTAATACTAGTCAGTGTGAAAAGATGTTTTGTCATCTCAGTGTAACCACTGACAAGAACATAACACTGTTACACACATCCACAGGAGAGAGAGAACCTTGGTTTGAGGACGCAGCTGCTAATTAGCATATGAGAAATGAGACAGTGGAATATTAACAATGAATGAACTAGAGAAAAAGTAAAAGCAAGAAGTAACATTGTACCACTCTTGAAAATAATATCAGTAATATCTCCTTGTTTCTATTAACAAATTACAATATACAGTAAGCCTTTGCAGGTCATAGGGAATAAAGATTAAAGGAATTGCTCAATATTTCAGGAAATGCACTCATTTGCTTTTTTGAGAGTTAGAAGAGAAGATTGACACCACTCTCATGCCTATATACTAAATATGAACCTACAAGCAGGTGATTAGCTTAACTTAACATAAAGACTGGTAACAAGGGGGAAACTGGGAAACCATTAATTAAAAAAAAAACTTTCAATATCTTGTGCTCACGAGAAAGTATCTGGTGCGCACAAGAAAGCACACGCACATGTCCCTTCAGGGGCACGTACATTTGTTCAAAAACGAAATGTAAAGATGTCAGTTTTTGGTTTTAAGGAGAGTTACATGCTGGAACTATTCTGAATATGAAACTAATCCTTTAAAACCAGGATTTGTTTGAAACAAGCTTTTTGACATCTTTGCAACATGCTTCAGCAATAATTCAGTCACTTTATTCAAATGTGAAGCAAGCCCCAACAACACTGTGCTGCTGCAACCTATGTAACCTAGACATCCACAAACCCTGCACTTTTCAAAATGTAGACATTTAGACTTTTGACCTGCAAATCACCAAAACCATGATTCTTACACTGTATGTTAGGTAGGGGTTTTACACAACCTTCAATCTGACTCTGCCTGCTAACATTAGAGCTGTGTCTGATGCTTGTCCAGGCTGTGTTTGGGTTATATTGGAAAGTCACAAACCAATATTTTAATGCCATGGCTGAACACATCTAATGCACTAGAAAGGATTATCAGACCACTGGCAGCAGTGTCAGCTTGATTTTTCACGTCTCAGTCTGTCATCCACCTCTCACTTTCCTTCCTTTCTTCATCTCTCTATTTCTCCTCCAGGTGTTTTGGTGAAGACACATGTATCACCATCCCAGACATTGACGCGGTCGTGATGGTGTTGCAGCCCAGCGAGCCCAGGATAACCATCACCGGAGTGGAAAGGCTGAATCGGCCGGTCTCTGACCTCAGAGCGCCAGGAGGCGTAGCTTTATTTCAGGACCTCCACATCATCAGCACAGTCACCAGGGCAGATAACGCAGCACATCACACAGGTATGGATCATCACGCACGGTAGTAACATCTGTGATTTTAAGATAGTGTCAATGCTTAAAGCATATATCAACTTCTTCAGCTCAAAAATTTTGTTCACATCCTGGCGAGAAGAACAACACATTTGCAACCTTTCAAACACAAAAGGCAACAGGTGGGAAGCAAGTTAGAGATCAGAACCTTATTGCATCACTAGCCACCTGTTCTGGTTGGTGTAAATCTCCTTTCAGCTACACCACACCCGGGCTTCAGCATGGACCACAGTGCAGGGAGGAATGTATCATTTCAAACTGGGGAGAAAAGAGAAAAATAAAAAACCTGAGGCAGCATACTGTTTTTCTCAGTATTGTCTAATATTACATGTCTTTTTTAAAATTACATTTTAGTCACTTGTGCTACTTTTGAAGGTACACATGATAACACTGCAGTTTACAGGCTCCTTTTCCAGTGACAAGCTCGTGCTCCAAAATGTAGGTACAAGTCTGAGTGTGCATCACAACCTGGGAGATACATACCTCCTCGCAGGTAGAAGTCTGTCCTGACTAAATATTTCAGCAGCTTTTCATATTGATAATGTGTTCACTCATTCATGAAGTCCCGTAGCCTATGCCGTGCCACCTGTCTCACTATCAAAACAAACCTTCAGAGAAAGCTGAACATTTCATAACGCCTCGTGAGACTGCCAGTCGGCTACAGCGAGCTTTCATCTGGTACGCCTGCATGCACCGAGAACTCGACAAAACAAAAGTTGCTTTTGTTTTCACACAGCCAAATTCTTTTCTATCAAAACTCCAATAAAGTAGATTCATAGATAGATAGATAGATAGATGTAATAACTATACATCTCACTTGCCCACCAGAGGTTGAAGAAGTATCCAGATCGTTTGAGTCGCAGTAAAACCAAAGCTATCTTCTCTAATGTGACATATTTCAGAGTGAAACAGAATACGTGGGCTGCTACAGGTGGTTTAAATCAAACCTTCAATATGGTGACACAATACAAAGCTGTATAGGACAGTTGACCGCCATCCACAACCTTACTCATCTGGGTTGATCTATCGGTCAATAAATTAGACCTCAACCATACTCCGTTAAAAGTAAGCAAATGTAAACAAATCTTTGACCCATGAGCTATTCTTCACCTGTACATTTATATGATGAGCAAGGTTAGCTAGTTGGCCTAAATGTAAAGTGTGAAGTCTGTGGGCTGAGTGGGAACCTGTGTGTGGGGCCAGCAAGAGAAACACTAAAACGCTGGTGCTGTGGGTCTTGGAACGTGGAAGCAAACACAGAAGCTGGAAAAGTTTTTTTTGGCTTATGTGCTTGGCGAGCAATTTTCATTCAGTTGAATGGGCAACACCTTGGACTGAATTTTTGTAACTTATTGGGCATGTAAGCGGAAACTGACATGAGGACAATGGATTAAAACTTGGATAATTAATTTTCATTTCACCGTGTCCTTGGAAGTAAAAGTACTTATTGTGCAACAGAATGTCAATCATAACATTGAATCATGTTTTTTAATAAGCTGACCACATCTTTTGTGTGTAAAATCTTCAATACTACAGCTTTTATATAACTGATGTAAAATATAAAGCATTTCGCTCTAAATTGTACTCGGGTAGAAGTATAAAGAATCATCAAATGGGAGTATGCAAGTGCTTTAAAATTGAACTTTAGTGCAGTTCTTGAGTAAATGTACCTCTGGTTTGCATATACAGTTCTATTGTAACACCATAGATACAGTTGAGGACAAGTGTCCCTTCTCACCCGCAGTCATCTACAGTGTAAACTACAGGCATTTGTTCCATGCAGTTCCGCTGCCCTTGCCAATATTTTGAGTCAAATTCCTGCTGCAGTCGATCCCTCTCCGCACAAGTCCGTCACACACCTCTCCTATCTGTCCCCGTGCGACTGCAGACCCCCTCCTGCTGAGTAAGACCTGCACCTACCACAAGACTGATTCTCAGGGTCGCACCACCTTGACCGCCAGCAAATGAGTATGACATTTAAATCCCGGCGGCTCTAGCCTCGTCCAATGATCTGACCACCGTGGCGGGAACAGCCCGGCTCGGCCCGGCTCGGCCCCGCCGCTCGCAGACAATTAGGAGCAGATAAGCAGAGCGAGAGGGAGGTTTTAGCCCTCCATTGTGCGTAATGCAGCGAAGGAAGAAGAGCAGAAAGTGGCATTGCTTTCAGGAGCCGGTGGAGCTCTTTCTGCCGGTGAAATCGAGACTGCAGCTGGGGGGAAGAGATTAGCTGGAAGCCAGAGAAAGACACAGAAATGGAAAGAAAGAGAGAGGAGACACGTGGAGAGAGAGTGTGTGTGGGAGAGGGAGGCACGATGAAGTTCCATAATGAGCAGATTTTGTGTTCTCTCGAGGCTCAAAGGATTCGAGATAAATCATATATTTCTTTTGCAGGGCATGAAGTAACTTTCTTTTGGACCCTGTTAATCAGCCCCTCGCCCTCTTCTGCTTTGTCTTCCTCTGTCATTCATTTGTCTTTTTATTGAGTGCGCGCTCCACACTGCCTCATTCCTCTCCCCATCTCACACCACAGTATCTTTTCAAGGCTTATTCTGATGCCTTTACTCAAAGCCAATGTCATCAATTCTCTCTTTAACCCATCATCTTTAAAACCCAATATCTTGACCCATTTGCTTTCATGGTCATCTTCTGTTCTCAGTCTCCTCTTCTGCTTTACTTTAGAGCTGTTTTTTAAATTTTCCTTCCATCTCTTTACTCCCACCCATCCTGCACTCAGTGGATCTCCCAGTCTCTCTCCATCCTCCTTTTTTCTTTTCTTTGTGATTCTTTCTAGGGAGCCCAGCTCGATTTTTTTTGCCATCCCACCCACACTGTAGCTCCGAGATCAGTGCTGGCTGCACGATCACACAAACTGTTCCTGGGACAGTCCTGCACTCAGGCTGTACTATCAGTGGAATGCCAGATTGAGTAACTGTGCCAAGCCTCAACTACAAACACAAATAGTTTGGAAACGATAAAACAATCAATAAATTGAAAAAAGTCAGCCATTGCAACAGTACTAATATCTCTCCTTCCTGCAGTTTTACATGTAACAGTATGTGTTTTGCAAATGTAAGAAATAAATGAAAGTTTTTTTCATTTTTGGGAGGGCATCTGAAGACATGGTAAATTATATTTTAAAGTGTAACCTTTGTTGAACTGTGGCCATAAAGGGGAATTGCAGAATAATGGCAAACTGAACTTCTTTCAGTTTTTTTAGTTAGTTGCTTTTAAAGACATCATTAGGTGACCTGGCTGAGGAAATAACAACAACGTCTCCATTCTAGTGTTTCAGTGTTTGTCTTGCTGTTTTACTCTGCAGCATCTGCAGTGTACTAAAATGTGGTGTTGATGAGCACAGTGCACTGAATTGAGTGTGTTTTATTGCTTTTGAATTCAACTTTAAATTTGCAAAAGAAAAAGTGTCTTGGTTCTTCTTTCAAATGTCACACAGTCTCATTATAAATGTGCAGCGGCAGAAAAAGGCTGTTTCTTATAAAAGCACAGCTCCATGGCACTCTTCAGCTGTGTTACACCACAGTAGACTGTTTTTATTATTAATTTTCATTATTATTGATATTTTTTTGGCAGAGGAATTCCACAATAAGCTGAAACACACACTCCTCTGCCCCATCATTGCCTTACAAGGTGTTTTGGTTACCATAATAGCAAACATTTGCTTACTTGCACATCCAGAAAACACAGAGGACCACTTGCATGCATTTGAAGTCCAGACAAATATTCTCTATCTTTTTTGTTCTGTTTCATTTTCCATCAGTTGTTAAGGGAAATGCATGTCTCTTTAGCTGCTAAATGCTCCACTATGTTCACCAACTAGTCAATAACAGTCTGTTTGCCGTTTGGTGCTAAACAGATTTATCCTTTTGCACAACAGCTGCCTGCTGCTGAGTAGAACTTGTTATCCGATCAACCAAAACAATGAGCTAACAGAGGCTGAAAAGTCAAGCGACAGTCAAGTGTTCCCTGAAAGCCCCTTTGCACCAAAAGCAACAACCCCAAAATAAAGAGCACCTTCAAAGAAATGTCTTCATTCACAAAAACATTGCAGAAGTGTCTCCTCTTCTGGAACACAACTTTCTTCCAGTTTTGCTCGCTCTCCCCGTTTCCTCCGCCTCATCTCTGCCTGTCCCCCAGAGACCACCCCCTGCAGACACACACGCCACATATCTATCTTTCTCCATTGGGATGCTGTTAAATGGGCATAGCCGGTTCCCTCCACTGGGAGCGTACAGTGAGGGAGAAGGCTGGGTAGCAGTGAGAGGTGGAGGCGAGTACTTAGCAGACTGTCGAAGAGCCCCAGCAGCCACCCGGCACTGCTGTGACGGGAGCTGTCTGAGGGGACTTGTTACCACAGCAGCTCATGGCGCTGTCTGTGTTCAGAGAGTTGATGAATAATTGGAGTTTGGGAGTAGGAATGAGTGTGTTGTGTCCTGTGCTGTTTGAATTATGGTTTTTCAAAGCGTTCAGGGTTTTCATCCACAAATGTTTTGGCACGGCAGCAGCAGTTAGACTGTCATGTGACAACGAAGGGTATGTGCATTCACGCCATTCATGTTAGGGATGCTCTATGTGATTTGCTGTGTTTGTTGTTTCATGAGAACAAAGGTACTTGAACTTAAGTAATCCCACTGAGGTGTCTAAAAAATGTGTTTCCAAGAACTGCAGCGCAGCTCATTAGGAGTGAGAGCACTCGAAACCAAAAATAGAAAATGACCCCAAATACAAGTTTTATTGCCAATGGAATAGGAAAACGGGGTGAGGCTAAACTGATTCTGCTATGAGCATCAGAGACGGCAAATTACAGCAATGTGTGTGTTTGTGTGTGTTTGTGTGTGTGTGCCTGGTCCATGTACTGCTTATGCTGTGGGGACATAAATCTGTCTACACAGCCACATTATGGGGACGCACCTTCCTCATGGGGACAGAACTCAAGTCCCCGTAAGATAAATCATTGAATTTTAGGGTGAAGACTCCAGATTAAGGTTTAGATTGAGGCTGGGGTGAGGGTTATGGATAGAGTTGGGCAAGTAGTGGTTACAACTACGGTAAGTCTTCAGAAAATGAATGTAAGTCAATGTAGTGTCTTCTGAAGCGATGGTACCATGACTGTGTGTGTGTGTGTGTAGCACATCGACCCGGAGTGCTGGAGGAGATCATTCATAACTTGGACTACTGCGATGTCCTGGTGCTGGGGGAGGAGCTGAGGCCGGAGCAGGAGTCCCTCCAACTGCAGCGCAGTGTTCTGCTCGGAAAACACCTCGATGCCACCAACTCCACCTCTGGCATGTCTATATATGGTAGGTTACTATGGTAACCTCACCAAAAGTACATGTGGTGAGCTGGTACCATGATGACACCCAACTATAACAGCCCTCTGCTGTCCCTGCCTCTTTCCACAGGTGTGGACTCCATGTCCAACTACGAACAGGTGATCCGACAGGTGCACTACTATAACTGGCGGCCCGGACAGCTAACAGAGAGAAGGTTTCGTCTCACCTGCTCGGAGCTCAACGGACGCTACACCAGCAATGAGTTCAACCTGGAGGTAAGCGTGACCTACAGCTTTCACTAAAGGTCAAGACTAATACAGATTTATCACTATATGATACAGTTTTAGAGTGAATGTGTTAATAAATAATAACAATTATTCAACTAATCTATTATCTGATGGACAGAAAATTATCTAAGTATCTTGAATATCAATTTTAGTCTTTATTCAAGCAAAAACCTCAAACATTCCCTGAGTCCCAGTGTGAGCCTGCTGCTGCTATGATATCATATGATAGTTTACTGAATATGTTTGGATTTTGGTCAGACTGTTGAAAACACATGCAATTTAAAGATGTCATCTAAGGCTCAGGAAAACATGCATGCATTTTGAATTATTTTCTGACATTTTATAGACACGTCTTACTGATTCTCCGAGAAAAAAATTACAAAACTAACTGCTAATGGAGATAATTGTTCAATGAAGCCCTGCTGACAATAAGATTATTAAAATGGAAATTTTAAGACCATACAAATCATTGAATATCACTCAAGATATTCAGCAATAGTAACAGCAATTTGTCACTAGAATTTTACAGCCCACAGGACCATAGTGCTTGAACTGGCAAAATGATTGAGATGATTCAGCTCAGGTGTCTGGTAACACTTTCCTTTAGAAAGCAAATTTAAAAATGAACCACAGTAGGCATTCATGTAGCATCATGTTCACCCTCGGTGGCAAAATATCTTTTGGAAAATAGCAACTGAGGCAAGGAAAAACCTTCAACTTATCTCAAAATTCCACACTCACGCTCAATTTAACGAAAACCGTGACATGAAAATTTTATGAACAATTTGTTTATTACCAACCATGGTAATGTGAACCTTTTAGTTAAAAAAAGGTGCACTTGAAATTCTAGCATCACTCCAAAACAATCAATGACTTTTAGATTTTGGTGCACGTCTTCAACAGTTTGTGCCTGGTTCAACATATCAAAAGAAAGCACACTGCAACATTGAGCATTTCATTTATAGAGACTGTGAACTGCTTTACAATGAGCCGAGTCATGTCAAGTCAGTTTTATTCAAAGAGTGCCAAATAATAACAGAAGTTATCTCAGGGCAGAGACCCAGCAATTCCCATCATGAGCAAGCACTTGGCGATAGTGGCGAGGAAAAACTTCCTTTTAACAGGCAGAGCAGTACAAGGTGGTGGGTTGGCGGCCATTTGCCTTGACCGCTTGGTTGAGAGAGCAAGAAAGAGAAGGAGGACACAGAACATACAGTAGCACAATGCAAATTCCATGTAGAGATGTAATAAGAATAGTTATAATAAGAAGATGACGAAGAAGATGATGAAGAAGACGAAGAAGATGACAGAAATAATGAAGAAGAAGACGATGAAGACGATGAAGAAGATGACAAAGAAGGCAAAGAAGAAGAAGAACAACAACAAAAAGCAGAAGACAGTAATAATGAGAAGAAGAATTGCAGCAGCAGGTGTTGCGCAGGAACACGGGGGCAGTAGCTGGCTTGAAATCACAGATCCAGACTCTACAGCTCCAGAGGCAGAAATACCTGCAGAAGGCAACAGGAGGAGAGACGAGAGAGACGAGAAAGAAAACAAAACTATGGGAGAGAGAACATGTCGAGCTCCTAACATGCATCAGTGGGATCAGAAATGTGTATCAGGCTTCTCTGGCAGGCAGAAACATTCACACACACTCCACCAGTAAAACACTGTTCTTACTTGATGAAAAACGCCAAAATCAGCTCAATGTGTCGACTAACTGCTGTTTGCTTCTGTCTCTGGTTTGTTTGACTTATTTATAAGTTCTCTGGTGTTTACTCGGAGGGAACAAAATATTTCACCAGACATAGTTTGAACCTTGGAGAGCGTTGATGAATCTAGTTTACATTTCACCTTCCTGCATTGAGCTGACCCTGTCCCCCAATAGGCATAAATGCATTCACTTTCCTGGCCTCTCTCTAAAACCTTTACTTTATCCTGTCTGGAATACATCATCCGAACGGGCCAAGGCAAGTTTAGACGTACAGGTGAGAAACACTGGGACTGAATGGACTTTCTAAAATCATCACTTCTGCTTCATCTGTTCCCAACCAGGTGAGCGTACTGCACAGTTCAGAAGCTGGGGAACATGTCAATCACATGGTAGCCCCGCCTCAGTATATGCAGGTGGTCCACCATCCATCCATGATTCATGACCTGTATCCGAGCCACAACTCAGGTAAGAAAACATGCGCTACCTTAGGGTGTTCATTGTCTTTGTAAATAAATCGTTTGGTGTATTAGATTCATTTCACCTTGTTTCATTTGTCCGGTATGCGGGTACACTAATATCAAACCTCATCAGGCCTTATGTAAAAGACGACTTGACGAAACACTTGCAAGCCCTCACAGACTGAAGGAGAAGAGCTGGAAATCAAACTCAGCTGTAAAAAAAAAAAAAAAAAAGAAAAGAAAGAGAGAGACCCTGAAGAGTTTTCATGTCAGCTGTCCATCTCGGGGTAAACATGGCAAGAGTCCAAGGTTTTGCTTTCTAGTTTGTTTTTCGGTCTGTTCATCAGACTGCTGCTCTCACACAGAGGTCCTCAGCGAGAGAAAGCAGTGTAAACTCTCTCCCTCTCAAACCATGCAGCGGGCTTATTCCCCTCCCTCGATGCATACGAGTCATCTGAAGTAAAGAGAACATGGTGAGGAGGAGAGACATTGGTCTTAATCTACCACACCAGATTTAATTATTCATCAGACTCTAATGGATTCTACTTAGAGTCCTGGAGAGTTCAGTGGCCAATGCTGTTAACAGCCCAGAGAGTTGGGGGTGTGTGTGTGTGTGTGTGTGTGTGTGTGTGTGTGTGTGTGTGTGTGTGTGTGTGTGTGTGTTTGTGAAAAGGAGGTCAGAGGAGCAGAGGGGCTGGTGGCTGTTTGAAATGAGGCCATGAATGTACGGCAAAAAAAAAAAGAGACTCATGTTTTTAGCACATGCATCAGATGATCTCATGATGTATGTAGAGTACAAAGTGAAAGGGAAACGTCAGGGTGTGTGTGTGTGTGCGTGTGTGAGTGTGTGTATGTACTCACATACATAGAACACTCACCCAAGTTACTCCGAGGGGCTGCACGAAGCTTCACTGCGAGGGAGATCAAAGGCCATGGATTTAGTGTGAAAATCTAGGGAACTAGACTGAATCAAATGATCATCTGAAGAGTCCTCTGTGAGGCTCACTCTCGTTAAACGCACACACTCACACACACCAGCAGGGACTGGTGGAGAGAGGGCAGGCGGAGAGAAGTCATGCTATCTCAGTAGGCTGGAGATCAGAGCAGAAGAAATAAACATTTTAGATCAAGGGAAATCCCTCAATGTGTGTTGTGGTTATGCTACTAAATAGGGCTTATGATACATCTTTGCAGGCGTGTACTGCTCTGAGACCTAAATTAAACGCGTTTAAATTTTTTTGAAATATATTTCAAACATTCTTACGCACGGCTCAGTTAAGTCCCTCCTGCTTTTTTTTTTCAGCTGAATCCAAACCAGCAGGCCTTGCTCACAAATTCAACTAAGAGTTTAAACATGAGGCAAGTAGCTGCTTTATTTTGCTGCTGGAAGCCATGAGAGTTAAACTGAGAGATAAAGTTTTAAAGTTAAAATTTAAGATTTTCTTTTTACAACGCAGAGTAATGATCAGGCGCAAACATCATAAGTAGCAATCTTCCACTTTTTCCTTGCGTGTTTCTTTTGCTGATGACAGAATAGGTCAGATTCATTTTGTCAAACGTCACTTTTGGATTTATATCGAACATTTTAAGAAGAAAGACCTTGTTAAGTTATCGCACATTGTGATGCTAAGACCGTTTGGTAAGGGTTGTAATGGTAAAAAAAAAAAACCAGTGGGTTAACCATAAATGTCTGCACAGTCACACATTACTAGATATGTGAGACTAAAACCATTGAAACTAAATTTTATATATATATATATGTCCTTGTTGTTGTTTATTTGGTGTACTGGTGTGGTTCAAATGATTATAGCAAAGTAATTGACAATCAATATTCAATTTAACATTATTCTGTTTATTGAATTTCAAATGTCAGCTGTCCAAAAAAACTATTTACAAAACCAAAATAAAAAAAAACATATTACACCAGCAGTCAGGGTAGACAAAAAAAAAATGAGTACTTGTCACTCTGGACACTAAGCCAATTCATTTTAGTCAGCTAATATTTCCCAGAGTGCTACCTGTTGGTTTCCCGGCTGTGCTGCGGCTAGATTACAGGGCTGGGTTGGTTTGTCATTTGCATGTGTTAATCTTTCTAACAGATAAACAAACAACCACTGTTTACCATTTGCAGCCTCCAGTCGTGTTTCTTTTTAGAGGAGGAGGTCTGAAAACACTGATGGATGTCCATGCTGGTGGGTGTGCGCGCGTGCTGCAGCTCTTTAATGTCATTAGCCTGCAAACACCAAGGCCACACTGGCCATTAAGGAGAGGGCGAGAGGGCGAGAGGGGAGGGGAGGGAGAGAGGAGGGGGTGTGTGCCAGGCAACACGTTGGAGGAGGGATCCAGTTGAGGTTGTGTTCTGAACTATTGTTAAATGTTCAATAGGCTAAACAACTGAGTTGAATTTGACTGAAACTGAAACACTGAAAGTGACAAATAAGTAAATTATTATTTTTTAAAAAAGGGAGGAAATACTATTTTCGCTGATGGATTTATTAAGAAAATTGTTTTCTGTGATTATGTCTCATTCATTCCTATAAAAGCTGCTCGCTGGTCACGTATGCTGAGAAAGGCTTCTGGCCAATCGAGCATGCAAACTAGAATCCCTCCAGGTCTGCTCCCCTCATACACAAATGGCACAAAAAAACTGAACGATAAAGACCTTTTGATCTTTCCATATTTTATTGGAGTGAATGAGAGCCATTTTGAGGTATTTGTGAAGCTCAGATAAACCTTTGCATGGTTTTAGAGCCACTCCTACTGTAATGAGTGTGGATGGGAGAAGTCTTTTGGGCCAGTGTGCATCACGTGATCCTGTAATAGTGAGTGACTTAACTCAAAATCACCTCACAGCCCAGAGCTGTTCCTGAAGGATTGGTGCTTTTATTAAAAGCACAATTTCACCCATCCGCTCACGTCGATGAAAGGTGCCGGCCTGAGCATCAGGAGCAGTTTGGTGCTCGGTATCTTGTCCAAGAACATGTGGACAGGTTGGATGGAACCACCTACCTTGCAGTCTGTAGATGCCTCATTCTACCTCTCGTGCCACAGCCACGCAAAGTCGTTTTGACCTGATGATGACACTAAATGAAAAGTCATGGGGGTCAACAAAGTTATCATAATTCATCCTGAGGGGACATGAATGTCTGAACAACATTTCATGGCAATCCATCAACAGTTGACTGACAGACTGATATTGCCATCCTGAGAGCCGTGCTGTTGCATGGCTAGAAATAGAAGTATTGATTAGTGTAGGCATAAAATGCAGTGAAAGCAGGCTGATATTGCCAAAAATATGACATTGTAAGAAAATCAATAAGCTGTCACAATAATTAAAGATCACAATCATCAACAGAGGGCCAATCTTGTTTAAAGGTTAAGAAAGCCTCCCGTACAGTAACTTGAGAAAGAAAATAAAAATCAATAGGCTATCACAAAAGGTATTCAATGTCCAAGGGACCAGATAACTATAAAAACAGTTAAAGAGGCCTCAGTTACAACAACAACAAAACCAATGACTCATCTAGAGCCTGACAGAAAATACACAGTATTACCTTAGCTTGGAAACTCTGTTTTTCCCTTCCAGGCCTATGCCCCTGCTCGCAGATATAAAACAGAGACCCATACAGGGCCCTCGTGTATGGAGGGCCCACAAAAATACTAGAATGAATAGCTGTGAGAGCGGGGAGGGGCCAATAGAGAATGCCTGTGTACAGCTTCCTGAATTATGTGCTATGCTCCTGATTGGGCGTGTGCTGTTTGAAAGACATGGGCAGGGATGGTCTGAGATGGAAAGATGCTTGAGTTGCATTATGGGATAGGCAGGATCCAGTGTTTTTGAGCTTGCTCCTTTTCAGGAACTATAATTCAGGATATTTAAGCCTGTGCTGTTTTGAGTTTTTTTTTTTATCTGCCTCCTGCAAGTACCACAACGTCATGGTTCAAGTGTAATACTAAATTAATGGAGTACCTCCTTAAAGTGTTTGAAAAGCATGAATCCAAAAATGTGTGCTCTGACAATATAATTTTTGAAGTCTACTGACTAAAACGTTAAAAATAAAGTGAGCACAAGTGGTTATTTCTCAGTTAAGTGAGAAAAAAGAAATTATAATAATTTTACCACACGGAGCGACATATTGAGGTAACCTCTCGCTCTTCTCTCGTCTTGCTCTCAGGAGTGCCGAGCGCTGCCACCGTGGTGATCGTGATGTGCATCGCTGCTCTGGTGGTGGTCGTGGTGCTGGGCATCTACCGCATCCACCTGACCCACCAGCAGGAGGTCAAGCTGGCAGAGACAAATAAAGAGTCGGACATGACCTGGGACGACTCGGCTCTGACGATCACGGTCAACCCGATGGAGGTAGGAGGGTGGGGGAGTGGAGGAGTGTGGAAGGATGCCAGGGAGGAGAATATGGGAGAGGAATAAGGGGATAAATGAAATGGACCGGGTATTCGTGACTGGAATATCTACAAGAGAAAATGAGTTATGTGCATGCTCCGCTCTCACATTAGGAATTAAAGGGAAAATGATTCTAATTTCTTGCTTTTAAAACAAATTTCTGATCATTTAGTTTCTGCAACTCTCTGAATATTTCTTACCACAGAACCTGGAGGAGCCCCAGGCAGCAGAGGAGGAGGCCAGCGAGGAAGAGGAGGAGGATGAAGAAGAGGAGGAGGAGGATGACGAGGAAGAGGAGGAGGAGGATGACATCACCAGCGCTGAGTCAGACGACAGCGAGGAGGAAGTGGACGTCCAGCTACCCAGGATGCAACGCCAGAGCAAGAAGGGCCAAAACTGGGACAAAACAACAATATCTTATTGAGACACACATTCACAGTCACTCACACACACACATTCTGCAACACGTCCATACTGAAACCTCAAATCAGATGGTTGAAACAAAAAGACATTCTGTGATGTTGATGCTCTAAAAATGAGGTAATATCTCCCCCTACTGGAAGACTACACTGAAATACACACACAAACACACACTGCAATGATTTAGCCTTGTCAGAAAACCTCCTGTTTTATACAGCTGATAAGAAATAATGTGACACTAAAACTGCTCATCCTTCTTAAAAGGGACAGCTCGGCAAATTTAGGTCTTCCCCTGTGAGCTGTTTTTTCCTCGAATGATCTCTCTCCCATTCCAGCCGCACCACAACTACAACCTTTAGTCAGATAAAGCCGTTTGATTGATCCCATTTTGTCAGCTACCATACATTCAGTTTGATGTGTCAAATTCCACAGTGAGATCTCTGATGTCCCATGAAAATGCAAAACAGTCTTTATTTAAGAAAACTGAGTTGCAAAAGCAAAGAATCTGACTATTTTTGGTTTGTATACTTCATGTTATTTATCAGTCTTTATTCTAGCCTACGTGGCAAAGCCAGGTGATTTTACAGAAATAGCATATTTTCAATGGTACTCAAAAACAAAAAAAGATGATCTGTGTGTAGTCATGTTGAACTAGCCAAGGGGTCTGAGTTCTGGTTTTTTGGGGAAAGACAGAGGAGTCTCCTTGTAAATTTTTATACGCTCCTTTCTTGTAAATAGTGAGTATAGTAGGTGACCCACCCCTCACCCCCACCCCCTAACACCACTTTCTCCACCCAGAAACCCCCTCCTCTCCACCGGTACACAGCACACACGCCACCTCTTCATATGTATGTACGTATCCTGAACCCTTAGCCTGCAGGAGTCTTTACTGAACCGGCCTCTCAGTCCTCTATGTGTGTTTCTAGCTCAGTGTTCAGATCATTCCAGCCGGCTGCCAGTCGGGTTTGTTAGGATGGATGTGCCACTGCCGTCGTAGTGACTAGGTCAGTTAAAGCTGCACTAGGCAAGACGTTCATGCGAGGAGGCACCGTTCTTATACATCTAAATCACACAGCAGGGATGCAACAGAGAGTCCCCTCAGTACTCATGTCCAGTCCACAAGACTTGCCCAAATGAAATTGAAGCCTCAGGTGTGGTCACAGCAACGAGGTCCTGAACAACGGGTCCTCATTGAAAGAAAGCTGCATCATTAATTCCATCATCTGTTCCTACTAGTCATTAATGCTGCATTGCAGAGATGTTGGCAGAGAAAAGTACAAACAGGACTGGTGGAATTTGAAATAGGAAAGTCAATAGATGCAAATAACTGATATCAACATCAGAGCCAGACTGGCCATTACAGGATTTCTGAGGCCAATACCAATATCTTTATTTGACTTTTTAACATGTGAATTATATATGGGACAATTTTTTTCTAACATAAAAGCATAGCATAAAGTAACATTGTATTTGATAGGGATCCTTTAAATTTTGTTATTAAAGAATTGTGACCAAAATATGTACTGAGTGGAACATTTTACTCTCAAAACACAATATTAACAACAAATACAACACATAATTTTGAACAATTAACTTAACTTTAAAAACAAATACAACAAAATATTAAAGAAAAATAAGGCTAAAAAAAGTAGTATTTTTTATATTTAAAATACTATAATACATTATATAGAACTATAATATAAATAATAATATATAGTGTGGGTAAGACTGTATTATAAAGATTAAAGCTGCACCACTCAATATTTTTATATCAACAATGAATCAAATGACGACATGTAAAATGAAAGGTGTCAAAAACTCCAAGGTGACAAGGTCCCCTCGACTCTGCAGACCGTTTTAATGTCTCTCAGCTCACGGTTTCAGTTTCACAGCTCACCACTTTAGAGTCTCGTGGCTCTTGTCAGAATCAGTTTCCCCAGCCGGTGAACATAGTGGAGCATTTAGCAGCTGATGCTATTTTTTTCCCCCTCAGGAGCTGGTGGAGACCAAAGCCGAGCTAAAAAGAGAGTGAATATTTGACTTACAGTTCATTTAGCAGGTGGAAAGAAACACAACTCCAAATGAATGCTGTGTGTTAGATGTGTAAATAGTCTGCTAACATGTTCACCATATTAACTATGTGTTGTGATGTCAATGTTGTGTTTTCAAATTATTAGGTTGCTCCTAAGCGGCCAAAAAAATATATTAATGTAGATTGAGCACTTTTTCAAAACATATGCTTGGCATTCCTTTGCTTGTTTCTTTACACTCAGATACAGATATATTTGTGATGAGCTAAAATTGGCCATTAACAGCAGTCCAGTTGATGTATAACAATAGGAACTCAGCATGCACTTGAAAAGCTGCACAGCATTACTTTTACGTCCATAAAATGTACACTTTTTTGTCACCTTCATTATAATAGTCTAATGAAAGTTGCTGGCTAATGCTGCCAAATATCACTGACACAAAATTAACTGCCCCATGTGGAAAAATACTCCCTTTCCTGTTTTTTTCTTAGTTGGATTACAAGAATTCACAGAGCAATTACACTGTACCTGCAAGAAACTTTTAAAACGTCTACCTTTGAATGAAATGCAGCATTAATGAAAGACATTAATTTCTATGGGCGATGTCACATTACATAAATCCCACTTCAGTAGCAGCACATGGGGCCGCCGAATTGCGAAGCTGCCTAGTGCAACTTTAAGATAAAAGGACAGAGAGGTGAGAGCATTTGGCAGTGTCACATTTGACATAATCAGAAAACCCAGTGGAAGGTTTCTTCACCTTGAAGTGAAAGGGCATTAATCTCTGGCTGTGGCCATCCTGAATCCAGTTTGTCTGCAATGTTGGATAGCAAAGAGTCCATAAACAACAGAAACACATGTGACGCGTGTCGCGGCTGATAGCGCAGCCAAGTTTGGTTAAAGTCACAAACACTGGAAAGTTTCCTCCTCTGACCTAGTGAACCTTTGACAGCCGTCCTGTGGGTGCAGCTGGGAGAACCTACTGTATGTGTATACTGTAGCTATATGTTCATGTAAAGATCTCATACGTTGTTTAAGAGTTTTCCTCATCTACTGTGACACCTAGTCTTGTGACGTCACCTCCCTCCTTGCACCCCCCCTTTTCCCCCCCGGAACCTTTGGTGGATTTTGCATCGGCCTGAGCCCTAATGTTGTCCTGACGTTTGTTTTAGAAGAGGAGGACGGTGAAATTGACATGGAAACCTTGTATAATGTGTAAAAGTTTTTTTTAGTTATATTTTTTTCTCTCTGGACTCTTTGGTCTGTTTTCCTTTGGAATGGTCACTACAGCACTTTCTGTAAATTGGCCAATAAAAACTTGTTTTGGAATCTAGCTGTGGGTCTCTTATTTGTGTGATAGTTGGTGGTTCTGTGTGAGTTCCTGTGTTTCAGCATTTTACAGATTTCCCTTCAGTTAGTCCCATCAGTATTGCATTATGCATGTAACTACAATTCAATCTTTTGTCCATTATCTGATTATGAAAGTTTAGAATTTTATTCTAAAAGTGGAAAGCTGCAATCAGTGAGGGAAAAAAAATGCATCAAGTTAAGTTATTGTTTTGTACATTTGTGAAGCTGAAAATCCCTTTAGTGGAAATAATATGTCAGAAATATTTTTAAAATCAAACTTCATTGTATCGTTTAGAGACTCGTTTAAAAAAAAGAAAAGAAAAAAAACTTGCCAAAATTTCAATACTTATGTTTTTGCACAGTCTATTTACAGCAGCATTAGATTTGATTCAAAGCTGGAGGCAGTTTTTTTGAAATTTTCTCCAAAGACATTAATTTAATTGAATTCAATCAACCATCCGCTCTGTAAACTACTTATCCTCTCCAGGGGAAGGTGCGGCACTGATCCCGACTGGATTACTTTTTATTCGTTTATAAAAGACTCAGCGCTGTATCAAATAAGCATGGTAAAGCCAGCAGACATGAGGAAGTTGTACAAAATGTCATTACTGGTGTGCTTATTCTTCCTCTGCCCTTCTATACTGAGGTCCTGCAGTGCTGTTTTTCAATCAGGTTTTGTTGCTTCTACACTCATATGACTGTAAAAAAAAAAAAACCAGACACACACCATCAGGCTGGGGGTGGTTACTGTTACTATTACTGTTATTATTTATCAAATAAATCCATGGAGCCACAGCAGGGGGCCCCTCAGGAGCGCTGGGGCCTTGTGCACAGTGAAAGTGCTGGCGAGACATAAATATGGATATTTCACTGGCAATCAAGGATGGGAGCTTACATTGCTTTATTAAGCCTGCTCAACAATCTTGGTTGGTATAATAAGAGCACAGGCAAAGCTGAGGTGAGTAGAAACATATTATTAGACATGTTTAGGATGCGTCTTTTCCTGTGTGGGAGAGAACAGAAGCTGGAGTTTGGTGTCTGTGCTGCCTATCTGTGGCTGTTAAACTGCTCTGTCCAATCTGAGCCCAAAGACCAAGCCTGTACTAATATGGTCCAAATGTCAATAGAACCTACTTTGTCTGTCTGCTGTGTTTTGGTTTGTGGCATTTTTAAACAGTTGAATGAGGAGTTTGGAAACATGAGCTGATCTATAGGACCGTGTGCTCTCCAGGGTGCTGAAGTGCTGCTCAGCAACACAGACACTCACAGCTGGTCAGACACGAATGATAATCATATACCACTGTAATAGTTTGGGTTGTCTTTCTCTTCATTCATTAGGTAGCAGCCATGATGGTACAGGTACAGTTGGTCTACGGTTCCTGTTCTAGCTTTGAGGGATCACAACTGCACGAAGTTCTGTTTTTTAAACTTTATATTTAGTCAGGAACAATATTTTCAAAAAAGAGGTGTGTGTTCTTGTAGATATATTAAAGACCTGCTGCAATGAAAATCAAGTTTTCAACGCTGTTAACATGTCCATGGGATGTTTTTATATGCTACAAGACGTATCAGGAGCTGAATAAGCAGCCAACACCGCGGTATTGTGAGTATTTCCACGTTGGAACTGCAGTGAACCAATGACAGTCACAGAAACAAGAATTCAGACGGATGTGTGTGAATGTGATAATTTCATAATCCTTTTTGCACTATACTTAATTGAAAACAGTGCAAAGAATATTTTTATGTTTGATCTCATCAACTTCATTGATTTTTGTAAATATCTGCTTATTCTGAATTTGATGGCAGCAACATGTTTCAAACAAGTTGGGACAGGAGCAACAAAAGACTGTGAAAGTTGTGGACTGATCCAAAAACACCTGTTTGGATCAGTCCACAGGTAAACAGGTTCATTGGTAACAGGTGATAGTATCATGATTGGGTATGAAAGGTTCATCCTGGAAAGACTCAGTCAAGCAAGGATGGAACAGGAATATAACTGTTGAAGGTAAACACAGTTCATTAGTAAATGATTCTGTTTTTATTTACATTTCACGCAGCGTCCCAACTTTTTTTTTTGAATCAGAGTCAACTCCTCACCTCAGTTTAGCAGAACCGTAAAACCATTGTCGGTAAACACAGCTTGTTTGCAAATAATTACATTCTGTTTTTTTGGATTGCGGTCTCACTTTTTTGGAATCAGGCTTGCAGTTTTCTGTTTTCGTCTTGTGAGCAGCTCCTTCTTTTCCCTTGTGAATTGCATTGCAGAACAACAGTGTCCATCAACAGCACAGTCTAAACAAAGCTTTCTTGTAGTGTGCCTGACTGTGGGACTGTATGTGCTGACTGTTTGCATACTTCATTTTGTCACTTTTTTTAAGCGTGAACTCTACATACTCACAGCCTTCTTAGAATTGGTATGGCACATTAATCTGGGACACACCTTAGGAAAAAGTGAGGAAAAGTGTGTAACGCAGATATATTTGTTAAATATTATGATTATGATTGTGGGTTGTTATGGTTTTTTTTCTACAAGTAATCACGATTGTGGTTCCTTTGTACCATCTTTAGATTAAAGATAAATGGTGTTTTGTCAGGAGCACATTATAGCACAACAAGATGGCTTTCAAATGTACTAATACTGCAGCTAAACCATTTCATTTCATTTTACTATTTTAAACTCCTCTTTTAATAGAAATACCTATTTCACACACATTTAACACATTTAATTTGATTTAAATGTATTTTCACGTATCCTGCAGCTGACAAGTGCCTCTGTTCATTTCTGGAAATACACCATTAATTGTCTCTTGACTTGAGCCTTGTGCCAAACTAAAGAGTGGTGGGATTTGGAGTCCATGATCAATAGAGTGTCTCCATCTAGTGGCTACTGACCACACTGCACAACTAGGTACCATCATTTCAAAGCCGGTGTTAAATTCTGGTAATGTTTCACAGTCACTCCTCAGCTCCCCGAGTCCTGCTCTATTCTTTTCACACTTTTTGTCACGGCACACAGAGGTATTAATGATCTAATTTATGATTTCAGCCTTGAGCCAATCAGGGATTAGCATGATTTTTGAGAACCTAGCGTTACTAAAACCCCATTAGCTGTTCTAAAATCAGTGTAAATGACAGCCCGAGAGACTCACTGCTTGCATAAACTGGCGGCAACACGGCAGCTGAATATAAACGAATTAAAATATTCACAAAACTTTTTATTTTCCTGGGTAGAGCAGGGGAAGCCCCAGGCACTGTCACCTTCATTCTCGACTCACAAACAAAAATAGACTGGATTCTGCATAAAAACCCTTCACTCCGCCAAACTACTCCAGACTGCAGCAAAACTATAAATATCTGTAATTATACACTCATGTAATTATCATTTAAATTCTTTATTTAAATGGTTCTACAGACAGCCAAGCCAGGAGAGAGATGGACATACAGGATGCTGCCTCTTTCTCGTCATTGTTGCTCAGATGATGTCAGCCAGTGTCAAAGCTGTGATTCACATCCCGTCAATCACAGAAGCATCCTGTGAGTGGAAGTTGAGGCAGCAGCATATAAATAATGAAGTCCAACCAGCCTCAAACAGAAACAGAGTGCATTTATTGCCTTATACATTATTGATCATGTTTCTTTTTACTCCGAGGCAATTAGAATGATGTTAAAGCCTTAATTGTAACCTCGAACAGCTGAAAGCAGCAGTGGGGAAAGAGCAGCGAATACAATTGAGGGAATGTGAGGAATTCGACTGTTTGATTTGCACACAAACAGTGCCGATCTGCTCTCTGAGAGAGCCAAACCGCACTGTAATTTATTTGGACAAAGGTAAGCACGAGATGTGAGCGCGGACAAAAAACAAAGGCAGTGAACCAGAGATGGAAGCAGAGCTGTTCTCCCACAGCAAAATACAAGCGGCTGTGTGATATTTGAAAGTAATAGCAGATGGTCACACAGTGGTGGCTGGTGTGCAAAGGACTTTAAAGGTTCGACCAGTGAGCCAGTGCACACTCAAGAGTCTGATGCCATTGCAGCAAAACGTGGCCTTTAAATGGCAATTACGGTAAAGCCCTATTTTTACATATTTTGGTCAAATGACCAGAAATACGTCGAATAAAAGTGCTTGTTTTTGCCACTGAAAGGCTCAGATTGTTATTCTACAGGTCTGACAACATTATGGGCAGGATCCCTACAGAAACTTTTTGTTAAAGTCATTATATCGCTCTGTTCAAAGTCACCAAAGTCACAGGTCGTTGCTGGTGCCTCGATCAGTTTGTTTGATTGATTGATGATTGACTGTGTGACTTTGATGTTTTAACATGTTAGTTTGGATCCAAACTAACCCTGTAACCCTTTCACACTTGTGGTCACTTCAATCTTAATACTCCTGCAAGCAACATACAGAACATTTACACTCTCCAGTTATAGTCAGTCCCCTACAGCATGATTTTCACATAAAGTGGTAGAAGGTGATGGCAGGGCTAGAAAATTTAATCTGACAGCAGGGTCATTACCCAGTTGCAGTCCTTTCTTAACATCCTGACTATCTCTTTTGAAACCATTGTTGTGTATTCTTGGTACAAAAATATCTTCTCTCCTGCAGAAGCACAAGGAGGAAGCTGTTGCACGACTGACACTTGTTCATGGATTTGACAATGGCTGGACTAGTTTGAGGTGAGTTTGATGGTTCATTCTTGACTTTGTGAACAGCTCAGAGTCCACTCACTTGCTTCTTCTGGAGCTTTCAACTACTCCACATGCAAAAAAAGAAAAAAGCCATAAGCTCTAGCAAGCAGGTCAGTGCACCTTAAGTTGAGATTGTTTTGGCAACTGGTCTCCATGGTTGAAGCTGCAGTAATTGATCTTGGCCACTTGGGGCAGCAGAACCAAGCTGCAAAAAACATTTTCGTCTTTTATGTTGGCAGGTTGGATTTGTTAGCGGTTTCCTCTTTAAACAGTTGATAAAAAAAAAAAATAGCTTTAGCATTGAGTTGAATCTAAGTCCAATGTTGAATGAAGGAAATGTTTTTAACGGCTAGTTGTTGAGTGAGAGAGTAAAGCAAAACAGTAAAGTTGGGGGTAAGAAAAGCAGAACAGTGAGCTAAAGGATGCTAAAATGTTCTGCTAAACTGAAAGTGAGGAGTCGACTCTGATTCAAAATAAGTTGGGACGCTGTATAAAATGTAAATAAAAACAGAATGCAATCATTTACTAATGAACTGTGTTTACATACAACAGTTATATGAAGTGTACCTGTGGAATGATCCAAACAGGTGTTTTTGGATCAGTCCACAACTTTCACAGTCTTTTGTTGCTCCTGTCCCAACTTGTTTGAAACATGTTGCTGCCATCAAATTCAGAATAAGCAGATATTTACAAAAATCAATGAAGTTCATGAGATAAACATGAATGTTTTGTCTCTTTACTCTTTCAATTAAGCATATGTGAAAAAAGGATTAGCAAATTATCACAATTATCGGTTTTATTTATGTTTTAGACAGCATCACATCTTTTTCGGAATCGGCACTGTAATTGTGGATGGTAGTAAAATAGAACAACTGACCAAACCCAATGCAGGTGAAGACTGTGCGATATGATCGGAAGCTCCAGAACAAGCAAGTAAGCGAACCTTGATTTAAGATTGTCTTGTCAACTACATTGAGGACATCCACTCTTCCTCCTGTACAGCAGAATATTCACAGCTCTCCACTAAGTCCCTTTCATAATCACCTCGTAAACAAACCCTCTTACTGACATGAGATTACACTTCATGTTTGTACAGTCAAACAATTACAGCTCCTCACACTCCGGTGGCCAGCAGCACCACACCACTCCTCTCTCAAGGACACACTAATCCACTTTGTTCTAATTATGAGGCCACCGTAAGAGTGGTGTCTGGAAAATGAGCTTGCCACTGTAAATAATTAAGCTAATCAATGCATGAATTAGCTAAGTTTGTGTGAATAATTATAAGTAGTCAGTTCAACTAACATGACTTAAAGGGGAACTATTACCAATACCAATTTTAATAAGGTCAGTTTATTCATCATGTGAAGTTCCAGTCATTATCTAAAACTGTTGTATAATGTCTTTGTGGCTCTGAGCTCTGTCAAGTTTGTGAATATAACCCGGATGATGTTGTAGTGATGTCATCAGGGTTATCAAGGCCTGGGCTTGGTTGGCTTCAATTCATGGAGTTCGAAAGAAATATGTGGTAGAGAGGACCTAGTAAAAATACTGTTGGTTGCATCATGGGAAATGTAGGCTTACCAGGGACTAACAGTTAGGATGTCGTGGCCTACGTGGGTTAAGTTTTTTTGAGCTTGTAAACTAAGCACTTAGTCAATCGACAGAGATTCAATAAAGAAGAATTTGGTCATTAATTAAACATTTAAGTCATTTGTCAAGTAAAATTCAGCAAACACTCTGTGATGCCAGCTTCTTCATTGTGAGAATTTGCTGCTTTTTTGCTCTGAGAAGACGTGATGGATATTTTTACTATTTTCTCACATTTCCAGACTAAATGTTTCATGAATTAATCATGAAAGCAATTTGAAGAATAATTGATAGCCACTCTAGTTTTTCCGATTCTTTTTAAAAAATCAGTCTCTTGCGATTCCTCCAATTCTACTGAACTAACAGTAAGTAAATACAAAATCACTGGAATGCCTCTTTAAAATTTGATTTACATTCATTTTCATGGAGACTTAACGATAGAAAACTATTTTTTTTTAAAAAAGAAATTTAATGATTTATGTAATGGGGACTTTATTTTTATTTTTTTTTAATTTCAATCGTACACACACACACACACACTACATACATCACATCATCTGAAATATTCATGTGTTAAAAACACAAATCTCTTTTTCATTTGTATTTTTTGCCATATATTCATGTCCTTATTTCAAACCAGACCCTCTGCTCCTGACCTCCTTTTCTCAGTTTAAAATAAGCTGTAGTGTTGTATTACCTGCAGATGACCAAAAGGTGGCAGCAGTAGTGTAGCAATTATTGGCTCCATCCGGATCAGTTCGTCGGTCTTGAGTCAAGGCCGCATGTGGGGTCAGTTGATATGCAGATACAGGTCACAGAGACCAACTGATTTGTGTTTTTTAAATTTTTTATGAAAACAGGTTTTAAAACTATAATTCCCATGCCGCTCCCATTGTGCTGCTCAGTCAAGTCAAACCTAAATTAACATGACACAACTGCACTGCCACCGCATTGCGACTTGTCACCACCACCATCCATCAGGATCCAGTGAACAAGAGGCTTTTCAGTTAAAAAGCAACCATCTGTGAGTGCTTATGTTGAAACAGAGGCATGTTTTCTATTACAATAAAGACATCAAAACCAGGATAACAGCATTAAAGGTCATGAACCTCAAATCCTGCCTGATGTTGGCTGGCTTGTGTTTTTAAAAAAAAGTTGCAGTGGGCACAACGCTGAGGAAACAGGACAGGCCAGTGGGCATGGATGACATTGTACACGCTTGCACGCTGACGTCACAGAGCGTGTGCGTAGATATGGGGATTTTTTAAAAAAAAAAAAAAACTTTTGGCACCGAGTCAGTGACAACAGAGGCTGCTGTGTGTGTTGCTCTGATGAGATTATGAGGTCATCCTCTGAGCCAAGCGGTTTGATGGGACTGCCAATGTGCACACACACAAAACCACAATATTTAAATACACGAATGTGAGACACAGATGAGTCTGTTGTATTGCCTGTAGGCTGTGGCCAGTAATTAACCTCGGTGTGTATGTGTGTGTGTGTGTGTGTGTTCCCAGGGATATGTTATCACTAATTTTAGATGCACCCTTGCAGTAAGGTGGCTTGTTTTTGCCTAACAGGCAGCGGGTGACATTTGAAAAGGTTGAGATAGCAGGCAGGAGGTCCAACTGGAACCCTCTGAAAATATTAACAAGCACACTCAATGGGAACTTCGTACCAGCTTGTTTTACTTCTCACTTACACCTTTTAACTGAAAAAAAAGAAAAAATGACACTCCTCTAGCAAATTTCATACTTTTGTTCAACAAAAAAACCCCACAAAAATAAAAAAGTTGGTGATGTACGGAGGGAGGCCCTGATGGTACAGGGGAGACAGACAGAAGGAAAAGATGAAGGATGGATAAGAAAAGGCACCGTACTGTTATTATTGGGCCTCACACCGAGTTCCCCTACTGTGAGTGTGTGTGCGACACAGAGATAAGAGTATGACTCATGCATACCTTCACATAGACTCCAAAGGCACCCAGGTAGCGTTTGAAAGGAGCGCTGCTGAAATTAGAAGTCAGTGTTCTGACCATTTACATGCTCATTAAGCTGCTGTTTAGCAAACATCAGGATGAGGAGTATGAATATTTTATTTTTGCACCTCTGAAGCTTTCTTCCATATATTCAGCAATGAAAAGTGTCTGTGCCGTTATCTCCACTCAGATGTTGAAAAAGAACACAGCTGAAA
This sequence comes from Holacanthus passer, assembly GCA_025331565.1. Lineage (NCBI taxonomy): Eukaryota > Metazoa > Chordata > Actinopteri > Pomacanthidae > Holacanthus > Holacanthus passer. Next base: position 1,547,110 of record JAFREQ010000038.1, read on the forward strand.
ATAGTCCTTCTTTCTTCACTTGTTCCACCTTCTTGTCTTTCCTTCACCACCTCGTTCCCTCCATCTCCACTCTCTGCTACCCCACAACACCCGTCCTCCTTCAGCCCGACTCGCTCTCCTCTTTTTCTACCATCTTTTTTTTCATTTTACCTTTACCTTTCCTGCGGTTATCAACGTTGAGCTCCAGCTGGGGGAACCGAGTGTTCAGGTAAGTATTTGAAGAGTGTTCTGAGCTCCGGTCTGATAGCTGTGCCGTCACTGAGGCTGAGCTGCTCTCACATATACAGGATTGAATTCAGGGCTGAATGCAGGACTGAAATGATTAAAATAGACTTCATCAAATGAAAATATTTTATTACTGTTTTTATAATTTGACATATTGCATATGTTGCAAAAATAGTGGACATTTCATTCTATGATGTCTTAAAGTGTGAGGATTCAATGCTTTCTCTGTTTTATATCACTGTTACTTATCTTTGGGTTCTGGACCATTCCTCAACAAAGCAGCAATCTGAGGTTGTCACCTTCAACTCTGGAAAATTGTCATCAGCTTTTTATTTTGCCGCTTTAGTACATTTTATAGACTAAACAGCTAACGAAGAATCAGTAGCAAAAATGATCAGCACAAGTTGAATCAATATATGAGTCCTTGGTCATGAAGTCATCTAACATGTTGATGTTATGTAGATGTAATTCATACCATCTCACCTCAGTGTCTTAGCAAGCTAACAGATGCTAATTAGTTCTAGCACAGAAGAGGCTGATTGAAATGATATTAGTTTCTATTGAATCATAAATCAAAATTGTGGATAAATTCAAATGTAAATCTGATGATGGTGCTGGATGACAAGTCAGATGATCACCAAAGTGCTTACAATTCTTCCTGAAGGGGACATGAATGTCCAAAAAATTTTATGACAATCCATCTTTTAGTTGTCATGACATTTTACACATTTTTTTTTCAAAATCACAAAAGTCAGGCTCATGGTGAAGCCACAGGAAAAGTCAGGGAATCACAAAAGCCTGTAGGAGTCATCCTCTGGGTACCAGGACGATGATGATGATGGTGGCAAGGTAGATGTAAGGTAACAATAAATAGAAATTATCCTGACAAAGGAAGGTCTTGTCTACTAAAGCCAAAACAAACCATTTTAAGTCAAAGATGGCGTAACATTTCTTAATCAACCCGAGTGAAGTGTTTCAGTGTTTCAGCAATACTGTGCTTGGTGCTGCCACTGGTGGCCAAAAGATACATTGCAATTACTACTTAATAAACGTTTTTAAAAAAGCAAGGTCAGTGTGCTTTAAATAAAGTGCATGTTTGCTTGTAAATGATTACGTAAATGTAAAACAATGACTGCCTTTGAGGAGAGACTTTGTATACTACAGTCCAAAGGTTTGACAGTTGGACAAAACAAGTAGCTTAATTATGTCAAGTTGGACTTTGGCAAACAATTTTTCCCTACTTTGTGACATTTTATCATCCAAACAATGAATCAATAAACTGAGACAATAATAGTCAGTGAAAGGCCTAAACTCACCATGTTCAGAATCTTCTTGTGAAAATTCCCAGTGAACTCTTGTACAGTCTGTGTGTTGCTTTCACTTCATCAATTCTGCTTCCCTAGGACAGATATGTGGGGGTAGGAGTATTGCAAGGGTGGAATTTCCACTCTGCAAAATCCTATGTTTGCCCCCCTCCCACAACTTTTATTGCTTCACGTTGATTTTCTCAGTCAAGTCTCTCTGAGCATTGTCTTTTCTCTGTCCTGCAACACAGTCCAGATGAAGAGAAGGGAGAAGAGAATGGTTGATAAAAAAATGTTGATACACTTATCTGAGTCTCCTTCAATTACTGTGCCAAAGTGTTCTGGGGACTTTTTGACTTTTTTCTCTGACTACACACAGGCTGCCCGGCCTTATTGCTGGAGGTTGTTGGGGCTGTATGCAGATGAAATCTATATTTTAATTTACAGTTGTAGGATGTGTTTCTAAATTATCTATCAGATATTTATAAAGGCAATTAAAAGTGATTTTCAATAGGGTTACAATACCGAGGTTCCATCACTATGAAAAACACAACAACCAATTTAAGCAGAATTTCTTTTTTGCTCAATTTAAGTGCTTCTCTTTTTTTGGTCTATTTTTTGTTTTTATCTTTACTTCATTGGACACCCCCCACTTCTGGAACCAAAACCCTACTCCCCTCCGAGACTGGATGGGTCACAGTTTCTTTTTCATACTCCCATAACCACTTTAAATTCCTTCCATTTTAACTTGGTAAAGATTTTTTGACACTTCCTAACAGCAAAATACTCATTTCTCGAAATGTTTTTCAAAGTTGTAAAAATACTAAAATATATAGGCTATTCAGTCTTTTCCTAAAACTCTTAAAGATGAATCACAAACTACAACCTGAAAGTCAACAACAGCGGAACAGATAAAGCATCTTTGATGTTGTTGCTGAACATAGATTGAACATAAATGGTCACATCCTTATCTGTGGCTCGTGCCTTACTTTGAGGATTTTTGTCCTCTGAAGATATCTCCATGTGTGATCTGAAGGAGAGAGCCACGAGCGAGGGGAAATCTGAAATGTAAGCTTTTACATGACTTACCAAGCAAAGCAGGCGCAGGATTTTTCCTCCATAAATTATGGATCTGTGCCTGTCTCTGTAGCAGACAACCGACCTCCAACCATCCATCTCTTCCTCAGCTCACTCTGCCACTCTCCATATATGCATAAATGCATATGTATAACATGTATGCATAGATGGGGGAAGAAAGGGAAGAGGACAGAGAAGAACAGTGTGATGGACAATTATTTTCTCAAATACTCTTTTCATAGCTGAAACACACACCTTTTACCTCCAGTAAAAGCAGGTGAGGCAGAAGATAAAGCTCTACGGTGGCAAATACTCTTTTGAGAAAGGAAAACGGGGATGGGAGGATTTAAATAGCCTGAGCAGAGCGAGTAAAAAGGAGAGGGATGAGAAAGTTGGCAGAATGTGGTGGAGGAGAGGAGGCAGAGGAAAAGACAGCGAGATGAATTGAAGTGAAGCCTCACTGTCAAGAGGCAGCTAAATATGGATCTAGCAAAGCCGAGTCACTTTTAACCAGATCAAACAAGTCATCAGCTTTAACTTTCAGCCTTGTTCAATAATCCTTTAAGGGACTGCTCCCTGCATTATTGAACAGCAGTGCAGGCCGAGGCAGACACATGCTACAGCTGGGGATCAATTGCAGACTGGAGTTTATCACAGATCTCATCTCTCTGGAGTGACTTGCATTTCACTGTCTTTTTATTTTCATTTATTTTGCTGTCAAAATGTTAACAAACACGTGTACTGGAGCACAGTGTTCAGCCAGTTATCAAAGTCCATCTTGCTCAACAGACACAATTATGTCATCGTTATTAAAACATTAAATGTTTATGTCCATCAACTGTCCTGCGTTCGTGCTGGTCATCTCCCTCTAAGAGCGGAGGGAGAGATGCCTCTCAGTGCGATTATGATATCTACACAGGCTGCACAACATTAATGGATTTTCTGTTGGTAGTGCCAGGGAAAGCCACGCTGAGCTGAACTTTGATCACACAACAGGCTTTGTTGTGTTCAGAGCCTGCCCTGGGATGGGGAATGTGGTTTAGTGCCAGCTCATCTCGACTCTACACCAAAACCAGCATCTGGGACTTTGACAGCAGCAAAGGATTTTCTGTCACAGTAGACCTTTGTAGTTTATGTTATTGACAGGGCTGCACATAACTTTTTTAGTCAGGTACACAGCTGAGTACCAGGAGATGGTGTTTGGTACTCACCATATATATATATGGTGTGGTCTGAGTAAACACAACCTTCCTTGCTGTCCTCCTGTATAAAACCCACCTATTTTGTCTGCTAGATGTAGATGTGAACGACTTATCCTGCACCACATTAGTCATTGTTAGCTTCAAGCCCCGACACATCTAAGAGCCACTTTTCAAACAAGTTTTTTCTTCTGTTTGGCTTCAGTTTCTTTGTGGGTGGTGAAGACCAAAAAAAAGCAGCTTATTGTCTGTTGTTTTTTGGACATCTCTCACAGCAGATTACTTCACTGGGTCAAAAGTGTTGACAAGAACCATTGGATGAGAAATGTGTATTAAATGACCCATGATAGTTGCTGCCTGGTTCACAAAGATGCATTTTGAAACAACTGACATCTCTGATTTTTGTTGCATAGCAGTGACATGTACCGCTGGTGGACATTATCAGTGCTGATGAAGTAGCAACCATTAAAATGTTTTCACCATAAATAGGACAAAATTGACTGTCCACTAAGTCCAGTTTTACTGATGCTACGTCGGTCAAGCTTTCTGTTATCACATCACATATATATAGTTTACACTACGTACGCTGCAATTTTTGAAACAATAGATAGAAGTTCACACAAAAGTAAACAAAATCAGCTTCTCACTTTCAGATGACGACTGCTGAAGCAAAAATTCTGAGTTGGTTGGAAAACTGCCTCTCTAGGTGCCTTTTTAAAATGTTTTCAGAGGAGTCATTTTAAACCAAAAAGGCCTTTGGGCTTAAATAGACGCACAACAATACATGATTTCAATTACTTTTTTTGTTGTAGATGCCATAGAAATCCCACTATTAAAGCATGGAGGTGGACGCGAACACTGTCTGTGGAGGTAATTACTGGCAGGATTAGTATAAATTTAAAAGTATGATACCACTGACTGATTACTCCTACTACAGATGACTTAAATTGTACAAGAACCATTTGACACCACATGGAAAACAAGATAGAAGTGCAGATATACAATAAATATAATTGTTAGAGCGAAACTGAAGTCAAGGATAGATAATATACAGTATAAGCAGTGATGGAACAGCAAAACCACCAATGTCAAATAATTACTTATATAAATCATTTGCTCCCACGTGTCTGCCTTCCCTGTCTGAATTGAACACTGACCTGCTGTGTTGTTAGATGCAGGTGATTTTTTTCCTACAGGTGCGAAGCAGCATTCTTCAGCAAGCACATTATAGGCTTTATGATGTCTATGCAATTATATCTCGCATTTGTAGAGCAAACAGAAATTACACTTCCAAAACCACTTGTAATGATTATAATGCTTTGGTTAAACCTTAAGTGTATATGACAATTGCAAGAAATAATACCTCAGTACAAGAAGAAAAAAACAAAACACTAACGGCAATCATAATCATGCAGGTCTGTGCCAGTCTGGCTCATTTCAAACAAACCTACAGTGATGTGGTTTTGGGAACAGTCAATTAAGATCAAAACACCTACTGTCCGGAAAATTATAATACTCAAAAAGCACAGGAAGCGAGGCAATGCGAGTTCAGCTGAGTTTATTCTTATTCACATTTAAACGATTCTCATGGCAGCACATTCTTCCACCTATACTTGCGAGACATTTGTCCCACAGACAAATCTCAAAATTCATAGGGAAAAAAAAAAAATCATAAAACCATAATTTTCAAAAGGAAATCAGGGATAAAAACCCACATTAGGGTAAGATGGTGGAAGAAAGCAGCATTTAAAACTTTGGGGGAGGGGGGTGAAGTGTCTTCTGGTATGACAGAAGAGCCATGTGCTTTTTCTTACGTGTGTGTGTACTGTCTCAGATCAGGCACATTAGCAGTCAAAGAGACAGCTTTCACCTTCAAATCAATCTCTATCAGTGTTGTAGGAGTTAGAGAGCCGACCAACAGAGATGATGGAGGCTTAAATCAAACTGGGGCGAGTGGCCAAGAGACAGCGAAAGGGAGGAAGAGAGAGAGAAGTTCAAACCAGACTGGAGTTGTTGTGTTGTTTTAGCCTGTAGGTGGTAACTGTCTGCTTGTCAGTGAGTTGTGTTCTTACTACAGACAGTTAGGCCTTTGTTTCTGCATACACACACACAGTATACATGTAATCCATGTGTGCTGCACTGTGTACACACTAACAAAAATAGAATTGTGTGTGTGTGTATGTGTTTGTGTGTGGACTCTCTCTCTCTCTCTCTCTCTCTCTCTCTCTCTCTCTCTCTCTCTCTCTCTCTCTCTCTCTCTCTCTCTCTCTCTCTCTCTCTCTCTCTCTCTCTCTCTCTCTCTCTCTCTCTCTCTCTCTCTCTCTCTCTCTCTCTCTCTCTCTCTCTCTCTCTCTCTCTCTCTCTCTCTCCTGTGCTGGGAGGGACTGTTATGTCTCCACAGAGCCTGCTTTGTTGTTATTATAAATATAAATACCAACATATTTCCGAGGAGGCTTCCACAGAGTTTGTGCAGAACAGATGTCTGGGTAAACTGTCGCACTCAAACCACAGCATATAAGGCCTTTCAAACTGAGGACATGTACTGTGACATGTGATTAGCAGAAAACTGGATTGCAATATCTCTCATTTAATCTCATACTCTATGCGTTCATCAGCTCCTCCTGTCATCTGTCCAGGAGAAAGACAGCAGTCAGCAACTAAAGGGAAAAAAAAAACTGAAAACCAGAAGATAAAAACATCCAAAATGGAAAAACCCCCCTTGCAGCACCGTCTTCACCACTTGTTCGTAGTCAATGTCTACGTCCATATCCTCAGCAGGTGTCTGATGGTTAGGATTGAGTTGAGTTTGACGGCTTGTTACCATAAGCACAAGTGGGCCTCGGTTTCTTCCCATCTGTGTGTGTATGTGCGTGGTCACTGGTACTGGAGGTAGTTCTTGAGAGTCTGCGGCAGCGGGAGAGTGTCGATGTGATGGATGCGCTCTCTACCCAGAGCCAGTCGAGCTACTCGTCTGCACAGGTCCATGAGGGGGAGGGGCTCCGCTGTGAGGGACGAGAGAGAGCGAGAGGCATGTTTAGTGTCCAAACAGTGAGTACAAGCGTCCATGTGTGATTCTGATTCAGTTTGTTTTCACTTAAAGTTGATTTATACACCTGCCCCTGTTAAAGTGTTGTGGTACTGATGGCCAGAGAACACCTGCTGCTGTCCTTCCTCCAAAGTCCCTTTCAAACATGGAATATGTGACATTGCTGGCTTCATTTGTCTGTTGAAGTAATGCTGTCTTATCATTCAGACATAGGTGTCTTTTACAGTATGTTCAAGCTCCTTTGTTCAAACATGACCTTTCTAGTTAGTTTGTCCGTTCGGGGCTGGTGTAGAAACTTGTGCAGTGCAACATGGCGGACCCTGTGGAAGAGGACCTGCTCCCTATGTAGATGTACACTAATTAATCTTTAGGCATTAGCATTCAATTCCAACAAATGCAGTTCAAAAGTGGTACAGAAATGTTAGAGGGTCCACCCTTGTAAAATTGATGTGACTATATGTAAAAGTGACTCTGGCGCTTATTCCGACATAAGACCGATGTGTTAATTTACCATCATCACCACCAACATTTACCATATTTATGAAAAGGGGGGCTCAAATGTAACACATCAGCCAGCTTTGGCTTTTTACCCATTTCTGATGAAAGTAGTATTGACCAATAGTGAGGACAACACAGAAGAAGATGAGGAAATGCCAAGTAATCCTCTCATTTTTACTCAGGCTAGACTGGAGTTGCAAAGCAGCTTCCAGTTGAAATCTCTGTTCACCACCACTGTTGCGGTTATCCATCACAAAGTGAATGACAATGCTGTCAACAAGTACCTCACTGAACTGAACAACACCTACATCAATTCATAAAGTGTAGGTCATTGCAAAATCTTGCATCAGTTTCTGGTACACACACTGAATTCAATTTTTCATTTACTTAAGAAAAAAAAAATTTACAAAGCAGGCTGTTTGTATCCATGTCCTTGCAAGGCATGACATAACTACTTATAAAAGCACAGGTGTAAATGATAAACGGAATGATGGCTGAATTCAATTTAGCTGCTTAACTCTCAGGCTCCAGGTATTGGGCATGTCGGCTCACTGTCACGACTTATTGGGACACTTGAATGGGACAGAGCCATTGTTAATGTTATTTAGTAACACCTGTGCTTTTCCTGCTATGATGACTCAAAATACCTGCTGTGACAAAGATCTATGAAACACCCATTGTAGATCAACAAAAACTCTGTCAGTTGAATCACTGCACCTTTTAAGGTGCATCATCGTACAAAGAGAAATACAGGAGCAACAGCGTGGCAGGCTGTAAACTTAACAAACCGAGTCTCGTCTTAAAATGACCTCACCACAAAACTATCCGTGATGGAAACAGAGTAAAGTCATGGAAATGGAGGGCAGTGCAGTACCGGACAGCTTGAGGCAGGGCAGCGTGACTTGTGTCTGTTGGCTGTTCCGACACTGACTGTCAATGAAGTCTGCTAAACTACTTTTGAACCAGACCCTGGTGCAACCCTCTCTACTGCCCTCCACTGTGAGCACTGGGCTGACAGCGCTGTCAGCCAAACCCTGAGTCTTACAGGTAATGTGGGTCTTACAGGTAAAACATGAGACTCATGTAGGTCGACGTAGGAGTTTGGTGTGGGGCTCGAAATAAGAACGCTCCACCTTTTGGACATAATAAATACAAATACAGTACATAGAACTGAAAATGGCTCCTAAAAAAAAAAATCAATATTCCTGTAGTTTCTATGCATGGAGAGTTATAGCTTATAGATATTATGGATTTCCCCCCAGCTCTAGATTTAATTTACTCTTTTGCTATACCCATGGCTGGACAACAATCAGAAAGAGAAGCAGAAGCTAACAATATTAAAATAGCCACTATAGAACATATATAGAACCGAGGGCATCTACCCTCCCACCAATTTTGGAAGCATCTCTATGCGTATCAGACAGAGACAGACTCTTAACTGCTGTCCCTTTACTGATGTCAAGCTGCTCCACCTGGAAGCACCATCTGCTCGGGCCGAATTCATGCTGTTCAGAGTCCACTCACACACTGTGCGAAGGACATGAGCAGGGGTATTTACACATGCATACAAGCGTAATACACACACACACACACACACACACACACACACACAAGTTGACAGGCTAGAGATTGAAAAGAAAAGTTTGGAGTTTCTATGAACTTGTCTGACCTGCACAGTCTACATGACTGTTTGCTTAGATATTCAAAAGACGGCAATCATAGCTACATACGCATGTAGCCTTGATGCTATGATTTATTGATGGAACCAGCGTTTTGACAATAAGTTCTTCATCTGAGCAAAGACCCTGAAACATTTATATCAATAAATCATAACATCAAGGCTACAAGTGTGATTTTGAACTTGGGTTCAGTCTGCAGTCAGCTCCTTAACGCAGCATGATTTTTTTATGTTTATTCTGTACATTTTTTTACACGATAAAAATACATTTGCTACTGCAGCGGAAGGGTGCACACACACACTGCACTAAATTCACAGTTAAGCACACAAATACAGACAAGCCTGCTCTGTGAGTGATTGAGCTGTTTCTCGCTGCACTCTATTAAAAGTGCACCACATCACCACACAACCGAGGCCCCCTACCAAACAAATAAAAAGTGAATACGTGATGTCTAGTCTGAAGTGTGTTCATGAAACCAGAGCAGACCGAGCCTGTCAAGAGACCTCGGGCCTTCCTCTGGGCTGGAACTGCTGCCCTGGTGGCTGCACGACCACTGGATGGCAAACACACGAACACGGCTAAAAAGGAAACAGAAGCTTGTCTGAAGTGAGGATTGGACAAGAATCAGATAAGCATCGACTCAGCTTACATCAAGAACCTAATTAAAAGATCGGCAGAGGCTCTCTCAGAAACACTGATGAACTTTCTAAAGGTAGATTTGTTTAGAAAATCCCTAGGCTTTGCTTTGTGCGATTATTTGCAATTGCCGGTGAACTTTTGCATCTCACTGAATTCCTCTGCTGCGGTCTGGTAAGTGACCTTTGAAACTGCAGCGAGGGGAAATAATGAACTCCACTGGTGAACAGCAGCTGACAGGCTGAATAGAAATGGAGTACAGCTATCTGAATTTATTTGACTGCCATGTGCTTAATGAAAAGCCTTTGTAAGAGCACCTTGGGGACAAGTGGCAGAGTGTGGATTCATTTGTAGCCACATCAACATGGTAAGTGCCCAAATAAGAAAGACATGTTGAACGAACTGAATGTAGACAATGTGCAGTGATGTGTGCAATAAGATTGTACAGCTGATAATTCTTCACAGCAGCTCAAAAAAAAAAACACTTGGCAGGACAATCACATCCCTCCAACATCTCATTACCCTCCGTCTGCAGAGGCAAGCCCATGCTTTAGCACACCGGCTTACAAGATTAGCAACTAAGACTCATACAACTGGTAGTACAATCACGTCTCCGTTTATCCAGCACCTTGTGACTGTGTGAACTCGGCACTCATAAATGAAGGACTCAGATCACACACTCTTGGTGCACGTGGAGCCTCTGTGGAATGAAGGACCCCCCCCCCCCCCCCGCCCCGAGATTGATTTACTTTCCGTTGGGCCAAACAGCACCCATCAATCAGTCTACCCTAACCAGCACAGCCCCCGCATATAGGCAGTTTCCATAGTAACCAGCTCCTCACACCACCGCTGTGTGATGTCACTGTACTGGGTGTGTATAGTCACAGGCGCACCATGTGTTACATGCACTGGATGTGACGAGAGTGCTGCCTGCATTGTTGGACTTGTTCAACCAAATGCTGCTGTTCACTATAAAACATAGCAATATACAGTTTGGATAGCTGTGATCAGGAAAAAAAAGTAAGATAAGTAGCCTTATCACAGGAGACTCCAAAACAAAAAGACAGCTGCACATTCCACCAAATTACATTCAAAGGAACATTATTTGAGTTGGACTCATGGATTCATTGGCAAAACAGTGCAAAAAGCATGCTAATAGATTTCACTCTTAGCAGATGCCAATGGTGAAGAGTGTTAGGACTCTTTGGAAAGCACTTTCTTTTGCATCCATTTGGCAGATGTTTATAGAAGTGAGCTACTGTACATTTCATCCAAGAAAAAAAAACACCCATATAATCCTTGTTCTCTCCTCCCGCATTGTACCTCTCACATGACTGCACCTGCCTGTATGATCAAAACCAAGAAAAAAAAAAGTGATTATCACTTCAAGTGCAACCCTTTCATTAGGAGACTAAAGTGAGAGCTCGCAGTAACATGATTGATGCCACCACAGAGAGCATCATTACTCTGTGACAATGCTCTCCTGAGGGAGGTGATGACGTGATGATGCTACAAACTAACTGAGAACCAGCTAATCCCTGCTGGTACATGATGGTCTCCATGACAAGGGTTGCCTGGGGAGACAAGTGGTCCTGTCTGACCGTGGTGATAAGCACGAACAGGAAGTGCACGCTGTCCATCAACGGGTAAAAAGGGCACGTTAACAACATTGCTAAGTGGTTTCACTTGTGGTTAAAAAGCTCTTTCAGACGAGTGTGGTGAAGAATTGACCTGACGTGTGGCTATTCTACTTCATGATTTAGATTACAATCACATATATTTTTCTTTTCCGTTACCTTGAGCAACCTCTATCCATTCTGTTTGGTGTGAGTTGAAGAGTATCTGTATTTTTTTTTTTTTTTTAACATGTGACATATGATGAGGTTAGTTAATTTGAATGTCACGGCTCATATAACCATTAGAAATAACAACTTCATTGCCACTGAGAAATCTTTCTCTGTGAAATGGCCTCATTCATTAAGTTCACACTGACCTTAGGGGTATTTTTTTTTCCAAGGGAGCTCTAACATTTCCTTGACATATATTATTTTATAATATTAGCGTTATATATTCCTTTGGAGCTAATATAATGATGAACATTGACACTTAAAGTCTATGTCTGCCTATTTGAAGCAGCCTGCATGTCATCTTTCACACATGAAAACTCAAACAGGCAGGTTTAATATTCAATCGATCCTGAACAGTGGGGCTCCTCCACCCTCCAATCTGTCGTGTAAATGTCTGTCTGTGCACTCTCCCTTTCCTCTCAGGCGCTCAAGTCTTTTTTGTAATGGCCGGAGACCAGTTTCTGACAGATTCATGGCACAGTAAAGAGGAGATGGAGTGTGGGAAAGTGTGGTTAAGGACGACTGAGCACCTGATGCACCGTTGGACTACAGAGGCCCAGCAGGCAGGCAGGCGCGCACCCCTACCTAACACTTAATCGAGAACAAAGTAGGAGGAAGGGGAAGTAAATTTTGGGACTTCGGCGCGTCAGTTAGTCTGCCCTCACTGAGGTGAGACGGCCAACACACAACCGGTGATAGTTCCCCTTAGTTTCCTCCAGTCTCGCGCCCACAGCCCAGTGAATTTGTGTGGATATGTGTGCACAGTAAATACACATCACCTCACCATGAGAGACAACACAACCCAGTTATGTCCTACTTATAACTAAGCGGTAATATGGGTCCATCTTTTTGGCACATGTGTTCCAATTTACTGTTCATTTAACTCCACCCGCTTCCTCCCGCATCCCCTTCATTACAAGAGCTGTACCCCTGAACAGGCAAGGCTGCAGACTCCCAGCCATGCTTATCTAATAGATTAGCATAAAACTGTTGGTGCTGTCTGACCTAGTTTGAAGATGTCGGGTGTATGTGGCTTACATATACAGCCCTGAAGGTACGGACACATCTCCGTTCCCCTTTCACAAACAGGTCAAAGGGCGAAAAAAGGGAGGCGAGGAATATGTTTACGGATGGACAGAATTAGATCAATGAGGTATGAGACAAAAAAAGAAAATTGGAGCAGAAAAGCGAGCTGAGCAGCAGGGAGGACGCAATAGAGCGAACCACGGCTCTATGCCTAATTGGAAACGCAGGTGTCCAAATTGAATCGTCCACTCAGAGCGGAAACCAATTGCTCACTGAAATGGTGATTCCAGCCACTGACGATATCTCACTTCCTATTACCTCGCACCGCCAAACTAGGAGTTCTAGACGAAGTGTGGACTGCCATCAATTCGGTCCTCCTACTGCTCTCTCACTCTACTCAGGAAATAGAGGCTAAGCAGAAATCATTATAAAGACGAGCACTATGTCACTTTGTGTGAGTGTGTGCACCATGCGTACACACAAACACACCAGCTGTGACAATGACGACACATTTCTACATGGAGAGATGTCTTGACTTGGGTTCTCAAAAACCACATAACACTAAACTACTTTTTTTCCTAGCTGTTGCTTACCCTTTTCTGTATTTTACTCAGAGGTTGGACAATTAAATTAAAATCAAATTTCAGTTAAGCAGTAGTTTTGTAACATGAAAGAAGGAGAAAACATGCCAGGAGCTTTATTTACACTGGACTCACACCACCTGGGTGACCGTTAACATCCCGAATCATCCTGGGTTCTGTTCTTCAAAAGGCGGAGTTACGTTCATTTGATTGCAGATGATTTGACAACAGCCTGAATTATTCTTTCACTTCTTCAAAATTATAATCATGGGGATTTCTGCATTTCTGCCTGAACACTAGAATTCATAAATGTACTTGCATCATAAGTACAGAATGTACCGTCATGACTTTCACATCAAAGCATCCAGTGTACTTATTGAGACAAGAGACCATGTTAAACTGCCATCAGATTAATGGAAAGGGGTGCATGTCTGAAAGGCGCTAAAATTACACCAACAAGATCCCAGAATTGATGAGCTCCGATGTTAGCACTGTTGGTATTGGAGAACACTCATGCACACACACACCCTGCTAGTGATAATGGTAGAGAGAACCAAACTCTCAAAATCTGGTTATACTCACTAGAGTTGATGCTGATAATGCTCGTTGCCACAAGTGGAACAGGTCTTTTGCACGTAAGGGCAGAATGCACAAATGTATCATATCTCTAACATTGAAAACTAACTGTGAATAAACCTGCCCTGTTGTAGGTTTGGGCGTATGGCTGTGTTGCTAGGACAGCAGCTCCACATAAATTTTAAACTGGCTTTAAAGAATTGAGAAATCCAGAACCTCACTTTCTCTACATGCAAAGAACAGGAGTCCAATCAAGGTGTTTCATATTAGTCACTAATACAAATGTCATGAACCACGTTTATAACAAGCCACGGCCTGGCCTATTGGTTTGTAATCCAAGGTGGTTTTCTGGAAAGCAGCGTACAGGTTCAACCTTAATTTATGCTCAAGTTACAGCTTGCATCTGTGCTGTGAACAGTGCCAACAGCTCTGAATTGCAGACAGGCAGAAGGAAGACATCCCATTTGCATAGGCAAGCCCCTGGCCAACAAACTAGTGAGCAAGCTGCCTGGTCAACAATTAACCACCCACCTATCCACCCGAAAGTCAGCTTAACCCGTTTCCACAGCAACCTGCCACCTCAATTGGGTGTGTAAACTCTGAAAGGAAGGATTAGTGTTGTAATGGATGAGCAGGAAAAAAGAAAGAGTAGAAAAGAACAGGGGGGAGGAGATGAAATGCAGGGAGAGTTGGAGTCAAACAGGGTTTATTTGCAAAAGGGGAGGGCAAGCATGTCAGTGGTGTGTGTGAAAGTCTTCCTCTTCTCTGGTCTGTCTTGTTCAGGTGTAAATGAGTTTGAATGGGCCTGTTGCCATCAGGCTGGCCGAGCCACTCTGGCGTCATGACGCTGGTTGTGGGGAATAGAAAAAAAAACGGCTTTCCAAGTAAAAAGGGAGGAGGTTGGCAAGATCCGGCAACCTCATTGTTTTGTACTCAGAGACGTTAGTAAGTCAGAGGTATGAAAACTGATAAATCAAGTCTCAGCAGGGCTGACTTTCAAGTGTCTCTGGGACTAAGGGGCCAAAGGACTAAGGTGTTCACTGAAAAGCTGGAAGCATGAGAAAACTGCATTAATGTAGGGTATTAAGGGACAATACAGACAGGAGAGAAGAGTATAAGGATAGTTATCTCTTCTTGCTTCCCAGGGAGTAAGAGATGAAGAATAAAAGAGGAAGCAAGAGGGAGAAGGAGGGGAAAAAAAGAACGTGAATAGACTACAAGACGAGTGAAAGACCAAGAACCCAGAAAGTGAACAAAGAGTGAATCCTCTTTGAGTTGCTATAAGAGGATGCACAAAAGCAAGATGTGGGAATAGGGGAGCACTGCCATCTCCAAGCATACATATTGATGCGTCAATCCTTTTCTATGTTACAACACGGAGATGTGCCTTATATCTGATATCATACACTGATCTCTCATGTGCATTCTGTCAGAACACAAGCTCTATGAACAGGCACGGCTTCCAAACTCTACTGATATCATATACATTATACTTGGCAGACATGTATGTACGAGTAAAGAAAATATCATGTTGATTAATGTTTCACTATCATCTTTGAACTCTACGATGAAGCAAGAGGAAAAGAAACAAACACAACTGACTGATGCGAGTTCAGCCTCATAAGTTAGCCCCATTAGCAAACTCTCTTTTGCCATCTTTGAGCTTCATTAGTCTGGCAAGAAAACAGACGGATCAAACTATTCATGCACTTCTCTGGCTCCAAATGGCATATGAGAATCCTCATCAGTGCTATCTGAATAGAAATTCTACAGGAAAGAGATTTTAAAAAAAGGTATGGAACTTAATATCACCTTTGCCCTTTCTCCAAAATCTACACTAATTGAAAAATGGTAAATCATTACAATTTTCGTAAGACATAACTCTGCAGAGACGGTTTACATTATGTTTGTCAATGTGACCAATATCTGTAACAGCCTACTGTACATGTGCGAAAGAAAACATATTGCTTTTATCAAATACTTCGGATTGTGCTAATGATTAAGGCATATAAAAGTCTCGGACCAGTTGGGGATAACACAGCTTCTAGTGGTTTCTAGCTAGAGGGTCCCTGAGTGTCAGTCTTTTTCTTAAAACAGACTGCAAGTCATAAACCAGTATGACTTTGGTATTTGTAACCATTTTCACTAGAGGCACCCAGTTTTAGGGACAGAAAGGCTACAAATAAAAGTCACTCCTCTGAGCATTTATCAAAACTCAATCGATACAACAGAAACAGAGATATCATCTTCTTTTTCCTCCCTGTTGAAATCTGCCACCTACATTACCCACAATGCAACTCAAAGACAGTGCAATCAGAAATGCAGACATATTAGGCTAGTAGCAGCTAATGTAGCCTCGAGCCTCCAGCAGACATGAGGAGCAGGCTGCAGAGGTCTGGTAAGCTCACTTCTTTCTCACTCCACACCTCCAGATTTGTTGGATTTTCAAACCTGTAGTCAGACCCAACTGGCACTTATCAGACTTCACAGAGCTCCCTCTGGAGCCACAAAATGCTTTATGCATTTTTTTCATATGCAGTTGTACTCCCAAACACCTGTAAACATACTTTGATATGTAAAAGCTGTGGAGTTCCTCTTTAGGAAAACGACTCCCTTGGCACAAATGGGGCAACATGGGCATCCCACAGGAGTCCTCTTTTTTTAACCACCAGTTGTCAGACCAGGTAAAGCAAATATTCACTGACATTTTAGCACCACTTTATTCCCATGAGTAAAATATGTGGCATTATTTTATTTTGTCTTATATTTGCTATCTACCCAGTTCAAAATCAGGAAGAGTTGAAGGAAGTGGGTTGCTGGTGAACATACAGCAGCTCCCTACGGTTTTGTATGTTTTTTTTTAAGCTAGATTCATCTTCATGCAGCAGGGAACTGGGAGAGGATGCTGGTTCTCAGTGTTATCAGCAGTGCTAGCTATCTTTCCAATTAAAGATGAAGTCATTTAATTTGGTGTTAGTCAAAAATCACATTAAGCAATATGTTTTCTATTAACGAAGGGACACTTCCTTCTTCATTAATTGCACATGCCGCCTAAATATTGGTGCTTCAAGAACATATTTTTCACTCTAGCTAGATCTTACCCTAAAACCAAAACAGTGAGAATATTTCCTAAACCACAGACGATGATGATGATCTCCCAAATGCGCAACAGATTTTGTACTGTACTGTGTTTTCATGAAGCATGATTATGGGCCATTTTACGCCATGTGCATTTAAGCTGCTTAATACTTATACACACACCTAACCCGACGTTTCTCACTATGCAAGACCAGACGCTGAGCTCAGAGGCACACTGGGACATCCTCCAGATTTCCTCCTCTACTGGCTGCTGTCCGCCAGCACACATACACAGACATGGCTCGCGGCCACGGACATGGTGTCCGTGCCTCACTGTCGGCAACGCCTACAGGCCGTTTTGGGGCTTTGTGCAACATGCAGGCTAGAGCAGGGGGAGGACTGAGGGCGAGTACACAAGCTGAGGGGCAGACTTGATGGAGATGACTCTACTTAGTTGGAACGATGACATTTAACAGAAAAGAGCAACAGGGCAGAAAGAAACATTGAGAAACACAAGCTCTCTCTCACTCACACACACATATCACAACAACTTCAGGACAGTGGTGAGACATATATTCCTATTACACCAGAAAGTTGGATACAGTTTTCTTGTTTTGCTCTCTGAGTGTGTGAAAGTTTGAGGGAGACTGTCGGAAGACTTGAGAGTGCTAAAACACGATAGAGGGAAGCAGACTAGAAATAGTGCACAGGGAGCCTGTTTAAGCTGCTTCCTATTGGTAAACAAAGCAGAAATCCCTCTCATTATGGGCTTTTTATAGATCAGTGCAGACAGAAATGTGCGCTGCATATCTATCCTCCAGTCTGGCCGTAAACCTTAAATCATGTACATTTCTGGAGAGCGAGACCAAGCGTAAAGTATTTGAAAATTAGCCACTCAAATGCTGATTGTGGATGTGGTTTTTAAAACTTTAAAAATCACCTATATTTCACATATACTGCACAGAAAAGAATGCATTTCAGCCACTCTAAGGACTGTATGACTGGCTTCTCCAGAGAGTTGAGTGTTTAACTGTCAAAATGACTCAGCTGCCTGATTCAGACTTCTCTTGTTTAGTACATCTTCAAAACAATTGCTCTTTGTCGTACAAGGGGACACACACATAACTAGCCGTAACCCAAATCTGATGACTGGATACACATGTCTGTCATACAATTGTGTGACAGACATGTTTCCTATGCCGCCTCCTCCTCCACCTCCTCCTTCTCTGGTACTACCCTGGGTTTTGTCATTGGACTCCCAAGTTACAGCACAAATCTCACCCTGGGCTATTACCTGATGAGCAGGTCTAAATTTAAGCCTATGCAGAGCTTCATACATAAACAAAACATCTCTGCACTGTGAAAAATTACCTACCACATCCACCCCTCCACGTTTCTGCAGTGACGCAAATGCAAACTGAAACTGGCACTAGTCTTCATATTTGGAAGATGACTGAGTAAACAGAGGGCTGTGGGTTACTCACATTTCAAGTAACACAAGTGATTTCAGTTAAATATAAAACTCGACTCTGCATGTTTGCATATTTACTACAAATCAAGTTGAATTAGGCACAGACACTCAACAGTACATGAACATGAATTTTAAAAAGCTGCATGGCAGGTTCCAATAATGAGGGAGTATGTTGAACCTGAACAGGGAGTAGGCTGAAAATCTCACAAGGTTAATACATGTTGACATCAAACATGGATGTAAGCAAAGAATTCTGCAATGTCTTGGTTTAGGAAGACATCCAAGGCGATCTGCTGTACCATTTCCTCTACTATCAATTTAACAAGTTTTGATAAATCATAAAGCTTCAATACTGAACGCTCCCAACAAAAAAACGGGAGGAAGAAATAGTAGGTGTTGAAGACACATTCTAAAAGTAATATGACAAGTAGGGATATCCCCATCGAGGTTTTTTGCTCCCAATCTGAGTCCTTTAATATGAGGCATCTGCCAATACCGAGTCAGATACTGGGAGAATGCGACTCCAGAAATTGACTTGGCATGATCAACTAGAGAGAGCCTTATCACCCTCTGA
Source organism: Holacanthus passer (assembly GCA_025331565.1). Classification (NCBI taxonomy): domain Eukaryota; kingdom Metazoa; phylum Chordata; class Actinopteri; family Pomacanthidae; genus Holacanthus; species Holacanthus passer. The sequence continues at coordinate 1,565,927 of JAFREQ010000038.1, forward strand.
TGAGCAGATAGGCAGAATCGATAATGGCACTGGTATCCACAAAATCTTGCTGCTGCCAGCGTTTGTCATTTAAACTGGTCCTCGGGATTGGCTCAGGACATCCAAATAGCAAGTTCACTTTTACACACTCTTCATTCAAAATTTGACATGTCAAAAGATTAGCACTCTGCCTGCAATCAAACAGCAGTATGAACTACAAACAAATTTAAAATGGTGAAACACGAAAATATCTGCATGATCACACATATACATCTGCACAATTCCTGTGCAGCTTTTTAAATATCATCCGGTCACTGACTGGCTTTTTCAAGTGTGTGTGTGTGTGTGTGTGTGTGTGTGTGTGTCAGCGTTGTGTCACTTACGATCAAGTCCATTGACGTAGCGAATAGATACTTCACAGTGCCCCCACACTGCACTGACGATGGGATACAGTCTCTTGCCTTTTAGCCCTCTAAAAGCTACTCCCAGATACTGTCCATCTACCATGAAGCTCAATGTTCCTTCATCCATGTCTAGTATTACTGTCAGAGAGTCTGGGAGCACAAATGACTCGTCTGGCTCCAGGAAACAGGGGTATGTGGGTGCCGACGTGGAAGCCGGCCTGTTCTTTCCATCATGGTAGAGTCTGTTCCGACCCAGGTCCCAGCCCCAGGACTCAGAGTCCGAGCCCACCAGGGCTGTGTAGCCCACTGAGTGTAAAGATGCTTCAGCAGTGGCCACACCTACGACAGCGTGCGTGCCTCTCTGTCTGGCTGGCCAGTGAATCCTCCAAACGTGGAGGCCCCTGGTGTACCCCACCTTTCCACGGATACAGTCTGTGCTCTGTGCCACTGGATGTCGATGAAACGTCAGCTTGTCGTCCTCCTTAACAAAGACATTGAGTGACCGGTCATCCGGGTTCCAGGCGTGGCGAAGCTGAGTCTCAGGGCTGGCCGATGGCATGTCCAGCAGTAAGTCCAGTCTGGGGGGCCGGCAGAAATCTGGGCCCCGCAGTTCGCGGCGCACTGGCCGATATGAGGGCTCCCCACGTACATCCACGGATTTGATACTGCCCGAGATCTTCTGGCCCATGGCTGGGTGGGTCCAAGGGAGGAAGGGACCAAGGGGAGGGAAATGGATGGACCAAGGGTGGTAATGAGGGGGCAGTAGGTCCTGACGTTACCTCATGGGCGCAATGGCAACACAGTGGGTCCTGGGTGGAAGGGTGCTGTTGGACACACACTGTTTTCAGCCAGGGGGAACCACACTCCTGAAACACACACACAAAGAACACATTTGTATCTAATGTACAGTCTTAAATTGTTCAAACATCATCATTATCAGTAATTACTAAGCAGATAGGACTTAGTAATTGCTTTACTGCTTGCCTGCCATACGGTACCAATATAAAAGGTAAACTAAAAAGCTTCTAAATATTATACACTCAATTAAAAAAGAATTACACTGCAGCCCTACTTGGCTTATAAAAACTTGATAAAAGATTTGTTGTTTCTTATGTATGTACATCAAACACAGAGACTAGCAGAAACAGATGCAGAAATATGGCATCAACAGTACTGGCTTCGAGCCAGAACTGCAGAGAGGAGGGGAAATGACAAGGAAGGAGAAATGAAGGATGAACTTCTCTTCACTTCCAGCGTTCCTGTAGAAAACTATTTCCTGTTGGCAGTTGCCAGCCTGGAGTGTGGACAATCACACATTTGAGTTTCTCTGTGCGTGAATGCATCTGTTTTTTTTGTCACTCGATACCTTGACAGTTATCTGAAAACCAAGCACTAAAGATATTGCAGCAGGCCAGACGTGTGAGCTGGCTCTCTACTGCACATTTACACTGACAGCCAAAAAAGCTGAGAAGATGAGACCTACCAACAGCAACCACAGTAATAACTTAAATGTGGTCTCCTTCATAAACCTCACCAGCCCTGTGTTTTACTGCAGATATATTAACCACCCCCTGTCTAAGAAACACACATTCAACCATTTATACACCAACAGAAGTATTTAGTACTTAGTGCCTTTTAGGCTAAACAAACTATGAGTAACCCTCTGACAATAAAATACAAAACAGACGGAGGATTTACTGAAACTTGCTTCCTCTGAATATAGTCATGCAAGTGTGCACTCCCTCTTCTTAGCCAATCCCTTCTTCACCAAAAATGTGAGGCAACACATTTTTTTCTAAGTCCTTATAGGACAATGTAATGTGTACATGCGGAACATGCAGAAAAGAAAGCATGAAGTGAGTTTCAGGGAGATGAGTTTCCCTGTATGTTCAAATTAAGAGAAGCTGTTCCAAATGTGCTGTATTGACATTTCTCCTCCGTTTTTCCTCACACCCCTATAGTTTCTCAGGAAAGGACGCCACATGATTTTCCAGGGAAAGTACAGAGCAGTAACTGGTGTCCCACCAGGGGAGGCTTGAATCAGACCAACATGCGCACAAATGCTGTGTGTGTGTGTTTGTGTCTGTGAGGGATAGACAGAAACAGATGAAGGGATGCAAGATAAAATCTTTACATTTTCCACTTTGAAATTTTAAACAGGTTGCATTTCAAAGTAAAAGCCTTCTGACCACAAAGAAGAGTAAGCAAACTTTTCACACATCATGGCTTTACTGTATATTTACAATGTCTGTTTAAATATCACAAAGTAAAGATGTTGTGAATTGTGGAAGTGACAGGAGACGTGAGATCCAAGAAAAAAAAACTGTAACCAGTGACAACATGCTAAATAGGCAACAGCTTTGACAACAACACAACACTGAGGACTCAACATACACACTTTGCAGAACACCACAACCCATGAAAAGTGATCAGCTCTGCACTTCCATATCAATATATACCATCAGACGTGACGCATGAAGCCATTTTGTGACAAATGAGAAGAATATTTATCCCACACCATAATGTAGTCACTGACAAAGAGTAATCACAGTGGCTATCGACCACTCAGCTGACATTTTGAATGTGTACGTGTAACATAGATGACAAATACAAGCCCTTACTTCTTACGCACAAATATCTAGGCTGGTAATTTTTCAAGAGTTAACCCATCAGAGGGGAAACACTGGGCCAAACAATTAGGAGACAAGCCCAGAGAGAAATAATTCATGGGAATCAGGAGAGGCAGAGAGGGAAAATGTGATGAGAAAAGAGGAAAATCTGTTATGTTTTAGATAGACTTCCAGATTGACAGTGACCAATTAATCTCAATACATACACAGATGTCTGGCAATTCAACCAAAGCAGCTAAGCCTGCATTGAGCACACAGACAAACACATACTTTTAAACTTGTAGTCAGAAAATCTGGTGTTGTGTTTTAGGCTAAGTGTTAGGCTAGTCATAATGGTGATAGCGGAGGAAAGTGCAAAGGGGCACACTGCCCATCTGTGTATCCCGAAGGGTTAAAATATTACAGCAGGACTTCAGTAGAAATAACTGGGCTCAACAAAGGAAAAGCAATGTGATTAATGCCAGCCTGTGTGCCCTGCACATCCTATAAAACAGTATCCAGTTCATATTAAAATGAAAAAAAAAAAAAATCTAGATTCTGCTGCATCCTGACTGCATCAGCAATTGGGGATTCCAGCCAGAGGGTGTTTTGGAGAGCAAGACAGAGAGGCAGAGAAGTGGTCCTGTCAGCCTCTCTATAAAAACCATTTGGGAATATTTGATGCCATCCACATGGAGCTGCTGACATCAAAAAGGAACTTCCAGCTGCTGAATATGAAACTTCAAATCAACTTCGCCCCAGTGCTTGACCGGCAGTGCCGCCTGCCCCCTCCTGTGCAGAGAGCTGACACACACTCCCACACACACACTCCCACACACACACACACACACACACACACACACACACACACACACGTAAATGATTGAGCCCATCATCTACAACACTGGCAAACAAAAACATGGTTGTCTGGGAAAAGGATGCTTTCTTTCCTGATATTGTGACATGCTGGTTAATAAATACAAGATGAATTTATGTTGAGCAAGTAAAGTCATTCAAGCACTTTCATCTGCTGTCACGAGTTCAGCAAACCCTGACAGTAATCAGGTTTTGTGAATCGATACAGTAGCTAGCATCTCCACATATTCAATGTATGGCCTGTATCACCAAGTATATTAAACCTATCAATAACAAGTGTTAATAACAGAGTGTATTCATTTTTTTATTGAAGCAGAGGTCCTTGGCTCAGGGGAAAGAAGCAATTTCCTGCAATAAATGGCTGTGGAAACCCTACGGTCATTTGATTATTTCATGAAGAACTCAGCACATTTGGCAAGTCTTACTGCTGTTGTGAAACACCAGTTAAAATGGTCTCACTATAAAAAACAAAAACGATACCCACATAACAAACAGCAGTTGCAAGTGGGAGAGTTCACATTAAATTATTGACTGCATGCTCACACTGGCAGCCACAACACAGCGACCAGTAGTTGTATATTTTAAATGGGAACTGAGAAGACAGCGAAGGACAGGGATCAGACGTCATGGTCATGATGTGGTTATAAGACCACACTACAGCTTGACACAATTAGTAGAGCCTGAAAATGACCAGTGAGAGAGTGTGAGGGTGCACTGGAGTAGCAGGCTTTCAAAAACTGAATACACACAGTTAACCATCAATATGAGCATCAGGAAATCGTTCATTATGATGTGGAGGAGGTTGGTTTAATGTTAAAAAGGTTAGTGAAAGGACTGACTGACTGAAGGTCAGAGTTGATGAGGAATGTCAGTGAAGGAGATGACAGTAAAGGAAGGAACATGAATGACGGGAGAGAACTGATGACAGACGAGAAAAACAATGACAGGGGGTGAGATGTGACGTCTAACCTGACCAGTGCGTGAAGTAAACTTTTGGACCACCAACCAAGGGGACTGGTAGATGAAAAAAAAAATTCATTGGCCATATTTTGTACCTGCCAAAATAAAAAAATTGCCTTTTTGTGTCACATACACATGAGTTTCACTACATTATATTGAGATAACAAGGTATTATTTTGAATACAAACTTAAAGAAGAGGCCAGAGCAAAATCTGAAGCAAAATTATTTTAATACGGATCAGTTAATCAATTCAACCATAAATGTAACTCCAGCAGTCTTGATGTCAAAATTCTACTCAAGCATTTGCTATTAAATGTACTTCAGGATAACGTAAGAAAATCTGGAGGTTGAAAGAGGTTTGAAAGGTTAGGGTGAAATTAATTTAAAAATGTGTTACTTTGGCTCTGATGTAACCGCCATGCTCAAGCGGAGCTGTGTGTGTCAAAGGGAGCAGATATTGCTGAAGTTGCAGTGCACGTCACAATCTTATGATCCTGATGATTTACTCGCCAAACAGAAGATCTACCGGCATTTGGCACTTGGCATGTGATAGTTTCAGACCCTGAACCCATCCCTTCTTCAGATTAAAAAGGAGCCGAGTGTAGTGGAAAGGACTGTCCGGAACCAAATACAGCGAGTGCAAACCAAGAACAATCTCTGCTTTATCTCCTTCACTTCTTTAAAAAGCAGATCTAAATATCAGCCCAGTGATTTGTTTCCGCTCTGGGTGTATAAGAGATGGGATGCAAGGAGGAGCTGGGACTGTTTAAGATGCAACTTGACCAGAATCCATGGCACAAACTTGTTATCTTGAGAAAGGGAGGCAGTGACATGAAGAAGGCCGCTGGTAGCGTGACAACCATTGTTAGCATATCAAACATGCACAGTCAGTCTTGACGCGAGCAACCCCCACACCAAACACACACACACACAGACAAACACACAGACACACACACACAGCTCTTGGGCACACAAATGCAGACTGGTAATGCAGGGACTTTGAAGTATCGCCCACTTAAATGCACGTACACCCTTATCAGCACACCGGCATTGAAATACCATCTGGGGGCAATGACGACATGTGTATGAGCACGTATGTATGTACACAACCTCTCACTGGGGCAATGACAAACTGATAGGCTAGTTTAGTAGACATTACAGGGAGGGATAAATGGGAAGACGGTGTATGCAAACTGGACAATAAGTGTAATTTTTACACTGCATCTCACTGGATGTGTGTGATTTCCTTAGCCATTCATTGGCACAAAGAAAACACACCATAGGGGACAAGATGAGAGAAATGAAAAGTGGAAAGAAATGGATGGAAAAGTTCATCTGTGATCAATAGGCTATGAGGATAATAAATACGGTTTTAGGGATTGTAAAGAAAACAGTAGTGGGAGAAGAGGACAGGTAAAGTAGCACAGAGTATAATCCACAGCATAAAATATTAATAGTGGTTGAATTCTGACACAAAGACATGCAATACAATGTTGATTTGTGCCCTCTCAGGATTCCACGTTGCCTCTTTTTTCCCTTCTCCGAGCAAGAAAACACGAGCTGACAACAGCAGTGTAAAGCAAAGCTAAACAAAAACTACAGTGTTAGTTGCAAAACACATCTCACAAATTCGTATTCTGGGCATGTTACAAGACAGCTATGCCATTTTAGATTCACATTTATGTGTAAATGTTTTTCTGCAAGGTTGGGTTTTCAAATTCTCTTTGTTGAACTACAAATACTGGCTGCTTTTTTGTGTGTTTAAGCACAACTTTTAAAAGAAAAGATAAGGCAATGTGAGGAGATGCACAGTATTTATCATTTAGCCGTTGTCTACATTAATTGTTTTAGACTTAACCCACCTCCACACCAAAAGATTTTGGGCTGGTCTTTGGTCATCAGTCCAAAACTGTCATCCAACTGTGATACAGGTCCGCTGATGGCTCATTTACAGCCTTGGCAAACAAAGACTGAATGTGTCAAAAATCTGATAATGTCAGAAATTCAGGTCAAGGCTGTTTTTTTTTATTGTTTGTCTACTTTTTCAAAAGACCAGAGCAGTGCCGGTAGATGACATGAGTTGATAACATGTCTCTGATTGCATCATTCACAGAGACATGATTCACCATGCTTTTGAGATGTTGCTGGCCCCATCTCACAAACTGGGACATTGGAAGATTGTTTTTAAATCAGAGTCTGTAGGTGCCCCGAGAGTATCAGGACTGTGTGGCAGCATTACCATTGGAAGTGGATCAGAGATATTGTGAGGTCAAAAGCAGATAGAGATAAGCTACAGCTGGACACACTTATGTTTAGTTGAGAATGAGAAATGGCATAATACCTTATTTCCTAAGCGAAACTATTTTAAGTACTAGATAGAAAATATTTTCATCATTAACATCAACCTTTAGGGGTTGGTTAGCCATTAGCCAACTAGTGTTGCACGTATATATTTTGGGGCACGCACAAAACGAGCCACATGACAATGCTAATGGAAAAAGTGGCAATGTTAATAATTCTGAATGTGTTGGAACAACCAGCAAGAAGTCAAAATTTTGTTAATTTATTTCATCATAACATCACACAAGTCTTGTTCAAAACACAGGAGTAAATAACTTCACAAAAACAAATATTTGACTTCTCAACACAATGAAACTGGTCTATAGTTTTTTTTGGCAACTGACCAATGAAAACTTGAGTCAAGTAAGACTCTTCTCATTGACAATTTTAACCAACTATTGAGGGCAGCCCGATCTGAAACAGTGCCAACTACAGACCTCTGACAGTGCTTATTAGAGTATTTATCAAACCACTCGGGTCAGACTTACATCTACTCAGCTCCGACTCCCATGTAACGTCAAGTGTAATCATGAGTCAGGGCTGAACTGGCCTAGTGTAGCAGCACTGTAACACAATCCAGACAGTCTTCAATCATGTGTCACTCTCCCACATCTCAGCCACTCACGTGTGTGAAACGAGACACTGAAGGTTCAATGCTAGCAGCTAGAGTCATCCTGGGGAAGACAGGGAGGCAGGTTCGAACAGTGATCGAACACAGTTCTTCCTTTTTACATGCAGACTCAAACAACTGTTAAGATGTAACAAGCAGACTTCACCATGGCTGAATTAAATAAAATAAAAAAGCATGATATTATAGGGACATCTGAAAATTAAAATATCACTACACTTAAAAAACCTAAACTTTTTAAACTCCGACACTAAATTTCATTTTGAGACACGCTACAGCTTTGATGTTTTATACCATTCATTCCAATATTTTCTGGGACATGCGGACACCCTGAGAATCCTGTAGCACACAGTCAAAAAGAAAAAATGACTTTTGGAAACTGTCAGCATGGGATAAGCTCAGCGACAGTCTTGCCAATAGAGAGACGGGAAACCCGAGAAAATGTCACAGACTGAAATGAGCACAAACAAGAGGTCAAGAGACACAAGTGGCCTGTGAGATGGAAAGAGACATCTTACCATGAAAGCATTTCTCCGAACAGTCAGGCGGCTCTCACACAGCAATGTGAACACGCAGTCACAGCAGCCAAGTAGAAGACTGGGAATACTTGCTCCTCAGTCCAAATGAGGTCAGTGCACAGTCAACAGCCAGACGAGTGTAGCAGAGGCAGACAAAAAGAGAGTGTGTTTGTGTATGTCAGTAAGTCGGTGAGTTCCTGCTTGTGACGCGAGGATGAGGGGGAAAAACAGCTTGGCTCCAGTTCCCAGCTAAGACAGGAAAACAGCTGCTGGGAGGGAGGAGGGAAGAGAGGAACGATAGAGAGGGAGGGAGAAGGGGAGGGCTTAGTGTGGAGTGTGCTCAAAGTCTTTCCCAAGCGGTACAAAACCATCCACTCTCACAGATGCTCTGACTGGGAACCTCCAGAAGATGGTGGAAAGAAATGTGGGCAAGAACACACAAACACACATGGTTCTCCCACAGTTCTTTGGCAATTTTAAGCTCATTTCCACTTCGCTCTGCTCTACTGGGCCAGTCAGGGAAGAGTGTTGAGGAAAGCAGAAGCCTCTTGGACGTCTTTTTTTTTGTTGTACTCAAACATTATTTGTACATTATTGGTAGCACTGCCTGGAGTTGCGGAATGAATTCTTGTCCATTTCAATCTCTGGAGTTGTTTTGCAGCCCTTGGACTTTTCCCCAGCTCACTGTACAGATGTTTACTGTGACAACAAGCAGACTATATCTGACAGCTTGGACAGACTGGTTTCTACATTGACCAGGAGCTCAAGTTTCTACCATTTTCCTCCAGACACAGACCACTCCAGCTTTTTACTCTCTACATTGTTCAGTAATATGACTTATAACTAAACAATGAGCTTACGCTGAATCACTTTTCCATCAATTTGTGCTGTCTAGTATGGATATGCATCTCTTCCAAACCATTTGCGTAGTCAACCTATGACTATCACACTGTAGGATACTGAAAGCAGTTTGTGTACGTCAGACATTTGCTATTCACCTTAATGAGGACAATTATGTCTTTGCATTTTATGGAAATGTTAATAAAAAAGGTTGAGTATTTATTTGTTTCGGTCTAATATTTGTCTATTTAAGAACAAACACATTTTAAACAAGACTAAAACACTCTCACCAAGCTGGTGATCCCATGAGGCTGTGATTCTCACCAAAAGACTAACTTGTTTGATGGATTAATCACAGACAAATACTGCCATTTCTGGACTTTTTCTGGCATTTTTGCCCATGCAGTGGTCTCACTGAAATGAGGCGGGGTGGGTTTTTGCGTATAATGTCAAGGTTCGTCTAAACATGGCCTTACCACTACTAAAAGTGGCCTGAGGGTGGAACCAGAGCACAGGCCATGTTATGTAAAATCAAACAGACTTATCCTTTGGTTCTCGCTTTGAATTGTGTTTTGTGCCTTTGAAAGTGTGTTTTGGTTAGATGTCAAGCCAATAAGTTAGGCCCAGCAGAAGAATTCCATGTGGCTTTTTGATATCAAGATGTGTGTGCGCGATAAGCTCAGTTATGACAGGGTACCCCACCCAAGCAGTCTCTCTCTTCCTCTCTCCTTGGATCTGACACCATCCCCCGCTCTCTACCTATGTATCTATGCTTCTCGCCCTCTCATCTTTCTCCCCTGGGAGACAAGAAAGCCCTCCTCTCACTTGTTACACCCCCCCTCCCAGCAAATGTACAACAGCATTCCTCTCTGCATGCTTGCACTTCTCACACGAAAGAGTTTTTTTTAATGCTGAATTCCGCAAACATTAACGCAATATGACTTGGCTCAAATTAACACAAGCAAGAAAGCCACATTGGAGCCTTCACTGTACAAAAAAAAAAGCACACTCACCACATTCATAACAGACTCGACAACACCAACCCACACTGAGGACTGCTGCTGTTTGCCGCAGGACTACCTTGTTTTGATGTGGTCTGGTATATTGATAGGAGTGCAGCAAGAAGCTGAATGACCTCAAGTAGGGATCAGAAACGGTCGGCCATAACTACACTCAATAGGCATCCATGTGCTGGTAAAACGCAGCAATAGGGTTATGAAGATAGGTCAAGTCAAAGAATGAATATATGGAAAGAAATAAAGAAAAGAAAGAGCACAGCATAAATTATGAGCTGCATTATGATTGCAAAACAAATCAAAACCTTATCCTTTATCCCCTATAATGTAGTAGACAGATGACTTTACAATTTGCTGATCGAAGAGTCTAGTCCGCCAAGGTAGTGGGCTAGACAATAACAGACCCATTTGTCCAGATGATATCCTGCTCCTTAGACAAAGACACACCCAGCTAGCTGCCTAGCTGAGGATGAGCAGCAGTTTGCCGTCTCTGTGTCTCTGTTTACCCAGGAGAAGAATCTGTTGGCAACCACGTGTTGGGAGTAGGAGCCAAAGCTAACCCTCTCTAACCCCTTTTCCACCAAGGCAGTTCAAGGGCCGGATAAGAGCCGGTGCCTAATCTCCAACCAGTTCTTTGCATTTTGATGGAACTATCATGACTGACAAGGCCAACTAAAACTTTGTAAGAAGAAGAAGAAAACCAGAGCTTTGGTATGGATATGAAATCAATGCAGCAGCAGTCCATGGAGGACAAAAAGTGTCTCCCTGCACTGTGGTTCTCAACAGAGGTTTAGAATAAACTAGAGGGAATTTCAAGAGCAAAACCGCTATTGGAACAGCTACAGCGGGGTATGACAGATGTAGATGTAGAAGTACAATATAGAATATAAAGCAAGTCAGTGTAACATGTAACACACAAGAATTCGGATCCAATGCTGAAATAAGTCTTGCCTAAGTATAAGTCTTACCTAAATAAAAGTATGTTACTATTATCAGCAAAATGTACGTACAGTATGATGAGTAAAAGTACTCACTGTACTCAATAAAACACTTGTCAGTGTTTTAATATCATATATGATGTTTTTGGATTAATATTACTGCTGCATTAATATGTATCTTGTGTATGCATTTTACTGCGGGTAGATTTAAGTTTGAGCTAATTGCACTACTCTACGTCCTTTGGGTAGTTAAATCTACAGCAATGCATCATATTGTATAAGATCATCATTCGTTTGTAGCGTCGCTGCCCTGTGAGAACCACATATCTCAAAAAAGCTTTTCTTGAGCTCAGAAAAACAGCTTTGCGACAATGCATTTTCCTGCTAGTCCAAGAGGGTTTTTAAATAGCTTATTTAACTTAATAGGTAAGAGAATTTTCTCAGCCCACAAAGGAACACTTAATCCTTCATTTTGTAACCAACAGTAAAAATCAACAAGTAGGGTGATATGTTGTTTTCCCTGGACAGGGAAGGCATGAAAAAAATGTAATCTGAAAAGTAACTAGTAACTAAAGCTACACAAAGACTACACAATGAATATCTGTGTTAATTGTTATTGTTCCTGTGCACAGGAAAAAGGAATCAAGGCAACGGTGTGGAGTTAATGTGATATCTGGACAGTGCAGAGGTTCTTCCAGCACAGCAAGGACATGAATGGCAGCTGCTGCAGAAAATGGGGTGCATGGTAGCGCTGATGGAGGCACAATCACTCAAATGACCACACTAAAGTTTTTCAAATCTTTCTTGATTGAAAAGTTTAAGATTACACGTGTTTACTGCACTGCACACATTTTAATTTTTGGTGTATTCATGTAAAAATGCAGTAATGCCTACTGAGTTCTCATGGGTCGAAACATCATCACACTGACGAGGCAATGGTTAGTGTCATCCCATCACAAGATTGTCTCTAGTCTTCTTTGGATTAGGCAGACTAGACACTAGAATGGCATGATGCTGCCATACTTAAATTAATATTCCTATTGGCAGTTATTTACATTTCTTATGTACTAATAATGTACCAATACTATACAGATATCCCATCAGTTTCTTCTATTAAGTCCAGTCATCCAGGCTGAGTAAAGTGTGCAGAGTAAAAACAGATTCTCCAGCTGGTCTTTGAACAGCTTCCTCCTTTGCAGAGTGTAACTGTTCCATAATGTGTAATGTAATTTGTTTTTTGTTAATATGGGTTTATAAAATTGGTATCAAAAATGCATAATTCAGGAAACAGGATCAAAATTACGGTATCAGTATCAAAGATTTTTGAACAATACCTAGGTGGTTTTGTAGATTTTCTCAGCCAAATCAGGTTTCCTCCCACAGTCCAATGACAAGCAGATGCATGCTATTCAGCAGTTTACTGAACAGGAAACTCTAAATTGCTGATAGGTGTTTGCTTGCCCATGTGTTAGCCTTGTGTTTCTTGATTGTTGTTGATTTCCCTGTTTTTAGACCAGTGCACACTGGGATATGCAGGTTAATAGTGTAGATGGAACTGTGATGATAGCATTATTATTATTTGAATAGGATTCGTGGTGCTTCCAAATTGTAATCTAAAGTATGTGTAGGCGATTAAGTGTGAGAAAAAGATTATTAATGAGAATATAACGGCCAAGTAGGAGGAGAGATTGATTGCTCATTTCACAGCTTTAAGAGTGAACAACAGTGTCCACGACTCACATGCAGACCAGGCTTTGCTGGGTGCAAGAAAGACAATTATAAGGAGTTAACAAAATTAATGCTACAATGATTCGTTTATTAATCGAGTCATTGATACACAAAATGAATCAGCTAGATCAACCGTCCTGATAATCAAAGAAGGTCTACTTTCTGAACATAGCTGTGGAGTGAGACTGGAAAACTGGCAGGATGAGATAGTGGTTGTGTCTGTCACGCTCTCTTTAGCTTGCATATACACACATACACCCTGGGCAAACCAACAGCCGCGTCATACACTGATGTGATTAATAAACAGGCTGCACACATATCACATGTTAAGCTACACTAAGCCAAAGAAAATTCCAGTAATTGTTTGACAGTAGACATCCAACTATATTGGAAAAAGTCTGATGCTATTCTGGTTATCATGGGAGCTGTAGGATCTATTGTAGTGTGTACTCCAGTCGGTTAGTGTGGATAATATGGACTGACGGGGCAGTGGGGGGCAATGAGTTCACCTTAAATGTCTGTATCCTGATAGGGAAATTCCAGTTCTGTGGCTGTCATATTCACATAGGATACAGAGAGAAGACCTGTTGTTGCCGCATGGCAGTGTCGGCTGGAGCTCCTGAAATGAAGACTTTTGTATTTGAACACCCATATGGTGTATGAGAAATCTGATGTTGTTAACACATAACTGTCTAGAGGGATTTTCCATTCAGTAGGATTATCGTGTGAACTGCATATTTCAGTAATTCAGGCACATTTTTGGCTAATTTTGTTTCATAAAGGAGGTTTAAGTAAGTCTGACCCAAGTAATCATGGGAACTTATCCCTCCAGACTAACCTGGTCACGCTAGTTTTAGCTTCGCCTCAAGCTTAACCAGTTTTGCAATCAATCAGTCAGACTGAAACAGTGTTGTCTTTAATGTTCCTCTGCAAAGTTTCCACAAAAGTTAATCTCTACTTCTATCAAGTCCGAGCTTTTCGCTGGTCTACAACATGTTTCCAAAAGTTCACCCGTGCTTTTTATATTGCACAGGTCAGTGTCACATGGCACATACTGTAATTGGCTCAGTATTGAGCACTAAACTTTGGTTACATGCTAGATTTATTGTGAGGCTTTTGTATTTTCATTTTGTTGTTGTGAAAAGCTCATTTGGCTCCAAAGCATAGTTTGTGGCTGTGTTTCTTTTACTGCTGTATGCATGGTTCACGTACTGCCACAGCAACCTTAACCACATGGATTTGTTGTTATGTGGTGCTTTGGGGTTGTTTGCATTATTTATGGTGGTCTTAATTGATTTACCTATAAACACAAACCATCATTATCATCCCAGTGTCTGGACCATATATTTTACTTTACTAAAGACTTGATTCTGTAGCTTTCATTCTCACATGAATTCAAAGACATGGGACAGCTAATTCTGAAGTGTGGTGTAGCAATTATGTTAGTGATGTAGACCTCCACAGGATGAAACCTTAGCCCAAACTCTCTACACCTGTAGTGCATATCAGCTGCTTTTGGGTTAGGACCTGTTGAAATATTTAGCAGCTGCCTTGGATCAGTTTCTCTGTGCCTACAGGTAAGCCCAAACCAGTCTGATCAGGTTTCCACAGGTGGGTTACAGAATGTGAGCTAGATCAATGAAATCAGTCAGTCTGTCTTCACATCAACAATCAACCATTTCTTGTCACCACTGTGATGGATTCTTTGTCATTTTCAAACAAAGGCATATAACACACTTGCTAGGGCCACTGTGTGTTCAGTCTTTGCTGAATGAACAGAAAGTCATCCTTCCATCACCACCACTATAATCTGACACAATGCATGGCTTTGACCAGGTTTGCATATAGAAGGAAAAGCAGCTAAAAGTACAATGAAGGCAGTGCAGCAGTGGATGAGCAGAGTTGGCTGTGGGATTGGAAGCTAACCTCTTAATCCATCTGAGTGCTGGCGTCTTGAGAAAAGGGCATCTCTGCCAAGTCAACAGGGCACAGGTCACGCTATCAAGCTCGGGTTATATCCTGTTGAGAGAAGATGCAAAGGTTTGAGACACATAACAAGATGTTTGCCCATTGATGAGGGGTTCTTTTTAAACCAAAGGCCACACATGTTTGCCTTGTGGGTTATTACATAGTGGTCCATTTACAGCAGCCAAGAAATGGGCGCTCCTAATATTATGAACAACAGTTGGCAGAGCATCTTAATGAACCCAAACACTGAATACTCAACAGCACAATTAGAGGCAATGGTCTGACATTATGTTTTGCATTATATATACTAAGTGCCACTAAAGCACTGTTATGTGTTCACCTGAGAAAACCTGTGTTGGCCTGGGTCCAGTTCAAATTCAGGCCAAGATAATGCAATTCAAAATAAGATGACAGTGACAAAGAGAGATAATAAAGGAAGGAATAAATGGACAAGAAACAAGAGGAGGGAGACCTCTGCTCTTTTGAATATTCATGAGCCTGTGCAATCTTAATGTTCAATTTTAAGACCACTCCTCGTCAAACATTAAAAAGACAGGGGGTGGTGTCCCCTGCCTGTCATTGGGAAATATTGATGCAACAATTCTGTGGGGTGCACAAACAGACACACAAACACAACTACACATTTAAGAAGTGGAAAAGGTGTTTTTGCACTTCCTTGTGTTGCTAATATGGGCTTCAAGTGTGGATGTTAATGAGAATCAATGCAGCCCAGAGGGGCTTTTGACAGAGAGGGGAGAGCACTGCTGCAGCCTCAGTGCCAAAATTACTCCCTGTGGTCAAGCACTACTTTATTCCTCCAAGACTCCATCTGTTAAGTAAAAGGCTCAAAACACTGGCTGCTTTTCCTTGAGAGTAGCTTTAGTAGTAATTCTGTCTGCTAAGTCTTCAAAGTGTTGCCCAGCAAAACTTGGGCCTCTTGAGGAGATCGGCCGCAATCAGTGAGTTTATATGCACTTCAGAAGTCAAATCATTCTTAGCCTTTGACAGTAACCCAATTTGTAAAATATGTAAATGAGATGAAACGTTTCTTTTATCAAGTCTTGTGATTAATAGAAACCCAGTTAACATAGATAGACTTCTCCCAGTGACCTGGTTTCCTGTGTGCATGTAAATGTAGCGAATGAGACATCGCTGATTAATACGAACTTCCACTCTCAATTCCCTCCCTGCACTCCTTTTTACACACAAACACAATTCGGCAAGAGGCCTTATCTTGATAATTATGCATTCAAATGAGCAGTGGAGGGAATGTTTGGCAATGAAAGGAGTGCTGGATTGGTGCAGGGTAGGTTTGGATGGCACCAAAATTGTGAAATTAATCTGTTTTTGAGGCCATGTGGAGTCCCACACTGATTAAATAAACCTCAGAACATCAAGCACCAGCACCCCTATTAAGAAACAAGGTCTCCTAAGGTATCAGGTTCTTTACCTAGTAAAAAAAGACATTACAGTATATCAATTAATCTGCTAACAAAAACCTAATGAACAGAAGACCGATGATCAAAACAAGCCACTAACTTCGCCATCACTTTTTGGACATTTGTCCATAATGCAAAGTGCATGTATGACAATTTCACCATGGCAATAAACTGTAGTACCAACAGGGTAACAACACTCTCTGAGCTGTGTTGCAGGTGTCACGTCTTCACAAATGATCCACTGATTCAGTATGTGGCAGGAGGGTGCATCTCTTCCAAGTGATCAGCTTCAGAGAAAAACAAGTAAAGACGTGCAGGCACACATACACACATCAAAATAACTGATCCAGGCCCTGATAGTGTGTGGTCTGATGAAACAGCAGGATGGCTTACATGGCTTACACAGTAGCCTTTTCTCCAATGCCCCTCACTCCTCACCACCTGTTTCCTCCTACTCTGCCCGCATACAGCTCCAGTAACAGTCAGTGAGCTGTTGTAGTCAGCTGGTGTGGAAACAAAAGTCAAGGTGATCTGAATGACATACAACATTCATCAGCAAATAGATAACCACAGAGGAAGCAGTCCTCATTAGATTGGTAAAGCTTCCTTAACATGAAACAATAAAAAAAGAAAGTCTTTTATCAATGTTTTCTCTGGTCAAACGCCACTAATTCATATTTCAGCCTTTAGCAATCCACGGTAGTTTAACTTACAGTAATGCTATCTTTGAGGAGTACACTGCCTGTGCTCAATGCTCTTAACCCCTTTCAGCTCCTGTGGGTTGGTTTAAGGGATTTTCTCAAGAGCACCTCAGACTTTTTCACTTTCTCCATCCATATTTATCCTGTTTTTTTCTATTCTTTAGGGCACCACTGCCCCATTGCAGGCATGTAAATACTGTAATTCCAGTTAGTGCACAGGTATTTGTTAGCATCTGTTCTACTGCTATTTTATCATCCACTGATAATTGAAAGGACAATTAGTGCACACTAACTGAGGAATAACTCCAAAGCTCACAAACACTCGGGACAGCAATTTAAAATGCTCTACAAGAGGAAAGAAGAGGCCAGCTGAGCTGGCAGAAGATGTCTCCCATCAGAGTTGGGGGGAGGGGGAATTATGGAGAACTGCAGCTTTTAATGATTTGACATTTTTAATGATGGTTAGAGGGAAGAGGGGGTGAACCATTTATCAGTATGTGGCCCCTGGGAGACGATAGCACTCAATCGCTTCTGCCTCATTTACCTTTTCTACTTCCAACCCTGTGTGTTTCAATCCAAAGACATTCTCAAGCGACCAATCACTTCTATTGTATATGGGCCCAGGCTGAAATCACGGCCATCAGAGTGACTATTAAATTGTACAACAATGATGATGATTATAATTATTATAATATAATGATGAATAACCTTGTTAAGAGCCCTGGGGTGCTTCATCACCTCCTTCCTGTAATGCTAAATGCAAAGCTGAAGAAAATGTAAATAAATCCTCAAATACACACAGTCACACCTCAGTTTGAAGAATGCTTCAATTATGAATCCAAAACCTCTCAAAACATCATATGCAGCCCTTCCTTCACCAAACAGCAAAATAATTATTTCAGTCCAGTCAGCTAGTTTGTCACATTAATTTTTGATTCCAATGAAATTTTGAAGTTTTGATTAACAAGTTGTGATTCACTATGTGTGTACATTTTATGACCACTAACCACTATCAAAATAATGATAAGAGAATCGTACCTCTGTCTCTATCGGTCCTGACCTCACATGCTCTGTATGAGTGTATGTGTATGTGTGTGTGTGTGTGTGTGTGTGTGTGTGTGTGTGTGTGTGTGTGTGTGTGTGTGTGTCCAGCTGAGAGGTTGTGTCCTGCCAAGTAGAGAGTGGAGAGTTTGACAAACATTAGCAAAATAATTGATGACAAAACTCATTAAGAACTGCACTGATTGCACAGACAGCCTTATTAGAAGGTCTACTTTGGAAAACACGGGTGGCAGCAACTTGACCATTACGCAGTAAGCATTTTGCATATACATCACACAGGCATTTATGGGCTTAACAAAATTACAAATGAATGAATTCTTCATTTACATTGAACTTTTGCAGCAAAGCCATGTCTGAGAGGCATTGCAAACGCACATTAAAAATAGGCAATGATGTTAAAGTAACAGGTCAATGTCATACGAGGAACATGTAGGATATGCTCAGCCTCACACTGTCATTTTACAGTTTAAACTGGCCTAGATCCACCTAAGATAAGATAAACCTTTATTCGGCCCACAGTGGGGAAATTCACCTAGCTGTCTGTAACTGGCTGGCTACTCCATAATCTTGTGAAAAGTGATGCACATGGAAAATGTACCATAACTAGCCAACACAATTGGTAGCATGGATTTGTACATGATTTGTCTCTTTTCTGTTCTACCACTGGCCCTAGCTGAATATATGGTGTTTTGGAATTGCTAGCGCTGGTCACTTTTGAAGACAACAGCAAAATGCTTGATCAACTTCAGATATTTCAGAAAGGTTATGCCATTAGTTAAGACAAGCTCTTAGTTCATTATTTTATTCAATTTGATTGAGATGGAATCACTGTATCTATACAAGCCATTCCTTTTAAAAACAGCAGCAGGTGATCCTGTGCTGTAAATTGCAAACATTTACTGTTTTCTTCTCCGTTTCTTCTCCTTATCAGAACTCTGGGACTGCTGTGGCTATGAAGAGCCCAAATTTCCATTTGAAAAACCAATCATTAGCTCACTTTATTCTTTGTGGAGGAAAAATAAAAACAGCAAGACAATACACACGTGCATATAGACACACCAGTTCAGCACCTTTGTTATGGTGATGAGCACGGATTCTCTCTCTCCTTCCTGGTAAGAGGTATACCAGGATGAAACAACAAATTTGCAAGGAGCACTGGGACACCTAATTACACATTTCTGTCAATTGTCTTCAAAAATGGTCGAAAAAACACAAGTAAATATTTGAAGTGTGGAGCTCTGTGTTTACCATCTCTGCAGAGCAAGGACAGACACTGCTTCATTCCTTGACATAGGAACCACTAAAACAGCCAATTAGCAGCATATTTTAACAGTGTAACTGGCCACACTCAAAAATGACTTGACATGCTCTGGATGTAGGCCACAGGATGGTTTTGATGACATGGTGCTTAACTGGGAGGCATGTTAGCAGATCAAAAGCACCATGTCATTTTAGCGGCTAAATTAGCTCAATGTGCCATTGTTAAGCTTGTGGTCTCAACTACCCCTGAGAAAATAAGTCATTAGCTACAGTCAAACGTGGTGTGAATTAAATTGGATAATTAAAGGGTTGCTGTGCTCAAGCACTTGACAGAGTTCTAATTAAAAATGCTGAACAAAATTTGGTGAAGGGGGCGAAAAAAGACAGTGGTGTGGAAAAAGTGTCTGTTCCATTTTTGTGTTGCTTTGATCTAACCTCTTCCTTTCCCAAAGCTCCAGAACACTCTGCCTCAAAGACTTATCAGTTTGTTCTCACCTCAGGAGAACTCGCAGTGCAGCAACGGGCAGCGGTTGGTTAAGTGTGTCCTGGTAGAGCAACTCACCTGAACAACTACGTAATAAATGATGGAACCCACTGCTGTAAAAACAAAGACCCTGACATCTTACAGGAGGACCAAGCCGGGGTCACATTAACCATTTTTTTTCTGACAAATTTTTTTTCGACAATGACCAATTAGAACACAGAGGGCATCTACCGTAAAATTAAGAAATTTACACACAACAGTCAATAACCACATGCAGACCACCTGTAGCAGACCCCCTATCCAGTTTGTGGCAAGTATGCACATTAATTAGCTATTGTCTAATCTTGTATTTAATCTCAAGAGGAAGGTTTCATTTCAGGCTGAGCTACAGCAGGTCAACTAAGTTTAGTTTAATTTCTTATCTCTCCAATGCCCTCATAAATGCATTATCTGCAAGTTTGTTCTGTAGATTAAATGTTCCTGTGATCAAGTTGTTTGTGAAAATTATATCCTATTAAACAGGCTATGTCTAATTAATAATAAATGAAAAATTATGGGTAATAACAGATTATGACAGCATTTTTACAACCCTGTCTGCACAAAATAACAGACAGCGAGAAAGTCTAATAAAACTTCTGGGACCAGCAAACAAAGGTATTGAACGTCAGTGGAGCAACAGGATTCCAGTAGAGCATGTCCATGAGTACATAGGACAGCTCAATTATTCATGTCAGTGTAGTGTGGCTAAATAATGGCTAGGTTCAAGGCATGGTTGAAACTAGAGGTAGGGCTGTGTGTGTGTCCACTAGCATGTCTAAATCACATCAGAAGAAGTGTAAAACCAGACAGCTCAGTGCTGCCACAAAACAATTTTAGTCTCTGAATTTAAAATGAAAAAAGGGGAGTTGGAGACCACATATACACTGGACAGTCTTTTAAAAATACATGGCCACATTCATAACTACAGATCATTTAGATTGTTTTAAAAGTCTATATGTTGTTACCAGATTTACTATACACATGAACGCACTTCTACACAGGAAGAAAAACAGAAAGCTGGAATGATACTGTTTTGCATTGCACTCATGGCTTATCAAAACTAGAGATGCTTGCAATGACTAATGTCCCTGTCGTTTAAACTTAAGACTAGTCAACTAGTCAAACAGACACAACTTAATCTATAAGGTTAAGCATTATTTGAAAATATATTGCTAATATTATGAGATATTTGAAAAGTCACATTCTTCAGTGACCAAATTGCATTTTCAATGCCGCTGAAATGTGTGGCACTTTGCACCGTGAGTTAAGAACATCATGCTGTAATTGTGTACACTGAACTATAAGCACATGATTATTATAACTTGATTCTGGTTTCTTTTTCTTTATATTCTATACCCAGTCTATATAGAGGTGGTGGTAAAAATTCATGACACAACATGGCTGAACTTGATATGAAAAGCTTCCCTGTTCAGAACGATTGAGTACAATACACGGGAAATCTTCTTAAAAAACATGTACTTGGCAGTTGTGTGCTTAAAGTAGACCTTTTACTTATTACAGCCAGAAACCATGAAACACCAGAGCCACTGTATTAGTGGACATTCAGCAAAATGCTCCTTTTAGTGCTCTCAAGGAAGCTATGCTAAAGCTAATGTTGTTAGCTCCAACGTCTAAAATGCGAAATTAACCCTCCAGTGATTTGTGCATAGCATCAATTTCTGACTTGATGTCTTTCTTTTTCCTGTCATGATTTTAATGTGCACAAAACTCCAGCCTCAGGTTACCAGCTAGTAGCAGACGGGTGAAGTACAGTATCATGTAATTATGTTGTCATGTATGAAAAGACTCAAAATAAACAGTGCAAGGAGACCACTTACTTACTATAAGAAAACTGTTTATCAGCATTTGTATAGGAATGATTCTATCCCAAGCTTTTAGACCCATATAAGCAGATGAATTAAACCACGATCACTATAAGCAGTTTCGACTGCAATAATCATTTTAATCGACTCATATTTCTTGTGCTGACTTGCAAGGGTAGCAACATTTTGAATGGTCGACTGATCATGCACATGCCTAATGAAAACACTCCTCGTCATAAGCCTCTGCTTCTGCATATTGACGCGTAACCACTGCTGTTATCTCCATTTCTGTTTCCACCACACTGCTAGCAAGCAACCATGTATGACTGCATTTCTGCACAAATATATACACACCACTGTGCAAGAGGTCAACCTGAGGTGAGATAAGTCCCAGTGGTTGTGTGTATGTGGACTGTGCCCTCACAATGAACCAGTGGTTTGGGCACACTGTTTTGCATGGCAGATTGTTGTGGCAGGAAAAAAGATAGAGATGAAGAGAAAGAGGAGAAGAGACAGAGTGGGAGGAGGAAAAGGCAGCTGGTAGGAAGAGGTTGCAGTAGGAGCTAGGGGGAGGATGTCTGGTTTAAAACATTCAAGAGGAAACTTCCTGCTTCAGGATCAGATTTACATAAGCTTCTATTTTACACACAGCTGAAAATAAAAATGAGCTGTCAGCTTTTATGTTAACCTACAGAACATACAGGATCTCTATGTATAGTGAATAAGAACAAAAACCGCCAAGCGTGTCCACTCAATGGGAAAAAAGGCACTGCTCCATCATACTATGCAATAATGCAACAGTGTATGTGTAAACAGAATAAAGAAAAAAAACTCACATTTCTAAAAGGTTACTCCCCAAAGACAGCTGGACAAAGTTGGGGGGGAACCATCTCAGATAAAAGAACTATTTCACACACCAGATGACAAAGACTATTGTTCAGACGGTCACATTACACTGATACAAATGTGAGATGCTTTGAGCATCTGTAAAAGATGAATAAAAGCATTCATCAAGTTTTCCAAATTCTCACCAAAATCAATGACATCACACTATTTTCATCAGTGCCATAAACCGGGTCTTTTATCTCTGCTTGTAAGAGTTTGGGATAATGGCTTCCGTTACAAGAGGCTTTTTAAACCTTAATTAAATGGCTGTGAGACTTTATTAAGGTGATCACTGCAGCCATCCATAGCTACTCTCCACTGGCAACCTCTTCTTCAGCCAGCTATTGATCACTCCACTGTTTCACCCACTTCCACAGTCAATGTGTCTCCTTACATGCCATTTGACTCTCACTCAACGTGCTTGAGCCAACTCCACTAGGACATCTGAATTCTGCTAGAAAACAACTGGTTCATATGACAAGTCGTCCAGCAGACTCTTGGTAGGCATCCATACCACTGGACTCATTTGTACACCCAAAATATGTAGCAGTATAGAAACAACCTTGTCCTGCTGCTTAGGGGCCTTAACAAACCGAATTGACTTCCAACAACAAACACTTTCAAATACCAACTGATGTATCACCTCATGTTTTCTTTCAAAAAGACACCACAATGGCTACAGCTATATGCCCCGTGTCAACCCCATTTAGCAAAACTGGCTTATAAAATTGGTTCAAAGTGTGAAAGGCAGCAATCTTTTCCCCCCGATGTAGATTTCATTTTAAGATCTGACAAAGTTGTACACCACACCAACAGCAAAGGCTACGAAGAAGGCTACGTTTGAACTAGTCTTTTCCCCTCCTTTAACTTTTTTTAAACTCTTCTTTCCTGATATTGACATCAGAAATTCTCATATCGTCTAATGCTAGGTTGAGTTAACAGTGCAGTTAGTCAACACATGGTGAAGATAACCACTGTCAAGAGGAGTTTTCATTCACAGGAGTTAGCAGCTCAATGCAGCACATAATGCAGATCTTCAGTGTACCAGTATAGAAACATGTGGGTGGAAGTTTCTTCCAGGAGGTGTGCTTTACACCACATCCTTCTCAGATGTGAAAGATAAACAGCCCTAGTAACTCGTGTGGTACATCCCTCTCGCTCCCTCTCCACAGGGAGGAACATCCATCATGTGCCTGAAGAGCTGGGTGAGAATCCAATCGTCAGCACACATCACTCACCCAGCAGCGACAGGCAACGCTGGCTGACATGTGCAGTAACCTATTTTGTTAACATGCACACCGCGCCTAAAGGAGGGAACGATGAGTGGGATTTGCTTCAAACGGGTAAGCATATTAGTGAAACTCTTTTGCTGGAAAAAGGTCTCATGTCTCATCTAATCAATACTGACAGTCCTAAGCCAGTGGCAATGTGCTGCAATCAGAGACATACTGGTGACAGGGTGGGCAGTTGGAGCTTAGCGCTGCCTTAACCAAAGATCCCTTCCAGTATAAAAAGTCCACAAAATGTCCCACCTGATAACTGCTGGAACAACTGAGCCTGATGGGAAATGGTGCTACTTTGCATGCAGCTCCTGCTGTTCAATCAACCATATCAGGCCAGAGCAATGAAAACAGCTGATGGATTTTTTTTCTTCATTTCTCCCCACACAATAGTGACAGAAGCAATAGGGTAAAACTATGAAGTATTTACCACAGGTACTAAAGTGCAGCTGCAGCTAAAAACAATTATTCTAAGCCACTGTCACTCATTCAAAATCATTTAAATGGCCTTCAAGAGCAACTAAACATGAGTGGCAGCAATTTAAAAGAGCAATTCAATTTAGTGTGAGCCACTCAAGTCATTAGATTCTATTACACTGTGCAAACACAAGGGTGCTGCTGGCCTTTTAAAATGACCTGCTGTCCCGTAAAGCCCAGGCGTGGCCCTGCTCAGCACCAGATTGCTCTTAATGGGATTTCACAACATTAACATTCTACTGAGTCAGCATCAGACACACTGACTACAGTGGCCCTTTGCTGAAACAGCCCCGTCTCTGACAGTGTGTGTGTGTGTGTGTGTGTGTGTGTGTGTGAATGGCAGAGATCATGGTGGGGACTGACTGGATGCACAGTGGGGACAATTATCAGACATGATTTGACTGCAGTGGAATGCCTCCAGGAGATAACAACTGTATGTAGATCCTCTGACAGACACAGCATTAAATGTTTCTATCTGGAGGAAAAATATCTGCTGACATGATGCAGCCGACTGCCTGAAACTCATAGGCATAGCAGCTCCTGTTTGGAAATGGACTTAAACACCATTACGTTGTAGTCATTTCTCTGGACACTGCTATTTCAGGAAAACTTTTTGCCATTTTAGGACAGATTTTAGTCAAAAACTGTATTCATGTCATATCAGATAGACCATAAATATGAGCAGTCAAGTTGGAAAGCCTCTTTGAACTCTTTGAACCTCTTAACAGGAGATATGCAGCATTGAGCTAGAGAGTAAGACCTCTTACTAGCCCGAGTCGGACAACCATCCACCGGGTCAACTGCAGGTGTACTTCACTCCTTTCACCATCTGTAACGGCACATTTGCAGTCAGAAACATGCTTCACCTCTGCTCCAGGTTATTCATCCCAACAGTGGCAAGGAGCTGCTGCTGACTCAACAATGAGCAGATGTAGTGTTTTTCCTGCATGCCTCTACAGCGTGTAATGTTAGACAGCCAATCACTAGCATTATTAGATCTCGGTACAAGCATACTGCATGCTTACGGGCTCATTGACGCTTGTGACATTTACTCCTTAGGTATCGAACTTTGGTACTGAATGACAAGGCATTTACTGATATTCATTAATTTTAAAGCAATTCCTTTAGCACTACTTTGTCCACACTCAAATACTAAAACAACAGGAAAGGTTCAATCTGTTGAAACTGAAAAAACAGAGTAAAATACGTGTTGCTTTAATTAGGAGGTAACATCACATTAGCCGGATTCTGTGATCAAAAAAGTGCAGCTTTTTGGTGGTAAAACCATTAAAAACAAGTGTTGTGAATAATAATGTCTCACTGACATCCAGAGAAAAAGGAGGCAGAGCATCTCATTTCCATGATCAATGTTAGGACTGCCTTTTTGTCAGCAGCAGAAGACTGAAGGGGAGAAGAAGCAGTTCTTACCTGGGTGTCACCCACAGCTGCCATTAGAGCTGATTTGCTGCTTGACACAGGAGGGTCGATTGAGTTGCAAAGCAATTGTTTCCCACCTCATTTGTCAACGTTAATTCACCAAATATCCTGCCAGTGATGTCAGCATATTAGTTGCATCATCCAATTGTGTCACCAACAATGCATGGCTAGTCTGTCAGGCTGCCATAGCGGACTGCAGGTTGGAGATGCTGGATGTTAACCTCCAAGACAATGTGCCATTTTTCTACCTGGTGTCACTTTTGTGCTTGCCTTCAGTGATGTACATTTATTCTCCTATTTCAAATGTTCAGTAAACCTTTATGAAAAACTATTCTACTCACATTTTAGCAGGAGAAATCTGATTTACGAAATCTGACCTGATTAAATAGCAAAACCTATATGGAAAAGGAAATGGGATTCCACCTACACAGTGCTTGTTTTATATAAATAATCAATCTTGGATCAATATGGACCCCTTACATTTGT
The DNA here is from genome assembly GCA_025331565.1 of Holacanthus passer. Classification (NCBI taxonomy): domain Eukaryota; kingdom Metazoa; phylum Chordata; class Actinopteri; family Pomacanthidae; genus Holacanthus; species Holacanthus passer. Next base: position 1,592,105 of record JAFREQ010000038.1, read on the forward strand.
TTTTCTTGTTTGTGTTTTTTGTAAGAATTGTGACTAAGACACATATTGAGTGAGACATTTTACAGTGAGATCAGTGTCAGTGTGGCTGAGGATAGACAGTTATACATGTATGTCACATAACACACTGTCGAGGCCTGGATTCTGAAACATTAAGTCGATTAATTCTTCCACAGAAGCCCATATGGTGAACATATAAAAGATAAACTACTGAGTGTCCGGCCTCAACTGTTGAGTTCTCTGTACAGTTTCTTGTTCTCTGTATTGATGAGAGCCCAACTGATAAATTGGAAAGGCCAATATTAGCTCATCAAAAATTTATTGTATTGTGTATATGTCAGGCGATTGAGAACAAGAAACTGTACTGGAGTGATGAAAATACATGTGTTGCTGTTTTACTAGAGAGTGGTGACAACTATTATCTTTCAATTGGACAATTTCAAGCTCACTAAATATCTTGGTCTTGGATAGAAAACAAATTTTACTGCTCCTTATCAAAAATGTTTTTGTTGAAGTTAAAAACTGAGTATCAGACAACATATAATTATTGGATTTTTCACTTTTAAATATTAACTGCTTTGAAAAAAATCCAATTATCTGTCAGGGTTTAGTAGAGACGTGCCATAACAGTCATACTCCTGTGGCATGGCATCTTACATTGCCAGGGAACAAAAACAACATTTGTTCACAAGGACCCAATCCAGTTCTCTAACCAACGTCTCTTCTATCTGGTATTTCTTCAAACAGCAGCTATAGCAAGACTGTAATGTAATGGATGTAGCGATACAAATTCAGTCGGCAGTCGGCAAATTCAGCATCACGCATGACATTCAACAAACAAACACATCAGACGTGCCCACGGTTTGAAGACTGTTGCTGTAAATGGAAATGTCCTTTCTGCACCTTTTATTTCTATGCCAGTTTCACCTCTGTCTGTGACCATCCCCGATAAAAAGGATGCATGTACTGAAACATAATCAATGACTGTTTTGCAATCAACTTTTAAGTGTTCAGATAAACTCATGGCTTAGGCCAAACCTTTTAGTTGGAAATGGCCAAGAGTGACTATTTGCCTCCTGGAAGCTTCCAGGTGAATTAAACATGATAGAGAACTGCTGACCTCTGAATACTGTGGACGTGGGCAGGTTTATGCCACCCACCCACGTGGTAACAGGGAGGTCAACTGATGTCACAGAGGTCACAGGGTCAAACCCCAGATGGTGGCAAACAGAGTGCAGGGGTCAATAGTTGATCTATGACAGGAGCATATGAACCGGCTTTCAACAGAATAGGGAAGCTAATTAACAGTCAAACCATTTTTCATGCTGACAGTGACAGAGCTGTCATAGAGAAGCTGCTCACACATTAAGAGATTTTCATTTTTGTTTATTGCACCAACCACAACTGAAAACGAGCCCAGCAACCACAACAGTGAGCCGAGCTACCACATCAGCCAGTTATGTTCTCCATCACACCATCTGCTGTGGTCCTCCCACACAAATCTCTCATAACACTTGATCTGGACAGTAGCCTGCCAATGCCCAGGAGGGCAAAGCAGATGGTGTGGTTACAGGCAAACCATTTAGCCTTTGAATAGCAGGCAAACTTCAAATCGAATGGGCACTGAATGAAGTCAAATAGTCCACTTTCTGTTGCTTCGAGGGCATTAGGCTGCCTTGTTTGCTCACCTGGACTAAAGGCAGGATTTGCTTAGTCAAAGCAAAGGTTGAGGGAAAAAAAAACTTTCTGATCCTGCTTAGTTTAAAAACAAAATATAAGCAACTTAAAATGCTGGCAACAGAAGCGTGTAAGACTCTTTTTCACTTCCCCAGCACACACACAGGGGGAAATGAATTCAAGGGAAAACTGATTTGATTTGTGCATGAATGAGGCTTTAAAAAGAAAGTGTTCCTTTAAGGCAGCCAAGTGGTTTGCAACAGAACAAATTGCCTCATGTGAACACTTCTCTGATGCATGAAGAAAAACAGCCAGCCAAGATCTCCATTTAAATCCTGGCAGCTAACATTATCCATAACACGTTGTAGCATTAAAAGCACGGCTGGATACATTTAATGTGTCCTCTTGATCATTCGGCGCATGGATGACTTGCTACACAAGCAATTTGGGTCAGTATACAAAGGCTCCATTTGTTTTTAATTGACTTATACCTGCTGCTGTGGCACCAAGACTATTGATAGTTTAGTGCGTGACAAAACAACTCAATAAGTTTAATTGTGTTAAGTAGATCAAATAAGCGACTAGTTAAATACCGAATTTTAGTGATCATGCTATATCGTTAGAAAATGTCTTACGTTTGGTTAGTCTTCTTGTGTTTGTTTGTTAAAAAGCGACGAAGCACTAAAATGGCACAATTTTGAACAGAGTTTGGTTACAAGCGAAGGAAACCTATCGTTGCCACAGAAAACACAAGAGAGAAAGTTTGAGACAAGAGTTTCTGCTTGTCGCAATATAAAGAGATAAAATAACACAGTCGGGTTGGTTTTATGGTTGTTTTCCACTCTGTGTTTTACATTTTAAAGAAGATAGAAACCTTAAAAACGGTACCTTCAAAGCAGCTTATCCAAGGAGGTTTTGGAGAAAAGCGACCCGACACGACGCCAAGTTTCCTCTTTCCTCAGCAAAAACAAACCTCAGGAAGCGCCGTGACATTTAGCAGTCGGGAGGAAGTGTTTAAAGTAAAGCACAAACTGGCTGTGAGAGCTGGATACTGGTCGCTCGGTGTTGACTAAGTGAAAGCAGGTTTGTCTCGCTCGCAGCGGGCGGCTCTTTGTTCCTGCTGCCTGCAGCCTGGTCGGGGATATTATCACCGTTCATGTGTCCCTGACAGCCGCTGATTGGCTGCGGGCTCGGGATCAAGAAAAGGTGACCGCCGTCAAGTTAGCAACAACAATAAGACAGCTTCCGGTCACAGCGTCCAGGATAAGACAATTTGCCTAAAAATTGTGAGTGTTTTTAGATCTAATAAGCAGCTATTATGTCGCGTTACAATTTATTTAGCGACATCATCGCGGGTTTTCTGTCGCTGAGAGTTATTTTTCCTCAACGCGGTGAATTCCGTGCTTTTATTTTGTACCCAACTTCCGGTTAAATTCTAGCTTTTCAGGAACTTGACGCAGGGTGGGGACCACTTCATGCCTTACATAGTTTTATCCTGAGCATAATCACGATGTGTTTGCAGCTTTTCTAATTTACTTTAACCTGAAACATTTGGATAACCAGTGCATTACTTTTCATTTATACACGCACAGATTCTATTTTTCATGTTATATATTATATCAATAAACATCTATATAACTAAAGGCATATCTTGGAGTTTTGTGTAATCTTTAGCCTACATGAAGCCTACTTTTACTTTCCCATGTTAATTAATATGCATGCTTTATTTTGATCTTGACTTTAAAATATGATTCATGTTCAATGGAAGAGTAGCTCTAAGCAGGCTTTAAGAGGGAGCAGCTGGATTTATGGATCAAACCTAAACTAATGGGTTAGCAAGCTTATTTCTCACATCTAGTGCCACTTACCTCAAAAACATCTACACCATGACTCTGATGACTATGAGATTAATACCAGGGTTTGTTTGCGCTCCAATGTGGTTCGCACTCAGAGATCTCACTGTAATGATTGTGACCTTACCCACAGTACAATGTAAACAGTTGTGCAACTGTATACCAAGTCTAATCTAACACAATGGTGATCTGTGATCTGATGACATATCATATATCATATTTTAAGATTTCCCTTGCCTTTGTCCGAGTCCGATTACGAAATGCATCTATTTGCATCTCACCTATAACAGTATCAACAGCAGATTTAAACATGAGCAAGCAGGCTAAGTCAATAATAAAGGCCTGGATGAAATTAGGCTCATTGTGAAAACTAGACCATGGGCTCCCTGAGCAGCTGGCCTCAAATCAATTCCAAAGAGAACCGGAGGATTGAAGTTGATGGGTTGAACGCGGCAGACACCCGCTTGCCTGTCAGTGTAAAACACAGCTGATTTTCTTCGATCCTCTGCAGTGAGTTATTAAGGGAATAGTTTGATAAATATGCTTGTTCAATTTGTTGTGCAAAGTTAAATGAGTAGCTCTATGCCACTCTCATGTTTGGACATCATAACTGAAGCCGAAGCCAGGATATGGTTATCTTAGCTTGGCATAAGGACTGGAATCAGGTGGAAACAGCTCGCCTGGCTCTGTCCAAAGGTGCTTATGGATTTTTTCTATCTATCTATCTATCTATCTATCTATCTATCTATCTATCTATCTATCTATCTATCTATCTATCTACCTATCTATCTATCTATCTATCCATCTATCTATCTATCTATCTACGTATTGTTACATCCAACTAGCTGTCACTACAGACAGTGAAATGTCTGTTACTTATAAAGACAGAAAGTTGTTGTCGGTGAAACAGAGACAGTTTCAACTGAACATGACTCATGCTCCCATGCTTTGTATGTGTATGTGTGTCTGTGTGTGTGCGTGCGCATGTGCATGCAGTGGATTTGGTGTTGTGTAAGAGCAAGCTTTGTGCACATCTATTGTTTGTGAATGAGGCTGTGGGACTGCGAGTTAGGATGCATGTGTCTGCTTTTCAGCGCTGACTTCAGAGAAAGCTGCCATGGCTGTTCTCACCAGCTCGCACTGAATCCTCCCCAAGTTCCCCGACAGACACTTTTCATCAACTGTTTTCATTCTCTGCCTTTCATTACATTGTCTGCCTCACGTCCCACTGCATCTACCCGTCTTCCCCCCCTTCTCTTTCTCCCTCCATTTCCAGTCCTCACGTGTCACCTCCTCATCCTGTGGGTCTCTCTCTCCCCGGACTGATTGTGGAGCTGGTCATAATTGGACGGTGCACTGACAGTCAAACAATGTCACTGAATCACCATGAGCATGTTTGCTTGTTAGAAAATATAGGGGAGTACTTTGTCTCAACTTGGCTGAACTTCCATTCACTTTGCCTCCCATATGTAGGCGATTTGTGAATGTGTGTGTGCCACAGAGAAGATGTCCCTGAATTCACCCTGCCCCTGTGCTTCTCACTGCCGACCACAGCGGGGGGAGGGTTCAAACAAAGACAAAGTTAAGTGTGTTCATGTGTTTTGTGTTTTGAAATATCACAACAACTATTTGGATGCAAATTCTGTAAAGACATTCATAGTGCACAGAGGATGAATCCTCAACTTTGGTGATCCCCTGACTTTTCCTCCACAAGCAGGTCAAGGATTTCACTTATTCATTGATGTATTATCTAAAAGACGGACTGACACAAGTGGCAAACATTCATGGTTCCCAGAGCGCCACCGTAAGGTTCATATTTGTTTTAGTGAAATGTCTCAACAACTCTTAAAAGGACTGTCATGAAATTTGGTACAAACATTCACGTTCCACTCAGAATGAAGTGTAATAACTTTTGTGATCCCGTAAAATTTTCATCTAGCACCATCATCACTTTGTTTAATAGGTACCTATATGGACACTAAACTGCGATGCTTAATATTAGTATGCTAGCGTTGTCATCGTTAGAATGTAGATGTTAACAAGTTCAAACCACTGCTGTGCCTATGATGGGCAGGACTGAAAGAACAGGAAAAACCCCCATTATTCCGACTTGTGAGTGTTTATGGTTAGCCAGATGTATAGATATTACCAGATATATAACATTAGCTATTTTGTTGTGTTATGTATTTGTGACAGTTCATTAACAAGAGAAGAAGATACAATCAAGTAGGTGTCACCATTTTAAATCAGCTAAAGTGACTGTCACAAAATATTATTGGAATTTAATTAACTGCCAGTATCAAAGCTGTCAGAAATCCCTGATATCTCCAAGTCAGAATTACAACTACAGCTTGGACTGTATGTCTGTACTGCTCATCTGCTCCAACGCAGCATAAGTAGGCTACACAGAGCCCTACAGAGCCTCGAGCAAGGCCGGAGACTCTTAATAGTCAATTAGAATAAGAGTAGATTGGGTTTCTGTCCTAATTCACCCAACAGGATAATGAGCAAACACAACTGAGGTACGCATTTAGGTGACTTTACAATAGACTACAGAAGACTTTAAATGAGAGGTCAGTGCTTGTAGAAGGATCATAACTAGAAATAGGGGGGGCAGATTGAATGCATTTTCCTTTTAATCCATGCACGCAATATGGTGTGCTTGATGGCTTGTGCATGTCTTCCATATGCTGTAGTTGCTGCTCTCCACTTCGACAGCGTGGGCCGTGGCAGATATCTGAAGCAAGAAGAGTGAGGATTGTTTGTCTGGAGTCTAGCTACTCACAAATCCGAGCTATCGAGCATTTCACCCTCGGCTGTAGCTGCAGCAGACAGACAGACAGACAGACTGCCGTGCGCTGCAAGATCATGTGTTCAGCCAGTCAGTGACTCACCTGAAGGAAACCGTCTCTAGACACCAGTGAGAGCCTCCAATTACTGGTCAGGGTTAGAATGAGGCGGTGAGGGAGACAATGTGGACATGCAGACTCTCCAAGGATGTGGACAGAGATTTCATATAGAAAAAGGATGAACTGTTAAGATTATGGTTTTAATTGTAGCCTATATAGACCCATAACTGAAAGATTCCATTGTAAGAGGTAAGTGATACATATAGACAAAGAAACATTTCCTAATTATACATAAAAGCCTTGGTATTAATCATGAACTGGGCTTAAAGGGACACATAAAAATCAGTTCACTCATCACAGTGTGTACCACTGTTAAAGCGACTATGTAACTTTTAAAAGAAGAAACAATATCAATAAATTATTATAAATTGATAAGCAATAAATCACACCCTTACTCAATACAGTACAATCGGGGCTGTTGTTGCTGCAGCCTTACTTGTTCTAGTATGACACTTCTTGAGATCTTATAGTGACTAATGTTGGCTTAAATGAGCAAGCTTTGGATGTTGGTGGTTATTAATGAGTCAGTTCATTGACTTTGTGACTCTTCTCCACTTGTATTGCTGATATAATTCTTTTGGCATTTAGAATGATCCCTTTATAGTCACTCGTGACTGCATTGGCCAGTGCTTCTACCTAAGGTCAGAAAGCCTTGCATCAAATCACAGCAAAGCGGTGGTGCCTCTGGCTTTCGTAATGTGACGTACTTCATAGTGAAACTGAATATGTAGGTGGGGAACCGAATCAAAGATTTGATTGGACTGCATGGTTTAGCAGATACAGAGCTGTGGAGAACTGTTGGCTACCACCCACACCTCCCTCAGATGTGCTGTCGTGCAAGGGAGAAATTAACAGAGAGAGCACAACCATGATCTTTAGGAAATGCAAACAGTCGTGTAAAAAGTTTTTGCTGACTAAAAGCCAAACATTTATCTGCCCATGATATCATGACATGTTAGCTCAAGTGTGGTTTTATTTGATGGGAGAAGCTAGCTCCAAATCACATTTTATTGAACACATTTATGTAGCCTATATAAACCAGAGTTGAAGATGAGGATTAAAACAAGATAAAATATATTTTCTATTTCACTGTGTCTTTAAAGTATAAAAAAATATCCCTGATGATGTCACCTAAAATTTGGCTTGAGACTTGAAGTTTATAACAAAAAGCTTGTGTTACAAACTTGGCTGTGAACTTTGAAAGACCAGGCTGGGAGGTTCTAAGAGACGATACTACTAAATTGTATAAAGGGAAATGTAGCCTCCAGTGTTTAGAGCTTGACCCAGATAGGGACTAAAAGTTAGGATACCTGAGCTTCTGTTGCTTCAGTTTTGACCTTTCTTTTTTCATCTATCTCTTGTAAGTCTTCATGAAAGTGCAGTGCTAAATAGTTGGAGTGCCCCTTTAAGGGTATGTTCATGCCACCTCCCTCTGCAGGACCCCAGAAATGAAAAATCACTTCAGTGGAAGTGGAAATTGGAAAGTGTGAGCCAAAGCAATAGGCTGCACAAAAGAGGCCAAAGCAAGAAGATGAAAAGCTTGATATGTAAAGACTTTAATCTTTACACATAACCCCAATACAGATTAGAGCCCAGATTCCCTTTTTTCAGGATTAAGCCAGACAACAGAAAACAGAGCAACACGGAGCCAAAAGCCTGTCAGGGACGGTGAAAATGGAAAACAGCATTTTTCTGTCTCTTTCTCTGCCCTCCTTTCCCTTCCACTCCAGTTCAGAGGTAAACAAGGTGCCAGTCACAACACTCTACTGGCCCCATCAGGTCTTTTGCTGTCGTCTCACAGTGTGTCCCCAATGCTCAATTTAAAATTGAGGCACAACCTACACCCCAAGGCACTTTGTATTATTCCAAGATCACTGGCGTTGCTGGCAGATTGTGAAGCATGTTTTGGGAACACACTCCTCCCTTTCAGTCTGTCACAAAATAACTACGTGCGGTGTCTGACTCAGGCTGGTCCTGCTGGAGCTAATGTGATGATGTGATGCTGTTGTTGAGGCCAGTGAATGAGCTGTGAATTAGGTAAGTGTGTTTTTCAGCCGAGGTTATGCCATCACTCATCTGGCATCTTTTTGTCATTCATTCATTCTTTTTCAAACTGTTTATGCATTAGTTGGCAAAATGTATATGTGGCTGTCTGCCTCACCTCATGTCACAACCGAGTCCGTGGTGCAGAATACAGTTAAACATTTGGTGGTGTGTCTTTTCTTCACTCTCACATGTTTTGGATTGAGGAATGAGGCAGCAGCAGGCTGTCATCTTTCAGTATCTGCTCCACTGAGCTGATGGTGTACTGGAAGAAGTAATGAGCAGGAGCTAAGTAGGTCAACATCACCACCTGGTGGCTGGAAATATACTTACATCTAGCTGCTGTACAACAAATGTATTGTTCAATTGTGCTTTTTCTCTAGTACTTAAGCAAATTTTCGATAGAATTTTCATAACATTAAGTGCAATCACCTCATCAGTCTACACTGTCCGACGCAACACTTCATTTGTCCCGCAAAACATTTGAATGAATGTGTAAAAAGTAAATAACTTCATTCACCAGAATGACATAAACCTTTATCATTGCTTACGTCAAATGTGTAAAGAACTGTGTCTGTATAACAGAGGACTAAAATATTGTGCTTCTTTATGTCATTTTGAGACTTACAGACAGTGTCCCAATTATGAAGCCAAATGTCCTCCTCCGCTGACTGAATGAACTCATGTCACCTATCTGGTTTGCCCCCTATCCATGGTGCCTTATATAACAGTAATGTCAAACTGAAAACACAAAAATTAAAGTTGGCTAAAATAAAATGTCTCAATAGAAGAAATGCATGTACATTTGGAACTATTTAGTAATGGAAAAGTAAATCGGTTTCCAGACCTCACTGTGCATTTGAATTTATCCAACATTTGCAAAATGTAAAAGTCTTTTGTCACGGTGCGACCCTCCGTTCATCTCTCTCTGTAGTGATGTTCCCACAGCCAGCTTGTGGTTTGTCCTCTCTCTGTTCCTCTGCATCCCCTCCTGCCTCTGACCAAACACATCACAAACACTATATTGTATACTTTTACATCTTCCCCTCTGTGTGAACAGGCCGCTGTCCTTTGATGTTGCCCTGCTCCACACTAAGTATATAAAAGGCCTTGTGGTGCAAATGTGTGTAAGAAATCATGAACTGTGCGCTTGCCTCTGTAAATTACATTTGACAGCATGTGATAAGTTGCAAGTTGCTACTACTTTAGTTTATTGAATTGAATCGAAAGTGGCTTTAATCAATATTATGTAACAATGGATCACGTGACTACTTTTGTGTGTGAAAGCTCAATCAGTGAGAATCACAGAGAATTATCACTCACCTGTGGAGTTCCCAGAGGCTCTGCCTTCTGTTTCATAGCAACTTTCAGCTTCCTGTTTTGGTTGTACATACCATAAGGTTACTGTTTTGATTTATTTTCACAGCATGTTTTTTGGCCTCGGAAGCAAAAAAAAAAAAGCTGAAAAACAATTGTAAACTACCCACTCAGCACCAAACAGCAGACAAAGTAAGCCTTTAGCGCATTAACATAGGGGAGTATGAAGTGCAAAAGAGCCAGATATTTCTGTCTTTTCAGGTGTTTTATATTCAACAGAGCTAAATGGGAGGTAAATATTGGACTAATATTCGCCATCTGACAGGAAACACAACAATTATGTTGCCTGTACGTGTAAATGAGCAACTGTTGGCTGAGATCTTAAAACATGACAATAGTGCTATTGGCTGTAATTTGAGTTAGAGTTTAATACAGGTTCTGGGAAAAACTGTATATCAAACAATAACAGACTTAAGCTCTAAGTAGGATTTTCTGACACTCAAATACACTTGCACTCTTTCCTTTTTATTGGCTTTTTGTTTTACAAAAACAGGTATGGGAGAATGCATAGACCGAGCCACGCTCACAGCGGGCTCATCAGTGACAACATGGAAAAAAGAAAGGGCGTCAGGAGAAGGCAACAATTTATTTAAAAAGATAAAAACAACACTGTTTGCAGCTATTCTTCTGAATGCACACATACTCCTATGGTCTCTTACACACAGGACACAACTGAATGACATGCGATTGTCATTTAAGCAAGCACACGCAAAACACATACACACACTTACTGGCACACAATGCAAACATCTGGGTGCAAAAGAATAACCATGGGATGCAGGGAATAATGCATCATATGATACAAGTGAAAGAGATGCATATAACCATACAGCTGAAGGGTCATTTCACCCAAATAAAAAAAAAAATAGAATTCTTTTGTGAATTTGGGTGAACGAACCCTTTAAGCACATAAGTACAATCAACTCACACTACATGCATAGACTGTTTGTCCGTCCTGTTTGAAAACCCAGGTCAATGTAGCCAGCACCGTGACACACAAACGTTCAAGCACTACTAGCAGCAACAGAGGTCATGGATTCATGTCTAACTACATCAGTAGTGTGTGTTGATGGTTCTGTGTGCGCGCATGAATACATCTCTGAGAATTTCTGCACAATGAGGCTAATCTAATGCATCCTTCACGTGTGCTGTAAAACTGAAAAGTGTTCACATTGAGGATCATGTCAATAATTCCAGTGGAGAAAAGCCTCTGAGGCTGTTTGGGGGCCACACACTGAAGCTGTTTCTGCAATCTTGAGTACAATGGCGCTGAAAGGGTGAGCATAATAGGCCTAATACTGCCCTTCCCTTCCACAGGAGCCGGGTGTGCTTACTGCTGCACACCAGCACTGTGGCCTATTAAGCACTGAAGTGTTTGAATGAGTTATCACTGTGAGTTCAAATACACTGTCAGAGAGAACGACAACAACTCATGCTGTTAAAGTGAGAGATCGTTTAGCATTGTTGTTAGCACTGTGGGCCAAGCCATACCCTTTTAAGTTTGCAGTTTGTGGTGAAAATGCACACTGTTATCAACAGGCTAGCTTCTTGTGTCATGTGACAGAAGGAAAGTTGCCTCTGTGGTTACTAAGATAAATGAGGTGACAGCAAAACACCGCTTTTGTCTTTTGTATTGTTTGAAACATGACACAAAAATGCAGAAAAATAAAATCCCAAAACAAATGTATCCAAAGCAGGGAACAAGTACTTTTCCATTCCAAGACAAGGACATCCAAGAGCACATAAAATAGTGACAAACAAAAAAAGTTCCATTTTTTTAACTGGTTGAAATGCAGTTAATTTGTTTCCTTGAACAACAAGAGAAGTGAATCAAGACAATAATTACTGGGGTTTTTTGTTGTGATACTGGTCTGTGTTTAATTAATGTGCGCTTAGGCAAAGTATATTCCTGGCCGCTTCCTCCACACACTGGATAAACTGTACAAGTTTCCAGAGTAAACTCGAGAGGATTGTCCTCGCCTGTAAAACTAGCCTGGAATCTCCAACCGAGGAAAAGACAAAACGAGATGAGGATTCTAGAGAGAGACATTGAAAAGTGCTATAAGAACAACACCGTTGTTTGAGAACAGGTAACAACTAACAGGCGCCTCCCTCTCCTCTAAAGAAAATGCACTACAAGTTTGCAGTTTGCCATTACTGGGCAGACAAATGCAACACAATCACGTTATGTAGGTATTTTATATATCTATCAATATTACATTTTGTTAAAATTTGTTAATGATATCTATTTTAAATTCACAACATGGGTCAGTGTTTTACTTCCTTGTCTTCAGTGAAGTTATTCTTCCTGTTTATTTACATTCCAGTAGTTCGAACCGTGGATTCAATTCTGGTTTAGTTTGGGGACTTTTTACCCTCCATCTGACCTTAGTGATTACTCTTCTTTCACATATGGTTAACACAAACATGTACAGGTCCAGAGGTCGATGTCATTATGTAGACTTCACTTGGAATAAGATAGTGGATATCAATCATGTAAGGATTTACTGTAAAGACCTATTAATGCATGTTAATTCCTGCATTATGTGGACGTCACAACCAGTATTAAGATGCTTAAAACCTTTAGGTGAGTTTGTCTATGTTCACGATATGTAAGAGATTCACTAAGGGCACCTGAAATCACACAGTACCAGTGTATGACGCTACATTTCTACACCCTATATTTGTGACAGGTCAACCATAGCTCCGCCTCCTCCTGTAGCCATTGTGCATCTTAAGTCTAAATCACATTTACACACAAGGCACATCTCCCATTCACCTCCCTCCCGTTTATCCTGCCTCAACCGGCCTCGAGCACTGATTTATTCTGGCCAACTTGAGAATCCTCGTCAAATACTTCCGCTCACCACTGACTCTGCCATCTTTGTATTCTGGTCCTCTAGTGGCACTCTGAGGGATGCACGGAATACTTCATGATACTAATATAATATTTTTAAAACTGGTCATCAGCATGACAGCAAGGCCGACTGCTGGAGGGGGTCTTACATCCACTAGGTAGTAAGGATTGGAATTACTGTATTTCTCTTTCATTATTAGTATTGTTAGAGGCAGAATATACTGTAACTCAGGTTTTTTCTTCAGCACTCTGAACTTCCAGAGGCAACATATATAACCGAAGGGAGAAAGGGATGGAATTAAAAAGGAAAATAGGGCAACCATTTCTTTGCCACTGCTAAACCCACATCCCCAAACCAATGTGAGGAACTCTTCCTCTCTGTGCCAGACCCTTTGGTTATAAAACAAAACTGCCAACTTATTTTTAACAACCACTCATGTCACTGAGACAAAGGTCATCATGCTGTCTCTGTCCTCTTCTGGTGAGCAGGTTGTTGTGCTAGCTGGTGTGCCATTGCTCTCATTCTTTTTTCTCCGTCTCCGAACAGGGGCAGGGTTACACATACAGTCTAATTGGGGGGGAAGACTTTAACCATTCAGGAGGTAGACCACCAGCTCATAGGTGCACATCATGATGGCGGTGTTGGGGATCTGTCGTACCAGGTGGGTGGTGAGGCCACGGTACAGGGCGCGGTAGCCCTCCTCTTTGGGCACTGTTCTTAGAGTCTGGAAGAAGGACTTATACTTGGTGCCCTCCTCACGTAGCCTGGTGCGGATCACTTCTGCAAAGTACAGAAGAAAGGGAAAGGTTGAAAGAGACAAAGTGATAAATCAGCCGATTTAAGTTAACTGCTAATCACAAAGTCTTACCATGAGGATAAGCGATAGATGTGGCACAGGTCTTGGAGGTGGCAGCAGCAAGCATCATCCCCACAAAGTCTGAAGCGTCTTTGGACGTCTCCTCCTCCTCATCCATGTTCTGCGGCGCCTTGGCCTCCAAGAGGCGACGTTTGATGTTTTCATAGATCACAAAGTGGATCACAGTCTCTGAGATACCGGCGTAGGATGCCGACATACCCCTGTAGAAGCCTCGCAGGCCATCTGTCTGATACACCCGCCGCACGCACTCAAACGCACTCATCCTTTGCTCACCTCGATTCCTGAGAAAAGACAGGGAAATATTCATGTAGAAACATTTCGATTTCAATCCCTTGGAGCTTACTGCACTCTGTTGCACACTTTGGGGGACCCAGACATAGGAAAAACCAGAAACTGTCAACTTAAAGCCCTCATGGGAAGAATTTTATGTGGTTATAGCATCTTATGCAGAATTCTGCATTACATAAATTCTATGTTTTGGCTTCTTGCGCACAAGGAGGACAGAGGGAGGCTGGAGGACCAAACGGTTTCATACAGCTGGTTTTTAAATACAAAGGGAATATTGGAATATTGGACTGGAAAAACCATTTGCAATAATGAAAAGCACATCAAAGGGCTTATAATAGTAGATCAGATGTTTATCTCTCTTGGCAACTGAAATTTGTAAAGCATTGTCATATTTACCTTGCATCCAGCTGGAGACGGGTCTTTATGAGCCATATTGGATTGGTTGCTGTGATGGCTGTAAAACCTGTGCAGGAAAAAACTACAGCATTACATTTTGTTCAAAATCTATTGTCAAGGTGCCAGTGGTACAATAAACTGTCCACGAACTAACACTCTAAATAAGATGTAAATGTTCTTTAAGCTGCATTCATGTTGGTAAAGTTAAAACAATGTAAAAATGTTCTTTGAATAAAATGAAATGTAAAGTCACAAAGGCAGCTTAGAGAGAGAAAGCTAGCCCCTCTATAGACTATACTATGTGTGCTAGTAGGGGAGCAACTGAATGCCATAAAAATTGAATGTCGTGCAAACAACTGTAAAAACCTGCTTCTTATGCAATGACCTAGATGGTGATGGGAGTAGAGGACAGACAGGCACAGAGAGAAAGAAGAACCAGATGTAAAAAGAAGCACAGATCTGTGGTGAGTACTCACGCAGACCCAAGTAACTCCTCACAGATGCAGCTAGAGACCCCTGGTGGTGCGGGGGTCTCATGCCCTTGCGAGAGGAGAGCTACGGTAGAGTTAAAGCCTAAAACAGACACAGGCTCGTGTGTAGCAAAATGACCGGCATGAAACCATTTTACTTCCCATTCCCAGACTATACCACAGGATTTAACCCACCATATCCCAACCTCATGTGAAATGATCATCCCCCACCAAGACAGCAGAAGGGACAGAATACAGATGAGGTCTTGTTAATTCAAAATCCCTTGACATAAGAAAAAAACAACCATTAGCCTGCTAAGTGGCATTAATCACACAAATGACACCAAGTGTTGAAGCTTGGTTCGGACATGTATGCAAATTACAGCCTGACCAGTTTTGAAGTGGACAAGTGGTGAAAAGTAAGTCCATCCATTGTTAGCCATGGCCGTAGCCAGCCCTAACCTCTGCTGTTGGTATCATGTATCATTGCACAGATGAGATTAATCGCTGCACTGTCGGCATCTCATCAGCTGCCAGTTCAGCTCAGGCAGGTCTCACACTGCAGAATACCTGGATTTTCACTGGAGTCATACATACTGACAAATATTGACCTTGACAGGGTTGTTGAAATGTCTGAGTCATGGTGTGCTAAAAGTGGCACCATCGTGAACTTCAGATTCAACCATATATACCCACACACCCACAAATACACAGACACAGCCTGTAGCTACAGCGGTAACTGCCTGACTGACCCACATTGCACTGGTTTGGTACTCCAAGCTGGATGAGAGTGATGTGAGAGCAGATAGCCTACCCTTGACATAAAAAGCATCAGAGAATAATGAGACAGTATTTAAATCTGATCTTTAACACCTTACATTTTTAATTAAGCTGTTTTAGGATTGCAGAGTTGGTAGGATATCTGGCCAGAAGATGAGGAAAACAAGAAAAGCTTGTATTTCAATACACAGGGTCCTCATGAAGGGGGTAGCGTTCTAAATTTGTCAAATTTTGTACTATTTCAAAAGACAAGTCCTTTGAATCTAACACAACACAAACTGGTTCAATCATTGCTTGCTGTCTACAGATATCAATGTAGCAGCAAAAGCTTACAGCAGCCCTCCAGTAAATACATTAGACAAGCCTGATCCTATATGTAACGCCACTGTTCGACTAAGCTTACCAGCACTGAACCAGAGGTCCATTTACTCAGTATTTCTGACAAGCATGATAAAAAAGTTCACTGTGTTCCTGTACGTTAAAAAGCCCTGCATGGCGGTGAATGTCAACCTGTTACCCAACATATATAGTTACCTGCCATTCCAGCCGACACCATGTGTACCTGTGTGGAGTCGGGTTCCAACACACCGTTCAGTTTCTCTTTGGCAGTCGAGTAAGCAGCAAAGTAGATTGCTCTGTTGGAAGTAAAAGACAAAAAGGTTGGTATATGTTAGGCCAGTACAAGGCAAAACAAGCTCTATATGCCATGTTTTTGTGTTTCAGTGGCAAGATAATTAGTCCCAGCCAACTGTGTGCCTCCAAACGAGATGTAGCTTATTAATTACACTACATTAACAAGTAAAACTGTCCCCACATCAGGATCAGCTTAATGAGCTTTAAAATAAAAAATAAATATTAAGTGTAGAGATGAGAGCAGAACCAACAGCCTCAGCAAATCAGCCTAGTCAGACAAAGAGGCTATTCAGTACAGTAAGCACATGTCGTCATTTGTTTTCAGCAATTAAAAAAGGTCATAATGATCATGGTCCAGCAGCACGATGTTTAGTTCGGTTCCTTTGTGCAATCATTTGTCAAAGGTGCTTAGTCAGACTGTTAATGATCCTTGAAGCTCATCAGTCGCATTAGGAGACAGTGTTTGTGTGGGCATTCATTGTTAAATGTGCGTCACAGCTCAGGAGGCCTTGTTGCCTTCACCTCCACTACATCAGCATTCATTCACAATGTTAACAAAACACTCTTCATATGCTTAGCACCGGCACCTGCTCGCTGCAGCATGGAGCACTGATTAATGATCATGACATGTTATGTGTTATTACCTAACTGCAGTCATTAACAGTATTTTCAAGACATAGACCAGATAGCGTTTTCAAAATGCTGCTGCAGTTGCTATGTTTCAGTGCAGAAAGCGCTGAGAATGCCACGTTGATGAATGAGACCTAAGTGACCATGTATCCCGAATGCTTCTTTGTCACCAAGTAACCTCAAGGAGCCCTGTGGTGGTTACATAATACCACCGTTTCTCACAGCCATGCCACATGAAAAAAATGTGTCCACAGCTTTCCTAGAAAGAGTAGCTGATATTAACATTTGAACCTAATAAGACTTCCTAGGCCTTTGTTCAGTTTAAGGTTACATCCCTAACATAAAGTACATAAGCATAAGCACAGGTGTTACTGATAACAGTAAGGATGGCTGAGTTCCTTTAAGTGTCTTTAAGCACGTACAATACCAGGACCCTGGAAATGGCTCATCAAAATGGAAAAAGTCTATTCACAGTAGCCACCAGTTGATTTGTTGGGCTAGTCAGTGGTGGTATGGAGGTGAGGCACCACATGAAAAACTGCTCTCAATACAAGCCGATGCTTTCCTGCTAAATGATACTTGTCAAATGTCAACTTGCTGATATTCAATGACTTGCATTGTTGACATGGTAATTGTAGGCATGTTAACATAATGTTAGCATTCGGGAGCTCAGTTGTGGCTCAACTACAGCTGAGGCTGATAAAATTATTGCTTATGCTGATGATAGCCTAGACTGCCAATGTAAAGCTGATTCTGACAGGGTGACTCTTAATGTAACAACATGACCTAAAGACCTAATAACACAGCTGCTACTTTAATGGGGAATAAGCAATTAGTTGTTACTTGAAAATAATGGCATATCTTGCATTAAAATAATATTCAGAAATATATTTTATTAATCAACTAATTGGTTGAGCTGTAAAATGTCTAAAATACTGAAAACAAGAAAAACACAATTTCCTAAAGCCTTACATGACATGAGAAAACCCAAACATTTTCAACTTAATATAACATGAGATAAATAAAAACAGCAACTCCTCACATTTGCTGCTAGAACTAGACAATGTTTGGCAAATTTGCTTCAAAAACAACAAACAAATTATTGATTATGAAAAAATCGTTGATTAATTTTCTATCTGTGTTGTTCAACTTAAAAATTCCAGTACTGAACACTAGAAGAAATTTGGCAGATTTAGAATTCCATCAAATATTCAATTAATCAAAGAGATAATTGTTACCATCAATTAACTGCTACTACTCTCTCTCTTACACATTGCTAAGAATATGTTGATGATGAAAACTATAGGTGACAAGAGACAGCTTACCTGGAAGGTGCCACACCCACTAAGTTTGGCCCCAAGCCTCTGAAGAGAGAGCGAGGTCCTTCTTTCTCCAATATCAATCTGAACACAGAGCACACAAACACACAGAAAACACATTACACTGTGCATTACTTGACTTTAAGACCAATTAAACAAGTAAGGAAGGTATAAACAGTTTTTTGTCAGTGGTTTTCTTGGTGATGTCAGCTGGGCGGTCCATTCAACACTTCAGGTCCAGAGCAAGGCACCTTCAAAACTACTGGGTCAATGCTCTTGAAGTTTGGTATGGATATTTAAAGGTTCCTAATGCATGGGTCGCCATTTTGTTAGCTGTCATTCACACACATGAGGATGTATATGCACACCTGCATACACACAGGTGATGCGATACACATTCCAGCGAATGGTTTCACAATACTTCACCTATCAACAGGTTGGTAACATGTCAAGAAACACACCAATGAGGCAACAATGATAGTGAAGAAGACTGCAGACAAGTAAACATAGATGTAAACAATGCAGGCTTCACACTTTTAACACATATTGACTTCAACATCAAACCACACTTTCAACCTCAGTACAAGAAAAATTTAATGTGTAGGCTGCCGGGACATTTAATGCACACATTCATTCTCCAAACAGGATAAACACTTTTAGAAGACTGCATGGCCTTTGCTGTCCTTCCACTTTCAGGAGGAACTTTAGCCTACATTCAAAGCCTTAAAACTAGTAGGGATCTAAGAATAGAAAAATTGCAAGTGGTCAGTTGTCAGTTCTTTGCCTCTTCCAACATTTATATATTGCAGGTTGTATTGAGCAATACAGCGTCTAGGGGACACAAATTTGACTTTAGATTTTAATAAGCCTATGTTAGATAGAATAATAACTTAAAGGATTTGTGTGTCAATTAAAACTAAATACAGTCAGAAACAAAATTATAATGGATATGTCACAGGCAATCCTTGCATAACAACAGGATTACAATAAAAGACATGGGAACAAATGTATAAGATGTATAAGGCAGTTTCCAAAAAGTAGGGAAAGGTTGCCCAGTTTAATCATGTGCTTTCTTATTTATTGGTGTTCATGTACAAGTTACAAAAAACAGATGTGCTCCAGTCTTCTTAGCTGTGTCATGTCTAAATTATATCATGCCACATTTGGCTTAGTGTGCAGAGGCTGGTCAGATGAACATTTTGAAATTTCCATGCAGCCTCGCTGACTGCACCCTATCCACCAATGCCTGAATAATGTCAACAATGCATGTGATTGGTTGCAAGCCGCATGTTCTTCAACTTTCATAAGTACACAAATTTTGACAAAACTCTATACTTATTTTTTGGATTGAGACAAAAACTTATTTAGTTAGGATAATACAGCCAGCCTGCAGAAAAAGGTTCTTCTGGTGCTTCATTTAAATGTGGCTTAGTTAAGTGAATTAAAGTGGCATTGTGCCATTAAACACACTTTTTCCAGAGGCTATGAGCAGCCAGGACATGGCCTCCTCTTTAGAAGAGATCAGGCCATTGTTTTCCTTATGGAGCGGATCTAATTTCCTTCAACATCGCAACTGGCAATCTACCCAAATCAAAGAGGTACTTGACTTAGTGGACATAAAATAGGAAAGGGCTTGTTTTAACAGACGCGAAAGAGTCTTGAGGAATCAAAAATGTATGAAAATCTCACAAGATAAGAAATTATTATTAGCTGGATTTGTAATCAAATTCCCTGCTTGGCTATGTGTGCTCTGTGTAGCCCAAAGGGTGAGGAGTTGGGTTTCAGGGAGTGGTTGGCCTTGCCAGGGGGACATCAGCCAGACCAAACATCAACAGCAACAATATGGCGCACGCTGAGGAAGGAACCATGGCTCTGCAGGCAAACATCTCTGAGACAGGAGGGTGGAGGAACCATTTTGTGGGGATCTAGCAAAATTAATGATTTTTTTCCCTCAAATATAAAATTTTAAAAATTCACCTCAGTCACACCTCCCTTATCTGCAAATAGTACATAAATTAACAGCTCTGCTCATTTTGGGTAAAACTCATAGCCATTAGCTATCAGTTCTTACTAAGGTGAACATTTAGGCAATATTGTGTATAATCTACACAAAATATATACAGGATTTACTGGGTGTGGCCCCAAGACCTGGTTCTGAATTGGAACTAGTTCTGGTGGTTTTCTTTAATCAGTACTTACCAGCTGCTAGTTCTCCCTGTCAGCCCCTTAATAGTCAACAACACTGTTAGTCAAAGAATGTTAGATGACCATGTTTCATTGACTGATTAGTTGCAGAAAAAAGAAACCCTCACACTCCATTTGGGAGCTATGCCTTGTCTTTACAGCCAGAACAAAGGTATTGCAACACGGTGTCTCTTGTAACATGGAAGTCGCTAACTGCTGCTAACTGTAGCTGCTGTTAGCTATTAGCCTAATTAGCTGTGCAGCTAACTGAGGGGAAAGGTTGGTTTTTACACTGCTAGCACAGGAGCTTTAGACTGCCAGGAGGAGGAGGTTTTCAAGCCTGGGGGTGGGACACAGTGGGATGCTGGATTGAGTCAGAATGAGGGGCAGAACCGGAGCCAGGTAAGTGGGCAACCGAACCAGGTTCAGCAGCCTCCCAGTAAACACAGCTAGACTGTGACCAAACACAGTCAGGCGGGGACAGGAGAGGAACAAGTTTATAGTCAGCCAAGTTTATGTACAGCCAGTTAATTTGTACGTATACATCATACATTGTATTTGCTTTAGTGAAGTTTTAAATTGTTTATTCCCATGTTTTTGAACAACAAGACTTGTGTGATATTATACTGTGTTGACATAAATTAACAAAATGTTTAGTCTCCTTGCCGGTTGCTCCGACACATTCAGAATCAATAACGTTACAGCTTTTTCCATTAGCACTGTCATTAACAGGTGGCTTACTTTGTGCATACTCCATAAATTATACAGTATATTTAACAATTAATAAGTATAATTGACATGCGACAACAAGTTGACAAATGGCTTGAACTAATGATGTTTTGATGTGGTGAACATTATTCTAATTAGATTTTTTACATGAAGATATAATTCAGTTTAAATAGTGGCTTTGCTTTTGTAAATATTGCTGTTGCTGCTTTAAAAACAATATTTTATTATATTTAAGATATCATTAAATTCTAATCCTGTTCTTAAAGTATTCATTTTAAATAATAATTTTAAAAAACTCTCAATTATTCCTTGATGCTAATAAAAGAACCAATATGAGTATCAATAAACTACCTCTCTAATAAGGAGCATCAATAAGAGTAGAAGTATCGATAAAAAATGATACCCATCTCTAGATGTAACACATGGCAGTCTGACAGTGATGAATGCTGTTGAGTACCCACTTGAGGAAGTGCACGGGGCCTGGCGGGGACACACGGGCCACACTGGCTCCGTTGACAGTACTGAGCTGAACCTCAGACACATAGAGGGTGATGGTGGACGACTGCAGACGGGTCTTCACTACTTCCAGCGGACAAGTCAATATGGCTCCGACCGTGCCCCCACATCTGGCAGAAGGACAGAGATGGAAAAGGTGACATAGCAAACAATCATCAGTCTCAACTGACAGACCAAGACTGAAACTGAATGTCCTTTGTCGATGTCAGCAACAGTCAAGATGGCCGTAGGTGTGCAAAGTGTTAATTTTCCTGCATTAATAAATTAGCGAATGATGTGGTTGTGGGAATTCTAACGATCTCTGGCATGTAGACAAGAAATAGCCCAGTGTGGGAACAGAGAGTTGGTCAGTTATGCTTTGTGTTTCTTGGGGAATAACAGCAAGCTTCTGTTCAGTGCCACACCACATTCCAAACTCACAGACGTACGTATTTTCCTATAAGAGTGGACAAAATAGGATTCACATACCTTTTTTTTACCTTGTCAAATACCTCTGTTTTTAAGCAAGATTGAGAGCGGGGCCTACCATTAGAACCAATCAGCTGACAGAAAAATAAATGTTTGTAGAGATAGAGAGACAGAGTTATGCTTCTCATTTTGATGCCCCAATTGTCAAAATCCACATTTTCACAACTGTGAATTATAAAAACAAATCTGTGAAAATTTTTAAATCTACACAATCGCAAAAATATAAGTCACCATCTTTAAACAAGCATAAGCGGACGCCCTGTAGAAACAGTGTGCTACATCCCGGGTGTCAGTTTATGAGCAGCTAAGGTATTTCAGGAAGGTAACCTGCTCAGGTGACAGATGGAAGAAAGACTGATAGGAGGAACAGTAAAACAATATCTACATGGACTACATAACCAAACTGAACCTACCAGACTGTATTGGGCAGGGCCAGACTAGAGGGCATCAAAACCAAGAGCAACAGCAGTTATCTTTAGTTATGGTTAATTTTCAATCAGCACCAAAGCAAAAATGGAACGTTCTGCCAACACAGCCTTTGGCAGAGGCTGATCTGTGTCAGGAAGCTACTATGCAAACTGCAGGAAAAGCAAAACATTGGCATGGGAAAGGCATGAATGGGTGATGAGTCACAGTCTGACTTAGATCAAATGCCACGGTTAATGTTTAGGCTCAAAAATGTAGAAGTACACTTCATTTTGCTATACATTCTGTATCCAACCACACAATAAAATAAGGACTGCTTGAGGAAAACAGCATGAGTCACTGCTGTCTTTAACAAGCAAAAGTAAAATACTCATTTACCCTCACAGGAAATGATCATATTAAACTTTATGTCCAACCATATTACATGAATAGTCTGTAATTTTGCTATGGGTCTGCCCAAACGCAGGCATGTTGTTTCACCTAATTTCTGAGGTTGCATGCACGAGCTAACAGAAACTGAGTAATCCTAACCTTTCTGTGACCTTTTAAGATTGCAAATTCAGATTCAAACCAAACTGATCCACATATGCCCCATCTTTGGTAGACTAGTGTGACAGAAAAGATGGAACTGCACTCGACACAGTTTACATGTTGCATCAGTCGGTTCTGAGCATACCAGTTTGTCTGTGGTTTTCTGAGCGATCATTAGTGGCAATGTGCCCACGTTTGTTTTGACCCAGTCACGATATGCAAATGACACCTAAAGTAGACTGACTTTTAACACCTCTGGCTTCTTAAAACGACCACTGATGTAGCTACCGTTAAGTTTTATATGTCGTATAAAATGTCACTGCTACGATGACTCAAAACGAATGCATAACACGTTTCATTAATCCAGCCCTTTCATTCATACATTACAATGTCATTGCAATTTGTGACATTGAACTCCTACGGGTGCACATGCGTGGACAAGATTAGTTAGCCGTCATCTGACACACTTATGCTAACGCGCATCTTCATGTTAATATTACACCACTAACCAAATCCCAATGTTATAAACACACAAGTACTAACATCCCATTTTGTGCAGCCATACTGGCTAGCAACGACAGTTAGCCCTGAGCTAGCTAGCTCAGCTCCTGCATGTATATGACATGAGAACACACTCACCCTCCAGCAAACAGATGAACTAAGGTATCTCTTTGACTCATTCTGGATCATATTCGGGAACCGTCCACGGGACACCACGCGGGGACAACGGGAGCGGGCGTGAAGGGACAACAAGGGGGTGGGGGGGGCGACCCCAACCTAGCGAGCAAATGATCCTCAGCACGTCTGTGTTGTGGTGGAGGTCAGCTGCGTGGAAGAAACGAGGGTATGTAACGGCTAACTAAGCTAGCTGACGTTAGCTGCCAGAGCTAGCAGGTTCCCGGTGCTAAAGGTCGATGTCAGAGCGACAGGTTGGCGTCTCCTTTCTGATGATGCTTCACTATAATTTGAGTGTCTTTAATATTGGTGGATAATTCCAGTCTTGCAGCGATAACAGCGACTGTGGACACGGATCGGCCTCCTTCACGTTGACGTGCTTTCCCCTCTCTGAGAGCTCCGTGGCTCAGGTCGCAATGTTTATGGGAAGCCGCAAAACAGAGGCGCTGATTGGCTGCGGTGTCCCGTGAACCCGCCCCCGTCACTACTCTTTCACGTGATATTGCTTTTATTTTGAAAGGCAGAGATCATCAGTCAGGTTTAGAGACTGTATAACTGAGGTTTTTGGCTGATATCAGACAGAACTGTCATAGATCTGGACCCAGACAACTAAAGCCTGACTTCAGCTGCTGATGTGACTTACTTGTAACTTTGTTTTCACAGGTTACAGAAGACAATCAGTCAATATTATTCACACACCCTACAAACAGTGCAGAGGTCATAGCTGCAAAATTCATTGTTGTAAAAGCTACATAGCCATTCAATAGCCTTATAAAACATCTAAAGAATACAGCAGGTGCATTTTACTTTAATTTTACTGTGCGCATGTTTCGCAACATGATCATACATTCAATGAATATTATGACTACAGGGGATGGAGTGGAAAAAACCCAGCTGCTAGATAAGTGCCTTCCATTAGGAAGCTTCAAAAATACCGTCGCCCAAACAGGGACTTGAACCCTGGACTCAAAGATTAAAAGGCTGATTGCGCTACCGACGCCTCTATCTGGGCTATAAAAATAGCATGTGACGAAATTAATTTAATAAATGTAAACATTTATTATATAGCCTACAGTATAGATAGTATACAGTATAGAGTCTGTGGTAGCCCACTGAAGGGAAAACCAATGCCTAGATTAAGTGTTTTGGCCTAAAGCTGCATGTATCCCTATACATCCCACAGCTCTTTACTGCATTACAGTGTAGGTTAACAAAGACCTGTAAATGGATTGCATAGCCTGTCATTCACCATGACGTGGCGGTGACGGATCATCTCCTGTACTAAATTTTGGCAGGGGATCCCTCAAGGAAGCAGGTTATAAGTTACCAGTTAGCATTCCTATTAGTCCTGATTTTTGCTTAATCATCGTGCCCTAAGCAGAGCTGTGCTTTTACCAAGCACATACCAGTTTGTGCATGCAATACGGCCCATTTGCACTCATACTGTCAAATTTCTGTGTTCCACGGTCTAGGTGGTACAAATATCTGCGCACGAACCTCTCCCATGGAACTATGTTATGTAACATGACTGGGCTTGGAAGGAATCATAAAGTTTTTAAAAGAAAGGGCTGATTGTTGCAGCCTGTAAATAGCCCCTTAGCTTATGTACATGTTATGATGAATTTAGACACTGGGAAAAATCTTGCTACCCACAGAGTGATTTGATCTCAATCCATTTTAGTATATGAGACCTAAATATTTCATACAGAGCTTCATTGTGCATTTACTGTGGGCGTCTGTATGTGCCTGTGTGCTAGAGAAAAAGAAAGAGGGAGGTGAACTGAGTCTTGAGACTTGTGTACTGAGGTTTTCCAATTTGGGAAGCAGAATAAAATCCATACGCCACTTAATTTCATAATTACAGATGCAATTTAACCAGACCAGATCATGTGCCACAGTTTCTCATGTAATCACGTTACTGCCTGACTGTATGAGAGGCAAAAAAGGCAGGAGAATGTGTCTGCTGGGGTCAACGACCCAGACTTGTTTTATGTGTTCTGGAACAAACCTTGTTTATACAAAACCTGCAGTAGTACTATCACATCATCTTCATCCCAGATCAACATTATGTTTAACTGTTTCATATTTTTATGAAAAATACATATTACACACTACAACACTGAGTGTGTAGCTTATCTACTGCTCCCTGAAACAGCCTTCTGTGGAGAAAACAAACATCTTCCTTTTGTAACAACAACAACAGCTTTATTTTTTCTTGACAAAACCCAATAATTGCCTTCAACTTCAAAAGACAAACTGCATATACAGCTGCTTGTATTTGAATCCAATATGCAGTGGTGCCATATTTAGATATTTTCGTATGCTACAAATGATACATAGAAATTGTTTGTAGTTTGAGGTGTAACAAGACTAATAGTCTGCTAGACTAATAGCCAAGCTAGCAACTCTGTTAGACTGTATGTAGGTAGCTTTTCTTGCTTTGAGCTAAATGCAAACATTAGGGTGCTAACATACTCAAAGTGACAATGCTGACATCCTTGTGTTTAGCACGTTATATTTATCATGCTCAGTTTAGCCTGTTAGCATAGTAACATTTGCTAATTAACACTAAACACAAGTGCAACTGATATTTATGGGAATGTCCTTAGTTTAGCTGGTATTTTGTCATAAAAAAAAGTATTGGACAAAAAGGAGTTTTGAACCAATGATGCAAAGCTAAATGGAAAAGAGAAGAGAAGTTATTAAAATTCATCAAAGAGGGGCATGAATCTCTGTATAAAAGTTCATGGCAATTAAACAAACAGATGTTGATATATTTCACAGGAAAAGTTGAAGCTTTTACCTGCTTGTTGCGCTAGAGTAAAAGTCAGGGGATCACCCGAGAGTTAGGATTCATCCTCTGGGCACCATGGACATCTGCACCAAATGTCATGGCAATCCATCCAATAGTTCCAGTCCTTGGTGCTAATGAAAGTCATGATCATGAGATCAGCTGACAGAAATTGCCATTTGCTAAAGAAGGTCTTGGTTCTGAGTGATGATCAGCTTGGCTTGGTGTTCCCTGGATGGCGTGCAAACTAATGATGATCCAGTCTGGCCAATATCCGCTGCCTACTTCCTGAACCATCCACTGTACAACTACTGCTCTAATGATGTCAATATGCAGGAAGGTAGTTAAACTGTGATTCTCTTCGTGTGGGTGCTAATTGTGACCAGGCCTCTTATCACAGTCAGGTTCTTTTTTGGGAGATTTTTGAAAAGTGACCTTGAGCTCTTGAGACAAGGGAAAAGGTTTGTTGGCAGTTCATCCATTTTCAGGGGTACTGGGTGTAGGCTGGTAACAGTGCAGTGCAACAGTGCAGTGCTTAATATAGCACTTGGGATTTGTTGTGTCATTTTTTCTAAAAATCTCTTACCTGGTAGTGAGGTCAGGTTCTCAAAAAGCTGTCTATACACCAGATACTTGTGATTCTGTGTACAAGCCCATGGTAATGGATGGTGTAAAACCCAAGCAAACCAAGTGCAGAATTTGCAGTACAGGGAAACTGAGGTTGTTTTTATGAGTGAAATGGCAACATGAACTCTGGGTACATGAGCTGTGGGTGTCTGTTTGTGAAGGAGATGTATTTTTGGTCTGCTTGCTTAGTGTTTGTTTTGGCTGTCGAGGCAGAGGCCAACATCTTGGTGTCTTCTATGCAGGTCTGTCTGGAAATAGTCAAATAAAATGTTAGTCTGAACTTTGAGAGCAAACATTCTTTCTGGGGCTTTTGGTCGGCCTCTGAGCACAAACAGGGAGACAGCCAAAATTAAGCAGCCGAAAGATGTTTTGCAGAACATGGACATACTTTATATACTAGGACAGGTTTGTCCGTTGTTTTTAAAGGATTGGAAAAGCTTAGCATCTTTGCTTATGAATGCTTAGGAAAGGCTATGTCACTATGGAAAGATGAAACATGTTCTTCCTCTTACAAATGAAAACAGGAATTCTTAAGCAATGATATACTCTCTTTGTCAATTCAGTTCAAATCAGGGGTTTAGCTGCTACAGCCTTACTTGGTGTGGTATGACCAGTATGTTATGGTGGCTAATGTTAAACTAAACTAAACTAAAACTAAACTTTTGTTAGAGAAGGCTTTAGCATTTAGCATGATCCCAGAATTATTTCAGCCAGGGGTAAGCATTGTTGTCTATAATCAAACAGGCCAACTGATGTTAAGAGTGTGAGGGATTACAAACTGGAGCAGAGTGTGCAGCTCTCTAGGTTACAACATGCAGATAAATATTTTTATTTAGTGCCTTTTTACAGGGCATGAACCTCGTGTTTACGTGCACATTGCCAAAAAATACAATCGAATTGTAGATAAACGCTTCAGGTTGCAGTTACGTCCGTGTGAGTCTGCTGTGACGTGAGTCTGCATGTAGCCAGTGTATTTACATGGCTGGTGTTTTGGAATTGTTCCTGTACAGATTTGCACACCCGGTGGAGATCTGCACTCTTCTAGTTGTCACTTGGAGCCACAGTGGTTGCTGTTTAGCAAAAGTTATGTAGTCTCGCTTTAAATGCGAAGTATATCATTTCTCTCATTCAAACAATTAGAAAAAAAAACACGTAGTTTGATGATGTTTTGAAGCAGCGTGGGATCATGGGAGTTGTCTCCATTGTTAAACAACCACCGTCTCCAATGTAAATATATCTATTATATCTATAATACATTTCTTTAAGTTTTTTTTTAACTGTTGTATGCCTTTTTCAGCAGTTAAAGAAACATTTTAAAATGCCACGCAACCAGACCACTTGGTCAAAATGCAGCACCTGCAAACCCCACACAAAGTAAATTCATGACCATGAATTGTTGGAAACATCATTTTTCATTTAATTATGCAAATTAAGAGGTTATATTGTTAATATGCTTATAGGCTTGTATCTGTATATTTGTAAAATGTGATAGAAGTCTGCTTTTTATTCTAAGCTCCTGGAATAAAAAATAGATTTTAATCATGCAATGTAAACAGAGGAAACAAGGTGTGTGTCCCTTTGAATCAAACACAGAGTTCCTATCACTTCTATATTAGGGGGAAACAGTGAATGTGTAGCTGTGTGGCGACCATATTAGGGTGCTCCCTTATAAAGCAAATTGATTTGGGGAATCCCTCACTGTTAAGTAATCCCTGGCTAGTTCTATGTGTTACAGCCACCATATTAGGACACTGGTTTATATACCTTGTATCCAGGAAACAATAGTTATTAGGTCTGGCATGCGTAAATATATATCAATAAATGTATGAACATTTATGTATTTTGTCGAATTGCAGTTATCCTGTCATCATTACTAAGAGGACTGAATGAGTGAATGTGGGCAGACATCAAGGTATTTTTCAGAACTTAAAGACCCACAAAATCACATATATGGCAGAATGAACACTTTCTAGAGAAAAATGTGTGTATTGTATTCTTATATTTCACTTCCTCTTACTGACACTATGTGGCCTGTATGGTTAGAAATGCTGATGAAAGAAAATATCAAAACCAAACTTTCTTCACCATTACTCCTAAAAGCATCTGGAACGTGTAGTAGGTCAACACAACATTAATGATCAACCATTGTTTGACCATCTGGGCTACTGAACTACTACTTTTTATATATATATAAAAAAACAATCTTCCTTCACTCTAATTTCCAAGTATGCATGTAAAAGTGATTATAGGGCATTCTGTTGTTGTGACAAGAAGCACTTGTTTTTGTACACTATCTAAATCTATTAGGAAAACACTGGTTAAACTTTAACCGTTTTCAGGGCACTGGGTTTATGTGTATAACACATGTGACAGTCATTACAAAGATACCCATGCTTTTCTCACGTGTGCCCTGGCACTCGAAATGTACCCACCCGGGACCAATTTATTGATCTAAATTCATTCAGTTATTCATTCACTTGGTCCTCTTCCCAAATTCAACTTTACCTCCTTCAGTGGTTTGGGAACAAACTCATTGCAGAAATTTTGAAACTGAACTGTGACCTGTGCTGAGTTTCAAGGGAACATTTTTAGGATTTGGGGGCCACAACAAATATGAAGATTTTAGTATAAGGCCACTGCTGGAAATAATATATGTTTAAAGTTAGTGTTGTATAAAGTTACATAAAATGCAAATTCCTACAAAGACAACTGCATAAGTTTATGAAATGTATGTCTTCCTTAGCCTTTCAAGCTTAGCATTACTGATCAAAAAATCACTTTGTCCACCATCTCTTTGAGAACTTTGAATGAAACAGCTCACAACTTTTTTTATTTACAAGCATGAACCTTTTACCACCCTTTTTCTGGAACGGTAAGTACAACTTTAATTGACTTTTAAAAGTTACATGACGTATGTATCATAAGATTATACTCTCATCTTTTGGGTCATTTGTGAAATGGTGAGACAACCACGCTGAATGAGACTAAACTATGCAGAGGATTTAGTGTTGCAGTTATGCCATAATTTTAATTTTCCGAGAATCCATCCAAGAACATTCCTTTGTCAAATACTGTTGCAAGAAATATCTATTTATTCATTTTTTTTTGTTATATAATCACAGACCATTCACATGCTGAGAAATTAAGCACATGGTTATTTGAAAAGGAATCAAGGCAGCTACCAGGCATGCACTCACTACAGGCTGTTAGAGTTGATACAAATCAGTATCTCATGATGTTCACACACGTCTGGCTGCCAAGAATGATTGGGATTCTCTCAAAATGATATCAACACAGCATTAGCATTGGACTGCACTTATATCTTACTATATAAAGGGTACACTTTGGGATGGAGCACAGACCTATTACACACTTTTACACTTAACTTCTTAAAGTGATCAGATGAAGTCTTTCACATGGCAACGCAAATCCATACACAACCTCACGCACAGACATGCCATTCCCAATCACCCACATCACCCTTGTCATCCCTGTCCCATGACTTCTATTGGTGCAAAGTAGAGTGGGAAGGAAAAAGGTCAAGCTAAGTGGTTGCACGTTCAGCAGCTCAGCTCATATGACTGCCGTACCTTCAGATATTACTGCAGCAGAGGAGTGAGGACGCTGTGGACAATGATCCACTGAAGGCCTTGGAGACTATAGTATTCTTGAAACCTGTACCTAACCCATACCTACAAGTACCTAAACCCTGGATCTGTTTCCACCGCAGACAGTTAAATATAGGCGGGGTTGTTAACCGGGTTTGAGGGATAAACCCCTTCACTTTTGAGCAGTTTGGAAACGACAGATGAGAGTTTTCTTGGTCTTGAGAAGATGCAGCATTTATTATCTGACACACTGTGACCTATACTGTACATTTACTGCCAGATTGATAACTGCTAACCTTTTCACCTGCTCTGCTCGCATACACCATCACCTTTCAGCCGCTCACTCTCATTGGCTCAACCACACACATTGCATTACACACTGAGCTGCACTTCTCTTATAACAACAAGAACACAATGGAGGACATCAAATGCTTCGTGTTCTTTCTTCTCTGTATGTGGTTGTTTATTACAACAAGGAGGAAAGCTTTGTTTGAGAAAAGGCTGAAGGCAGTAAGACAAAGGCCCGCTAAAAAAAACAAGACAGTGTTGGAAATGCTACATCAGAGTGCAGACAATAAGACGACCCTGGTTGCTCTGAATCGCTATAACCAGTCAGTGGTTTGCAGTGTTTTAAGTCCACCTTTTAGTATTGGCTCAGCTCGCTTGGAAGCTCAACAGAGGGCTAACAAAACAAATAGGACAGAATAGAATGGTTCTGTTGGTATCAACCACAAAGTTTGCCAATGGAAACACAAAAATAACAGATCAAATGTGTAATGAACTGAACTGAACTGGACTACTGGCTTTACTGAACGTGGCTTTAGCTAAGTTTGTTCTGGAAGCCTTCTGCAGATGCAAGAGCCACAGCAAATGCTACATTGGGCCAATCATGGGCAGTGTAATTTCTTCAAAGGGAGAACCATGCCATAAGGCTGTATAGCAGTCAATTATTGCATTGCAAAACATGAAGCTCGGAAGTGTCAGCAATCACACTGAGCTGCAACACTGTCTGATTTTTCTGAAGGCCAGTCAAGTCAATGCTTGTTTCATACAAAGATGCATATTAGTTGCAGTCAAATCAATCGATTTATAGAGCACATTTAAAAAATAATGTTGTAAGGGACACGGTTGCAGAATTACATTATTAAGAAATAAATCAACATTTTGAGAAATACCCTTATTCACTTTTTTGCAAACAGGTAGATGAGAAAATTGATGCCACTCTCTGTCTGTGTCTGTCCATTCAATGTGAAGTTGGAGCCAGCCACTGGTTAGCTTAGCTTACTGGAAGCAGAGGGAAACAGTTGGCATCATGTCTGTCCAAAGGTAATACATCCACCTACCAGCATCTCTAAAGCTCACTAATTAAAGCATTATATCTCATTTGTTTAATCCAAACAGAAAACAAAGCATAAAAACGACAATTTGTAGTTTTAGCCAAGCTATCTGTTCCTTCCTGATTTCAGTCTTTATGCTAAGTTAAGCTAACCAGGCTGGTTCGCTTTCAGTGCTCTCATAACCCTGTTTTTGTCTGCAGCAGGCATCTTTTTGAGGCTAAAAAGCTATAAAAACCCACAGTACACAAACAAGTTAGTGGTTAGTTAGTGTACATAGAGGAGTATTTCGCAGCTAAAGAGACAGATAATTCTGTTAGAAGTTGGTGGAGCTCAAGATAACAGATAACAGAGAGTGAACTTACATTCAACAGGCGGACAGAAACACGATTCCGAATGAATGCTAAAAGGTGTTAACGTGTCAGTTTTGTGTTCAAAGCTTGTTTCTGCCTCAGAGTGGCCAAATCAGTTATTGCAGCTTTAATAAAAAGCTACAGCCATGTCAGAATATAAAGTAGAGAACAGAAGCAGACAAATAAAACTGCTCAGATGAGTTTGTTTGCATGATCTATCAGTCAGTGTGTGTCCTGCCAGCCCAATATTCTACCTGCTGTTCTGCATCAATAGCATTCAGCCAACACGTTGTGCTAATGAGAAGCTTTTTGTAGGCCGGGAGCTGATTTTCAGTAAATCAATAGAACTGCAGAAGTGCTGAATTAAGCTGCTTTATGGAGTAACCTTTAAAAGTTCTGTGAGAAGATGAGAGAATTAGGTTTCCAGTGATGAAATGTTATCAGAATTTAATTATACAGGAGTGTGATTTATATTTTTCTTCCACCTTTCACTGTCAAAACACGTATAAAACTCATGCATACTCATAATTCATTTAAAAATATATAGATGACTAATATGTAAATCACTGGTTTGTACGTGTCAGCAGACAATGGCTGAAGAATGTTGAACTGAAGAGTGGCTTTTGGCCCTTTAGCTATGATTCAAGCAGGTGAGCCGGGTAAGAATGCGCTATGACACACTGTGTTGTTCTGTTGGTAACGGAACACCATTATCTGCTTGCTCTGACTGAGGCTGAATGTGAGTAAACTCAGTGCCTCTGTGGAGAATTTGCTAACCACATGAGCACACAGGGGTGTGCTGCAGGCAGGATGACACTGATTAGTAGCAACCAGATGGCAGCGCTACAGGACAGTCAGCAGCAGTCTGGGGAGGACCAGTGTGTTAACTTTGTACCACTCATCTCATTTTCAGAATCACTGCTTTAAAACTGCACACTTGCAAATCCAAAAGACTGCAAGAGATATTTCTGAACTAAACTGCAAATCTTCATCAAATCTATTAAAATAATTGAAATAATTCCCAATCATCCCCAAATACAATTTGAAGCTTCACTTAGGATTTAAATTATCTGACTTTAGCACCCCACAGTGGTAACATATATAAACACTGTGGTAAAAAGCAACAGACAAAACCTGTGACATCTTTTAACAGGATTAGATAGATAGATAGATAGATAGATAGATAGAATAATTTGAAAAATGTCACAACCACACACAAAATCATGATAAATGGGCTTTAAAGCAATATTCCAACCAAAATCCTTTTTTGAGTAATGAAACACTCACCCCTGTAAGCCTAAAATGTGGCTGTAAAAGTTTGTGGACGCTCCATAATAAAGAATAAACGTTGTGGGCAGTTTGAATTTATGTCATGTATCATGAATGTTAATGGCTGAGACAAAGTATCACAAAGTAATATGATAATAGGACCTTCTCCAACCTTTCCTATAGCACAATTCTCTACTGTCCATGTCTATTTTCAACATTAATATTTTTACCAAAATATGCCGAAACCCACATACAACCTGGAAAAAACATCATCTTGTGTTCATAGTAGTGTATTTTTTATTTTTGTTTGGTAGTAAGAAGGTATAGTGTTACAACTACAGAAAGAAAGAAGAGACTGTCACCCTACAGAAACTCAGACCTTGTCACCCAGTGGTAGAAGTAGTCAGACCCTTTACTTAAGTAAAAATTAGAAATACTACTCTGTAAAAATACTCCAGTACAAGTAAATACTATGCATTCAAAACTGTACTTACGTAAAGCTATGTAAGTAATACCAGCACAATTTGCAACATAAAGGTATCCACTATACAGGCTAAATCACCAGGAAATATGGAATATACAGTATCACAATATGTGAGCATGTGTGTGCAGAACATTTGTGAACTTATATGTACTGACATGGAAAAAGGGAAAAATAGACTGACAAATGACAATTTCTATTTTAAAAGAAAATTCTTTTTTAAAAGTTAGTACAGTAAATGTCACGCCTGCAGGATATCTTACTTCCTCTTCTTTAATTTGTGCTGGATCAGCAGGTTATCTGAAAGACACAACGGTCATAAGTACATTTAAGAAGCAATATTCCTCACTCCTTCCCTTTTCTTGTTATTATAGATAATAGTGAATCTTTTCTCCTCCAAACAGCAACCTGCTTCTTTTTCTCTATCGCTCCATCTTGTCTTCAAAAATTCCCAACAACTTTTAAAATATTTCTTTCTATAGTGTCACATTTCAGTCCAGTCCATCACAATCCATGAAATCAGCCGGAGAAGACTTATGTGTAATAATAATAACCTAATAATAATAATTATAAAATACGTAATCTCAGCTTGTCTATTAATCTTTATTTATTTTGTGTTCATTGACATTAAAAAATGCCCAGGCCCTTTTTTCCAGGTAATTTCTGCCAAGGTGCAGATCCAATGTATTTCCAAAGTAGCAATAAAAAAAGGTTTTCCCAGAAGTACTGATAACTTGTGATTACAGTCAATCAGTGGCTGAAGTGTTTTTGTGAGTGTCTTTCCCTCCAAACATGCAGAGGAGATTCACAGAGACGTACAAACACAAGAGAGTGGTAAAGAATTTGTTTGCGGGCTTATTGATGGAGACGTAAATTCTTCAGGTCCCGCATATATCATCTTAATATCGGAGAAACAAGCATAATTGTACCATGGATGGACAAAATGAAAAAAAGAGCACATTATGAAAGAATTGTGTTATTTGTTATTCCATCCAAAACAATAAAAAAGTAAGTTAAATTAAATGTATAAAATTGATTTTGATGTAAATTGTCAACATTGTGGTTTCTAGCATCTGTTTGTCTGTCAAACAAAATCACATCCACTATTAGGCTATGTTCTCATCTACAAAGCATTTGAATAAATCACATCCAATAGTTAGCAGTGAGGAGGCCCTGAAGGCAGCACATGCACTGCTGCTGCTGGTCCAGTAGATGGGGCAGTGAGGTTGGGACTTTGGCTGAATGTCCACAAACCAGCTAGTCCCGTTTTTTCCACAAACGTCAAGTTATAAAGAGAAAGCTTAAAGTAGTGCCGGAAACAATACATTTTGATTTTAAAATAAAAGCACATTGCTGGCCCTAATGTGCCTTTGTTCTCTAAACAAAAAGCTGAAATTTCTGCATCTACTAGACTTCTCACAATATATAAATGTATAGTTTCAAGTAACACCAAGATCCACTCTCAATTGCCCAAGTGCATTAAGTAAGCCTTATTGATAGATGATTTGATATTTTCTCTCAGACATATGTATGAGGCCTAACTCATTAATTACTATTACTGAAACACATTAGCACTGAAGGAGGATGAGGACATCAAAATAATTTTAATAAAGGTTTATTGCTATATATTGCTATATATTGAACTCTATTCAACTATACTGAACTCTTAACAATGCACATATCATTTGCACCTTACTACCTCATTCTGTGTTTGTTTACTGTCTGCTTAATATTCAGTATTTGTTTACTGTTTTAAATTGGTCACAATATCCCCAGTATTTGTTGCATTGCACTGCCACTTCTTTAAAGCTGCCACCGTCTTGCTTTTGCTTTTGTTGCTTTTTTGTTTGCTTTACTTTTGTTGCTTTTTTGTTTGCTTTACTTTTGTTGCTTTTATTTGGCTCCACTGCTCTTCGTGCCTTAAATTGCCCCTCGGGGATAAATAGTTATTTGAATTGAATAGAATATATCACATGTGAAGTACATGTAATTACACATTTACAGGACTCTTAATGTTGGTGGCCAGTGATGCTGTGAAAAGCATTTGTATTTATTTGTTCACGAGTGGAAAAGTTACTTTACTATTAAATACATTTAAAAATACCTAAATGACCATGTCTGGAAATCTTACACACCCTGCATCTCATATGTAACACATAGCACGTTCACGTTGTAGTTATATTTTGAAAGTCGTCCCCGGAAGTGTTGCTGCACACTGTGTGTAGCCTGACGCCGCTCTGAGCCGCTCTGTCGGCAGTCGGTCACACTGGAGAACCCGGAGCGCTGGATTCAAGTGTTTAACCCGGTTGTCCGCGGCTCGGAGACACTCAGCTCCTGCAGGTAAGACAAATCTCAGAAAGGATATTTTATGGATCATTTCTGGTGTTGGGAGATGTGCACGTAGTGTTTCTTGTCCGTCTTGAGCAGCGCTTGTTGAAGTGCCCTTTTAACGTGTTGACTCGCTCACTGAGTAGCAACACAAAGCTAAGTTACACATCAGCAGGGTGACATGTCTCCAGTCCTGCACATGGAAGCAACAAGTAGAAATAAAGTTTGCAAAAAGTCCACGATAACATACATGACAGCAGCCATGACTCCATGTGCTGTGCTCCTCCATGAGCCGGGTCACTGGACTTGTTAAGCTAACGGTACGAGATTAATGAATGTGACTAGCTAGCTAACTGTTAGCCAACTATGTTAACTAGCAGGCACATTCCTCCAGTAACATTAAACTAATTGCAGTTGTCACGTCAAAAATGGTTTGAATTGTGGAAATGCAGTTTCGTTTTGCCTGTTGACAAAAACCCAGGACCAGTTCAAGTGTTTGAGAATTGATATAAACCTCTGTTGAATTCGATATTTAAACAATATGGGAAATCCTATCTCATTATGTAGAAATTTGATCTGACAATCATCTGTTATTAATACCGATAGCAGAATTTGATAGAGGAGGATTTTAGGTGATGTTTCATTTCAGTAATTGCGTTTTTTAATGTATTCGTGAAAGATAAGTGTGTCATTTTTCTGGTTTACACCTTAATTAATAAGTGACACATTATTTAAATTGGCAGAATTTTGACTGGAGTTTTGTGCCATGCGACATGAATCTACAGGTTTGAGACAGTGAAATGGCTCCAGTTGTGCCTGGAGCATCGTTTTACTGTACTTCGGTTAGACTGAGGCTTAAACACTCCGGCTGGGATTATTTTTAGACTCTCTAATGGTAGGGTTTATTGTGTAGGGCTACATTTACTGCAGTTTTAGGTTGGTCCTCCCTCATCTTTCCTAGGAAAGAAACCTTTTCAAAGAGCTGTCAGTTTGTCTCTGTTATTCGCCGTTTTGCACAAACCTTCAACAATTAATCTGTCATTGAAGAAACAAACATTGCTACATATTGTAAATTTTCAGCAAGACAATAAGAAAAAAGTAACATGTTGCAGCTTCTTTCACTTGTGTTTTCACATGTAGGAAATTACAAATTGATGTCAGCTTAAATTTGCCAGGACACATTGAGGAAGGCTCTCGTGATACAGTGATTGTCAGATGTTGATGACAGCCAGAAATATTAAGACCATCTGAGAGGAGTTTTGATACGTAGAAGGCACGTTTTGATTTTTCCAGAATCCAGACGGATTGGTACATTGGATGCCCAAATGATGGCTCCTTTTTTCCATTTTGTCTTACCTTTAAAGTGAAGCACGCCTGTCCTGTTTCCTTGAATATAAGGGAGCTCTGTCACTAGTATTGTAATGGAGGTGATGGTTTTGCTGATATACTACTCTTGAGACCTCTGGAATACCCGGATTCGGTTGCTGACTCTATGTATCCGCAATCTCCCCAGGTTGTCCGGTCAGAACATGAAGATGACAAAAATGCAACAGACACACTCTCTCTTTGAGATGCCACTCATTTATTGATATTGACAGTCTGCAGCGTGATGGTGCTTGTTTGAGGTGTGGGTTTATGTGTATAGTTGTGTGTGGTTTATTCTCATGGATGCACGGAAATATAGAAAAAGAGTCTAATAGAGAAAAGTAGGAGTTGAAAGGATCCCTGAGTGCTGTCCCTCGGTCCGCTGCTCCACGCTGAATGACCGCAAGAAAGTCAGCACAGATTTATGGGGGTCGCGGTCATCTGTGATTGGTGGGCAGGTAGGGTATGCAGTCGGGCACGGGCTGTTCACATGAACAGGGGGTGAAGTGGCGTCTAGATGTCTGCATCAAGTTTGTCATGAGTCTTCTGTACAAGTATAAAGCTTCAGGCCTCCAGAGTAAAGCAGAGGATTCTAGGATGCCCCAAAACCTCCCTAGGCAAGCCACTTTTACATCTCTTAAAACTTCTTCACTCTCATGGGTCTGTCTCCTCCCCCAAACAAAACACTGTCCTGTAGCTGCTCCACTAGTCTTAACTCCAGTTGCTAAAATTTTGTTGTTATTAGGGTGTACCTTATTTCCTGAGTCGTTCTCCTTCATCAAAGTTTGTTAAACATGTGATAAAATGTGTTCTGTCCATGCAAAGTTACAAAATGACCCCCACACAAAAAGTGTAGATAATGTCTTTCTACTACTAGAAAAGCTAAATGGACAAAAGTTTGGTACTGTTGGCTAACTTAAATTTCATTTGTCATCCTGGTTTTGCAATAAAAGCCTAGTGCTGTATTAACATTAAAAAGTATTTATGAGAAGCATGTGCTGCTTTTTGCATGTTAGATGGCAAATGAACGGAGCGGAACAGAAAACTATTTAATGGGTATTAGTCACGCCATTACCCAATCCACTGAATAAGGTCATTATATCGGTGCCAATACCAATGTGACAGATCAGATTGGTGCATCCCTTTTAGTTTTCATTGTGGAACCTCAGACTTTCGGATAGGTGTGTACAAAGTGTACTTCTCCTCCTCCTTTTTCTCTCAAAACTGCTCATCAAGAGCTCGTTCCCACTAAGAAAGCAACCCTAAGATAATAATTTTGATAAATGATATGACATTGAGAAAGTCGAGCAGATTCTAAAATGGTTACCACATTATATACATTCTCATTAGCTCACTCCCTCTGTCGTGTCCAGATTGCACGGATGGGCCCTGGTCTGGATGGCTGACGGAAAGGGACGAGGACCAATCACATGACAAGATGCTGGCTCGTAACCGCTTCCTCCTCCTGGTGGTGGTGGGCGGGGCAGCGCTGGCCGTCATCAGTCTGAGTCTCCAGTTCTGTAAGTGCACCGTTTGTGTTCAACTCACCTGCTTTACATATTCATCCTCTCTCTGAAGCCCTGGCCCTGTATTCAGATGTTAATGTGAAAAGGCTGTTGTGTTCAACAGAAAAATCCTCTGTTCCGCTGTTTGCATGTGTGTTTGTGTTCATACATGCATATCCTCTCATTGCTTTCCCACTCAAGAGACCCCATTCATACGAAAACAAAGCAGAATCCCCTATAGACTTCCTATAAATATCCAACACCAACAGTGGGCCTCTGGATGCTCTGAAACCCCTGGAGAGTCTGTGGCAACACGCTCACATCTGCCGTGGAATGCCTAGGTGTACACAGTTGTGTCCTTCCCCCATCAAGTCATTGTTCAGCATCTGCTATAGGTATTGTCTGGACCGTGTATCCCTGCCAGCCACAGTGAATGCAAGGAAACCACTGTTCAGAAAATGGAGACGTCTCTCCTGCATTGGATGTGATTTGCAAGCCTCACAGGCATGATTGGAAAAACCAGTGGGTGACGAAGCAGGCGGGGCATGCAGCACAAATGGAAATTTGTGTTTTGATGTAAAATGTGCAAGATTAAGCCACTTTGTGCAGGATTCCTGAAAACCCTGATGCAGTGGTAGTGTTTATGTAGACTGTAAGCTTGTGTCTGGACAAGCATATAGGATTAGGCTCATATAAATCATGCTCTCACACACACAAGATTAGAGTGGAATTCAGTGAGACAGAGCTGGTATTTTAGACTACATGTTTGCCAAAATTCCCTGAGCTGTCCTTTATCAGCTTTTTTTGGGCATTCTGTCTCCTCATTTGAGCTAAAATGTGTATACTTAGGCTACTGAAAGCTTTGGTTCGATTCTCTCTTCTTCATCACTCTTCTTCTGTTGCTTAAAATACTGCAAGATCTGAGAGGCAAAAACAAAAAAGATTGCACAAGGAAATAGGCCCTTGCTTGTCGAGTGTTTGCACATTGTGACCCCAAGTGCACATTTGCCTCATCACTCCCTTCCTCCTCCTCCACTCGATAATAATGTGTGCTTGACTGTTTAAAAGGAGGTTGCTGTCTAAATTATTATTAATATCTCACGATCAAAGCCATTTTCACCTCCTGGTCTGTAATCTTCTTCTTTTGTAAAACACTTGGAGGCAGAGAAAGACACTATAATGAGAGCAACCACACCTCAATAACTGCAGGTATTTGGATACATTCCTGTCTTTGAGTTTCCGATTTTTTTTCTCTACAGTGGAAATATAATTGTTTTTTTTGTTTTTTTTCAAGTGATGGACTTTGTTTCTTGTGTGAAGGTTCTCTTTCAAAGCAGCCCTCACTTTATTTTTTGATCAGTAGTACTTTTGGAGAAAAGCTGCTGTCATCATTTATTCATCACACATACTGTAGAGACGGATTTGAACAATTATCCAGCAGAAGCATGGGATGAAAGCATATGGGATTTCTCCTCATGTTTAATAGATCGCCCGCTTCTGTTTTTCTACCATGTTTCTTTTCATTTTTTAAATCATCTTCTTCGCTCACTGCATTTCAGCCTGCTGTCTATGTCTCCGCAATATCTTCTGTCTTACTGAGCCCTTGCTCTTAAGAAAGCCCATTCATGTATTTATTATCATCTGTTGACCATTAACATGAGAGACTGAGTGACGGATGATGATCGATGGTGTAAATGCCTCTCTCTGGCTCCAGGCTATCTCAAATTAAAACTTGGATGGCTGCGAACATGGCGACAAAGGGCGCGATTGGCACGCTGATTGACACATGGGGGGAAAGTGGCCACAGAGCTAAGAGGCACTTGGGGGGGACAACTGCAAGAGAGGGAAGCAAAGTGACTGAAACACAGAGAAAGGGAACTATTTTGAGCAGAAGTGAAGGGAAAGGTGAAGCAGAGCTTGATGGGAGTTAAGTGCTCCTGGAGTGCTGGTAGTTTCACAGCGAGAGGGGAATGTCATGGGAGGATATAAAAGAAGAAATGGAAAGGTTGGATGCCTGTGAGGAACAAGAGAAGTTTAAGCTCAGTGATTAAAGAAGAGTTGGAATGAAATAAATGAGATGTGGCAAGGAAAAGAGAGAGAGAGAGCGAAAGAGAGAGAGAGACAAGTTTACACTTAAGGCCCAAAATATACTTCAAACAAAATGCTGTTCATCACATTTTTGTAACTTTTCCAAAACAATAATCCATCCACAAGTGTTGTTAAGTGTTAAATAGGCAGAGCTCCAAGCACCTTGCAAATTTTTTTTCTCACCACATACCTCAAATTCTTACTTCCTACGGTGTCTGCGCTCACTGCTGAATCAGACCGATTGTCCCCGTGCTATCAGCGACAGATACCGTGCGCTTTCAAAAAAGAAACGGGAGCAGAGATGAAATCTGGATACGTTTCTGAACAAAAGGCCAGTCTTCGTTTTGCTCTCAGATTAGTCGAATGCAAGTAAGGCAGTTTCGCAAACACAATGACTGACTTATTTTAAGATGAAAACGTTAGTCATCATACCCCCGGGTTGACTCTGAACTAAGCACCATGTTTCCATGCGACAATCAGTGACATGTGCTGACAGGTGGCCGTGAGGACATGGTCAGTTTGGAAAGTATCCTGGGCCTGACTGACGAGTTAGCAGATGTACTGAGTCCCGCCACATTAATGAGCCACAGCGTCTCAGCTCTGCCACGGGTTGCACTGTGTTGAGATTTTATTTAACTGGATAATGTTATATTGTCACACTCTTTACCGTATTTTCCCAGTGTTAATTTTTTACAGAAGGCAAGCATTTTCTGAGAGGTTTGATGTGGTTGCTCGGTCAGCCCTGTTTTTGAAGTTTGAAAAGAAGTATTGATTTACCCAGAATTCATAGCAAATCAGTCCTACTTAAATTGGTGAAGAACTAGACAGTTTTGTGAAACAGATGAATTTAGACGTCCATCTGAAGTCTGTTGGTTTGATCTAAGCCATAGTTGATCTTTGTGAAACTGGCCCCATGATTCCAATCCAATACTTACATAACCATAAATGTTGATATAATATAATATCTGACACATTGAAATAGCAGCTGTAGCTACTAATTCTGGCAGAACTTATTTTTCATGGGCTGCTTGAAAGACCTGGTTCAAAACTATCAAGTTGATGAGCTTAAATTATTGATATGATATGAAATTTAACTTGGAGAATGCGAATCCTGAAATTGATGTGAGATCAGCTAGAGAGAAGACGCATCACTCTGGTCGAGTAGCTGGAACTACAGGAATACTAGCGGTTGCACAGCGGTGTAACAGATCAAGTTACTCATGTAATTAATATGACTTAGCAACAGCTGAAGTCACTTACTGTGACAATGTTTCTCATTTTAAGGAATGCCAGCTAAAAATGAGAAGCTACTACCTGGTTTTGTACTCTGCTTGTTGCTAATGAGAGTGAATCTGTGTATTTCATCAACATCAGTGTCACAACTCACAATCACTCTCACTGACATTCACACACTGTTTTCACTGGAAGCTGCACTTTAGAGCTCGACAGTAAAGAAAGGATCGGATGTTGGTCTGCTTGTTTTAGTCGATTCTAATCCTTTAAAATATGTCCCAATACTCGAGACACCTCTAGATGTATCTTATAAAGCCTTTCCCATTTGACTATGAAGACCAGCTGATGATTCTACGGTTTCAAAGGTAGAGGATCATTATATGATCACTACAGTGTCAAAAAGTGAACAAAAATACAGGTTAATAACAGCAACTGTGCTGTGAAATCAACTACATTGACATTTAAACTGATGTGATGCTGATGTGAGCATGTAGCTCAAGTGCAGAGCATGGCCCTACACTCTTTGTCTTGTTTCCCTTTTCCTAGTCTAATTAAACCAAAGCACAGGTGTGAAAGGGAAGTAACAGTCACATTTACATCTGCAGAAATGTAGAGTTTCAAGTTTACCTAATAAGCACTTTCTGTGACTGACAGAAACTG
Source organism: Holacanthus passer (assembly GCA_025331565.1). Classification (NCBI taxonomy): domain Eukaryota; kingdom Metazoa; phylum Chordata; class Actinopteri; family Pomacanthidae; genus Holacanthus; species Holacanthus passer. The sequence continues at coordinate 1,635,383 of JAFREQ010000038.1, forward strand.
AAATGTGGAAGAAACCCACACAGATATGGGTCATATGCTGGGTAAATCCCAACAGCATCGAGGCTGGGAGGCTGCACTGAGGATGCAACATGAGCTGCAGCAGCTGCTTTGCTGAAGCAGTCAAACCCACTGCACTTCCTCAGATTTATACAATGCTGTGTTGTGTGAGGTTGCTGTGTCAGAAGATGCTCCATATTAAAGGACTCTCAGGATGGGCGCTATCAGGGGCCTTGCCGCTAGATCCCTAGCTTTTGCTGTATAGCCAAATGTTAGGGCTTAATTAAATTTACTGAGCTGGATGTCACGGTTTGTATCCCTGCATATTGTTTATAAAGCCACATAGCACAGTCTCCCCAAGTTGTAAATAGTTTTGTGTTTGATCAGTTCCCTGAAAGCAAGAGTGACCACTAATCACGAAACAGTATCACTATTGCAAATTTCCCCACTGAGGCACGAATAAAGGTTTATCTTATCTTTATCTTATTTGTGTGACATGTGACAGAAAGAGTGATGTGTAAAATCACAAATTTGTGAATTACAAGGTCTGTTATGATGGACAGCTGCAGGCTGCCATGTCAATCCACCCACACAGTACTTTGTACTTACAGTCAATATTTGTTGCACTTCCACTGGTTTTTGGTTACTCCAGCACAGAACACTTTCGAGTCAGGTAAGTGGGCGCACGCCTTCTTAATTTCAGGCAAAACCACATTCTGTGAGTACCTGTTCACCCCCTAATTACTGCGGTGCAATAGCTGACAGAAATGTGTTCGTGTGCATCTTTGAGGCACAACACTTCTTTGCTCATGCCTTCAAGTAGACGTCAAGCTGTGTCTGTGTATGCATAATGATTGAGGTTCAGCAACACACGGAGGTGGAAGATTTAACAGGGTGTGCTATGTTTAGCTCGGTGTTTGTGATTAAGGATGCCTGTGTGTGAGTGAGTGTGTCTATATAAGTAGAGTGTTATGTCATTCAAATTCAAGAGAAATGTGACAGTGTTTATCAGTGTCAAACTGAGTTGTGAGCATTGTTGACAGCCCTCACAGAGAGTCTCGTTTTGTGTTTGTAAGATCTAATGTGGGTGGATGGAAAGTTGGAAACACACATTCAACGTGGGTGCATGAATTGCCCATGACTGTGTTTGGTGCTACAGTGTGCTCTGTGTGCCATTGCTGCGTATGCACTTGGTAGTGTTGGGCAGCAAGTTACAAAAGCCCCATTGTGTAGGTGACTGAATGAGCTGGCCTCCAAAAGTTTGGTTAGTCCAGGCAGGCGTGTGTGTATGTGTGGGGATGGGTAGCTGGGGGTGGGAGGTGGCAGAGTATGTGGCACAGAGCGTAGAGGGGGACAGGTTGTACTAATGAATGAGCTCCAGTGTGTGTGGCTGGACCTCAAGCTACCGAACAGTCGTCAAAATGGTCTCCGCAGTGGCCGCACACTTTCTTTTCTTCCTCATCAGTGGTGAGTTAATGCAGAAATTTTCATATAGAAAATGTTAACTCTTTTAATGGAGACCTCACCATCTAGAAACAGAGAAGATCTTCACATGGATTTCACCATTTTTTCATTTAAAGGTGTTTTGCTGTAATGTTCTAGGTGTAGTTCCCAGTGCCAAACACCAGTAAACCTCAACTGAATTTGTCTGGACCTTGGCTTTGTCAGACTTTTATTATGTCTTTGTTCTGATTTGAGACTAGGCTTTTTTGGCTGGTTGAAATGATTCCTCAGTGTTAATTATGATGTTTGCTCTCCTCATTCACTCAAGTGTTCTTTGATGTTTAAGAAAAGTCATGATTGAGCTCACTATTCAGCATTCATCTACTAGTCAGACAGGATAATTAAAACAGAAACCATTGCCCATTTTCACAGTTGTGTGTCAGCTGTTCAGATGAAGTGATACAGTAATGTCTCACTGTTGAAGAGAGAAAAAATACTGCTCATCATTCATTCAGCTGCTTTACAGTTTACACTGGACATTTTGTCTCATCTCACTTAGTCCTGTTCATCTTTTGTAAATTCCCTTCATATTTTGAAGTTGAAGCAAAGTTTTGTATGAGCATTTGTGGTTGCTGTGGTTGGTGCTTCATGTTGGTTGATTCTAATGTCATGCAATAGCAGTTTTAGAGCTGCACCTAAAATTATTTCCAGCATCAATTCATCTGTTGATTTTGTTTTTTGAATGACTAGTTAATCACTTTGTCTGTGAAGTTTCAGAAAATAGCAAAAAAATAAAAGCAACAAAAAAAGCACACACACACACACACACAAGGTGACATCCTCAAGTGGCTTGTTTTGTCCAACTAAAAGTGCACAATCTAATGAGTTTCAGTTCGCTAAAATGCAAGACAAAGCAGCAAATTCACCCATTGGAAAAAAGCTGCAGATCAGAAATGTAGTATTTATGCTTGAAAGATTCATCAACTGATTATTGATTACTGTTATGATTAATAGTTTATAAAATGCCAGAAAAAGTAAAAAATGGCCCTCATAGTTCAGATTGCTTGTTGTCAGGTTCAAAGCCCAACAATATTAAATGTACAATCATATAAAACAGAAAAGCAGCAAAACCTTGCTTTTGAAAAGCTGTAACCAGAAAATATTGGACGTTTTTGCTTGATTAAATGGCTCATACTATTATTTTTTAAAAATATATCTGGATATTTGCAAAAATGTCTGCAACATTTAATGGCACAGCTGGAGAGAAGAGGAAGTGGAAAATTGTAGGTATGAATGCTAGAGAAAGACAGTGTGGAACACCTGGCACACTGCACACTAGGGCTGGGCGATAAAACAGTCTTGATACAGGAGGATCACGATCAAAAAACAGCCAGTCAGTGTGCTGCCTCTCTGCCTCTGCTCTCTCTGTCGCTGCCTGTTTGCACAAGAATGGGACTGAGCTCCTCCACACACAGCGTACGGCAGCATAACTTCATAGCAGAGCCCGCAGTGGAGAGAATGAAACAGACTTCAGGATATGCTTTACTAGAGTCAACGTCAGCAATGCTTATTTTCAATAACTGCGACAAAAGACTGACAGTCTGGTCAATTTATCAAACACTTGTTGAACAAGCAGAACGCAAACTTGCAAAAGTGTGATGTCCTCGGTCACTCACACAGCAATGCTCCTGCCTCTTAATCCATACCCTGTTTGTTTTATACAACCATACAGAACTTGTTATGCTATGGTGGCAAAAATAAACTTAACATTATCCTCAACGCTGAGGAAAACACAAAAGGTAACACCAAGTCACTTATATGGAAGTGGTTTAGATATCTCAAAAACAACAAAGCAGACATTCAGACGATCTGCAAAATATGTCGTCTGCTGGTTAAATTGGTTAAGTTAAATCTTTACATTTAGATGCTATTCAGTATATTCTTTTATCACAAAATATATTCTAAACCAAGCCATGTTTGCGCAGTGAAATGTTTATCTCATTTTATTTTTTGTTTAAATAAACTGTATTTTTAGTTTAACTAACTCTGGTTTCCGCAGGCCTCAGTCATTATCAGGATGCTTTTCAACCTGGCAGTGTTATCAAATTATATAGCACGATAAATACCAAAATTGGTCAATGTGGAAAAATGTTAACATGATCTTAATTTTTGCCATATCATCTACCCCTACTGCGCACTATGTATACACATGAACTCATGTAGATAGTTTAAGTCTGAGGGTTGTTGTAGCAATGAGAAACCATTAGCTCTGTGCTTTATGGTTTGTCAGGTTTTATGGCAGGCAGGGCCTCTCTTCTTTCTCTGCAGCAGGATGTAATATTTGCATAGTTGACTTGCCAGCTTGGATTTCTGATTTGTGTGTGAGTGACATAAGCAGGATTTGGATATCTGTCTTGCCAAAGGGCTGCATGGGTTCAGCTTCTTTTTCTCCACAGTTGAAACGTTGTGAAAGGGCCTTCCAGTTCCCACAACATCTCTGTTCTTATTGGACCGTTTCTTCAAGGGGTCGCAGGTTACTGGTGTCCAGGCAACACATTGGTAGCAGTGAGGGGTTTAGAGCTACAGAGCTGTTGACATGGAGATGAACTACAGTTGAATTGGTTTTCTTAATTTTAGGCGCTCTGTCAGGTGGCTTTTTTACTTTTCTTGTCCCTGTTTATGAATGTGAGTGTTTGTACATCTTTCTTAAATCTAGCAAATTTTTAGGTCTTTTACATTGTCACTTGCCAAAATTAATGTCCCCTCTTTTTTTTAGCCATGCTACTAGTATTGCTGTGGGTTTGGCAATGTTGGTCTGTCCGTCGGTTCACCACTTTAATCCAGACTGGAAAATCTCAACAAATATCAGATGAATTGTCATGGAATTCTATATATTTATTTATGATGCCCAGATGATGAATCCACTTGACTTTTCCTCTATTGTCATCTTAAAGTTGACATTTTTGTCTTTTAGTGAAATAGCTTAACTGTTGTATGGATTGCCATGGAATTTGGGATATCCATGGTCTCTAGAGGATAAATCCAAATGACTTTGGTGATCCCCTGACTTTTCATCTAGGGCCATCATCAGATCAGAGTTTTACGTATCCAGTAAAATATATCAACATCTATAGATTCAAAATGGGGACAAAAGTATTATAGCTGTGTATTAACATATCTGAAACATTTTGTATAAATCCAGTTAAATGTGTGCAAAGGTTCGATGAAATTAATTAAAATGTTTAAATATTTTAAAAACATACCTGAACAAATGGATTGAAACAGATCAAATCTGTGAAGAGATCATTTTGTGAACAAATGAAAAACATTTGTACAAATAATTTCCAATGTGGGAGTGCATAAAGACGGTTTGCACAAAGGTTTGCAGTTCCACAACAGGTTTGCAGATACACATCTAATGTGGGTGTTCACACAGAACTCATTTGTATCTGTGAATTCCAAGTTTACAGCTATGACTCAAACCTACAAGTACAATTACTTTGGTCCAACATTTGAACCTGGACTTCCCGTAACTAGCGAACGTTAGGACCATGTTTTTCATCTCCAGATAGAAAACTTGAGGTCATTAACCCAAGTAACTGTGAGACAGCGATAACAGTCTCAGAGAGCAGTAACGCTAATTTTTCAAAAGGTAGACTTCGACTGTACCAACTTAAACATCCATTGGATGGATTGACACAAATTTTTGTTCAGGCATTCATGGTTCCCAGATGTTGTTTCCTAAATCTTAAGACTTTGGTGTTCCACTGACCATTCATCCAGCATCACCATGAGGGTGAGCCTGGTGGGAGAGGCTTGCAGTGGGCCTTAGTCTTGTTTTCCTCTGTTTTATTTATTTTGTCACATGGCATCCACTTTTTTACAACCTTTTCACTTTGTTTATACATTTCCACACCAACTTTCCTTTTCTTTTTCAACAGTGAATCTGATCCCCACCACTCCGATAGTGGAGGAGCGACCTTTCCAGGCTGCAGATGGAGGTGTCGGGGTGGCTCTGGGAAAGAGCAGAAAGAGAGTGTTCCCATTGCCTCACACCCAGGAGCCCAATCCCATATCTGAGGCTTACCACTACTGCAACACTCCCAACCGCACCGAACAGGCCTGGGAGGGTGAGATCTGCACTGACAAAACTGTCTAACTAAAGACTAAAAGCCTGTGGATATGATGTGTGACGTCTATGATTAGTGTTTCTGAATGACTTAAATCTGAACTCATATTAGACAGCAATCGCTGATGAACTCGCTAAGTTAATTCTTTCCAATTAAGCAGCAGCAAGTGTCACAGCATCACTGTTTCACAGCATTAAAAACAAATTTAGATCAGCTACTAGAATCACCCAATTTGATGGACAGTGTATAAATTCTTAATATAGTAATAATGTCAGATTTAGTGTGTCATGACTCGGGGGATGTGTTAATTGTGTGAAAGACATTTCCACTAGATTGCATCATCCATAATGCTGCAGTGCTCTCTGTCTCTACAGTATGGCAGCAGGGAGCCTTGTTTTTTCTTTTCCCCTCTGAAAAGTCAGCCCTGCCTCAGGCGATCATACAGATATCCGTCACGTTGTACCAGCCACTACTAATTGAATTTTACTCTGCTTATCTCTGAATGGCAGTTTTTTCTCTCCAAACAACAAAAATCCATTACAGCTACATCTTAGACTAGAAGTTATTGAAAATCAATCATGAACCTTTTCTTTTTTCAGGTGGTATTATTGTCTCTGACATGATCATTGTGTCATCAAGCATCATGGTCTCTAGTATCTTAGTTTACTGTAAACCTCAAACACACACACACACACACACACACACACACACAGCCCACAGTCAATTCTTTGCACTCACAGACAGTGAAGACATTTTTTTAAAGTTTCAACCTCAACCTTTGGGCAGTGGGTGTGTAGCAGCGCACAGGGTGTGAGGTCAGGACTCTATAAAAACATAGCGACCAGGTTTCTTTGCTTTCAGAGCCTACTCTCATTGCTTATAACAGCCAACAGGATGCACAGAGGTGTAGGGAGGTGTGGCCGTGTTTCTTTGTGCTTTAGAACATAACCGCTGTGAAACAATCTGAGAGGTTTATTTCTGATTCACTGCTTTGTTCTAGAAACCATTTTTATAAGCATTGGTAAAACTATCACTAATACCAAAATAGCAGTTCTTTACACTGCTTGTTACATTGGAAAAATGTGGGTGCTAATGGGAGTCTCCTCTTATAGGTCACAGTCCTGCTGACTACAAGCTGCTGTCTGTCCAGGTGATTATTCGCCATGGTGACCGGTACCCGCTCTACTCCATCCCCAAGACCAAACGGCCCGCCATTGACTGCACCTTGTCCATCAGCAGGTACACACATATTCACCCACTTTCCATCCTCACCCACTCAATGGGTTTATGAAAGAAATAAAAACTCTTTGTGTTATCTGGAATCCAGCAACGTTAAAATGGTGCAGGAGCCGAGAGAGCTCAACACACTGCAACTTACAGAACAATAAAGAAAAATCCTATTCACTTACACAACACATACTATGTTGCAACAAAAAAAAACTGTTGCAAATAAGTGGCATAAAGAAACTTATTGTAAGCAGAAAAACAAAAAAAATAATTTATAAAAAGTTCATGAATATATCATGAATATCTTTAAGTGTAATGCCATCCAAAACAAACACCATGCTCATAGTGTTCAATTTTGGTGTAATACCATTTTCAGAAAATAGTTTATACAACTGTTTGGTCTTTTTTTTTTTACCAGAATTTCCTTTCATTTATAAGTTAAAGGGTAATTTTGTCACATTTTTTGCGGATGTCCAATCAGTGTTGACAGTAAATGTAGTCAGTGGAAGCAATTAATTCCTCAGTGCGTGCTATATTGACCGAGAAAGCTGAGTTCTCTTGCTCACAGAGCTGGGCTGGCAGTGCCTCCATATATCAGGATGCATTACTTCAAAGGATGTCAAACTTCTGATGCCCCTGCCAGCTGAGCAAGCTAACTGCTGGGTGCTAATCAAAGTCACACAACATGCAAGCAAATGAATTTCTGCAGTTTGACCATTTTTTGTTCAGCTAAAGTGGGATCCAAAAGTCTGAGACCACATTGCAAATCTCTAATATTTACACATAAACATGGAAATAATCAGAAGGTTTGAAGATTTAGAAACATTTAAAAACACAAGGTGTTACATACAAAAAACAACATAAAATGAAGAAAACTTAAAAATTCTGCACCTTTTCTATAATTTTAATTGAAATAATGCAGTAAGAATATTCAAGTCTGGGGGTGTTATGTCTAATCTGAAGTTTGACACATGCACCAAATTCACTACCACCTCACTAAGGAGAAGTACCACTCCCATTTTTCAGAGACATGCCGTACCCTCTGGTCTGTATCTTTGTCGAGAAGGATTCAGACTGACGAGAAAATGAAAGACAGTGAAACAGACAATATACGGTAAATGCACATACAACAACAGACAAATAAGCAAAACAGTAGAAACACAGCAATTGCTTCTATCCTCATCAAGCAAGGTTACCTGGATTGATGTATATGACAAGGAATGGAATGGTGGAGGTTAAAACACATTTGTGTTATTGTTACATTTATTTGCATTATATTGCAATGTGTTTATTGTGCTTCAATTAAGTAATACAAAGCCAATACTAATGAAGAGCGTTCTTTTACTTGTCATTGGTTTCTAGAGTCTGAAGATAAAGGCGTCATGCTCACAGTTTCAGTTAATCCAGGTCAAAGTAAAGGGCACAAAATGCCACTGGGATTTAAGCCGGCTTCTTGAACAGAGCCCAAGCTACCTCTGCCTAATGCCTAACAAGAAGACCTGCTGGAGAGTGAGAGAGACCAATTACTGCAACAGCTTCTGATATCCCCCGACAAAAACTGCTGGCTTGATAGCAGCTGTCAGAAAATGAGCGCAGAGTGTTAAATAGGAGGTAGTTCTAAAATCCTTTTTCTGTGGTATTTGTGAGGCTTACAAACTGTAACTAAATTGATTTGTTTTACACTTGAAATATCAGAATCTGTATGTAGGCATTTAACTCAAGAATACTTTTCTTTTCCCTTTGTTTCCCAGTGTTAATGCATGTGTCAGCGATAGCGGGTGGATTTGGTTTCCTACATCTGTTCTGCTGTGCTTTGGTGCAGATGGCTACACACACAGATGGAACAAACACATTTACATGTGTGTGTATGGTCTGTTGAGGCAGAGTTGTTGAAAGTTTTATTTCGCTTGATTTGAGCAACATCCTCACTGAGCAGCTCTGATAAGGCAGAACCATTGCCACTGTAGAAACTCCCTACAGAAATGTGGGTGGAAAATACACACACACACACGCTCTGAAGTTAATATTGTTATCTTTAATTCATTATTCTCCATTCTCTCATTTGCATCTTTTTGTCTCTGTCTTTCTGTTAATTTTAGCATAATGTTAGCACTCTGGCTCTGCTCACATTGGCTCTGCTGCTCTTTCAGCAGGGTTAGATGAGACTTCCTGTTAGGAAGTTTTGAAAAGCCATCATGCCTCTGTACTTCAGCTTCAGAAGAAGTCTAAAAGCACCACTTTCACACCCAGTTTCTGTGTGTATATATTAACTTCAATTTATGCAATCTCTACATGCGGGTACACACATGCTATGATAACAAACTGCTATTCATCTATCCAGAACATCAGACGGTTTTGATATGTGCATACACATCATGTTAGCTGTGTACCCGAGTTCAGACTTTGCCAGTGATTTTTGCCAATGAAAGCACCAAGCTTTCACTGCAGCCATGTCGGCTTTGCACATCTGGATAGAGCGGGCAAGCAGTAATCCTCAGAGCTGGCACAGTCTACTCACAGTTGCATGTCAGATTGGTAGGATGCAGTTGAGATGCTATGTATATCTAATCATTACATATTTTCAATACCCTTGATCTTTGAACTTGAGCTGAAAGTAGGTCATCCAGCACACAAGCCTCTTACGATGGAGGTTGGGTTCCATTCACTAATTGACAGAAATTGAATTGACTCTTTCCTCCATCTACTAAAAATAGCACTGATATACCTATGCACAAGCACCTGCTCTCTTTGTTCAGGGAGCTGCTCTGTGGCCAACAGTTGTATCCTCTGGCTGAATATATTAAAGTGTGTGTGTGCGTGTGTCTGTGTGTGCGAGTGTAGTGAAAAACTCAATCTTAAAATTATTAAGTAAAATAAATTTTAGTTCTAGAACATATGAACCTGTTGTTGTGGTGTCTGTCATACACTTGTATCATATTTTCACTCATATACATCTATTTTTTAAGGTAGGATTGGTTTGCTGTGATGAAACAGTCTGTATCTAAGGCCAAATCTGTATCTAAGGCCAAATCTAACATACAGGGACACTGACATATATAATGTCAGTACAAGAGTGCAATGCCTAATCCTCACAGCAGTACTCTGGGGAATTGATATCTGTTTCCATCCATTACTGTTTTGCAAATATTAGGACTTGGTTCATTGAGATAAGGTTGGTGTCGCTAATTCTCCAAGAAGAGGGCACAACAAGATGACATAGCTTAAAAAAAAAAAAAAAAGCACCAGTCAAACCTCAAAGTAGAAAACCATGTACATATATTACAGCCTTATCATTGATCCACTTTATAGGCAAATTGAAGGAAGCAAGCCCGTGAAAGCTCAGAAAGGTTGATGTAACTCAGCTACCACGCTGAGGCTAAATGAGTATAGCTGCAAAGTGTGTTTAGAAGGGGTGTAAAGGTATTCGTCCCAAACCGGTCAGTACACAACATTCACTGTGTGACTTCCTTGGTTTGGTATGCCCTGTGAACCAAACAGTTGCGATAAAAATAGTCTATGAACACATACTCGGAAACCGGGAACATGAATTCTAGAGCATGCATTTACCTGGAACATTTTGTGGCAGTGCACCTGTTGTGTATCAGTTGTAACATGCTAGTCACTGTTAGTCAAGCATTACGGTCTCCTGGTTAGTTGAAAATGGACAACGATTAGTTTCCAACTGTGTGCCGTCATTGTTCAGTTGAAGTTGGGTTTGTCTGTGCAAACGCTTCAAGCACATTATTTTCAAAGGCGTCACCCGAGTGTGTCAATTAGAGGGAGGAGACAAGAACTGACTGGCTGGCAAGTCCTTCTCCCCATAGTGCTCAGACATCCTCTCCCTGCAGATTCAGACGAAAGAAATAATTACTGCTATAGGAGTGTTTATCTGTGTGGATAAATGACCATGCTCAGTCTGAAGAAGACAGTTGTGAAGCATATTTTAGCTCTGCTACAATGTCCCTTCATGTGTGCATGTTAGTCAGTCAGCTGGGCTGTTTGGTACAAACGAGCACGAGTTGCTCAGGAAGTTATCATTAATCTTATGATGGAACAGTACTGCCGTTTGTGATTTGTTTTTTGTTTTTTCTTGTTGGTAGTATGACAGTATTTGAGTGCCTTAGCTGTTAAAGTATGGCCAATGAGCCACTGTTGAGCCACTGTACATTTTTTTTGTTTTCCCTGCTGTACTGAACCATGACCCTAGAACTGAGGTACATTCTGAACTGTGCATTTAGTGCACTCTTACACCCCTATGGTTTAGATTGTTTGTGGTTTGAATATGCTTGTTTTTTAGGGAGATAGACTATTAAAAGGCTGTTTCATGTTTCTTTTTCCCTGTAAGAATTTTAGGTAGTTCTGTTTGTATTGAGACCAGGGTGTAATTACAGGGACCAGCATATGCCCAGGACTGAATCCTCCTTACAAAGAGTCCAGTGTGTGTGTGTGTGTGTGTGTGTGTGTGTGTGTGTGTGTGTGTGTGTGTGTGTGTGTGTGTGTGTGTGTGTGTCTCTCTGTCTCTGTCTCTGTCTTGGTATCTGTGTGTGTCTGTGTGTGCGCTGGCACCAGCCTGGCCGACCCACTGTCTCCATCTGCGGTTAACTGAGCTCTCTTCAACAGTGAACATCTCTCTCTTTCCTTTTTATCCAATGACTCCAGTCATTGTCTAGATTTTTGTCTTTCTGCATCAATCATCCTGTTTACTTTCATTTCTTGCTAGCATTCCCCCCAGTTCAGACCACACCACATCTTTTCATTTTCTGTTTATTCCTCCCCCCTTCATTTATACTACCTCTTCTTCCTCATCTCTCCATCCCTTCCTCCCTCCCCGCTAATCTCTTTCTCTGTCCTATCCAGTGATAATAATCCCCGCTTAATGTAATTGGACTCTGTAATCTTTGGTTAGCAACAATCAACCTAATAGACAGTCTGGCTGGCTCTTTGTCCGCACCAGTGTCCCAATCCAGTCTCCCAGTGTAGCCAATTAAATCTAGATTGTCTCAAACTCCCCTCAGCAAACTGATCTGCTGATGACAGAGCAGAAAGGAGCACTGGTGGGCACAATATCGCTCTAATTTCACCACTCCCATGTGTTCATGTGCCTCGTGGTGCATACATTACTGTGTAAGTGAATATTTAAGTGTGATGATGCAGAGAGAGGCGGGTGGATGGATGCTGCTCATGCAACGTGACAACAAAAGGAAACAATTCCCTTAAAAATAGAAAATGTAGGCTAGTGCTTTCATCTGAAATCAGAGTGGTGCTTTGAAGCTTTTATTTTGACAGTAGAAAAATTGTCCCTTTGTAGGCTTGTCCTTTATAGTTGTTGGCTGTAGATGCCAGATTAAGTTTACTGCTCTAGGTCAGTCGGCACAATCACAAGCCTGATTTAAGAGTAATGGCAGAAGGTCGGGTTTTTTTTATGCCGCATTCCTGAACCAGTCCATGATCACTATGGAAACTGTGTGTGTTTGTGTGTGTCTGTGTGTGTGTGTCTGTGTGTGTGTTCCTTTTAATCTGTGCGAGCTGAGCAGCAGCTCCCACAGATTTGTTATATTAAACTGTAATCTTCAATCATCTCTAATCTATTAGATCACAGACTGCTCCTCTTGCTGCCCTCATCCCTGTGTCTGTTGGTGTGTGTGTGTGTGTAGTAGTGTTTTTTTGCTCGCATATCTGTATATTTGCGAGTGTGTCCCAAGGCAACAAATTCTTTCATCTTTTTATATCTCCATTTCCCATATTCCCTCCCACACATATTGAACAGTGCTATAATCCAGCTGCTGTTGTGTCAGAGAGACACCTGGTGGTAGATGTAGGAATTGCCTTGCACATGCTGTTAGACCTAAACATACTCAGTTTGCGGTGACATTAAATTGAGAAAAACAGAAAATCTTCACATTTGAGATGCTTTAGCCAGAGTTTGTTTTGCCTTTTTGCTCGTGGATTATCGAAATTCTTTTCACCAGCGTTGCTTGTTTTGAGGAACAAAGGCATGACCATGACAATTGTAATTTTATGTGAAGTACCATTGTTTAATGACTGCATTTGTTAGAGCGCTGCAACTAACAATTGTTTTCAAGGTCCAAGGTGAATTCTTTTGTTGTTTTTGAAAATGAAACAACCATGATCACTGTTTTATAACATTCAAACTTTATAAAATGTATTTGTGCCTCATTTTATCCAGCATGTTCCTCAAAATATTGGTGGCCATGAGGTTAGACACAGGCTTTAAATCCACTGAGACAAATGAAATGGTTGCTGTAACTGCTTCTCAGAAGCCAACAGTTATAGCTGTGGTTTTAACAGGAAGCTCCATACTGACAGTTGGTGAGACTGTAACGATATCATCAGTATTAGAAAATAGTTAAAATGTGAATGTTTCCTGTGTGGTGCATCATTTAACATAAAGGTATGGGTTGAAGTTAATTATTCTGCTTATGTCATGGCTGCCAGTCAAAGAAAATTGTTGTTTAAGTAAAAACTTTGTGTTGGCAATGTCTTGTCTTTGTCAGCCTTGTAATAAATTATATTTTACCAACAAAATGCCATAACAGCACAACTGAACTTCCTTCACTATCACTATAATTTTCGAATGCTGATAAGGCTGTGCAGTTATCTGAAGAAAATGCACACTCTACAACACTTTACCTTCTGTTATCATTGACCACCCTCAGGAAGCCTTCCCACCCCCTGCTGAACTCCTTCATCAGTCACATGGGCCTGGGAGGGCGTGGCCACTGGGAGTCACCACTGAGCTCTGTTCCCCGTCTGCCCAATCACAGTGCCTGTGAAATGGGAGAACTTACACAGACAGGTAGGCAATCAAAGTATCCCCTCCAAGACCAGTTTTCTTCTCATCTTAACCAAACTTTTGTAGACCACTATTACATGTTTATACCTTTATATGAACAAAAAGCTTCAAATGTTGCTTTTCAATTCTTGTAAATTAGATGAATCTTTGTATCGAGCAAATGAATCCAAAGGTTACTTTCATGCATTATAGCGTCTTGTCCTTCATGACACTGTGTTAACAAGCATTAATCAAGTATAAATGTCAAACAAATCTTCATCTTCTGTCCGTTCTTTTGCAGGTGTGGTGCAGCACCTGCGCAATGGGCAGCTCCTCCATCAAGCCTACAAACGCCACAATCTCCTCCCCTCGGACTGGTCGCCCCGCCAGGTGTGGGTTGAGACCACAGGTAAGAGCCGCACTGTTCAGAGCGGATTGGCCTTCCTCTACGGCTTCCTCCCGGACTTTGATTGGATGAAATTGACTGTGCGGCACCAATGGAGCACGTTGTTCTGTGGCTCGGCATGCGACTGCCCTGCCAGGAACAGATACCTGGAGGAAGAGCAGAGGAGGCAGTATCGGCTCAGAGTGAGCGATACCGAACTCGAGAGGACTTACGTCGATATGGCACGGACTTTGGGTCTGCTCACCCGCCAACTTCGAGCTGCAAACCCTATAGACTCCCTGCTGTGCCATCTGTGCCACGGCATTTCTTTCCCATGCAGTCCTGTGGGAGATGGTGGCACCAGGGAATGTCTGACAATGGCACAGTTTGCTGTGATTCGACGACAGCAGCTAGATGATGAGGTGGATCGGAGAAGAGTGGGGCTGTACCGTAAATACGCCATCCTCGCCATGTACCCCTACCTTAACCGAACTGCTACCAAGATGGAGCGTGTTGCCAGGGACAGTGAGGCTGGCCGGCAGCCCCGTGCAGGGGGCGAGGAGGTCTTCACCCTCTCTTCAGCCCACGACGTTACCATGGCTCCGTTGCTGAGCGCCCTGGGACTAGAGGAGGCCCGCTTTCCACGCTTTGCAGCAAGAGTAGTGTTTGAACTGTGGAGAAGTCCACCAGCGCTACAAGGACAGCCGAAGAAGAGAGCTGGCAAAGGTGACAAGTCAAAGGCGAAAGACAGGGAACTGTTCATCAGGGTGCTGTACAACGGTGAGGATGTGACATTTCACACCACCTTCTGTCGCTCCCACGACCGCCACGCCAGTCAGCCGCTCTGCCCTCTGAAGAACTTCCTGTCTTTTGTAAGGAGAGACATGTTCAGTGTTGTCAATGCTACCTCTTACCAGGAGGCCTGCTACAGGCGCACTGGTTGACAGGTGGAGGGTGACAGAGTACGGATGCAGAGTTGGCAGATAGTTGTACTTTCCATGTTTTTTAGTTGTTTTCCACTTTTGAAGATGGTGCACTTTTATGCTGCTCATATGGTCTTAAAATTCCACATATTTTTAAATGTAATCCTTTACATTCATGAGCACAAAGTGAGTGGCAAACACACACAATACTGTACATTATTTAAGATCTTAAATTTCTAACCTTTCTACAAACTACTTAAAAATTCCATTTTTTGAATACTGTATCTTTTGTCTAGCATATCTGTCAGATATAAACAGTAAGGGAAGTTGTATGGCACTTAGCCACTTTATTCCTACATTCCATAACACCTTGGAATTGTAAAAATCCAGTGTTCCCAAATGCTTGCATTAAAGGGGAATATTGAAGATGGAAATTCTATGCTGGATTAATCATCCTGGAAAATATTTTGTGTATAATAAATCTTTTCAATGAAAATTACACTTTGGGCTAGTTTTGCCCACATTACTCAATATGACTCAATAGTCACATAGCATTTCTGGGGATTAATGATTAGTCATTGCAGTAGTCTGTTTGATGGTTTGGGTTATTTCTACTTTGACACTACTACTTTGTTTTAATAAAATTGACTTGCGGTACTTTGAAAGTGACAAATGATAGGTGTTTTTTTTCTTCTTACATTCATTTACAACTACAGTATGTCTGTATTTATATGAATTGGTGGTATAGCCAATCACATTCCACTTACAGTTTTTGCTTGTAGGAAACTAAATTTAATAAAGATTCATTATGAGCAGACATTTCTATAGCAGTGACTGGTTTACTGAGAAATGGTTTCCTGGTGGTATTTTGATATAAAGCATGTGGCCTGAAGAATCCTGCAAGTCAAAAAATATGCATATACTGTTTTTCTGTGTATAAATGACTGAACACTGAAGTGAACATTTTTTCAGTTGGTGTCTCTTATATTAATCTACCACTAGATGGCATATTAGCTTCACAAACCTTATTCATAGGCAGCCTAACCCTTCTGTTACTATCCTTTATCCACTTTGTCAACAGTGCTGCAGGGGTACAGCACATAGTCAATACATTTATATGAATGTGAAACCTTGAGTGCCTATTCCCCCACCACTAAACAAGTTGTGTCATCATCATTAAGAACATAACACAATGCTGACAAGATATCAATTGTACAGCTCATTTTCAAAAGTGCCCCAGTGTGCTCGCTCTGCTTTTTTCCTTTCATATTCGTCAGAATCAGGAGAGTATTGAATGGAAAAATGCAATAACCAGTGACATGGGTAAATTACATTTGCACTATATGGACATTATATTTGTCCTGGTAGTAGAGGGTTGTGTGCTAGTGAATAAATGAATACAGAATTGATGCTGTAGACAGACAACAAATGTCATCTGCTGGGGCAAGAGGTTTCATTTAATTATGCCATGAAGGCTGTCATGCTAGATTTTTAGGAAGCTGTGAATTGTATGAATTTAAGGAACTTGAAATGAAGATGTTCTTAGATAACCAAACATGTAGTATACAATTCATGGACTCACTTAATTTTATTGTTTGACAGGAGTGTCACTAAAATAGTGTCAAATATGAAAATATTTGAACTCTGTGACCAGTCGATTAAAAATCACATTCCTTTCTGTTGCTGAGTCACACCCTAAACTTCGGCTCACATCTCAATCCCAAAGTTGAGGCAAAAATGCATAAGTCGATGCAAATTTATTCCCAAACTTTCCCCGGTCACATCCAAACCTTCTCCCGGGCGATTTCCCATGTTATGCCATGACGTCAGGGTTGTTAATGATAGGAGCTAACCTTCCTCGGCCGACCCGATTCCTCCCCCCCTCTTGTCCTGCCCTCTCCCACCAACGCCTCTCCCTCCAGGCCCTGACACCCCTCTGCCACCCACGCCTCTGATGTCATCCCGCCAGGCCGAGGTGGAGCAGCAATTTTCTTCTGCCGCAACTTGCTCAATCTTTGATGTTGTTACGCTGCCTCCGGCTTTGGCGTATACACTGGTGTCTCTCCGTGTGTGTGTGTGTGTACGTGTCTGTGTGAGGAGAAGGCTAAAGATAGATCAAGGTGAATGTATTGTGTGTGTGTGTGTGTGCGCGTGTGCGTGCATGCATGCTTTCTCTTGGCTCAATGTGTACATCAGCATGTTTATCTGGCCCCAGAACAATGTCCACTTGACCCAGTCTGGCTTCAAAATCCTGCATATAGATTTCCAAACACACACCGGCTCTTCAGCACCAGTAAGAACTCTGTTTGTGTGTGTGTTTGGACAGATGATGGAAAGACAGATGACTGACAGCTCAGACAGTAGGAGAGATACATTGTGGTCAACGCTGAGAAGAAGCAAAGATGGAAGAGAGGGAGAGGTTGCGGTTAAGGTTCGACAGTAACCTCATGGAATCGGCCCAGGACTCTCGTCTCTCCAAAACCACAGCCAAAGCCGCAGGTCGGAGGAATTAAAGAGAGAGATTAGATTTCATGTTGTGAAGAGGTTTCAGAGGAGGAACAACAGCTACCAGACTCGGGGCAAAAGAAGCCAAATGTTGACCAGAGGGAGCAGCTCGGGTTCAGGCTAATGCCACCACTAAAATGAGTCCAGCTTCCCACGGTGGGCTCCTAGCTTCACTCCACAATAATTCATAAGAAATGAGCCGGTTAGAGTAAGTGTGAGAATGACATATAGTAGACTCTCACGGATATTATCTTCCCATGCATGGCGCAGACGATCAGATGATACTTCACATAAAAAAATGATACTATTTTGGAATCTGTGATACTCTGAGATCCTGATGCAACCTGCATTGGTACTTATTAAAGCAATATTTTGACATTTTGGAAAAGGCATTTATATGCTTTCTTGCTGAGATTTAGATGTTTCTTTGTTTCTGTAGCTAGCTGTTTCCTTGTTTCCAGTCTTTAGCTGGCTGCTAGCTGTAGCTTCATATTTGCCATACAGACATGAATAAGACTCTCTTGGCAAGTAAGTTAATAAGCACATTTCCCAAAATGTCAAACTATTGTTTCTACAACTTTTCATAAACTCCAAGAAGAAAACCACAGTATTTTACCGAGTTTAAAGTCAAACCCAAAACTCGGTAAGCAAGAAAAAGTGATATTCTTAGCACATATGGTGCCATTTTTGGGACCTGAAAATTTTGACCTTTTTCACTTTACTTTTTGTACAAAGTGAACAAACAAATTATACCATGTTAGTTAATGAGCTTTATAGGTGCTGGTATGTGGATTGTGTTACCTTTTGGACAGAGCCAGGCTTTTTGCTTTTTTGCTCCTGTTTCCAATCTTTAAGCTAAGCTAACTAGATTCTAACTTTAGCTGTAGATGCAGACAGGAGAATGCTGTTCATTTTCTCATTTAACTCTTTGCAAGAATTTTCAAGAAGAAGAGAGCATACTTCTGAAAAGGTCAAACCATTCCTTTAAAGCTTTATACAAACTACAATAAGAAGAAAACTACAGTATGTGACCACGTTCGAAAGCCAGTCAAACTTGGCGAGCATGGAAAAGTGATATTCTTAGCACATAAGGAGCCATTTTTGGTTGATGAGGTGACAGAAGAGACGTGTGTGAGAGAGCAAGAGACCAAAAGAGTGTGTGTGTTAAGTTTAAGGTCAGCTAATTGGGGTCTGCAGAGTGTGTGTGTCCTGTCTGTCAGTGTCTAGACTGTGCCACCGGTTGTTTTCTCAGATGTGAGGCTTTATTAAGCCCCTTACTTAAGCAAACAACCCGGCTACCACGCATGTCCATGCGAGTGTGCTCATACAGTCTGTGGGTTGTCTGATGATCCTTGTTTGTGCACTTACCTGTATGTGATTTATTGGTATGGGAGCAAGTTCTCGTTAGCTAAAATAATCAGGATTTATGAGTCTCTCTGTGCTGTAAGTGGCGGGCCAGAGGCTTCGCCCCACACAGACACACAGCCGGGCTAATTGAGTTTGGTCATTACTGTCTCGTTCCTCTATCAAGGGCTCGTTCAGTTGCTCATCCATCACAACACACAGAAACACACTCAATAAAAAAACAGTTGGTTGCATTTTATTTTCCTTCCTTCTTCTGTACACAGCCTTTGATTACTTTTATTTTGGCTGCCATTTTTCAAAAATGTGTGTGTATACCAGCACGCACACACACCCTGATGTCCACCGTGACGTCTCCTGCCTGTCTTCTGTGATATTTGTGTCTTTATTACCCGCACTCGGCTGTCTTCGTCTTCTATCTTTAGTCGTTGCACACTCTTACTGACGGAGTACGTCTAGCAGGGATTGGGAGTGTGTGTATGTGTGGCGTCCTGTAAAACACCCGCTCGAATGCAAATGGATAAAGAGGCCCCCCCACCCCCCATCATTCTGAAGGGAAAAACAGAAAGAGAGAGAAAATGAGATGGACAGACGCACATATACCAAACAGCCGAGCAATAGAGATGCATACAAATGTGCAGCGAGTCAACGACGGGCGTGAGAGATGGAATGAAGGAGGAGGGGGAGGAAAGCGCTTGGTAAATGGGTCAGGCCTGTCTGCCATCCCAGGCACATACACACAGTGTGCAGCCCCCGGAGAGAGACCCAGACTGTACAACATGCTGCTGAGAGGAGAGACGACAGGAGGAGAGGGAGAAGACAGAGACAAGAAGAAGAGGTGATGAATGGAAGGTTGCAGATGGATCGCAGGAAAGGGGCTGGAAAGAAAGAGGGACAGATGTGTTGGCTCTGATCTGAATGGGTCAGATCACACAAAAACATATGCTCTCACTTACCTCTTGTGGTATCTAGCCATGCTGATAGCCTGGGCTTTATCTGCCGAGGCTTTGAAATGTCAGTCTCTAACATTTCAGCCACCAACCCAATGCAGTGTTTTCTACTAGTGCTTTCTATCAAAAATAATACATCCTATGTTTTCAGATACGATTTGAGCAGCACAAAGTGCTGGTTTCAGAGGAAAATCGCTACAATGTTCGTGACATTACTGAAGACATTCAAAGACAGTTGCCTCGTTATAACAAAAAATGAGGCTTGAGTTGAACCTGAAATATTCTTGGAATTCTCCAGTGCAAGGAAAGCTGAAAGATCACCTGCCTTGACTTTG
This sequence comes from Holacanthus passer, assembly GCA_025331565.1. Taxonomy (NCBI): domain Eukaryota; kingdom Metazoa; phylum Chordata; class Actinopteri; family Pomacanthidae; genus Holacanthus; species Holacanthus passer. The sequence continues at coordinate 1,655,433 of JAFREQ010000038.1, forward strand.
ATTTTGAACAAATCCACCTTTTTTTCAGCACGTGTAATAGACGAAAATGCATCTGTCGGGCTTTAATGAAATTAACCGTTTTCACAGCCAGTCCAGCACAGACCTCAATTTTTCCGGCATCTTCTTCACCGCCAGTGTCTTGTGATGGGTGCAGTGTGTTCACATCACATGTTGGCTGCCATCTTGTCAATTTGGGCTGCTGCTCCGCTGTAGTGATATGTCATAGCCCTGGTGCCGTCCATGCAGACTCCAACACACTTTTTCCAATCAAGCTCATTCTTTTGGACAAACGTGTTCAGTAGCTGGATTATGTGCTCGGCTCTGGTCTCCAGTGACTCACAGAACAGAAAGTCCTTCTGAGCTGCACATATTCATATCAGACATACACAAGCAAACTGACCAAATCAGCAGCATAGGCAGTCTCATCTAGCAGCACCAAGTTTAACTGTGGTGCATGTCATCTCTATTCTCTATTCTATCTGGCTATTAAAGAGACCTCTTTGACCTGTTGTCTGTGGCGTACCGGCTTTCGCTGTGAGGAGGCTGGTATGATATGAGGCTTCCTGTGCTTTGGCTATGGATGTAACACAGGATTGAATCATGGATGCTTTTCTTAGTAGTGCTCACATTGCACTGATGGCAAAACACCACCTCATGGTGCCTGCCTATTGACTTCTGAGCAAGAGGGGATTCTCTATAGGGGACATGGTGAAAGTGATCTACCCTCTCCCCAGGCAATGTAGATATCCTTATCTTTTTAATAAAGAATTTAGAAGATAGAAGATATAAGCTCAGGTCTGCTTTCTTTCTTTTTAAATTTTTTTTTTGGATGATTTCACTGCCATGTTTAAAGGAAGAAAGTATCATGCTTCATATTACACTTTAATTTAGCAAATGAGTATTGAATATTTTATATATTTCAAGATTTTATTCTAACATTGGACATCTTGAATGTTGTTTTTATTCAAAACCATGGGCAAAAGTTTCTTGCTTTAAGTGTACAGAATAAATGAAAAGTGATCCGCACTTCTCTTCCAGATAGTTCCCGTTTGGAGCCACGATTGCAGTGTTTTTGAACAATTCATTTGATCTCTACTTACTTTCTCGCCATTACAGTTTAGATAGTAACTAACCATGGATGTATGCACATGCTATGTGCATGAACGTAACGTAACATCATGTAATATGGTGATGTCAAGATGTGTTTTACACTTTTGTACAGACCCCGTGCTGCTCTGTTCTGCTGATGAATTTTACATTTAGTTGTGTGATATTAAGATTTTTTTTTCAGGGGGTGGCTGACTATATGTATGTGCTACACCTACAGCATCAATACAATATTCCCATAGTGACTTAGACTAAGAAACTTTTTGTTTTATGATTACATTCATTTCTTTTCAGTCTTTTATTTTTATTAGAGAACTTGAGTGACACTGAGTGACAGGTCTTGCAGGAGGAAGGGTAGCTGAGTTTGACCTGTGACAGAGGTCCTGCGTTAGGCTCTGACCCGCAGTGCTGAATGTGCTCCAACCTGCTGCTGTGCCGGCCGCACCAGTCATTTTTTATGGTACACTGCTGCCTGATGAAAGGGCACGGCGAGTTTGTTTGCTGGACTGGAACTGCATCAAAGAAAAAGAGAGAAGAAAGGAGAACGAGCCAGGCTGTCACTGAAGTGAGAACTGCTCCATGGCTGCTTGGCTTGAACAGATGAAAGGGTTAATCTCATTTGACAACACACAACAATGAGTAATGACTCCAAAGCCTCCCACTCTCTCTCCCGTGCCTTCGTGCTGTTTCACTCGCAACTTTTTTTTTTTCCTGAAGCATGGCCTTATTTGCTGTACAGCCCCTGCTACACTCTGCCTTGTTTGCCTCCATTGTATGCGCAGCAGCCTGCTGCTTGCCGTCTGTGTGTGCCTAGGTAAACACGTTTTGGGAATAGCAGCAAATCCATCATGGGCGTCACGCTGAAACGTTTCTCCCCCGAGGCCCTGCAGTGCTGCGGTATCAGGTGGAAGGGTTCCACTTCCTGTCTTTGTGGGCAGGTTCCTGGCCAAGGGGGACAATCTCCCTATTGGCCCCCGGTGGGTTGAGCACACAACTCATGGGCGACACTACCTGTTCCACCACAGCTCCGGACGGCGCCACTCTGGGCCCTGTGGAAGGGTGTGTGTATATGTATGCGCTAGTATGCATCATGTGTTTATGAGTAACAAGGAAGTTGTTTTCTTCAGCCGAGAATAGAGCTTGAAGAGTTTCACCAACATGATTTGCAGTCCCGCTGAAATATGATTGCACAAATGTACCGTAGATGTTGTGTCAAATTTTGATTTGATGAGATTGTACTGCATGTCAGTATCTCCGTCACACACGCAAACACACATACACTTGCACAGGGTGAGTGTTCCTTGGTGAGCTGTACAGATTTTAAATTGAATCTCTCTCTTGCACGCTGTGGGTGACCTTCCCGTTCAGACCTGAGGAGTTTTCCAGAAAGCCAATACAGGCGCCGTGATTTCATTCTCACAGAGCCAGACAGTGATGAGCAGGGGGAGAAATACAAAGAGGCAGAGGAGCGAGACTCAGACTCTTTGCTCATCTCTTGTTCCTTTTTTGGCCTTGTGTGATTCCTTGTGGCACAGAAGAGATGGGATAAAAATCTTAATGCGTTATTAACCATGCATCACATGAAAATGAGACGTTTCAATTTCAATCCCAATGAAGAATACAGCATTGTGTATTTGTGTGTAATTCAGATGCTTGGTTTGATTCTTCAAACTTGGAGGAATGTCAGAAGAATTCAAGTGAGAGAAAGCTTCAAACAAGGTGCTTGTCCGATTGTTGACAACAAAATTGGAGGTCTGAGTCCCACAACTTTTGCAACTTCCTGAAACTGACAATCTGACAACCTGCTAATGCAAATGACCTGGCCCATGGAGGTGAATAAATGGCAGGGGTTCAACTTCTCTCTCGTGCTCTCTTTTTCATTGACACTTTTTTCATGTGCACAGCCAAGTACAACACCCTGAATGCCTTTGAACAGAAACTGTCCAGAAGTGTGCGCCATTGTCCCATTTTGTATGATTAATTGTGTCTCACCACTCTCTATGACGAAGGGTTTTCCACCTCACCTTTGTGCGACCATTCATAACAACCGTAAACGTTTTTGCCTTTACATGCGGTCCATTGACACTTGAAGCATGCCTGTTTTTCAGCCCTCAAAATCCAATGCAAAGAGACTCTGACACATGAGCCTCTGTGGTACATTCACACCAACGTGGCCTGAGAAAAACACATCGGAAGAATTCCCACCTTGGCAAGGAACAGCCTCACCACAGATGGCTTTCTCAACAACAGGACACGAAAACAAAAGTTCACTTCTATTACTGTGGGTGGAGTGAGGAGGATGAATACATCAGCATCAACACAAAGGCCCAGAAGACAAGATTAATGCACCGAAGCAAAGATTATCAAAGCAGTGCTGTGATACATAAAGGGCAAAGGAGGGCATGTTATAATGGAGTGCTGCGCTAAAGACAAAATGGTAGGTTTTAATGTCTACATTACTATTTGACATTTTTAGTTCTATTAAGCTTTTTTGAGGAGAAATCACATTACACAACAGTGCATAATGTTGAAACACAGAGTCACAAATTGAAAGAGAATTGAAGTATAACCCCATTCAAGGACACGTTAAAAAAGAGCATGAAAGCAATAATCTCCCATCAAACTAGCAGACTAATGGGACCCAAACTTTTTCAGTCTTGACTACACAAAGCAGAGACAGCACCTTAATGAGTGCCAGTCACCGTGAGACAGCAGCGCCTGTACTCCCAAATCACGCTTGATAGTTTCAACAGTGTCTCACTCACCTTGAACTAGGAGTGACGTTATCATAGCTAATTACTGTTTCTGCCTCTGTTGGAGAAAATACCTTGATTTGTTCTTTGTTTCTGCTGTTGACTTTTCAGGCTCCTAAAATATACTTGAGATTACATTACCATTATTTCATTTCTTTTGTTTGGTAAAGCTTCACGAAACATTTTAATATGAATTTAGAAAAGACACGTGTGAAAGGTATTTATGGTGCATATGACTCACACAGAAAGTGGCACAGCAAAATGAATCCTCACGTCTTTGTGAAGTATTTGGTTGTAGAAGTTTGGTGATGTAGTGACTGCTCACAGAGTTGGCAAGTTAACTGATGATCTATCAAAACTTTGCTATTTTTAATTCTGGTGTGACCAGGTCTTTAGTGTGGAATACTGTACTTTAATACATTATAATTAAATGTATTAATATTGTTTTTCTTTTGTCGGGATAGAAGTGTCAGAATAAAATATGACCAAATCAACCAAATGGCAAAAAGAATGAAAGAGGCGAACAGGGAAAGTTAAAGTGAGAAATAAAAAGACGTAGTAATGGCACGGCTCTGCATGGTTTGTTTCACCCCCCTAAAATAAATTCTGATGCTCTTTTCTATTGTTGATGCCAATGAGAAGCACCATGGGTATAAGATCAATAAGTCTCAATTCTACCAGAGAGCTTGGCTTTACAGCAGAAATCTATAGCAGTGTTGTGAATTATTATTACAAATCCATTGCTCTTGTTTTTCCCTGTCCCTGCTAAAAGGGGTGGGGAGGTTGTCCAAACAATGAGAGTAAATCAATGGCTACGGCAAACAAAGCACGCCCTGCTGAGCCCCCAGCATAGGTCAAGCCAAAAAAAAAATTCAGTATCACTATTAGTATGATTCAATAGTTTCTCTGTTTGCTCCTCAGAGAGGTTTACACTCTGCCCTGAGTGGAGGAAGAGATGGAGGAATGTTTCCATCTATCTTTCAAGAGGTAATGAAGTCATCATCCCCCGATAGATGTGTCCTGACCCTGTCGTCTCCTGATGGTGAGTCATCTGCCTGTCACTCCGGTCACAAGCCACACACACACACATGTATTTTCTCAAAAGGACTGATGTAGATGCTCATGCACACACACACACACACACACACACACACACACACACACACACACACACACACACACACACAGAACCCCTCTCTCAACACCATTCCTGTTTCCATGTCCCCTCTTCCTCTGTCCTCCCACAGTTTATAGCCCCATCATAACAAATCACTGTTATGAGACATAACACCATTTACACAGATATACACACTGCGCTAATATCGTGGGTGAATTAAGAGTATGGGGAGGTGATGTTGAACGTACATGTCCAAACACACACGGGACTTAACACTGCACACATGTTGCCTTGATAATGGGACCATGAAAAGATTTAGACTTTGCGTAAACTTAACTGACTTGAAGGAATTATGTTCAAGAGTGTGATTGTGGGTGTCAGTATACCTGTGGCCACTGTAGGTCAAATTTGTACATATGTGCATATTGGAGACTGTGAATGTCCAGTGGACATGATTCACACATCTGCAGCTTTTGACTGTGAGTAGATGGCTACGTGAAGAAGAAGTCCAGGATAGCTGGTAGTCATGACCACAATGACATTAACACAACAATGGTATAGGCCTGCCGTTGGGCAACCATTTCAGTCGGCATTCTCTTTTCCTCTGCTGTCTGTGTTAGGGTTATTCAAGTCCCTAACATCAGCAGCCTCCAAGCTAGCAACCGACATATTGAAAATATGTTACCCTAACCTGAATCTGGTCACTAATGGTACGAAGTGTCTGGTATGCGAGATTGGCAGAATTAGAAGTTAGGGTTAAGCAAGTTACTTGAAATATTTAATCAATTCTTCGTACCTGCTACGTAAGTAAATTAGTTTATGTAAGGTGAATGTAGTTTAGAGGTCATATTTAGCGACCAACAGCTAGCTTAGCTGTGCTGACAGACGAAAGTCTTGTCCTCCAGGTGAAATCACAAGGTTCACTCTGACTCTGAACAAGACCCAAGTAACTGGCTATAGACTTACCAGCCGCTAGCTGCCAGCTAAAAAGACACAACATGTTTGTACTACAAATCTGAAGCTTCTTTAAAGTCCATTCTTCCTCTTTTGGCAGAGACTAGCTGCCATTGCACCTCTAGCCCTCATGCTAAGCTAACACATCCCCGGCCTTGTGTGAGAGTCTGTTTCCTCTTAAGGCCCAAACACACTGAAAGCACCTGACGAACATGTTTTGAAGTACACCTGTTGTTTTAATTGGCTGAACTCCATCAAAAGCATTATGAGGCACATCAAACTGCCTTGATGCCCCTACTCTGACCTTGTTTCAATTTAAGAGCATCAAATGAGGACCCAGCAACCGAAGCTCACTAAAAGGAGTAAAAAGCTATGGGAAATCAAAAGGGAGCACAGCTGAGCCGCCGCCGCACCCTGTGAGGACGCACTGCCATGAGAACTCAAATCTGTAATGACCAAATTCAGCTATTCTGAATACTTATCTCAAATTTGTGATGCTGAGGTAAATGCAATAATGATCTGCTGTGACTGTGAGGAGACAAGACGAGACGGTCAGAGTGACATCGCCAGAGACAGGAGGAATCTTTTGTTGTTGGGTTTAACACAGAGGGTGCATGTGTGTGTGTGTGTGTTCCCGACTTAGGTCTGTCGTGTCACTGTAGAAAAATACAAGTAGCCTACTACATATTCCCAAAATCTGTGGTGGTTGTAACGTTACTCAAATGTATAGAAAATTATTGGGGGTATCTGTAATCTAGGCCCACAGAATCTTGGTTCCTTGGCTCTGCAGTGTTGCCCATAGGAGCATCAAATGGGTTACACAGGTTATTGCTTTCAGTGCATTTGGGCCTTTAGAATATTGTTGTCTGTAGCACTGCTGTCCATGATTAAACTTAATTTGGGACAACGTCAGGTCATGGTTAGGGGTCTTAGAGATAGCAAGTTGGGGTTAGGGAAGGTTGGTCTGAGGTTTAATCTCACATAGGAAGTCAGGTTGGGATTTAGGCTGTGATTGTTTTAGTTTAAAGTAAACTGGACTTCACCACGAGATTGGACCAATCTCTCCACTGGATGAAGAATGGCAACAACAGCAAACAAGCCGACCCCAAAAATGTCAGTGGAAAGGAGCGGAGATACTGGGGTTAGTAACTGTAATGTAATTACATACAATAATGTCAAACACACAACGTTATTCAGTAAGGTGATACTGCCCAACACTGAGCAGATCTGGCAGTCTGCAAAGACACACATCCGAGGATTCTGGGAGAGAGCTTAAGAAGCAGAGGACAGCTGAAGTCTGTGTTTGACAGATGCTGCAGCTCTCAGAGGAACCAAATTAAATAGCTGACATAGTTTGGACGGAGGACTTTCATGCCCTTCGTACTCACTCTCTCTCTCTCTCACACACACACACACACACACACACTGTTTCACAGAGCAAGCTGTCTGACAGAACATAAACACGTATTAGCCGTATCATCTCTCATCGACACTTAATGCCACAGCTTCGGGTGTTAACACGCCACAAGCCGTGCTAATGCACTGTGGCAAGCACAGTTTTAAGTAGCACCATTAATGTACATACAGTTACATTCATAGACACACACACACACACACACACACACACACACGAGTTACACACAGAATGTGTAAAAACTACAGCAGGGAGGCCCCAAAATAAACAGAGATAGGTAAGACCTGACCTCAGGGATATGGATTTACAGTATCTTATATGTTTTACTAATGAAAGAGTGGATATTATATAATATACAGTATATCAGTGCAGCAGAGCTGCTTCCCCCTGATAGCTACAGTGGGTGTCTGTGCCTCCTAATCCTATTTCCTCATGTCCACGGCGCCTGTTTAATTGCGCAGTAACTTGGAACGAAAGGTTTCACAAGATTTTGGTAACACGCACATGCACACAGACACCTTCAACACCCGATTCATCTCCATGGATCAGATCACACACACATGACCACATGATACAGTAACATAGATTTATGGACGTGTATCTAGTCAGCTGGGATCAAAAGCCTTGTTAGCGTGTGTGTGTGTGTGTGTGAGAGCGTGTTCCAGCAGCAGTGGTAACTAAGCCTTGTCACATCATGATGGAATCTATAATTTATAGACATCAATAACTTCAATTTTATTTTGCAATAAAAACCAAGACAGCCTTTTTTTCTATTTCAGGCCTCTCATACTTGAAAGTGCAGTTTTGGATTTTGTGGAGTTGTGGATTTTTTTTGTGGTTATCAGCTGATAATCTTAGCTCACAAACCCTGTTTCTACTTCTCTGTTCTTCTCTTACTCACTTTCTCTCCTGCCTGTCTGTCTTTGTTGACCTTGCTGAATTCCTCCTCCTCTTCCTCTGATCCAGTCTCTTCTGTAATCTCACAGCTTCTTTCTCTATCGATTGTTCCCTCTTTAGATGTGTTTCTCACTTCATCCCATTTTTGCTATAGCTGTATTTCTGTATTTCTATACTGACAGTTTTTCATTGCTATATTTGCACAGTTAACATTTCTTGTCTTTTCTGCTCCCCCAGTCTTATGTTCTTTCTTTCCAACACCCCTCTCCCTGTCCATTCCTCCCTTCTTCCTGATCACGAGGTCTTATTGGTGGTAATTGTCTGATTTCATGATGGAATACAGCTGACCGTGGTGCTTTGATCCCAATCTGCCTTCATGAACTTTTGCTGAATGGAGGCAGGAAAACACTGATTATTTCCCCACCAGGATCCGTAGATGTTTTGAAATGTTCTTGGCCTTGCAATTGATTTTCCTTCTCTGTTCTAATTTGTGTATGCTCGTGTTTGTACTGCAAAAAAAAATGTCCATCTTAGCAAGACATAGTCTGGTATGGAGCGTTATAAAATTTTTGGAAAATCTGCCCCTGGTGTGAAATCATTTGCTTTCAGTGTCAGCTTTATTTGTGCAAATTTTGTTCTTTTGAATATCTTTCCATCATGGAGAGCAAGAGAAAAATGATCCACCGGTGTATTAAAATGATAAAATTTAGTTATTGTATTTAGTTATTGATAAGTTTGGAATTAGAAATCTTGTAAATGTGTGTGTGTTGGTGGTCTGATGAACTGATGGTCCAATGACTGAAGAGTTTTGAGAATTTTCCAGTTTGGGACAATAAAGTATATCTATCTATTGATCAAAAATGTTCCACCAATATTCAGTATCTTTAAAGGCCCTGAAAAACTTGGAAGTGTAAAGAGCAACTTGACACCAGCTATAAATCTTATTTTTGCTTACCTCCACTGGTCTAACTTCTCACCATGCTGCAATGATGTAGAAGTGTACTCCAGGCTGTGCCAGTACAACGTGACATCACTGTAAGGTGTGGTTACAGGTGCCTCAGTGAAACAGACAAGCTCTTTAAAGTGGGCAAGATTATGTTGGTGATATCAGGTATTTTCTCACACCAATCAGAATGAAACAATATAAGAATCAAAATCTGGAATCTGGTAGCCACTGTTGTTGAGTTAATGAAATTAGATTAAAGTACTTGAAGAATATTTTTGGGTTTCAGTGTTAAAATTATATTGTCCTTTAGATTCTGACCTTATTGAACGACTGTTGTGTAGCATTTACTGGCATCTAGCGTTGAGGTTGTGGATTGTAACCAACTGAATACCCTCCCTTTCCAAGTGTGTAGGAGAATCTACGGTGGCGTCCAGTAAAATGTAAAAATGTAAAAGGCCCTCTCTAGACTGTTTGCAACATGGCGGTGCAACATGGCAGGTTCGAAGAGGACCTGTCCAAATGTAGATATGAAGAGCTCAGTCTAAGCTAAGAAAAAAACACAACTCAAAATAATATGTTCAATTTCTGCCAATAGATCCCTCTAAATTCTACATACTGGTCATTTTGGATATTGCTGTTTTTATTAATCTGTATGTTTGACTGCTTGACATATCGCACAGACAATTCTCACGTTGACTGATTTGTTAACCTCCCACAGGCCCCTGCTGATCTCGAGAGAATTGCTTATAAAAAAGTTGGAGGTAGCAATTATAAGTTTGCCCTCCTCTCCATAGAAAGTTGCAGGTCTAGTCGGTCCAGTCATCTCTGATGGAGAGATAAAAGAGGAGGAGGAGGAGGAGAAAGGCTTGATCTCAGCATACAGGAGAAATAGATGACTAACCAAATAGGAGGGCCCAGCCAGCCGTGACCACAATCAATGGGCTTTCTCTAAGTGTCTTCGATTTAGACTCACACTCTCTCTCCACTGCAATCTCTTTCTTTCTCCATCGCTCTCTCTCAGTATATAATATATATATATATTTATATACCTTCATGGTCCTTTCCTTCCTTCAGTCTCTCCAACTTTCTTTCCCTCCTTCCCTCCATCCTTTCCTATTTGTCTCCCCTCTCATACTCTTTACGTTCTTCTTCCCACCTTTTCTCTCCATCTCCATTCCTGCCTCATCATCTTTCCCTCCTTTTTCCTCCTCTTCATCCCTTCCTCATTCATTTTTTTTCTCTCTTTCACTTATAACATTAATTTTCTCTTTCTCTTTGTGTTGTTTTCCCTCTCCTCTCTCTCTTTATTGCATTTCATTATGTTTTTCTGCCCTCCTCTCCCCTTCATGTTCTTACTCCTCTTTCCGTCTCCTTCCCCTCTCTATCATTTCTTTTTTCTTTTCTTCTTGCTTATTCCCTCACTTTTTTCCCCCTTCAGTCATCTCTCTTCTTCTTTGCCTTCCTTGTACATTTCCCCCTCTCTTCTCCTCCCCCTCTGTCTCTCTGCAGACCCCCCCTCACCCCCATCCTGAGCTGGTATTGATTGAGTCCTCTCAGCTTCATTAGGATTCTCCCATTCACCTTGTTGGATGCAGCCCCAGGGCAGTGATCCAGCAGGGCTCTTGAGAGAAGCACGCTCGGGTTACATGTCAACTCTTCCCATATTTCACTTTTAGCGGACTTACTTTGGCTTATCTGCTCATTCCAGGCTGCTGAAAGTGCGCTTCAAGGATGTTCCCGCCTCACCCCCCGTCCTGGGGTTTACTGTCATGATGTGTCACAGGCAAACTGGAGGTGAAGACTTAATTTAGGAGTATGAGTGTATGTGAGTGTTGGGCGTGCTTTGCATCCATTGTGCTTGAACAAAGGTCAAATTTAGAGATGTTTTTTTCTTTTCACTCATATGTTCTTTTTCACAACTTGACCTTTTGACCCAGGCCTTCGATCTGAAAATTAGTATTTTGTAGACATAAGGTGATGCATTTTAATTTAAAATAGGAACACACAAGGTTTTTGGCAAAAGGAGGAAAAGTGAGGTTTTATTGTTCAGTTGTCAAAGGTGACATCAAGCAGGAGTCAATGGACAAATGGAGAAAGACTTTCAGAGACCATCATTGAACAAAGACAGAGGTAGGACCACCCTGATACATGACCACCTGTTATCACATGACCAAAATGACAAACTTAGGTCACCTGACAACAATCCATGACAACTCGACAGATCCATCCCTTGAAAGCTTTGGGAAACAAGTAAGTTGGACCTTGAGTGTTGAGATTTTTTTTGTCATGCTATAATTATGATATTTCTGAAAACACATCACATACATGGTGGACCAAACATTTGTTCCTTGGATGTTGCTTCAGTTTCATGACCATACTGTATAAGTACAGTAAACACTATACAACTCTACACAAGTGTATTATGTAGTGCACTTTCATTCACTGATGAAAGAAAAACAAATTATTTATAACAAATTACTTGAAATAGATTAAATTAATAAGGACTAAAAGTTTTGGTCATTTTGGTTGCATGAGCTGAAAATTTTGTTAATTTTGTCTTTTAATATTTATTTAACATCGTATGCGTTAGCATTTATCAATACCAATTTAATTTGAAAATTCAAGTTTAATGTAAAAGAGCCCAAATACCCAGTATAGCATCAGATTATTAATCTTCACAGTATCTCTTCCATGGCTCACATTTCTACATGAAAACAAGATTCAATATGACGTTTACATACTTACTGAGCACTTACCAGCAGGGAAGATAACAACACTCACCCTGTCTTAACACTCAATCCAAATATAACTCTCTATTACTGCTGTTTTGTTGAGTTCCCTCATTTTCCCCCTCGTTGTGTTTCAGTCTTGAGCCTTTTATCCTTTCAGCTAATGTCTCCGGCAGACGATCAGTCACGACTTTGCCTAAATATGTCAGTTTGTGGCAGAGTGACACAAAGCAGAAGCGGGGGAGATAGGCAGTGTTGTGGGAGTCAAACACGGAGAAAGTAGAGACCCCCATGACTAAAATACACCCACTGATAACACACTGGTATCCTATACATGCGAACATACAGTATAGGCAGTTCTAATGCTATCACATCTTTATATATAAACACGGTTGCACTGAGACATTCACACACACAGAAAAGTTCTTGTCAAGTGATGACGAGATGACATATTCCCACAGAGAAATATCATTGCTGTTTTTCACTTTCTCTCTGTGCAATTACTCAATTTTAGCCACTGGCTCAAGACATAACACAGACCCTGTGTTTGAGATGTGTGTTTGATATGTGCAACTGTATGTTTTCACTGGGCAGCTGCCGTCTTCCTCTATGTGCTGTGTAAACCACAGGGTGATATATTGTCCTGCTGATGCATTTGTATGTAGGAATAGTTTGGGATTTGATGTACAATACTGCACAGAGAGAGAAGAGAGAATGGTGTTGGCACGCTGTACGGCCATAATGTAAGTGCACAGTTCATGCATTAAAAACATTTATTTAACCCTTTATTTATCTAGAATATGAGTTTTATTAATTTATTCAATTACTGGTTTCCTTTATAAGAATTGTGAACATTAAAAAAACGTTACTGTAAATGTGCAAAAGCAGTCATCTATGGTCCGTGGACAGATGTTCCACAGTCACTCTAAATAAGTAAATAAAAGCTTAAAGCTGCACTAATCAATGTTTTTTATGTTAACAATGGATCAAATGACTCTATGTAATGTGACAAGGCTCACCCAAAGTGATTTATATGCCAACTCCATCGTTCTCCTGAGCTCTCATCAACCTCGTTTCCAGCTGCAGGAGGCAGCTGTTGTCGAAACGTGCAAAACAGAACTCCAAATGAATGTGAATGTTGCTGCAAATGGGCGACTGTTTTCTAACACACATCCAGTTTTTAAGGTGATATCAAATGTTGAATTTTTTTTTTTTGCTTGTTCTGCCAAAACAAAAAGTGGCCAAAAAATCAATGCAGCTTTAAACAAAGTTAAGAAATAGGATATAAGCCTACAGAGGAGTAATAAAACACAATGCCAACCCTGATAAAGACAAAGTGTACAATTCTACAGTTTCATTTAGCAGACGCTTTTATCCAAAGCCACGTGCATCTGAGAGTTGATACAACACAAGCAAGGATCTAGTCAGGAGAGAACAACCTGTGTAAGTGTCATAAAGCCAAGTTCAAGTGTGATGCAGTGTAGTATTATCAAGCATACAATACACTAAATAAATGAATGAACCATCTACATTGAACACATAAATCACACACAGGGCCTCTAGCACAATGAAACTGGGACCACGACTAAAAGCCCATATGATTATAATGGTAGCAAATGGAAATGAAACAACATACATAGAAATAGACACACATTAGCAAAACATAAAGAACATCTGAAAAATATGTTTTTTTCATCGATTACACAAATACATAATCCGGTCGTGTATCCTCCATCTTTAGTTCATCAGTCTGTGTGGATTTTAAAAAAAAAAACTTGTCGTGTCTCGTTATGGTCTAAACGCTGAGGTCTTTTCATCCCAACAAGAATAAAACGTGGAGACACTGATTCTTTGTGCTTTTTTGGAATAAAAGTGCTCAAATGTCAAAGATGCTATCAGCGTTTCAGTCTAAACACATCTGCCTTCGAAACTCATATCGCTCAAACCCTTGTATGTCTACATGTTCCCAGACATGTGTATGTGTGCATGTGAAGTGATGTTTAGTGTTAAGAGCCTTTCTATGCCCCCCCCCCACTCCTCCACCCTCCTCTCTTCATGGCTGGAGGGAGAGTAGAGGAGTTGGGAGGGCTCGTTCAGTTCTCCAGCAGACACCGTGTTTATTTAGCCTGACATTCCTCCACTGCTCCCCGAACGGCAGAGCCAGCTACTCTGCCTAGTCTCATCCTGACTCACGTCCGCTCTGTCAGTGCCAATGACATCTGAAATATGTGTGTGTGTGAGTGTGTGCGCTGGGAGATGGCGCTTACTTGGAGGAGCATATGCACATGTGTAGGAATACTGTCTGTCTCCATGTGTCACTTAAAGTCTGACAAGTCATTATTACCATCATCAGATCTTCGTTAGTGTACATTATGGTCTGTACAAGCATGTTGGCATTTGATGAGTGCTGCAGGAAGCCATTACACTCGACGACAGATTGCATTTGTGAGTCGCCCTCCTCGCGATGAGCCTCACGCTGAAAGAAGAACCAAAGCGGCGGTCTGTCCTGTCTCACCACTCTTTGAGTTTATTTACCCTTCACTTCTCATTAGGCCGCCGATTTTCGCCTGTGCACGGTGGTCATTTTAGATCACCGAGTAGCCACAGTCCACAGGGGCCTCTAATGACTCATTTGAGTTTCAGTCGATACTGCTCACGCGTACCTCTTTATTTGTCTCTGTTTAGGATTTTCTCTAATTGATGTTGAGTGCTGACTCGCATTTCGGTTAGCATGCGACGCGCTGCTTGTCACTCAAAATTAGCCGTGTTTACGAGGCAGCCCGAGCGCTGATGTGTGCACTGAAACATGCCTTATGGTGCGGTTAGCGACACAATTTACGATTAATTTTCTTTACCTAGACATTTGGCCGCGGCTGTACATTCTCTTACCCTTTTGGGTCAACTTTCCATCTCTTTTATCCCTACTGGAAAGCTCAATAACATATTTCAGTCCCACGTTGGGTTCAGAGCCAGAGTATTGGCTTTCTCATTAGAGAGAGCTCCAACTCCGTTCCTAAAAATCCCTCTGCTCATGCTTATTTATTACTGTTATGTGTGAGAAAATGTGTGTGTGGTTCAGGCGGGCATGTGATTCAAATCTGTCATGTGCTGTAGGTATGTGAGTGTGTGTCAGTGCCGCAGTGAGCATGTGTTTCTTTCTCTCCATGACCAGTTGCTTCTGGCCTGTCTCACTCGTTACCCTGTCATAACAAGCACTCCACCGCTGTATTTCACCTTACATGCACACACACACATGCACACGCACCGAGGTCCGGCTTACACATTCTGACTTTTCCTCACCTCATTAAAGTGCAGAAGAGGAGAAGAAGCAGAAATAAGGAGCAAGAGAGCCGTAGAAAAGGACAAAGTGAGACGGCACAGGGCTTTGAAAGCCTGTGTTTTATGTTTTACGCCTTTCTAGGTCATGTTGCAGCGACGCAACCCGCTAAGTTGTCTTGTGCTTTGAAAAACACTAAGTCCAAAGTGCCAGGTCGGATCTGTCAGCCGGCCCGACAGGGGAGCCCGGGCAAGAAAGATAGAAGGAGAGGAGAGACCGCGAGTAGATGTGTGTGTGTGTCAGGCTTGTGTGTGCCAATCCCTGCTCTTTTCACATACACCACCATGCATGGATGAATGCACAAACACACACACACACGCTGTATCATCCCTTCCTCTTCTCTGTTCTCGAACACCGCTCAACTTTCAGACACACACACACACACACACACACACACACACACACACACTCCCAGCCAAAGAGGTGATGGAGTATGTTCGGTGTGTAGCGTGTGAGAAAAAGTCAAAGGCCCACTGTGATTTTACAGGGAATGCCTTTCAGCCTGGTAACTCAGTCTGCCTCCGACTCTTTACAGCAAACGTCCGATTCCATCATGCGTGGCCCGGGACACACGAGCAGCCGCTGGATGAGAGGCTTTGGCAGCTGTCCCTCTCTGGCCGTGGACGCTCACAATGGGAATTGACTGCGGGGAATGTGATAGCGACCTTGTCTTATTACGCTAATGCAGCCTTGGCAAACGCAGGATGGATAGCCTGTCTGCAGTGGCTGCCGTTCAGACTGTAGAATGCTGCTAAACGCATATCCTGTAATGCTTTTTATGTTTTTTACCGCTTTTGTGGCTCAGAGTTATAGTGTGGTTATTGAGCGTGGCCCCAGACATGGAGGCGAATAGATTTCACTTGTTTTTTTGTAAAGATATGCAACACGGTCCAGCCCCAAGGTCGGCCACATGGCTTTCTCCCATTAGGTCTGCTATACTGATTGGGGGGGGAGTTAAATTCTACCAAGCATTCCCCAGGTTAGGTAGACCTGTAGCATTTTATAGGTTGAGTTCCTCTGGAGGTTGGGCATTGCTATGTAAGCTAAGGAGCCTCCTGCAGCTAAAAAAACAACATTCAATGTAACAAGTCTGGCAAATCATGAATTCTTGTGACAATTATCAAGGACAGAAAGAAACATACTTGTGGTTTTAAAAATTGCAATAGATTTATAGTGATATATTCGGGTGCTTTAGCAATAACAAGACTAAGAGTCGACAGCCACGCTAACGACTCTGTCAGGCTGTAGTAAATGCTAATGTCAGAATGCTAACATGCGCACTGTGACATTTCTAACTTGCTGATGTTTAACATGTATAACGTTTATCTTCAACATCTTAGCATGCTGACTCGGTAACATTTGCTATTTAGCACAAAGCAGAGCTGAGGATGATGGGAATGTCTGTAGTTTTGTAGGTATCTGGTCATAAATCATGCTATTGGACAGACTGAAAATAATGACCTGATGATGGTGCTGGAGGAAAATACAAGGGATTGCCAAAATTATTGTGATTGCATCTTAAGGGGGACATGAATTTAACCTATTAATTCTATCCAGTCCATCTGACAGTTATGGAAATGTTCCACTCAAAACTACATGCCATCCTGACGGTGGCACTAGAAGAATAGTCAGGGTATCACCAAAGTTGGTGGGAGATACATTCTCTGGGGAACACGAATCTACAACATTCTGCGCCAATCAATTATATCGATGTTGAGATATTTCACCAGATAAAAACTGACCTGGTGATGACCCTAGATGAAAAACCAGAATATAACCAAAATGATTTATCCTGTGGGAACCATGAATATATGTACCAAATTTCCTGGCAATTGATCCAAGAGTTGTTGGGATATGTCACTAAAACTTACAAATGAGGAGCTCATGGTGTCATTAAAAAAGTTGGTGGTATTCATCCTTTAGGGACCATGAATATCTGGACAAGATTTCATAGCAATCGATCACATAGTAGACTGACTGACATGGCCTTCCCTAGAGCCATGCTGCTAGCATTGTTATAAATATACATAGTGTAAAGATATTCAGTCTGGCGGACAAAGCTGATGAAGTCAAATTCACTCCATTCTGAGATATAAATACTCTTAGGTTCAAAAGTTGTCATGTAAAAGAAAACAAATGCTCTGAATTTAAATCTTATTAAATATGAAATCTTACTATGACAGCTGTGTCATTTTCTGTTGTCAGAAACTTGGTTATGGTGTTCTCGCCGTCTGACAGGAGCCCGGGTCAGCTCGGGTTGATCCTGTAGCCCAGGGGCCTGGATGCCAATGCGAATACGCTACCTGCTTCACCCCTGGGCCGTGCCGGCTTGACAGGCCTGGTGTGAAAACAACATATTCCCCCCATCCTGCCCACAGCTAGATGGATCCATCAGCCTCAACCAGAGTTTGCTCTTGGCAGCAGCAGTGACAGGCGCTTCATACTTCATCACTGTCTGTCAGAGCGGCTTTGATGGATGAAGAGCCGAATTGCTGTGATTAAATGAACTGTTAAATCATTAGGAGTGAGCCGTATGCGAACAAGTTGATGAGGGCCAGTGGAGGCAGATGCACATGAAAATGAGAAAACATGACACAAGAAGCAACTTTTGAAATATCAGGGATAATAAAAAGGAAGCGGAAACAAATATGACTAATAAGAACTGACGTGTGACACAAAAAAGGACATTCGATCTCACACGTTCACACCAGTTCTCTCCTTCTCATCTCCTTATTTCTTCAAACCATTTTATCCCCACTTTTTCCCCCCGTTGACAGCGAGAAAGTACAGGAAGCAGATCCTCTCAAATTAAACTCCACATTCTCCTCCCTCGCCATTTGCTCCCCAGGAATTCTCTGCCTCGTTCCAATCATAACTATAGGAAAGAGAGTTTCGAGGTGGGGGGGTGGGATGTGTCAGCACCGTGTTTGTACAGTGCATAGCTGGAGCTGCTGATGGGAGGTGAAGCAACCGGCAGCCACGGTTGAAAACAGATATGAAGAAGTGGTAATCAGAATAGCAGGTCTCCTGATTGCAACATTTCTCTTTATGTGTGACAGTAAACCAGTCGATGTTTTTAAATGACTAAACATGAGATGTGGTCCCGCTAGACACGTTGTTTGGCTGGAGAGCAGTTATGGTACAGGGAGGACAAACTGAGGATCTAAGCCGTTTGTGTTCCCTGTTTGACTCTGGTCCAGCTCAGGGTTATCCATCTCTTTGCTTTGGCTGGATGACGGGTCAGTGGGGGTCTAATGTCTCGGCCAGATGTGTCTGTAGATCCTCGTGTTCACCTTTACCTTTACCCTCATTTTACGCAATATTTTTTTTCTGTTTTTCTTTGTCAGTTTAGTTGCTTTCAGCTGCGTTCACTGACACTTTATTGGCTTAACTGTGTTTCACAAGCCATATTGCTGAGTGGTATAAAATCTGCACAAAGCCTGCGGGATGGAATGTAAATATAAATCATAAGATATCATGTCTTGACACATTTTCATATTAACAGACATCATTTTGACCCAAGTGACTGATACACCACAATAGTTCCTATCTATATGAGAAAAACATCAAACTCGTATTATATTAATCTAATGGAGTTTTCAGTTTCTGTTGCATTACTGAGGGCCAGCAAACATAATGCAACAAACAATTTGGATGCTTGACAACACATGCCAAAATGTTCTGTTGTTCAGACACCTCAATCATTCTCTACTATTGATACTATTGTTATCATCAGTGCATGAAATTCTCATCGCCATTGTGCTGTATGCCAATTATTTTCTCCAATTATCAACTAATTATCTAACTTATAAAGTGTCTTAGAAAATAGTAAAAAAAAATGACCATGACAATTACCCAAAATTCTATCTGACATACAGTATTGAAGTAGCTTGTTTTTTTTCTAACAGTCCGAAGCTCAAAGATATTTAGTTTAATATCATGGAAAACTTAGACAAACTGATAACATTAAAATTTGAGGTCTGAGAATTGAGGTGAGGAAGTTTTGGAATTTGTTATTAAAACATCAGATTGATTAATGAGCAATTGATTATCAGAGACAGATAATTAATAGATTATTATTAGTAAAGAAACATTGTTATCAGGGTTTTAAACTCTCGAATATCGATATTGGTATTAGTCTTGAAAATTCACTATTGTTTAGGCTGTAATAAAAGAAGCACTAGAAGCAAAAAAATTGCGCAACATCACCTCCACCATTCATCACTTGCTGCTGTTGGTGTGTCAGTGCACACAAGCTAGTGAGTAACTTGCTCATTAGGAAATAAGCAATCAGCGACTTTCCCTAATAATTTATATGCCAGACAGCACTTTCATTTGTATTTGTAAATTGGAGGCGAGGGACATATGAAAGAGAGATCCCACAAAATAGAATAATGATCTCCTCCTCCACAGACAGCAGGTGAAGACTAAATGTCCTGTCCCCTCACTCCTGCATCGCTTTCTTGTTTCAGTTTTCTGCAAATCACTGTGGAGTCATCGGGTAAATTTTGCCCTCATTTGCATAAAGTTAAAAAGCTTTAACTTTTGTCCTATCCATTTTTTTTATGTGTCAGTGTCTCACAACAATCTCACAATTTGTTTATGCTCCATAAAAAATGAACAGGGGCGACCTTTATGTGGCATCACGCTCAGCACGTCTTCACTGTTTCTAAGTGTAGCTCTGTAGTACATGAGAAAACATTGGAATTGTTTGAAAATGCCATTTCGCAATATGAAGAAAATATTTTCAAAAGCTTTTGGATCCCCACCAAAAACTAGTTGTTCTTTTGCCTGTGGCCCAACTTTCCATCAAATGTAATTTAAGTCTGTTTCAAGTCTTTGAAATATCCTGGTAACTCTCTGACAAACAAACAAACAAAGCAAAACATGACCTCAAAAAAGCAAAACTAAAAATTTAAACCTACAGTATAATCAACCAGATCCATCAAAGCCAGTAACGGCATCCGTCTTTCTTCTCGTCTAGCCAGGAAGCAGAGGTGGAGGACAGAGAGCAAAGTGAGGAAGGAGTTGACAGTCGGGTCTTTCTATAGTCAGGAATGAATGAATGATCAGGGGTCGGGAGGTCAAAGCTCAGGAGAGGACAACAGGGTTTATCCACACATTTGAACTTGCTAGGGTAAAACCTCAGCCCATATAAGCCGTCCATGAGCCACAAAGCTAAAACAATGCCGCTATAATGAAAAACATACTCTGGTGTTTTGTGGAGCTGGTTTAGGAACAGAGAGTGAGAATTTTAATTGGCCTTTTAGAAGAAACAGCATGCTTTTATAAGTGCTGGCTGCTTTGTCCTTGTGTGTGAGGAGTGTGTAGACAGAGGCTGGGCGGTGTATAGATGGGTTTCATATAGCACATGCAGTCAAAACAACTTTATGAAGAGAAACAGCTATTGATCTGGGCAGCAGGCATATGATATCAATAACGACTCTATCACACACACACACACACACACGCATTCACTCCATTCAACATGGGATCAATCAGTTCTCTGCAGTGGACCACCACTTGATCACACTGTAGGGACTGATACATTAATCCCACTGTGGATGTGTGAGCATGAGAGCGTGTATGCAGACTGAAACATTTGATCATGCGACCGTAACCCATTATAGCCCAAACCACATGCTGCCTGTCATTAATTCACAGTAATTCTATATCAACATTTGAGTTATGAAAGTCTGTGTTTTGCTGATGAATTTTTACCACAATGCTTCCTAGGACATAGGTTTAGCACTATGTCAAATATGCTATTTACATACACTGCTGTGCTTCCCTAACAATTAGCTTAAAGTAGTGTTGCCATTTATGTGTGGATAGGAACTTTAAGGCCCCAACAAACTTCAAAAAAAGTGCTCATCTGATTGTCTAACAGCATTGGACGCCCCTTTTCCGACAGCAGAATCTGATCTGATAACTCTTGGATTAGTTAGGTTTAGGCCAAAAAATGACTTGGACAGGGTTACAATGACTACATCAGTGAGGTCAGGGAGGTTAAGAAAATAAGAAGAAGGTAGCGAACAATCGTGGTTATGGTTAAAGGGAGCCAACATTGACTGTCCGTTGGAAATGAGAAGTGAGCAGTGTCCGATGTTTTGAAGACCCATTCAAACATCCTGACCTCCTCCCTCAGCTGACTCTATAATAATCTTACACTCTTGACAAGAGTCATGACTACTACAGCCACTAGAGATCTATTTGGACATTTGCTGAAACCACTGATGCTTCTTGAGAAGAAGTCTCTGAAACACATGGTTTGCCTTAAGGCATTTTGAAGCTGAGGTGTGTGTGTGTTTCACAGAAAAAAAACAGCTTCCACAAAACATCTATTTCAGTAAAGCCGTGATTTAGTTTCTATTTATGCATAATTCATTGTTCATTTTTTCATATCAGTGCGGCATTATGTTACCCTCGACTTCCTGACAATTACCGACAGGAGGAAATATAAATCTCCTCTAGGAAATAATCCCTCAAAAACACGTCGCCATTGAGTGTTAATATCCAACAGGAGACTCCTGCCTACATCTATTTTAAGAAAAATCCAAACATGCAGCTAATTTAGCAATATTTTGCTTGGTTTTGGAGCTTTGCCTCTGTTTGTGTGACGGGGAGTGGGGATGGACCCAAATGCAACACACGGAAACTGATGGTAGGTAAGGGCCTTTATTAAAGGCAAAAGAAATCTTAACTAACAAAAAAAAAATCTCACAGAAGGGGTTGTATCAAAGACAGTCCAAAAACCAGGGGAACAGGCAAAAACCACAAACATGAAACAAGAGACTGAGAGCAGATCCAAAAAATAGCATACAACTGACAGGCATGAAGGAACAAGAACAAGAGGAACAATCCAGCAAGGGCTGAAAGAAATGGAGTGGTTTATATAGTGTCCTGATTGCAGATAGAGTGCAGCTGGGTGCAGGGGCGTGTGATGAGGTGGGAGTGGCTGGTAGGTAAGGTGAGGCAGAGTGAGTATGACAGGTGAGGAGTGACAACTATGACAGGTAAACTAGGACAGAACTAAGGCAGACTGAACTAAGACATGACAGGACAATAACTGACAGAAGTATGACATAGAACACAGACAGAAAACCAAGACACTGAATAAGACAGAAAACTACAACATAGAACTAAGAGACAGAACTAGGACACGACATGACAGCAGAGACAAGGAACTAATACTGAGACAAAGAACTAAGACTAGACTGGACTATGACCTGACAAGATTACGATGAGACCGACAGAACTGAAAGAACTACGACATGAACAGGACTCAGACATAACCACAGACAGAGACTGGACACAGACATGGCAGGGAATGACTAGGGCTGATCAAAACTAAAGATAAACAGAGGCCTGGCTGGCAGAAGTGTGACAGTTTATGTGTTGTGGTGATATGATGATGGAGGCATGATCAGTATCTCTGATGTCACTTGACAAACTTTACAGCCATATTCTTTTTTGGGGGGCATCTGACACCATTACTTTTGCATACAAATGAAGTAAATAGCAGTGAATGTCAAAATCTGTTGTAATGTGTTTGTATTGTTCTACAACACATGAGTGCACTGTTAATTGGGTTTATCATAAGAAACATATTGTGGCACAGTGTGAGGGAATTCTTATGGGCTAACCATTCATCTTAGAAGCATCTTTTATCCGTCAACAAAGGAGAAACACAGTTTTTCACACAATTTACAGTTCATTCTCACCTGACATTGTCCGTACCCATGTCTTTCGAATCTTTTGAATTGTGAATCTTTCATTAAAGGAATAGTTGGACATTTTAGGAAATGCGCTTATTCTCTTTCTTGTCAGTGTTTCAAATGTGAAGCTACAGCCAGCTGTTGCTTACCTTAACTTTTAACTTACAGACTGGAAACAAGGGAAAATCAGCCTGGATCTGTCTGAAGGTAACAAATTCACTTTACAGCCACCCTAAAGCTCAGTACCTAACATGTGTAATATCTGTTTTGTCAAATCTGTACAAACCGAAATGTGACAAGTCGTGCTTTTATGGGGGGTAATGCACCAGACAATTTTTTGTTTGTTTGTTTTTGTTTATTTGTTTGTCTAGTCAACCTGCTTCCAGTCTTTATGCAAGGCTAAGCTGACTGTAGCTTCATATTTAAGATAAGATAAGACATTCCTTTACTCGTCCTACAATGGGAAAATTTACTACATTTTGCCTTCAGACATAAGAGTGGCTCATTTGAGTGTGTGTATTTGACAAAATATGCTTAACATATAGCATATGATCAGTAAATTAAATATAGTTAGGGCTTTTCTGGCTGATCGTCACTGCTGAACCGCTATAGAATTGATGCACTGTAAAAGTCAACAGCAGACTGTCAAAATAAAATGACACTCAGATATTCTCCACCCCACTTCTGGGTGACAGGGACTGTTTGCTTCCCATTGTCTCCAGTGCTCTGTTGTAGACAAACTGAATGCGGGTCAGCGTTGAGCTCACAGGAAAGAATTGCACTTCTAACAACACGCTAGCTGGAGTTTCTTGCAGTGTGGATGCACGATTAAGATAACAGCACACCTCAACTTTATAAAAACGCCTCGGAACAATATCCAGAGGACAGAAAATATCACCAAGGAGGTTTTATTCTTCCTGCGCATGATTTGTTTTTCTATTGTGTCTCCCCCTATGCGATGCACTTCCTCTGCTCTCTGAATGAGATTCTCGAGGTCTTGATTTGATCTCCAGGCCTTCATTTCTCTCCCCTCCATCTCCCTGAGGTGCATTGTCTCCCATCTGCTAACTCAGCTCTTTAAGTTGCAGCGCAGCCTCCCTTACTCCTCATAATTCACAAAGTTTGCTTTAAAAACCCACACACACACTTATTGCTTCTGTGTTCAACCTTGGGAATAGACTTAGGGAAGCGGGGAAGTACAGACAGAGGGAAGGTGGGAGGGGGGAGAGGAAAGGATGACTGTTCTCCTGTTCTCTCCCTTGGTTCATAATTACCTGGTGAGCGGTGTGTGTGTGAGTGTGTGTGGTGTGACCCATTGGGGTGGTCCTGTAGCCTTTTTGCAGATTAAATGCTGATGCAGAGTGGAGACAGCTGGGCAGAGTGGAACTCAGGTCATTAAGGTTCTACTGGCAAGAGCAAAAACAACCATCCACACACACACACACACACACACATTTACCGCACCACTCAATGAGCCTTTTATTTTGGAAAACAAACAAAGGAGGCTAAAAAATGAAAGTAGGAAAACAGTGCTGGTGACAGGCCCTCTATGGGGTCTCGGGATAGAGGGATGAGGGAGACAGGAGAAAACGAGAGGGAGACACAGGGAGGCGGGGGGAAGGTGTCTTGGAAAGCTAGACAGTCGGAGAAGTGTGTATTTGTTCAAGCGAGGGCTTTCGAGTGGGTCCAAAACAAAGTGGGGGATTATGGGAGATCAGAAGAGACCCTCCGCCACCCCACCCGTGGTCCTGCTCTGCTCTTCCCGCCCCCTCCATCTCTCCCCTGTCAGCATGAACATCCCATTCACACCCGGGGGTCCTGTAGGAACTATGGGCCTTTGTGCTTCAAGCATACACTGACTGCATGCAAGAACACCCGGGTGTATCATTTCTGAAAGGACATTTACACAATCTGTCTCAAGTATAATGTTTGTTGAAGACTGACAGCAGTTCCTAAACTTTTCCACATCAAGGACTGCCAGTATTAGACCACAGATTCCCATTTGGCCTGAGGGCATGGCAAAGAACCCAATTAGAAGTAGATATGGGCTGGTGCTGAATTTGATACCACAGTAAAACTGGCACAAAACAAATCATCTTAATGGCAGGAACACACGTTGCTTTCGTGCTTGATTGTCGGATGTATGAGAATTATAATTTTGCATCAAGGCAAATCGGAAGTTTCACAAAGTATCTTCCCGTCTGGGCTAGTTGACAATTGTGAGATGAAATATTACAGTAATAGGAGTTCAGTGATGCTAATCATTTTTCCTCTCATCCAGTGGCTGTTTGTGTTGAATTTGGCAAACGGAAATGTGATGATTGGCATTAGCATTTTTCCCCCACTGCAGCATAATTTAGCATGGAAAACAGTTTTTAAACATATATCCATTAGACTAGTTTACAGAGCTTGGAATATGTCAGACACATTGTATTTTAGGAATGCCCCTCGCTGGAGTGCGAGGTACAGCCTGTTTTACACTCATGCACTGTGAATTTTGAATTTCAATAGATCATTTAAGATTGAAAATCATGTAAAAAAAAATTAAGTCATTCAAATTCCAGGATGTTCTCGTACTGACCGTGAAGATTCTGGATCTCTACTTATGGACCCCTGCAGGTCCCTGGGCTCCATTTTGGGAACCACCGCCTTAATGATTTATCCTCCCCAAAGGGCGACTGTTGCAAGCCCCGTGACTGGATGCAGTTTTCCATGTGTGAAAAGACAATTACTTCGAGATCTTTCTAAAGAGGAGACATCACAGACCGTGGCGTCGGTCAGGTGGCTGAGGTACGCCACTGCGGCAGCTGTCAGGAGATGTGAAACAAACCTCCCTCCGGCAGGCCTCCCTCCTAACTTAATTTCATTAAATCAGTGATTTGTTTCTGTTTGTGTGCCGCAGAGTTGGAAGGGAGGAGTGAGGGAGGGAAAAAGAGAGAGCTAAATGAATGAGTGAGAGTGAAGCAAAGTATGTGTGAGAGAAACAGAAGGCATCGGAGGAGCGATTAGTGCGGTGGTATCCATCATTGGAGCTGCGCTGCTCTGGTCGATTGCCACAGACACTGAGGAATACTTCATCTGGTCCCAGTGAGAGGGAATACATACACACTTATACACACACAGATAACCATCTATTATTCCGTAGTGCAGAACTCCAGCCACATAAGTCCTCCTACTTATTTTTCAGCCAACTATTACCTCCTACTATCTTTACTTTTTTCATTCCAGCCTTAATTATTTCAATCTTCTGTCCAAATCTTTGCCCTTTTTTTTGGCAGTGTTTTAATATCCTACCCTTCCTACCCTCTGACCTTCTTTCAAGCCTATCCAGATCTCCCTCTCTCTCTCTCAAAGCTTGTCTGCAGCAACACCACTTCCCATCTCCATTTATTATGACGACATGCATATTGCATCGGCTGGAGTGTGTGTTTTTATAGGGGTCTGTGTGTGACCATGCAGGCCTGCACACACTTGTATGATAGTGTGTATGTAACGTTGCATGTCTTCATACACGCTTGTGTGTCTGAGTTGACAGCTGGGGACAGACATGTTTGCGCATGGTCATAAATATCATTAAAATTACAGTGCAGCACTTTGCACAGCTCACTCAGTCTATGAAAACAAAGGCAAAACAGACTCAACCTCTGATCGTTGTTTCATGACGGCACTGTGCGTGTGTATTTGTGACTATATGTGTTTGTGCATATGCTTGTGTATACTATGTGATCTACCTTATTCTATGAATCAGATGTTTTTAGGGAAAGAGAAATGATGACAGTGTGTACAGTATGTGTGTGTGACAGCCATGGCATGGGAACAATAAATAGTGTGTGTTCGGCTGACCCCTCTGGTGAAAACAGAAGGATCAGGCCAGTTTGAACCCATTAGTTCCCCCTGTCTGCTGCTATTTTTCACTCTCTATCCCTCCTCTTCCTCTCAGTTTGGGCCCTCATCTTCCTCATACCAATGTCCTAATCCGCTCTGTTTGTGTGTTGTGGGGGAAATGACAGCGGACAGGGAAAGAGTAATAACAGAGCCAGAGAGACAGATGTGTCTTTGCTGTCTCTTAAACTGGAGATTTTATGGTTCAGTCAATTGGTGTTGGTGACTGAATGATATTGTAATTATAGCCCAACGCTAATCTTCTCACTGTATGCCCATAAGGCAAATACTCACCAAAATGAGCAAATATAATTATGTTTTCAGAGAAAATTTATTTGTGCATTTTCTGTAAATGATCCTGCTGTAAATAATGGTCTAATTGCAGTTGCAGATAATTTTCCACCATGGCAAAAGTAAAATTCTGATGATGAATATTTTGCATGGTCAAATTTAAAGATCTTAAACGTTCACAGCTTCAATGCAGGAATATGTTTTGGACCAACATTTAAAAATCCGTCAAAGAAACTATGATCTTTCTTCAAATTCAATTTTCCGCACTGCTTTGCCAGGGGTTTCTGCTAAACAGTCATGCCAAAAAATGACTGATGGATAATAAAGAGAGATACTGGAAGATGAAATCAATCCTTCGTTCAAGTTAAAGGGAAACACCAAGGGTATATTTCCAAGTAAAGAAAACAAGAAAAGAGAAAAAGTTTGTTTGTTTGCTGGCGTCGGCGGTGGCGTCTGAGAAGGATTTATATCCCATCAGGGGCCAAGCCTGGCAGAAGGGAGACGACAGAGGCTCGGTGGCGCTTTGGGGGCTCAGCGCCACGCATAAATCACCCACCTGGAAGGGCTACAAAGACTGGCATTGGTTGTGGCACTGCGCCACCGACCGACAAGCCGTTTGTGTGGAAATGAGGGGAAACAGGCGCGCTGATAATGGCAAAGAAATCAGACTTAACTTTGTTTCCCAGAGCTCGCAACATTACACTGCAACACTCTACAGGAGTTCTGACAGAGGGAAGTGAAGGATGGAAGCAAAGAAAAGAAGAAAGAGGGGTTAAAAGGGTACATAAATTCTTTGGGAAAAGAGGAAGAAGAATGGAAAAAGAGATCTTTGAATCACAAGGGTGTTGTGGTGTTGGTTACAACTCAGCACTGTGAACACTAGGCCAGAGATGTAAGTCACGCTAGACAGATGAACGATGATTAAAGATCTCACCTTCATGTCCAAGTGTGTGTCCTCTTTGGTGTGTGTAAGACAGTCTAAGGAGTGCATGTGTGTTTTCACTAAACTTTTGCATTGGCCCCTTGAGTTGAGGCCTGTGGAGGGAAAGTTGGATGTGGCTACCATGCACGGTGTGTTCCAGAGTTTTCCACCTTCAGGAGACCTGGGAACAGGACTCGGCACGGACACATGTGGAAGATGTCAAATCTGCCGATGCTGCTTCGCCAAAAAATAAAAACTCAAATTGATTTCAGCGTGATTGCCTGATCATCAAGGGCCAGTTGTTCACTTATTTTCTCATTTGCTAACTAACTCGTGTTTTCATAGAAAATGCAATGACTCCAGTTCGAAAACTGCTGCAAACATTGCGAAGACAAGACAAAGAAATGGATGTGCTATAGCAAAGGAGAAACAGGAAGTGATCAGAATTCGCATATGGTAAATGTCAATCAGCAAAACACTCGTGCTGTTTTACCATGTAAAAGGTTTTACTCACGTAAAGTTCACTTGGTGAACATGTCAGTTGCCTGTTAAACAGACACAACAGTGGCAGTCATTGGCAGTTGCGTTCATGATGAACTGATGAATGTAGAACCAACAGTAACACTCATTTAAGCTTCGCTTTGGTCTCCACCAACTCCTGAAGGAATCTTCTCTCTCTTTAGCTGCTAAATGTTCCACCATATATAGCAGCTAGTTGCTAACTCTGTCTGTTAGCCATTTGGTGCTGGGAAGGTGTACAGTTGGTCTTTAAGAGAGAGATGCCTGCTGCATCTGGAAACAAGGTTGATGAGAGCAGTCAGAGTAAACCAAAACAATAAGCTCAAAGGCACTAATGCTCTGTGAAACTGAGCTGCAGGTGTACATTCTCTGTGGGTTTCTCACTTTGAGCATCACCTTTCACAATACACGTAGTCATATGATATAACACAAGGGACTTTAAGTAACATGCAAACGAGAAAATAAAGACAATCAAAGACCTTATTTTCAGAGTTAAACAACCTGAAAACCAAAAACTTCCCTTGACAGAAGAAGCAATAAATGCTTGCAATGAATGCCTCCATTCACACAGATACACAACGCAAAAACACACACACACACACACACACACACACACACACATCCACAATGTAGGAGCTCCATTAACATTCAAGGGGAGTTGAGTCTGGAGTGGGTCTGTGTCAGCGCTGCACTAACATCAAAGCGATAAAGAGAGAGGGAGAGAACGACAGAAAACAGCAAGAAAAAGAGAGAAAGAAAGTGACAATAAGAGATGGAAGGGAAAAGACTGAAGAAAGCAAACAGTGGAAGCTTTGATAGTTGTGGCGAGCGAGACAGAGTGACAGGATTAAAGGGAGAGGGGGATGGTGGAGGAAGAGAAGATGGGGAGGAAGAGGAGGGGTTGAAGAGTGACATTTGGATGTTTCGCAGAAGACTCAAACTCCAACCCAGAGCACAGCCACGCCAAGCTCGGAGCGCTTATCACCGCCGCTGTCGGACAAAACTCACATCTGCAGAACGTTCCGGTTTGAAAAATCTGAGCAGCCTCGTGGATCAGAGCAACAGTGAAGTCACAACATGGGGTTTGAAAAGCTGTAATTACCTTTGTCTTGTCAAACATCAAAGTCAGTGATCGCAGTAGCTGTCACTCCGATTAGCAAAGTGGGAAATGTCACATTGGTGGGTACGAGCTTTTTAGGCTACGGTGGTGTTATGTAACAGGTGTGTTAGCGTGGGTTTGTGTTTGAGCTCTAAATATGACAGCAGACACCCCCCCCCCTTGGAGCCAGACTCACCGTCTCACTGTCAAGCTGTCACCCAGATGACGCCACCTGTCTGTGCGCGTCTGTGTTTTTGTACAGGTGATGTCTATGTATCTGGGAGAGTGATAAAAAAACGTTTCCCAGTTTGAGGTGAAAGAATCAAAGACAGAGTAAAATTAGATCAGCAAATGATTCAAGATTGTTTTGTCAAACTACTCTTTCCAAGGCCAAGAATGGACCTGGACACTCATAATACAGGTGGCCTAATGGAGCAGATACTGGCATTTTCATGACAATCTGATCTTCACCAGTAAGTGTCATCCATCTCCTGTAACACTAAAGATGCAAGCAAACTACACTCCATACTTGCAGCCTGTGGGTGGTCAAACAGGAGCCCTTTCGGACTCAGACGTCTTATCTGCAGTTTGCAAGTGAAAAAGTATGACCCTACAGTTTTACAGCTTTTCAGTCACCACCTTTTTTTAGTCGACCATCTCACACACTCGTCTTATGTCACACGTTAATCAGTTGAGCTGTCTATACAGGCAGCAAAACTTGAAGCATCTTTATAGGCTTCAAGACTGTTTTCTTCCATTTTACGCATGTAACTAGAGCAAAAGACTACAATGGAATAAAATATTCAGCTTAGCAGGTCACAATAGCTGATCACATTTTATGTTCACATTTCAAATTCAAAACAAAACCTACTTAGTATTTACAACTTCAATAGAGGCAAATGGCTCAGATCAGATGGGAATGTGTGAGGAACAAATCACAGTACAAGTAAAGGAGTTCGTGCAGTACTGCTGGTCAGGCACCAGGCTGAGGGTTGGTTAGACAGTTAATAGAAAAGGGGTTTTCTTGAAAGGGCCTGACGTTAAATTAACATTAACCCACCTGAAACAGTTATAATCATATATGTTTTGTGGAGTACCGGGCTTTATAATCCAACAGGACTTAAACTTAACAGGACAAGGGGAGGAGCAAAGCAGACACCATGATGTCAGTACAGTCCATGCTAAAGCAACAAAGGACCAAAAAAATGTATTTGTGTGTCCCCAGCAGCTGACGTCATCCATCAAACTGCTCGACTCTCCTCTGATCCCAACAGGAAACTGCTGGATGCCGCTTCAACATACAGCAGTTTCAATTTCAGAATATTTGCAGACGGACATTATGTGTGCATGTGTGTGTGTGTGTGGTGGTTGGGTGATTTTAGTTGAAGGGGCTTTGAGGCTCAACCAGCACATGTCACTCAGGCAGCTGCAGCTCAGCAGGGATCCAGAAATCTGCCGAACGGCTGATGGTCCAACAGGGTTTACATACATACGCACATTCAAAATACACACTTAGACACACACACGCAAGGGTGCACGCTTTTCCCTCCACACGCACACACACACACACACACACACACACACTCGTCTTGTGCCACAGCCTTTATTCCCCAGTCTGGATGTAGCTGATTTTTTGGAAGTTGCATGTGTGTCTAGTCGAGGCTGTGGTTGTGTGTGTGTTAGCTCTCAGACTAAACAGTAACTAAACACTCTGCCGCTTGTCGTGTGCATGTGTATGTGTCTGTCTCTGACAATAATCTGCTGAACCCAGCTCAGTCAACAGAGGGCACTCTCACCCTTCTGTCTGCATCCACCTTCTCCGTCCTCGCAGACAATCACACACACACACACACACACACACACACTGATTCCCTTTTCTCCCTCAGCTTTCCTTCCCAAGCTTCAGTTCTCCATTTTCTCCAGCTTCATTTCATTGTTTGCTGAGGTTTTGCCTGTATTTTTAGGTAAACAGTTCTTAGAACCAGAAACAGTTCTGTTAGCCAAGATTTGTCAGGAGTTTCACAGGAATGTAGTACACATTTTAAAAGGCACAGGAGCTTAATTTTGTTGACAAAAGCATTTAGCAATCTGGCTTTATGTGTACAGGTGGCAGTGAGGGACAATCTTGACGTGTTTAGTGTTGTTTGCAGGCTATAAATAGCAGTGCATTAGCTGGTGGCGAGGGCTTTTGTGATGGCTGGGTGGACTGGCGGCACGGCTGGCTGAAAACACACCGCTGTTTGCACTGCTGCCATTAGGAGCACTTTGTGAGTGCATGTGTGTGTGTGAGAGAGAAATGTCTGCTTTTGGTCTTTGCTTGTCTGCTTCCACTCGATTGTATGACTCGCTTTGTGTGTGTGGTTGTGTCTATATATCCGGCGTCATGTTTACAACTGGGAGTAAATTCCCCTGCCAAAATTTCCTGTCTCTTTCCGTGCTATCGCATCACCAATCTGTGTATGCATGTGTGTTTATGTGTGTGTGTGTGTGTGTATATGCTGGAGTGTTATCATGAAGTGCTCCCAGCTTCCCCCCCTTGTCGCTTCTCTCCAAACCGTCTCTCCTCCTATTCATCCATTGTGGCTGAGAGGATCCTTCTCCCTTTCCCCCCTTTCACTCATCTTCTCCCTCTCTCCCTTCTCTCTCCCTCCACAGTCCTAATTACCCATACTCCTCGGAGTGGCCCCTCCTTCAGAGCCTTTGAAGTTATTTTAGCGCAAATTCTACTTAGCTACACTGCAGACAAAACAAGTGAGGGCTGTGTTTGAGGGCCTCTGGAAATGTGTGTGTGCATGTGCGTTTCTTTTTGTTGATTGAATCAGCAGTGTCTCCTGTTTCGTGTGTGTTTATATCTAAGTGAATGTGTATACAAGTGAAAGCAGCAGGGCAGGTTCCTGTGTGTGTATGTTGGGCGAAATAGGGTAAAATTGAGTCCCCACATACCGTATTTTTAGATTGTATCTGCATATCCATGTGCATGTGTGTTTGTATATGGTATATGTTTGTGTGTGTGTGTGTGTGTGTGTGTAATTCTAAGGGCCATGCATGAATGCAGACCTTCTGAGCGCTTGCTGAATGGCCCGACTGCCCGTCACGGTTGTGTTGGACTGAATGGCCAAAGTAGAGCTGCACAAAGCCATGTGCTGTCTCTCTGTAATTATCAGAAGTTGGTCCCCATGCACTCACACACACTAATACACTCACACACACTTGCACACACACACACACACAAACTAAGTATACATATTCTAAAGAACACAGGCAGAAATACCCACATTTGTACACTAACACATTTTTACTTGCACACACACGAAGTGGAACTAAAATTTTGATGTTTTCTGACTTTTTGTGTAATGAGCTGTTGTGCATCATTTTCCATTTTTCAAAAGAGGATGAAATTGTTTTTGGGCATTCACATAAGTGTTGAAGTGATGGCAACTGGACTGGATTGTAGATACTTGACTTCTCTTCCAAGAAATTTCTTCAGTTCTACAGATTCGAAGAAGTTTCTTGGATGAGAAGTGAAACATTTTAAAGCGTCGACAATCAAGTCCAGTTGCTGTTGATTCAACCCTTACATGAATAAAATGACCTGGATGACCGAGAACCTTCACAGACTGTCTCTGTTTTTCTATCTTAGTGACTTTCTCACTAGAGTTGGTCAATTTTTAAGACCCCTTTAGTGACTTTTTTCAAAAAGAAATTCTTGGCGAGAGATTTAGTGACCTTTTGGAACAACCTTAACTGTTCTCCCTTGAAGAGAGCTGCCAGTATTTGTGTAATTCTGCACTCATGTGTCTGTAGCTCTTTGGACTTTGGTCAAAGCAGGGGAAGCTGATCAGTGATCACTCAAACAGAAACGTGAATCAGTCTTGAATGTGCTGATATTACAGCGGAACTGCTTTTCTTTTGTTTTTGTTCCAAATGACTACCCTTGACAATTAAGTTTTATTTTTTTCACAAATTACAAAGTTCTCAAGAGTGACTTTATTCTAGTGTCTCATCCTATCGTCATGATACGAAAGTTTCACAGTCTATACAACAGCCTGCATAAAAAGTATGAAATTAGAAGTAGCTTTAGATTCATCTTGATGAGATGACAGCAGCTTAAAAATAGCTTTCTAACATTAGTACTGAATTTAACTCTAAATCATGTTTCATCCATGTTATTTTAAAACATAGAGAGTCACCGTCAGCTGCAAACTCATTTTTGTATTTGTGCCACACTATACAAAGGAAGGGTTGCCTAGCTGGCATTAATTGTCTTTTAAGGCTGTCAAAACTCAAACTCTCGTCCTGTAACCCGTTATATGTTAGATTTGAATTACAACACGGAGTAACGTGTGGATAAATGCATGGAGCCCTCGTATCACAGATGGGACTCAGCAATTGCAAACAATGTCAGACCAAATCAAATAACAAGTGTATATTTCTCCACGCAAATGAATTTTACTATCAGTTTGTCTTTAAACAAGCATGGAAAGGTAGAAAAAGAGCAATGTTGAGAGGCCTGCTGCCACACTGCTGTGTGTGCTGCATATGTGAAAGTGATAAATACGTCACATTTAAGTGTGTAGTGTCGAATGCTCTTCTCTTCTCACACACATCTTCAGCAACGCAAAGCTTTGTTTCTGAGAGCGTGTGGGGTGTTAATTATTTCCTAAAGTAAGTGTTTTGTCTCCAGACAGCCAGGCAGTGGGGAAACTCCAGGGGAGCTGAAGAGTAACAACTCTTGTAGAGAGACGGGAGAGACGAGGGTGTCGAGGATGAGAGCGACGCTGCGAGAGGATGAGGGAGAGAGCGGGGAGGAGCTGTGAAACGAAGACAAAAGCAAAGAGGAAAATATAATAATGAGCGGGCAGCGCACCCACAAGGGCTGAGGAGACTGAGTGTCACCAATGGGAGAGCTAAAAGAGAAAGAGAATGACAGGGGGACGCTGGATTTACGAGACAAGTGCCGAGGCGCGGGGGGAGTATCCAATATTTCCCATCTGACTCAGCCCCCGCCGCAAACCAGACTCAAATGAGAAACACAAGCACTTGCACTGTGGCCCAGAAACTGTACAATGGCGCTTGCTTTGTAATCCTGGAGCTTTTCCAGGCTTTTTTCCTCCACGGTGTTGCCTCCTCTATTTGCACTTACAGTAAGCTTGCACATAGTGTCCTCTGAAAGAATGACTTTGGTCAGGAGTGATTGAAGAGGACGTCATGGTTCACCGCACTAGATTTTTGCAGGATGGTTCAGTCCCGTTGTGCACTGGGTGCGATGATGGGCTGCAACGCACCCCTGCGTCTGTTACACAGTCGGGTTCCTCCAGCTGTTGGTGCAGGACGTCCTGATATGCCCCCCTGCTGAGTGCAGCAACATATGGAAGCATGTGCACACATAGGCCGACACATTCATATGTGCACACACACACGTGCACCTCCACCCTTGCAGGCAGACAAAAGCATTCAACTGATTAACATTCTCTTTCACACCCACTTAGGTCCATATGTAACCCACATTCATAAGTTAGGAAGTTAGTTCTGAGCCATGGGCCGACATGCTGACTCTCTAATGCATGACGAACTTATAGGCTGCCTGTAATAAGATACAGGTCTGGACCAGAAGAGTGATGGAGTTCTGCTTTAGTGCCAGAAAAGGTACAACACATGGGAGATGTTGTTCGCTTGAGACACATAATTACATGTACAATCGGTTGTCATTTCAGCTCACTCTTGGCTCAGGTTGTCAGATATGGTTATGTCATAATGGAGATATGGATATGGATAATGACAACATTGTTAAAGAAATACAGAGTTATTAAACTACTACATATGAGGATTTGATTAATATATCACGTCGATGAATCAGACCACGATTGGCTTTTTAATAAAAATGTAATATGTCTCATTTTTGTATTTAACAGCTTCAGGAACACAAGATGTGTCTGTTCTCAGCTCAAGGTCGTCTTCCTAGCCTTTTCAGAGCCGTAGCTTCATATCAAGTGGTTCAAATGATTCATAGGAGAGTAATTGTAAACCCGTCTCAGTAAAATATTGTCTTTGACATCGTAAGTGATTAACCTCCTCGATCTTTCTCCAGTCATCCACTGACCTGCTGTCAACGACTTGAACCCCTTTTCACTTGATATTGTGACCTGTGTTGATCTGGTGTTACTAGACATTTGATGAGTTTTTTCCCACTGTTTTAAATCTTTTGCCCAGGATCGTTCCTGCTTCACAGATGTAATGCTCCCCACAGCATTTGCATGTGTTTTATTTTGGAAGTGGTGGTTAAAGATAAAAGAACATTTTGAAAGTTAAATGGGGAGATCAATCTCTCATGTCTGTACCATAAATACCAAACAAAAGCCAGCAGCTGGTTAGCTTGGCCTATCACAAACACTGGAAACGGGGGGGCAGCTAGCCTGGCTTTGTCCAGAGGCTACAGAATCTGCAGCACCTGTAACGCTCACTAATTCTCACATTTTATCATTTTATCATCTCACATTCTCACATCTAAAAAAAAAAAACAAAAACAAATTTAAAGTTGTTGTTTTATGTTTGGGACTATTTTTTGGCCAGGACCAGTGAGTTCATTTATTCTAAGCTAAGTTGACCTGCTGGTGGTTTTAGCTTTATACTTACAGAGATGAGAGCAGTATGGAACATGTCACTCTGGGCAAGACAAGAAGCGTATTTACAAAAACCTTTGTCAAACCTTTTCTGCAGCGGCTGTAGCTCAGGAGGTAGAGTGGTTGTCCACCAATTGGAAGGTTGGTGGTGTGTTGAAATGTCCTTGGGCAAGATACTGAACCCAAAATGCCCCTGATGGCTGTTCCATCAGTATATCAATGTACGTCGCTTTGGATAAAAGCGTCTGTTAAGTGAAGTTGTAGAGTTGAAATTCCACAGTTAGGTCACATGATGACACTTGAGCCACTTCCATCCACTGATGAACCTTAGTTTCCAGTAACAAGAATGCTGTTCGCAAAGTTTTCTGGATTAAAATTGCCAGATTTAATGATGAATTTATGTAACATTACCTTTTCACAGTTCTTTGCATAGGTCCGCTCGCTTAAGATATAACCATGAACAGGCTTCTCTTGGTTTCTGACGTGATTTCTGAGGAGACTTCACGAGGCAGATAACATCTTAACAGCAGAATTTCATCTTTAACGATGCTTAATTTGCTCAGTATGTCTGAGATCTTCATGTTGTATACCTCCCAGGCCTGGTGTATGCTGTGTGTCGAGATGGAGGAGATAGAGGGGGATGAAATGCGTAGATACAGCCCAGAATATATGATGTGTTAAAGGAACATTTACGCTCTACTTATCTTTCCTCTCCGTCCGTATCTCTGTCTGCCGCTCTGAAACAGACAGCTGAGGATGAGACTGGATTTCAGCATGTCAAACAGAATCCCAGTCTTTGCTCTGACTCTGCTGGTCGCTGTCTTGTTTTCTCAAATAGAAACTCTTAAATGTGCACCGACAAACACTCTCACAAAGCACCGCTTTCTTGTACTTATAAATCAAAATGCATGTAGATGCAACAAAAACAGAACTCTTGCGTGCATGTGGGCAAACACAGACTCACAGAGCAATAAAACACTGCTTTAAATGCATATGGACACAAACAGTCCTGTCTCCCGACTGCACGATTATGCCAACAGCTTCCCTTAAATTTGTCTGCGGGTCTTTGCTTCTGCGATGAGTGAATGTCTCTCACTGACATCGTGTTCATCAGCTGATTCCCCCGCAGCGTCTGCACACAGGGCGAGTCACGAAAAAATAAGAAGAGCACTCACTTTGACGTCCATCTTTAGCCCTAATTTATGGCAGTTGAAAACTCACAGTCGTATGTCAGTACATGCGAGCTTTGAGGACGAGCTGAGAGAGGGCAGCGAGTTCCTTTTTCCTCTTTTCCTACCCCCCTCCTTCGCGCTCTCCCTCCTGTTAAATATGCAGATACAGCGGCGCACGGGGCTGCTCGTGGGCTCGTTGCAAGAATTGGGTCAGTGGCGACGTCACAGCATTTTAAAGCGAGGCAGGGTTTCTTTAGAAACTCCCAGCGAAGGTCTGGCACTTCTGGAGGAGAGGAAAACTGTTTGCAGCTGAACTGTGGTCCTCAACCCGGGCAGATCTTGGTTTTACTGAGCAGTGCTGTGTAGGTTTAGAGGAGGACTTTTCAAAGTCCGATATCCCCCAGTAATGTCAGACATATACTGATGGTGCAGCATGAAGAAGCTTAACATGAATGGATTTTGTCACTTCTATTATTATTCCTTTTCTCACTTATTACCCATTCTTGTACAGAGACTTGTAAAAATGTGATGAATCTCAGGCAAGTGCATAATTCACGTGATTTTGCTCTCCCGTATTTTAAACTTTATTTATTATAAAAGCAACAATGCCACAAGATCACATTTAGGCTCACTTAAGTTTAATGACAAAGTACAACTGCTACACATCACCCAAGCCAATCTGTCAAACCGCAGATTTGATAGTTCACAATGAAAATACTACTATACTACTACTACCCTACTATAAAGTGTAGCACAGTATGTGCCTTCAGCCTGTTGGTTACTGTTGGGTTCATCCTGCACAGCCCACTGACAACCTCTACTCTGTTAATTTCAATATGTAAATGCTAATGTACTGTACTGTACGTGGGTTTCTCACATGTAAAGGTTCTGTCCACCACTGCCAAGATCTAGATCTCAATTCCTGGTTGTAGTATCGTGTGGTCGCATTTTCATGCCTTCCTGTGAATCAGCTTGGCCGTGTTCGTGGGTGGAAAGCCAACACGGTTTCTCGTTCTTGTCGCTGCACCAGTGGGTCATACTGGTTGGTCAGAGCACCTGCACAGCGAGGGAAAGGATTTTGGAGGAGAGTGTAAACCTCCCATGCATTTCGTAAAGCTCATCACTGGCAGGTAAAAAGAAGCAAATTTCTTTGTATCTTGGATTCCTTGATTTAATACAAGGAAGTCAAGGAATCCAGGAAACAGATTTGCCAATCAGCATGATTGTCAGCTCCTATGTGTACTTTGATAGATCTGTATCCAGATGAAGATTAAAGGCGGCTTAGTCAAGTGTGAGAAAATAACCCCTGTTGATATCATAGCGATGTCGTCAGGATTATCTCGGCTGGGGCTGCAGACTATACATTTATTATTTTAAAAAAAGCCTGCTTTACAAACTGGGTGTGTTGAGCTTGAAAGACATGGGCATTTACCAAGCAAGGAGTGAAAAGAC
The DNA here is from genome assembly GCA_025331565.1 of Holacanthus passer. Classification (NCBI taxonomy): domain Eukaryota; kingdom Metazoa; phylum Chordata; class Actinopteri; family Pomacanthidae; genus Holacanthus; species Holacanthus passer. The sequence goes on from JAFREQ010000038.1 coordinate 1,694,362, forward strand.
AGCTGTATTATGGGAAATGTAGTGTCAGTGTTTTTGGGGTTTGATTCAGTTCCCCACTTTATGGATTTAAGGGGTAAATGCAATACTAAATCACAAGAGTACATTAACATTTTCTAAACATTTATGTTATCACAACTGCAATGATCCATCATTAATGTATATCATTGTTGGAGGGAGATGCTGTGTTATTTCTTTGTAATTCTCACACTGTTAGTTTTAAAATGGCAGTAATAGACATTTGGATTGGCATAATGTTGCTGAGCTGCTCCGAGGTGTCTTGGTACGCCTTGTGTTCGAACTGCTGAAACCAGCCGTTCCCCTTTTCACAGATGATGGATGTTAACTTTAACACATGCGTTTTCACGCATCATTTATCTAAATGATTAGAACTGGAACACCTAACCATTCCAGATGTGATGTGTTTAAACAATTTGCACACTGTGAAGTCTATAAAACATATAAATGAATAAAAAAAAAGAACAAAACAAACATTTTGTGGCAAATATTTGAAATGTTCTAATATTTTCTTCCATTGCAAAATAACATATTTTCCTATTGCAACAACTTAATATCTCACAAAATGAAAAAAAGAGCTGCTATGAATCATCTGACTTTGTCTTGGTTTCCTTAGTCGCTCTGAGCAATAGACCCATAAAACTCATGGGTCACCCGAGAAGAGCTTTAAGAAATAGTCTTTCCTGGATATCTGGCAGGAAATCAGTTAGTCACCGACACAATGCTGTAAAGGTGAAAGCGCTGTTATTCTGCCATTCGGGGGAACGTTTCCAAGAACAAAATTCTCACCATGTTTTGTCATCACCCGCCTCCAGCCATGTAGCTAAACCCAGCACAGCTTTACAGCTCGCTCCCCTGCCTAGTGTCTGCGAGCTCGGCCCCGGCCGCATGAATTATGGATCAGAGAAATATTCCTGGACCTGTTTTTAGAGTGTGCTGAGGTTCTGGACCCTGTCCGGTTCTGCAGAACCGACCTGAGGACAACCAGATGGTCCAGGCGTGGCCCAGCCAACCCAAACAGGACCCCTCAGAGTAGAACAAATCCAGAAAAATATATAAATAAATATTCATCAGGATGATAATGTGCAGGGGCTTGTTCCAATATAAATAAAGAGCTGAGGTCCCTGGACCCCCTCTAGGTCACTGCTGTGGAGAATAAATAGAATGCAGCCTTTCTATATTTTCTTTTCTTCACTTTCCTTCTCTCGCTCTTCCTTTTTTACAGCTTTATTTTCAAATCTGTCATTCATGTCTCTGCTCCTTGTATCATCGGCTGCTAATCTTTCCCGTCCTCCTCTAATCTCATTGCACTTTCCCTTCCTCTTCTTTCTCATCATCCATCCATCCTCCTCTGCTCCTTTTGCTTCCCAGCTGTGTTGGCTTCCATTTTAGGTCCATGGCTGGCTACCTGGCTCCTGGCTGACATTTAATGCTGCTCAGGGTGTCCCTCGTGTCCCCCCCTCAGACTCCCCTCAAACCCTCTCCAGCAGTATTTTATGAAAATTTCAGAGTGGAAACAGGTGACTCCCAAAATTTGATGTCCAAAGCTCATTTTCAAGTTCTTCCTGTTGAGCAGCTCCAGTGGGTGGCACTCGCTCCTGACCAGGTGGTGGTGATGGGCAGGTGGGGGTGGAGGGGTACATTGGCCTTGCATGGCTGCTTTGTCTCTGTGTTTATTTGATATCTGGCATGAACACACAGCCAGGATGAAAGAACGAGTGCAAAAAAAAAAAGAGTGGAAAGAGAGTGAAAGGCTAGATGGGTGTGTTTATTTCATGTTTGGCTGAATATACAACGGGTATAAAAAAAAGTGAAAGACAAAAAAAAAAGGGAAATGAAAGACAGACACGCAGAGACTCCGCTCAGGATGTCAAAACAGAAGTGTTTGAATGATTTGCCGGGTGAAAGAGAATGCAGGATATAATTCTCTCCATCAATCTAAACATAATGACTTCATATTTCTCACTCGCCGAGCCAGCTTCTAAACGAGCCGGGAATAAAACAAACATGTTAAACCGATTCCAAAATGACGAGGGCCTCTTGTCTTCCCTCTTTGAAATCCACTCTGCTCGGGAATAATTAAGGCGGCTTACAGCTGAGTACAAAGGCAGAATATTGTTGAGTTGTATTGTGCTGTTGTGTGTGTGTGTGTGTGTGTGTGCGTGTGTGTGCGAAAAGAGACAGAGGCACCTGCATGATTTTCCAAAAACACACAATTTTTGCATGTGAATGTTGTGTCGTTGTGTGTTTTCTGTCCGTTCTGTGTGGTTTTTTTTGCATAATTCTTGTTCACGTGTGAGACTCTGTGTGTGTGTGTGTGTGTGATGAGAGAGAGAGAGAGAGAGAGAGAGGAAGAGAAAGAGCGCATCTCTGTCTGAGAGCATTAGCAGCGAGCCTGTTCTCTGTATCTCAATGAGGGGATTAGAGGACTATTCATTAGACAGGCTTTGATAGGTGACTGGCCAAGTCCATCCACTGCTGCCACTCGCGTACTGCCAGACAGAGAGGCCAGGGGGTAATGGAGGAAGCCCGGTCTCTAGTCTCTCTCTGTCTTCATCCCTCTTTGTCTCTGGCCAGCTCTGTCTCATCTCTTTCAACATCATTGGGAAGAGATTTTTTTTTTTTTTTTCAAAATGATGCAGTCAAACCCTGCAGCCTATCTTTGGATATACAGGAATGGAGTAGTGAGTAAATATACCTAAAGTCTGGTATCAGCCTTTTATTTGTTGAATACAGTTCAGGTTCATATAAAATATTTATTACATACTGTACATTTAGTGCAGAGTTTTTGAAAACCCTGTAAGTATTTGACAACATACATGAGGAGAATTGTTCAGTGTTAATTATATCATATAATATTAAACAGTGTTTACCATTAGTAACACCTTATCAGTAGTTGTTGGTGAATAGTATGAACCGATTGTTATTGAGGGACAAAGTTATAATTTATACTCTTATTTTATTTTAAATACTTTTGAATGTGATTTACAAGAGACACTAGGGTAACACTTGAGTCCCATAGTTTCCTACAATTTCCTAGAAGGGAACTATTATGTAGATTCCTGGAACGTACCATGTAATTTGGTACTAATTATAGAGAAAAGACAGACAGTGCTCAGTTGGTACACCTCCAATTAATGCATCCCAATTAACTGCTGTCATAATGTGAGAGTCTTCTACTCAGTGCACAGCAGGCCGGCTAAACATGCAAAAATGTTCAGGTGAGCATACATTATGAAGCTCACAATAATAAACGAATAGTGAATTAATATTTACTTTGGGTTAAAGTAGGTCAGTTTTCCCGTTACATACATTCCCATTACATTTCCAAGGAACTTTCCAAGAAAATACAAACTGGTGAAATAAAGCCTCATCAACAGCAGCTTTAAAGAGGTCCCTCATTCTCTCTAAATCTTGTAGAGAGACAACTTTACTTTTTGGACCACTTGCTCTTTCTGAGGGATATTGTATTGAGCATGCACCACTTTACATTTAGCCTCTCACATACTTGTGTGAGGACTTCTACAAAGTTAAATCTGAGGGGTCACAAGACGATCAAGAGGATAAAAAGCAGCAAGAAACATTTCTTACTGCACTAACGTCTTTTTCATTTTTCATGCTTTTCTCTACTATAAAATAAAGAAAAAAACTTCCCCTCATGCTGACTAACTGAGTTTTTTCAACATTCTAGGAAACAATTGATTCTGATTTATTCATGGTGTGCTATAAGAAATAGTTAACTGAGGCTTGAAACTTTATTGAGATAAATAGATCACATGTAATGCAATGTCATGTCATTTGTAACAAAAACACTGGTTTGGTTTAAATCTTGCCTTAGAATATTATGAAGATACATTTTGTTTTTGTTAGTTGATGTTTACATTTGGATTATCACCAGCTCATTATCTTAACTTAATATCTCCATCAGCAGACAATGTGCACTGCATGTGTGTGTGTGTGTGTGTGAGGAAAGTAAAATGAAAATTTTCATAACTTACTTCAACATGGCAGGAGGTGATGCGGCTGCTGTTATCTCTACTGTCCCTTTTCACTTCACTCCGTGTTGAATCTGCTGCTGTTATTCAGCTAAAGTGACGGGAAGCATCACTCCAGCAAAATGGCGATTGAGAAATACCCCCATCTGTCAGCATTGAATGTCTTTTTCTGTCAAGCCATAGGCTTTGAATGCAGCATGGAACGTCGGCATGGCAAATGGAAAGATAACATTTGCCTGAGTAAGCACGTGTTCGCCGCTGATGGTGACATACAGTTTTTATTTCCCTACAAAAAATCCCCCCTGAAGTTTGCTGAAAGTACACACTGTGTTCAAAAGATGATAAGAAAAGACAACTTCATGTGTGGAAAAGGAAAGAAAGTGACAAGTTTGTCTGTGTGTGTGTGTGTGAGTGGCAAAGAATCCGTTAAAGCAGGCCACAGGGACGGTAAAAAGATATTCATTCCCCCCCACTCCTTTCTCCTCCTCCTCATCTCCTTCCTCATCCCCTATTTCTCTTATTTTCTCCACGGGCTCAGGAATATAGGCTCGGGCCGTGGGACAAGGAGAGAGTAAGAGAGAGCGAGGGAGGAGACGCTGTCAGTTGATGAAGAAGAGGAGAAAGCAAGGGATGAGGAGAGGAGGGAGCTGGGGACTCGTTTTGATCCCTGCCTCTTAATAAATCTGTCAGAATGAGACAGAAAGAGAGCATGAGAGAGAGATAGAGAGAGAGAGACAGACAGGGAGAGAGAGCGAGAGATGGATCCGTCCGCAGAGGTCTTCACCAGGTGGTTTGAAGTGCAGATCCATTTCTCCTCCTCTCTCTTCCCTCCATCCTCCTCCATTGATGTAGCACTCCACAGATTCTCCCTGCATTCATTTACCCTTTGTTTTGAACTTCATGTGTGTGAATGTGGGGTTGGAGGAGAGTGTGTTTTAATGTGTCTTACCTGGTGGGCACCCATGAACACCCAAGAAAAGCTTTTTTTTTTTTTTTGCTGCTTTTGCACTCAAGTGTCAGAAACATCCAATTCGATTAAGTATTTATTGAACTGAGTCATAAGATTCATACATTGAATAATTCAATGAAAATGTGTTTGCCTATAATTCCAATGTATGTCTAGTCTCTTGGTCTGTAGTTTTCTGTCACAGACAACATTATTTTGAGCCATTGTATGTGTTTCAATCTTGCTGGTAACCACTCAGAGTTGGTCTTTGTCTTTGTTTTTGTTCATCTTCTTCCTTGTAATTATGTTAATTCAGATCCAGATCTTTTTTTTCTTACACAAATATTCTGGTGGATGTGTGCAGCTAGTTCTACTATTGATGACATGGCACCAATTTTAAAATCACGAGTGGCGACTTTATCCAATGCATTACTTAACAGGGCACTACATCATTTAGTATGGCCCTTTCAGAAAGTTGGAGCACTTGTCAGAAATGGATTAAAAAAAAGAAAGGTCAAAATCGAAGCAGCAGATGCAGAGATATCCTGACTCTTATTCCACAGTACAGGTTAAACCCAAAAACTCTGGATCCCACATTTTCCATAATGCAACCCATCATCACCTTTTTGCCGATTTCATGGTAAAATCTAATGTCTTTCCAGCTCAAACCTCTAAAGTTCATAACGCAAGGTTTCTGGTAAAGCTGCACAAATCAATATTTTTACATGAACAATGGATCAAATGACCAGTTCTTGGAAGTAGTGATGCTACGTGTAGTGAATCTGTTAGTTTCTTAGTTGGTAATGCAACTATTTTCAAAATCATGTCATGTTTCCTGTAACAACTCTACTATGTAGGAGTGAAGCGTGACCGAACGCTGCAATGTTACATTTTCTCTCCAAGAACATGTCAAAATAAATGCTGATGTTGCTCAGTATCTGTTAGATGTGTAAATAGACAACCATTTGCTGACGAGCTAATGCATTTTCCAAACCTTAGTCAAAAAGCTTGTCCCGCTGTCCCCAAGTGTACATCGAGTAGCACTGCTTTAAACAGTCCCCAAGTCCAAGCTGAATTAACCCCTGATGACATCTTTGGGTTTTGTCAGACTTGACAAAGTTCCTCCAGAGCCACAGAGAGAAAGTTCACCTTTCACTTTTAAAGCCAGCAATGGCAACCTGTTGACCTCAGGTTGGGTTTGGAGTTTTGAGTTTGTGTTGTTGAACTCCATGATTACTGGCTCCTCTTTGTAATGACATTTCAAATATCAACGGGCCACTGCGAAATTAGACCAATTTGTTGACATTTGTAGATGAAAGGTTTTGCGTGTAACAGCGTGCGATGTGCTACTTTGGAATCACCTTGCACCGCAGGTCATCGAATCAAGCAAAGCGGTGCTATGTCGAATTTACAAATGCAAATTTCTCCACCCTAATTAAATGTTTAATTACCTCCACGTGTAAATGATGACTTCATCCTGAGCAAAGCAACAAGTGATCCGTCATTTTACACCCAGTATTAGTACTGCGACTGAATCACAGCATCACATGCGAGCCTTTATTCTCCTCCGCCACTGTGTGTGACAAATGTTACTAAGTGTCTCTTTGTGTCTGAGTGTCTTGCACAAAGTGAGAGATAATTTTCCTCTTCATGTAGTCTCTCTTTGATTACTGCGCTATCACAGATGACGTGTGTGATCTGCCAGTGCACTCTCTCCCTGCGTCTCTCTCTTCATCTTTTTTTCTTAGTGTGCCATCATTAGATTTACACTCTCCTTCACCCCTCCAGCTCTGCCTCCTCTTCATCTTCTCTCCTTTCTTCTCCGTCCTTCCTGTCAGCCTCGTTCTGCTTTTCCTCCTCGCTCTCGCTCTCACGATCACATACATATACAAAACACGCAAATGTGTGATATCAGTATACGGCCTCTTCTAGCTCCCATGGCTGCATACATGCTCTCTATAAAACCACACAAACACATAAAACACTAATAAACTCAACAGAGAAACAATAAAAATACATAGTGTGGCCAGTAAAACACACATCTTCACACACACACTCACACACACAGCTCCCTGCAAAAGACTCTATGTATATTTATTCTGTTTCTTCTATGAATTGTGTTTATTATTGTTCCGTATCGCCGCTAGTTTACGGCGTCTGTGTGACACCATGACTCCCAGTTGGAGAGTAAACACTAGATAAGACAGATGCGTGTGTATGTGTGTGGTCAGACATGTGTGTGTGTCTTGTTATGGCACTTCCCGGTGGCAGGCCATATAACTCAGGTTAATGTTATCTTATTTCACACAGCTCCGAGGCAACCTCAGGGAGTAGATCATTTGGAGCGCTCTTATTACTTTTCATTAGGCTAATGTGACGGGTGGGGGGATTTACAACAAGGGAGGAGGGTACACACATACACACATGCTGTGACACACTTTGCCGCAGCGCTCAGATGTGTGTGAGCCTTCATAGTGCCTTTTGCAGCTGGAGATATCTTCTTTGCAGCTTCAAAAAACACTGAACATGCAAACTTCTCACCCACTGCTGGAATGCAGATTACAGTCACGATCAGGCTGCAGACACATAAATAACTTCTGAAACTCATTGATCAGGAGCCTCGCAGGTTACACCAGGGAAGCAGGACGAGGATTCCAAACACTGCCTGGGGGATTGTGGGTATGACCCTTGACCCCGGGAGTGGTCGCAGCCAGAGAGTGTGTGTCGACTTCTTCGACAAGAGAGGAAAGGAAATCGGAGCAGTCGTGAGCGGCTGAGTGTTTCTTATTTCTTTATGTATATTCTGGCATTTCCTTACTTTGGGCCAAATGTCACCAAGAGAACAGAGAGATGAAGAAAATACAGCGAGGTGATGACATGTGAAGCTGTGACTTGAGCTTTGTTTTAGATTTGATTATGGTTGGGTTTAGTTTAGGCTGAGCCATATAGAAGGGAGGGGTGAGACTGAGTTGTGAAGTGGAAAGAGCAGCTGATTCCAAGTTGTCTTTTCAAAGTTATCACTGCATTTATATTCACGGGAGTCTCCTGAATTAACAACACTTTATGTATATATATGTAAATAGTCTATATGCACAGAGTACACATATATACAGCTTGTGGCTTGAGACATGAAGTGAACATGATGTTCAGTAAAACACAGAACACCAACTTTTGACCAACAACACAATGATAAACTGGTCAGTTGATAAATCAAAATGTTAGTGACTGAGTAAAAGCTTGTCATTCTCAACCCCAGCAACATGAAGCAGGAGGAATTCAGTTGTTTTGCATCCAGTGCATTTTGGAGTTGTTTTTCTTCTGTATTTCATATTTCCATACTCCATTTCCATATTTCAGATATTGGTGGGGAGTCTCACTGGAGGCATTCTGTGTTTAAAAAAAAAAAATAAGGGGCACATTTAATTGGTTGATTCCAATATTTTCAGATTCACTATATTTGAATGTGGCTACTTTTAAAGCCATCAACATGAAAAAAAAAAACAGATAAAGGATTCAGTATTTCACAAAAATAATTGTATTCCTGGCAGAGCAGATATGGTGTTGAAAGAGTATTTGGTAGAACTTTGTGTTGGAAAATGTCATTTACAGAAATTTTCGGTTGAAAAGATAAAATATGAAAAATCCAAGTTAGAAACCTTTGGAGTTTGACTATATAGTCTATGTTGTGTGTGGTTGGACTGAGGGTGCATTATTGTTTCAACTCTTTCTGAGAAATCATGTTTTTTTTTTCAAGTCAGTTTGATATGGACCCAACTACTATGATGCCTATAAACCTCAGTTGCTGTTGCTGTGGAGAACAATGTTGAATTCATCTGAATTTGACTGAGGCGAACTGATTTAATCTTCTGAATGTTATATCAGGTTTCAGGGAGTGTAGCCTCCGCTCACCCTCAACCAAATTTTATGCTCAGTGATTGGATGTTTTTTCTGGAAAAGCTCCATGGGAGTTGTAGTTGACTTCTCCCTTTACATTTCTATGGACATAGGGTTAACCTTTTTTTTTTTCTTTTTTTTTTTACCAGCCTTCCACCTGAAGTGCTCCAACTGTACTGCAACATTGTTTATGCATACAAAGAACAGGACTTCTGGAACTACATGTAGGGGCTTCTGTCAAGTTGCTGTTTTTGAAAGCTACACCTTTCCTGTCTTTGTCTTACATCACTTTGATATAAAATCATTTCCATGTTTGAAACACACACTCACACACACACACGCGTATGGGTTATTGTATCCACAGTGGAGTCTGGTGCATGACCTCTGCGTGGAACCGTGAAACTCACTTCCACTCCGTACTTCTCCTTTTCTGGAAGTTTTCCTCCACCTAATGGGTGGTCTGTACCATCACTGGGATCATACTCAGATTCTTTCCCTTTCAGATTTTGCAGATAGAGAAACAATATTTCAGTCTGCTAACGACTGACCCCTTTCTCTCTCTCTCTCTGCTTTATTTTACTTTCTCTCTTACGGTGTCTCTCAGTCTCTGTCCTTCTCTCCATCTGCCGTCCAGACATTGAGGCCACTGACGTTTGTTTTCATCTTTTCTCTTCTCTTCTTTTCTTCTCCTCCTTACAGTAAACACCTGCACACACTCCGAATGGAAAACCATGATGAATAGCGCTGTTGAAAGAGCGATGACAGCCTTGAAGAGATCCCTTTCACATGCATAAATACTGAGAAGGGGGGGAGGCAAGCATGTGTGTGTGTGCGCATGTATGTGTGTGTAGGGGGCCAGGATGGTGAGCACGGCCCTAATTTACATTCTCATTCAGTCATTATCAGTCATGTTAGAGTATTCAAATTTCTGTGGTAACCACGTCTCAATTTTTGTAATCCATCATAAGTTCCTCATGGATAAAATCTTGTTATTGTAGTCATATCATTCCATTTTTGCCTACATTAAAAAGCAAAAATATGGAAAATCCTGCAGTATATCTTAAGCAAAATGTTGATAATTTATTATTACTTTTAATAAACAGCAAGCCCATAACCCAACCGCTTATTTAACGGGACTGTGCCAATGTTTTTATATGTTTCAGCCCATTAAGTGCAAATCGCCTATGTTTTACATTCCTGCTGACTGTTTTTCCAAAGTTTTCAGATTGATTTCCCACCCTGCAGGCAGCCGCTGGTTTCCATTCATTTCAATATGAAAATCAACTTGGAGAGACTTGAGACTTGCTTGGGATACTGTAGGTAATCCATCATGGTGAGAAATGTGTTGCCTTTACTTTTTTTTGGCAGAGTTACTTCTTTGCCGTGTTGAACTCCAGTCAAAAACAAAGATTGATTGAACATCTGAATTTTGAGGGTTATCTGTTGAACTGCAGGGCACAGAACACGTAAGGGACAATGAACCTACACAGCCGATTGTTAAGACAAGACTGTAACTGTGGTTGAATAGTGGACACTGTCGCCACAAGTAGCAACAGATAACGCACATTGAATTTCCCTTGATTTCCCAGGATTCTCTTGAAAACCTATTTTCTAATCAGCTTCTCCCTGTGATTGGACCCAACATGTACTGCTGAAGTTTAGAACAGTCTTAGTTGGAGTGCATGAAATATTTCTGTAATTATATTTTTCTCCGTGTTTTTCATTGTGGTTGGAAGAAGGTTGGGATTCAATTGGAAAAACGTCATCCACTTCCATGCACCAATCAGGATTCATTCAAATCAAAATGCGATGACAGTTTGTGGGTGCTTGCTTATGTCACAAGTGTTGTCAATCAAATCCAACACTTACATAGCCCTGATGAAGCAGATTAACTGAGTTTAAGTGTGTAAAACTCTTAAAAAATAATAACTAAAGATTTTTGTTTTTTTCCCTAAAATTAAATATGATTATTTGGTTGCTTATTCAGTCATGACTATATAATGTCACAGCAAAAATTTTTCCAGTGGCTTTAGAGACATCATCAATCTGAATGAAACTAAGTGGAATGGGACCACAAGCAGGACACAACAAAAATGTCTCCTGGTGAGCTGTGTTGTCTTTACATCTTGTTTGACTTGCCAATAAAACCAGCGAACTGGCCCGGTATTGTCAGGACCCCCACAACAAGAGCTACAGGTCATACCAGACCAAGCGGACGAGGTAACTCCTGTGAGGTGAGTGAGTGAGGTGTGTTCTGTCACTTTTGAATACAAAGTTTACATTTCTAAAAGGAAATTGTGTTATTTCTTTCATTCTTTAATTTACTTTGTCTCGCTGTAAGTTTTCTGAGGGTCCTTCATTTCACCACCAAAGAGAAGTCAGAGAGGGTCTGGCCAAAAAATTGCCTGGAAGATAGGAAATCAATCTAAAATTGATTGAGAGTGGGCCTTTAACCCAATAAATTCCATTCTTATCTAATAAACGTTCACCAACGTTTATATGCAGCCTTAAATTATTTTCTAATAAATTAACCTGACAACATTTTTATTACTTACCCTTTTGAACTGTAAATGGGGGGAAGATAAAGAGAGAATAAATCTGACATAGATCCTGAGCTCAGGATTTAAGGTAGATTTGTGGAATCAAACCAACAACCTTGGATGTAATTAATATCTCACATCTGCTGAGCCAGGAATTTTTCAGTGCTGCTTTCTGTCAACTCCATCTTAATACAAGGGTTAAGCTTCGACAAAGCTGCTAAGCAGATCCCCCTGAAAATACATTTTCATCATGCAGGCATATACACATGTTAATCCTGACACACTGGACAGACTCACACCGAGCCGTAAAGACGACTGCGGTGAACAAAGAATCTCTCATATAAAGTATGAAGTGTATTTGGGCCTGGGTGTGCTGAGTCACCTCGGTTAATGCTCCAATAGATGGACCCGGGGCTCTTATTTTGGCACTGAGCTCTTGGAGCAGTCACTGATATGATATACAGCAGCTCTTAATACACTCACTGGCTCTCAAATATGTAATGGAGCAAATTAATGCAGTAGCCTCAGACAGAGACACCCAGAATTGAAAACCAATTTAATCAACCTTTGTCTATCTCTGTCATTTTTTCTCCCCTCTCTTTTCCATCAGCTGCCTTTCTCTTCCTCCTTCTCTGGCTCTTGGCTTTGAGATGAGAACGATGGGGTGGCGAGGAGGACTAAGTGTGGACAGGACTTGTATAACCGGGAAGAGCTCATCCTTAGCTTTGCTGCCTGGAATTCATTGCAGGATCATTTGTTAACTTCCTGCAACATTATGGTAATGCTGTACAATTTTCATCTTTGGCACAGCAAATGCAGGCCGAATTTTCGACTGATAGTTTTCAATATGCCGTATATCATCATTAATTGCAAAACGTTGAGTTGCATGCTGGATCCAGATTGGATTTTCTTTATCCAAGTCCAAAAAACGTGATCCGCCTCCTAATAGCCAACCTCTGGAAAGGATTAATATTAGTGAGAGATGAGGAGAAATCCTCCATAAATCAACAATTTTCTTCTAATCAGGGACTCGCAAGGGAGAAAAGGGTCGAGGGCTCAATCAGAGGATCAGAACTTTGAGGGTTTTATTTTTTTCATAGTGACCCGATGCAGATCATCTGAACCCCGGGAGGAGACTGGAGTGACACGCTGCTTCTCATTCCTCATTCCTGTCTCACCCTGCTTCTCACATTCATCATAATCTCTTTCAGTTCTGTCACACACATCACACACTTATGGTTCGAAACTCCCAGCTGCACCGTTCACCCCTCGTTCACTCAGCCCCCTTTTCACCATTTCTATCTTACAGGAAACACATCACATACAAGCTCAGTGTCTCCCTAATAGCTTTAGTGGATTGGCATAATCTGGCTAGCCTAGCGTGCTACACGTTAATAGCATGTTGTACACCGACCCCAGCGGCGCCGTCGTGTTATTAGTGTCTTGTCATTAGTGTGTTGCTGCCTGCCCTCCATCTGCTGCCCCACCCTCCAGCCTCTCCAGGGTGTTTCTGGGATAGCGTCCCGGTGACCTTCGTGGCAAGGCTGAGCCGCTTAGCGTCGCCACCTGATGGCCACGCTCGGCAACGTGACAAATCTGGTTACCTGAAGGACATCCGTGCGTCAGCGCTCTGTGATCTAATCACACACACACACACACACACACACACACACACACACACACACAAGGTTGGATATGAGCTACGGATGTATGCCAGAGTGCACACATAGATGGACAAAGGAAGTGTGCATGGTTTTCCGTGAACATCAATATGCAATATTGACGATATGCTCACAATACGCTCACATGCACGCAAGTATGCACCCACAAATAATACACAAACAACATGAGCTCTTCGATTTCACAATATATTTCTTTCTCTTGAAGCCACACACACGAGATTGTTCTCTCAAACAAACATATACATGTACGTATAAGCATGTTTCGGGTCTTCGGGAGTTTTACTTCATATGTGAAAAATGTTGTATAAAGCCTTTTGTGACTGAATGTGAGTCAGTATCGGTTAGGGCTGAAGACTACAAGTTTGAAAATGACACACACGTATTGTAATGCACACATTTAAACAACTTTCCACACACATGCTGGATGCTTCTTTGGTACACATGTAGGCGTTTGTGCGTGGGTGACATTCAGAGACACTGGCTCTTTCCGTTTCTACACGAACACAAATGTGACCATTTAACCTTGTATGACATGCAGACCATGACATGTTTGACTTGGAAAGTGTGTGTGTTGGCTCCGCTGCAACCTACCGTCACCCATAACACCTTTCTCTGGTCATGAATCAGCACAGAAAGATAATTACAGACACACACATGTTACTGGCATGCATACCTAAACACACACACACACACCAGAACTGACAGGGCTGTGATCACTTTGTATTGTGTGTCACCTTTAATCTTTCTCATTCTCTGTCCATCATCCTTTAATATATTCTTCTCCATTTTGCTACTCGGCTGAATTTTCTGCCTGGCACCAGGACTTGAAATAGAATAGCAGGAAAACACATTAGAAGAACAATCAAAGTCCTCCCACAATAATCTGTTTATACCCCCCCCTCCTTTTCGGACTTTTTAGTTTCAGTGAGTAAGAACTGTCACCTCTTAGTGTATCTCAAAGAAAACTTAAAGATAGATGATGAGATTAAGGGAGAGGGGAAGGGAAAGCAAGGACAAAAAGACAGGAAGCACGAAAGAGTGAGACAAAAAGGAGGAAGGGAAGGGATAAGAGGGATTTCCCAAATGGAAATGGAAACAGTCTGTAAATGGGAGATGGAGAACGTCTCATCCTGTTTTCAGCCAAAACCGACAAATGGTGTTTAATGGCAGTGTAATATCCCATACACATTTATTGGGCCACATATAAGCATAATAAATTTGTGTGTGCAATTAGGCCAGAGGATGCAGTTTTCATATGCAGCGATTATTGCCACATTGTAGCTTCCTGTTAAGTATTAATATTTAACATGGTATAATTTCATTGAAGAATAACTTACCTTCATATTTTTGCCATAATTCCTAAAGGTAAAAACAATTTTAAATCATCAAGTGAGATGTGGGAATGCATTTGCATCACTAAAAGGATCTGAGACAGGGCAAAAGCATGAGCAGTCAGCCAGGTTGTTAACACACCTCCAGGTTAGACAAAAATGAAAAAATGAAGGTCGGATTATCATCCAAACTTTCAGTTGTAAACATCCAACAGAATTTACAAGCCAACTTCTTGGTTCAGCTTTGTACTATAGTTGGGCACACACACACACACACACACACACACACACACACACACACCGTTTAGCTGAGCAATGGGGGAATATTACAAATATTTTAGTTATGCTCAATTAAAGTTAGATAATCTAACAAGATCAAAAGTCTACAGCCATGCATTTACCAAAAATGTCTTTCTTGCACAAAGCCAGGTCCATAAGGAAATGGTTTTCCCAGTTTGGTGTGGAAGAAATTGACTGGCCTGTGCACCTCGACCTCATTCGAACACGTTTGTGATGCAAGCTCGGTCTTATCCCCCAACATCAGCACTTGGCCACTAATGCTCTCGTAGATGAATGAGACCAAATCCCTGCAGCCAGGATCCAAAATCTGGTGGAAAGCCTTCCCAGAAAAATATTAACTACAGCAGCACATTATTGCAGATGGTTTCGGAGTGAATAGTTCAGCAATGACATATAGGTGTAATGGTGATTTGTCCACATGCTTTTAACCAGATGTGGTTTATTTTTGAAACAGTTCAGGTGAGCCACCACATTTATCCAGTGAGTCGTGATTTTCTCTTGCACAGTTTCTCATCTCCTGTGCATAAAACCATTAAAGGAAGGTAGGTACTTATAATTTTTTTCTTACAAACAATGCACAATCCTCATCATTCAAGTGTCCCTAAACATTTCTGTATTTTTTCAACATTGATATTTTCAGTATTATGTTGCCAAAAGGATTTTAGCTGATTATATACGCCGAACAGCATGGTGTCATCCCAACGTCCATACACTGTGACTTAGATATAGGCAAAACCTAATCATTTGGGTTGGAGGGGTTTGACATTCTCCTCTGTCTCTCTGGTGTAGCTGTCATATTTAGTTTCTGGTCCCTGTGGAGAGAAAATGGCAGCGGTGGAAAAAGAGAGGGAGGAATCTCTGAGGACCAAGCTGTCTGCTTGGGACCAGAGAGTGGCTGAGGCAGATAGTGTTACACTGCACCCGTGGGAGACAGGGAGATATGACCAGAGGGATGGAGGGATATGTGTGTGTGTCTGTGTGTGTGCACAGGGAAAAGGAGGGGGAAAAAAGCCAGATATATAGAGAAGAGAGAGAGACAATGCATAATGTGATAAGGTTTGAAAAAGGAAGAACCTAGTAGTACTGCGAAGTTGAAATTGTAAAATAGAAACATGTCATCTTTCGAAACGACACTGTCTTTGCAGTGTGGTGTCACTTTGGCAGAATCATGTAAGGAAATAGTTGTTTTATTCTATTTACCTGGATGTTTTGGACAGCTTGTTGGCCCTCTCCTACACTCCTCAAATCTTTTTCGAGTGCCAAACGGTTCCCATGCTCTCTCTCTCTCCATGTCTGCCTCCTCTTCTTAACAGAGTGGGTCTCAGTGTTGGTGTGAAGTGGCTTGTCTGAGGTACAAATGAATAGCATCACTCTTTCTCGACTGTGAAAAGACAGCGATGGAGTTAGACAGAGGGGAAGGTGGAAGAGAAGAGGAGAGACTCCAGGAGAAGAAGAGAGCGTGATGAGAGGAAAGATGCTTGAGAGAGCGGCTGAGTGGAAAGTTATAGGAAGGATTTGGATTTAGAGGAGACGAGGAGTGCTATTAAAATGATTAAAAGGACGGGAGGAGAGAGGGTCGAGAAATGTGAAAAGTATGAAGGGATGGGGGGAAGAGAGAAGAGAAAGAGGGTGGGGGCTGCAGCTCTTTCGCCATTTATTCACAATTTATTGTAACTTCAGTAAAAAGCTGAATATCTAACTGTAAAGTAAGTTATAATGTTAATTAAACTGGGCGAGAGTAACACCAATAAATGGTTGTTAAACGCTAAATCTGTCACTAGTATTTATTCATACAAGCTAAATAGTGCTGTAGGAAGGTAGTGGCAGCTTCATAGCCACTAGCAGGCTATTTTTGCATGAGTCAGTATCATTTGAGTTTTGAAATTCAGTGTTGTTTTTGCAGTTTAGTCTTTCAGTAATATGCACCAAAAAGGAACACAGTACGAGACAAAAAGTAGCCGCTAGCCAAGCTCAGTTGGCAACTATTAGTGACCACATCATGGTCTTTCTGTATAGTTTCAGTTTGAAACTTCAAACTTACTTCATAATTTGCTTCAATGTCCTATTGAAGTCTTGCGTATAACCTCCTGATTATTATATAAGTAAAAGTTTCCCCCATTTAGGTCTTCCACACGTTTGACTTTATCTATCAGAGATTTCTTTTGTTCTAGATTTTTTAGCAGTTACAGTAATCACTTTGTCCTGCATGCAGCTCGTTTTTTGAGCCACCAACCATTTCACATGTGGAGTTGCTGAGAGCTCTTTGACTCAACTGTGCTAACAGTGAGGTAAAAGAGCAGCGTGTTTTCAGACCAAAGTGTAACAGTTTAACATCTGGCTCGGACACATCTCCATGAGTTTAAAGTGTTTCAATTTGAGTGAAAGATTTGTGCATGTTCGAAGGCTTTTGGGCTCCAAATCATGAAAATACAGAGACAAGAAGAGAAAGGAAGAGGAGAAAAAAAAAATAACACAACACAAAGACACAAGAGTACAAGCTGTCACACAAACACTTCAGTCAGTATGTATGCTTCTAGCAAGCTACAGCTAACATCCATGCAGTCTGTGCTTTAGCTGTAAAAAGGGAATAAATACAGACATATAAAATATGCTCAAATAGTGGTCAAATGCTTGCTAATGAAGTGACATGGACCCTTCTGTCTTGGCATTAAGCTACATAGAGCTAGGTTTCTCTGTGGATTCATTATAAGAGTGATTAACATCGCAATCATTTGATTCAATGCTGATATAAAAAATCTTGGTAAGAGCTTTAAAAAATGGTGCTGGCCTATTGAATAATATGAATATGAATGAATAATATCTACATAGACACAAATGAAATGAAAAATAAGTTCAAAGTTGAAATTCACTAACTTCTATTTCTAATTCATCTGAACCACACGATTATGGTAATTGTGACATATGAATCCATCACTTTACTTGTCATGCCTGCTTATCTACCAAAAGTAATTCACAATTCTTGACCACAGTGGGAATGAATCATGAAACTCTATAAATATATCGCAAATTGTATTTATTCACCCACTGCTCTACTGTGGGCTCAGTCAATGAATGAGCTGATGTTGTGATGACAATTTTCATTTAGGCCTTTACATCTTTAAACTGCCCACATTTCAGTTTCCATCAACTTAAAAATAACAAGTTCAAATTAGCACTCGAATAAAAAGCAACACACATTTTAGAGTTACTGCTGACATATTTCAAGCGCTGCCGGCAAGTTTTTAGCAAATAAATGATAAAAGGACCCGTCATAGCATTAGAAACAGAAAGGAAGACACACATTCATTGACACACACGCACCCATCCGCCTCAGCTTGCCAGGCCCATGTGCACCGCGGAGAAGAGAGTGTCACACATGCGGAGAAAAATGCCTGTAATATCAGATTTGGCAGGATGAGAGGAGGAGGAGGAGGAGGAGGGAGTGAAAGAGAGAATGGGAAGGAGGAAGAAACAAGCCATTGTACCTCCGTCTTGAATGCTCTAAGAACATTGCGAGCCTCCGGAATGGACTGCATCTTCCCATCGGTGTAATAAGGGTTATGATTTTCCCTTCAGGGGGTGTGAAGTTTGACAACCTCCCGGAGTGAGAAATCTAACCAGTGGCTTCACAGCTACAGGATTCATTTTGTTTGTCTTCCTGTCATATTCTTTACCTCCCTCTCCCTCTCTCTCTCTCTCTCTCTCTGGAAGCTTTGACTCACTGTGCTACTGGGTCAATTCCTACTAATTGGGGTCAATGCAGAATCGAATTGTGCTCATATGGGCTAATTTATATGTCTATTTCAGTTGACAGGCAGGGGAATAGGATTTTTACTCTACTAATCCTTCTTGGGTTTTGTGTACTGCTAATATAGTGTGAACTGTCAGGTTTAAGCCCCTTCATTTTCTCTCCGGCGCGCTACTTTGCGATGCGGTCTCCTCTGTTACAGACAATGACAAAGAGAATTAGTGGTTTCTGACACTTTTTAAAAAGCCTATACATACAGCACTTTCTCCTCCTCTACCTCTTCTGTTTGCACTTTCCCTTTTTCTCTCTACCTCATTACACTTTCATAATCTTCCCTCTCCTCATGCGCGCGTAAACAAGCGCACACATTGGCTCGCCACATAATGTATAGGGTTTGTTTGGTGTGCGGCGGAGGCCATATGTTCTCTTTGCGGCTAAAGTTTCTCTTATCCTGCCTCTGCAGCAAAGTGAGAAGGGAGCTCGGGCCTATTGTAGCCCGACTCCCTGGAAGGGGTGAGGGAGAGGAGAGAGATGGATGGGAGGCAGGAGAGGAGAGAGATAAATTCTGACAGGGGGCCCTCCTATTGTCACCATGATTAGGAAATGAAGCAAACTAATTATAGCCTGCGTGTGTTTGTGCATCGTTGTCTATGTATTTGTGCCTCATCTCCCAGATGATACAGGCACAGCCTTCAATATAAGTCCTAACCAAAGTCATCGCCGCACAAAGTTTCCCTCCGTCAAAGTAGACGTCTAGCCGTGAGCGCTCCATTTACGCTGCAGTTGAAGCTTTTAGGCTGATGGTCTCGTTCAAAGCATGAGAGAGCTTCAAGAGATGCTTTATAACGTGACAGAAAAATACATTAAGGCCAAGCGATCACAGGACCAGAAGGTTGTGGGTGAATAATGTTTTCACATTTTACATCCACGCGCACTAAATACTGTATGTGTAGTTAAGTGTGTCGGTGTCACATTTTCTGCCTAATTGCCTGCTAAATAATTCATGAACCACAAATAGAATTAGTCATGAACTTTGTTTTGTTACCTTAATAGTTGTGAGTGTATGCTCGGCGGTGGAGCTTTAAAGGTCCCACTGTGTGCCATTTTAACATCAGTAAGTTATTAACATATAAATCTACAGAAGTGAGCATATTTATTGTAAACAAATAAGAACATCCTTAAGATGATTAGCGGCCTCTTTTAAAGTGCATTTAATATTTTTGCTTTATCATACAAAGGGCCATATTGCAGATGCAGCCCAGTATCTTAGAAATTATGTTCATATTGATCATTTCATTTTCTCATGATTTAAACCAAACGTTTACTGTCAATGTGGGAAATTTCCTCTATGGAGTGAGGCCCAACGGAAGAGTGTGGAGATCAGGGTGGTGGATGAGTGTGTAGATGGGTCTGATTTTCATTTCAGATGGGAGACCAGTTTGAGTCCCCTCACAGACCTCCAATTAACATGAGCCTTTTTATTACTTTCCCTAGCCTGGGTGTTTTAGTTGCCTAGCACTAATCATAGTTCAACCATAGTTTATTTGCCGTAAGCACATTCTCTCCCTAACTTTTCAGCTGAGCGGGAGCAACATTAGCATTCAGTTGGAGTCATGCTTCTGTCCACCTGATGAATGTGAGCTAACGTTCGCTCTTCCATTAACCCTGTTTCGTCTCTACCTACTCCTGAGAAAAATATCTGGCCCTGGACCTGCTAAATGCTCCACTGTGTCCTCGAGCTAGTCCCTAACTTTGTCTGTCTGCCCTTTAGTGCTGATTGGCTAATGTATAATGGATATTTAGAGCTTTTTATTGGGAAAAACGACTGCCAGCTAAGGCTGAAAATTACACTATGAGAGCGATGAGAGTGAACCAAAACAGTAAATTGCTGGCTAGAGAACTTAAACAACGAGCTGAAAGACATTATTAAGCTTTGTAGAGCTGAGGGGAACTGCAGAGTGGGGGAATAATCATCTCTGGATCTTTAATATTACACAGTCACTTGATCCATTGTTATTATAAAAATATCGATTATAGCCGCTTTAAATTCCCACAGTTTGGTTTTTGGTGAAAGGCTGGAAAGATTTCTGTCCTTTAGATGCCAGCGGCAGTAAGGGTAGTGCAGCGTGCAAAAGAGTGTAAGGGTAATGTGATCTTAATTTTCAGCCTCAGCACTAATAACAGCGCTGGTGTAAAGGCACAGGCTGCCACTCCTCTCAACTGTGCTTTCCTTGTTTACAATAATTACACCTAAGCGTTGCAATTCATTTGACAATAATATAATGATATGGAAAAATGCACCACCTAATTATACCAAATAAATTCAGTCAATAAATTAACTGTATGCTGTAACTGGGAGATGTGTAAGCACAGTGAACTGAGAGTTAGTCTGTCACCATCCCGGCAAACAGACTCAAAATTAAGAAATGAACGGTCAATTCGCAGTGGCGCTTTAGTAGCAGAGCCAGATGTCCATCGCCCACCTGCACTCTCAGTCTGTCTGTGTGTGTGTGTGTGTGTGTGTGTGTGTGTGTGTGTGTGTGTAAGAATATGGGTGTTAGCAATCGGAGCTCAAGGGTATTCGATGTCAGAGTGTTAGCGCTCTCCTGTGTGTCTGGGGAACGTGTGAGAGTGTTAAAGACAGCATCTAAATTCTACTGGGCTTACTCCTATTGATTATGGCCGTTTATGTGTGTGTGTGTGTGTGTGTGTGTGTGTGTGTGTGTGTGCGTGTGTGTGTGTGTGTGTGTGTGTGTGTGTGTGCGTGTGTGCATAAGTTGTTAGTGGAGTAGTGTGAGCGGATAAATGCATGCACCCATCTGTATCTCCTTCTGTGCGCCCAGGACCAGCTGAATATCTTATATTATGAGAAAGTAATACCTGACATGGCTGGATAATGAGCACTTTAACTGTATTTCTAATATCCCTTCTGCTCAATGCAGCCTTTGTTTGGGATCGTTAGCAGCATTTGTCAAAGTCCGTCTCATGTTAAGACAGTCTGCGGGCCTATTTGGACATAATCTAAATTTCTTCAATATTCCATCATCATGATTGCTCTTTAATTTTTTCCCCTCGCTCAGTTTACTTTGCCTCATTGGAAGCACCTGCCAGCTATTCACTTAAGGAGGGGGAATCCAAGCAGAGAATGACTCATCATTCTCTTATTAGCTAGCAGTGTGTGTGTGTGTGTGTGTGTGTGTGTGTGTGTGTTTGCACGAGTGAGGAAGAGAACAAGAGCTTTGTGATTTATGTCTATACTCACTGTCTCCCACTCTCAGATCTATGTGGGCCCTTGTCAACTCTCTCAACAGTTATGTGTGCACTTAAAATGTATATCTATAGCCATGCGTATGCGTGTGTGTGTATAGGGGTTTGCAGCCAGCTCCTCCAGCTGCACGCCAATGGCTTCCAGATGTCCATCTGTCTTAAGGTAGCCCACGTTGACAGGTGAACTCTGCACTGTCTGCGAGGGACGGCCGCCATCATTCATTCTCACTGCCCGCCTGGCAATCAACTGCGGCCACACACACTCTCACACACACATAAAAGTTGGACAAACAAGGGCCACATGCAAAAATCGGCACACACCCATGAAGTTATGCTTGTAAGCTAACACACTTGAGCACACACATGAATGTGCAGCAAACGCGCTGATGCACTCAATCGCAAATTTTCACCCGCATACGTGTGCTGTAAATGGACACCACCCCCTGAGATCCCCCTCTCTCTCCAGACATCCACATGATGGAGTTTTACTTCATCACTTGTAGAAATAGCTCGTCTTCTCTCCCCTCCCTTTTCCTGAGTCATAAACCCCTTTATGTGAGAATAAGTGAGCGCCAATGGAGACCAATTCATCAAACACATTTTAGTGGGCCTCTGCGGAGAGAAACAGCTAAAACCCCTCTTAAGAGTTATCAGTCTAGTTTTGGATATGGGACAAAACTCAAGGTGCTAAACATGAGTTATGGCTCACTACGCGACATTGTTTGAAATTTCACCAGCCTCAGGAGTGAGTAAAAAGAAATGGATGGCGCCCTGTTTTAAAGACACTAATTTTCTTTTCTTTTTTTATGGCGCTTCCTCGCTTGTTGAATTTATTTCGTGGCTTTTTTTTTATCAATGAGAGGAAGAGAAATCAAGCTTTAAATTGAAGCCGTGACTGTAAAAAAAAAAGCAGACAGACAGTGCATGAGAAAAAGAGAGAGCTATACTGTTCTTCAAAGCCAAAGCACAGTAGCTACAATTTTGGTAAAAGCAGAGTTATGACTGAAACTGAACTTTTAAATGTGACAAATTATTGATGTTTAATCTTGTTCTATCTGAGAGAAAAAAAAATGTAAAAATTGCAGCAACTGCAAATTCCAAACCAAAACCGAGGTAAACCACAGTACATATAGTTTCTGAACACAGATCGGTTTCTCTGAGTTTCACTGCAGTTATTGTGGTCTGTGACAATGGTTTCACAAAGTGTTCCTGAGTCCATGCAGTAATCTCCTTTATACAATCATGTGTTCACAAAGTGTTGAACCTCTCTCCATCCTTGCTTGTGAATGACTGAGTCTTTCCAGGATGAACCTTTCATACCCAATCATGATACTATCACCTGTTACCAATGAACCTGTTTACCTGTGGAATGATCCAAACAGGTGTTTTTGGATCAGTCCACAACTTTCACAGTCTTTTGTTGCTCCTGTCCCAACCTGTTTGAAACACGTCGCTGCCATCAAATTCAGAATAAGCAGATATTTACAAAAATCAATGAAGTTGATGAGGTCAGACATTTAATATATCGTCTTTATACTGTTTTCAATTGAGAATATGTCATTCTGTTTTATTTATGTTTGACACAGCACCCCAGCTTGTTTGTAATAATAGTTTGGATATTACTGTGTTAGCTACCTGGACAAGACAAGAGAGTACTGGCTTGTATGTTTTTGGGTTTACATGGAGCAGCTAGTACAACCATAATCAGATGTTACATTGCATACATGCAGTCCAAGTCATAATTAGAATTTTTAATTAAAATTATCCAGTTAAAATAAATATGTCGAGTCTTCTTAATCACTTAAACCTCACAAAATGATACTTGCAGATTGCTTTAATGTTTCTTAATTACTCATCTATTTCAACTTTTTAAACGTAAAGACAATAAAACAATTAGATACAGATATAATGTAATAAGAAATCAAATTAGAATTAGCTTTTCTCAGGAAGGAGACACTAAGGTTATAGTTACTGCTCTTTGCCTTTGCACTACCTGTATATCTTTATAAGCTAATACAAAGGCAGAGTGCAGCATTTGCATTTTTGGGGTCATAGGTCAAACAATTGGTTGTAATTTTTAAGCAATGAAAATTACTTACGGAATACTTGTTTAGAAAGCACATAACCACTGTACCTAAAGCATTTAGCAGAACAGTCAAAAAACTTTGAGGCCATTTTTGTCGTTTTCATTGTTAGCGTAGTTACTGTGGTTTGTCTTTGTAGGGACATATAGGGAAGGAGCGTGGTGGGGTGTTAGTGCTGAAAGAATACATCAGCAAGTGAGTGAATAGCCCGCCGAAAAGAAATAAGAGAAGGAGGGAATGAAAGAGAGATAGACATGGAAGAACATTAAGGAAATGAAAAAAGGAGTGTGGTTGACAAGCTCTATGTTCGCTATTCTGACACAAACCACAAGGAGAAGGCAGGCACACAGAGAAACACACACACACACTGGCAGGCGCTCATACTGGATCTGGAAAGAGCGGAACACATTTGGTCGGACGCACTTCCTTTGACAGACTCACACAGACACACAGCTTTCTGCACACGTGTAGGACTATGAGCGCATGTGTGTGTGTGTGTGTGTGTGTGTGTGCTGCGGCAGGCCTGTGTGTGGCAGTGTGTACCCCACAGTGGCAGATGCCGCCAGGCCCCAGCCAAATGATGGAGACGATAGCTAATTGCTCAATCAAGCAATCTAATCTGGCCAATCTCATTTTCAGTTTCGTCTCTCACCGCCCCCGCATACATTTACTGACCTATCTGCTCAGCAGCTGCCAGACCGAACCAAAATTCAAAAACAGGGAGCGACAGCACGAGGCAGAAGGGATTCACATACTGGAAATTGCATGATACGTAGTTTCATTTTGATATGGGGAGCACTAACAAAGACAGAGGTGCTTATTAATACTTTGTAATTCATATGTGTACATTTTTAATGTACATTTGTTTAATTAATGTGAAGTAATCACATTTTACTATGGGATTTATACATTTTGTTCTGCAGATGTGAAATATAAAAACAACAGCGTGTCTTTATACTGTGTTCTGGTTACTGAGGCCAGACCTCATTGTCAACAGGCTGACGTTTTAGAGACAGATATCTGAAAACGATCTATAAACTGTATCTATAAACTATCTTTTTGCATGGCTACCAGCAGGGACAAGGGAGAAAGTATGAGTGTTTTGGGATAACATGGGTGACTTGTTGAAGCTTTACTGTTCAACCTGGGCTGTTTTCATACAGTCAGTTTTTGACTGACAAAAGCCCAGTCCTTAGAGAAAAACAAAAAGCAGATGGCTCACCTTGTTTCTCTTAACAACAGATCCTTTTTTGTACTCCTGTTGCTATGTTGCAAATTCCCATTGCTTTACTTGCTAGAGATTCAAGATCACTTGACAGTATTTACCTCCCATGACCGATTTCTCCGCCGGCATTTCTCTATTTTTGTTTGTCTTGTGGGACCCCTGTGTTTTCCTTGCTGTGATTGGTTGGCTGAGGAAGAAGCAGTCGACCTCTCTCCTTGCGCTTTTTCTGGTAGGTTAAACATTTTTCACTTTTGCAAGCGATCGGCTCTGCCAAAAAAGCCGCCGGGTCCAGCGCCTTTCAAAGAACACCTTAAAGTTTCTTCCCTTTGCCCTTGGTCTAACCCTAACAGGCAGCAGCAGACATGAAAACACTAAAACTAGGAGTTTGTATGCATGAGTGAAGATGATTGACATGTGCTTTTACAATTCTTTGTGCTTCCTCTGATCAAGGAAAATGGTTATTAATTGCTGTGTTACATTATTTTAAACATTTAGAGGTTGAGTTGTATGAATAAATAAACAGCTATAATGGAAATGCTAAATGTTAACCTCCCCCACCTCCCAATATACACACACCGGCTCTGATAAAGTGTGTGTGAGACCCTCCTTGAATGCCAGGTCTCCCGGGTGTATCAGTGATATGGAGAAGGGCTATTAATTACCCTATTCCTGTTTGGTGTGTGTGCATTTGTGTGTGGTAAACTCCATATGGGTGGGGGAGATTGTGTGCGACCCTTCACATATCACCATATCACCCAGGCACCCCTCTCTTGTGACCTGGGTTAGAAGCTGTCACGCACATTAACCCAGCTCGCAGCAGATGTAAGGGGACTGTCACACACACACGGGACTCGCAAGTCTGGGCACACACAGCTCGCTTTACCACACAGGAATGCAACCAAGAACAGGAATATGCTGCATATATGTACAAAAAGACACATGTTCACACAAATGCATGCATCTACTGTACATACAGAGAATGAGAGCTAACAAGACAACGGGGAGACGTTAGTCAGTGGAATGATTGACCAACACATGTCTGGGTGTGTGTGTGTGTGGGAGAGAGGACCTGGTCACACAGAGCAGAGTGGAAGAGGACTATAATGAAGTAACACACTTGACAGAATCAAAGCTCAGTAGTCGACATAGAGATGGAGCATGAACATGCGAGTGAGAATATATGTGTGAGTTTGGTTATGTTTATTTGAGGATGTTGGCTTACGCATGAGGTTTATTTTGATGGGATTATATTTGATTATATTGCTATACAGTATTGAATCATGTGTAAGTCTGTGTGTTAGCTTTATGTGTGTGTGTGTGTGTGTGTGTGTGTGTGTGTGCGTGCAGGGACACCTGTCTGGGAATAACAGGGAGCAGAGCAGGGATGTGATCAGGAGATGAGTGTTTCCAAATGCCGTTCTGTCAGTGTGCTGGAGGGGCGGCATACAAATGACATGTGTTCAACTGTGGAGGACAAGGAGTCTGGGGGGAAATCATCGTAGGTGTGCGAGTGTGTGTGTGTGTGTGTGAGAGAGAGAAAGGGAGCATGTGTGTCCCCGGCCTCCCCTGTGCCAATCTGCAGTCATGATTGTGTTTGTGTATCACAAATTCATGCCAAATCTCTTTTTGCAGCCTATGCATCTGGTCCAATGTATTTCTCCCTTCTACACTATGTCTGCCTGCCAGAAAATACATTTTTGTTCCCCTGTTCTTCTGTGTGTTGGGCCTTTGAACACATTTTGTAGTGCAGCATGATGTCAATAAATGAGAGACTAAGTATGGAGCTTAATAAGTGCCAGGTCAAAGGTGTGTAATGTTAGGGTTGGATAGCATTTTATCAAATCTCTACTCACTTAAATCAAAATCTGTTCAGTTCCTTTGTCAAATCTATTTAGGTTCATCATTTACCATTGGTGAATGACTAAAGTTCTAAATGATTTAGCTGAAAGTCAGACTTAGTTAAGATCTGTAATCATATTTGAATGGCTGAGAAGGCAGAAACGTTACAGTTGTAAGTGGCTACAACCTGAAAATAAGATCTAAGCAGCACTGTTATGACATACTGCAAAAACTGAAGGTCCCCATTGAGAACTCTTAAGTTTATATTGTTGATGTAATATGTAGGAAAGCTGAAGTGACATTAAGTTGGTATGACGCGATCAGCGGGAGAAAACTCACGCAGTGCTGTTATGGAGAGGTTTCCTTCCCTGTAGTTAGTTACTAGTTCCTTACACAATTAATGTTAATTACTGTAACTACAGCAGACATAATCTAATTAATTTCGACTGGCAAAAGTGATGGATAAAACTAAGTCTGCTATGGAACTTGAATATTTTTGATATTTGCTAATAAAGAAGAGCAAGAAGGAATTTAAAAGAATGATAAGAATTATCTTCAGAGCTTAGCACATAAATCTGAAACTGATGAGATTTATTATCAGGACCATTCCTGCAGGACTAGACTAAAAATATGTAAAAATGACAACATAAAACATTGTCACAACAATGAATATAAACAACATAAACAGACTGATGATGACCGTCACACACTACAAAATAGGAAAGGCAATGTCTAGATGCACTAACAGGTATGATTGTCCAAAACCATCTAAAATAAAGTAAGAACAATACATTTGAGTGCTATTTTCCACATCCTTTACAACTGACTGACAAACAACAGTAATCATTTCAAGTCCTTCTGTACGTTGTTCTAAGAGGAGCATATAAAGATAATGTTTGACTGCTTACTGACAGCATTAAGCAGCAAATAAGAAACCAAAGCAGCTGGCAAAAACATACGTTTCTTTGATTTATATTAAAGGGTTAATCGTAGGGCAGCTGGGGTAATAAATGGGGCAATAAAAGGTTCAAGAATCAAAGCACAGGATTGGAATCGCTCCCACTGATTGACAGGTCTTTTACGTCAGATAGTGAACAAATTTGATTGTGTTTTCTGATGCTGGGAGAGACAAATGTTGAGAACCACACAAAATAATTCAGCAACCTTCAATGATAGGTGTAATTTTACCTTTAGTCAGAAAGACTCCTGATTGGACCTCTAATCTATTTGGAAAACCAAACTTGCATTTTGTTCGCAACTTAAACGTTTTCTGTTCTGTTGCAAAAGAATGAGAAAATTTCCCAACTTAACAGCTTTGTGAAACCTTTAAAATCCATCAAACAAACTGCTCTCAGGCTAAAAGGTTGGCATTTTAGAGACACAAGCTTCTTACCCGACTGCAACAATTAGCAAAAGTGCTCCCCATTTGCATTTATGTTGCTCTGCATAAAAGGAGAATAATTTTGTGATACACTTTAACAGTTTATTGCCGAAGCCCGGCCGGTAATCGCCAGGTTTCATGTTGTGTTTAATAGAAGTAATAAGAGTCTGATAGTGAACAACCTTTACATGGATTCACCTTCCATCATCATCATGTGGTGGCAGCTGCTGAAAGATGAGCTTGTGTTTTGGTTGGTGTCTTGACGTGTCACATGAAATAGATTTACTGTATGAACGTCCGGGCTCAGTGGATAAGGTTACTGTGAACGGCGGCTATCGATTCGCACTTTATTTGCTTATGCCTGACGTGGGATCAGTGTGGGGAGTGACATTTGATAAGCAGCCGCTCTGAAGTCATCGGAGACGTTTGTTTTTCTTGGCTTCGTATCTCTTCTGAAACGCATTAAATCATAGAAATGAGGTTCCACTGACGTTAGTGTCTTCCCTTGTGTGCGCTTGTCTTGATAGTTACATATAGGCTACTGTATATACACTTCTAACCAAGTCCTCTGTAATGTTTGATTTTTGATTTGCTGCACACTTGACAGTCTCTAAAGTTTGTAGAGACTGTATTTCTATGGTGATAGGAGAACGGCCAAACTAATGCATTTCATAAAATACACTGCAAATGAGTAAATGTGTAAAAAGCAAAAATTCATACAAAAAGGGACTCTTTCCTATTTAGTCTCATAGCTGCTACTAAGATTTAATTCTGCAGAACAGAGGTTAGTAGGCAGACTGCTTCATCACATCTGATCTCTAGTGTTGGTGCAGCAGTTTCAAACAGAATAGTAGGACTTCAGTGATTGAGGAGTAAAGCGCGTGAAGCATTCTCTCTGTCTTGGCAGCAGTGGTGTTTCTGAGGATGAGTGTGTGTGGACCTCCACGGCTTCCTTCAGTTATCTCCTCACAGCTACTGCAGGACACATGTTCCTTCGCAAACCAGCTCAGCTCTCTGTTTGCTGCATCCACTGCTCACACACCCCTCCTCTACTGCATGTCTGCAAGATAGTCATTAGGCAAAGGAAGGAGGGAAGACACCCCTCAAAGCCCCGAAGGGTGTGCTTCCAAATTACCCCAAACCCCCTGAATTAAAGGGGAAAGTTAAGAGCACAGATCCAGTGCAGCACTGCCACCAGCACAGTTCAGTATGACTCACAGACACACGCCGCGTGATAATTCCATAACTACATTCAACAGTTTCAGGTCTCTTTATTATCAAAGAGATGTGATCACATCTTTCCTGACGTCAAAAGTTAAATAAGCCTGACCTAATAAGCAGCTCAGTAAACCTCATGTTTTCCAAATCACTGTGTAAAACGTGATCACATCATTCCTATTTTAACATCTTTACACTGGCTCACAGCACGTTTTACAATTGATTGTAAGATTTTACTAATAACTTTTAAATTATCAGTAAATCCTTAACCTCTTAGTACTGTATTCACTGGTATGTGCTTTGTCTTTTGTTCCTCGTTTTACTTTTTTTTGTTTTTATCTGTGTTCTTGTTTTTGATCTGTTTTTATCTCTTTTCTATTCAATCATGATGATTTTTTGACTTATCTGTTTTATTTTGCTGCCATTGTGAAGTACTTTGTATATGTAATAATAATAATAATAATAATAATAATCAGCTAAACACAATGGTAAATATCTCTCTGAATGGAGACTTGTTCAACTTCATATATTTCCATATTGACCCTTGAAGTCACATCCCCTTGAGTCATATCAAATTCAAAATGCACCACAGCAGATCTTTGTTTCTCTCTTTCTCTCTATAGGCCTATTCTGTATATGCATATCTATTATTGTTGAGGAAAGCTAGGAATAACACTCATGTCTCAGCTTTATACCCTAAGTGTTAAATCAACAAGACCTAACTGTTAGCACTACTGTATACATCCAGGGGCCTGCTCTGCGCATTTGTAAAGGGAAGTCGGGGTGATGAGGGCGTGTGTGTGTGTCGTGAATATGTGTCAGCGCGGCAGGAAATACCACACTTCGCTGGCAATGAGTGCTGCTGATGGCTTGTTTGCCCGTTGTGTGTGTATGTGCGCACTTAAGGCTCATGTATGTGCATATTAAAGTTTGTCAGTGCGAATGTGCCTTTCCCATGCATGTGTGAGAATAACTGTGTGTCCATGTGTGTGTGTATACGTTCCTCCTCAGACAGCTGGCTGATCTCGCTTGTCACACACACTGTTCCCTGGTAAATACAAGTTTGAAGATGATTGATTATGGCGGCCTATTTCTCATGAATCAGGGTCTGTTTGTGTGTGGTACACAAGGCAACGAGCAGCACGACGCTCCCATATTCTCAGCCACATATGGTGAAACCCCATGACACATTACAGCCATTCACATCCCATAAAAATCACTGTTGGCATACAGTACTTAAATTAATATCACTCTTACTCTAACTTAAGGGAAGGAAATAATCGGAAACATTTTCTTGTAAACAGATATTTTTGCTTCTCTGCCATTGATTGACTTCATAAAAGCTTTTATATTTCTATTCTTAAGACTCTGAACCTGGTGGTGTGTTTTCTATTAAGGCTTTGTCTCAATGAAAAAGAAAATGATCAAAGATTTCCAGTTTCACTTTTCAGTTGTCTTTAACTTTTTTTCATTGTTGATGGACCTTGTTCTAGGAAACTTATGAACAATGTCTCTATAGAAAAACCTCATTACTCATACCACATTTAACATAATTTCACACCTTTATGAGCATGTGTCTCTGTGCTCCATTCTTATCTGTTTTACAAACTGAAAACCCTGTATTACGTCGTCAACTGCATCTAATGATTGGTGGCCTATGTGTTACCTGCTTATTTCTGATGGCTAGATAAAATAATAAGCCAAGCTTCACATATTACGTTTATTACAGATGTACTGTACTGAGCCACAGTAGCATCTCTTTCTGTATTTAACATGAAATCTCCCTCGATCATGGTCTTGCCTTGTACGTTTGAAAAACATTCTACTCCTGTCAGCATCACACGCCTCCATCAGTCTCTCTTGTCTCCTTTCATCTTCTTCCCCCTCCGTCTGTGTTTGTCCTTCCATCCCACCGACAGCATCACTCTATAACTTCCTGGCTGAACCTTGACCTCCGCCCATTTTGTCGCCGACAGAAGCCAGGCCTCGCTGTCATCTCCATCAGTGAGCACCCCAGCAGACGCGCAAGCACAATGTAGAGTCGTGAAAAATACATCCACAGCATTTCCTGCCAGCCTCCAGCAAGCATATCAGTAAAGAGACCTAAAATAGCCCATAAAAAACACACACAGCCTAATTGCCATTTTACGTAAAGGCACAGGTCACACAAACAAGTTGTCGTCTAATCTGGTGAAATACTTTTACACTGATAGATTTCATCAGTTATTTTGTGATGACATGTTCCAGTGTTTTTATATGTGCCCACTTTCCTTCAACATGCCTTCTCTTGCTTTCCTACAACCCCCCGAGAGAGTAATAGCAATAGTGTAGTAAGGGCAAGTTGCTCCAGTCAAAGGCTCCTTCCCTGTACTTTAAATGCAACATGTCTTGTGGTGCTGAAATGTGTAATACGGTCTCTGCAACAGTTGCTTTCTCCCTCTGGGATTGTTGAACCTTAGCTAAAAATGGCTTCTTTTCAAGGTGGCAATTACTCCCGGACTCTAAGAAAATAACACCACAAACAGACTTTTGACTGTTGCTGTTGCACCTGAAAATTCCCGGTCATTACCATTTTATTCTTTGGCGATGCCTACATTACATGCAAAAATCAAAACTAACCCACAGATGCAGAGATGCACTGTAAAAAGCTTTTGTTGTCTTCCTTAATCTTAATTAGAATGTTAAGGCCATTTATCCACATCCTGTTTTTATTGAATTGGTCAGACTAATCATGAGAAGAACTCCTGTGTGTTCTTCCTGCCTACCTCAAGTGAGTAATGATTTGTCTGCTGTGCTTCTTCCTCATAGAAAGCCCTTGTTTATGAACCCTGGCTGATATATAATTCTAAGCTGTAATATGGTGCATGCCTATGTAAGAACCAGTTTACATAATAACTGTCATGGACCAAACCTGTCTCCTATAAATGATGTTTATAGACTAATAATACATTTTGTTGGAAAGGGTAATTACTGCATGGATTATGTTCACTGGCAGTAGGATGGGGCTTCTCATCCTGCATCCCATGTGCAGGTAGGGTTTAGGCTATCAAACACTTTTGATTAAAGAGCAACTTAACAGGTGAGAACCTTGCTTTTGCTGACCTTCAGTGGTGTAACCTTTTAACCTTGTAGTGCTGTATAAATGTACTGCAGGGTGTGTCAGCACACTGTTGGGTGTGGTATCAGGTACTAGGTGCTGTTCAGCCTGATGTCATGTTTCTCTTTAACTTTAGTAAAAGATGGTGGTGTTTGTTAAATACGAAAAAAAAAAAAGCAAAAAAATGTCTTGTGTTACTGTTTTGCTTTTTCAATATTGAACCAAGATGCTGATTTGCTTTGGGCTGCCATCAGTATGAACATTGTGGGACTACAGATGCTTTCATTAAAAAGTTTCCTCGGGGCTGTACTGCTGGCTCGGTGCTTGAGATGCATATAGTCCGGCCACAATATCCCTCATTTGGTTCTAGTCGAGGACCAACTCTTGTTGCATGTTTCCAGACAAATATGAACCAAAAAGACAAAATAATGCACTATGTTCTTGTTTCCTCTCTACTTCTCCAAACTGCAGATTAATAAAAAAAATGAAAAATGTAGTTAATGTATGGATGAAAAACATAATCCAAAATGTATTTGCTGTTACAAATTAGCCCTATATGAACTTTTTGGAATTTTCAAAAACAGGGTGGCATAGGCAGATGAATGGATCAATATGTTATATTACAAATTTGGTCACAATGTCATTTGCAGCTGCATTTGTTTTGTCACTGAATAATCCATGTTCAGGCATTTCTAAATCGAAACACACATCCTAATTGCAAAAACACAGACTATATTAAGAACAGGAGGAGCAAAATCCGAATTCTTCTTTCGCTGATATCAGCCTGCCTCTGTGATGGAAATAACATCCCATCATAAACTTTCAGAAGATTTATGTTCATATTACAGTAAAATGTTTTTTATATGACAACCAGCATTACAATATGCTTTCATGCTGCAGAACATAACAAGGGAATGCATGATAGAAAAGTTGTGATTGCAGGATAAGAAAGCTTATATCTACATAAATACAGTAAATTTAGCTACATTTTCTACAGTAAATTGTAACATAACCAAAACAGCCAGCCTAACAACCCGGTGGCAGTCTGTATACTGATTTAAATATTTTTAACAAATGCAGTGTAAAAATTTTGAATTTTCCTTCAATATTTTAGTTTACTTATTCCAACAAGAAAAATGTGATGCCTCAGCTAACAAGCAATATCTTTCCCCTCTGATACTGAAACAGATCCCAGTGCTACCAGAAAATCATTCTGCAAAAGACAAAAAGATTGTAAATATCTGTTGCACACATTTGCCAACCCTCCTGCTTTTCCCCTTATGTTAACATGTTCCCCCACAGCACGTTATCATTTCTCTTGTTAACACTAGAAGAAATCTCAGAGGTAGTTAATCTTTGCACCAGCTGTTTGGACAGGCCTCAGCCCTCACTGGACCTCCTACTGGACACCAGACTGCATTAATACAAGAAAATGTCTAGGAAATGTCAAGTCCAGACAATAGTGCTGCAGGAACCTCAGTATGTGTGTATTAGTGTGCACATACACACATCAACGCATAGGAATGGAAAGCCAAAAGCTCGCAACCACTAAGCTGTAGTAAAAGTGGACGCACTCGCTCCTCAAAGCCAAAATAATACAGTTAGTCATGAAAGTGTGCTGAATTGTTAATGATTGGATCAGGAAACATGCCATCTCCCCAAATCAGGCCTTCTTGATTGCACAGAGGAAGGACAATCAGACCCAGGCTCTGCAGCCCCCTGCCACCAGCAGCAGCGTGCATCCTGAAGCACTCCGTCATATCCCAGTAAGGGCAGACTGGCAGATGAAAACCAAGAGCGCTCACTTTCCAAGGACTGTCAGATAATAATCTGAGTTGGCAGCCGGGTGGCATGAGGAATAAGCCAACGAACTGGAGTCAAGTGTTCCAGTTTGGAGAGACATGAAGTGACTCCTCAGTGCACCAGGCTTCTCCGTGCTCTCGTTTCTTTTTTACGCTCCCTTCCCTCACGCTCTAAACTTGACACATATATACGCACATAGGCGAGTTCACGCGCAGTGACACATGCAAATCGTAAGCACTCACAGTTGTGGATTTCAATACCTTAAAGCAGAGACAGGCGAACGTCTGAAAAGAGTTGAGAGATTGATCTGCTGCCATGTATGTATGAGCAAGACCGGGAAGCACCAAGGGCTCCAATTTGGAGAGACATAAAGTATAAACTCCTCCATACAAGATACTTTTTCCCTCTCTTTCTCGCTCCATCGCCATCTGCTTCACTAAACAGACATTCTTGCCCACACATAGCAAGAAAAACAGCATTTTAGACACTAAAGAGAAACTGTGTGCCTGTTTTTCTGTCCTTGTGAGGCATTTTATTAACTCTTCTGACTCTCTTCATCTGGTTTAACCTTACTTCCTCCTCATAAGTGGTGTCCTGTATGTGTACGTATGCGTCTGTGTGTGCTTCTTATAGGGGCATAGGTTGACATGTATTGCTATAAAAACTGCTTATGCCCTTTAAATAGAGTGTTTTATGTTTCACCGTGTCAGGGTCAGGACGCACAGAATTACGGGCTGTCGCTACAACATATCATGTGTGTGCGTATGTGTGTGTGCAGGGAAGGCGACAGGGTTGTGGATAGTAGGAATATTTGCTGATGATGCTGATCATGAGGCTGGATTGTGGACTGAGAGAAAGTCTGGCAGGGAGTGTTAACTGAAAGAGAATAAAAAAAAAAATAGAGAAAGAGAGAGGGGCTTGCATAATTGGAGTCAGGAACATCTCCTGTCTGCACCTCACTGTCTGTTCATCCATCTGTCGGTGCTGCATCCAATCAGCCGCTTCCTCAGCTCGGCACCGCGTCCAATCAAAGGGCCAGTCATCTCCCGTCTGGACGTGCAGTCCTTACCCTGGATGTAAAAAAAAAGAAGAGAGCCAGACTGTAATCATATAGGTGTTTTGGGGGTTGGCCTGCAGTCACACACATGCTATACACTTAACACTGAAGAGTGAGTGAAGCATGGACGAACAGCCTGTGATTGCCCATCAGGAAATAGTGCTGTGGTGCAGTCTTAACATTTCAGACTGAGCTCTTTCTTTTCTGGTTTCCTCCCTCTCTATAGCTCATTTAGGGTTTTATGGCAGAATTACCCCATGTTATTGGGGAGCTTTTGTTGTGGCACACTGCTTTACAGAGTCGTAACAAGCGAGCTGAACAAAATCTTTTTCATCTTCATGTCTGTCTTGAAGTTTTGTGGAGTTGTTTCATTGATTAAACAATACATTAAATATTTTATGCTCTTGTCGTGTTTTTTTTAAAAGCTCTGTTAAAATGTTTCCCTTTAGCTACAGGCCAGACCGAAATTGCTGCACCATATGGGTCGTTTTTGAATGCTTGTGCTTCAGTTTGCGTCTTGTGCCTTGAAGTACATTTTGTCTTCAGTTGAAGGTTGAATTTGTATTTTATGTAACTACTGTAATAACTACCACAGTGCATGTTTGAAAAAGGTTCAATAAGCCCCTTTTTTGATTACCATAATAATACTGGCATTGTATGTGCTAATTTCCATTAGTGCAATTTTTTTTTTTATTATTATCTGATAATAATAACCAGGCCAAATGCTAATAATGCATTATTGCATTTGGAGAAAGTAAATAAAGTAACAAGAATAAAAAGAAACAAAAGTGCATAGAGAACAATGTACATTACACATACACATTTGTACATTGATCAGTCAAACACTACTAGCTGAGTAACATACAGCAGCTAAAGAGATAGATATTTTCCTCAAGAGTTGGTGGAGACCAAAACAGAGCTAAAAGGAGAGTGAATATTGGACTTACATTTAACAGGTGGACAGAAACAAAACTTCAAATCAAACTGTTGTTCTGTGGCTGCTGAATTTACAGCTTTTTGCACTGGCTCAAAGTGATCAACAAATCAAGTAATGCAGGCTTTAACAATATACCTAAAACATACTTAAAAGGAGTGATAGTGCCTCTTTATTTAAAGAAATTTGCCGTGTGTGGTTCTTCTTTACATCCCAGCCTGTAGTAAACCACTCTGTGTTCTTCCATGCCTCTTATGCCCCCCTTTGAAAACTGAATTAAAACTCTGTTCGAACTTTGAAATTAAATATGGTGACAGACTGAGTCAGAGTGAGAAAAAAAGAGAAAAAAAACAGGGAAAAAAATCACAGCAGAGGAAGCATGATGACAGCGCAAATGAGAAGAGAAGTAGAAGGAGGGCGTAATAGATTAATAATGTGGCTGGTTGGCCCTGAGGCTGGGAGAGAGAATGAAGAAAAAGAGACAAACACAGACAGAGAGACAGGGAGATACGGGATGAGAAAAAAAAAGTGTGAAACACAAGTGAAGGGAGGAAAAGAAATCGAGAGAAAAGACATGAGTAGTGTTTCCATCATTTCCCTCTCGTTCACGCTCCAGCGCAGGCCCGGGCCTCCGACAGGGTGACTCGGCGGCGGTGAAAACACCCACTCCCACAATCAATGGCAAAGGAAAACAGCCCTGCCAATTTGTTACCTGACTCGCAGCGGCAACTCGTAGCCCTGCTTTAGTGCACGCTGCAAACTGCCTTTTAACAAGCCCGCAGGGTGATGAAGTGAGAAGTGTGTGTGTGGCTGCGCTGGCGTACAGTGTGTGTGTGATGGTTAATGCATGTGAGTCTGTGTTTTGTCCGTGTGTGTGTGCATCTGATTCTGCTTGGTTATTTTCTATTAGATACAAGCGGAACACACATAGCACAGTATATCACTATGTTCGTCACAAATGTGGGTGTGTGTGTGCCCGTGCATGTGTTTAAATGTGTGCCTGTGTGAATATGTGTGTGTGTGTCTCTCTCTTGTCTCGTTTCTCTCTAATTGCCCTGACTTGTCTTAAGGGAATCTGATAGTTGACCCTGTTGGCCATTTAATGTTGCTGATCCCTTTACACTTCCTGGAGCTGCTACAATAACCCATTGAACTTCATCTCTCTCTCTCTCTCTCTCTCTCTCTCTCTCACACACACACACACTCACACACACACTCTTTAAGATCCCACTCATTCCTGACAAAAAAAAAAGAAGTTGTACAGAAGGTTTGAGATCTTTATCTGCACTTCAAATGAAATGTTTAAACTTGTACGTAGGAGGGCGATTTGAGGGATGAGCAGATAAGCGAGAGGTGGAACAAAGGAGAAAGGGAGGATGATGAGGAGGAGGAAAGGAAGAAGGAGAGCAAACTCTCCATCTTCCACATTACTCATGAGTGAAATATGCGTTGGCTGGCGTGAGAGAGGTAGGGAGCTAACGAGGCGAATCACTGAGCGGTGCCAACACTCTGCCTTTTAGTGCAGATGAAATTAAATTACTCCCCTGTCTCTTTTTTTGCCTCCGCTCTTTTTTTCTTCTGCCTGTAATAGCACTCGTATTGTGAGCGTATAAACTTCGGCATTGACGCGACAAACTCGGCCAGTGTCTTGTATTTCGATCCTTCTCACTCCAAGGCAGTAAACCTGAGATGATGCTTTGTTCTACTTTCTCTTTCTTACGTTCTTTCTTTCTTTTGTCCTCTTTAGGGCTAAGTAGTGCTGCTGGCAGCTCTTAAGTTGTGTCTGCCAAGAAGTAGACAGTGTTTTGATGTTTTTTAAGGACGGCTATAAAAGTTTTCTTTTTCCAGGTATGAAATGAATACCCCACAACCCTGTAGCAAAGGGTCGGTAATTTTTTTTTTTTTTTCACCAGTCATGTCTGGGGAAAGTTTGTATCTCCACAGCCCATTCACTTCAATCAGTGTGCAAGTAACACGACTTTATTGCATGCAGTGCATTTGTCAAGTGAAATTTTGCATGCAGATGATACACCAGTCCTTCCCATTAACTTCTGTGCTGTCCATCCAAATACCACAACAAATGTCAGGTGACATAGTATAAAGAGCAAGAAAGTCCACGTAGGGTAGAACTTTGGGTTGATGGATGGATCAGACACATGTCTGTCCCATGTGAAACCAAACCAAAAGTTAACTTGTTTTAACTTATGTCTTTAAGTTTATGAATTAAACGTAATGTATTTCCGTATTAACCTATTTCACTTCACGTATGTAACTTAAGATAACGTACTTATTTTAACCCAAACCACGATCTTTTCCTAAACCTAAACAAGTAGTTTTGTGGCCTAAACCTCACCAAACTGCGACTATTTCAGAACCACGTTTGTTTTTGTTACCATGACGATCACCTGACCATGAATTACAAAAAAGGTCACCTGACTATGGATCTCCTCTCCACAGAAGTGAATATGAAGGACTCACGTATTACCTGCACACAATTTGAAAGCGTAAAGTTGTGTTACTTGTATGCAGGTTGATGAGACTGGGTTCATCTCCGACATTTAAACTTTGCAAGACTAAAGAAAAACATTTTTTAATGAACAATTACACATTTTTGACATAATTGAACGGATTCTGAAAGATTTCGTAATATTCTTAGTCGAAACAGCAACAAGTAATTCTTATAGGATTAATTAGGCATTTTTAATCCCAATTAGAGGATTGATACCACCGTCATGTCTGGACAGCCAATATGAAGCTAGCCTGCAGCCTGTTAGCTTAGCATAAAGACTGGAACCAGGGAAACAGCTAGCCTGGCTCTCATCAAGGTAATATCCACCTAGCAGCAACTCTAAAGCTCACTCCTCTGCACCCTATATCTAATTTGAGAATATTTCATATTACATAAATGATTCCATTTCGTTATCTTTACAGATTAAATAAACAATTAGCATTAAACTTAGCTCAGGATAATGACCAAAAAGGGGAAGCTAGCCGTGCTCTATCTGAAGATTACAGAATCCACCTACCAGCACTTCTAAGGTTTCCCAAAATACTGAACTACCCCTAGTCAAAATTAATGCTTTGCTGTTTATTGTCAGAATTGGAATTACGGATTTCTCATGACAGCAGTGACATGTTAGCTCTACATTCACAGCCAGACACACACATTTACACACATACCCACATCCCTCCAAATATACACACATACAGTATAATTACACATGTCGTCCATTGTTCCAGCCAGATGCTGATAACCACAAGAGCACTATTTGTGGAGAACAGTCTGAAACACTTTTGCCCATACATTTCCTGCAGATTGAGCTGCAATCAGCACAGCAAAAACAAACAGCCCCTGTGGAGCATTAGGACTGTTTGCATTTGTCTGGCCACCTTTCTTCTTTTGCTTTTTCCCTTTTCACTTAACTCCTATAAAATGTTATATATGTCTACTGTCTGTGTGGTCACATCCTGTTGGCTCAGACGTTTCACCGATCGCTGATGAAGAATATGCTTTGGAGCAGCAGTTTGTGAGCGGGCCAGGTGAGGGGT
The DNA here is from genome assembly GCA_025331565.1 of Holacanthus passer. Taxonomy (NCBI): domain Eukaryota; kingdom Metazoa; phylum Chordata; class Actinopteri; family Pomacanthidae; genus Holacanthus; species Holacanthus passer. The sequence continues at coordinate 1,734,267 of JAFREQ010000038.1, forward strand.
CAGCTCCAATAACAGCAGCAGGGGAAGGAATGAATAAAGCAGCAGGCCTGCGAGGAAACTCAGAGGGCTGTTATCGTTCTTTGTGGCCGCCCACCATTTTACCGAAGGGACATTTTCTTTTCAAAATGTCGGCCCAAAAATTCTCTCAGCATTTGCACATTCACGAGAACTCAATGCTGGCAAATCTTTTCATCAATGTTGCCAGTTCATGTAAACGAGCAAACGTTTTCAATTCATGTAATGCATTTGGGCTCAGAGGAGAGTCTGCTGGTATCGGACTTGATTCTGAGTGGACTTGATTGACACGGGCTGAGTGAGTTGGCCCCCGTGTGCAGGTCCTGGAGCCTTTTTCTGCTGGCGTGCTTGTGGCTCCGAGTGGCTGGTAAGTAGTGATTACTGGACTTGGCCTGAGCAGCAGCTGTAGTAGAGTGAAATGTGGCAATGTGGCCCTGGAGAACCCACACTTAATGGCATCAGGAAACACCGCCCAGGTTCACCCACAGCACAGCGTCTGGAGCGTGTGTGTGGGTGTAACAGGGAGAAAAGAGAGAGAGAGGGGAAAGTGGCTGAAAATAGGGGAGGAGGAAGCAACCATGTGTGTGTTTGGACATGTTAGGACTATGAGGACGTTAAACTGTGCTTAATACATACATATCTAAATGTTTCACTGTGTTTAAAAATAGGTGCCAGGAAAAGAGTATAAGGTGTGTGTGAATATGCCACTGTAAAAAAAACAGATGATGAGGATTAGTCTGGTTATCATTATATTGTTATATTACATATTATATTTAGGTCTTTTATCAGTTTTGATTTCATTGCTATTAGTTAGGGTAACTTTTAACTCGACAAAGTAATTGCTGAGGCCTGGAAACACTGTGGAGTTTTCCTGAAAACCTGTGTATCCTGTTGAATGCATTTTTTACTCAGAAAACTAATCTGTTGTTTTTAATATTTCAAATATTGCATTGTTTGTATCGGTGTTTGCTCACTATTAATCTTCTTCCTTGCCTTTGCCGGCACATTACTACGCTTCTATGCATGTTACCGCCAAAATTTGTCAAAGACTGAAGTAGTGATAAGCCATTAGCAAGAATGTGTATTGTGTGAGCTGTTTGATTGCATGTGTGCGCTTTTTTCGTGTGTGTGCATGATACAAACAAAGGGGGACCCACTCATAAAAACATGGCTCCATAGCACTACTAGTGGCCAAATACTCCACGGGGTACCATTAAACTTTAAATTGACAGAGAAAGAGTAAGAAAAAGACATTTAGGAGTGAGTTTTAACATTAATATGACCATTATTGTGTGCAATGTGCATAGCAGCATTACACACTTAAATCAGGGTGTGTGTGTGTGTGTGTGTGAGTGTAATGTGACGACTCATATACACTTGTGAATAAAAAAGTTTCTGAAAAACAAGGTGCCATGCAATTACCATGAAGCGTGTTCTTAAGTGCTAATGTGACCACATTATACACACTCAGCCAGACACAGTGAAACCAGTGTGTGTGTTCGAGATGTGGGCAGTGAGTGACTTTGCGTGTCTGGAGCTGTCATTCCCTCTAAGACATCTAAGACTGTCTGGCTTTTTAATGAACAAAAAGAAACACTTAAAAAGCAATATGAGCAAGCAATTACCATTAACAAAATATAATCCTAATGGTTTTGGGCTTCATTCCATGTCACAAGTGTTTTATAGTGCTTATTTCTTTCTGTTTTTTTTAATCAGTGCCCATTTTTCCACCCCTGCTGATTTTTTTTTTTTTTTTTTTAGCCCATGTCCTCCTTGCCTCACTCATTCTGACGGCCCAAAGCCAGAGAAGGGCCTTGGGTAAGCATTATCTGTATTGCTGTAAAGCAGATGCACTGCCAGCAAAAAACCAAGCGCCAGCATGAGCAAGGGGGGAAAAAAATGAATGAGGGGGACAGAGCATCCTCCTTCCATCCCTCCCTCTTTTCTCCACCTGTCTCGCAGCGTCTGTCGGAGCAGGCCTCAGGGAGTGTTGAGGCAGAGGAGTAGGAGGAGGAGGAGTGTTTTCTTTTCAGGGAAGGAAAGAGGATCGATATCTCTCGTAATCGTCCTCTCCACGTTGACATTTCTCTGCCTCTCCTCTGAGGCTGTTTAAGCGTCGGATGAATAAAGCTGTCACGGCCCATTCCACCCCTCGTCCTCTAAAACCCCTGCATCCCTGGCAGCCAGCCCTCGCCTCCCTCCATCATCCGGCCGCGCCATTGGCTTGGGCGGCCTCAGATGGTGACTAATGGCGCTCTGCAATTGGTTGAAGGCGATGTGAGGGCTGATGGATTGCTTCTGTTGATTGGCCCCAGCTAATTAGAGACCTTTTGAGACGGGTTGATGGATGGGTTAGCGCCGCCCAGTTCCCTCCCTTCTGCCCTTGGTTTTGAGCTGCTCCAAGTGATTTGTCTCAGGATGTTTTCTGGTTGTGTTAGCCACTAATTAAAACTACCTAATCAAATGATCAACATTGGCATGTCTGGGGGGAAATTGTACCACAGTATCTTTGCTCTTCAGGCTCTTCCAAGCAGCTAAACAACATAAAACATTAATTGGATTAATTCTGATGCAGTGTTATGCAGTAACTGCCGGCGCCATCTGCCCTGTCTGTGGTCTCTGAGGTTCTATCTGTCAGACACACAACCTTTGATATTATAAAGTTATTGAATCTATTACTTATAATGATTTGTGCCTTTGCAATTATAAGGTACACTATCATCATCATCATGTGTCTGCTGCAGTCGACAAGTTAGACACACATAATCTCTAAATGCTGTTTCAAACCCCCCTCCATACTGCAAAGAGTAAAACTCCTGCTATTAAGGCTGGCTATTGCAAACCCACATATATTTTAAGCATCAGCTGAAATGTGTCTGTAGCACACACTGACAATCTCAAAGAGTCAAGTACTAAAAGTTGTTATTGAATAGTTTGTCAGATTCAGAAGTCTTCTTTACTGATTCTTTGATCAGATATTTGATGATTTAAATCAGGAAACATACAGAACTTTTGATTGCATTTCATATAGGCAACGTTTTATTTATAACACTAAGCATTGACCAGTTTGATATATTTTGCTAAATGAAAATTACCCAATATAGGGTAAGGTATCAATATAGGGAGTGATATAGATACCCAGCCCTTGTTCTTAATGTTCGTAATATGTTCTTAAACGTATCTGGATTCAGTCTATAAAATATCTGTCACATGCAAATTTTTTATTTTAGAATATCAACTCCCCCTGCTGCTAATAAACTGCCCCAATCCACCCCCAAAAAATGCAGAGGGCATGACCTCAGGGTCCTCAATGTTACGGCCCTGATTCCACGTGAATAACTGATTTCTGACACAAATGTCAGTTTGAACCATATCATCCTAAGGTCACAGCTCGTTCATGTGAAATGAAACGAGTACTTTCTCAGCTCATTTTCATCTTTATGCCTGTGTTCTGCATTTTTGTCTTGGCATGTTTTCTCAAAGTTGGCAATTTAAGAGGATAGGATTACATTCCTTTGCACATATGTCCAAATGAATGTCATGCACACAACTGGCAATATTTAAAATATGTTTGAGCAGCATTATACGAAACGTAAACACTACAGCGTTTGAGATATCATGTATTTTTGAATTAGGACATGAGCTGACGTTTGTCATCATTTCTGGCTTTAGCTCGCCTGCCTCTGACTTTCAATGTCCACATGCTTTGACAATTAGCCTGGGTTCTTATTCCCAGATATGGACCCTATATCTAAAAGTCAAACAGCGTTTGTGGACTCTAATTGAAACCAGAGTGTTTTTCTTCAATACGATTTGGTTATTAGCAGATCATAAAGCCCTGATGACATAATGTGGTTAGCTTGGTCGCACTCTGGTTTACCAATCTCTCTCTCTCTCTCTTTTCTTTTCCTTTCGCTCTCCCTCGCTCTTTGGTCAGAGTAGTGAGCGGTTGCATTCCTGAGCCGCCCGTTGCAATAACAGCTCAGCGCTTTAAGCAAACTCTCCTCACCGCAAAACTCCCTCCTCCTCCTTCTCTTCACCCTCACAGTGCCTACTCCTCCTCCTCTTCCCTCCTCCATCTCAAATGTTCATTCCATCATCTCATCTCATCTGATCTCGGGGCAGTTTTTATTATAACCCAATCATAAAGAACCAGCGTTGGCTGCGCTCCAGAGGCTAATGCCTTATTTCCGACGCACAGATAAGAAAGACAGAAGTTAGGCAAGTGCAATTACTTTCTTTCTTTCTTTCTTTCTTTCTTTCTTTCTTTCTTTCTTTCCATACCACCCTTGCCCACAAGAGGAACTCCACCCAAGCTACTTTAACAGAAAGAAAGAATGAAGAAAAAGAAGAGAGAGGGGAAAATGCTTAGTGCCCAGACCATGAAAGAGAGCCTGTGGAGTATTAAGAAAAAAAACACTCTATGTCAAAAGATGGAGGAGCCTGGGTCACACACACACACTTTGCTGTTCTAGAAATGAGAGGGCCCCCACCGTCTAGCGTGCAGAGTGGTGGAGAGCTGGGTATCTCTTCAAAGACCCCTGCAGATTTCCCAGAAGACATCATCCGCGTGTCTAACTCCCTCCAGACCCTGCAAACACTGCTGCAGTGTGTGTATTTGTGTCAGTATTTGTGTGCACACACTTCAATGGTGTGATTAAGCTCCCAAAATTGGGGACAAATTGCTCTCAGGTGCAGATACTTTGGGATAAGATGATTTTTCTTCAGCGCTCTCCGCTCTTGTCTTCATCTCCTCGCTGCCTCCCCTCCTCTCGCCCCTCACCCTCTCTCCCCCCGTTCCTCCTCCACCCCTCATCTCCTCTTTCCCAGCTCCTTTTCTCTCCTCATATCCTTTTACATCCTTAACCCCGTACCCCTCTTTTCATTCCATCACGTTTGGAAAGACTCTCCACTGTAGGACGAGTGTGGGGCAGGGAAATGGCTCTGTGTCTTTATATGTATAGAATAGATTACTTCCAACTGGTCTCGGAGGGAACTTCACTTCAGCGATATCAAAGCCTGTTTGCTTCTTTTGTGGGGGGACAGAGAGGAGGAACTCTTTCTGTCCTCTTTCTCTCTTGCTGACATAAGAGCTCCCTTATCCACTGAGCGAGTGGAATATGTGTGTGTGTTCTTCTATAAGTTTAGTGGGTAATTCTTGAAGTGGTGCTCATAAGGCATTAAAAGCACATGTGAGTGCGGGGTAATTATAATCAGAGCATGATATAATAAACATAATGTACAAGAGAAGAGTTTAAAGTTGCATTGGTCAACTTCACTATCCAGCAATCCTGTAAATGTTAACGGACACTAAAGTTGGAATTATGTTATTTTACTCATTACTTAACAGGATAATAAATTTGCTATATTACTTTTGTTACTCAGCACAGCTCTGTCAAATGTGCCTTTAAGCAACTCCAAATCCTGACCTAAACATTATATGCTGTATTGTTCAATATGTATAGAAATAGAAAAAAAGACACACACTAATCTATCAACTCAACTGACCCCAAATAATGGAGCATTCTTTACATACTTGTTACTGAAAAAGTAATCCCTTTATTGTAACTTGTTATTAAGTAATGTGTTGCTGCCTAATGCTTCTGATGACAGAAAAACAAATCATTCGTTCAGTCACATAAGATGCTTATATTTCCTTGACAAGAGAGATGGTCAAAGAATGATTCTGCGCTCTATAAGGGAAATGTGGAAGCAGTGTGATGCTGTTAAATAACAAAAAGAAGTATTGGCTTTGACACCAGAGACCACGATTCTCATATGGTCTCTTACCAACTTTTAAAGTTGGCATCCAGTTGGCCAGACCTTAATTTAGGTGGCAAATCAGAAAACATTCACATGAGTAATTATGGAAAACACTGTCAAACCTCTTTTTCATTGTTTGGGTATGTGGAATAGTTGGAGGCCATTCTCTACTATACTTTTATTTCCCAAGTTTCACCTTTTATCCGTGTTTCCAGTCGCTCTGAACCTCTCACTGAATACTCAAAATACTACTTATTGATCGCTGCAGTAATTTCTCTTGTTCATACTGTTTGTGAAAAAACCTTCTCTTAAATTATATAATTACTTCAGTGATTATAATGACTTATTCTTGAAAAAACAGTTGTTTAAACATGTTTTATAATTAGGATAATGTAATTTTTGTAACAGGGCCATATCTCTATCGATTTTTAATCTCAAATGACGTCTTGGATAAACAAAGATGAAAGGGATTGTTTAGATTTTTTTTGGCATAACGTGGGATGAATTAGTGCTGATGCATGGACATGTTGATGGAGCAGTTTCCTGACAAGGAAATGAATGCAGCAAATGAGACCAGCTAACAAAATCAAAAGAAAGAACTGATAATGGTTGCATTTCTATAGGCTCTATGTGGTCAGCCACACACCAGCTGAAGTCATCCTATAGTGACGTCTTTCACCTCAACCTTGTACATCCACTCCTGTTGCTGTTTGGTCGCTGGCTGACCTCTGACCCCTGGTGATGATTCCCTGCAGGGAGGACGATGATTGCACTGGCTGCACTGTGTGGTCTGTTACCAGGCAGAACAGACAGCCATCTTCAAAGAGACTCTTTGCCTTCTTACCTCTAACCTCTTTATCTCAGTGCCCAGCATCTATCTGCACGTTTATCGCTGTATGTCTGCCTCTCTCCTAAACGATTAGGAGACTGGGGAGCTGGAATGCTGATTTTTGACAACAAACGCACTCAAGATAAAACACATACATCCATTTCTATACCATGTGAGAGGACTTCCAGGGGATGTGGCGCAAAAGGCTCCAGAGCTTGAAGTCTGAGTTTGATGTATCAAAACTTTGCAGTGCTTTTTATGGCAAAGGTTGAGAACTGCTGGACTTTGCTTGCTCTACATTAAATAAACACTCTTGATGCTTTAGACTTTTAGCTTTCTTTGTACGGACAAGAGATTTGAACTGTTACTGCAGCTTCACTTTATCTCAGTGTGTGTTTTTGTGTGTGTTCCACGCAGCACGGTGAGCCAGGTGTGTCTGGGAGTCCCTCTCTTCAGAGGCCAAAAGTTCAAAGTTCAAATACCTCCCCTGAAAATCTCCACAGGTCTGAGCCTCTTCTTAGGATGTGAGATAAAGGCACCATCTGATCCTCAGTGCCACTCAGCGCCCGAGCTCCGGCCGAGATGAAAGCGGAGAAGCTCGTTGAAAATGACTTTCTTGTCGCTGCTTCAACTTTTAATTTCCTTAATTGATTTTCCCTTCCCACAGAGGTAAGGGTTTGCAGACACAAAACTAATTGATTTCAAATTTTAATCCCTCTTACCGCTGAGCTATCGAGGGGCCTCCCCACCATCGATCTCCAATCCATCCAAACTCAATTAATGTGCTGGAGACCGATGGGAGGAGGAGGAGGAGGAGGAGGAGGAGGAGGAGGACCTCTCTCCTCTTAGGTTTCATTCTCTCTTATGTTCTCCTCTTCTGCATCACTCACAGATGATGATCATTGCTGTCCTGCATTTGGTAACAGTTTAATCGTACAGCCGTGATGGATGATGTTGTGCACACAGCACATTTTCAGCGATGTTTGCAATTACTTTGTGTCATCTACTTTATATGTTTTCTTATATATTTTCCTTTCAGCTTGATGTCTTAAATATAAGACTGAACTGACCCTTCAATTTGAGGTTACTGTTGCTACACCCTCTGACCTCATCAGTCCGAGTATTATAGGTATGATAAGGAAACTACACTAAAAATATATGATCAGGCTGATATTTTGCTCTAACATAACCCTGGCTGCTTAGCTTAAATCATTGTTCATATAGTTGTAGTAGTTATAGTAGTAGTTCACTAGAGGAGAGATTTAGTAAATGTTCAATTAAATTTTCCTCTGTGGTTATTGTTCATCTTCTGTTCACAGGTTCTTCCTCTTAAATGAGACTAGCATTTAATAAAGACGGAGAATTGAAAATAAAGTCTGGTAAATGTTTGAAGAGAGATTATGAGAAATAACAATCTCATCTAAGAAAAACTGTTTCTTCAAAGTGGTTGGACGCGTTAAGATATCAATAATATCACTATAAATCTTTCTGAATGCTCTGAAAATTGATTGTGTTTTGAGAGTTTCTCAGACTCCTCTTGGTGCTTTACTTTCTCCTTGTTCTGTGCTCATCTCTATATATTGTACATCTGTCACACCCCTTCTTATATATCATATCTTGCTCTCTTGACCTTTCATTTCTCAGGAACAAAGTAGAAAGAGAAAGGATGATTGGGTATTGTTTCAAAGCAATTCAAGTGTAAGACATGCCAGAATGTTATATCCCAAAAGTTGAAATCTACTGTCAGTTTGCCCTAAATTGCTTGTTGCAATGGATCTGTTCCTGATTTCACAAACTTTTCCACGCTCTTCTGCATCCTCACAGGCACCGTAAACCGATGAATATATGTCCTGCAACAGATTTGATAAATGTTTTGAAATGCTATCCAGCCCCTGAACATTCTCTTTTGCTTCACATGCAGAAAGCACATGAACACAATCTGTTTTTCAGAAACCCCCTTTTTCATTATGTTGTGTTTTTAGCAGGGCTTAATTTTATAGCTGTCTGAATGCTTTTGAAAGTCCTCGTGGACCTTGGCAGCGTTTGAGTAAAGTGAAATTAAACTAGCTCTCTCTTGCACTTCCACTCAAACTTCAAAGGCCCCAAACTTTGGCACTGGAAAGGAATTGAAATGAATTGTTAAAAATATCCTCCTGCAGTAGTTTATGATGAACATTATATGTGTGTGTGTGTCTGTGGATAGGGCCGACATCAGGAGGGAAGATTTATGAGTGTGTGAATTAGGGTGTGATTATGGCCCAGATTTAGTGGTGTGTAAGGGAGACACGGCAGATCTCCATATGGGAGCCTCAGGTCAACCTGACTAGACAGATCTCAGTTTCATTTGCTCCCATATAAAATGTTAACAAAGACATACCCTGGACTAGTGTGATAACCTGAATTAATCTACAAATATATTCAAATTGACAGATCACTCAGATAACTCTCTCTTGTGTTGAAATCTGCATCTTATCACATGTCTACTATTTGTCTATTGTTTATTATGATAACTGAAATAAAAAAATATATGGCTTTTTTTTAGCAACCACTGCAAGTACTAGAGGCATGACCAGATCTGAAAAATCATGGGTTTTAACATTGATTTTCACTCCATTTGAATCGCAAAAGTATATGCAAATGGCCAAAAGAGCTTTTCAGATAAAAAGAAAAAAAAAAATCATGCAATATGCATTTCTGACTTGTAGTTTTCCACTAACCTCCTGTTCTCTTTGCAATTTCAATTTCCAACCACACCATTAGCCGTTCCACAGTTTTGATTTAGACCCAGTTTGGATTCAGTTTTTTATTTCTTTTCTTTTTTTTGAAGATCGGGTTCAGATTAAAATCATTTTTAATTATTTGATCAATTTAGGCACATGATGTTTGTTTGTTGTCAGTTAAATGCATAAATATAGCGTATAGATCTAAATATACAGTAATTTTGTGCATTAAAGGAGACAGACAGGAGTTTGCATTACATTCCAAATTAGTACTGAAATAACTTAATAAATTGAATTATGCAGATTGCTGGACTAAAAAACACAGAGATGTTTTATTGGAAATGGCTTTGAATAATATAACCACAATAGAAGATTTAAGGTTGCAGAATTAATTGATAGATTTAGTTGATTAAAAAAAGGCTTCAGTGTTCAGTTTGAAGCATTTTATGCATTCATTAGATAGTTTTAGCAGAGAGATGACAAGAAGTGAGGTAAGAGAAATGCAATAAAAATCCCTGGTTGGAATAAAATGGTCAGGCTGCCTGTAATCTTTTACATTCTGAGGTATAAAATGGCCACCATCAGATTGGGGTCTGGCACACTTTCATCCACTGAAAAATATTATGATTTTTTTGAGTTGTTGTTAAATATGTTTCCATTTAATGTGAAACTAAAACAGTCCCCTGCGTGTTTATGTAAGTGTACTACTAAATGGTATCCAGAATAGTTTTTACTTTAGTTTCTTTATCATGCACAGTTGACCTTTCCTGGTACAGTCTGTATGGTTACAGTGTTTAGTCATTTCACAACTGCCACAATTTAATAACCCTTCAGGATTCGGGCTTTCCATTCCCACAGTGTATTATTTTTCATTATACTTTCAGTGGTCCTCTACATATGGCTTTCTTTCTTCAGTGTTACACTCTTAAGGATTCTATTTCTGGAACAGTTTTTGGCCTCCGTGACGTTTTCCAAATTATTCCAGGTGCCTGCCAAGTTGATCGCCGTCCGTCCGTCCCCTCAGTTTCTTCTGGTGATGGGAGCGACAGAGCTGATGGATTTCAACTGGGATTGGGAACGACAGGGCCATTTTACCTCACCATCAAAGTGCTGTCTCAAGAACTATCCCTGTCCTGAAGGCTGAAACCACCAGTGATGGCACACCAATGATATGAGATGAAGAATGACAACAGCGATAGCAGTAAAGGGTGTGCGCTCGGTGTGTGTGTGTGTGTCTGGATTCAGTCAAATCTAAACGTGAACAGGTATGCACGCATTCACAGTTTTTCAGTGTGTGTGTTTCTCTGTGCTAGCAAGCATCTGTTCCAGTGTGCTTTATGGCAGGATGTCACCGTTCACACACTGATCCTGATTGCAGTTCCCATTATAATATAAGAGGATACCCACTCATATGGAAGCCATCAAATCATGGCTGGGCAGAACAATTGGTGCAAAGTACAAGTCTGACGTTGATGGATCTATCACGATCCAAACTGGGAGAGAATGGGGGGGGCGGGAGAAATTTGTCCTGGATTCCAAACTTTAAAAAGGATGTCATTTGTTTTTCCTGGCTGTATGTTGGAGAGAAGAGTGTAACTCAAGCTCTGGCTGCAGACATGGGCACACAGGGAACGTATGTTCTCTCCGTCTCGGACGCCCTGTCGACAGAACTCCTGGGATCTCTGCAAACATGACTGCGGATGTCCAGACAGGACCGTGCTGTCTCAAGAACCACCCCCGTCCTGCCAGCTCCTGGATTCATATTGAATTAAAATATCAAATCACACTCTTGGCAAGAAAACAAATAAACATACTTCCCAAAATGTTCTACGTTTTAGAAGGCATTTACTATGTTTTAGAAGAATGTTCCCAACCAGGGGTAAGCAATACGGACAAAATCTTAATTTTACATCACAGTAGCAACACAAATTGCGATATAGTACATTTTCTAGAAATTTCAAATGCTCATATGTTATGGTAAAATAGTCAGATGGTGATGTTTGCTTTTGACTAATCAAGGGAATTATATACTTCTCGATGCCAAAATACAGGAAATCCAATACTTACACAAAGCAATCCTGTTCATTTGTTATGATATACAACATTGTAGCTACAGCACATATTGGAGAATTATCTGATGGTTGACAAATTTCTGTCCTCTCATAGAGTGCACATGCTACCCAAATGTATTTCCAACTATTCAGTGGTGTGGTATGAGTGAGGTATGTCATTCCTGACTGACCTGAAAATGGCCCGACATTATGACAGTGCCATAATGAGAGAACAGTGGTTAAAAAAAGACGGCAATGTGCTGTGTCCTCGTGAAAACTGCCTTTTTGTCTATGACGTGTTGTCTGATTTGGACCAGACAAGGGAACAGGAGATGGGACGACATGGAGCAGGGAGGACAAGAGGAGAGCAGGAGAAGAAAGGGGCTAGAAGAAAATATGGGAGCTATCAACACTCACCTCGGCACAAAAACAGAGCCATGATGAAAGTGAAATGTAGAGAGGAGGGGTAAGACTGACAGGCACAGACAGACAGAGAGTGAAGGTTAAAATGACAGAGAGACAAGTAGGCGGGGGTACAGAGAAAATGAGGGGGTGAAAAGTGGACAGCTGGAGTGAAACAAAAGACTAAAAAGAGACGGAGGGAAAGACAAGACAGACAGAGACAATCTCAAACCCATGGATTCACCCTGAGAACGACCAGCTTACATAGCAACAGATAAGATAACAGACATCAGGTATGAACAGAAAGAGTCCAGGAGAGAAAAAAGAAACCGACCAACCTGATAATACGGTCGTGTTTCTGAGAGGGGAGGGCTGCTGAGCTGCATGCTTCCCACTGCTGGCTGTCAGGCTGGTGGCTCAGCGGTCATTAGTGCTCATTTCTAAAAATGGAGGATCTGACCACGAGGACCACTTCAATGTCCTAACACTGCTGCCTGCACTGCGAGTGCATGGAAAAATGGGTATGAACATGCATCCACAATTACATGAACAAAAGTGCTTGTTTGGTGGAACTTTCTGTCCTAAAATGGCCAAAAATTTTTATGATATTTGCTGATCTTACACAGATTTTTTTTTTATATTTGACCCATTGCACTGTTTTCACAGGGAAATTTTGGGGCAGGACAAAGAGGCTGGTGATATGTAGCGTCTCTTTTCGTGTGTATGTATGCATGTGTGTGACTGTGTGCACATGTGTGTGTGGTCGCCCCTTAATGATTATTATGGTTTAACTCCCATTTCACGGGTAGAGTCATTACACCCCAGATTTTTCCATTCTCCTGGCAATGGAAAGGAAAACATATTCTCTTCTGTCGCTTATTGCTGAGACCTCGTCTTCTGCTCTCGCACCCCGAGACATGAAAACACACACTCGTGCTCACACCCAGCCACCCACCCACAAACCCACACAGCCAGGCACACACTGGCAACAGATGATGAACCAATATTTGGGCTTACATGGTATTCTGTACGGAGAGGGGTTGTAGGGTGAGACTCGAGTATATGAGAACCACCAATCTTAATAAAGACCACAGACACATATACAAACACACACATGGCCCACTGTGAGTTACCACGGAAACCAACCGCTGATCGGGTCTCGCTGTATTTAGGGACAATCAATCACAGTGACAGGAGGCTCCTAGCACCTTGCGGGATATTTGAATGGGTGGGGCCAAAGAGAAAAATGGGGAATTTCCAGAGGGGAGTGGGTCACTAGTGGCGTGCTCATAATCACTGTGACCGTTGACCTTTTAAAGGAAGGCCGCTTTACGAAAGCAGTTATGTGACATTGATCACAGCGTATTGAACAGATCATAAAATGCCTTGAATTGAGCGCTGAGGTCAGAGTGCATGGTAGGGACGTGTTAAGGCCTGACCCTACCAATAGTCTATTTGATGTCTGATTGAAAAAAAACGGAAGGTCAAACAGGAGTTTATATCGCTCCTACAAATGACCTTAGGTTAGAGTTAAAAAGTCAAACTTCAGGTGAGGGAAGATTTTGAAAACCTAATGAGATTGTTTGGAGACTTCACCACATCTGATAATAGAAAAATGCCAATATTGTGATATGTGTTGGTGCAGGAATGCAACTCCCTCAATATTTTGATATGTGGGGATGCAGTGAGGTGACAGTATTTCAATATTCAGATATTTAACTAACTCAAATAAACTTTCTCATATCATAAATGTGGCCCTTAAAATTCATGTATTGTTCTTAAAATGGGCTTTGCAAATATTTTATGAGTGCAGATAAAATGCCTCAGTAACTATTATGTGTACATTAATGGTAGTAAAACAGTTAATTGAAATTGCCTCTGATAACCATCACCATGCACTACAGATTCAATATGTATGGTATGGTATGGATGTGAAGTGCTCACTCTGTGGTATGTCAGCCCTCAACAGTGCAGCTAATTGACTGTCCTGACTAACAGCCCGTCACCCCCACCTCCACTTTCCGTATGATCCAGGGGAAATGGTATTACGGAGCAGAGGTTGTGTTGACAGAGGCAGAGACAGCACCGAGCATGAGGCTGACCTTTCACCTTTCACCTGCCTCCAACCTCCCCCAAACCTGGAAACACAGGAAGAAAGCAAGGTCGCCCAGATGAGAGTGTCTGTCATCACGCAGAGGGAATTGAAAGCGGGTTCAGAGTGAGGGAGAAAAAAAACAAACTGGGGAGGGAGAAATCAGCAAAGGGGGAACGGCGAGGGCGCTGACATTTGTGTGGACACATAGAAAGGAGGACATTTTCCTATTTAAAAGCATGCTGAATGAATCAGGCACGTCAACCAGTTGGCCTGCAGCTTAAGCAGTTCCCAGGGAGGGTCCGGTGAACTCCTTTTTGTTCAGGATTTAACAAAAGGACAGTCATAATAGAGACAGTCGGTTGATTTCATTCACATTGATCTTGCTATTACACAGATGACTGCAAAAATGACGCGGGGAGGGAGAGATCTGGGTTTGATATAGTAGCCACCACTCTCCGTCTCTGGTTCATGTCAAAGTCTGAAACGATAATGGGGAAAGCAACACTGTCTGTTTTCTTTTGGGTGGCTCTGTCCGTCTGCGACTCTGCTACCGGCCCCCTTTCTCTTCCTCTCCTTCTCCCTCAGACTTTGGTCCGCAAGAGAGAGAGGCTGTGTTGTCATATAAATTTAAGTGGCAGGCAGGCATGTGTTTATAGCAAGCAACATGTCATATACAACATTAGCATAGGCTGCTGTTTTAAATGCCTTTGGCTTGATAGCACTGCTTGTTCTGTCTGCATTTGATGCACTGCTTTATAAGGCGTCCAGTGCTAAATCATTTGGCACGCTGCTAAGCCTTACCTCATGCCAACAGACAAAAATTCAGCTGAATGCTTCCAAAATCAGCAAAGTGAAGGGAAATGGAGAAATGATGGTTGCACTCAGTCTGTGTATTTTCATACATACAGTTGTGTTTTATGTATCATGTTTAACCAAGAGGACTACCATAACTACATGTTTGTGTTGTACACCTTTGATACTTACACTGTACTTGCAAGGTCAGTAGAGTCACAAGTGGTCATAGTTTTCCATACTAAGAGCCATGCATGTATTGTATAGAGTATGGTTACATCAAGCGCATCTGTTTCTACTAGCCGTCATGATGTTGTGCAGACCTCAGCAAGCAGGAATGCTTTAGTGTCTTAGGGAGGCAAATCTATACTGGGCACTTTCCCTTATCCCTGTATATGCTCCTGTTGTATACATACTGTAAGCTTATGTGTGTTTACAATATTGGGGTTTGCATTGCTGTGATTAGATTTCCTGTTTATGCTCTGCATTATGGGAAGAAAGTGCACTACTTCAATTTCATGCCCCTGACATGGAGGGGACGCCAACGGGGCTTAAGAGGGAAAACAAACACCATGGTGAACATGGATGCAGGCACCATCATGGATACGCACATATCAGAGTCACAGAGAGGACAATAGCAAGAAAAGGCCCCATCTGTTGACCTGCATTTGTTTTCTGTCTTGTTTTTGTTCAGTGGCGCCCCCTCCTCTCCTTGTGCGATGTTATTATAAATTTATAACCTCATTTAACCAGTCCTACAGAACGCCCTTGCTTGCTAATGCCTGACCTCCATCTCTCAACGCTGTCCCCAGTCATGCACATTCTGACCCACCCTCATGTCCAAAACTTTCTGAGACGATAACATCATAATCCCGTCACTGTGGCAGAAATGTCTTCTGCTCAATGTCCGAAGCAATTCATGTCATCAGCTCTGTGGTTTTCCTGTGGTTTCAACTTTCACCCCCTCCCCACCAACAAAACATAACACAGAATGATCAACATGAAGAGGAAAGGTAGCGCAGAGGGGTGAATCACCTCATTGACAGCTGCCCTCTACTGTAGGTGTGGACGTGGGACGTAGCCTCGCTGACCTCAGGGAGGCTGCTTGAGAGGAGACGCTCAGTCAGAGCCGGGGATAATTGTCCTGTTTGTCTGCAGTCTCCGTGTTTTCCTCCGCGCTCCATTGCGGAAGAAACCACAAGCGCCTCGTGACCCCTGAACCCTCAGAGGTGAGGTCCTGAGGGGGATGCAGGCAGAGCGGAGGGGAGGTCGCGCTGCAACATGTGGTCACCTCGTTTGGGGGCGAGCCAAACAGTTTTTCTTTAATTGGCCGTGCAATCTGCCACAGCTGGGGTGGATTACAGAGTTGAATTCTTTCCTTGAAAGTGGGGAGACTGGCATACAGCAGATCGGGCACTGGGAGGATGACGGGGAGAAAGAGAGCCAGAAGTAGCCAATTCAACGTCAAGACGTTACAATTGACTGTTATTTTCTTGACTCTTGAGTCCAAACGTGACCAAAGGAAAACGTTACTACAACGAAGCAGCTGGAGAATGATGACATGAATGCTGTCAAAACTTGGCCAAAGCCATGATAAAACTGTGTTAAAAGAACATCTTGAGACCTTAGTTTGGTGTGTTTCCTGTTGGAATGCTGTGGAGGAGGGATTGTTGGATGTGTAAAGCAAAAGGATTTCAGCCAAAAAGAGTCAGTTTGATTTGATGGGTGAGATGTAGAAGTAGGATTGTTCAAAATCTGTGATGGTTTTATGTGCAACTTTTACTGCCTGATGAAGTCACCAGTCAAGATCTTATGTTTTTCCAGGAAGTAAACTTAATGATGTGAAAAAGAAGAAAATCATCATTTTTTTATTAGAAATTGGAAGAAAATGCCACTTCAGCAACAATTACTGAAAACATCTTTTGATTGATTGATATCTCCTTGTCCTCGGCTTTTGTCCTTGCATTGTAACACAAGTGACAAGTAATATGTATGGTTTAGTAATAAAGAATATAATATAATAATATTAAGATTAATTATATAAAGATCAACTGTTACTGATACAAGTATAAGATGCTACATTAATTCAAAATTCTTTCATTCAAAATTTAATGAAAATCGATCAAGCTCTCGAAAACAAACAACCTTTGCCGGTAACATTTCCCAATCACATGCCTGCTAATAAATTATTTGTGACGCTATCCAGCAACTAGCTATGCTCATCATATTAATATTAATAGCTGAAGCAAGTGGAGTAGCCAATGTAAAATTGTTGACTTTCAGGAAACTTAGGCAACTTTTGACAGTCCTCTGTGTAAATCTGTTTTCTGTGTGCTTGTCCTAGGAGGACATCACACAAAACAATCTTCAAGCAGCCGCTTCTTGCCATGCAATATGTGGTCAACATTTCCTCCAAGGTTTTCTTGGCTGCGTTCGTACTTGAGATGTAAGTAAATGCAAATGAATTGCAGCAACATCTTGAGGCCATTTGGACCGGGTCAGAGCAGGGTGAGAACAAGGATGGAGGGATGGAGCGAGAAAAAAGAGAGAGAGGAAGATGTTTGTGTAAAGACAGAGACACAGGAGGGAGAAAAAAAAAACTGGGAGACATATGAGTTGGCACAGTAAGTAGCCATGAATACAGTGTTAGAGAAAGACAGACAGAGGAAGGAGAGTGGGATTTAGGAAATATATTGAGGGAAGTGGGCAGATGTTGCTCGATATTGACAGCAGGGCTGGAATGTGCTGATAGACCTCGTCTGGGGAAACGTCTTCATCTGACACACTGAACAGACACAAAGGGTTGTCCTATACTTGTGAGGACCCTCATTGAAATAATACATTCCCCAACCTAACCTAAACCTTATTCTATCCTAAACCTTGAAAAAAGTCTGAACTCTCAAACAGCCCTTTAGAACTCATATTGTTTCTCAGAATGACAGATCTGGAAGTACGCACTTCCACGAACAGCTGTGTGTCTAGCCATGATATTGATGAGCAGCTGGCTGCCTCTCGGTCCCCTCCAACTTCGTCACCACTGCATTAACAACCGATTTCCTTTGACCAACATGTTCAAAATGCTCTGTTTTAAAGGGGTGTGTTTACACAAAGCATACCACAGTTTATCAAGGTATTCGCCCTCGCCGTGTCCTCTCCTTTATTGGATCGCCTGTCGAGTGTGCATGCGTGACATTCCCAGCTGTCTGCCTATATCCCTCTGACAGTGGAGTGTGTGTGAGTGTGTTTTCCAGACTATGTGCACTTTATAATTTCCTGTGTGTGTGTTTGCCAATTCATGCACCACTGTGCTAATCTATCCTTGATGTGCTTCTTTGGCTGTGCAGGTGTATCAACAGCAATGTGTCAAATCTGTTTACTTCCTTTGCCATTGTGTATGAGAGAGAGCTCAATGGCTCAATGAATCGGAGGATGACTGAGAATGAGAGCTGACAGGTCTTAGAGCGTGTGTGTGTGTGTGTATGTGTGTGTGTGAGAGAGAGAGAGTGTGTGAAGTTGTGTGGCTCGCAAGCTCCTCTCTATTAGCCAGATTGATTAAGGAAGTGCTCAAGCTCCCACTTAGCCATCACCGCTGACACTGAGGTGACCGTCTCATCACGGACAGAGAGAGAGAGAGAGAGGTGGGGAGAAACCGATGGAGAGACAAGAGAGGGAAAGAAGGACGGAGGGTGGTCGAATGAGAGATAGTTCAGCTAATCAGTATGTCTAAGAGGACTGCCGCATTCTCGAAATGATGTTTCACAAAAAGAGACATTTTAGTGAGGTACAAGTTTTCTAGATGTGTATTTTTTCAATGTGTCTGTGTCTTTCTGCCCATTTTCACTTTCTCATCCCATCCGCTCACCCCTTCGTCTCATAAAAGGCCCCATCACTGAGCCCCTTCATGGCAATTTTACCTCAAATTAAGTGATGTGGGAATATAATGGGTTCCTGGTTTTTATCCCATTCCCTCCTTCTTTTTGCCCATGCTCCATCACTATCCCAGCCCCAGCACCACCCCTCAGTGGATTTCGGCATTCTTAATCCTGACAACTTTCATTAAAACTGGTGGGATAATCCACAGATTTCCGAGGGAAATTCCCGAGGATGTGCTCCCCCCCCTCCCCTCCTGGCTCCCAGCTTCCCTCTTTTGGGGCCTAACGTTTCGCTTGACTCCGCAGGAGCAGTGTCATTTACATAGTTTTCCCTAATCTTCCGTAAATCCCCGGTTTGGAAAGAGAGTCAGGGCCTGACAGGATGGTTCCCTGGGAGTGAAAACGGCAGGCAGAAAGGTGCTGGCGGCAAAGAAAATATTTCATTTGGGATTTGATTACTCCCGGGCACTTATGGGTGAAAATAAGCAAGGATCCCGCTGCGAAACTATCCAAATAAAGAGAAGGGAGCATCAATGTTTTGAGAGCATACATACAGTGAAGATTCTCGCCTCAGTGCTCTGTGCCTGTGTATATTTTCAATGACTCCTCTACAGCTTTGGGGGCTTATTGAGAAAGATTGCGGTAAGCCAATTCAAACCTTAGAGCAGGAGATCCTTTGACCTCCATTAGGCTTGTCAATATTATTGTGGTCAAGTTCAGGTGTTAGATATCACGAGTGTCTCTGTGCTGTGAAACTGTGGGGTCACGGTTCACGGTTTTGGAAATGATGGCCACGGACATGTGTTTATCACAGGAGCTCTGAGCTAAGTAGAGGTCGAGACTTTGGACGGTCCACTCCTGGACAGGCCAACACCTGCTATTCCTTAACACGGAGCAGAATACAGTTCAACAGGCAGCTCTGCGTGCAGTATGGTACACACTTACTGCAAGGCAAAGGAGGAGAATGTTGCTTAAAAGTAAAGCAGAAGAGACTGTAAGTATAGCCAAGCTCACATCTGTATCACAGAGGATTTCCTGCATCACATCTGCGACACCTTTGATCACTGCACTTGACAAATTTATCATGTGAAGGATTTACGTAAGTATGGTCTAGGAAGTACATGGTAACTCCCTGCAATCCATTTGTGGTCTCTGGCAGAGAAATCAATGAGGATCTCCTCCCACACTGTTTTGTTGTTTGTAAGACAGCAACATTAAAGTTTTTATCTTTAATGCTGTGTGATCATACGCCAAATTAAAGCAACACAATGGCTCCATATCAAACAGGCTACTGAGCAGCTTCCTGTTACATTACAGGGAGCGCTCTAAAGTCAAGAAAAAACTTGTTTGTGTGTGTTTTGTTGCACCTATTACATCTTATGTGATTATTATTTTTGACAGATAATGTATACTGTATGTTTTTTAATTAAAATAATCAACATCTGTGCATTGACAAATATATTACTGATACATCAAAAATCTGTGACCTGACAGATTCTGCAAAGCCAGAGAGTAAGCTCTGGAAAAAGAGGGGTTTAAATCCCCTCCACTCAAATGTGTTTTGCTTATTGCTGCCTCACTTGGCTGTTTGAGCTTTACTGTGCAGAATGATGTATGTGCTGGCTGTTTTCACATGCATCTGCTGAAGGGACGAAATTTCACTGAGCTTAACCTAAATCGCAGTTAAACACATATATATGTATGAACAGGATTTTGTGACATCACAACAAGTTTGGAAGCCAATCATTGTTGAATATACGGCTTAAATATGTAGGTGTGATGCAGAGTCTTGAAGCCTTCACTGCATATATACTGAGAATGTATGTTGTATGGGGTTTTTTTAAATGAAAAATATTTTATTATTTATTTTATTATCATATTATTATTCATAGATTTTGGATTTTTTTTTAAATGGGCCAGAACAAGATAGACTTCTTCAACAAAGTAGTCAAATTCTTTGTCTGGAGGGGATCTTCAGCTAAGCACGAGCTGGCAGTGTGCAGTATGATGTGCATCAAACAACCTGTACCTATTGTTTTATATGTAAGCCCACACCAAACTTAAGCAAACCACTTCTCTCATTCCAAGAGTTGATGTATTGTCAACTCTCCAGAACTTTGATTGCATTCGCTCTCCAAATCGCCACCTCCCAGCTCCAATTTCTTTGTCTTCTTCTTCTGCCTGTCTCATGTATCCAGCGTGTTTTACATGCGTCAACTGATGGTACACAATGTTAGCAGTGTGTGTTGCACTTTAGTGCACTATATGGATAGACTGAATATCTACTGGTCACAAGTTCCAGCTATCACAACAATTTGTGACAATGACAATTCATGATAGACATTTCAAATGTGACGTCTAAATGTCTGAATAGGTAGTCTAGTCTAGTCTAAAACTAAAGCAATCAATATCAATGTTTTCACTTGCCAGTTTTCAATGCTAGTTGGTATGGGCACATTTCAGGCAGTACTAAAAATGTTTTGAGGTTTGATACTCTGCTCTAACACTCCTAAAGGTGACTGCACAAACTAGTTTGGAGTAGCATGGTGCTCAAAACTTGACTAAGTTCTGACGTTAGTTCTTGTCTCTATTTCTAATGTGTCTCACTGGGTACTGACAATGGAAATGTACCAGCCCATGGAATAAAATGTGGAGAACCGGTCCCCAGCTGATGACCCCACTGCAAATGCAAGGGCACTAATGGAGGTGCACCAGCTAGAAATGCCCTGCATGTATCCCACCCACTTGCACACTGAAAAGGTGAGAATGTAGAGTCCACCAGGCAATCACTGTGATGCTCCTTGGGAAAAGACTATGTTGTATGCACAGCAATGACCTCCCAGAGTGCCTGAGAAGTCTTAAATCATAGACATGTGTAAGAGGGTTTCCCCTCATGTATTAGCTGTCAACATATCTAAAGGTTCCAAGATACCATTTTTTTGGAAAAATTAGTTTGACTTTAAACAACAACTTGCTTGACTGCTTTTTTCCCTCCAGATGTTTTAGACATCACATATAGCACACATGCTCACGTCTCACTCCCTTGCTTTTGAGCCTCTTTCTATTGTTCCATGTTGTTTTCCATCTCCCCACTTCCTCCATCAACATGATACGGTGGACATGTGTTTCGTGTTTGATTTGGCACATAAATAATAATGTCTGTTCGGCTCGGATCAAACACATTTGAAATTTGAAGCTCGGTTTGCTTAAATGTGTCCTCTTCCCGAGTTGATCCTTCTGTCTGCGCCTCATTTTAGCACCACCCACTGTCGCCTTTCAGCTTCTGTCATAAGGTTTTCCTCCGTCTTTACTGAAAAACAATCTCTCTCATTACTGAAGGATGATGGGAACTATTGGAGATAGTGGGATTGAGATAGCATGGGACAGAGTTCGGAGCTGTGCTTGGAAGGACACAGTAGGTAGCTGAGAAGTGATGCACTGTCTGCTCTGATGATGAATCAGCCCTCAAACATGCAACTGAAGCAACACACACACACAGAGAAACACAAGTCTAAATTCATGACTCTCTTCTCTCCTTGTCAGGCAGACACGGGGCTTTAGGTTTTACACCACATGTTGGTAATTTTGCAACATCATAAAACTCATTTTTCTTCCTCTCTCTCAATCTTAAACCAATTCAGTACAGTGCTAAAATGTCCAAGGGTGCTCATAAATAATGAAACCATCTGAAGGGTAAGTGTAAACACTCCACAGTGTGAGCCAAGTATGTGTCTGTGTATGCGGCCACTTTTCATGCAAATTAAGCTCTGCAGTTCAGTAAGGAGCTTTTTCCCCTTCTTTTTTTGTTCTACTTGTGATTTTCTATTGTTCCTTACATCTCTGATGCACCTGTATCTAGACTTTGAGGAGGGATCATGTCTTATCGCTTATCTTCATGAGTCTGAATTTGACAGAATTCCAGTCTAAAATGTATCTGTCATGATCTCATTTTATAATATTGTTATTAATCAGTTTTACTCCACAGGTGTAATTTCCACTGAAATCATCAATCATATTTTCGCCCCCCTACACTTTTAGAGTTTGAGTCTTAGTTGTTGTTCTGCTACAAAATTCAGATCGAAGGCTGCACTTAAGGTTATGAATGTATAGTGTATGAATATTTATTCAAATGCTAATCTGGGTCACCTTCAGTTACTACAGTGTGCTCACAAGACTCAGCTTTACAAGCAGCAGGAAGTGCTCTGCATGCAAACTTTTTGCCAAAGGTGTCACCTCTAAATTCAGACAACCCTACCCCTCTAACCAGTGGAGGTTTGTGGAGGTGCACACATGGCTGAACAAAGAGCTCCCTTCTTCTCTACATACATCTCTACATAATCACAGCAAATTGTGCAATTAATTATTCTTAATTGAACGACAGCCCTGATTTTAACATTTTACAGTTTCTTTCTGAAGGCTTCAGCGGTCTGCTTCCTGCCTAGAACTGTGATTTGCTAATTCCCTATGAGCCTAATTGCTGCTTGAAATCCTCTGGCAAGGCCCTGCTAATGGTTCCAACATCCAGACTTGTCCCAAAACGTGATTTGGCTTTTGCTGTCTGGGCCTCTCAGCTGTGAAACTCCCTCCCAGGCAGGCAAACTCAGTATCCTCCTTTAAATCCCTTCTTAAGATTTACTCTCTTTTTCTTAACTGATGGTATTTTTGTAATTATTTAAGTTATTTTATCTTGTTTATATCTTAAGTTCTGGAACCTATTTTATATGTGCACATGTTTGATAATGATGATGGTGGATGTGTCTTCTTTCCAGTAAATCTAAATGACTACGTGGCGCTCTCTAAAAAGCTCATCCACAACGATTCATTGGTTCCCACTTCAAGCCAGAAACACTGGGCTTGAACAAAGGCCTGGGCTGTAAACAGAGCTCTCAGGGTTTTAAACATGTCATAACTACAGTACCACCATTTGTCATCATCTAACGCCATGTAGCCCCTGGAACACACACAGTGTAAATCACGTATCATGGCCTTAACGGTACAAGAGTCCAAACACAGACATCATACATGCGAGACAGATGGGCACAGCAGAGGGGACAGGAGAGGTTTAAAGACTCTAATGGTGTCTGTTTCGGAGTCAATGAAGTGCATCTTTCTCAGGAGAGGAGTTGTGACTCACTTTCTCTTTTATTGTGTTTAGTTACGCTCTTGAACTGTTTTCTGCTGAACTTGCTCAGAGGCCCTGTACAGCCCCCATCTGTCTTCCTTCCTGCTTCTAGTGCCTGTAAGTAGGGCCAAAAAACACAGAGGGGTCAAGCAGCATCATACACAAGGATGACCTCAAATATAAATAAAGTGCTGCTCGGGGAACATCTGAGATGAGAAATTAAGTGTTTTTTGTGTTGATTTTTTACAATGACACAATAGAAAACGGGTGAGTGACAAATATTTTAAAGCAAGATGGGAGAAATACAAGTCTTAAAAAAGCACCTTGTAGTGATTTATGCTGATGCATATGTTGCTGTCTGCACCATGTTCTTGCAGTTCACCTCCACCTCCACCTTCATGTATTTACTATAAACTTTATATATATAACAGATAGAAATATATGATTGTCTTTGTTCTTTTCAAGTTGCATATTCCGTTAGAGTTAAGAGTTAAAAACTTAAGAGTTTGAAAAAAAGAACAACTGATTAGTTTTCCTAAGTGCAATGACACCTTCGAGTGGATAAGTTGAACAGAGTTATAGAACCACATCAGCTAAATCTGGTATTGATCAGTGTCTGAAGTTGGACTAGCGCCAACACGTGAGCCCTAAACAAGCTGCTTTATTGGGTCTCACTAAAGAAAAGTGCCATTCCCTACAAAGCTGTCATTTTAAGAGAGGTGGACGAAATGAAGCATTTGTGAATCATTTCTTTTTCTGTTGAACAGAGAAAGAAGAATCAATTTAATGAATTGTTCTGGTGTTTTTGAACTGCACCAGAAAGATATTGCAGCGGTTACGATGCTGAAGCTGATACTCACCAAGCAGAGAAGGATTTCACGTGTTGAGGTTTTCGACTCAGGCGAAGTGATGCTCATATATTTTGACTACATTTCTAGTAATAAGTGATATATAAGGTGTTCCATATAAAACACAGACTTGCAGGATGCCGTGGTAATACCTCTCCCTTCCCTTTCTTTTTTCTTGTCCCTCCCTCACGTCCTCGTGTTCTCCTCTTGACAGCAGGTCGGTGTTCTGCTGACAGAGCCCATTTTGGGCTCCCATAGAGATAATGTTAATGG
Organism: Holacanthus passer; assembly: GCA_025331565.1. NCBI lineage: Eukaryota > Metazoa > Chordata > Actinopteri > Pomacanthidae > Holacanthus > Holacanthus passer. The sequence continues at coordinate 1,759,049 of JAFREQ010000038.1, forward strand.
GAGACAGACTGCTCCCCTCTCCTCTTTTCTCCTTCTGCCCCCGTCTCTCTCTTTCTCCTCATGGGTCCCACAGGAAAAGCTGGACTGAGGGAAAGAAGAAGTAGGTGTGATGGACTGTCTCTTTCGCCATGATCAGAGGTGGTCTGTGCACTGTAACTGCAACGTCAGTGCTGACTTAATGCAAGAATGCACATTCAAAAAAATAACGCATGTGCACACACTTAGTTGCACTTAAATATATACAAACATGTTGCCTTCAAGTGCTTCTTGTAAACTCCGACATCCAAGTTAAGAGGCTGTTAATGTGGCTTTATTGTCCTGCACTAAGTGCTTTTGGAAATAGTAACAAATAGATCAGTTTGCTTGGTGGTTTGGGTTTTATTTTAGAAACAAAACAGCACAAAGCTACCTGGCTTCCTAAAATAAGATTCAAGCAGGAAAAAGTGCATCAAGCACTATTGTGCTGAAAATAGTGAAAGAATACTAATGTTTATAATAGTTGTTTGTTATGTAAAAAAATGCAATATACCCATGTATCTATAAAGTTAAACAGCTTGCTTTCTCTCAACCAAAAAAAGATATTTAGCAACTTAAGTACTTTGAATAATGTCTCCAGTCACTGATTCGTTCATGTGCATAACCATCAATTTTGAGTTTGACACATAAGATTGAGTTTCTCATTTCTCATACTAAGTGACTTTTGACTTCTTTTAACCATGACCATGATCTGTCACCATAAAAGCTGCACCAATCACTAGTTTTATTTTAACATCTGATCAAACGACTGCATGTAATGTGAAAGAGATGACAAACCAAAAGAGAGCTGTCACCCGATAATTCCCCTCTGTTCTGTGAAGCTTTGTCATCATTTTTCAGCTCATTGTTTCGGTTTTACAGACTGCAACTTTACTGTTTGGGTTCACTGTCACCGCTCTCATCAATCCTGTTTTGGCAGGTTGGTCAGCAAACAAGCTCTGATTGACTCGCTGTACGCTGCCTACCCAGCACCAAACAGCCTGAGGGACATAGTTAGTGGCGAGCTGGTGCACATAGGAGACCAAAACAAAGCTGAAAGGAGGGTGAAGTGACTTACATTTATGGCTCCAGAAGAATGCTGATGTTTCTTCATGTCTGCTGGATGTGAAAGTAAGCAACTGTTTACTACTACATTTGTCATATCAACATTATAAGTTGACAAAATAGTGTTTACAGTTTCTTGAAAAAGAAAAAAAACTATTAAAGAAGGTTTTTTTTTTTTGCAGAGTAGTTTTAGATGCCTACACCAAACTATTGAGGTGCCAATTCAGAAAAAACTCATGATAACAGGTTTGGAAGCTGCTGCAAAATCACCTAAAGTTATTTTGTGGAATGACAACTTGATGAACTGGTCATCAGATTAGAGAGCGGTCAACCTTTTTTATAATAGGCACATGCTGTGTGACTGAGCCATTTTGTCTGTAATGTCCACATAGACATTCGAGTGGGACAGGCCAAATGGTCAAGAGTAACTGTGTCTGAAGAGGATGCTGACATCCTGTGCAGGGCTTTGGTCTCACAGTGAGGGATGGCACACCACCCAACGTGAGTATACAACTGACCAAAGGAAAGAAACTGACTCAGCTAAGAAAGACAAACATTGTATGTTGAAGGAGACCTGCAGTCTACTTTGGAAATATCTCTGATTGTGTTGCTTTATTATTTTTTCCTACCAGTGACAAACTCTAATTGGTTTGAGAGAAACGCCCAAAAACAAATCTCCAAAAAGAAAACCCTCACACTTAGAGACTGTGTCTTCAGCTTCAAAGGGAAGTTGTTCGTCCCTCCCTCTGAATTACAGCCGCCCCATCACCACTTCCAGATCCTTCCAAAAGCTGTTCCACACCAGAGTGGGAAATTCCAACGTCACAGCAGGGAAGGGCGTCAGGCCTTCGCAGCAGGAAAGTGTCTGTGCGTATATGTGTGTGTTATGAAATATCAAACTAAATTTCAACATTTTCACAGCTCCTACCCATAATCCTTTAAAAGCGTTCATAAACGTTAAAAATGATGTTTTTAAATGACAAATGAGAAAAACATCACCTAAAGAAAGCTGTGAGTGCTGGGGGTGGGGGGGGTCACACTGTAGCTCTTTGACTGTATCTTGCGACGAGCAGATGTGTGTGAGTGGGCGAGCGCAAGAGAAAATCTGAAAGAAGTTGTGAAAAAAACAAAACAATAACAGTTATTTTCGGGTCCTTCTTTCTTGCCAGCTCCTTTTAGCAAAGCTTTTGCGCCCTAAGTGTTTTATAGCTCAGCGTCTGCCAAGAGTTCTTGGCCTGCTTTACAATGAGACTGAACAGAACCGGGCTCAACAGGCGTCCTGGGAGCAGAACAACACATCAGGTCCAATTAAGATCAGTAGGTGGAACTTATTGTAACCTGCGACACCCTCACACCCCCGGTACCACGGACAACAGAAAGAGGGGCTTTGTGAAACATTTGGCCCTGCGTGGTAACGGAAAGTGAACCTCGTCAAATAAAGAAAAAAAAAAAAAACAGCCTGTGTGGAGGCCCTGAGGGATGGGGGGTCGTAAAATGCGACTGGTGGTTGTAAGAGAAAGGTAAAGGGGGAGGGAACCACAAACACTATCTATCTATTTTTGAGGTGGAGCGCGTCCATGTTTCCCAATTGGAGGCTTCAACATGCTTGACCTCTGTGTCTGCAGGCTTGTAAATCCAGACCAATGAAGCCAATTCACTGCCTACAAGACCCATGGGAAATGGAGTCGGAACTGTAATAAAAGAATACATGAATAAAAAAAATAAATAGATAAACTGGCCTGGCCTTCCCCCTCTCCTTCAGCTACTAGCAGGGTCATCTTTAAATACTGCAGTGGTATCCACAGTTTTAAATGGTGATTTCTCTTCTTTTCTGTCACTTCTGTTCTATTGTTCCAGTGACCAAGGAATAAAAGAAATGTTAAAAGAAAAATAAAAAGATATTCTTAAAGAGTCCCATGTCAGTCTTGTCTCTCATTATGGGCAATGAAAATCATTATATCATTATATATGGCATGATTGTGACCATTGGCAGCATTTTTTTTTATCCAGGAAGTGTGGCATCTAAGAAACATGGTTGGTGTCCCACATGTCGGTTAGTTTAAAACACTTGGTTAAAGAAAAGGCCATATTTTTCTTATTATCAACAAATCCAAAAATAAGACCTAACAATAAGTCAGGTTGTCTCTCAGTACTTTCAAGCATCCCTGCCCTTTCAGTGCCACTAAACCTCAAACCCATTTGTTCCCACTAAAGACTGAATCTTTAAAGACATGTCACCCTTGGCCTGGGGGTTAAGGCGCCGCAACAATGAACCACAATGTTCCAAGTTCGTGTCCGGCCAGGGTCATTTTCTGTCATTTCTCTCCTGCCAGCTATCAAATTAAGCCATACAATGACCCTCGATATAATTAGTTTATCTGTGAGTGAGTCCAAATAAACTACAGTGTGTGTGTTTTTGGAAATGAAGGAATATGTCACCCAGCACAACAGTGTGGCTCACTGATGTGTTTTTAATAGTTGTTGGAGAACAATGGAGCTCTGTGGCACAAAGGAGTTAGATATATCAGAAAGTGGTGAACCTCTCTCCATCTTTGCTTGTGAACGACTGAGTCTTTCCAGGATGAACCTTTCATACCCAATCATGATACTATCACCTGTTACCAATGAACCTGTGGAAGGATCCAAACAGGTGTTTTTGGATCAGTCCACAACTTTCACAGTCTTTTGTTGCTCCTGTCCCAACTTGTTTGAAACATGTTGCTGCCATCTGATTAAATATATAGACTTTGTACTGTTTTCAATTGAGTATAGTTTGAAAAGGATTAGAAAATTATCACACTCGGTTTTATTTTGTTTTACACAGTGTGCCAACTTTTTGGGAATTGGGGTTATAGGATTAATTCTTGGATTATTGAGATTTGTTGACCATAAGAAAAACATAGAAACTCTCCAGCTTTATCCTAAAATGTTAGAGAAAGATGTTCTGGTTAAATATTGAAAAGGTCAACCCATCCCATCTTGAGCTCCAAGTCAGCATCGACGTGAAGCATGAGATAACCACACATTTTTCTGTACTTTAGCCAAGTGCTTTTAAATTGTCTACAAACACAACCAATGTTGACCATGCTGTAGCTGGCATGACATTTTGCTTTGGAAGTGGATAGCTTGTAGACAGAGTAAATATAAATGTCCTGCATTCATAATTCAGGTGGCAATATGTTTCCCACACAATGCATTTGCTGTTGCAAGGTAGTTATATATGAACCTAACTATTAGGAGATAGAGTTTCCTGCATACACATCACACCTGCATACGCATTAAATGTTAGTATTAATATGAGATTGCTGCACTTCTCTCACGCACACGGACACTCCAGCGAGTGCACACGCTCACGTACTCGTCTGTATTGCCCTCCCTGTACTAGAAGAGTGATGTCTTTATCATGGGGAGAGAGGTGGAGCAAATGGAATGAGAACAGAGAGAATATGACAATGCTCACATGAAAGGGAGGCCTTTCAAACTCAGGGGAGACATGAAAGACTCTCACTCCCTCTCCTCCTCTTTCTCTCTCTCTCTTCTGCTTCCTTTTGTTCTCTCTCTATCTGCCCTCCTCCCTCTCTTCCCCATCCTTCCTCTCTGTCTCATAATTGTACATTCAGACTCAAACTGTGAATGCTAACAAGGCTTTTAGCCACGCTGAATTAATGTATCCAGTGCATTTCACTAATGCGCTACCTTTCAAATGTCACCTTTTATGTTGTTGCTGTGAATACATCTTAGCTACCGTGGATTAATTTTTGGGTTGTTCAGCTCAAATTGCCTTTGGCTGCTTTGCAAAGTTCATATAGTAATAGACATCTCACAAGCCCTAGTTTCTGCTGATAGTGGCTACTGCTGTATTCCTTATTAAGTTTCTCTGCTCCATATTAACTTGTATCAGCTGTAAATAAACTGCCAACAGCTGGTCGAGGTGGAGCCAGTTTTAACTGCCTCATATATCATTAGCTTGTTTAGTCCAGTGGTTCCCAAAGTAGGTGTCAGGCCCCTCCAAAGGATCCAAGATAAATATGACAGATCATGAGATGATGAACGAGAGGGGAAAGTTCTAATACACAAATCTGTTTTCAATTTTTTGATTTTTTTCTAAGTGATTTTTGCAAAATATTGCATTGCATTGCAACAACTATTTGAATGAAACCATCTGAATAGTTTACTACCATGACAAGGAGCCACAAGTGCACACTGCTTTTGAGGTCAGCAAAAGCCAGAAAGGTACATGGATTTAATAAGTTTATCATTTTCATGTACAATCTTGCTTTGAAAAGTATCCAGTAACTAAAGCTGCCAGATGTTTGTAGTGGAGTAAAAATCACAATATGTAAATATAATCCATCTTAAATTTAGTGGGGTAAAATGGAAATACCAATATACCAACATTGTAATTAAATACAGTAGGCTACTTACTAAATATACTTAGTTACTTTCCACCACTGGCACTGTGATACAGAAGTACTGATTGAAAACAACTGCAGTTTTCGAGGCTTTAGTTTGTGTACTTTGTGTACAAAATATTCATATAGAAATACCTTTCAATATAATGCAGTCCAATGCACCACCACAAAGTAGAGTACACAAACAACTACAGTAGCAGGCACATTTGAATATTTACAGCAGGGTAGGCGTTTTCCATCGCCTTTCATCATGCAGTTGTTTCTGTATGTGGTGTTACTTAAGCATAGTTGTAGACATGTAGATGATCATACAACTTTACAATTCATATTTCATAATATTTGCAACATAGCTGATAAAACAGTCTCACACAAATTAACTGAACGAATTGTATCTCGCGAACATGCAACAGCATTTTGAGCGCTCAATGTAGTAAAATGTGGCCTTGATATATTTTTTCTCTCTCTATGGTCACTCTGGGGCTCCGTAGTAAATCTTTCAAAGGAAGTCTGAAATAAAATATATATCTGGGATGAAAAAAAGTTAAAAGACCCTCTCTTACTCTCTGAAAACAGCCAGACTACCCTCCCTTCAGCAATTTTTTTTTTATGTAACCCTCCCCTCTTTTTTGACCCCTTTCTTATCCTAATAATATGTGTACACGACCTAATCAATGTAGCATGCTGTAAAAAGTAGATTTCTTGCTTGAGCGTATGTGCACAGGTACCTTCAGGTCTCAATAATTTTCAAAACCTGCGAGTGGACATTAAAGACTAAAGGTTGGGCTGATGTCAGGAAGCCACACCTGTTTGTCACTTGAGTCCACCTGCTGAGGAACCCTTCACCTCCTCAGGGCTTCGAGTCACGAGTTCAAGGGTCAGAATGAGCTAATGAGGAACTCAAAGGTCACAGGTGAGAAACGGCCCCGCAGCACGGTATGCTTTTGTTTCACTGTGATTGTACGTGTATGTGTGGGAATAAACTCTTCTACAGAGCAGTCAAGGTGAGGATTTAATCCCGAATTAAAACCGGACAGGGAGAAAATGAGAAAGAGACAGCTACTGTTTCTCGACATTTTTCTATCAGGAGGAGGGCTGGGAAAAGATGAAGGGTAGGTGAAGGGGGAAAAAAAGAAAGAAGCTGTTCTAATCTTTTGATCCCTTCACTTCCCATCAGGTCTCGTATCAAACAAATTACCCAGAACGCACCCCTGCACACATCAGTCTCATTACCCATCTCCCCCTTCTTGGAGACACTGGGTAAATAGCACTGTCTGCAGGGAGACGAAGAATCAACAACATAATGAGACTGCTGATGATGAGCTCGGTGTTTGTGTGTATGTGGGTATATGTGTGTGTGTGTGTGTGTGTGTGTACATGTGGTTTAAGTGCTTCCCTTAGAATTTACTTGCTGAGATCAGGGTTTGAATCAGCCCTGACTCAAGAGAGCTAGCATAGACTCAGGACGGAATGAGAAACACACAGCAAAAAATATTAAGTTATTATAAAAAAATATTAGGTAAAATCTCAAATTTATTCCTAACTTGTTTATCAGTTGCAACAGACACCATGTGGAGTTGGAGATTGAGTTCTTGTCTTAAGTGGAAATCATGATCTGTGCAGTTTAATCCTGGATTTAACTGGTGGATTCTTGAGGAAAGGACATGAGTTATGTTGTCAATGTAACTATGTAAAAAAAATATGAGAACTTGCCAAATGTACCAAAAAAAAGGGAAGATTGGGTCCATTACCTTCAGCTGGTTTAAAGCAAATAAAGAGCTTTTGTAAACAGCTTCTTGTTCCAGTTCCCACAAAAAACATTTCTAACATTTTCCTTTCCTCTGCCCTTGCTTGGTCCCTTCACCTCCACTCTATCTACAACATCCATCTTTTTTAAAGTTTCAAGTCACAACCTCAATACAATCTACAGCATTCTACATTGTCCTCCCATACAAGCCAGTCATTGTCTGTGTGACACAGTGACAAGGGGACCTCGATGTCAACACCAACAGTATGGTAGCGGATCATTATGTCTGGCCACGGGGTTGGTCAAAGGGGAAAGGTCAGAGGTCAGGGAACAGTCACCATTAAAGGAGCCTCCTCTGTCAACAGGTTTGTATATAGCAGTAAGAGACTGAGCGTTTCCCATCAGTACTCACATCAGTTTGTCGTGTCATGTGGTGAATGGTGCGCATGTTAATCATATGGAGGGAAATTAATGGAAATGGAATGATGATGATGGAAATGGAATACAGTACGTACAGTAGGGTCTAAAAGTCTGAGACTGCTTTGAAAAATCTCAAATATTTTCAGTTAAGCCTGGAAAAACACAAGAAGCTATGACATGTAAAACTAGGAGGAAATATTTAAGGTTCTGCACTGTTTTTAGGTCAGTAATCAAACTTAAGCTTTTTTTCATGTAGGTCTGACGTCTGACTACGGATCAGAAGATTTTAGGTTCGTCTCCGGCTGGCTCCACCTTTATTTAATCGTAAATTTCCCCATTGTGGGACGAATAAAGGAATATTTTATCTTATCTTATGGCATTGACCAGCTTAACTCCTTTGTATAAAAAGCAGATTTCCTTGAGTTGTATCCCTTCCATTAAAGTATGTGTTCACATGACATCCATGTAAATGGAAAATGGGGCACAGTGAACCTGTTTCAGCTGACCTGGCATCAGCGATACCCCCCAGGTCCAAGAGGATATCAGTGGTATCAAATGCTGTGCTTAGATCAAGGACAGCAATAAATCATTTAAGACCTTAAGAAGTGCAGTTTCTGTACTTTTTTTTTCTTAAAGCAGATTGGAATTTCTCAAAGATATTATTTTCATAAATCAATACTAGGAGTTGATCTGCTACAACCTTTTATAAAACCTTAGCTAAAAATGGGAGCTTAGAAATAGGCCTAAAATTATTACGTTTGGAGGAATCAAGTGATGGCCTATTTAGAAGTTTTTAAAAGGTTGAATAAGAGCAGGTTTAAAATATTCAGTACCAAATCTGTCAACAGAGAGCAGTTTAAAATTTGCAGAAAAGAGGGGGGCATTGTGTTAAAAACATCCTTTAGAAATTTTACAGGGAGAATATCTTAAATGCAGGTCAAGGGTTTCATTTTCATAATGAAATCAGTGAGTGCAGGTGAAGAAATTGGATGAAATGAGCAGAGGGAAACTACACAGCGCTTTTCAACAGTAATTGGACACTCTGGGGGAGGAATGCAACTTTTGAGATCTTCTCACTGAAGAAGGAAAAAAATTTTTTTACATTTCTCTGGGGTGGCATCTAATATCTGCTGTTGAACAACATTCTTGGGTCAGACTGATTTTATATAATTAAAGTACCAAAGTAGAAATACCCGAAGTAACAGACCCGAGAAGTTTCAGGTGAACTGTAAGTTTTGATCATTTCCACAATTGCTGAACCTTGAGAGGCAACTAGATTTTTCAGTTTTGAAGGGAAGGATTTTATCAAAGATGGAGGAACATGACAGTTTTGACTTTAGTGGATCTAGTTTTGGGAACAAGGCCACAGGTAACACAGGCAGCACATTGTTAAACATAAGCAATTGATGGTCCAAGAAACAAGCATCTACACATTTGACATGAGGAATCTTTATACCGCGGGATAAAACTAGATCAAAAGTATGTCCTTTTGAATGAGTAGGGCCAGGCAGAGCGAAGTTAAAAGACTCCATAAGATTTAAAAACTCCAGGCCCAGGGCGTCAGCAGGGCAGCAGACATGGATAGTAAACTTTCCAAGGATCAGCAGCTTATCAAATCTAGGCTGAGTTAAGGACAACAATTCAGCGAATTCACTGAATGGGCAGGTTTCAAGTAGGGGAACATGATCATTTGGTGTCAGCCAAGATTCTGTGATCATGGGAAAATTTAGATAATACAGACTAGATACAGACAGACTAAAATCATTATTTAAAAAAGATTTCTTTACAAGTGTTGCCAACGGAAAGGAAGGAACTGTGATTAACTTTGAATTACCTGTATTTGAAAATAACTGCTGCTGCCCTTTTTGCACAGTGGGATACCTTGCCTAACCTGCTGCCACCACAGCCCTGCCCCAGATTAACAGAAGAATGTGGTTGGATGGGTGGATGAAGGCATGTGTGGATGGTTATCAAATCAGATTTTTTTATGGGGCTGACATCAGGGCTCTGGTGAATGAAGTTCTTCCACAGCAAACTGTGAAAACCATTCTTTATGGGCCTTGATGTGTGCACAGGAGCACAGTTATGCTGAAACAGGAAATGGTCTTCCCCAAACTGTTTATACAAAGTTGAAAAGTTGAAAGTTGGTCAAAAATATCTTCATATATTGTAATTATTTTTATAATTATTATGATTATAATTCATTTTAATTGTGATATACTGTACATTATGTATTTAAGACTTGGATTTCTAAACCCAAGCTCTTTTAAAAAATACATTTTTTCTGTTCTTATTATCAGTCATGGACAGCTGTACATATCATGTCACTGAGTGAAAGTAAGTAAAGCCATAGAACAGGCTCCCAGAGTACATGATTGAAATGTGTCTAACATTACTCAGAGGTGAAGGCCGATTCTCCCTCCAGACTGAGAGTAGAGCAGCAGAGAGCTGATGATAGTAAAGTGAGGACAGACCGCTGAGACTCAGACTGAGGGTGGTAGACAGAGAGAGGAGGGAGGAAGGGAGGGAGGGAGGGAGCGAAAGTGATAACCTTGTCTCTCGTTCATTGCTGTCTGCTCAGTGATTTAATTTGGTCGCGCCGTCACACCTGAGCTAAAGCTCATCCATCACAGGTACTGCGAGATCCATCCTTCGCTTGCACTCTTCTTCCCTCCATCCATCCTTCCACTCCTATCTTTCTCTGTCCCTCTCACCAATTTCTACCTCTCTCTTCTTTTAAGGCTATCGTAGTCTATCACCACCTATCTGTCCAGATCTGTGTTGAAAATGTTCTCTCCACCTCTCTCTTTCTGATTCCATTCAGTCACTGTCTCTCCATCCCTCTCTGCTGTACACTATGCCTCTACTGAGAACAATGTTGGTTCTTCTGGGGTTCTTTGGTTGGAGTTGTGGTTGTATGTACAACACTGATTGGTTGAAAAAAGTTACTGAATCACAAGAGGTGATGGTGATGATAATGTTCAGACATTTCCATGAAGACATTTGTGCATGATTCTATAGAGATACTTTTCAAATTTTGAATCAAACTTGAGCAAAACTTGGACAGCACAATTATATCACAGATTAATCGTGTTGCAGTTAAGAGATATCATGAGGGAAATAAGCAGCCAACGTCACGGCTGAGCATTGCCACCCTGGAACTACAATTTACCAATGACAGTCTCAGAAGCACGGATTCAAACAGCCAGGGTTGGAACCAGTCTCGTCAACTTGCAGGGTGGGCTATGGTGAAATGATCAGAAGAGAAGCCAGGTGTAGCTACGTATCAGTATTTTGCAAGCCAAGTTTCACTGTTTTCAAGATGATGGCAGAGACTTGTTCTGTTTTCAGTTGCAAAGTTGCAAAAGGAGAAACGGCGAGCCTTCATGTATTCCCAACGAATCTGAAATAAAAGTGCCAAACTTCCGCAGACAACTTGGGTTTGCAGTAGCTGTTTTCCAGAGCACTGTTTTGCCACAAACTTTTACTGAACACCGACATTGCTCCATCCATTTATCCTGGAGACACATTGAGTACAAGCCAACACGATGGTCAGCCAGTAAGTTTTATTTTCATTTTGTCCATTGACTGTGCCCTAACAAATCTGCACTGTGCTAGACAATATTGGCCAACGTTCACTTGCCAAGTTACATGATGATTCATGCCAAATGCTGACAGAACATTTGATATGGCTTGAAAAAAAAGTTAGGACAAGTGTTGTTCAAAACATCAGATTGTTAAGCTGCTAAATTAAATGAGGTTTGTGTGTTTTTAGCAGAGTCGAAGCTGCAGGCAAGCATCAGAGGGGTGGGTGGAGATACAGATGTACAATGTTTGTATATTCATATTCATCATACATCATTTGTAAATTCTAAATATCTAAAATGTAAATAGGTCTTAGAGGTTAAAATGCTAAGAGGAACTTAGACTCTACTAGACGATACTCATGTGTCATATAAATGACTCCAAATTAATACTCATGTTGCTCCGTGTCTGCTGTAAACAGCCAAATGTATGCACACTGGTGATGATATGTCAATGTACAGCTTGTTGCATGAGTGCAACCAACAGAAAGCAACGAGATTATATGTGGTCTTTAATTAATGCCTGGTGTCAAAATAAAACAAAGTAGCCTGACCTTCTTCTAAAGCTGCTCGGTGCTCACAAGATCTCAAGGATAAAGACTAAGGCTGGTCTGAGCTGCAATATGATATTAATTAAGCTATTTTCAGTCAGCTGTAAACTTCCTCTGTCAGATTTTATTGTCTAGAAAGTATGTAGTTTATAGACTTTGTAGAATTGCAGCAGCAGCCACTAATGGGAAAACACAAACTGTTCACTATTCACTATCTATTCACTCATATCATCATCGTGTTGAGAAATTTTAATCACTGGCACATTTAGATATGAGATGAATATAGATTTGAAGGAACAACTTTGGCAATGACTTCTTCTTTGCACTGAACTTGCCAATAACTATTTAAGAACTTTTTAAAAAAGTGAATAGAAAGAAGAATTTTTTTTTAATCTGTCCAAATGTTTTTGCAGCATATTTACAGTGTAGACGCATTTGGCCAAACTGAAGACAAAGAACCAAAGACTTAGGTTTTTGCTCAAAGCGTAGCCCCTCTGGTTGTGTCCTTGTGCTGCTCATCAGCAAGCCTCCATGTTCTGTTAACACAGGTTCACCCCCACGTGACTTTGGTGCAGTACCCAACATGCCTCTTGGCTCAGCCTGAGTAAAACTAATCAACGCATCCTACGGGGGACATGGGTTACCCCCCGCTGACAGACCCTGTACGCCGGAGCTCGGCCAAGTGGGTGCAAGGCATACACACAACATGGACACACTCGAGTGCATTCAAACAGATTTATGGCTGTGCAAACAGTGCACCGCCTGTTGGTACAGTGAAAGAGAAGAGCCTGCCAGTGCATGTCAATCAGATATCCTGAGAAGGAGAGAAACATGGAGGAAATCCTGAGAGTGGAGAACAAGAGGTCCTCACATCGACAGTAATACAAATACCTGTGTGTGTGTTTGCTGTCCGTAAATGGCTCACTGTGTCATGCAATGGCTTTCTCCATGTGACCTCTCAGTGGATCAGTTACCATGGCACCGGTGGGGGAAAGTAATTAAGTACATTTACTCAAATACTGCAATTAAGTGTGATGTTGAGGTACTTGAGAATGTCCATTATATGCTACTTTATACTTCTACTCAAGTAGGCTACATCTGAGAATGAAATATTTTACTTTTTACTTCATTAGCTTTATCTGACAGCTTTAGTTATGAATTACTTTGCAGATTAAGACTTACTTTTATTTACATTAAGAAGTCACTAAAGAAGTCACTTTTATGAAAATACATTTTATGGTCCTGGCTTCACAAAGGGATTGGTTGGACAAAACAATTGTTGTGAAGGGGTAACTTTGGACTTTGGGTAATTGTGACAGTATTTTTCACCATTCTCAGAGACAGTACGTGGATTAGTTGCAGCATATATAAAATTATACAAAATTGTTCAAAATGAGCTCCATCTCGACCAGCTACAACAGTAAAATCCTGCTTTTACATTAATGCATGAGCAATAAAAAAAATCTAACGATATAATAATATAAAACTATAATATTAGAACAGTGACAGGGGACATTTTACTACATTGAGTACTTTTACTTTTAATACTTTTCCTGATTATACTCATATACTTTTACCTAAGTGACATTTTCTGTTTTCACTTTTACTTGTAACAGATTACTTTTACAGTGTGGTATTAGTACTTTTACTGATGTAAAAGATCTGAATACTTCCTCCACCACTGCATGGCACTGATCTGGTCTGACCACGCCAAAGTGACTGCTGTTAAGTATGTGTGTGGGTGTGTGTATGTATGTGTGTGTGTGTGTGTGTGAGAGAGAGAGAGAGAGAGAGAGACAGAGACAGAGAGAGCGAGAGGTTGGAAGTGGTTTTATTGTTACAACAGAAAAAATTAATGATACAAACACCTTTATCTTGCTGTTGCACACGTATACATGCACACACACTATAAAACAAAAACATTCTCCTGTCTGTAGAAAAAAAAAAGGGAGGACAGATTTAGTAAGGCTGTTGCGCCGGCTTGTCAGGTGCAAATGTGATGCATTCTGCCCCAGACACATGTGAGGTATTTGTCAGGAGGTTAACAGAGGTTGATTATGTAATCCACTGGATTTGCTAAAGTCAGGCATATTGTGACAATTGGTTTTGCAGGGAAAATAAGATATACAATGCAAATGGGATTCACAGCAGCCACAAAGAAGCTTATAGCAGGGGAAAATGCATTAAATATAGGCCAGTTATTAGAAACAAAAATGGCACAGTTAGACTATTGTTAATGACCATGACATTTGATAAAAGTAATGCAAAGAAATAGTGGGAAATTGTAGTTTGTGTTCATGAAACTTGAACTGTAAAAATAGTAAAATCGTCATATATACTTTAGTATTAACGTCCATACCAGCACCATCTTCATGGCATTTCAGTCCTGACCAAAGTGGAGGGCCAGCCCACTGATAAACTAACATTGTCTTTGTTAAAAAGTGAATAAATACAAAAGGTTAAAGAGCGTAAATATAATGTTTTTGCCTGTATGTTTCCTGTAGATCTGTACCAATCTGAGCCCAGTAATTAATGAATCAATAAATAATGCAGCCTTTTTATCTAAAGTATGTGATAATTACGTTATGGACATCGCATGTAAAAAGAGGTATTGGTATTGATCATACGCCTGTAAGCCTTCAATCAATTCATTAACCAGTCGGCTCTCAGTCCTCAGCTCCACTCCGACACCCTGCATGCATCTAAGTGATTCTTAATTAGCAAATACTCTCCAGACACACACAACACAGGACATGTGTGTGTGCATGGAGGTTAAACGTATGCATGTGCACATGCGTTGGCAGCAGCAGCAGCGTGTGTGTAGGTGACTGTGTTTGTATATGCGTGTGTTTAAATAGAGTTGGCAGGCTACATGGTGGGCTGGCTGGCAGGATCGTGACCTGGTGGCCCCAGAGGGGAGAAAGCTGGCAGAGAAAATGCTCTCCTTCCTCCTTGGCGCACTTGTGTTCCTTAAAAACAGCTCAATAAACAATAAAAATCTCTGCATTTCTGCTCTCTCCGCCTCTCTATGAATCTGTTATTCAATCAGGAGAATGTTCTCTCAATTCAATTTATTTTAAATTTAAAAGGAATTTCTCTGCTGGAAATACGCCTCTTGTGTATTTTCCACCAAGTTGGATGTGACAGTCTTACCAGGGCAAAAGCACATGGGAATTTGCAGAGAATACATTTCGAGAGTTCACTAAAAAGACATGGCAAAGCCCTTCATCTAGGAAAAAAAAAACATACACAGAAAAAGAGACATCTTCAGTACAGCATGCTGACTGAGGTCGTGCTGGTTTTCCGCCACACTTCACTGCTCGCATAAGCCGCAGCAATAGGATTTTCAGACTGGAATTAGAGTCTGATTTTCATCCTGAGGGGGCAGTGGGATGTTGTTTTTTTAAATCCAGCCATGTCTTTTTATTCACTCATTTTGTTAAAAAATAAATTATAGGTGAAGTTGCGGGGTGAGCTGAAAGAGATGTCACAGACAGAGACAAAAAAATCACCTTCAGAGCCCCTCCCTCCATTGCTTCTCCCTCCTCTTTTTTCACATTCTGTCCCTTTCTTCCCGTCTATCTTGCTCTCCCCCTACCTTTTCCCCTTAGAAGAGAGCCCCAGATAACCCTGCCACATCACCACATCAAAGACAAGATGAGAGGAAGATGGATAGAGGGGGAGAGAGGAGGTGAAGTGGCAGAATCTCAAAGAGGTGGATCGACGAAGGTAGAGGTCAGAGAACCAGATGAGAGGGTGATGAAGAGAAAAAAAGAGGGAGCAGAAGTGGAAGAGAAGTGGCAAAGGAAGACGTGAACACCTGAGCAAGATTGAGATACAAGCGAGAACAGGAGTGTATCTCTCTCTATTTATATCTCTATGTGTCTCCCTTAATCTCTCAGTGTGCGTTTCCCTTTCTCTCGCCCTCCCACACACACACACACACACACAGAGCTTGCATGTCCACATTTTTTTTTCGCATGGTAACAGAGCGAACAGTTCAATTAGCCGAAGCTGTCAGGACTCCTCCATTTCTGCTCTCCTCTCCTCAGACGGAGGGATAGAAGGAAGAGAATAAAGCTGTCTACGAAAAGCAGGAACATCAAAGCCCCTGTATTCAGTGAGAGTTGCACTTCACTATGATGTGTGTGTGTGTGTGTTTAAGTTTAAGATCAGTCACCAGCTGTATTGACCCATGTTCTAGCAAGCAAGACGAATGATAATTGAGCAAAAGACATTTGCTGACATGTTCACATTTTGCATTCTGCTTTGGGGGAGTTTCTCTCCCATGGGTTCACCCACATATGCATCCAATTTTATATATTTTTTTCATTTTTACTGGTTTGTCTCATCCACTCTCGCTGTTTGGTAAATATCAATCTCATTTACAATTTTATTTAAAGATGCAATTGTCTTACTATCCTCATTGCACCTGGGAGCCCGTGCTGTGAGCAGGTGTGTGAGCAGAGGACAGAACAGGAGGGAGAGATCAGAGAGGGGGAAAGATGGAAACAGAGATGAGTGGAAGGACGACGAGACCGCCAACGCTGCTATCATGTCAGGGGAAGAATACTGGAGGTGAAAGGTTGGCGACCCTGGTAAGACGACCCTCGCCGGGTGAGAGGCGCAGAGTGAAACATGGAGGGATGAAGGGCAGAGCGAGACAGAAGGGGGTCAGCAGGAAAGAAAGAACAGAGGAGAGGAAGGGCGTTTAGAGCAACAGAGACCAAGTAAGCAAAAAGAATTGAGTGGGGGAAAAAAATATGGCAAATGAGTTAGCAAACAGTTGCAGCAAATACCAAGGAACATTAGTATTTACTAAGAGTTCTGTCTCTCTCCACCTGATGAATGTCAAGTCTAAGATTCACTCTCCTTCAAGCTCTCCAGCAACTCCACAGGAAAAACTCTTCACCTGCTCCACTGTGATCACCAGCTAGTTGCTTTAACAGAGCCTTTTGCTGAGTTGCTTGAAATGCTGTATGGAAGCCAAATTCTGCAAACCAAAGGAAAAAAATACCATCTGGATTCCAAAAAAAAAAAAAAAAAAAAAAAAAAAGTTGGGACACTTCAGATTAAAGTCCTATACAAATCTTGTCTTAAACATTGCAGATAATAAATGAATAAATCAATTCTTTGGTCCCTAGCTTTCCCTGCTTTTCGTTTGTTATGTCATGATTCCCACAATCCCATATGTGACGCATCACATGATCAGAGGTCACAGCCAGTTCACTTGGATCCATTTGTATCTTACAAAGACTGACACCAGAGCCCTGCAGCAGAGACCTGACCATACACCACCAAATGAAACTGAATATAATTTGGACTGGGCCTGACTCAAGTCTCAGGTCTGGTCTTGGTTAACTGAGCGCACCCCTCACTACAGAAGAACTCTCCCTGGTAAGAGAGCGGAAAGACAAAGTAACAAGTGCTAGACTAACTGGAATCCCAAAAAGAGCAGGTAAAACCTTTAGTGGGCTAAAAAAAAAAGTCATAAAATATTTTCTGACATTTATCAGAGCTGCCTTTTACATATGCATTACATTTACAGATTATTATAAACTCTAAGAATTCTAACAGTCTAAGTGCTTCAAATACATTTGGGTCAAACAGAAAGAGAGGTAAATGACGGCTACTGAAAATACCAGAATATCTTGAAAACCTATACACACAGTAACTAGAGCTTTAACTAGAAGCAATGACCTTTAAAATCACTTGTAACCCTAATCTAGTCCCTTGTAGAAATGAGAATCAAACAAATTGTCTTCATCCTGAATGCTTTTCTTCTTTCTCCAACCAAACCCCCCACATACTCGCACAAGACTAGAACCAAAACTCAAATGCACTGCCACCCGTATTTGTTCCACCAGCCTGTCCAAGATGTCTCCCCCTTATACAACATCAAGTGAGTAACCCAGTTTGTGTAGGATTTGGTCATGGGAAGGACCACTGCAGCTCTGCCAGTGCAAGAAACACACACACAGACACAGATGAATAATGTGAGCAGCTATTGTCACACTTGGAGTCCAGGTCATGCACCCGGTACTTGTCTCTGATCTAAGGCCCGGGGACAGCCTTGGCAGCATGTGTGTGTCTGTCTATGTGTGTAGCATAGAGAAGGTGCCGATGTGGGTGAAACAATGACAGGTTTGTTGCTCCCCCTCTGTATCCCCTTGTGGTATTGCAAAGGAGTTCTCACAGTTCGTGCACACTTAAACACACAACATCCACCATCCTCTCGTGTACACACAAACACGCTGCATATACGAACACACACACAGACCCTCTGATCCTTGTAAACCATGCAAACCACAAGAGGAAGCTGTCATTATTCTCCCTGAGGAGCTCACAGGGTGTAATTTAAAGAGATAAAAGGACAAATTAGCTGAGAATTCATCATTTGTTTATATTCAGGGTTCTGAATGGCGGCTGTTGATAAAATAACTTCACAGGATGAACAGCGGCAGCGGAAAATGTCTAGTGTTTTCTTAACAGATCATTTAATCCAAAAGGCATTTGTGTCATCCAAAGTATGTGAGCATTTGTTAACATATTTTTGCACATGTACATATAGTTTCATTGGCGTACAGCAGATTTGTTATGATGCCTCGTTTCTAGAAAAGGCAAACAGCTAAATCTGATCTGCTGTGCAAAATCAACAGCGGTGGGTAGAGTAGCCAAAAACTGTACTCAACTTCAAATACAGTTACATTGCAAAAACAAACGCTCAAATGGATGTAAAAGTAGTCAAAAACTGCTTGAGTTAGAGTACAAAAGTATTTACTGAAAAAACAGGACTTGAGTAGGAAGTAACTTAGGAAATAAAAAAAGTATTTTCCCCAACATCCTTTATTTGATGTGGGTATGACTGGAATTCTTTCAAACCACAGATGGTCTTTCTCAGGTAAAGGTAAAGACATGAACATATACTGCCTGTGTTTATTTGTGATTAAATGAAATCCTGATTAGATAACCTGCCACACACACACCAGAACAATATTCCCAGTCTGTATCTGACAAATGTGATCACAAAATATGACATTAATATTATATTCTTAAGTCCACCAATAAGTAAAGGTTCTTTTAAATTACAATCTTTGCCTGTTGTCTCTTAAATTATATTATGATTTCACAAATAAATCAGCAATAGGCTGTTTTATCAAACAGGAAATAAAATGTGTCCTTAAACTTTCCAGTATTGATGCCCCAAGTCCCAGTTCCCATCACAGACAGACAAGACAAGTAGTTTGTCTTCATGTGTATAATTTGGCCTACTTTTCTTTATCTCTTCAGCAGGCTGCACCAATGAGGATGACTGGTTAAATGCACACAATATGAATATTTACATTATGGCAGAAATCAGGGCTAGTAGTTTGTAGATAGTAGTTTGGTCACTGGGGTGCAGCAAAAACAAGCTGTAAACAAAACACATGCATATTATCCTCCTTTAACTTGATGAAGCAAACTTAAATTCCCTGTTACACATCCAGCAGATGCAGAGCATTCACTTGTATGTCGATGCATTTCTGTCCACCTGATTCGTGTAGCATTCACTCTCTTTTGAACTCTGCTTTGTCTCCACCAGCTCCTCTTTGGCTGCTAAGTGCTCCACTGTGTTCGCCACCTAGTCACTAGAGAAAGTGCTACTTCAGGTTATGTCTGTCTCTGTTAGGCGGGTGGCCTTAGGCTGGTGGCGCTCAGTGGATTTTTAAAGCATTTGTAATGAAAACTGGGACAATAACGCTGCTTAGAGAGGTGAGCGTGAAACAACACAGTGTGCTGTCTATCCGTAGGCACAGTATATTCAAACAGACACATTTCAGCCAAAATACAGCTAAATGCACATTTCATTGCTACTTTACATTGATAAAAATATCACTGTAGAGCCACACAATGTATCTACACATTGGTGGCCAAAAAAAGATAACCGCAATCTTGCAATATCATTTCAGTAAAGCGCACAAAGCAAACATATTTCTACCAATCTGTCTGTCTGTGATGACTCACGCAGAAACAAAAGATGAAAAAGCAGCGAGCCCAGGTTTCTGTGGATAGAGTGCCACTCACTGCTGTTTCAGAGGCCGTGTGTGTTTTGCTTGGGAGATTTATCTGTCACTTTCTGTGCAACAATACCAGCATTTCAATTGGACAAATAGTTTCAATAACGTAGGGGTGGGATGCTACACACAAACCAATAAACCGGTGTATTTTTACAACAAAATCTTACATCTTCCCATTCTCTGGAACTCTTTAGGGCCATTTTATAAAAAAAGTGGTTTTCTGGTTGGGATGTTATCGCATGTGTGTGTGCGTGTGCGCATGTGTGAGAGAGACCCACAATCCAAAGACGATGAGGGGGAATGTGAAACTGGGATGCTAGGTTTCACTTAATCATCTCCTGATGCTAGTCTAAACACTGAATCTGATTTGAGCTAATTGGGTTTGTAGTCAGGGTAAATAGTGTAAAAGGAAACCGCTCGCACATTCAGCAAGTTCTTTCCCACTCTCAGCCACCTCCTCCGTTCACCTTCATTCCTTTATTTAACCAGGAGAACAAAATACCAAAACTTGTGCCGGACCCCTCCATTCCTCTGATCCACTGTTGTAAAAAGTCTTTCTTTCTTCTCAAAGTCACATGTAATTTCCATAATGCTGTTTGGTTGGACCATGGGTTTTTCCTGCTCGGGTATTTGGGTAATTTGATTTTTGAGAAAATAAGGGCACAGGAAAGAGAGAGGGAGAAGGGATGACATATATATATTTAAAGAATCTTTTAATCGATTTTCTAGCTTTGGTTTTTGAGATATTTCACATTTGTGGTTATGGATTGCTCCCCCTCCCCCCTCCCTCCCTCCCTCTTCTCCCCCCTCTTTTGGCATTCGCAGCGCAGTCTTGAAAAGTTTTTGCCGTCCAGCGTCTTGTCACTCACATCTCCCCTCTCTTCCTTTCTCATCATACTCTGTAATGTAGTCACACTGATTGCATTCTCCCACTAATCTAATTCTTCCCTCTTTCAGCCCCCCAGAGACTTCAAGTGGATTCACATCACATCCATTTCAATGACCCCCCCCACATGACAGCACATACTAACTTTGGATTGAAAAGACCCATAAGCCTCGCCTGCCTTTACCACTCCGATCACATTACCGCCTTCACAAAAACAAACCCCGCTTCAGCAAACTGCTTAGATCTCATTTAGACATCCACAAAAACCAGTGGACTTCAGTGATCCACATCCAAATGAAACCCAAAGGGGATCCTACCCTGCATTTAAGATAGCATTTATTCCAAAAAAACCAGCAAATTTCTTTTATTGTATCGTTATTTTTTCCACAGTAAATGTAATTAGTGCAGCCTTCAAAAGTGGTGACTATCACTATATGACACTAATTTGTTGTAGATTAGCTGTCACTTTCCTACAAGATCCATATGGCCAGATAATAAGCCTGCAAACCTACAGAATAAGAACCTTTGTAAGGAATCAAGAAATATCTTTGCTTTGGGACTTCAAATCCCATGGTGCATTACTAATCCCTGTGTTAGAATGATCAATGGCTCCCCCCCTCGTCAGGGTCAAAGGTTGCTGACTGGACTTGTTAGGGGTCAGTGACAGAGACAAGCGAGACAAAACAAGCATTTCTCTCCACCTTTGAAAAAAAAAAGAAGGAAAAAATCAAACTGTGTCTCCAAGACATAACAAATCAATCTCTCGCCTCCTAGCAAGAGATCAAGATTGATTATCTGGATGCACACAAGCCTTTATGTTTTTTCCAAGTCTGAAATGGGAGGATAAACAAAACAATTCAATAGTTTTCAAAAAATGGAATAAAAAAAGCACTTTTGCTTGAAAGAATGCAAGAAGCATGTCCTTGCTTGTGTTTACCTCCTTTACCATTTGAAAACATTTGAATATCCACAACACATATTCCTGCTGTTGAAGCAACTCGAGGAAATGCCCCTTCCAGCCAGGTCCTGTGTTTGTACATCGCCTGTATATGAAGGCCACTATTCTATCACTCAACTCAAACTCTCTTCTATATTGCTTTTGCTCTCCATTTTAAAAAGAAGGCAGCGGATGGCGACGCCAGAACAACCCAGACAGAGAGGTGTAAACACAGACGCGTTCCTCCTGCAAAGCTTCGCATTTCTCCCACTCTCTCCTTCTCAAATGATTGAATGTAAATGAATCACAAGCAATGATCCCCCCCTCACAGCAGGAGGAGTGATGGTGTTTGTGATGGACCGCGACAGAGCTGATTGTTAATATGTGAAGGCAGCGGGAGCAAGTATCGCCACGTTATCAGTATTTTTGTTGCAATCATTTAAATCACTCAAGGTATTTGGCATTCTCCTCACCGGCGTGCATTTAGAAGCAGCAAATGAGGCTTTGTAACTAGACTTGCAATTGCACAGTGGGCGGAGTACAAATAGAAGATGACTTGTCAGTTATTTTTACCTGTATTTATGATTACATGTGTTCATCAGCGTGTGCCAAACAGGCCCAACGTAACTGTATTCCAAGGTACAGGCAACCTATTTGCACAATTTTATGAGAGCAAGCTTACAACTACAATGTGTTTTATTTTGTTAAAGTGTCAAAGTGACCTTGAGAGCAGTCTGCTTAGTTTCCATGTGTTCAGGTATATTCAAGTTCGTGTGCATTTTTCTGCCTATAAAATAAACCTCTGTGTGCTTATGTGCATCCCTATATGAGTGTACCTGTGTGCATGTGTGTGTGTGCGCATTTGGTCATTGTTGGGTGAACGCCCGCCCGATGCCACAGGTAGCTGAGTGCTCAGTGGAGTGTGTGTCGCTACACCTGTTCTCCCCTCAGGGAGGCGCTGTCCACGGCCAGCTGGCAGAGCAGAGCCGGGACAAAGGATTGGACAGATTGGATAAGCGGTGGGACGTTGGGATGAGCAGAAGACGTGGCTGAAGGTGAGAGCAAAAATAGAGAGAATAGGAAAAGTACAGCAAGAACAATAGGTAAGAGCTTGGTTGATGATAGATGATGCAGCGAGGTGTGTCATGACATACGAGGACACACGAAGGGCAAATATTATTAATGCTACTATAATGAGGAATAGCTTGTACTCCACTTTGTGCATGAAGAAGCAAGATTCAACTACATACTTTAAAATGAATTATGTAGACAAATAAATCTATGCTGAACAGAACAGAATATTAATTGAATTATAGTAGTTATATCATAAAATGGATTTAAACATAAGAGTCATTCTATTCTATTCTAGCATTTCGGTAATCTATAATTCTAGAATACATTTTCTATGTTGAAATAGAATCTATACATTTTATTCCAAAAAAGAATCCTGCATTCAAATATAACAGTGTCATTCCGGAATTTTCGTTTCTGGAATTCAGGAATTCTAGAGCTCTAGAAAAGAATGTTATATTTTTGAATGGAATCTGGACTGTCCATTCCAAGATCTAGAATAGAATTCTGCATTGAAATGTAACAGTCATTGTCGTTCAGAATCTTCCATTCTGAAATGGAACACTCCATTGGAACATTCCATCCCGGAACATTCTATTCTACAATGAATTCTAGAATTCTAGAATTGAATGTTATATTTTTAAATAGCAACTAGACATTTTTTCCATTTCTAAGCTCAAGAATGGAATCCTGTATTCGGACATAATATTCAGTCTTGTTTAGAACATGTCATTCTGCAATTGAACATTCCATTAGAACATCCCATTTCATTCCATAACATTCAGAGAGAATGAACATTTAGAGCTTCTAGAAATCTGGAATTCTAGTATTCTAAAATTATTCTTACTATTGCTACTCTTCTATTAGAGAACACTCCTTCCGGAAGAGAACATTCCCCTCTGAGTCAGAATTCTCTTCCAGAATGTTGTGCTCTAGAATATAATCTAGAATATTCCATTCCATTTCTAAATGTTAAACTGAATGAACAGAATTTGTTTGCAGAATAGGAAATATTCTACTTGAGAACACAATGTTCTTTTCTAGGACAGAATGCTCTACTAAATGTACTAAATGTTCTGCTGATAAAATGCATTCAATTTGTTGAGCAAATACTCCCTAATAAAACAGAATATTCTTTTGTAACACATATTGTTGAACAGAATGTTTAATTGTAGAATATAATATATTCTGTAAGAAAAACTGTTCTACTCCAGAGTATTCTCTTCTATTTAATTCTATTCTAAGTTAAAACGTGCTGTAGAATGCGACATTCAATTCCAGTACAGAATAGTCTGATAGTCTAATAGAATAGCTCTAGAAGATACAAGATGTCATAATAAAACATGGTAGGTCTAGTATGATTGTGTCATTTGTGGTATACAAACAAAATACAGGGAAAGAAAAGTATTCCGCCTCGCAAATGATGTGACCTCCTTCCTCACCAAAACATGTCACCTTGTTTTGTAGCACCCACATCGATGCCCAACCTGTATAGGGAGATCAGTCATTTCCACAGTCGTGTAATATCACAGTGGTGAGATGCCTCAAAGAGATTCACTAAAGCCAGAGGAATTAATGTCTGAAAAAATGCAGGGAGTCTGATCCGGGATCCGTTCCCCGATTTTATTAGGAAGGACAAAAAACATGTATTAAAACAAACAAACAAAAAAACATGCAAATATGTCTTAAAGTATTTTCTTTCAGTGGTGAGTACATCACCTACTTCAGGCTTTCACAGGCCTCCTACCCACCTGGACTCATAGAAAATTGGATGATGGCTTGTGCTATATGTCATCATGATAACATAATATCTGTCTGTCTTTGCTTGGGACTAAAATATTTGTCTCCATTTCCTTCTTTCACTTTGTGTTAGACTTGTTTCACCATCTGTAACTTCATCTCTCCCACTTTCCGTCTCTTGGGCCTAGTTAGGATGTGTGTGTCCGTGTGTGTGTCTGTGTTTCTATGTGTGTGTGTGTGTGTGTGTCAGCTTTCCTCTGTCCTGCCTCCGGGCTGAAGTGTCAGACAGGGGAGTGAGATGTCTCTTTCTCCCTCCGTATGCAGTTGTTAGCTAAAATACTGCTACACTGCTGCAAACAGCCGATGGGGTCAGCCAACCTGAAGACACACATATAGACGGATGCATTCTCAATATATTACACAAACAATATAAAGCACACACAATGCATACACACCTAGGCAAACATAGTCATATCTCATTAGGTGGCAGCTGCCTCATATCTATGTTTCAGCTCATTCAGCAGGGAATGTATGTAAAACTTACTGGGCTGACACACACACACACATACACACACACACACATAGTCTCACTTGAGTATATTTCAAATACTGTAGCCAGTGTGCTTGCTCACACACATGCACATCCAACCCGCATGAGGATAATTTATATAATATACTCATCCTCCCTCTCTCCTCCTCTCACACTTAGGGACATGCAAATACACACACACACACACCTCTATCTCTATCCTGTCCTCTCTTTCTTTTTCACAGACTCTCAGATTTTCACACACACACACTCACACTGCTCACTTGCTATCCATCGGCCCAGTCCTCTGGGAAAATAGTGAAACAGAGGATGGAAGGAAACAGAGTGAAAGCAGAAGGTGATAGTGGGTAAAAGATAGATGTGGCCTGAAAGGCAGTGAAAGAGGAGAAGAGAGGGGAAAAGGTAGAGACGAAGCAGAGTTGGGAAGAATGAGACAGTGAAAGTGGAGAAAGGGTGGAGGAATTTGTCAAAGCGAGACCAAGAGGGTCCAGAGCAGAACAATCTAGGTTTCAGAGGTGCTGTATGGAAGTGGAATGGAGAGAACAAAAAAATGTACAAAGTACCTCAGAAATGAACTTTCAGGCACAGAAAGAACCAAACACACTTTCCACACACACACACACACAGTTTGAAATTGAGCTGAATTCAGCCCTGCGTTTGAACCAGAGGCTACACCCAATGTAGGCCATTCCCAAACACTTTTGAATTAGGTCCTGCTCTCCTTTCCACAGAAAAGAGAAGTGTGAAATTGACCAAGTCAAAGCTGTGGCCTGAGCAAAGCAGATTTTCTGCCATTGGAGCAGAGCAGCATCTATCCAGTGTGATTGTGCTGTTGTGATCTGGGACAGAGTTTGTGTTTTACCCTTGAAATTCTTTATGAGGCTTGTGTTACATTTGGGATCATGCTTTTTTGGGTTGAAAAGCAAGAGGATGTGTGTCGAATGAAAGTGAGCTTGTTTGGGTTTGAATATGAGGTTTTTTAAGGTGGTGCTAATATCAGTTTCAGTTATCAGTTTGGGACAATAAAGTCTATCTATCTATCTGGCATTGCTTAGGTCTGGTTAAGTTTATGCAACTAAAACCACTTGTTCATGTGATAACAACTGAACAAGCTAAATGTTCATCATTCAGTTAATCATAATTTCTCTTGTAAAACCAAAGTATATTATTGCTTAATAAGTAGTTCTGGTGGCCAGAAGTTGGCCTCGGGTGGCAGAACACCTACTGCAACTACAGTTGGTAAGAACCTGAGGCACAGTGGGTGTTCAGCTCCAGGTCATACTTTAAAGAACTACTGGGTTAAGTTTAGTGAATAATCTCTAATCTATATCAAAAGAGAGTAAAACACTGGAATGAGTTGGACTTTAAATTGGATTAGTAACCCCTGAGTGCAGGACAAGGCATTTGAGTTTCCATTCACTGGATGTATTTTGACTCTTATCAGACAACTTAAATCTGAAAAATATTTTCATCGTCATAATCACAATCAGCTTTGACTGTGTCTGTGTGCACATGTATTTACAGTATGCGCCTGTTGCTTCTAATCCACACCAGCTCCCGACTGCATTCACACTGCGTGCATCTGTGGGTAAATTTAATACACCGGTTTTGTCACATATAATATTTAGCTCTTAAACACCTTGGTTCTGTGCATCACCACTCTTCCCCATTCGGTTCTGTTCTGGTTGTGTTCCGAAGCGATGAAAGGCAACTTAAAACAGCTTTATCTGTGGCGCAGCGGGGACGGAGTCTGTGAAATGTGTCAGTGGTTTTGGATCAACAGGAAGGCTGAATAGATGAGAACCAAAACCAGACGTGCTTATGAGAGAAACCGGGGAGGGAGCTGGATTCTGCTCTCAGAGAGGTATGCACATTCTGAAAAACATCAGCTCTGTTTTGCTTTTGCTGCATTAAGACTTGCTGCTTTGGCACAGCGCACACACACTCACACAGACACACATGCTCCAACTTACTAACCCTGGTGTTCTGCACTGCGTATGGTTTGCATTGGTTCTGCTGCTGGCTTTTGTAAACAGCACTAACTGCTTGTGTATGTCTGAGCCCTGCGACTTCTCAGACTTCTGAATGAAAGGCTACCTCGATCTCTCTGCAGCTCTCTCACTTCCTCCCTCTGTCTCTGTGTCTCTTTGTGTCTCTTTCTCGCCCTTTGACCTGCTTTACCGTATGGGCTGTCACAAGTGTGTGCTCCTGTCGCACGTGTTTAGGTAAGTCGGTGACATGTGATCCCTGCAGGCCAAGGGTTATACACATTCAATGTCGTCCACTATGTTGACTGTAAGTTGGTTGGGGACAAAGAGAGTGTGTGTGTGTATGTGTGTGTGTGTCCATTAGGTCTGGCCTGGCTCATTTTCTGCAATGAGTCCTTTTCTTGAATGAATCACTTTGTGGAACTTTGAGGCTTAATCTTGGTCTCAAATATAATCTTGCTTAATCAGATTTAGGCTGAGTGTTGGTGATAATCTGAGAATGTAAAAAGAAAAGCCTTTTATGTGTCAGCTTCTAATTCTCAAATTTTTGTCCATCGTGACAATTGATCATGATAACATTTTACTCATTTGCAGAGATTTGGAAATGCAGCTTCTGGCAAGAGGAATGTTGATCTGACCAGGAGTGCTTCCGTTTTACAAATTTCACACACACAAAGAAAAAGGGAGAGCAGATAAATAAAATGCTGATTATTAGTTCCAATTACTTTGACAGTGCTGGTTCTGATTCTGGTAGTTCAATGATCTGAATTCAAATTCAAACGGAATTGAACCGAAGTTTCAAAAGCCACAGAAAACACACACTCTCACACACAAATGTAGATACACAAACACACACATCTTGTCCACATTAGGACAGTAACCCTACCCATGTCTACTCCTCATCCCCAGTCACAGGAAGTGAGGTCAGCAGAGAGACAGTGTGTGTGTGTGTGTGTTTTGATGTGTCCCCCCTGGTGTCTCCTTTCTCTGGAAGATTAGGTTTCACCCATCACTGAGGCTTGCTAATTAATGTCACAACCTGCTAGCCGTGTCAGCACCAATTTACTACACACACACACACACACACTCGGACTGAAACACACCTTTACGCCTATACACACCCACACACAGAAAAATATACCTCTTCTTACCTGTCACAGTTAATGTCATACTTGTGTGTCTGACTTTTGGGGGTTTTCTGCTTTCTCCTCTCTGTGTCACTCTATCCACACAGTTTGCTTCCTCTCCTCTAATACATCACCATCTTTCTTTCTGCGATTTCTCCACCCTTGTCCTTTTTCACATCGCTGTCACTACCAATTCTCCACCTCTTTCTTTCCCTCCCTTTTCCCCGTCCCCTCTCTACTTATCTTTCCTTGTCAGCGGCCCTTCTCCCTTTGCTCCCTTCAGTTCATTTTTTTCTTCAGACGTCTTTCCCCATATCCTGCTGGACATAACGCACTCCATCTCTCTCCCAGTCTTCTTTCCTTCATCATCACATCTCTTTTACCCTGTTTGTCATCATATCCTGTTGCTCTTCTCACGACACATAAAAAAGGGATAGCCTACAAATCTATGACTTACACATTAAGATGTGTGTCATCATGCGTATATCAGCTTTTGCTTGCTGTGCCACCAAAGTAAAATCTGAATTTATTTAAAATGTTAAATATTCCAACTTTGATTACTTTGTATTATAATTTACACAAGAGTGGAGCCTGGAGTCTGTTTCTCAATCAGCTCAGATGAAATTCCCCATGAGAAAATGGGCGCATTGCAGCTTTAAAAGCTATGACTGAGAGAAGAACAAGAAGGTGTAAGGATGAAAATAAAGTGCAAGCAACTGTTATACCTCCAGAATGCAATAAAATGAATATATTAGTGTTTGAATGTAGGGTGTCCATAAAGACAGAAAATTAATTAAATGTATAAAACATATAAAAGATAAAACATATTAGATATTTTAAAAATCTTAATATACTTTTATTTGTACATGAAAGTTAAAATGTAGCTTTTGGACATTCTAATTTAATTTTGTTTCTGCAAACAAAACAAACTTGTAAAAATGTAAAACCTGCTTTTTTGCCCTCGATCGCTCTATGACCATTAACCAGTGACTTCAAAACAGGGCAACTTTTAAGATTTTAACTAACTGTAAAAAAAAATGTAAAAATGTAAATGTAAAAAACATTGACTGAGAAGTAAAACATTATTGACTTGATCTTCTGTATTAAATATCAACATGTGCCTATTTCCAGTTTTTAGAATATGAATTTGTATCCATTGGATTATCCAGTTTAACCCAACAATAAAAATTGTCCCTTTACCAATATTTGCATAATTTGACACAGTTGACAGATGCATGGAAACTGTCAACAATACTGTAGCTAGTGTCAGCGACATGAAGCCCCGACCCTGGTATGACCCTTGTTTAGCTTTCTAATACAGTCATGTTAAGATGTGACCTCACGTTTAACCACATCACTCCCTCTCGCTGGCAATCAATAATTTGTCCAGCCAGTTGGACAGCCTCACTTAACCTCTGATGTTGCTGTGTCGGCTATATGTGTTCAAGTCCTGGTGCGTAAGTATGTTAATGTCTGCCTGTGTGTGTGTGTGTGTGTGCGAGTGTTTGCCCCTATCATTAGCCCTAATGATTGACAATGTCCTCCCATTTCCACCTCCCCCTTTCTCCTTCCCTTCCTTTCCTTATTGACCCTCCTGTCAGCGGCCTGTCACAGGGACTTCCTCATATCATCAATAGCAGGACTTTATCTAGATGGACAGTCACCCGCTCTCATGTACCTCGTGGCTTATCTGGGATACTGTATCTGGCAGGGAGGTAAATTGAGTGTGTCTGTGTGAGTGCGTTCTTGTATTTCTCTCCTTTAAAGGGCAAACTGTCCTTTCAGGAGTAGAAAGGTGAGGAAAGAACATTTTGCTGCTCACTTCTAGGGGTTAGATTTCAAGGATGTTGGGAGTTAGGTATCAGAGAAATGTTTGGCCTCTCCCAAAAAATCACTCACAGCTAAAACACTACTTAAAGTAAATTTGCATGTGTTTTAATGGTGAAAACTTTACAGTGCAAAGATGAAATCCCAAATTTTATCTGTTCCTTCTAACATTGTATAACTGGTGTCGAACATGATGACGGTGTGTTCAGGGGAGCTTTTACTCAGAAATATCCAAATTACAAATGCAGCTCTGTTGTCTTTCAATGGCAGTATGAAGGAGAGCTGATAAGTAACGATAAGCCCATTGAAACCTTGTTATAAACCTGAGTATTTGCAAAGTGTTAAACAAAGAATAAAACAATCTCATCTTTAAACTTAACCAATCTAAAGGGAAGATCACTCTTTTTTGGCACTGTTTTTCATTATTCCCATCAAATCATCTATTGCTTGAAAATTAAGTAGCTCAGACAAAATAATTTTAACTAATTGTTTTTAATTCTTCCTATTTAGACTACTGCAACTTCAACCAGAAGACACAATACTTTATCTGTCCATGCCAGCTAAAGGGATACACAGAAGCATTTCCTGGTCTGACGCCCTTCAGCACAACATTTGTCTGTGTCTTCACACCACTTTATAGTGCTTTACACACCGCTACAGAAAAAAAAAAGCCATCTGTTTCATGATGCAACAATGCTATGGTGAAGGTTTCATTCAGTTTTATGCACAAAAGCAACATCTCAGCCATAAATTAGTTGCTTAGTTGCTTTATCCAAAACACTGTGATGCAGCTCTGAACAAATATCAGGAAAAGAGAAAATATCACACCCATTCCTGTCTGTCTTCACCGGCTACCTGTGCATTTTACAACAGATTTTAAGATCCTGCTGTAAGTTTTGAACTTTTAAGGCCTCATATGGTCAGGGTCCCTTTGATATTTGTTTCCTGGATGACCTTTGTCTAAGTTTACCAGCCCTTTTTGGTATGCACGTGTTGTTTCAGCTGTAGTCTGTATTTTTTATTCATTTCAGTTTGTTCCTTTTTTAAATGCAGTTTCATGCTTATTATGAATATTGATGTCTTACCATATTATATAATTATATCAGAACAGTGACATGTAAGTAAAGTTCAGAATTATGTTAGATAGGGATTTGTTTTTACATTATGACAAACATTTCATTTGGGAGTTAGAAAGAAATGAAAATCACAATCATGGACATGGCGTTTCTGTTTTGCTACTTTTCATTGCACATATACAATGCAGTCATAAACCATTGCCAGTTCATTTTCCCATCAGGTGTCTGGGGGGTGTTTCCTGGGAAAACTCTTGCACAAGTAGCTCTGTGGTTTCAGTTTGCGGT
This sequence comes from Holacanthus passer, assembly GCA_025331565.1. Classification (NCBI taxonomy): domain Eukaryota; kingdom Metazoa; phylum Chordata; class Actinopteri; family Pomacanthidae; genus Holacanthus; species Holacanthus passer. The sequence continues at coordinate 1,790,384 of JAFREQ010000038.1, forward strand.
TTGTTTGGAATAAATACAAAAGGAGCTGCTCAGCTAGTTGGAGGAGCAAACCACCGTGACCAGAGAGACAAAGAGCAACGCCTATAGAAACTCAAGTTCCATCATCCAAAAAAAATCAAAGGACAAAGGCTTTACAGAACTGATCATACTTTAATGACAACTTGTGATGTGCAATGCAAAACACCACAGCAAAATCAAAAGGAGGATTATAGCACTAGAAGGCAAAATGCAGTTAGTTCCTCACAAGCGCAGTATTCCCAGTGAGTGTGTACAAGAGCGTCTGTGCGTCTGATGTCAAGAGTGTCAGATTTTGGGGTTCTTTCCGACAGTAGTTCTAAATCTCAGTATTTGACATGAGCTCTGAGACTCTCTATCGCTCTGTCTTCCTCTCTTTCACCCTTCATGTCTCTTTTATGTGAGGAGGGGGGGTTTGGATTTTTACTTCAGTCGAAAGAGGGCGAGAAAAGAGACGATGACGGAGGAAAGGAAAGAAATGGAGAGAAGAAGGTAATCTAAGAGTTCAGAGGTATTACAAGGAGAAGGGAGAGGGAGAGAAAGTGAGAAGGAGAGATAGGGGAGAATGACAGATGGGCCCAAAGAAGAGAGGGCTGCTGGGTTCAGCACTGCGGCAGAGCCGAGCATATGACAGCTTTACAGTGGGCTCTGTGTGTGTGTGTGTGCGCGTGTGTGTTCATAAGCGTGTATCCTGGCTCTCCTATACAAGTGTGTTAGTCTGTGTGTGCATATCGGTACATGTCTGCATGTGTGTGTGTTCACGCACGTGCTCACATTCGTGCCTTGGCATGCTGCCAGTGTTTACCTAGGGCATTTTCTGTGTGTTGAATGTAGCCAGAGGGACCGTTCCTCCACCTGTTATCCTTCCATTCTTCTCTCTTCTCACCAGCTCCTGTCATCCATCTCTATATTGACTTAACCAGTGATAAATCAGGGCCGCTGTGTGTGTGTGTGTGTGTCTGCGTGTGCGTGTGTTTGTGTGGGAGTTGCATGTTTGCTTTAGCCGCGGCACATGTTGGCTTAGCGCTCACTGAGGATTTCTCACACATCTTAAATGCATTGAAATTTGTTTACAAGTGTTGTTGCACTCATTTGCTCATCGCAGCTTGTTTTCCGATACATCACCCCTCCTGGTATGTGAAGATTTCCAGAAATAGGCCACGCTTTGACAAACACTACACAATAAAATACAGCGTGTGTGCGTGCGGATATGGTTGACATCGTTTGCGCTATTTTTCTTCTTTATGCTCCTCGCTCTTCTTTGCTCCAGATGAATCCCTCGTTCTGCTTCTCAGCGGTCGGTCGTTGCAGCTCCCTCTGATCGTGCTCCTCCCGCCAGCCGTAATTTCTGCACTTCCTGTTTCTCTGGCTTTGGCTATGATGTCTGGAGCCGAGGTGAGAGGTCGCGAGGACCAGGTGTGCTGGAGCTGGCGTTGACTGGTCCGGCTGCTCCGCTACCTTTGTCTCTCCTGCTGTTAATCTGGCACGGTGAGAGCACATTTTGTTCAATTGTTCTCCCCATGAATTAGGTGTTATGCTAAGCTGCTTGCATGGCAGCCACGTTTTATGAAATGATTTGGAGCAGGTTTTGTCGGCAATTAGCTGTGTTTGGTGTACTGCAGACGGCACTGGCTGTGCAGAGGTAGTTTCATACATAAAGCAAAGTTGGTATCACTTTTTTTAGTCACCCTTTACAAGGTGTTTTCATTATTTGTAAGTAGTGTAATGGCTTTATTAATTGTTCGTTTAATGCTTTGTAAATTAGTTATTGTCCCATTCATGAGAACAACTTCTGGGTGCAAGCAAATCCACTGAATGAGGCAGTTCTATTGGAATGAATTGATTTTGCAGCAAAATCCTGCTGTTTTAAATGCTGGTTGATGCTGGTTTAAATGCTGATCAAAGGGCTGGTCCATTTTGCATATACAGCACATGTAATTGTTAACTCGGCCACTCTAGTGTCAAAGCTTGTGAATCTTATAAAGCACTTTTCAAAAAATTCGATGCAATATGTCATTTATATTGCAAGTTGTGGCTGTTTTAGGGCAACTGTTTTAAGTCGGAAACCTGTGACTGACTTGTAAAACATTTTTATGAATGTTCCTGGCTTGAATGAATAATATACAACATTATAAACTGTGATAATTTACTCAATAAAAGAATGTGCATCATTTTAAGGCTCCTTGGTGAGATATAATATCCCATCCTTTGTGCACATACAGTCTTTTGTCCCTGAACCTTGCCACATAAAACCTTTGTAACAGAGCCACGGGCTCGCTGGAACAGATGTCAGTGATGGTTTTTATTGCTGTAAGGTCAGAACTGTGCTTCTACTTTGGGATGAGCCAGGAAGAGGAGACAGAGGCCGGCGCAGTGGCCGAGGCGTTGCAGTTCGCCTAAAAATGGAAGACGTGCGATCGTGACTGTCACACGCCATTGATTGTGAGTCATGGGTGACGTTTACTGTCAAAAGCATGCGCCGCACAGTAAGGGGTATCACAGGCGTGCAGGACTCACACATTCAAGCACGCAAATCCTTCACTTGCAGCCTTGTTTCCAGGGCAATAACCTAAACATACAGAATTAATCTGCAGCTGATTTGGCCACAAAATAAGACCAGAGAGTTTTGGGGTCTCTGGCTTGTCTTTAAACTGCTGAGGTGGATCACAATAGGGTGCAGGATGTAATGAGAGGCCAAGCAGAAAGGCCTCATAAAGCCAGCCAGGGATTAAACACAGGGTGTGGGAATGTCGGGGAAACATTGGATCAATGTCAGAGCAAAGTTGATTTAATGTTGCGTGTGAGCTGGGGACTCGATGTTGATGTATGAAATGTTTTACAGCGTTAATGGAGGGTCAGCAACTCTGGTAGAACGAGAGGAGGAAGATCGGGGAGGAGAGAGCAGGAGACAGAGACAAAAACAAGAAGCAGAGACAGAAGAACGCAGACATGAAGATGAGAGAAATAAAAAGAAAGAAAGCTTTGGGAAGTCTGCATGTACTAACTTGTGACCTGTGACATGCCATTTGTCATGAGTCAAGAATGACAGAGAGGGAACAACAGTGGAAACCACAATGTGATCTCTTTTCTCCTTCATTCACTCTGGGCTGTCATCCTGCTTCTCTCTTGCTGGTTTTAATTTGTTTAGACTTTGTGCTTGCCTGTTGTGTGTGTGTGTGTGTGTGTGTGTGTGTGTGTGTGTGTGTGTGTGTGTGTGTGTGCATGTCAGCAGATGTGCACCACCCTGTTTACCCAGATTTTAATATGGTAGCATACTTAAATGTGTGTGTGCTGTTGGTGATGTCAAAGCTTTTATATCCTTTTATGATAAATTGGAGAGACTGGACTTGCATAGCCAGACATAGGCCAGATCTCCACACTTTATGTTAGTGCTGGAGAAAGGTCTGGCTGAACCGTTGTGGTGTAGGGGGAAAAAATGCCTTGTCTTGTCTGTATTACTTTGAACCGCTCACAGTTGTCTTGGGTGGCGCTTAGCCCAGGATGCAGCGATGGTGCCCTTGCAAAATAGTGTCGGGGGGGACTTGTTTTGGTGGAACATTTGCACATCAGGAGGTGAACCCTGCCATTAAAATGACTAAATCCCTGCAAAAGAACCAAGCAAGCTACTTTGTTGCATGATCCAAATCATCTGCCATGTACAGCATTTTACTAGCTTGGATTGCTTGGGTGCTGTTCTTTTATCTAGCAACAGGGACTTTCTGAAAACGTTAACACACAGGTAGCAGAAAGGGCGGAGAACGCCGACTGAAATATATTATTATTATACCAACAGCCCACTTCCTGTGAGTCAGACTACAGCACCTATAAGTTGCTAAAGTTTTACATTACTCATTATTTTGTATCAAATACATTCACTGTTACAACCTGTTGTTGTAACTCAACCTGGGTTATGGTGTAACAATAAGATTGAAGAATTAAAAATGGAGACCACAAAATGTGAATCCGAAGAAGTTTATTGTGCCTGAGAACCAATCAGGAGCTGCCATGTTGTTCTCTTCCCATGACTGGGTTGTTTGATGGTCTACTCCAGTGTAAGTTCATATGCCGAGTTCCTGACCTAAGAACGTAAAAATAGTACCTGAATACACACACAAAACTAATCATACACTAGTAACCAATTGTCACTTAGGTCTAACTTGCTAACCTGTACCTGTAAAATGTCTAGAATTTAACATGGAGTGAGTCCACAATGCAAGTCTGCTGCCTCGGTCAGTCAGTTAAGACGTCCTCTTGCTGCACACTGAAGACTTTTTGACTGATGTGATTGTCCACACAGGGCAGCTGTCTCCATCCTTGCTCTCTGGGGTTTTGTGATTTCTTGCAGGATCTACTCAATGTCACATAGCAGAGTATTCTTTGACAACAGGCCTCACTGTCTTTCCCCGCCTCACCTCATCTGATTCAGTGAACAGTTTTTCTCACAGTCTCGGCATGCTGAAAAAGGAGTAGGATAATGTGTTAAGTTGTCATTACAGTATTAGTTGTAACACTTTTTTAAAAGGTGGTTTGAAATGAGCCCAGATTAAATGCCTCACATTTTATTATTAATAGACTACTCTCTAATCTAATACAAGTAATATAAAATTTCACATGCAAAGCCAGGAAAGAAGTGGTCACACACCCATGAAATTGGTCACATGACTCTTAGGTCGAAAGGCGAAAGTGGGGCTGTTACAACCATCCTTTTGTTACAGTCATCCCTGGTCTCCCTATACTGTGGCATGTAGGCATGGGTCTGTGTGTGTGTGTGTGTGTGTGTGTGTGTGTGTGTGTGTGTGTGTGTGTGTGTGTGTGTGTGTGTTTCTGTACCCTGGACTGTGTCGCAAAGCGAGTGTTGAACAGTATGTAAATGCCAGAGCATGCTGAGCCTCAGGGCAAACAGAGGAGAGGAGAGTTTAGAAATGACTTTTCTGTGCGCTATTTCAGAGCACACTCCCCTCTGCTGCTGCTGTCGAGGCTCACTCTCTAGGTACACACAAACACTGACACATAAAGCCTTTTGTCCTCTCCTACAACCTGGTATTTGGAATATGTAACTGTACATTTATTCTTTTAGGACATTGTCACTATGTCACAGTTGGTTGTGAGTCTAACTATCCTTGGGTCCTTATCGGGCTTGGTCTCTCTTTTTTTTTTTTTTTAAAACAAATGAGTGTATGCACTCTGGGTTCAGGTAGGTTTTTCACAGGTCTTTCATTAAAATGCACTTCTTACTCCTGTTTGACTTGCGTTTCCAAAACCTACAGTTCCCATTAGCCTCTTTTGAAAACTAATGTATAGATTTGTGACCCTTTTTGAGAGATTTATATATTCAGAAGGAATTAATAGGTTTGGTGCTGGGAGCCACCTACAGGCTGGGAGAGTGGAGAGGTCGGAGAGAAACCGATCATTCCAAAAGTTATTTTTTTCAATTTAATAATAATAATAATGATGATGATTATAATAATAATAATAATAATAATAATAATAATTAGATAAAAATTATAACAAAAGTGAGCTGTTCTTTATCCCGGAGCCCCTTCAATGAGCCCTCTTAGAGAAACTGCTGAAACATGACATCTCATTCCCCCGACATACACCACATCAGCACCGTCCTCTAACTCTTCAATGCTTCGATGTTTCACTCCCCTGTTCCACTTAACAGGTCTCAATTAATCCAGGAAGTCCCACTGAGATAAAGGATCTGCCCCATCTCGGCAGCCAATTGTCACTCTCCTGACGAATCCACTCACCTGGTTGGCTAGATTGCAATCAGTGGGGGTTGATTGAAAGGCAAGGACACAAAAGGACAAAGACAAAATCACTTAGGCAGCCTATTAGGCCTGGAATGGTGTGCCATTCGCAACAATACAGTAGGCACTGATAATCGGCTGCTGATAAGGAGGAGGAGAGTTTGCAGACCTCAGGGGACTGTCAAGAGGAGTGTGTGTGCAGAAGTGTGGTGCTATAGGTAATATGCATATGTATGGAAGAAATAAATGTCTATAAAGATTTGAATCTGTGCAACTGAACTAATTGCGAAATTAAATCACGAGTGAATTTTTTAAAGATAATACCACTGAACTCATAGCATGGAATTATTTTACTTTGAAAACCATCAATTCATGTGATCTGAATTCCTCCCTCTGAAAATTTGAAATAGTCAATTTGTCATAGTCAAGTTGTACAATTTCAAAACGTTATTTCCGGTATATGTTCAAATGTTCAGAAATACAGAATTAATCCAAGTATCCGAAATTCAAAAACTATATTCAAGCTCAAAAAATGAAATCATGCGAATGGGCATTTTGGCACAGTGGCAAGTGAGCCTGAATTCCAGGTTGACAAAATGCAGTGTACAATAACAAAACTTGACTGGGACATGCCTATATTTCATTACATTTCAGATTTAGGTATTCAGTTGATTATAATATTCTATTCTATTCTATTCTGTTTATGACTATTATTTGTTTGCATACATCTGTGCATTGATTTGTGAGTCCTCGTGTGTGTGTGTGTGTGTGTGTGTGTGTGTGTGTGTGTGTGTGTGCGTGCGTGTGCGTACAGTGACTGTGTGTCCATGCTCTCCCCCACTCTAACTGTGATCTTGGCCCTTGATTCATAATCAGTATTGCACTTGGATTACCATAAGACACTTCCCACCACCAGATTCCCATACAGTACAATACAGTCAGTTTAGCCCAAACCTCAGTGAGCTTAAAGCTTAGAAGGCCTGAGTAGAAACCCTATAGAGGATTATGGTCAAGCCCAGAGGTCCCTTATTTTAGAATAGAGGCCAGGAATGTTCTACATCACTAACACCGCTCTAATCCTACACTGTACCAATATACTGTGTGTGTGTGTGTGTGTGTGTGTGTGTGTGTGAGGGAGGAAGAGGGCACAGTCAGTGGCTTGAGAGTCTCTGGGCTTGTGTATGCATCAACAGTCAGGTGGAGGTCAACTGGGTCTGTTAACAGATGGATTGACGCAGGGATCAAAGGGTCACTGTGGGCATATGTGTCTGAGTGTGTGTCTGTGTGTGCGTGGAGGAGGGGAAGTGTGCGTGAGGAGGGAGGTGTCCAGCGGCTTTTAGCAAATGTTACGCAACTGATTTCTGGGTGATGGTTTGAAAAATAATTAATCTGTTCCGGTAGCTTCACAGTGCTGGTCCCTTGTTGAGACTCAAGTAGCTTCCTGTGACGATACCCCCACAATATGATTTGCTTCATAGGTACTGCAGTGAATTAGATTTTAAACCCAGTTTGAACATAGCACGTATGAGTTTACCCGATTTCCGAGTGAAAAGAGCAGACAGAGGAGGCATCTTTTTCATTACCAAAGGTACAACAGTGTGTGGCATTTACATCTGTTGGCATTGATTTGTGTTTGCGGATCTGCCTTTTGTGAGAGGTTAAATCCACCGCTGTCTAATGATGCTTTCATGTTGTCTGTCTCTTCATCCCCCTCCCCGTCTCTGCCTCCATCCCTCTCTCGTCTAATAAAGAGAATGGGGCAATATGCATCAGACATCAAACGACATCAAAGCCCACACACTGTTTACCTTCGATGCTTTCTCTCCTTCATGCTCTCGCCGTCCTTTTTAGTGTTTTTTTGCATACACATTACCTGTCTGCAGACACCGTTTGATGTGGAGCATCAGCAAACAGTGTACATGTGTGTGTGTGAGTGTGTGTTTGCATCTATACACTAAGGCATTGTCCCTGTCTAATACGCAAAACAATCCACAAGTCACCATTGCAAGTGGATTTTCCACACTTGCATTGCGCCAATATACAGTGTGTTTGTAATGTTATAATCATGTGACTCCCGATAGAGGGTTTTCATTGGAACGCAAAACAGAAGGAAACATGCTTTTCTTGGTCAGCTGACCACCTTGGTATATATTTTTGGGGGATTTATATTTCATATTTTTGCTCTCTGCCAGCATCAGTGTTGCCGGCAAACAGGGACATAGGAGTTTCCCTGTGGACCAGTGGACATGTTGGCAAGCTACATCAAATTTAAAAGATAAAGATGTCCGATGCTGTTTGATCTTGCATTAGACTGGTCAGCCAGCACTAAGTGTGTGTGTGTGTGTGTGTGTGTGTGTGTGTGTGTGTGTGTGTGTACGGCAGACAGGGCCATAAATGTATCACCTGCGATGAATCCATCTTTCCCCCCTCTGCCAATTTTGCTTTGGGGCATTCTGAATTTTTAACAAGGTTGTACAGTGATAGACTTATTGCATTGTGCGTAAACTGTGTTGCTCGAGCAAACAATTTAATATTGCCTTCAGGTGCCCTTTGGAAATAGTTCAATTAGAGGGTAAACATACCTATGAGCAATACTAACATGGCAACAGCAAGGACTTTCTATTTGTCAAGCTGAATCAGTCACATATATAAATCGAGTTTTAATTTTGATTTTTCTTTTTTAAAACGACCATATTTCTGCTAAAACTTTTCTTACATGTGAGTCCTTTTCACCATCCTAGTTTCAACCAGCACTGAAGCCCATTAAACAAGTCAAGCCATACAGTGGCCTGGCATAATGTTTGCCACCATCTTAGTGTGTCAGCATGTTAACACATGCTAATTAGCACTCGGATTAAAGTCAGTAGGATTAATCCTCTGAAGACTATGAATACAGCAATTGGCCAGGTGTGCAGAGGTTTACTAAGTGAGCAGGACTTCTCTCTCACCTCTCTTTTTTCAACTTTATACAACTACTTGTGTCACTGACCATATACAAATGAGTTTAACATTAGGAATGTCTTCCAGGAGAGACTATCTGAGCTCACCAACACTTAGTCCTTTCCTTTCCTTGCTTATTTAAATCATGATAATTTGAGAAGAGTCATTTCCTTTACGATGGAATCCTTATGATTGAGCCAGATATGGTTGGTGCTTTATGCATTGTACTATGACAGAGCAATTTTAACATGGCATCATAATATCATCGTGACAACAAAGTTTTGACAATGCCTCCATTCTTTTGGAGGCTATGTCTGTGTGGATAGGGGTTAGTCCGGGGTCAGCCAGTGAACAGAAATGTATGGGCACGTCTCACGAGTGATTTTTGAGGTGTGTGTGGGATCAAAGGCTATCGAGGGCGTTCTCGAGAGTTCGGCACTGACAAAGATGTGTGTGTGTGCGTGTGTCACTGTGATGAAGTGAGGTGTCCTATCCTCCTTCAAGGGCCTGTAACTCAGGGTTTTCATCAATCACTCCCTCCCCTTCCTCCCTTTGCTGTCCTCTCACTCCTTTAATTCTGTCTCACCCTGCTTCTGCCACATTCCTCAATCAAACTGTCCATTGTTTTTTGTAGTTGTCTCTTCTCTCTCTATGCCCTCTAACACTAGTATCCTTATAAACTTCTTTTTTCATGTTTCTGACTGCCCTCCCTTGTCCTCGTCTTGCTTTTATCTTTGCCCATGTATTTCTTTTTTCTCTCTCTTTATCTTTCCCTCCTGTCTCTACCATCACACTTGTCCTCATCACCCTATACTTTAGCTCCAGGCGAGTCCCATTGTGGCTGTGTAGTGTGTACAGTGTGCTGCCAAGGCCTCCCCCGTAGTCATGATTTATGAGTGCTTTTACAGCAGGTATGTTGCCTAACAGTCACCTATCAAGGAGAAATCCCTCCTCCCACCTCTACATTTCCTTATGGACTTTTTACAGACCCCAACTGTCAACTCCAATGACCCCCCTTTTTTTTAAAGAACAGTCCAAATATCAGCTTGTAATACACCATGCACACATATGCCTCCACCCGTGTGTCAAATATTTTACAAATTCATTTATGAGTCTGATCCAGGACACTTGGGGTTTTCTTTTGAGTGTTGCCCTGTTTGAAAAAAAAAAATCTTGTCAACCTTGTTGTAAAGTTCTTTTGTTCACCAGGGTGCTGATATTGTCCTTTTATGCACATATGCTGTGTGATATATGAGTAATAGCCACACAAGCACCTGTGTTCTTATATGCAGCTGAGAGGATGGCTGCCTGTTCTTTGTTATGGCTCTGTGAAGATGATATAGAGAGGCAATCAAACATAAATTCTGACTTTGTGGCGCACACATAGATGCCATTGTGACATCAGTCTTCCTCTGGATGTTCTTGTTCATCTTTGCATTTCAGTTTAAATGTGCGCAAATGCAAATCCCGCCCACCACACTTTGGAAAAAAAAACACAAATTAGTATTCCCTTAAACCCCAGCATGAGCTAACTACTGAGCATTAGTAAGAAAAGTTGTCCTGCTGAGTTCCCTTGCTAGCCTGGAACAAAACGCCAGCAGGGGAGGTTGAAAAAACTTCAGTGTAATGTTAGAACCGGCGTCTGGGATAGAGCTGTTTTTCATTTGCATCCCTGAGTAAAGTACAAGGCAGGAGAAAGGATGGAAAAGGAAGGGGAAGAAGGGAAGGATAGGGATGAAAAGTTGTTTTGAAGGATGCTGTTTGGAGGGAAAGAGATGTAAGGATATGGAGTTATCCTCCGGAGGGGCGTTTGCTTGCTTTGAGGCCTCGGCTCTTGAAGCACTTACAGACATGTGCTTCATAGCACATTTAGCAGTATGTTGATATAGGTCCAACAGCATGCACAGGCTCCCAAACAGGTGGGGAGAGAAGGGAGAGGTGCTTCTTATATAAAACTCCAAGATTTGTTTAAATGTAAGGTTTAGAAACTGTGTCTGATTTGCTATTTGCATGTGGAAATGTATGTTATGTCTAGGTGCATTCTGTCGGTGAATCTTGCCCATGTGTTTTGAAATATACACCGAGGCCATGTTCACACTGCAGGCCTTCGTGTTCACTTCAACATCTTGCACATATCAGATTCTGATAACTGTTTATATCCATTTGGCTGTAACTCATATCCTATTTCAGTGCAAACTGGCAGTGCGGAAAGGACGCGCTTGAGCAACAGTAACAAAAGACGTCACATCTGTTCTTAAACTATTACCTCTGCCTTTTCCCAACACAATTCAAATGCAGCGTGAGCCTTTGAAATTGAGCTCATCTACCAGGCGTTCTTCCATTTTTTAATAAAAAAGTCCAGCAACTTGTAGCAAATTGTTCACACTGACTATAAAACATCATCTCTGTGTGGCAACAATGGGATCGAATTAAGTGCACTGCAAAATAAAGCTACAGCTAACATCTATTTTTAAAATATGTATTTATGCTGATTATTTTCAGACAATGTCACAAGTAAACTTTTGATTTGATATGTACATCATATTTAGTAATTTTAACAAACCTTTCCTCTTGCACAAACTAGGACATTTAACACTATTATCGCAATGCAGAGATTTTCATCTTTTTTATCCTTGGTATTTTTTATATATTTTGTAAAGATAAGTCAGACTGACTGACACACAACTGTAGATATAATTCCTTAATTATTGTCAGTATAATCCTCTGACTTCTCCACATGATGAGGACAGTGTGTTTGCTTCCTGTACATGGTTTTGTCGTCCTGTTGAAGAGGCAGACCTGGCATCTTTTCAACTTCTTGCCACCACCTGAATCCACTTGGTCGATAGCTTGTTGATTGACTGCAAGTCTGGATATTCCAGCTTGAACTTTATGGTCAAGCTGCAGTATCACTGACCATCTGGACCGTCGAGATGGAATTATGCTTTTGCATAGATACACATAGATACATTTTCTATGCAGTCCTACACAGAGATGAGTGTTTTGGGTTGTCATAGGTTGCAAAGCAAGCTGATTGGTTGATTCCACTCCAGCAGAAAAAAGTACAAGTACAGTATTGAACAAGTTGCACAATATAGAACGCACACCTATAAAAGAAACAGCTATGTCTCTGAGCAAACCTCCATGCATATTTGCCCACAGGTCAAATCTGTCGCAGCACTGAACAGTGGAGGACAACTCATTTTACCCTGACAGGCCAATCAGAGCTAGTCAACAGAATAAACCCAGTCATGCCAATAATATACATCAAAGACGCCTTCTTATTTTCTGCCTGTGCAACTATGTGCATACATGAAAGCATCTGGGTCAAACTGAACGCAAACATCATCACCATATACAATTTCAGCACTGTCCACATTTCACACTTATGGTCATGATCCTAAATGAGGAACATTCAATGGATGTCAGGGAGGAAAAAGCGGGGTTATGATTATTTCAGACAACTCAAAAGTGCAAATGGGTCCAATTGACCTGGTACATAAAAGGAAGGTTAAGGGTTTAATCAAATCAAATAGTTGCGGATTCATTTTCTGTTGATCAGTCTTTACAGCGCTGCCATGAACACAGTATCATTGTCAGCATGTGGAGTGTGTGTGGGGGGGGGGCTGTGTGTTTATAAGTCTGCATGCATGAGTAGACTGAAGTGCATGAGCATTTGTGACCCCTTATGTGTGGTCAGTATCCCTGTGACTGATATCATGATTGGGATCTTTCCCCTCCCACTTCACACGGTCACCTAATATGCTCTTGTCCCCACCCACTTGCCCCAAGGTTCAGGTGTATGAGGCCATTCATTACCTGTCAATCACCTTTTCAATAGCTGCCAATCACATCACTCTGCCCCTCAACTACTATCTCTACTATCTCTACCTTTCCTTTCTTTGCCTTTTAACAGGCCTCCCTTTGTTTCACCTTTTCGTGTTCCGTGATTACTGTTGTTTTTCAATTTCATGGTCATTTCTTCCCCATAATCAATTTGCAAAACATGCCCATTACTTATTACTGTTTGCCTCAGTTGCAATTGTCGTGGATTTCAATAATCATTTTTGTTCTTTTCTGCTCGGTAATTGAGGCGGTGGAGTGTGTTAGTGTGTTTTTCTTTTCAACTCTATCTACTCATTCTCTGTTTGCATTGTGTGTGTGTGTATGCGTGTGTGTGTTTTGTGGGACCATAGTGCCAAAACTGTTCACAGCTTCAGCGTAGTGGCCAATAGGACACCGCATTAATTACACTTGATAAAAACATGACAAAGAGAGCACACTAATACACGGAAATATGCACATGTACAGTACAGTCGTGTATGAAAAGAAACACACACAAGGACACACTGTCTCTGCCTCCCTCTCCGGCATTTTAATTAAAAGCTAGAACTCCCAAATGTCGTGAAAATGACACACACAGGCAGCCCCAGTATTTACAATCCGATAAATTACATCTTCATGCCGAAGACACAGCGCTAATAAATCACACTTTTCACATTTAATGCAGGATCCGGTGACAAAATATGACAAAGTTTTATGCTGGGTTTTCATTTCCTAATGGTTTAGGCCTTACCTCTCCCATTCATTCCTTTTTTTCTTTCTTGTCAGCTTCCATCACTGTCCTCATCTATCCTGGGCTCCTTTCTCCTGCCTCCACCTCCTGAATTTCCTCTTACTTCTAGCTCTTTTCCCTACTTCTTTGTCCTCTGTTTCCTTCCTTCTTTCTTTCTTTCTTTCTTTCTTTCTTTCTCCGACTCCCCCACACACTCCTCTTTCTCCCCTCATTGGGAATAGGAGGTAATTTAGAGCGATGTAGGTTAATGACAGCGGAGACTTGTGTCGGCCACAGTGGCCTGGTGTCTGGGAACACGACTGGAATCCAGACTAGGACATCTGACATCCTCCTCCTCTGACTGTATGCACTGATGAGCTCTGAGCAACTCCAACCTCATATTATCCCGTCTTAAGTTGGATAAACCTGGGAAAAAAGTGCTTCTAAGTGCCCTATTTTCTTGGCGGAGTGGAAATGCCATGGCTAATCAAGATGAAGGCTGTGTGAGTTTACATACCTTTTCCTGCTGTCCACCTGATACCAGAGCATGGTGTGCCCTCAAGCCTGAAATATTCAGACACTACAGACGCTATTCAGACACTCTATAGGTGACTCCTATCCAAACCCCTCTCAGCAGGCTCGTCGAGACTACCCAGCCCATCTGTCAGTACAGTATACAAGAGGGCATTAATCAGACAGCGCTTGGCCATAACAGATCCCCTCTCAGCCACCCCAAACATCCCTCAGTTCTCACACAGTTGTTTGTCAATGTCCAGACCGCTCCGCACAGGCGACACAAAACCCTCCTTTGTCTAATTGGCTCTTTAAGACGCCCCGGCGATTAAAAATCTCCCCGGTGGCAGCGGAGAAAGCAGCGGCTAAAGCATCTCCCACTGAGCTGTGACAGGCCACTGTTTACCAAAACTCTACGTCTGCTCTCCCCCTTCCGTCATCTTTGCTTTCTTTCCCCGTGATTCTCCCACACAAAGGGAGGCTGCTCGGAGCAAGGGGGAAGCCCTAAGGCAAACAGAGGCCCAGACAGGAGGACAGAGCGCCATTGATTGTCAGTGCATTGACGGGGATCCTGAAAGACACCTCCAATGGATGGGAAGAAAAAGGAAGGGGGAGAGAAAGGAAATGGTCAAAAAAAAAAAAAAATTTGCCACGTGGGCATCAATTCACTGAGCCCTAAGCTAAAGCAAATTGCCTGCAGTTACTAATTTGATGTCACCAAAATTCTAAAGACACTTTCATATAGACTTAAGTTTGTGGGATAAAAGTGATCATCAGTTTAGGATCTCTTATCTCCCAAGCTTAGTATCCTTCACAAGATATTAGTCTGAAAAAAAAAAAACATTTACTGAAAATGGATTTGAACAACTGAAAACTAGGAAGCCACCAAAGAGTCTCGTCGGATGATGTCCCATTGCATTGCTGCAAAAATTGGGCCAAGTTGAACTTTTTCTGAACAACCCTGCATTCGTTTGCATTTGCTGATGTAAACTGTCAATGCAAATGTTTGGTATAGATATGCTTTCATTCTTAGTCTTTGCTCTTTGTTAGATTTCAGAGAATTGTGACTCTCTCTGGTTAAGCTTTGCCAAAACCAGGAAACGTCTGAGCTGGGGGGTTGGAAGGCAGTGGGGTAATCTTCAGCAAATATCTGGCTACATTTTCCTGTAGTTTGATCATTTTCACAGAGTGCATATCTGCTATTTCACTGTTTTCGCCTGAGGCAGATTTGAGGCTTATTATCTGTTCAGCAATTAGCAGGCAATCTGCTCATTATCAAGCCAATTATCCTGCACTAATAGCATGCTTAATCAATCTCATTTTATCAATTATTACCGTTTAAGGAGGTGAGTGCTAGATAATGACGCAGTAATTTGAAGTCAGAAAGAGTTGGAAAGATAAGAACTAAGTTGTTTCGACTGTGAAGATGTGTGTGTTCCGCGCTGGAGTGCATATGTGTGTGACTGTGTGTTTGTTGCATTTGAGCATCGGGCTGTGTGTACTGACTTTGTGTGAACGTTTGTGCAGTTTTCTGTGCTTGTAATAATCTGTGTGTGTGTTTGTCTGCATGTCTGTGTGAAGCTGAGCGTGCGGAGATGAATGGGAGCCTGTGAAGCAGCAGGAGTGTGTGAGGTGGCTTGTGGCGGCAGCTGCTCTGAGTGCAACATTGTCCTCTGGAGATAAGAGGACAGGGCCGCGGTCACAACTGTAAGACTTATCAAAAGGGACCACGCACCATTACACAGCTATTCTGACAGCCTAAAACCTACCATTACACACACACACACACACACACACACACACACACACAGCATATAGACTCACACACAACCCATATGGATACATGCTTGAATAGATTTGCTTGAACATACACAAAGACAAATTCTATATGCACACACAACCCATCTGGATGCCTGCATCAACAGACACAAATCAACACACACATACAGAAACACATAGACACTCTCAGAAAGACACATTCAGTAGTAGCAGACACCCTGTTCTCCTTTCCAAACCACAGTCATTTCTACAATAACCCCCTCATGCAGGTAATCTCTGTGTTTTCCTTGCGCAAACACAACACTAAGTGCACTCTCACACACAGACACACACTGTTTCCTTGCCATTGCCCATGGATGCCCAGGCGAGATGCCCTGAAGGGGGCACGAAGGACAGGATATCATTTTCAGAAGGGACCCATTGGCCCGTGTAGCCCTCGCCCCACAGGGTATGTGTGTGTCATGATGAGGAGAAGAGGGCGGGGTTGGGGGCATTAATTACCTGTGTGCTTCTCCTGCTGAGGGAGGCACAAAGGTCGCCCCCGCTGAGGGGTTAATTATTAGGAAAAGAGCTTTTTAATTTACCGCTGTCTGCTGCCATTCCAGGGAGGAAGAGAACCATGTCATTCAGCACCGCTGAATGTGCATGTGTGTGTTGGGGCTAAGCACTAAAGTGGCACACCCAGCCCGCACAGGTGGCCTCGATCTGACCCTGTGACCCTTGAGGACATACACAGTTTATCTGGAACCCTATTGTTTCCACGATGCTCACAGCTGTCAATCATCTGAGGTGGAGTGGAGGTGGATTGAGTAACAGAGGCCTGCGGTCAAATGTTGGAATATTTGAGAGGAAGGAACTGGTGGAAAGACAAACAAGGACCTTCTATCACATTGTATGTATACAACAAGTTTACAAAAATAGAATTAGAAAGTATAGAGATTACACATTACTTAGTTGTATGTTACAATAATGTGATTACATTTTTCAGTAGTGAGTAGTGTAAGTGTAAAATGCAGTAATTAAAATACAAAAGTAAAATGCAAGACTGGTCAGTAATCTAAATTAGTAATGAATGAACAACTTTCTCAGAATCCTGAAAAAGAGGATTGATGTTATTTCTGCTATATTCATAAGAAGAAAGAGTAACACCAGACTAATTAAGCCATATATAATTATGTGTTTTATATGGACATTACATGTTAGATCAAGGAAATATTGCAAACCAGCAACATAGTCTAAACCATCGATTAAAATGCCATCCTTATCACTGTTAAGTTAAAAAAATTGCAAATGTTTCTGATGATTAATGTTCGGTATTTTGCTCATTAGGGCAATAAATGATTTTTTTGTTTTGCTGCCTTTGTGAGGACTGAGTTTTGTCTTCTGTGAGTAATCATTGTTTCCCCTCCTTTTGCTTATTAAAATTAAAATAGTGGGAATCCCTCTACCTCCAGAGAGAGAACTCATCTGAGCATAATGAGAGAGGATGAGGAAAAAAGTCAAGGGGCAGGAGGACGGCATATAGTTTTGGATAATTTAGCCTCAGCTTGACATTTAGAGGCTATGATAACCAAAGTCATAACTCATTTTTCCAATCTGCAGCTAATGTAATTATTGAAACTGAAATAATTGTCTGCTGCACTACTTCTTTTTTACTGGTGCTGTGAGTGTGTGCAGGCAGACACACACACACACACGCGCGCACACACGCACACACACACACACACACACACATTTACTTCGGTCACTTTTTAATTTCCTGGAGGCTTACTCTAACCCTAACCACTGCTTGCCTAACCCTAAGCCTTAACCTAACCTTAACCTAACTCTAACTCTAATTCCTACGCTTAATCACTGACCCAAAAATCAGCTGTTTTCCAATTGGGCACAAGGTTTTCGTCTGCAATTGCACCATCCATCCACCCAAAATTAGCTGGTTTTGAGTTTAAATGTGTCATAGCCATAGCCAAAGTCACACACACACACACACACACACACACCTATTCGTCTCACGTTCCCTTTGACACCTAAACTCAGCCCATCCCACCCCAGTTCTTTGCCAGTCTTTTAACATGCACCACCACAGCTGCGCCCACACAGCAGGGGGGGGATCAGTGGATTTTTCAATCAGCGCCGGCTCTATGAGCTTCTCCTCTGTTTGAGACATTCTGTCAGGTTGCTCCCTCCCAACTCTGCCTTCCTGCAGTCTGTCAGATCCTGCTCCTTCTGTCTCTCTGCTCTGTCTGCAAATCAGTGAACCCAACCACTCACCCGCACCCCAACCCTCAATGCACCCCCTGGCCCGAAAGCCAGCATGGGGTACCAGTTTCCTGACACACAATGATCTCTCAATTTGAGGGGAAGTAATCCATTTAGCTAGTGCACGCGGCCTCCATTTTAGTGCCTTCATCGTAACCCCCCCCACACACACACACACACACACATACACACACACCTCACGCTCCCTCTCGCCGCCTTCGTTGCAGTGTCTCATGATTTTGCAGCCGTGGGTTTAAGAGGCATCGGGGCTGAACTGATCAGCGCACGGCTGGTTTAGTCTTTTCAGTCAGTCTTGTGAATAAACCGGGTCAATTTCGGTTACAGGCTCCAACATCTGCTGCATTGGCTCGTTATTCTTGGAATGTGTCTAATCTGCTCCGTGGACATCGCCTGACGTGGGCACTGTAGTATCTGGATATGCTATCGTAAATACAGCATGTGCAGCAGTTATAGCAGGCAATATCAGGTGTAAGTGTAAATATAAATTGTGGCAAAATAAATGGAAACAAATAGGCAGATAACTAGTAATTCACAGAATCTGGGGAGATGCTGAGCAGCATGTTACGCACATCCCGCCGTCCCCATTGAATGGAACAGAGGCAAGACTAATCAGAGAGGGTTGACAGAATAATGTCACACAGTGATGGATATATGAAGATTCTTTTTGACAGTAAAAGGAAAGCCACATAAATGTCTATATGAGATTCAAGTTATGTGAACATAATGTGAACAGAGCATAAATTACATAGATCTAAGTTAAACCTCCCCTTGGCTTGCAACACCAAACCAGCCAAGTCTCATCATGTTAGATAGCCCAAAAGTTTTATATTTTATCGGTGTAGTAGTCCTACAAACAGTGACAACACCCGAGGCTGTTCTCGCCGACAGCCAGTTTATTAAAGCGTTTACAGCTGTTAACACTTGATGTCTGCTGGATTTTTCCTGGGACAAAATAAGCCTCTGGTTCACAGCAAGTGATGATTTTACCCTTTTGCTTTGTTTGGGGGAAAAAGAACATACAAAACAAAACAGAAGAACGGATTTGGTTTGCAGGAGCGGTGATATTCACAAACAACTGATTTAAGCATCATGGGAAAAAGAAAATGTGCCATAAACAAATAATACGTTTCTATAATTCTGTTGCTCCTAGACAGGTAGAAATACATAATAACAAACACAAATTACACGTTGTCATATTTTTTTTATATTGAAAAGGAACAGAAAAGTACAACATCCTGACTCCATTACATATGCTATTTTATTATGTGTTATTCCATATCAATTCCATAAAATATGATGACCAAATATGATGGTAATAAGATGATAATCATTTTAAAAAGTGACATATTTCTACGCTTTTTTCATCCATCCATCTATCCATCCACGCATTGTTCCATCTATCAATGTACAGTATGTATTCAGTATACACAGCTGTTCATTGTTGTCCACTATCTATCTATACAGCTTGTATTCACGTCACAAGCAGAAAGTACTTGCTCTAACCGCAGTGTATTAAGTATTTCAGAGAAGAGCTCAGCAGAGTAGAAGTAATGTTTAATGTCGGGGAAGAGAGCAACGGCGAAATCTCCTCTGAAATGAGAGCGACTGGTCGGCCCCAGCCTCTGCAGCGAAACTAACCGGCTAAAGGTGTCAAGCTAAGAGGTCACGACTCACACACACATACAATGAGACATACACAAGCGCTCACGCACACAATCCGAAGATGGGCTGCTGTTACCATGGGAACAACCTGCCAAATCCTGTGAGTGAGATGTATTTAAATGGAAATCTATCTGCCCCCCTCCCCTGCACAAATCCAGATTCATTTCAGACACCACCGTCCCCCCCCTCCTCCTGTGTCTTGGTGCGTTTGGCCATGGCTGGCCGCACTGCAAAGACAGCACAACACAGAGGTTTTTAAGCAGATTATCGAACCAGCGGTGAAACCAGTGGGGGCGGGAGTGTGCGGGAACTAATAAACACGGAGATAAAAACAACAAAGACATTTGGGAAGAAAAGTGACAATGAGAGGAGGTTTGGCGATGATTTAATTCAAATTGTCATGTTCCTGCTTGAAACGGAGACGGACTAATTCTAGCTTTAATATGGATTTACAAAATGATACTGAGCTATTTGGGGGGGGAGGGGGACGGGAGTGGATGCAAGTACAAAGCGAAAAAAGTTGAGACTTGAGGATTTGGCTGATGATATGTGACAAAACCTAAGTGGCAAATTAAGGCTCAAGTTTTCCCTCTCCATTTCTTCTGTTAAAGCCAGTGTGGAATAGAAATGTTGGGCTTGATGTCGAGGAAAAAACCCTGGAGAAGAAAATAGGACAGGACAGGAAAAAGCAAGAGAGGAGAAGAGAGAAGAGGAGAGTGAATAAAAGGATTTTCTCCTTCAGGATGTTCTTCCTCACTGCAAAAAAAGAGGCACATTTGGTCTAAGCTAAAACTTTGTAGGCATGTGGTTGATCCAGCTGCGTGTGTGCCGGAGGGTGTGTATTCTATACATGTGTTTATGTTCTCCACCTGTACTATCCCACCTGCTCATGGTTTAAGTAACGTCAAAGAATTACAGGTACATGCCCCCCCCAAAAAAAGTTCACTGTGTAATAGATGTATGTAACACAAAATTACAGAAATCTCTCATGTGAAATAACCAAAACTGTTTTAACTTTGAAACTTTTGTGTGCAAAGTGCACTTCAGTTTTCTTTAGAGCCAAATTCCTGCTTTGTGTTACTGTCAGTCCATCACAGCTCAGCAAGGAAACGCAGTCTGAGGAAGCACAAAGGTAACTTTGGAGCCTCATATTAGCTTCAGCCAAACTTTATTTATTGCTACCCAGAAGGAGGACTGCAGATTTTGTCACCCATCACTTGCACTGACATCAGTGTAGTAAGGGACTCTCTGTGTGGCTGTCTCTGTTTGTTGTTTTAAGAGAGACTTCGGAAATGTGAACCTTTTCCTTAATGAAAAAAATCCGCCCAGCAAGTTGAAAGGTCACCTAGCTCCTCCTCTCGCTCCTATCTCGAGCAGGCCCAGGAAAACATCCCAACCCCTTCTTTTGAAAAGCAAAATAAATAGAGCCTATAAGGCAACATTGCTCCCCTCGACCTGGGACACACAATGTCTGTTGATGAATCTGCCAGCTTTTCCTACCAAATTTACATACTGAGACCCAATCACAATGCAGGCAGCTTATTAATACCAGGTGCAAATGCAAGGGTCTTTGATCAGATGTCATTATGGACATATGGATGTCAACAGGGGCCCACAGCTCATTTTTGCTCCAGGGCTTCCTTGCGGGTTAATCCAGGCCTGCACCTGGTCCAGGGATTTCAACCAACAATGTTCCAGCCTCCTATGAAAACTCAAGGCTGCCACCAAAGTGTACCACTGGTGTGTTAGTGTACTGTGTGTGTATTCATTACATACAGTACAGAAAGTTATTGCATGCATCCTAAAATCGTCAGTAGTAGCAGCATAAGCCTTGAGTAGACACTGATAACTTGGTCCATTAACGTTAGCCTCGGCCAGATTCCCGAGGGAGCGCACGGTATGGAGGATGATTCTTCTTGTTCTACCAGCTCTGCCTCCCACAACCTTGCTCTTTAGTGTTTACCTATATATTTTACTCCGATGGAAGGAACAAATTAATCAGCGAGCGCTCTCGCTAGCACAGTGCAAATGTGCTGTTTGTGACTAATGATAGTTTGAGGTTAATTTGTACACCTCCAAATGCGTCTCCTGTGGAATATGAGAGTGTGTGTGTGTGTGTGTGTGTGTGTGTGATACCGGCATTCGTACACACACTTGCTTATGTTACATTTAGTGCTCTCCCCTGGGCTAAGAAAGTGTTGTTCCTATGGAGGTATTAATGAATCACTTAGCCAGCAGTTACAACTACTTTAGCCCATATAAATAGATACTTGAGCCTGCTTTACATTTTAATATGCACCATTTAGCCTTAATTTACCTCACACACACATGAAAGCACATAGGAAAGGGCCCTTGTCCCCCTGTAATAGGTGTAAAGTATTGAGCATCAAACATCTTTTTCATGGTAACTTATGGTGGTTATATAGAAATGTCAATAAAATTGCTTGAATTTCAGATGAGGAAAGAACACAGATAAAAGACAAGGAGAGAAAATACATTTACACATACATAAGCACTCTTATGTAATGTGTGTATGCATTTAGTATTTCAGCTTAAGCTTCAGCATTAGATCATCACCTCTACTTGAAAGCAATGTGACGCAGTGGTTTGCATTTTACAGTTACAGTAGATTTATGATGGCAGATACAGGCACCCAGAGTGACACACCGCTGAGCTCATTATGTAGACAGTTTAATCAGCATTAATCTGCATATGAGTTAAAGGAAACTTTAACTTGTATGACCTCATCGTATATCACCTTTCCTATCACCTAGATATAGTCAGCTGTATGACATTATGTGTGCCTCTGTAAGCATCGGTGTAAACTGGTCATCACTGTGTCATTTGATCTCGAATGGCAGTGTAGGACAGTGTTAAAAGTCTGTAGGTGTTTTAGTGCAGGCCAATGACGTAGCGCTTCTGAACCAAAAAGTCATGCTGAGTGCATCTGTCGCAGTGTTTAAGTGGATCAAGGGGAAAGGGAGAGAAAAAGAGACAAGTAAACATCTAAGCTGCTTATTTTCACAGACAAAAGTAAGACATTGGAGAAATTATACTTTATGAATGATTTGATTTTCCCCTTGAACAAGTCCAACCCAGATAGCCGAAACTAACCAGAAAAAAATGAAGTGGTCTCGCGGTTGTCTCAGAAACATTTCCCACAGCTTTGTTGTCTTTCCAGACGTTTTCTACCAAAATGATTTTCCCCATTATAATCTACCCCTGGGTTCTGCCGCGGATTCGGTGCGTAAGATGTTTTCATGTGTCCCCTGCCAAACGCTCGCTCTCCGCCGAGCATGTTAACGACCACCCCAGATGGACTGCATCACTTCCTCTGAGAGAGGCATGCGACTGCTCAGAGTGAGAGAGACAGGAAGACAGCCAGGAGAGAGAGAGAGAGTTAACAACTGTCTTCAAGTGGTGTAGTAGCGGTCCCTCGAACGTCTCCCACAAATGACATACTTGCACAACTATGCTTGCTGTAATTTTGCATTTCTTTGCAGTTGGGTTCAGATAATCTAGTCAAGCTGCTGGGTTGTTTCCAACCTGTCTGATCAGCTGACTGTTTGAATCTTGGCCTGTCAGACAGCAATGATGGCTAATAACTATGAAAACAAGGCCCAAGTTGTAATAAACTGGAAGGTTCTTTTAACTTTAATTTTGGTATTATGTACTGTATTTAGACCATCAAAAAAGTTTGCTGGGACAGTTTCCAAATGCAAGTATTCACACAGCACACACACACACACACACACACACGTGCATAAACACACATTTGCCAACCTTCTCCCTCCCCAGAACCCCAGATCATAAAAGTTAAGAACACAGGACACGGACCCTCTCCGAACTATCGTCACCTCACTTCCATCTCCCAGACACCCCCACTGCCCCCGGCTGCCAGGCCCAGAGGGACAGACATAACATTGGCCATGCACGCTCAGGCCTGAGTCCTTGCCTGTGGGCCTCCAACCTTACTTTTCCCTCTCATATCCAAGCCAGGATGCAGTTGGACGTGTGTCAAGGTGAAATCTCCAACTCCCTCTCTTCTCTCCTGTCCCTGGAACTTGCTGGATGGATATCAAGCTCCCAAAACAACCCCCTCTTCCTCATCCTCCCTTCTTCATCCTCCCTCACTCTATCCTCATATTTCACCTCTCACATGTGGGAAATCCCTTCATCTCTCACTCAGGACACACATCTCTATAGGACCTGCGCTCTCCTGTTAGCGTTGTGGCGTTTGCGGTCCATTTTGTCTAAATCAATATGTGCGAAATGGAAATAGATTGGATCATTTTGACATTTGGATCGGTATATGTTTGTGTGTGTGTGTGTGTGTGCGTGTGTGTGTGTTTTCCCCATTTTTTTTCAGATCCAGAAGGTTGGAGAGAGAGATGTGGTTTCATGTTTAGTTTGGATCCACTCTGACAGTGATTCGCTTGGCTTCTGCTCAATCTCACATAGTAGTTGTAATGTAATGGGATGTGAGTCACAAGGTCAGTTTGTTAGCGCTTGTGTGTGTGTGTGTTCTCTTTTTTTGTGTATCTTTTTTGTCTGCCTGTATTTTTATGTGTTTATGCGACTGTTTACATTGCTTTCTCACTTCGTCTCTCCATCCCTGTGTGTTTGTGCACTTGTGTTTGTGTGTGGTTAGTTGAGGTTGATGAGAAACCCAGTGTTTGGCAGGGGAGCCATTGTGGCCACCGCTCTGTTTATACAAGTTTCTGGCATGGTCTTTGTGTAAAGCATACCGTCCTCCTCTGGACTTACAAACAGCAGCATACACACACACACACACACACACACACACACTCCTCTGTAGCTTTCATTTTCGCATCATTCACCATTGTATGAATCTGCTGTATAACCTGCCTTAAAAGCCGGTCGGATCAGGGTGAAGGAATTAGAATTAATCAATCTTGTAAAACCGCTTATGCTTCACACAGCCGCAGGCCTCAGCGAATGAGTCGCTCTGTTGTTTGTTTGATTCCACACAAGCTTTACTGAAAGACCGAGGCAGGAGAACTATTTAACATCTGCTGCATAATAAATGACAGCATTGTACCTGACTAATTAACTAATGGTCACGTTTGAGTTTCAGCATGACTCACAGGTCTATGCGTTATATGATAATATAAACTGTGTTTTTCTCTATATGTTGAGTGTGAGAGTGTGCTAATGGTTTTTTTTTTTTTACAGATTCAATCACATGCTTTTATTTTTTCCAGCAAGTTTTCTTGATTTAAAGGTGTTAAATTTCAAAAATGATCTTACCATTTTCTGGCACAGTGCCACATGCGGTTGTGCTCAAAATGCACCGCTATTCCCACTTCAGCTCATCATGTTATTAATCAGAAACATGTCAACAGATAACGCTACTTGTAAAATTAGAGTATTTATAAATGGGTGAGTGCTGTGCTGCCTCGGGGCAACAGCAGTAGAGGCTTAAAATCACATTAAGTTTCGTTAATGGAGATCAGATACTTGATGATAAATAATGTTGTCTTTACGTTTTGAGTAAAAAGCCTATTGTCCCTTACAGCCTTTGGTTGATGATAAATTCTAGCATCTTTTAGGAGCATATTATAGTAACACAATGTAAACTGTAAAATAGACAAAATCTTTCTTCACCAAATTACATGTAGAGGAGTTTGACAGTGCTCCTCTCAGGCTGTGGGGGTCATGTCCCCCGTCCCCAGTCAAAAGAAGTATGCCGTTCTCTATTTTGGATCTTAAAGTGGAATATACTGCCTTCACATATGTGTATTGATTGAACTCTTAGTCCTGATGGAGAACACTTCCTTCCTGAGAATTACCCCCCTCTCTATCTGGCATGAACACACGTCTTGTGCTGTGTCTGGACAGTGTCTAGTTAAGCTGAATTACATTTTTATTTGACATTCAAATCTGCCTACAACGTCGTGAATTGGACTTTTACTCCCTTTGCCAAAACTCAGATTGCTGTTTATGTCTTTCCTTTTCTAATATTTACATGCTGTAAAAGTGCCAGTAAACACCTTGTCTTGATTATTGCATTATCCCAACAATCCGTTACTGACTTGGATGTTTTACTTGCTAAGCTGCTCGTCACTCGGTTAGATCCACACGACAAAGCTTTTCCATTTATATGACACCAAATGCGTCAATGTTCTCTTCAGCGGCTGATTTGGTTGATGAGATGTTGGGTACATCTTCAGTGTATACATCTCAAGTCATGTTTGTCTTTAAGTCTGAATGCAGTCCAAAACTAAAATAAACCATTTTTTTCTCCATTCTTTCCAACAGAAAACGTCTCATTTCAGGCTGGGAGTGCAATTTGTCCACCACAACTAATTTTCCAGTTTAGACAAAGGTAGTGCTAGTTTGGACCGCTTGCAGTGGACTTTTGGAAGCACTGATTATTTTAAAATGATGCATATTTGATGTGTTGGATAACAGACACCCCTCTAAGCTTTAACAGAGACCAGTAACAGCCGATGAGAATACAGTGAGAAGTGGAGAAATGCTTGTTTTACATGTTGTACCAACATAAACATTGGTGTTTTCACAATGTCGGGGGCCCATGTGGTGTCTTTATCTTCCTGTCATTTGAATCCTTGTCGACAATTCTCCTCCCAACTTGGTTACAGTGGACCAATTTGTCTTGTACAGAGCTCTGCACAGGAAACACATCTTTACAGCGTGCATAGTGGGTTCCTTCAATTAAAACACTCATCTGAGTTTTAAACATTAAAAAAGTCAAGTCTTGTTTTTGGGCCAAATATTTAGATGTGATTTTGACTCCTTTTTTCAGATAGTCAAATTGCCATTGTCACTCATTCTATTTTTGTGATGTTGTTATTGGCAAGTGAACCATCTTCTCCTTCTTCCCTCTGCATTATTTTATTTTACTATTATCTTTTGGCCATTACATACTGTATTTAGTAATAGGGCAGTTCAGACCACTGAGAAACACCTTATAATTCACACTGGAGGATAAGACATAAATGATAATGAGAAATGATAAAAGCTGAGTCTTCTAGTGCTAATACAATTTAGTGCTACTACAATTTAAAGCAGGCACGGGGAAAACATCATTCAAATAATTGGTGACACAAACTGCCAGATGAACTGACAATGCAGTTTCATAAATATTCTAAGCCCAACAAGGTCAGAATCATTAAATCTTAATCAAGCCAGGGATGCAGCCTGACAATCAGTTGTCGATTACTGTACATCACTTCTTACATCAGGCTCACACTTATGCAGCATTTGCTGAAAGGGACGATCTGTGGTGATCAGTCCAACTCCACTGTATGTAAATAAATACGTTTCCATCTGCTCATTTTTCAGGTGGAAACACCAGAAATTTGAAAACAAGTCCGAATATTGCAAAAGAAGCTGTTATACTTGCTTGCGGTGGAAAAGTTGGTGCATCGATAAAAATGTGGCAATGAAAGCAGACAAATAAATGAAGTATGAGGTGAAGTGGACCGATGAGGAGACTGTTCCTCCTTCCTCAAAGTAATAAAGAAAAAACAGAAATCTTTTATTTCCATATTTTTTACACTGTTTTCGTTCATTTGTGGAATAACTGGCATTTTTCATTGCATGCTCTTCTTCTGGAAAGGTTTAATGGCACACAACTGGAGAATCGCTGTCTCCAGCTGTTTATCTTGCTTGATTCAGTTTCTAATATTCGCATACCAGTAGTGAAAAGACACATTAATTTTTTTCTTTTGCCGATTTCCTGGAAATTCAGTCAAACTTTGTGTTACGTTTGGATGAAAATGTGACGTATGTCTATCGATGTTCAAGAAAATGTCCAAAGAAAATATGTTGGCAGAAACAACAAAAAAACATTGCTGAAATTCAACATGCAGCTTATTTAGTGCAACAGGTCAGGTAACTAACTTGTTGCCAAATTTAACTTCTTATTAACATTTCATTAACACAAGAATGAAAGAATAAAATGAAGACATTTCTGAACTCTGTTATCGTGACATAGGACTTCACAGGCTTTAATTGCATTAGAAAACAACAGTTGGAAGGTACAAAGATTTTCATAAATGGAAGAAAAAGCATATTTGAAATTTGAAAGCAGCTTCACCAGCATCAGTAGCTTTTAATTCTTCAGACATGATGCTGTATTACAGTAAAAATTTAAATCTGCCTCGACCTCATTTGGATGAAAGCAGAAGTTACAGTTGTAATTGAACTGGCATCCACCCAGGCTTGCTTTGTACAACTGAAATGAGCAGAACTTATTAAAATGACTCAGTTGGCTTCATGAGACGCCCCCCGTGCGTTTGGTCCTGTAACGACTCCCCTGCATCAGAAGCTGCTCGTTTCCTTTCCACAAAGTCACCTTTCCTGCCCGCACTGCTGACACACCTGTTTGTAATTGGCTCTTATTAGGGGAGTAATGTTTTGCACCTGTGCCACTCGGTGACACTCACTCATCCGGCCAATCAGGAGCAAGAGTTGTAAAAGTCGGCCTATGAGGGACGGGGCTTGTAAAAGTCGATTAGACATGAAAGAGGAGCTGGGATTGATGGCGGCCCTTCGGGGGAGGATTTTGGTGAGAGGCTCTCAGAGCAGAACAGCTTGGATTTATTCCAGCGGTGAAAAAGATACGCAAGATGGGGCAGATAAGTGTTTTGTCAGATGGAAGTAGCTGAAAACACGATACTAGGCCGATATAATATTTCATATCAGAAAGTTCATGTTTATTTCTCTCTCTCTCTGCAACTAACTTTCAGATACTTCTGTCTCCATCCTTTCTTTCTTTTGTGCATGTGTGTTTGTGTGCACGTCACGGTGGATTAACAGCTCTGAAGGAATGACAGCTTGGTGACAAGTCTCATCTGACTTGCACTGTGATCAGTACACTGTATAAAACACACACACAGAACAGATACTTTATCATCATACTTCAAGGGATCTTCACCCACACAGATAAAAAGGGAATGTCCCAATGTAACAATCTGATCATGCAGAGTTCTGCCTTCCTGCCCCTCTTTCCTCCCTCTCCCATTCCTCCCTCATTCACTAACTCCCCCCTCGGCGCAGGTTCAGGATAAGGGCAGCTGACAGAGGGAGAGGATGGAGAGACGGAGGAAGTGAAGGTATGGAAGGAGGTGCAGCAGCAGCGGCAGCAGCTGTCCGCTAATGAAGTGCCTGACTCCCACTGTAAACCACTACTGACAGATGTAGCCAGAGGACGGCCGTGCTGTGTCTATGATTATGTGTGTTTCCCAGTGAGTTACATCGGTGTGCGTATGTAGGTCAGTGAGCGTGCATGAGCGTGAGCAGATGCATCGGTGGACAGTGGTAAGGGGAGGAAAATGAGTTAAAGGAACACGTCCTGTTCAGCATTTTTGAGCAAATGTATGTTATTATTATTAATTATGTTTCATTTCTTAAGAAATTAGGATCACATTTAGACAATGGATAAGCAAGCCTTAGTTTTTTTGTTTGTTTTCCATGAACTAGGTCAGATTATGGAAAAAATCTTATCATAATTATGCAGACGACACACAAATGCCAAGTGACTCTGGTCCTGCACAATCACTCTGTACATTGATATATTGATAGCATATCAATACTGTATGTCAGTCATTGGATGTGCCAGAATGTCCTTCAGTTAAACAAAACTAAAACTGAAATAATTGCTCAGCTCAGTTTCAGTCGCTAATGTTAAAGACCACAAACCAAGCCATAGATCTTTGTGTAATTATGGACTATATTTAATATATTTAAACATACGCATTTCCTTTAAAAGTCATTTTGGCCTCTTTAAAACTTGTTTACAATAGTTTGACAAAAGAAAGTCAAGGTCCACTTACAAGCTTCCAACTGTATCGAATGGTGTTCATTAGTGGATGGAGTTTGCTCATGGAAAAATGAAATATGTCCCATACAATTTCTCTAACTACTATAATTGTGAAAGGCTACTATCATGGTTGTGCAATGTTTAATAGGTGCAACAGAAAATGTGCAAAAAGTGCAGAACACAACACTAATAAAATATTTGTCACTCAAGACATGAGACAAAATAAACGAGATAATGTGTAAAATAACCACCACAGTGAGTAATCTGCTGTACATGAAAGGGGAGCTGTTGTATAATTTTGGGTTTGGATGGTGTGCAGATATGTATAAATCATAAAATGCTGTCACCAGACAGATGAGCAATATTGTGGTTCTAACTCATAGTTCAATAATTACATTTTTTGTGACTATGTCCTTTGTTTCCATAAAACCTGCCAGTGAAACCACAGAAAAAAAAACCCTCCTAAAATTTCCTAGACAGTTGGATAGTAATAATATTGGCTAAGAATATTAGGAGTTATCTTGCTAACAGTGAACAGATGCAGAGACAGAAGATAGAGGGCAGAGAGCAGAGGTACTTTTCTTGCATTCGTGATTTCACTTCTTATCATATTCTGGCAAACTTGTAGGCTAAGAGAATACCACAACATTTGGACCACTTGAAATGTGTTTGATGTGACTTGCCAGATGCCTCAATGGCCTCCAAAGTGGACTCACAATCGTTCTCCTTGTGTGTTCAAGAACTAATTTTCCCAGGCCTGCTCCTGATCAGAGAGGTAGGGAGGAAAAAAAGTCTCACTGGAGACATCGATACAGAAACACAAAATTTAATTTTAGGACTTTACGCAACTGATGTTTTTAAAACTGGCCCAAAGAAGACAGCTTTTTCCAGACTGAATTGCTGTGTAGAAATCCTTATTTTGCTTCAAAGAGCAGAAAAAGATCCTGCTCCTGTGTAAATAAAGAGAAACACAGGAGCTGATTCGGCATGTTTTTCCCTCAAAAAGTGAAGGAAAAGCCCCAGAAGGGAGGTGATGGAAGGCAGAGTGAGGCAGATGGAGAAAAGGGAGTCACGGGGTAGCGGAGGGGTGTATCTCATAGCACCTAGATTTGAAATTTACAGCGTGTGGTCTCTCGCTGTAAATGCAGATATTAAAATCATTACCGCTGTGTGTTAGCATAAGCTTTCCTCTGCTAGAGCCAAAGGGCCGTGTTTTATGGCTCTTTTATTTAGTAATCCACGGCGGTTTCTATGAGGCACAGTTTCCACTCTCCCTTTCTGACTGTGTTCTTCTTATCAAAGAGGGCCATTGTGTACTTATTATTGAGCCTCTAATCCAGTTATCAATGCTGGCACCAGGGAGAAAGTACACACGGTTAGTTCTGAAGGTCGGCCCACAGGCGAATTGATTCAGAGACAATAGCATACGGAAGGACAGAGAGATAAAGATAATGCTGGAAAGAAATATTTTCGGAGAAGAAAGCAAAGTCACAGGCGTACACTGTATGTACAGTGCAAAAACACATCCATATGTACACACACATGCCCAGACACCTTGTCCTCAGTTTAACAGCTTGTAAAAATTATAAATAAAATGTGATGAATTTAAAAGCTCTTATTGGTGTGTGTGTGCGCGCGCTGGTGTGAGATGGCAGTCATCCGATATAAGCACAGCCTCGGAGAGAGAGCGGCTCCATGTATCTGGCATTCCACTGCAGGGTAAATACTGAGTCAATGCTATGTTTTATGTCAGGCCAGAGAAATTCATTACGTCTTATCACACATTCAGGTTTCAGGGTCAGTAGCAGCGCATAAACCCACACATGTACTCAATGTTTATTATTGTGCACTTACATTTATTACACTCCCACGTTTTCATAACTCACATGTGGGGCAAAGGCCTGGGCTGAAATTCAGTGGTTATTAAATGGGCTGCTATGCAGGAGTCTGCACGGATAAGTCATTGCTAACATTCTCTGTGCTTAAACAGAAGAAAAGAGGCAGAGCACAGAGAGAAAAGCAGGAGAGTAGTAGTAGCAAAAATTAAAAGGGTCTTTTCAACTAAGTTACATTAAAAAAAACTCACATTGTCTCTTTCCATTAGTGTTATCTAGTCCAGTGTTAGTTTTTTTTTTTTGTTTTTCTTCACAGGTTTTCAGATATCTGCCTCCATCCCAATACAAAGGAAGCGAAGGAAATATTTTCAGTGACATTATACCACAGAAATAGTTATGAAAAATGTTGACAGAGTGTTCTGTGGATTATCCTGAGTAACAGGGACTAGGCTTCTGCACAGGCCTAAAACTGATATCTGAAGCCAGTCAGTCATTTAGTATCGACCCAGCCACTGTCCTCCAAATTAGATGACAAAATACTTCAATTGCTTTATACTTCAAATACCTGAATTACTTTTAGAACATCAGAGCGTTGTCTGATCTGATGCCCCTATCA
The DNA here is from genome assembly GCA_025331565.1 of Holacanthus passer. Classification (NCBI taxonomy): domain Eukaryota; kingdom Metazoa; phylum Chordata; class Actinopteri; family Pomacanthidae; genus Holacanthus; species Holacanthus passer. Next base: position 1,822,143 of record JAFREQ010000038.1, read on the forward strand.
TCAGATCTGATGCCACCTTCCAGAGCCTTATATATCACAGTAATCTTGTCTGACTAATGTCTAATCTGGTTAAAGGTGTCCTTTGGAGTTTTCTTGTTAACATGGAAATGTTTATATATACACAACATATATATAAATATATGTATGGACGATACAATCAACAAACAACATTAGCTCTCAGTAGGGAACAGGAGTCACGCTACTTCCTCCAATTTTGTCATCCTACCACCACTAGAGGTTTTTGTCATTCGAACATCGAACGTTTTGGGGCATTTGCTGAATACTGTGTTTTTCTTGGGAAGACAGTGCCAAACCTGAGAAACAAACCTGACCCAAGAGCAGAGGCTGCATTTTTGCTTTATTTCATCCAATCAAATGTGGACACAGACGATTGGCACAATCAAAGAGAGGAAAGGGTACATTTCTCTAAAAATTACATTTGAAAATGACAAAACCCGAACTTAACAAAACACCCCAGACTTGTCCAGGACAGGACCTTTTGGGGTAGAGGTGGGATCGAGGATTCTGGAAGTTATAATCACTGCTGTTGCACTGCAGCAGAAGCAAATCTTTCAGAGATGGATATCTCAAAACCTGGGCAAATAAATCCTAAACTATCTGCATGAAGGGATTCCAGTTCAGGTAAGTAAGAAAATGGTTTTGTAATCTGGGTACCCTGACCTGTAAGGGAAATGAAAAGACAGGGTTGGAATGTGAGATGTTGAGAATGTAAAAGCAAGAGATCGTTTGCAGAGAGTTTATTTCTCAGAGCATGCCAGACGTACCTGTCAGCTACCATCCATTCTGCTTCTCTTTGTTGTTGTCTGCAAATTGTTTGCTTTTTTTATAAAAAGAGACATTCAAGGCCAACAAATGAAAAATAAAAAAAAAAAATCTCCCCCATCCCCGTGGCCTTAGCATTTTATATTTACATTAATGATCAAAGGATGCCTCCGAGCTCCTTGGCCAGTTAGTTGAGGATGGCCTTGCCTTTTCTGTTTTGAAATACTTTTGAGATATCCTGCATTGATGTAATGGATTCAGGTCTTGGAGTTTGAAGGCCAAAGAGAAGTACTGTACATTCAGACATTGCATGAGCTAATTACCCCTCAAACCACACATTAAGATCTTCCCACCCTCAGACAAACACCCACCTTGTTGATTGAAACGTTACTTATGTGTTACTGCTTGCACGCTAAAGCTCCCTGCGTCTCGGTTTCCCTCGCACGCACCGATAACTTTCTTGGCCTAGAAATTAGTTTGCTCTTCTGTGGATAGAGGCTCCCTTGTGTACAGGATGGCTTTTCATCTGACTGTAGCAGATACCCTTGGCCCAGTTCATCCGCAGCTCATCACATGCACGTCAACATGGCAGCCATGTAGGCCATTTCACGTGCTGTTGAACATTACTGACTTCATCATTCACTCAGTAGCGGGAAAAAAGCCAGACTGTTAAATCACACCGTAGCAGTGTTGAATTAAAAGGTTTATAACTTGTATGTGTAGTTCACTCCTAGTGACCTCCTTGATGTATTCGTTAGCAGCTAATTAGTCGTTATGGGTTTTGCTCTGCAGTGCATCAGTTACTGGAAGAGCTGCGTGTTAGGGGGAATAGAATTAGCAGAGATCTGAGGCTGCAGAGGAAGAAAGAGAAAAAGATATGTAACTGTGTTACTGTGTGTTCAGTGTGCTGTTTCTGCGGTTTGCAGCTCCGGTGACTGATGTCCCATCCTTCCTGTCTGCCGTTGTGAATTGATGTGCCCGACTGCACCCCACTCAAGGCCAACACTGCCTTCCCCGAGCCACCTCCCTTCCCCTCCCTCAGCCTGGCTTAGCTCTCGTTAGCCCAACGTGACCCTTCCCAGCTCTGCCTGACCCTCCTGGCCTGGCTTGGCTCTCCTCAGCCGAACTCGACTCTCCCCAGCTCGGCCTGGCCTGGCACAGCACAGCTTGCGTCGGCCCTTACCTGGGAAAGAGGGGGAGGCTGAACCTTGGGGCCAGCAGATATACGAGCCCTAACTGCTTTTTCATTAAGCTGACTGTCAGTATGAAAAAGCCCTTTCTTTTACCTTGTTTTCCTTCTGCTGCGCTCTCTCCTCCTCCTCCTCCTCCTACGCCTCGTCTGTCTCCCTAATACGTTTACGTTCAAGGACGGAGCAGTCGTTTGGTGCTTTACAGAGGAGAGGAGCCGGGCTGAAATGAAGGTTTGTTCTACTTTGTGTGTGTGTGTGTGTGTTTGTTTGAGAAAGTGTACTTCATGGGGGGCGCAGAGCTTGAGGAGATAGATGACAAGAGAGAGATGGACGTGGTGAGGTGATGACCTCAGTAGTGTGGAGATTTAGTGAAGTGTATAAGGGCAATGTGCTCTTTTGACAAATGAAGCGGTGTGTATTTCAAGTCATTAGACAGCACCCGTTCCACCACTACAGAGGCAAACAGAGTGTGTATTGTGTTGAAAGGAGAGTCCTTGGTTCATACTTTGCTCTTTTCCAAAAGTGCACAAGCAGCCTCTCTTCAGTTTCAGTAACTCCACCGTCTGCATTTCCCTCTCCTGTAAAGTTGCTGACGATTTTCAGCTCAAATATTTGATTCACAGTCGTGCGCATGTGTTGCCTTTTCTTGATTTACTGGGCAATCTAATTGGATGTAATGATGGTTTGATGAAAACCACACACGTGCAACAGCATCCACTGCAAACACACACTTGTGCAGACGACCACCTCGTCCCCGGCCAGTCCCCTCTAAATTCACCACACATGCAAGGCAGACAATCCTCCTTGACATCTCTGACATGCTGCGGCTGTATAGCATTTTTATTTTTCTTCTGTCCCAAACAAAGCCCATAACTCAGGCCCCCTTTCCACTCCAGATCGTAAAGGCGGGGTGGAAGGAATGAAAGGCGAGGGGCTGTTTTACGGCGGGGAGTGAGATGTAAATCCACTGGGTCGTCAAAGCAGGGGCGGCTGGGCTGAAGAAGGCCTCCATGAGTCTGGGGCACAACTCAAAACAAAAGACGTCTAGCAAACATTAAGGACCCCCTGCTGGTACACCTTTATTAAAGGGCGGATCACACTCACACATGGTGTGCGAGCCTGCAATTGCACTGAATCCGAATATTTATAACCTAATGGAGAAGCAACAACACTATATCATCCCAATCTCTGCTTCAAGTGCATCCTCTCTTCCTCTTGCATCTCCCCACTTCCTCTGCTAACTAGCCATGTTGGATGACCATAAGTGCTGAGACTGTGCTATGCTGACGAGCAGAGTGACTGTATTTATGGCTCCTTCATAGGTCCAGCATGAATAATGCATGAGGTCTCATTGTGGCGCGCAGAGGAGCGCTGGATGTAAATCGATAGGTGTTCACTTCGACTGACACAAATGATATCTCCCCTAAGCAGCTCCCTCATCTCTCTCACTCTTTCTCTGTCTCTCTGCGTCTCGCTGTCATTTTACACCTCGTCCTGGGATAATAATGTTTACGGATGCGACATCACTCGCGCTTACAAAAACACATGTGAGCAAAACACAGGATTAGGGTGGCTTTGATGAATGTATTCATCTGTCGCTCGGAACGGATAAACAGATGAATAAGTAAATTCTACTCAATGCCTGAAAGGAAAAAGAAAGGAACAAGCATTGACTGGAGGTCTTTTTTTTCTTTCTGTCACTATGAGAGTGGATTGTCTCTTCTGAAAGATGAGAAACTGATGTAATGGCCTGTAACAACAGTACAATATCTGGATTAAAACAAAGGCTGAAAGTTGCACTTAAAATGCTAATAATTGTTAAACAAAAACACACATTGTCTTTTGTATTTCTAAAATATTCTTTAAGACAATTTCTTTTATTAGTTGACCTCTATTATTCTCAATAAGCCCACAGCTCTTGGCAGCTTCTGGAAGTGGCTTGATGTCCTCTCACTGATCCACAGTATTCACCTTATGTACTTTTACATGCGCTTGAATTTAACACTTAAAGCCACGTGTCATATCTTATGTGATTTTCTGTAGCGTGACAAAAATCCGTAAAATGCATAAAAACAGTTGTTTCAAATCGTGCCTTTGTGCAGCACTCAGCAACTGATGATCTTGCTTTATTGAAGTGGCTAGGAGTGAATGTCCGCTGAACTTTGGGGGCTGCTCTTCGATGGATTGGAGAACATCACCACAACCAAGTCTGCATTGTGTCTGTGTCCAACAACACTGTGAGAGTTTACCTCGAACATTCTTGGATATACTGAATTGGGTGCTGACCGAACTGCACAGGCCATAGCTCTTCCATGATGCAGGCTTGAATCACTGGACAACAAAGTGGTCGCTGTGTGCACAGACTGGTCTGCTGGCAGCGTTGGTATGCACAACATTTTACCAGAACTACAGCAACATTTTCTGGTAGGGGTTTAATTGAAGAATTTGAAACCAGATAGGACTTCCTCAAGTCATGTGATGATTTTTTATTTTTTGATCCTTCAACTTGTCCAACAACGGTGGAGGTCTTGCATTTCAAGACCTTTCATTAACACAATGGTTTGCACCATTTCCTCACGAATATGAGGCAGACATAGACAACAGAGAATGATTGCACTTAAAGCAAGTAGGGAAATGCCTGGTAGCATCCTGTGTGTATGACGTAGTCTAAATAGTAAATACAGTCAATCCATATTGTTCAACATCAACAGGGTGGTTAAGTTGTCTCTTACACTGCATTTGAGCTACGCAAGTACAGATCTCATGATCTCGCCCTGATGCACGTTCACTTGTCAAGATGACCACAGAGACATTTGACCCAAAGCCAGCTGTTGACCTTTGGATGGAGACAGCTAATCAGAGGCTCAATCAGGGACTGGGAGGTGCATCGATCATGCAGGATGCTGAAACAGTGAGGGAGACACTATGTTTATTAAGATCAAGCTATGCAGGGGATGAATCCCAAACACCATCTCCTGGTACTCAGCTGAGTACCTGACTATAAAAGTAATGTGCACCCCTGATTATACATGAAGTCTCAGGTAGTATACTGTAATTCTGAGACCAGCTCTGTTTGATGTAGTTCCTGTTGTTGTATAATCTCTACAATGTAATTCTACTCCTGTTTGTTGAAGTTTAGGTCTTCTTTACTGGACCCAGGAGTGAGACACAGAAGTGGGGGAAGAGTAAAAGGGATTTATTAAACAACAAAAACTCCAGGACTTACAAGAAATAGAAAGATAACTAAACACAGGAAGTCCAGGTGGAATGGAGAAGCCTCAGTGATTAGACACTGGGCGGTGGGTTGTAGGTGCTGAGACAGGACGGCAGGAGATGTGCAGGTGGAGCAGGTTGGGATGAATTCAGTGGAGACAAAGCCAAGGAAAGACTGGAGACACTGGTAGGCAGGAAAACACTGGGAATATTGTGGAGCACATCTTCAACCTGAGCCTGAAGCTGGGGAAGGTGCCATAGCTGTGGAAGACATCCTGCGTGGTACCTGTCCCCAAGACGCTGCACCCCAAGGACCTCAGCAGCTACAGGCCGGTGGCATTAATGTCCCACCTGATGAAGTCCATCGATGGACCCACTTCAGTTCGCCCATCAACCTGGCATTGGGGGGTGGACGACGCCATCATCTTCCTCCAGCACAGAGCCTTCTCTCACCTGGAGAAACCTGGGAGCATGGTGAGCATCATGTTCTTTGATTTCTCCAGTGCGTTCAACACTATCCAGCCAGCACTTCTGAGGGACAAGCTGGAGATCACAGAGGTGAACCTGCACCTCACATCCTAGGTTTTGGACTACCTCACCAACTGTCCACAGTATGTGAGGACACAGGACTGTGTGTCCGACACAGGGGGCCCCGCAGGGAACGGTCCTGGCTCCGTTCCTTTTTACCCTCTACACTGCAGAGTTTTCATACAACTCACCAACCTGTCACCTGCAGAAGTTCTCTGATGACTCTGCCATCGTCAGCCTCATCACAGATGGGGACGACAGGGAATACAGAGAACTGGCACAGGATTTTATGGACTGGTGCCAGCGGAACCGCCTCCAGATCAACGTGGGGAAAACCAAGGAACTGGTGGTGGATTTCTGCAGGTGCATTCACTTCCCTCCAACACCAGTGAACATCCAGGGAATGGACATTGAGATGGTGACGTCTTATAAGTACCTGGGTGTTCACCTCAACAACAGAATGGACTGGACTCATAACACTGCTGCACTTTACAGGAAAGGTCAGAGCAGACTCTATCTGCTCAGGAGACTGAGGTCTTTTGGAGTGCAAGGGGCGCTCCTGAAGACCTTCTACGACTCTGTTGTGGCATCAGCCATTTTCCACGGAGTAACTTGCTGGGGCAGCAGCATTTCGGCTGTGGACAGGAAGAGACTGGACAAACTGATCAAGAAGGCCAGCTCTGCACTGGTTTGCTCCCTTGACCCAGTGGAGGTGGTGGGAGAGAGGAGGATGATGGCTAAGCTGTCATCCATGTTGGAGAATGACTCCAACCCCCTGCAGGACACGTTAACAGCACCATAGAGCTCCTTCAGTGATAGACTGCTTCACCCGAAGTGTGTGAAGGAGCAATATCGCAGGTCTTTTCTTCCTGCAGCTGTCAGACTGCACAACCAGCACTGCTCCCAATAGACTATACATTATGTCTTTACATCTGTGCAATCTCTCTTTTTTTTAAATGTCAGCTCTATTCACTGTGCAATACTTCATTCTATCCAATGTGCAATGTTTGAATTTAGTATTTCGTATTTCACCTCATTGTAGTCAGTGTGCAATATTTTGTGTTTAGTATTTCAGATTTCACTTCATTCTATTCAAGGTGCAATATTTTGTATTTAGGATGTAATATTTCATATTTCACCTCATTCTAGTCCATGTGCAATATTTTGTATTTTAGTATTTAATATTTCACATCTCATATTTAATCCAACAATGCAAGCCTCATGTGAATTTCTAATGTAAATTTGTTCTGTAAATTGTCTTTTTAGCCTGTTTAAACTGCTTTTGTACTATTTAACTGCTTCTATCCCCTTTGCTGCTGTAATTTGTGAATTTCCCCACTGTGGGATGAATAAAGGTTTATCTTATCTCATCTTATCTTATCTTATATAGAAAAACACAAAGAACTAGACAGGCAAACACTGGTAAACAGGGACAAAGACAGGGAATGATCTGGCAGCTTGACAGGAGAATGAGTGGAGTTTTAAAGCTGCAAGTGATGAGGTGGTATTGGATGCAGCTGTGAGACAGAGAAGGCCCCAGCACCTGAGACCACGCCCCCAGCCACTGAAGCAATGCCTGAACAAAAACACAAAGAAACAATCTTAAACCAAAAACACTGCAGATAAAACTAAAAATGCACAGAAATAAACTACAAAAAACACAAAAATAAACTTGGAGACCCAAACCATAACACTGTTACTTCTTTGTACTCTGTTCATGTGGCACCTTTTGCATGTTTGTTTTTCCGAGGAAGAGAAAGATCTCTCTGCTGTTTCTCTCTATAGCATTTCTTCTGTCTTATTTTTTGTCCAGAAGATTTTTGTTATCCCAGTCAATGTTCCAGGCATACAGTGGGTCATATGCTGTACAGATTGTAAAGCTTTCTGAGACAAACTTCCACTCACCACAGACTTGTGGAGCAAACTCAGTTGATTTCAATTAGATCTCTGTGATCTGTCAATCTACTTGCAGCAGCAAAATAAATCCAGATCTTTAACAGGGAGTTCAACTTTGGTGCAGTTCGACATATGAATTTGTGACATTACAGATAAGCCTGTTGAATGAACTGTGTTTACCCACTGTCCAGTTAGGACTGTCTCCAGCCACAGTAACTTCCCATAATTCACTACCAAATTACCAAGCTTCCAGCACCAGGGCTTTTGGCTATATGAATAATTTGAATTTGATACATCACTTTTATCCTTGAACTTTTTACTGTTTGCTCACTTAACAAGTTGTTTGTTCTTATACCACTGCTTATTTCATTGCTGAATGAGAATAAGGGAATAAAGGGCCAGTTGGAATTTAATGTTGGATTTCTCAGCCATGTTTGCAGCAGTGAAGCATTTTGACTGAAATAACAGACACATTTTTTTCAACAGGAAATGTTCACTTAGCATTAGTCTACAAAATATTTCATTTCGGTCTTTCTTCCTGCGAGTTCAGTCAATGGAAACTTCTTTTCCTCTCCACCGCCATTAGCCTCCTGTCCCTGCTTCGGAGATTGAATGAGCGTTTGTAAGTATCATTTGTTTCCACCACACAAAGGGACTCTGTAGGGTCTTGCTGACACACCTGTTTTAGAGGTCAGAAAGGTCATGACCTGCAAGTGAAGAGCCAGAGGAAGTGTGTGTCTGTGAGGTTAGTGCCTCAAACCAGCCCTCAGCCCATGCAGCTACTGTTTAGTTTTTTCTGGGTTAGTTTTTCTCAACATGAGTCATATTTTATTTTTTACATGTTTTATTTTCCGTGCAGTGCCAGTGGTTTGCTTTCTTTATTTTGCTTTCTTTTGTTTAAGGCGGTGTTTTTATGCCTCTGCTTCTGTCGTGTATTTCTGTTCTCATACACATATGCACACACACACACACACACACACACACACACACACACACACACACACTCCTAGTTTCTTAAACCCATTTTAAGCATTCTCACAGAGGAGAGTTGTCCTAATCCACCTGGCTTTGGCTCTCAACTTCCCAAATGCCGACATGAGAGCTGGTCATAACTCATCACACACACACTTTCTCAAACACACATACCCAGAGTCACACAGTGGCCGCAACTCCAGAGGCTTTCTTTGGTGAGCCATCGGCGCCGTATTACATTAAAGGTCAGTTACTGAGTTTCCATTTCAGCTTTGCCTTCCGCCGGTAGCCCGCTGTGAGGCAAATAAATTGGAGGATTGTCTGTCAGGCCGACTGTTTGATTTCCTCGGATGGCTGGGAGCGTTTGGCTTGGAGGTAACAACTTCTCCCTCGACCGCCTCCCCTCCTATTGAAGTTCCATTTTAACGCCACAGGAAAGTGTCATTATGTGCGGCAGCTTAGCTCTTTGAGTGTGATCCCATCAATGAGTGTGTGAGGAGTGAAATATGACTATAGTGGTGTGATGGATGCATTTGCGTCTGCATACTTTATGTGTGTGTTTCTGGATTAGACAATTTGACCAGATTAAACCTCAGTGCTTCTTACAAATGATGCATCTGTTGATTATCTGTTGATCATTGATGAAACCTGAACGTATTATAAAGGAATTATGCTTAAGATTGTCTGAAAATACTAAAAAAAAAAGATAAAATTAACGTTATAGCCAAAACAGTCGATTGATTGTTTAATGGTTCAAAAGTAATGAAGAATAATTTTGATAACCAATGTATTGTCTAAGTCACAAACACTATCAAACAACAATATTAAGAGGCTACAACCATGTTAGTGGCTCTCTGAGGTTTAACTGTTTTGAGTTAAATGTTTAGTGTGTTTGCCATCTTAGTTTAGCATGTTAGCATGTTAAAATTAGCTAATTAGTGCTAAAGAGGAAGTATACCCAAGAGAGGCTGATGGGAATCATTGGTTTTGCAGTAATAAATCAGCACGTTAGGCAAATCAAAATGTATTGCGATCCATCCTGTGGGGAACATGAGTATGAGTATGGCCGAACATTCATTGGTTCCAGCTTCTCAAATATGAGGATTTGCTGCTTTTCTTTGAGTTTTGGACTGTTAGCTGGACAAAGTGAACAATCTGAAGATGTCTCCTCTGGGAAAAAGTCAAACAGGCATTTTTCAGTCTGCCATTTCATAGACGACATAATTAAGCCATTAATCAAAGAAATTGGCAGAATAATCTAATAAATAATTTTAATGCAAACATTATCAAGTGACAGTTTCATTGTTAAGCTACAGCACTGGTTCTTAAATCACAGGGCTGCTGTGCATCTCAACTAAAAATGCTGAGAGAAAAGCCAGGGGTCTATTTTTAAGTGAACTGAATTCCACACAGTGAGCACACTTTCCTCTTCTCTTTCTCCCTCTAGTCAGCTTTGTCCCCAGTGGACGCGTTAATCTCCACTGTTCCAGGGACTGAGTTACCTCCACAGACACTTTATTTAGACTAGAGAAAGAGAGAGAGAGAGAGAATAAGCAGAGGTTGATGGTAGGGGAGGTGAAGGGAAGTACAAGGAAGCGAGAAAAAAAAAATTGCTTAAAATTCATCACGCTGATTAACTGACGTATGTGCATGTGTATTCCTGCATGAAAAATGTGCAAATATGAACATCTTGACAACTAAAGAAAAACATGCTTGTTTTAGTCAAGTGTATTCAACATGGTTTTTGACAGTGTTTCATCAGCTTGAGGGTCACAGACTGTTCTTGACCCACAGAGGAACCATGTAATTCTTCAAATGAAGTTAAAACATGAAAAACACCAGAACCTCAGCTACAAGGTTTCTACATGAAAACAGATATACACATGAACATACATGAACTTACTTGATAAGTCAATAGTTTTGCTGTACAGCTGTTACCCCAGCTGAGTTCAAAAGCAAAATCAACATTCATTTCTATGTGGAAACTTTACACTAAACTTGCCATTTTGTTCAGTTGCACCATCTCTACTCCCACTTTACCGCAATCAATCATTGTTGCAGAAAGTGATGTTTTGTACATCTTCTTGATAAAATGTAAGAGAAAGCCACAAGTTACAAAACTTTTTAAAACCAATTATTACATTAGACTGTTTTCTCAACTAGCTAACATAAGATACAGCATTTGTCCGATGCACCATTAATAATTATAATTAATAATGATCATTTATCAATTGCCTCTGTACTTTTATGTTTTTACTTCCATCCTGGTGAACATATTTTGGTCCACACCACAACGTGTTTCTATTGCAACCAACCATGTGACGTCAGCAGCACTTCCCATCTAAGCAAATGCAGCTCATACTTGTGCCTTGTCTATTCTGCACAATTACAGGGTGTATATATCAATACCTTTATAAACGTGAAGGGATGCAGTCTGTCACAGATTGCAATCGATTCTCAGTGAAAACAAGATTTTTTTCTTCTTTGGCTCTTGTATGATTAGTTTTCACTTTACAATTTATGACTTGACAAAAGTTAAAAAGGAACTGTTTACACTTGCTCATGGATGTGTAAATGTTAAAGTTATATTTTAACTCTGTGTTGTAACCAACATGTAAGGTGCAGCCTGCTATTGCTAATTGTTTGAACTGGTGGCGGTGGTGTGTGTGCGTATGTGTGTGTGTGTGTGTGTGTGTGCGTGTGGGTTCACTTATGTCCAAATCGGGGATATAAACTAGACTCAAGACCAGTTGATTCGGAACAGTGGTGCAATTGGGGACAAAAAGTGGTGTCCTCAATTTGGAAAACTGTGATTTTTAGGTCAACAGTTAAGGTTAGCGTCAGGTTAAGGTCAGGTAGTCCTTCAGGTTAGTCTCCAGGAAATGAATGTAAGTCTATGTAAATTCCCCAAAAGTGACATAAGTAAAGATGTGTGTGCCTATGAGTGTGTGCGTGAGTGTGTGTGTGTGTGTGTGTGTGTGTGTGTGTGTGTGTGTATCAGTGTGATTCTGTTTTTTTGTTTCCATTAATTAGCAGCATTGTCTAGTTGTTCCCTCATTGATGAAGGATCACACACAGCTGGGGTACAATGTGTCTGTAGATATGTATGTGAGAGGGGTGTGATTGTTTAAATGTCCACATCTAAATGAAATCCAAACCTTGTCCTCACACTTCACTGACAAGCTGTTGTTGACTCTTTTAGAAATATCACAAATACCCATGGGGCCCAGCGCCGCCGTTGGACGAGGAAGCAGTTTAAGTTATTGGACCTCCATGATTTGTTAAGAAAGGTTTCTTGACCCAGTTTAATTGCCAATTAATAAGAGACAAGGCTTCGGTTTCCATGGTGACAGTCTAGCCATAAGTTCCCCAGATAGGTCCATTGACCTGCAGTAATGATGGTAGGGATACGGCAATAATAGTTATTAATAGGGACAGAGCCTCGGGGTTAACAAGGACTGAATACAGAGCTGAGCTGAAAATAAAGGCTTCCCTTCTGATAATCAAACTTTAAATCTTTAGGGAATGGTGGATTTCAGGGTATTTCATTCTTGTCATTTGATATGATTTGTGCCCTTATATTTCCAGGTAAAGCTTTTTGTGTGTGTGTGTGTGCGACCCCTGCTATGTTTGTGATTGGCCCTTTATAGCTAGTTAATGGACTGCACAATTAGTGTCATGGGTTCAAAAAAGCGTTGCGTGGCTAACCAGCGAACCAAAGCACGAAGCACTTCATTCAATTAGCCTCGACTGTAACCTTATTATGACCAAGCCCCGACTCCATCAGTACATGCTGTGTGGTCCCACCGCATTTAAGTCAACCAGTCAAATTTATACGCAAAAACACACACACATATTGCCACACCAAAGAGCTCATGTAATGTGCATGTACTGTCGGGATTTGAGGGCAAACACGAAGCTGAAAAAGCTATGCTGAGCTAAGCCCTACGCAAACACATGCTCGCTAGAAATACACAAGCACACACTCCCCCAGTACACACACCCCAACTACTCAAACGGTTTGCTATTTTAAACTTTTATACCCGCAAGCACATTTTCTTACAAACATACACAAACACACTCTGCCTCATTCCTGCACACATATTTTTACTGAGTCTCTTGGGCTGATTACACATGCACACACAAACACACACGCCGGCTGGCCAGTCAGCCTTAGTTGTTTTTGGACTCAGGAGTCTAGTTAGCAAAGGCTAGTATCAATCATTTAGCCGGTGGAGAGCGGCTCAGTCGATGGGGTCGTGTATGGGTGAAGAGCCCGGCCCGGCCCCAGAATCCCTCACTTCAAGGGGGGTTAGAGGAGCCCTGGTGGTGGGGGCTGGAGTTCAGAGATTGAATGATGTCTTTAAATAGGATGTAAGGAGGCAAGCTGAGAGAGGCTGGATGAAAGAGTTGCGAAAAAGTATGCAGGCAAATTTTCTACCGGCCCTGCTCATTACACCGCTTTATTAAGTACTCAATTTTCACTGTCCAAAGAACGCATGCTGAGCTTTGTTATTTCTGAAAAACACACTCCTGCTTCACATCGGATTATATCACTCTGCGTTATCTCTAGGTCAGTAGTTTTCTTTGACTTCTAATCAGCAGAAAAAGGTGAGGAACATGGCAGGAAATGCCAATTTATTAAGTCATTAATTTTCAATAAGTTGCTGGAGCCAATCCCAGCATACATCATGCAGCAGGAATGGAAACACCCTTAAGAGGTCAGCAGTTGTAGTAGTATGAGTTATTTAGAGTCTCTTGTTAGTGTAACTGCATGTTTTTGGATTGCCTGAGGATAACGGAGCGCATGAAGGAAACCACACTCCAGTAAATTAGAGAGGAACCCACATTAAAGGCTCCATTAAAAGATATGCAAAGATATGCAATATTGGTAATGATTCAACCTAGACTGGTCTCCTGCAGGCAAAATGTTGTGCTTAAGGGCGACCAGTAGTCGCAAGGAGAGAAAATGCTAATCAATCGATCTCAGTATACTAATTTATTTAGATTCATCAACATATGCGTCCTGCAGCCAGAGACAGAATCATTCATTAATTTACTTGTTTATTTATGTTTTGAGCATTTTTCTGTCGTTGACAAAACCATCAGGGTGGCTGCACCAGAAACAGATGCGCTTCTGAGACATCTATTCTCGGCGCAAGACCCAAATTTCCACCAAAATACCAACAGCTCACTTTGTGCTGCCACATTTCAATGAACCTCTCACCTGTCTCCCACCTGAGCACCATGCACTCTGTGTTTGACACCAAAATGCCACACACAGTAAGCACAGTTAGTATTTTCCAAACTGGCGTAGGAGTGAATTTATTATGTGTTAAATTCAGTTTCATATTATATATATGTGTGTTTTATGTTATTTTAGTTCATTATTTTAATTTCATTTCATTTTATTTTTTGGCTTCATTTATCAATGTCCCATGCTCTAAGAAATCACTCACTCACAAACACACATATCCCTTGTTCACAAAACCTTGCCAGGCATGAAAAAACTCCTACATGGAGACAAGCTGGGCTGTTTCATACTGTATTTCTACTCTATTCATGATCTTATCACGAAATGTTGTACCGAAATCCCCTGGCATGGGCGCTATTTTAATTCCATTCTCCAACCTGCTGAAAACAGAGGATTAAGCCTGTGTAGATTGTGTGTGCATGCACATGTAATGTATATGCCTATATGTTTATGGTGTGTGTGTGAGTGAGTACATGCTGGCGCTCATGTGTTGCAGCTCACATGTGAGCAGTGATAGGAATCTTATTGCTGTCAGCGGTCCAAAGGCCAACACTGCACCGAACAGAGAAAATCCCAGAGCCTGAGCTCTCTGTCTCCTTTAATCTATACTCCTTTTTCTCACCGTTGAGCTCAAACCAGCCAATGATGGATGGCAGTTGTGTTACAAGGGGCCTTTTATTTCTTTCTTTCACTCTATCATTCCCTCTTTTATACTTTTTTATTCTAACTTTTTAAAATAAAAAGAAGTTAGAAAAGGGGCTTCGAGTTTGAATTGAATCACCCGGCTGACTCGCAACTTCTGCTTTTATCCACAGGTTTCTTTTCGCTTCTTTATTCCACTTTTCTCCCTCTGTCTTTTTATATATACATAGCTGTCTTTCTATCTCAGTCCATCAGGCAGTTATCAAGGGGATTTTGAACATTGCTGTCACTGTTATAACCAGGTTTCTGCTTAAGCTGATAGCCTGCTGGACCTTCATCAGGCCAGACACCGAGGCGGAGGAGGAAGAGTAGGGTGGGGGTTGACTTGATTAACCTTCATCTTGCTGGCAGAGATGGAAGCCAAATCAACCCACTCACACATGCACTTTCCCTCCTTACCATTCGGCTTGTTAAGTCCAAGATGAGAGACCTGGTGGCAAAGGAAAGTGGTTGACTCTAGAGATTAGCATGTTTGTGTATGTGTGTGTGGATTTGGCTGTGCTGTGCATGTGTGTTCAGTGAGGTCAAAGGTCAGCCTATCAGGTGGACCCAGCAGTGTGGCCAGTGAGTCTGGATAAGAAGCAATTGAGCGGTCAAGTAGGTGACCTCCCTTCGCCTTCATTTGGGAACAGGCCACCCGCCAGCACCCTTTGGCCCCGAGGTGAGATTTGTCTGGTGGAGCTGATAAAGCTCCACGTTTTCCCAACAGACCAACAATCACTGAGGATTTTGCTCCTGGAAAGGGACGGTTTCCCACACGAAGCAGGTGGCGAGAGATGCAAATGTTCGTTGACTGTAGCCTTGAGCGAAAACATACCAGTTTAGGTTTGCTGCATTGGTCACTGTCAAACAATAGAGTTTGTTTTCCAAGGAAAATAGCTGCAGGATGCGTTGACTATAGTTGACAGCACACAGTTTGACTTTGCCTCAAATATGTTTTTCAGTTTTGTCCTCCTAAATTTTAGACAGATGTTCAGGGCCATGACATATTTGAAAATAGCCATGTTTTATGATGTGCTGAATAGCGAGTTCATAAACAGTGAAACCCCGTCCAGATCTCCCACTAAATCCCTTTATCATCCCTCCATGTCCAACTCCCAGTTTGGACCCCCAGCCATTACAGAACAACACGAAGAGTCCACAGCCATGGTGGCAGCTCCATACTGAGGCATAGCTGTTGTTCTGAGAAATATGGTCATAACTAAAGTTTTGGGCTAATTCAAATTTTGACCTGATAATGGTGTTAGATGAAAGGTCAGAGGACAAATTTTTGAAATTCATCATCTGAGGATCATAAATTTCTGTACCAAATTTTGTCACAGTCCATCCAATAGTTGTCAGGATATTTCAATTTTGGCACTGGAGGAAAAGTCAAGGGATCACCAAAGTCAATAAAATAATCCTGCCCTGGCAGGTCATCCCATAATCGTTCACTCAGCACCAAAAAGAGGAAACACCAGTGGATCGCTAAAGTCATTCTAATACATTGTCTGGGAGCCATGAAAGTCTGTACCATATTTCATAGCAATTCATCCAATAGTTGTTCAGATATTTCAGTCTGGGCAAAACTATGGACAGACCAACCAACCATCAGACTTACACTGCCATCCAAAGAGCCGTGCTGTCAACATTTATTGAGACATAAGAAACTTTGAAAATTCTGGGCCAAGTACTAAAAAATCTAGAGGGGCATTTTTGCAGCCGTCTTTTATTTCACCAAAATGCCCTTGCAAAAGAAAGTTTAAATCTCCCTGCTTCCTTTGAAAAATCCTCATTTGAAGGTTCTCGTATAGACATCTGTTAGGTATGAATTTTTATAATTTTAAAGCATCTTTGAATAAATGTTCTCAGATCCGCTGCCAATTACTTGTAAAATTCTTGACTCTAACGTGACTCTTTATCTCTAAAGTTGTCGCCCATCAGTCTTCTCACTCACTTTCCTCTCTCCTTTATCTCCCTGTAACCTCTTTCTTTGTCGCTGCCGACTCTGAGCTCTGCTTCCCCATGTTTGTTTTGTTCTCCGATTCTCATTCGTCTCCCGTTCATTTCCATTACTCACAGGAGACTCTGGGAGGGGGGGAAAGTTGCCTTTAGGCCGGGTTGCAACCGAGAGAGGGTGCTTCTCCCGTAAGTGCTTTTTCATGTTGTTGGCTGTTTGTCTGCGATAGTTTCAGCCTCTGGTGTTTGCTGAACCAAAGCCACGTTTGACGGCTAAACAGACAGCGTTTGACTGTGAACTGAGAGATTTCAAACGCAGCTAAATTAAGAGGCTTTCTGTCATGTTGCCAGAATTTGCTCCCGTTTTGATCCGACACAGGCGTCTTTTCAGGCCCTTTATGGGTATCGCTGCATATGTGTTGTCCATCAAAAGTCCTCAGAAGTAATACCTCACAGACCAGACACAAGGTCAACTCTATGCTGGAAGCCTCTCAATCAATATGCTCAGACGTTTGAGAGGCTCCGTCCAGCTATTTTCCCACTGAAGCTTTCAGCTCTCGTTGTTTTCTTCTCCCAGTTTTTCTCTTTTTTTCCCCTGTCAGATAATTCCCCGTACGTCATAACAGCACTCAGTTTTCCTCTTGAATCGTTCTTCACCACAAACAAAAATGCCAGGTTGAGTTAAGAAAAGAAAAGTCAGAATTGGTTGAAGAAGATGGGGATTAAGATTGAAGCGTTTGGATTATGGATTATAATATTGTGTGGACTTAAGGATGTACTTAAGAAGCACGACACAAAAGACAGAGTAATCATAATGTCAGTGTGAAGGGTGGCGCCCCATTGTGATTGGCTTAGAGGACGGGCCAGGAGGGTTTTATCTTTGGAATCAGGGAATTGAATTATGAAACAAAGTGACCCAATGAAAAGGGTTGCAGTGACAGTATGGCGCTGCCGGGGTTAAGCCAGTTTGAAGGGCTGGCAAGGTTTTTTAATTAGATTGGTCGACAAAAGCATTAAGGCTTCTAGTGGTGTGTGCGAGTGTGTGCAAAAGACGATCTGAAGTGCAGGGATTGTTGTCTCTTAACTTGGTCTCATTGTAGCCCCTTTGTGTGGCTATAAGCGTAAGAGGGTTTACTTAAGAGAGGCTTGATTGAGATATCACGGCTGAGACAAGTTCTAAGTTGTCTTAAAGAGCCAACAAATCCCAAAGTTTGTTCATTTCTATGAATAATGTGCATAAAGCAACCTCGTTTCCAGACAAGAATGTCAATATTAGATGATTCTACAAAACCCTGGATTATGTTCAATACCAGTCTAATTTTTTTTCTCACTTTCTGGTTATACATGGCAACTAGGGAAAGCTTAAGGCTCAGGACAGATCCTATTTATTGCATATAAACTATGGATGAGGTGCAATTAGTAGGGAAATCTCGATGCAATCTCGGGCAAAGCTTTGTTTTACACATTTCTGCTGTCCAAATAAGGGTTTTCAAGCAAATCTTAATTTAATAAAATCTTTTTTTTAAACTACCAAAGATAGATATATAATAATAAATTATTATAAATTATTATATTATAATATCTTTTTTATTTATTTTAATATCATAATTTATTCTAATCTTTATTTTGATTTTAAAAAGTCTTAAAAAGCATTCAATTTGAATTATGCAGATACCCTATATTTAAGTGGCACACTACTTTCAGTGTTGCACCTTAAATCTTGGCACTCAAAGTAAAACGTCGGTTGCAGAATAGTCCAACATACCGTAGATGTAATTCCCACAATACTGGGCTAGTAAAAGGCACGTAACAGATATTACTTTGGAATTTATTGTAGATCTTAAGCTTCACATCAGCGGTAGTTTAACTCAGCAATTATCAAAATAATGAATGTCTGCTTTCCACCATCTGTGCTGTATTTCTAAAAGAATCATGGGCTGAAATGCCTGGGAGACCGTTTTCTCGGACCATCTCCCTGAGAAATCGAGGTAAAAAGAGAGGCTTCACTGACAGAGGTGTTGGATTGCGCTGATTTTGTTGAGAGAGAGGCATCATTCCAGCTGAATAACGGCCGCTACCCGAACTTTCTACATGACTCCACTTACTTTGGTTTGCCAAGTCTAGCAGACGGCCAGCTTTTCCTTTCCATGTGACCTGCACCCTTAAACCCTCCGTCTGACTTTCTTCCTCTCACTTTTTATTTTTCTGTCCTCATTTTTTCTCGCAGTCGGGGCTGGATTTAGCACTTTTCTTTGTCTTGCACCACCACATCGGTTTCTTTCAAAATAACATCCTCTTCTTCTATTTAGCCACGCCAGCAACATGCATCTATGGATGGCAATGTTGGTGTGTCAGTCTGTTGATTGGTCGGTCCACTACTTTGGTTTAGACTGAAATATCTACAAGAGGGATTGTCATCAAATTTAGTCCAGGCATGAGATGATGAGTCCTAACAACTTTGGTGTTTCCGACTTGCCTTTTACTTCTACCATGAGGATCACATTTGTGGGTCACAGTGAAATACCATGACTACTTTAGGATGGATTGCTGTGAAATTTGCTGCAGATATTCAAGGTCCTTTGAGGATTAATGATTTTGGTGATCATCCGACTTGGCCTCTTTGACATCTACAAGATAGATTGGCACAAACTTTTGTACAGGCATTCATGGTTCCAAATACTGTAGATGAACATTTAATTTGCAAGCTTAACAAAACTCTTTTCTATTCATGCATGCTTTTTACATTCAAATAATACGTCAAATTATCAAAAATCTGAAAAACAAACGACCAAGTTAAGTCAGTTTGGGACAAATTTGTCAACCTTGCAAATCTTCCCCTCTAAGCTTGCCAGCAATCTGCGAAGGAGGCACACTTTCCCTTTGAGGCCGATAAACATCTCCCACTATAAACTTCAGAGTCTTAATGTATGCATGCCTTGTGCTGGTGATTTCTCAGGAAATGTGTAAAACACCATTTGGCTCAGTGTTCGCCTGAGCTCCGTTTTCTAAAACTGTCCTTCCCCCCTTTCTCCCGGGCCCTTATCAAAGACTCAGGACAATCAGCGGTTTATCGCTGCTGGAAATGAGTGCAGGAAGCAGATGTTGTTCTGATTAAACACACACACACACACATCCACACACACAAGCACCATGCCAAACGAGTGTCGCTCGCTGTTGCTTCAAGGACTGACAGGAGTCGAGGGCCAAGTCTTGGAGTCCAGAGTCGTAATATCTGCCGAGCGTGTGCTACAAAGGGGACAAACTGCCAACAGTGGCCATTACTGTATTTGGTGTGTATGTTGCATAGAGGGACAGTGAAAAAACAGAAAGTAAAAACGAGGCCAAGGAGCTGATTGATGTGCTACCTTGGCCTTTTCCTTCTGTTACGTAACCCTTCCATTATACGCAATCATATAATCCAGTAATCAATGCATGATAGTTAGTTAATCAGCTCTCCTTTACAGACATAACGACGGCATTAACTGATGGCAGTGCTGACTGTCTGCGCATCAGACACTCCAGCGAATGCGAGCATGAATGAGAGGCAAGGAGATCATCATATGGTTTCTACTTTATTAAGAATGCACTTTGGCACCCCTTTATTTTCTTCACTTTAGGCTATTATTTTACAAACTAGATATAAAAGGACATAAATAAATGACATAAGTTACATGTACCTAGAGCTCCTTGACAAAAACAAAATAAAACAAAACAAGGCCAAAAAAAACAAAACAAAACATGATCATGTCCATAAAAGTACAAAAAAAAGATTGAGAGAATGTTAGATCTACATGGCTAGATCATATGGCATCGGAAGGCATACAATACAAACATTAACTCTTGCGTTTTGTTAATTTTTTTCTTTTTTTTTTTCAAATCGTCCAACATTTAAGTAAAGGAAAAAAGTATTTTACAGTACATTCTGGTTTCCTTCTCCTTCCCAACATGTCTTGCATATTTCCAAACAGGTCCTTTTTCGATAGATAAAACCCAAAAGAACAACACATTGCCAAAAAAGGAAAGAGCAGTAGAGCTGTATTAAGGACGGAGGTGTTTTTGTATTATATGAAGCGTCACTTGCGAGTTCAAAAACATTCACATAAGTATAGTTTAAAGAGATAAAGGAACAAAAAGAATATAGTCCATTGGGTTAAACCTGTAGCTGTATGATGTGCTCTGGAAAAAAATCAAAATAAACAGTTTTCCCTTCTTAAACACCTTTTCGTCACTTTTCTGATGCTTTGTTGTTCACAGGTGCGTCATTTTAAACTGCTTCCATTTCCATGAGGAGAGACGTGGTTCCGATATTTCCTCCTTCACTGAGCTCGGAGAGTCCAAACTCTCATCTGCGCTCAGTGTGTTTCTACGCACAGGAGGCTTTTAGTCGTGTCTCCGTGTGTCCATTTGCGAGCCGCTGTTACTGCCAAAATGGAAATGGGTTGCATTCCAGAAAGCTGTGTAATAAATGCTGTTGCTGAGTAGAGTTTGCACGATGAGAGCAACACACCTTACGTCGTTTTTTTAGACGCCACGAAAGCAAAAAAGTCCAGGTTTTTCTTTTTTATGTCAAAAATGATACATCTCCATTATCCCCTCTTCGTCCACAGTGGCATGAAAACAGACACAATTACTGATAGTACTTCAAAGACATTGTCACTCATACAGCTAACACACACACACACACTCACACACCCGTGCACACATGTCATCACATTCGCACGCTCAAATCAAACGTTTGTTACTTTACATGCAAACAGAACAAAACAATTAAAAAAAAATCAGAAAATAAAATGAAACTTTCAAAATAAAAGTACATTATCCGCAGGAGCAGGGCTTCTCGATTATATTACATTCTTCTTATTGTCTCTTTTTTATGCTGTTAAATCATTCATAGTAATTCCAGTACATTGCTGAGTGGCCACAAGCACGTGGTGGCTAGTTTGTCAAGCTGAAGTGTTGTGACGGTGGATGTCCCAGACGCTTGGGGACGGATTTGTCATCTCGGTGTCGGAGGACGCTCCAAGGAGAGGAGGGGAAAGCAGGAGGAGGAAGACAAAGAGGAAGAGGAGGAAGAATTCTGGTCGTGACAAGTGAGGCCGGGATCCTGTTTGTGATGGACGGCAGCAGCTGGGGAGAGAGAAACGGGGGGAGGAAAAGAGAGGCTGCATCAGTCACGGTGGTTTTGAATATAAACAATTTCTGCTTGGCATCCTGTCCTGACCAACAATGCTGCTCTCCAGCCTGATGGAACATTCGACTCATCTGCTAAACATAATCGAATGCTAAAGCCAGAGCGTCCAGAGACTGCGAGCGGCCGGCCTACAGGGGGAAAAATATGGATTTCGTGGCAACGATGGATTAACTTGTGTGCGCCACATGTTGTTGTGTGTACATAATATGTGAAACATGCCCTTGACTTATTGGCACACATCGAAAGCACACCAATAGACAATTAACCAGCTTGTGTGTTAGATGAATACTACATGTATAGATTTAACAGAGCCATGCTTTTTTGTAATGCCTTGTAAGTCTTCAACATTCCTCCAGCAGGAATATTATTATTATTATTATAGCGCATGAACTTTCGATTTTTATTATAGGCATTGTTTCATGTCAAAAAAGCCTTTTACAGCATATTTTGCATATGTGAATTAATGCAATTGTCAGTGAATGCTTTTATTTTGAAAGACTGACTGATTTACACAGCTTTTGTATTGTTTTTTTAATACTGAGTCTACCGACAATGATATAAATAGGATGGACAAAAAATTTGAAAGACTGATATACAATTCATCACCAAACATTTTCACATTTTACCTTCTTAAATGTGAGGATTTTATGCTTTTAGAAAATAAATTAAAAAATATGAACATGGCTCTGCAAAATTATAATGGGGATTTTTCACTACTTTACAGACACAACACTTGATTGAGTAAATAATTAATGATGCTGATTAATGAAGATGATAGTTAGTGGCACTATTCAACAGCATCACACACTACAGCATCCAAATTAACAAAAATATTACATTTGAAACTCTCTAAACAGCAAAAACTGAATATTATAACCTTCATAATGACAGGATTTATTGCAAGGCTGTTGTATTTTAGACTGCATTAGTTTTAGCTAGTTTTAAAGTACCTAATGAACTGGTGATGAAGTGTATAAAAGAAATCAAATAAATCAATGTCGTCACATAATTAAAACTAATTATGTAAGTGGGTGAGATCAGTCTTGAACTTTCTGAGTAAGCTAAATCCATGTTTTAGTGACTTGTGATCATGTGTTCATTTGTGTGAAGATTTCTACTGAAATCTGGATCAACCACAAAGAGGGAACAATAATAACAATAATATCTCACTTCTATCTAAGACATGCCTCCACCATGACAACATACTGGGAGTCAGCCGCTGATTAATTCTTCTCATTAACATGCCAGCGGCATCAGGCCTGCAGACTGATCACAGACCAGTGGCTATTGATCTGCTCTGGCTGCCTGAGGTGGCGCGACCTGCTTGTTAATTAACACAGTTTCTGGAGCTGAGGGGCCAGTGATGAGAGAGAAGGGGCTTCTAATGAATCTTTGAGGCACTCTACGGCAAGACGTAGTTGATATTAGAAGCATACCGCAATAATAAAGGGAGATTTAATTCAATATCTTAATTTGTTTTATTTTAATTCGTGCTGTGTCTCAGTAAGAAACAAATAAAAATACTATTGATCCTCACCTTGATGACAGTTTGAATAATCCTCTGTGTGTTTTCTTGTTTATTTTCTTGGCGATGATGATGCTGATGATTCTGATTCATTCTGCATCCACGTTGCCTTTGTTGCATCCTTTTGTCCAAATAAATCCTGCCACTTCCTTCACTCTTTCGTCCAAATTTATGAAGCCAATTCAAATGGTGCAAACAGCTGTCCATCAAACATGGAGAGGAAGAGTTGGTAGGTCCTGCAGTAGAGGGGGCTGGGGCTTTGATTCAGATGGGGAGTTGAATGGAAGAATCCAAATTGTGTGTTTATCTGGGGTGTAGGAGGGCATTTTTGGGAAGACAGGGGAGTGGGAAGGCTCCTCTGGAAGATCAAAGACATTCTCAGCAACGTCCTGAGGGCAACAAAATACAGCGTTCTGGGAGAAAAACAAGGCCAGAACAGAGCAAAAAACACAAAAAGCTCCTCAAAATAAGCCCTCCCTGCACCGCCGTCTCCCCTCGGAATCCAACCCTCAACCTCTCAGAGATTCACTGTTTATATATGAAGGTCAGGATCCTCCATTTTGTCTGTGAGATATCAAACAGATCCAGCTGAGAGAGAACAATGGTGGCCTGGGCAGCCTGTGAGTCCCACAGAAACAATTCATGTACAATAAACATAGTCACAGGAAATCAAAAAAATCTGCTCCGCGGATTATTCCAGAAAGAAAGTTCCAGAAGCAACACTCTGCCCGAGAAGAGGAAGAAAGGTACGATTCCCCCCCTCCCTCACTTTCCCTTCCACACCATTAAAGGCACTCCAGATTGGCCTCTCGGAAGCACTTTTCCAGCCGTCCCTCCATCTATCCATAAATGCTGTAGACAGAAGCGTCCCATTCTCCAAAACAACAAAAAAAAGGGCAAGGTTAAGGTCTGATTTTTAAAAAAAGTGCCATTTTCACCACTTTTTTTCTTCTTCATCAACATCTTCTTTTCTTTTAAATCCAATTTAAAGTGCATGGATGAGGTAAACTATTTCTTCATAGTTTATTTGTCTCTTTTTTTATATTTAATCTTTTTTGTTATTTATTTTTTTTCATAAGAAACGAAGTCGCTTTGCTTCCTTTTCCTTTTCTCTTTGTTTAAATCTCTCAGACGGGAACCATTCTGCCTTGCATCTGTTGCATTTGGGACAGCATTCCCTGGACGCTGGTCAGGATCTTGTTCTGGTGTGCTGCCGAGGAGATGCCTATGCGAGCCATGTCCCTGAAAAAGGATGGGGAAAAGAGGGCTTTTAGGAGCGGAGACAACAATAACAAACACACGTAGGCCTGATTCACATGATGAATTTTACAGCCTACCAGTGGAAACTGGCCTGACAGTTTAACTGCTGAATAAAGACTTTTACTTGCCAAGACAGCAATCCTAATCCTGTAATCTTAATAGGTGAAAAATGAAAATATTACAGACAATTGACAGAGACTGAGAAACATTTAACATATGCACGACTTTGCAAAGGATGTCACAGATTGATCTAATCATAGAGCAGGAATCAAAGGAATAGTCTGACATTTTGGAGAATACGCTTATTTGCTTTCTTGCTGAAAGTAAGATCGATGCCACTCTCATATCTGTACACTAAATATGAAGTTAGAGCCAACAGGTTAGTTAGTTGGATAGAGATCTGAAGCAGAGGTAAACAGCTAGTTACATGCTGAAACTATACATGCTGAAACCTGTCTTTTTTTCATTTCTGTATGTGGTTTCATATTTAGTGCACAGACAGAAATTTGTGTGTGTATTTCCAAAAATATTGAACTTTAATATGTTTAAAATTGTTTCAAGGGTGAATTAAAAGTTTCAGTTTATTTCAAAAAATGATGTCAAACCTAACCCAAAAAAGATGATTTTGGAAAATAAATCTGTCTTTGTAATGAACCCTTCAAATGTTCTACTCTCTCAAATCCTCCCTCCTCTACTCACTCTTGTGTCATGTGGACCACGGCCTCTGGAGTGGTGTAGCCGGCAGCAGTGAAGTTGTCGCTGTATCTCTCCATGCCAATGGCCTGCAGCCAGTCCTCCACTGTGCCCACGGCCGAGGACGCCTCGGGGCTCCCAGGCTCCAGCAGGGTGGTGTTAGGCCTGGTTAGGAGGTGAAGGAGAGAAAAGTGGAGAATTAATTTTATGAGTTTCATAGGTCCTACAGGCGTTGTCTCCACAGTCAGTTCGATTCTGTATTTACAGTCAGTATTTGATACTCCTGTACTTCAGTCCAGCACATAAGCTTTAGCCCACAGCCGTGATGTGTGCAATTGTCTGTGCAAATAGACATAAAAGTTACATTCTGTTTAAGTGCTTTTGACTTGAAAGGTAATGATCCACTTTCTTCCACAGTCTGGAACATGACAGCAACAACAGCACTACAGAAATTAGAGTTTCCCTGATTCCTGGCTATGACGCTGTACTGTAGTTTCAGAAGGGCATGACACATTCACCTCGTACGATGACAGTGAGCTACCCTCAAACTGTAAAATGTTCCATGCTACATTTCTCTCTAGCTCTTCCTCTTTGATGGAAGCAGAAAGTCTCTCAGGTTCAGCTCTGTTTTATGCGCCGGCTTTGTGGGTCCTAGCAGAAACCCAGCCAAGTCAAACATGGTTCCCTCTGGGTGTGACCGACACAGTTAGTTAATCCTTATTTTACAGACGACACACAACCTGGGCACACTTCAGTGAATTTTACCGCACGGCGGAGTTCCTCCTCACATTTAGATATTCATCAGTAAAATTACCTTCAGTTTTTTTTAATTCTTACTTTCCCTTTTTTCCTATGCTTCCTTTCTGTTGCAGCAGCGCCGTCGGCCATGAAACATTTACACGGGGCCGTCGAGTCTGAGTCGGTGGCGGTCTCGTCCCGCTCTGGTGACTCTCTCGCTCTCACACACACTCTGTCTCTCTTTATCGTTCTCTCTTATAAAAAAGGATGTTCGGTTGAACTGCGAGAACAGGGTGTCAGACTCTTTAATAAGTCATCTCTACTCGGTAGGTGGAGAAGATTATGCATAGGGATCCCTTCTCACACACACCTCACACACACATACACACATTCTACTTTCCCCTTCCCTCTTGTAACTGTAAAAGCTGCATTTATAGGATTCAGCTCTCCTAATTACTCCACAAGGACTCCCTTCTTGCTCTCACTGTGTCCCATTAGGTGAGTGTGTGAGAGCGTGTGCGACCCCCTCGCACGCACTCACACACTTGTTAAACTCAAACAGACTCCCACTGGCCTGCGTCGAGTCTGTAAACACACGTAGGTCATTCTTAACACGTTTAGTCGCTCGAGAGTAATGGTGTCGGAGCTGTAGGGTCATGTTTGTTTTTAACTTGGCGTTACATCGTAATTCTCCTCCCCCCCGTTAGAGCGGCTACATTCCTGAGTGTACAGCACCATTAAAGCTACTTTACAGAGAAATCCATCATGGAGGGTTTTTGTGCTGAAAAGAGCCACACGTTGCTGGTAGATAATGTTTAATGGTAAATGTAAACACCAGCAAGAGAACAGGAGAGTATGTGTGTGCGCGTGTGTTTGTGTTGAGTTAAAATATTGAGTGTGTAATGCAGTGTGCAGTAAATAGGCTGCATACTGTGTGTGTGTTTATGCACACTGTGACAACGTGAAATTAATGTGAAATTCCACAACTTTCCTATACTCTTCTATACAGTCAGAGTATTCGGGGATGCAGCCGTACAGCAAACATCTGGTTTGGAAGTGTTATTTTGAGCTGAGTTTGCAGTAGTATAGTCCCACTAAAATCAACCTAATTAATGCAAATAATATGTGAAATAAACTTGTATGCTATGCTAACAGTCATATTCCTGAATAGTGGGAGCTCTCTCTAAAAGTCTCAGAGAATTCATCAAATTTCAAAAGTCTGTCACAATTACAACATAACATATATTCCTGACTAAGTAAACTGCGAACTGACCCTTTAACACCACATCTTTTTTGCATCTGTCTATATCCTGCTCCCTCACCTGACAGTGGTCTCTCCCCCAGTCCTTTTCAGAGTGTTGGGGTTGCGGATCAGCTTGTCCAGCATGTTGACGATCTGTCCAAACTTTGGCCGGTCGGCCCTCTCTCTCTGCCAGCAGTCCAGCATGAGCTGATGGAGCGCCACGGGGCAGTCCATGGGCGGGGGCAGCCGATAGCCCTCATCAATAGCCTTGATCACCTAGACAGTACATCAATGCTGCTGTAAGTCACTTAGTTTCTGAGATAAAAATAAAAACTGTAGGCAGTTTGATTACAGTTGTGATTTTTCCCCTATAATTTTATAGCAATAGCTTGATTTTTAATTACCTAACTTTAGGCACCTACGCAAAATATTTGGTTATGCACAAATTAAATTCTTTATCATCATTAGTGGAACTAGAAATGTGAATTCAATGTGTAATGAGACAAGGGAATACACTGTTGGTGTTTTATCACCCCTGCAGGTAATTTGATTATATAACCAAGTTAAAATGATGAAGTATCTTTTAAAAATGTTTGACAGTACACATACACCTGGGAATTACTGTTTGAGCTCTAATATCCCACCTAATTCAAGCTGTATGTTATTTATGATTGTCTGCATTTAATTAAATTTCCAGACTTACATCTTGGTTACTCATGTCCCAGTATGGTCGTTCACCGTATGACATCACCTCCCACATGACGATGCCGTAGCTCCACACGTCACTGGCCGAGGTGAACTTCCTGTAAGCAATGGCCTCTGGGGCCGTCCAGCGGATGGGGATCTTCCCTCCCTATAATTGAAAGATGGGCTAATTAATGAAAGATGACAAAGCCGACAAGTAAGGTGACACGCAGACAGACCACTGACTTACACACTCACACACTCACACACACACACACACACACACACACACTCACCCTGGTGGTGTACGCAGCCTCGGGGTCGTCCTCCAGCACTCGGGACATGCCGAAGTCGGACACCTTGCACACCAGGTTGCTGTTGACCAGGATGTTGCGGGCCGCCAGGTCACGGTGAACGTAGCTCATGTCTGACAGGTACTTCATGCCCGATGCAATTCCACGCAGGATGCCGACCAGCTGGATCACTGTGAAGCGACCGTCATTCTTCTGCAGAAAAAAAGGCACATTTTTAAAAATTTGTGTATCATATCATCTCACTGTCAAATGCTTTGATGTGTGTTTAACATTTAACTGCAAATATTTCACCTTTATTCAAGTGGTAATAATGATTTAGGACATGAATAAACTGTACACACTGTAACTCACTATATAAAATATAGGGACATTTGTGAACTTATATTACATCTCATTTAGATTTGTTTCACACATGTTAAAGTGTTTCAAATTTGCGAATTTGCTCACACCAACTAACAACTTACTTGCAACATAATTTAAGTCAAGACAACTTCTTCTTCTGTTTGCTCTAATACTGTGTATATTCACTGGATAAGCATCATCTAAAACCCAAAGTGTAGTGAACCTTGGAAACACAGAGGTGAAACTTGCACCAACCTCCTTGTCGGAAAAACAGTAAGTCGATCAAGGGGAGGATAAAGATTAGGGCGAATGTTTGTGAACGAACGCTTGTAATTTTGGCGGATGACATTACAGAGATAAGATGGGATCACCGCGCTACATTCGTATCAAACACTCGAACACATACACACGTGTGCAGACAGAAACGCATGACTGACCCTCAGGAATGCATCCAGCGATCCGTTTTCCATGTACTCTGTGATAATCATCACTGGCTTACCTAGAGAGAAAGAGAGAGAGAGAGAGGAAGAGTGAGAGAATGAAAGGCAGATGATTATGGAGGTAAACGATGCACATCACAGCCCGACACAGCAAGGGGGTTCTCGAGGGAATGCGTGTACGTGTGTGTGTGAGTGTGTGTTAGGCCATCCATCTCTGTCCCGTAGTGATTTAATTAGCTCAGTGTTACGGTTGCCCTGACGTCCCCCTTCTTTCCCTGCACATGCAAAGGCATCTCCACTGAAACAAAACTCCACCGCACACACACACACACCATCTTGTGTTTATGCAAATATGAACTGACGTTGGATGCACTATCCAAAGTCTCATCACAGTCACCCACCCAGAATCCCTCTGACTCCCTATTTATGTCACTCACTGTCCCTTTGCCCTCTTTCTCCCCTGCCAACTTTCGACACATCTGTCACTCTCCTGCTAGCTCCTCTCTACTGCTTTCTTTCTTCCTCCCTCTCTCATACTCTCCCTCACTCTCTTTTCCCCTGATCCCTGCCACTCCTCTCTGGCCTTTTTCACCCCATCCCTCTGTCTTCCCCTCTCCGTTTCTCTTGGGGGAGCGTCTGTGTCTTTATCTGAGCCGGGGCAGACGGTGGGGAGGGTGGACGTTCCCTGGTGGGTCTCTGTCTGTCTTTGTCTCTCAGGATGAGGGGGGATAGCAGGCGTGAGGAGAGGAGGAGAGAGAAAGAGAGAGAGGAAAAAAGGAAAGGAAGGGAGGGTGGCTTGTTTTTGTCCCAAAATGGCAGCAAGCTGGTGCCTAACCAGCCATGGCAACAACACATGCCCAAAAGTGCTGCCACAAATTCCTCCTAGAATAGCGCTGTTCTTTGCGTTCCATTTCAAGTGGCACAGTTAAGGTGGACTTAAAAAGCTTATTGCATTGAAGAAAAGTGCTGACTTTAACCTAATGCCTTGAGGGGAGGTTGTGTGAAATCTCTTGTGCACCCCAGCAGAATGCCTAAAGCAGCAGAGAGCCGGCCCAGCAGTTGGCAGCTGAGGTCTTGAAGGTACAGTTCCTCCACTCCACAGCAGGCCTCTCGCCGTGCCAAGAGGCCGTCAGTCACCGTCTTACCCGCCGCGTGATTGGCACTCCATTAA
The DNA here is from genome assembly GCA_025331565.1 of Holacanthus passer. Taxonomy (NCBI): domain Eukaryota; kingdom Metazoa; phylum Chordata; class Actinopteri; family Pomacanthidae; genus Holacanthus; species Holacanthus passer. The sequence goes on from JAFREQ010000038.1 coordinate 1,852,220, forward strand.
TTACGGGGCACTCCGGCGATGCCCCAAAAAGAGGAAGTGGAGTTAAAGTTGGGGGAGAGCGGGGGCTCTCTTTGTCAGCCATCTTTGTTCCCTTTGTTGCGCGCCTCTGCCCCAGGGCCATCGGTGATTGACAGCTCCCCAATCAAGGCTGAGGAGCGTCTGACCTGCGACCTTAAACTCTCGCCTTCCCAGCCCCGCCCTCTTCCTCCCTTCCCATTTGCATGCTAATTCCTTGTTTACTGAATACGCCCTGCCGCCTTTGGCAATGAACTTTGGGCAAGGGCCCCGCCAGTGGGCCGATTATCACCTGCCAACAAAACAGGAGAAGGGGAAAAATGCATCAGGGGACAATATTGGGGGAACGTTGGGCAAACGCTCTCCAGAGGCCCTAGCGTTTGCAGCTAAGAAATATCTGGCTTTTAAACACAGATCTTTTTTAAATTAGCACACTATTGTTTTATGTAAATCGGCTGTTCAACTTATCACGTCTGATTTCAAGCTCTAATGGAGGCTGGATTTTAATTACACACTAGCATGATAGAAGTATTAAGTACACACAAGCTTCAAGATGGTGGACTAGAGCCAGCAGCCTTCAGTGAGAGATTTTTTCACATTTATGTATTTCAGTGCCTATTTGGAGTTCCTCCATAATTAATAAGGCTTAATTGGCTCTGTTGGACATGCCAGCAAACTGAGGCCAGATTGAGAATTCCTTTTAACTTGATTGTAATGGAGAGGGGTGTGCAATTCAAATAATGGATTTTTAATAGATTCCACTGACACACTCAAGTGTAAAGGACTAATTTGCCCAAACCTTGTGTCAAGCTCTCAAAAAGTAAGGGTGGAAGGAGGTGGAGTGGGAGTTATCGGATGATCTTCTTGCTTTGGCTCGCCATCCTTTCATGTCGGCTCCTGTCACTGCATAGCTCATCCGCTTCTCCTTCATCTCTCTCTCTCTCTGTCTCGCTCCGTCTCTTTCTTTTTCAGCCTCCGGTTCAGTAGTTCCACCACCCTCTGCTTTCTTTCTGTGTCGTTCCCACTGTTGTTCTCTGTCTTTCCTCTAATCCATCAGCTCTTAACCGCCTTCCTGTCTCTTTCTCTCCGCGTCTCTATTTGCACCTTCCCTGTCTGCCACTTGTCTCTCCGATTTCTCTTCCTTTCTCCTGTCCATGGGTCCACCTTTCCTCTGTCTTTCTCACTCCGTCTCAGCGAGGTCTGAGAGGTCATTCCCCGCAGTGAGAGGTGTGATAGGTGATAAGCAATTCTGCCTGTGCTGCTGTTCACTTTCAGCTCCAACCGGGCTAAGTGTGTATGTGTACATCTGTGTGCGTGTGTGCGTGTGTGTGCACAGTGTGTCCAAGAGTGAGGGAGACAGTGTTATCTAGCGCAGATAGGGCCAGGCTGTTGTGTCACGAGACATTAAGGCACTTCATCCATCTAACCTGAGCCGAGGCTGGCCATCAGCTATGGTAACACTCACGCACACATGCATGCAATCAAAGGTGCACAGACGCCGACATGTGCCGACAAGACATTCACACGTGCACACACACACGCACACACACACACAGCCATCCTAACAAATAGCATCGGGAGAAGGTGTAAAAGGTTGGGAGAAACAGAGAGGTGGAGAGAGTGCCAAGGGCAGAGGGAGGGAGACTTAGCCGATGTTTTGTGGCCATGCAGCAGCAGATAGAGGAGGGATAGGGTATCACTCCCTAACCCCAAACACATTTACAGCTGACACCATGATTAATGAGCCTGGTGCCGCGCTACAGGGCCTGTTGCTGGACCCATTAGAACCCCGCCCCCAACTACCCAGCTACCTCTAACACCACCTCCCCCTTCTCACTCATGCTGGACCCCTTCCATCTGGACAAAGCCCACCTGGGGATACCCCGGATGGGATATCCAGATAACACACACGCACAAATACAATCACAAATATGTGCAAATACAGGTAACCTAGAATATAAGCAACATACCTAAGTGGCCATATGTCTTTAGATTGTGTAGGTATGCAAGCATTATGGCACACAGCAGCCCACAAACGCACACCTTTGTCTAGTAAAGATTGGTTTGTCCCTACACTCACCCCTTTTCGAAAGTCACCCTAAAAGTCAAAGTTTGTAATGATTTATTTGAGTTTTTTTAAGGGAGAAAGGGGACAACAGAAATAAATGTCCTTTCTCTGTCATTATAATATAAAAGTCATTGTGTGTAAATGGGTCTCTGTGTGTGAGCTGATTATTGTAATTTCCTGTAGTAAGTAGTCAGTAGTCAGTTCTTCAAAAATAGTCCATCATTTAGGAGTTGAAATATTCTCATCCTACACCTTTCTGTGTGTAAAAAGTAAACCAAACAACATGCTTGACATACATTTGGTGACCACGCCCTCTAGGTGAATGATGTTGGGGTGATCGAACTGGCCCATGATGCTGGCCTCGGACAGGAAGTCCCTCCTCTGCTTGTCGGTGTAGCCAGCCTTCAGGGTCTTGATGGCCACGCAGATCTCTCTCTTGCCTGGCATCTTCAGGCGGCCGCTGCAGACCTCGCCAAACTCCCCTGAAAACACACGCCCGGGTTAAAAATGTGGACTGATGATACACAAGCACTCTGATCCTGCACTACACAGACTGTAAATCCCATCAAGAAGGGAGCAGGCGATTGTGTGTGCCTGTGTGTGTGTGTGTGTTTGTGTGTGCACAGGTTAGAAGGGGTCCACTTTAAACATTGATCAGGGTCTCTAATCCCTCACTCCCCCTCCCCTCAGCCACTGGAGCAGAGAGAGAGGGAAAATGGATATTGATTCTTTCTCTTTATTATTTTGTCATTGGATGACTTTTCTCTGGCCACAGGACAACATATTTAGCCTCCCCTGATTTTTTTACTCGTTGACCTCTCTCGAGGCAGACCAAATGTTATTGTTCGCGTTGTTCCGAGCTTTTATTCTCACGGAGTGCTCATGAGAGCATAGTCACAAACATGAGTCACTAAGAAAGATATGCTGGCAGCAGAATATTTGCATGAAATGAATACCAAATACAATATTATCCTATTAGGTGGGTGCTTTTATCCAAAGTATGTTAGAATAGGCCTCGCTGCAAACTCTCCCCATAACATTGCACTTACAATAATAGATAAAGAAATGGCTGACTGAACTGAAGTTCTTAGGGGAAAAAAAGCTCCTCACCGATGCCAATAACCTTCTCAATCTTGATACAGGAGGCGTCGATCTCTTTGGCAAACTCGCGGACAGCTTGGTTCGGGTCCTCATAGGTAAAGGGGTCAACGTATATCCTCACTCCTGAGGAAAGAAGTTTGGAGAAGGGAAAGGAAGGAAGGAAGCAAAAAAAGAAATAAGGGAGTGAAAAGTGAAGGTTAATTCATTCCGGCAACTACACTCCATCTGTTCTTTATTTCCATCATGCTGCAGGCTACACCGCCTTCCTCTGTGGAACCTCTCCTCCTCCGCCTCCTCCTCCTTTCTTCTCCCAGTACCTCGCTTCACACTCTAACTCCATTGCCTTTCATGTCACTATGGCTGACTCCGATGAAGATGGAGCTCATTAACTTGAAATTTTTGTGGGATGCAAATAACAATGCTGATGACTTGATAATGAGGTGTTTGGAGCATGTTGGGATGCAAGTACATTAACTTCAAAATAGTTTGTTTTTTCCCTTCCATTTTATGGGCTTCATTTGCGGTTTAGAGTGCATGCACATGAACACACCTGACAGCGCTAATGTTTTTCAATTATAGAGTGTGTAGGTGGAGCGTTAACTATGAGTTACCTTGATGTAAGTGCTTCTCTTCGTCAGAGTCCTGCTTGGCCTTGCTGTACTTACTCCTTCTGGGGGCAAAAACAGCAGGACGGTCAGTCACAGTGACAACAGCACATGCAGAATTTCAAGTTTCAAATGTAGAATAAAAAGCAAAGCATCTGCATGTAAAAAGGACAAATTATAATAATAATGGAACACAAATGTCAATTCAGCAAGCCCTAATTAAAACTTAAACCAAGCCTCCAAACCCACTTATACATCAATTAAATTGTGTGAAGTGGCGACACAATCACTGATTACTGATGAGACATTGATATTCTTGTTTGATATTAATTATTTATTAAAGGAAGCTCATTAAAAAGACCAAAACTTGTTTTGAATACTAACCTAATGTGATTTTTAGATATGTTTTTGTGGCATATAATAGTTTAAATTGGCTCCTCCTTGACCAGCTTAAACATTGTAATGCTATTTACATGATATTACACCAGTAATAATAATTGTAAAAAATAGTTAAAGGTATAATATATAATAGCATAACGAGTATTTTTACTTCTGATGCTTTATTTTGTTGATAATAATTTTGTACTTTTTAAAGTAAACTTAACAGCTTTTACTTGTAACTGGGTATTTTTACATTGTGGTATTATTACTTTAACTCAAAAGTATTCTTCAGGTTTTTGAAGGGCACTGAGCATATAGCAACAAATCAATCCCAGAGAAGATGTGCTTAAATCCCTCTGAATCCCTCAGGCAGCCTGACACCTGTGCTTATATTGATGTGTTGGGTCAGTGGTGGAAATGACCAGATGTGTGAGACATTGTTCTCCTCTATGGATGTGTAATGATGGTAAACGGCTACGTGATTACAGTCCCTCCCCACAATCACAGGATGGCCGCAGCAGCACAATGACAGTGGCCGTCACATGCATATAAAAAAGGCAGAGACAACCACCTGCTTGGCTGAGAAGAGGGGCAATCACACACACACATACACACACACACAATCACCAGCCCCCTTCACTTCCCATCATCCTCAACACCAATACACACATGCAAACAATGATTTGGTTTCCATTTAAAAAGGCACACTCGCACATAAGGGGATCAACAAACGTCACAAAAGGTGCTTACACACATGCAGGAATCAACACACAAACCATTAACATGCCCCTTCCCCCAGTGCCACCACACACATGAAAACAATGCTTTTTTTCTCATAAGGACGTGCACACACATATACACACATACGGGGGAGTGTGGTTAACACCCTGAGGTGAGGCAGCCCCATCTGCATGTAATCCCATCTGTGTGACGGTGCTTTGTCCTGCTCGCTGGTTAACACCCTGAGATTGGGTCACTGCAAATCCACCTGATGCCTCTCTGTCTCACTCTCTCTCTGTATTCTATCTCCTACTTTTCATTGCCTGCTTATCTCATTGTCCACCCTCCTATCCCTCTTTCTCTTTTTTTCTCCTCTCTCTCTCTCATTCTCTTCATGGGGGTCAGCAAAGCGCAGCAGGAGAAAATAACTAGCGGCCAGGATTACAGCCACTAGCTGAGAGATAGAGGGAGAGGGATGCGAGGAGCGGGGATGGATGCAGAGGACAGGGAGCGAGGGGTCGCTGATTGCATCTTTTCAGCTGTCGGAGCTGTCAATCACGTCTCCGGTGTGGCGAGTCATCACTCATCCGACGTGAGCCAGTTGCACTAGCTGTCTGGCTCAGCGTGTGTGTTTGTGTTTGTGTGTGTGCATGTGTGTGTGTGTTTTCAAGTGACATCCATCTACTGACAGCTACTTTTCCTGGCGCCAAGCAAGACATCCTTCATCTGGGAGGAAAGAGGGAGAGACAGAAAGCAGAAGGGACGGAGGGATGAAGCTCACCTTCGGCTGATGACGAAAGCGCTGATGAGGATGATGAGGAGTACCACGCTGCCCACCACTGACACCAGTAACACAGTGGAGTTGGCCCCGTCGCCAATGATAGGAGCTGGGACTTTATAAAAAAAAAAGAGGGAATGACAGAGGGGGAAGAAAAGGAGATGCAGGTGAGTGAGGGAAAGAAAAGAGAAAGGGCGGAAAGTCGGACAGAGACAAAGAACAAAGTCAATATCAGGGCGCTCGTTCAAGTCGTCGCACATGAAAGAGCCAGTGTACATTTTGTGTTTGTCATTGAACCCCCCCTCCCACTTCCTCCCCATCTCTCTTTCTATACCATTGAGGGAGAATGACAGCTCATTAGGATGTGTGCTTGACCATGTCATTATCATGCACTGCTCTCTCGATCTGCATTACAAAGGGGACATCTGGGCTTATAGTGCATCTCTGTTACCCTCTATGTCAGTTAATATCATACAGTATAAGTACTGTATATGATATTTACTGGAGGAAATCAGATATGCTAAAAAATGTTAAGCTCAGGTTTGTTTAATTACATATAATTAAACTTATGAATTCCAAAGTGTGTTTATATATTTATATATTATATATTTATCAGCTTCTCCCTAGATTAGATGTTTTCTCTCTCTGCTTTATTGCTTAAAATGGAAATACTGGGAAACTTTGAGATTGTTACTAGAATTCAAAATTAAGCTCTGTGGGTTTTAACAGTCTTTGGCTGCACTACATGAGTCTGAGAGTGACCCACTGACGGGTCAGTTGGATTTCAGAGACTAATTTGAAATTTTGATCAGAGTCCACTCACGTAGGGGTACTGTTACCATTATCTTAGGGTTAGAGTTTTAAAGTCTGATGGAAACACTGAATACTTATGTTTTGGCTTTGAAATGATAACATTCAAGGCTACTAACGAGAAGCAGAAATTCGCTATCAGTGGCTTCCAACTAAAAATATCATAAACTGTATCATTCTTCAAAAAGCCATGTAGGCTGAACGCGAGCTGGCACTTCCACTGAGACTCAATGAAACTTGAATAATGGAAGCTACTCAAGTTGCCAGTCAGGTGCTGGAGCACAGTATCATTTATCTTTTACAGATGACAGCTATTTTGATTAATGACTCCACAATGAAAGAGACACACTCGTAAAAGATGCTATCATTGCAGGATTTTGCAGAAATGGGCGTGACAGATTTGGCATCGAAGCCTCTCTGCCTCTGTGGTGCGCTGATGTCATGGAGGCGAGCTGAGCAGAAGCGATGTGGCTGAACTCACCGGAGTTGGTCATGAACTCGAACGGGCCACTGAACTCCCCGTAGCCGGCCGCTGTGCGAGCGCGCACATGGAACACGTAGGAGGTGAGAGGTGTGAGACCCTTGATGTCAGTGTTCCTTGATGAAGTTTTTATGATTCTGTAGCTCCTTTCATTTTGATCCTGAGGATGAGAGATATAGATGAGAAAAAAATAAACAGAGAGAAAACAAGAAGGTGTGGCTTTCTTACAGTCTGTTAAAATATATTGCTATTTTGAGACTGCATCTCCCATGGGACCCCTCACCTTCTCATAGTACTTGACCTCATATTCTAGGATGACCCCGTTGGCTCTGTCCGGTGGCTGCCAGGCCAGTGAGATGGTGTGCCTTGTGATATCCTTCGCCTGGATGGAAGTGACCGGCGAGGGAGCTGGTGAGACGATCAAAGAAAGACGGAAAAAAGAAAAAAAAATATTTTAGTATGCTTTTTCTAAGGCCTCCATGTTGTTTTCAGCCTTGGAGACACAAAGTCTCTTTTGTGTTGCTCTCCTAAATCCCCAACACTTTGCTCCTGCTGGGAAAGTCAAACAGTGAGCCAGGCCACAAGGCGATCACTTCCATTTGCCTTTTGACTTGGCTTCCATTCAAAATCTGAGGTGTTACAGAGCTGTATGGCCACACAGCTGAAATGCCAAAGCTAGAGTGTATAGCAATACTCTATTTCTGAACTAATGGTGGGCATCAATAAAACTGATCCAATTTTCCCTCGGCTGACGCTAGCGTCTCGGCCACTTTTTCTACAAGCTGGCAAATAAATGTGTAACTTCATTTTCTGCATATACCCGGGTCACCCTGGGAAGCCTTACGCTACAAAGTCTGCCTCAGAAAGCACCAAATGAGCTCAACGCTTTTGTTTTTTTTTTGTCTTCAAGAGAGCAAATCAATTGGTTTTCATTAAAGCTCCAGTGAGCGATCTTATCTCAAGCCCTTTCTGCTGCAGCCGATAATGAGGCCATATTTCAAGCAGCCGCGCTATCTGCGTTCAGACGCCTTTAACATGTGAAGGTTAAAGCACAGATAATGGCTAACACTCGTCTCCTCCCTCCAGTGTGTCGCCGCCACACAAATCAAACCTATATCTTCAGGGAGTGTGACAACACTAAAATTGGGTCATACACACTCTTGACGCTACAAAGAGAAACCCATAGGCGAAGGGGAGATAGTGTTGTAAACAGAGAAACACTGAGTTTGAGCAGACTGGAAGATATATAACAGGACAGGGGGAGTTAAAGTTCAACGAACAAACACACAACTCATCTGCAAAAAAGACCTATGACACAAACACACCCACTCACACGCGTGTCCACCGCTTCGGGGGTTCCAGCATCTCCAAAGTCACAAACCCCTCTCACATTCACACAAGTGCCCTCAACCAAACAACATCACTTATCTATTCTCCACAGAGCCAGAACAAAGCACCACACACACACACACACAAAAAAACTAAAACATTTCCACTGATGCTCAGGTAGCGTTACATTGTGGCGTCTGCTCTTAAGAAGTGAATCTTTGACCTCTGGTCCTTGGTGATACTGTAACCTTACTCGTTCCAGACCATCTGCCTTTTAAAAAATTACAGTGGGATGATTAATGAGGGGTGCGTGGTCCGCCGATTATGATTGGATTATCTATGACATTATATACATTCTCATCACTTTGACCAAGGGCTCCAGGGAGCCTAGCATTCAAGCTAACGCTAACAAAACCCCGCTTTTAGCCGGGGATTGAGTTCAAACGGGCCTGGAATTCAAGCGCCGGCCTCGGATTGAATTTCAGCGGCGGGAGGGGGGGCGGAGGGTTTGTAACTGGTGGGGGTCGAGATGGAGATGGAGAGGGATGAGATTGCAGACATCTCTTGGTAAATAGATTAACCCAAGGTTGTGTAATCCTGTTGGCCTAATGTGTTGCGTCTCTGTTAAACAATTAGATGGTGGCCATTTGTATCCCTCCGATCAATCTTACCCGGCAGAGAGAGCCAATTTGAAGGCCCTCCTGGGGCTGACTGAGGACGCTCTGGCTCAGAGAGAAAACCCCTGAGAGGTCACAGGCCTTCGTTCCCCCAAAGTAATCCACACATCCATCTTCGCTCCGAAGATGACAGATATGGCAGTTTAATTGTGTTGCCTCCTCTTGTTGCATTTTTATTTTTCCCTCGACTAATGTGCGGATAAAGATGAGTGATTTCTGAGTGGTCCCTTCTGAGGTTCGCTATGTGAGACGGCAAGGTTGAAAACACGAATAGGTGACCCATCAAGGCCAAGCACTATGATTTGTTGAGGATAAATTAGTCAGAGGAATGTCTAAAAAGCAAACTGATACACAGACAAATCTAAAATATTTTAAGACCATGCATGCATGCACAAAGTGAACAGAGCTGATGCAAGACTAAGGCTGACATGTCTATACTGAGTAGAGAAAAGTTTAACCTGAGGCTGCGACTTGGGCAGACCATGCTAGACAAGCTGGCACCTCTGTAGATGAATTTAAATATGTGGGGCAGATCTGTAATTTCTTACTGCCTCCTGAACGCGTGGGCTAAAAAAACGCTGGTGGAATAATAAGTGTTAGATGCAATGAATATTCAGATCTCATTTCAGAATTGTGCGCTCCAAAAAAAACTCTTTCACAGCCTGCAACACTTAGAGACACACAGTATACACACACACATACACACGCACAACAACACAAAGGACCTCATTACACAAACAGAAAGATAGAAATTCACATAGAAAAACATACACCTAGTCCCATTATCTCACACAGGCAGCAAAAAACCCAATCACACCACCTACATTATAATGAGTAAAACCTATCAGAGGCAAATAGAGCCCTGGGTTTCGTTTGGGTTAAAAAAAAATTACCCTCCCAAGACAATAGTGGAGGTTGTGCGTCGTTTTTTTTGGGGACGCCTGTGAGGTTTCGTCTCTGCATGTACATTTCGTGAAGTGAGTGAGTTTGTCTTTGCGAGCATGTTCATCACAAAGTATTTGTGTTGCGAGGAGCAGCTGTGGTCGGCTCGAGCTGTTGCGCGAATATGCGGTCGATTACAGTTTGACATTAAAAGAGACAGGGGCCGCGGCACACATGTGGTTGCCAGATTGGAGCCTGGTTGCCAGATTGGAGTCACTCGATTTTGCTGCCGCCAAGGAAAAATAGCCGAGGAGGGAGCTGTATTTCAGGGTGTCAAGAAAATGGCTCCTGCTTAGAAGATCCTCCCCGCTGCCTATAAAGCCTGCTTCCATCTCCCCGAACACATTTCCACATGTACATGCGTCTGTCCGATTTGCCAGAGAGATGGAAACTCGCACACATGTACGCTGACAGACGTGCCCACACACACATCTTTCGCATGCACTAATTCAGTTTTAGTCACCTAAGCTTGCCAAGTATTTTGTATGGAGACATAAACACCTCTCTCTCTGACCCTCTCTTTCCCTCTTTCTCACACATACACACACAAAGTGCTTGATCCCACAAAGAGGGGAAAAAACATCCATTTACAGCCAGGGGTCAGTTCAAAGCTTGGACATCCCCCCTCTCTCCCCTCCTTTTACTCATGCAGCCGGGGTGAAAGGGTTACACCCCGACTGATTTACAACAGTGGAATTGTTCGTGGCGAGATGCGGAATCTGACCTCTCCGTACTCACACAAATACATGCCTCGTCACAGATGCATGCACGCGCAATCAACAACGCTCATGTCTTAATTTTTGTCTCCCAGCGTATTTCTCCACTGCACCTTCATCTATTTTCCTCTCACGCAAAAAAAATGCATAAGTGCTCCACCCTTCCAACCTGCCTACCTCACTTCTTCCTCTCTAGCCGAAATTTGAACTTTTATGGAAAGGCGGTGGCGAGGGTGTCTTTTACACAGCACTTATAAATCCTAATAAATCTATCATAATAAATGTGTAATCCACGGTGTCTGGATGAGGGGAGGCGATACAGAGAGAGGGACAGCCACAGATGACTGGCTGGATTACCAGCGGCTGAAACCAGAGCTTCCAAAGCCCCTACCGAGCATTAGCAGGAAGAAATCCAATCAGTCTGGAGCTATTCTCTTTAACACGCACACACACACATGCACACAAATTAGAAGAGACATGCATGCCCGGAGACACATAGAGGACATTGTTTGAGAGGCAAATGTAGATCATCTCCATCCGTGAGTGTACAAACATTCTGCATAACACATTTTCTCACTTTTAGCCAAGCATGCAGTCAGTTCTGCACATGTGCAAACACACGCACAGCATAATAGAGCTTCCAGCTGCAAGCTTCATGTAACTAATCCTGGGGAACAGTTGTGAAACATGCACCAGTGACGAGCCAAAGGCAACATCATCTATATCTTACAACTTGAAGTCAGCAGATTAGCCCCGAGCAACCTCAGGGGAACATCAACGTGTGTGTGTGTGTCACTGTGTCTTTGTATGAATCCATGTGTGAGAATGTGCACTTTGGAGTTTTGGCACAACTGCGCATCAGTGTGACCACACTGACATTGTATTACGAGCCCTTGGCCTGGACTCCAAGGTGAGCTCCTTTACAGCTCTGACACATGCCGGTCTGGCAGGAATCGCAGCCCTCCCACAGGCTGCACATCCATTCATCTCTATCTTCCTGACCCCGGCTAATAAATCAAGCCACTGTGGCCTTAAATTGCCGTCCGAGCCCTATTCAAGATATTCGCTTTTCCCAGGGATGGAAATTAGTGATAAAAAAAAACGACACAAAAAGGCACTTAGCTTGCCACCCAAGAGCAGAGCAGTAAAGAAGACCAAGGTAATGATCGGCTATAAGTGGAGGAGAGCAGGGAGGGATGAAGAGAAAGGGCCAGGGTCGTAAAATCCATTTGCACAACAACCGGTTACAAAATGGCTAAATGACAAAACAACGGGAGGCTCTGAATGCACCCCCAGGCTAGAGGGCTCTTCTCCAGCTCTGGAGGAGAGGCTGTATTCATGGGTGTATTCTACTAGAATAATTACACACACATACACACACAATCCAGCAGCATTTGTAATGAAGCCTCCACAGATCAATACAACTCATCTAATTCATTAGCTTGAGAGCTAAATATAGCGCGTTGCCCCTATCTTCAGCCTAGGCTTCTCGTGCCTAATTATGCAAAACTCAAGCGAAATATTGCAGAAAATCATTTCCCACTGCAGAGAATCCATCATCCTCCTCCTCAGTAATCATCTAGCCTTCGCCCAAATTATTCACAGCTTTAATAAACATGTTTTGACACGCAGGATGCCCCCCAAAAAAGCACTTCAAGAGCTCGGCATAACCTGTGCCCTGAATCGAATATAAGTCCACACAAACAACTGCAAACCTTCTCCACCAACATGCAACATGCACATACAGGCAAGTTAAGAAACTAACTTGGATTTGCAAGCAAACCACTGGAGATGTCTTAAATTTAGTAAACTAAGCAGAAACTTTCTCTATCACTGTTATTCAGTCAAGTTCATAAATCTTGCATAAAAACATATCATTCACAGTGTTCACAGTGTCTCATTGGGATCCACCACAGCATGTTAAACAGGGTTAAGAAACATATTGGTATGTCAATATATCGGGCCAATCAGTGTTGCCCACTTCCAGTTAGATTGACTGGACACTTATTTATTCTGGAACGAATCAATGCTACACTTATGGAAGGCCTTTCTTTGATGTAACACTATTGACTAGCTATTGGATTCTCAGAAAACATATTAGCTAACTAAAGGAGCACTTCAGGGCAAATAAGTCCGGTATCTGTCCTGATGGCTACTGGCAGACTGTCACAAAATCTGTGTCTGTGATGATCTTTATTGTCCACTAACCCAACATGAGTCACCCACTCACTCCAACCATCATCGGCGTTCTTACCGGCTTGGTTGGTGGTGACGGTCACAGACACGGCCTGTTCTGGTCCCGGGCTTTGAGGTGAAACACCGTTCACCGCCCACACCTCAAAGGTGTAGTTGGTGTGGGCCTGTAGCTCATTGATGGACACCCTGGTTCCCTTCAGGCTCAGCTGCTGGGGGCTGAAGTGGATGCCGTTACCGCAGGGCTGACAGCGCCGGCCGTCGGGCCCGCAGCGCTTACACACCACATTGTATGTCAAGTCCTGGCGTCCCCCTGAGCTCCGGGGCGGGCTCCACTCCAGGTTTACAGAGGTCTCGTTCACATTGGAGATGAGGTGGACAGGCGCCGACGGAGGGCCTGCGGAGGAGGAAGAAAGAGGAAAGAGCTGATGTTATTCCCAGTTGTGGAAGCCAAATGCTAAGAAGGTACAGGGTTACACTAATATTTTTTGGTTACTGTTGAAAAATAAAGTAGAAAGAGAATATTGTTTATATCATCACATGATAAAATAGTACAATAAATTGTTGATCGTAATAAGCTTCTGCTGAATATTGCAAACAAAGTCTCCAACAAGGCAGGTAATTGATTCTTTCCATACATACATATAACAAAGCTGTAAATGTGTAATTGACTGGGTTGTCCCTTTATTGAGAGCTGAGGCTTCTTGAATTCCCTTTTAATGTCCAGTCCATTACAGCGAGGAAGGATCCAATTTCACCTCAGTTAATTCAGCACGTTAACTGAAATCCAATAGCCCAGCAGATTTCTTTCCCATTCATATGTCGAATCAGCTGGAGGTGGCAGAGCGCCCGAGCCCGCTGCTAACAGTCGGGCTTTATGGCACCCACTCAATAACTTTAGACAAAGTTTGCTTTGGACCCTGTTATTAAGTTCCTGCTTTGATGTAAGGCTGCCGTAGTTTTATATGAGGAGCAGCTCCACAGATATGTGACACAAACTCCCCTGCTCATCAATCCCAATCTACATGTCAGCTCTATTGTAATTAATGTGTTTTTTTGCATTGCTTTCAAACATAAGCGACGGTAATTGACTTAACACTCCCTCCTTCTCTCTTTCTCTCTCGCTCTCTCTTCCTCTCTCTCCCCCGGTCTCTGTTTTCCCTGTCTCGCTCGCTCCCTCTCTGACTAATGAAGCGCACGCGAGCGGGCTGGGGGGATCGATGCAGGGTGAAATATGAAAGCTAGTCAGTCCACAGACGAATCATTTCACAACGGAAATTAATTATCAGTGTTATTTTTGGAGGAGCGGTGTGGCAATGAGTGATTTCACAGAGACACAGAGAGCAGCAGAGGGGACAGTGTGTGGGAGTGTGTGGTGGTCGCCCGAGGAGGAATAAGTGTGCTTTTGAGTTGGCGCATTAATGGAGATGTGGAAGTAGAATTTTGCCCGTGATGCATGCGTCTTCACAAGACGCTCACAGTGCACGTGTAGCATTAGCCTGGCAGACTGCGGTGAATGAGCAAATGTGGAGGGGTGAAATCTAAGGCTGCGAGGAAGGAGATGGAGGAGGACAGAGAGGGAAGACAAACACCGTCTGTTCATTCAGGAAGCCACTAACCCTAACCCTATCTGATTAGTATGGAAGGAGCAGGTCTGGATGGATGGATGGATGAGAGGGAGGGAGGGAGGAAGGGACAGAAATAGATAGTGGCAGGTGAGAAGGGGAATCTGCTGACTGAAAAGGGCCACTAACAGCACAAGGCACAAACAGTGAGATAAAAGGATGCAGGGTACACTGTGTTAATATTAGCATCACTTGACTTCCCCTTACCAACCGCAGCCTTCGATGAAAACCTATTAATAAATTCTCATTAAAAACTATGATAAAGCGCTGCCCCACACACACACACACCCTTTTCCTCCCCTCGCTCTTTCACCTCATTGTCTCCGTTTGCTTCGCAGACAATGGGAACAAGTTACAGATGGGGTTTCTAAATTAAGGTGCCTACACCCAACCGTCATCATAATCGTGCCTTTGTCTGCGCGCTAGGTTCAACTAACCTCTACTCCCTTACAATACCCAATAACGCGCTGTCTCGGATACACTATAAAGTCATTACTCTGCTGTTATCTGGACTCGTGGCGTCGTAAACCTAACAGGACAAAGGTAGTATTAATGTTTCCAGTTAATGTCTGTGAGCTCTTGTTCTTCTGCTCTTGTCCCCCAAGGATGAAAAGATGCAAATGCCGCCCCCAGTTCAAGGGATTTGTTATTTCTCACTTGCAGACATGAATAAATGAGGTTTAGGGAACAAAAGCAATAGCAATTTGACATTTTAGGAAAAACACTCTTTCTTTCTTGCAGGAAATTACATGAAAAGATCGATACCACTCTTGTGTGCGTATGATAACTATGAAGCCACAAGATGGTTAACTTAGCCTAGCTTCATAGTTGTGTCCTATCTTTATATCTAAGCCTGTTTATTTTTATTTAAGGTGAATGTAAATGTCCTCAAAAATGTAATTTAAGATATTTGAGTATGTGTGAGTATGTATAGTCAGCTCAGGAAGATTATTTGTTAGATTGTGGCTATGGCAAGAGTTGCAACAGCACTATATAACTTTATGACTGCATAAAGTCTTAAACACATTACGCCACATGTCAGTGTTTCCCCCTGCATTCACACACACACACACACACACAAACTACCTTTGGCTGTACCTGTCGCTCTCCCAGAATGCACCAGTGGGAGCAAGGGAGCGTGGGAGAGCCGTCGGCTGTGACTGACACCCGGTAATTAATCCTGGGAGAGAGAGCGACGGGGGGGTAGACGGGAGCGCAACGCTCACACAACCTTCGTACAACGTTAGCTCGACGTGGCCTTAAAATTCACACTCCTTATGGGTGGAATCCAGAGGGAGACTTAGAAAGTTTCTCCTAAAGAAAGTTGGTGATTTCTTTCTCCCTCCTCTCCTTTTCCGTTCATTTATGGCCTTGAAATTTGCTCAGAGCCTTATTTCTTTCTTTTCCGCTGCTCCTTTGCTTCCATCTCCCCCTTCTTTAATCTGTCTTTCTCATTTTTACTCCACTCCCGTTCTCCATCTTTCCTCTCTGCATGCTGCCGCCCTCTCCCTTTCCTCTTCCCTTCTTTCCTTCTTTCATCCCTCTCTCCTTCTGTCTCTTTCTATCAGTAATTGTTAGCCGAGTGTTGCGCAGGGCCGAAGTAGAGAGCAGGCTAAATTGGCCGGAACATCGACCCCGCTATTACCATCCGGCTGGGATTCATTCAATGCCCCCCTCGAGTCCTGCACAATCTGCGTTCATTCCTCACTCCATCCCTCCCTTTTCCTTTACCACACCGCTAAGAAAACTGGGGAAAATCTGAGAAACACATCAAGGGCCAACAGAAACCCCAAAATGGAGAACACCCCCTCCTTATGGCCTGAACACAGCAGAGCAACCAGCTCCCACGGGTGTCTGTCCCTGGTCCTCATTACCGCCCTGTGGTGTATGGGTGTGTATTTATACTCACCCACATGCATTCATGTGCATTGCCAATTTTGCCCTGGACATATTCTAATATTGTATACTAAAGTGTATGCTTATGAATTGATTGAGTTGCAAATTGTGTTTATGGAACATTTTCTATTTGTTGCATCTATGAAAAATAATTCAGTGTTGTTTGTCAAAATAATAACTTCAATGTCTGCCAGTCAAGCACAATAGCACAATATGCTAAAAGTTCTGGTTCTCAGGAGGCTTAACAATCTTGACAAAAATGAAGAAAATGAGCAAAAGGAAAAAGAGTATGTTAGGAAACACAAAAGCCAAAAGGACAAGAAACATAAAATAAAAGCACAAAAAAGTGCTCAAAAAGGACGGTTAGAGCAGAATCTGTTTTTAAAAAAACAACAAAACTAATTTATCCTGCCAGGATCCTCAGGCAGGTTTATCCAAAGTGTGGGAGGCAAACGATTGGATCGTCTCTCATTGCTAATCCAGAAAGCGAGTGTTTCGATCAAATGTATCACACGTTAAACGGCTATCAAAAAAACAATTGTTTGTGAAAGAGCAAGGATGCAAGAAAGGCGCTGACAGATATAATACAGAAGGAGCAACAGGCCTGCACACAAACAGCCACACAATGATGGAATTACACAACATCCAGTTTTAATCATCATCATGCATCGCTAGACTCCGAGCTAAGAGAGGGAAAAAGCATTTTCAATTACCCATACATACACACACATGCACACACACACACACACACACACACACACCAATTACCAGAGATGCTGGCTCTTTGCCAGCCTGACCTTCAGCAAGGCAAACTGGGAAATGACTTAAAGAGATTTTTTTTCCCTTCATCTGCTCTGTTCATGACTCTGAGTGGGTTTTGAGAGAAAAAGAGAGAGAGTGAAAACAAAATGCGGATGAGGAAGGATGTGTGAGTGACAGCTGTAATTACAGAGCTCTAACATGTGGGTGAGAAGTAAAAAAAAAATGTATGAGGAAAGAAAACAGCAGACGACAGACAGGGTGAGAGTTCAAAGATCAAATGTTGACCGGCTGACGAGGCGGGGGCAAAGGTCGGTGAGACAGTCCAGCTAATGTTCAGTTCCTAACGGCGGAGTTAGGAACGCAGCAGAGATGGCATAGCAAGCTCCAATAAATAAGCCAAGTAATGAGCTTTGACAGCTGTTGCTTGCAGCAGCCGTACTCAAATGCCATAGTGACTAACAGGACAATAGGGATGAGCTCCAAGCTCATTCATTAAAGGAGTAATTCAATAGTGATGAGCCAAATAGGAGGAAAGCAGGCATGTCATATAAGTCACAAAGTTTAATAAACAAATTTTAATGGTTAGGTCAAAGTCTGTGATGTTTAGTTTGTGGTCTAGTTTTCTGATACCTCTATGTTTCATGTTCATCTGTAAAATAGACTTTTAGTCTAAGTGAGGCACCTCTCCTGGTTAAATAAAGTTATATATTAAAAACTACTGAAAATTGCAGAATAGAATGAATAACAGAAAATTCCAGGTTAAAATCTTTTTTGGTTTTGAAAATATACTTTGCAGCTCAGATGCACAAAACAGCTTTTAATAATGTTTGGACATAAAATCCATGAGAAAATCATTTTTACACCAGTCTGATCCTTTTAAAAATAAAAACTGGTTAAGACCATTAAATATCTGGCATTTCTGCTTAATTGTTGCCAATTAATTTCTGTCCAACTGATCAACTAATCAACTAATCATTTCAGCTCTGTTCCATCATGTTCTTGGGTCATTTTCACATAAACAAAACTACTTTCTATTGCCAATTTATATGACATTAGTCCAGTGATTTACAATTAAGAAGGTTACAAAAGCTTTTCTATTTGCTGGTTCAAATAAACTCTTTTAGTGTTCGGTGACACTCAAAAAAGCAAAAATAGCTCAGAAATCAAAGACACACCAAAAATGTGGAGATCGAGGATGTTGCAGATCACTATCTTGTTCAAGTCTAACATGTACTCATGTTCTTGATCATAAAAATATGCCACAATAGAACATTGTATATGATCTTGTACAGATACCGTCTTGCAGAGGAATAATTAGATGCCGACCAGTTTTATTGCTGCTTAGACAGTTAAGTGTTATTCAGGAGGGGTTCGGCTGCTCGTCTGACTTAATAAACTGTTTTGCTGAGTGATGAATCTACAGGAACTTGACAGATCATTCGGGCCAAATGGCAAGCCAACTATGACCTAAGCAACCTAACAGATGTTTTGGTTGTTAAAATTGTTTTATGACACATACTCACTCATACACAAACATCTGTCATATATAAGTAAGAATGCTGTTATTTTCCTGGGAAATGGGAGTGCAGAGCTTCATGTGTTATGTTGCGGGTTTTTCTGCTTGTTCTCTCTTTGTGTGTATTTCTACCAGTATGAACTCCCAGCTCCATGACTCAGAGAGAGTGGGGTCTAAAAAAGGAAGAGGTGTCATTAGGCAGCAGGATTGTTAACAATATTTGTTATCACAGCCATGTTGAGTCAGGGGGGAGGATGGGAAGAACGAGATTCACCAGTGGTTGACTCATACAGCTGGATGGAGAAAAGTCGAGTCTGAGAAATAAAAACTGAACTTTCTTCAGCTCGATGCATTCCTGTATTTTCTTTCTCCTTGGCACCTCACCCCCTTTTTTCTATCACAACATCTTTATTCATTCTCAGCATACATCTCCAGCTTTCCATTTGCCCTTGTTTTTCCACCTTTTTCTTCACCACCTTGCGTCTCCGCTAACATTTTATCTCTATTTGTCTTTCTCTGTCGTTCTCGCCCTCCTCGGCTGTTTTGCAGTCTCTCTGTGGAAGACTGAATCTGGGATGCAGCGGTTTATACCCTCATTAGTTCTCTGTCACCATGACTGATCACTAAGTACCACCTGGAATCAAAAGACACCTATTAAACCAGTGGCCGCCTGCTTTATGTTTGTGCAAGACTGTCGGTGTGTGTGTGTGGGGAGGTGATTCGGGTTAACATTGCATGAGAGAAAGAGAGAGAGAGAAAGAGAAAGAGAGTCTCCATGACCATGTTTAGGCAAAAGCAATCACTCTGTTTATGTGCTATGTGTTCCTTTTCATAACAGTATTATGTTACCAACATAGCATGCAGCAGACATCTTAGGCTGTTTAGAAATCACTGTATATCACAGCTCACCATGGCATAATTGCCAAATATAACTGTATGTAATGTGCTCCTTTGCATTGCAATGTACTGTATGCGCTACATGTGGGTGTACTTACGGGTGCAGGGCATGGATGCTGGGTCTGTTTCGGAGCGGAAGTATCCCTTGTCGCAGACGCAGGAGGTGGATCCCTCCCTGACGGAGTAGCTGTGCAGCGGACACTTGGAACAGGAGCCATCAGTGGCCAGAGCGCGGTAGTAACCAATCTTACAGGCTGAAAGATAGGACACAGAGGAGGGTAGGTTTGGTTAGATGTGACGTCAACACATTACTTTAACCTAATATATCAGTTTATCATGTAAAACACTCATAAACCAAAGTAGTAGACAAATTAAAATGTTGACCTGATGATGAATCAAGATGAAAAGTTAGGGGATCACCAAAGCTATTGCAATGCATACTTTGGGGGGGCATGCATGTGTGTACCAAATTTCATGGCAATCCATTAAATAGTAGTTGACACAGTCCAGTCAAAGTAAAAAATGTCAACCTCATGCTGCCACTGGAAGGAAAGCCAGGGGATCACCAAATCCATTTGGATACATCATCTAGGAAACATAAATGTCTGTACAAAATTTGGTGCCAAGTTGAGATACCTCACTGGATAAGTGGTGGCACTATAATCAATGAATCACCAGAGCCATTAAGATGCATCCTCTGAGGGCCATGAATGTACCAAATAGCATAGAAATCCATCCTATAATTGCTGAGATATTTTAGTCAGGAAAGCAGTTCATACCAAAGTGGCAACAAACCAACACTGACGTCCATCTCTAATAAAAATCTCCAGAAATCTATTTGGAAGCTACGTCCAGAACAAGGTCTAAGGTTTTGGTAATAAGGGGATGTTGCCATAGCATTGAACTTGACATCAAATAATTGTTTTCCAATGAAAGAGAAGAAGCAAACTCTGTGATCTTGCCCATTTTCCCCCAATTAGCAACAACAATATGTTGCCTGGAGGTTTCTACTTCCCTCCCAACCCTCCCTCCTTTGTCTTCATTTTCCATCTTCAAGGCGTTCTCCCCTTTCTCCTTTCTCACAAGCCTGCATTCTATTATCAAAAACAACAGAAAGGGAGCAAAGGGTGCTATTTCCTCTGACAAAAAAGAGATGATCAAATAACTACATTTTGTCTTTCCCTCAAATTTAAGCTATCCATTGTTGGCAAGATTTGGAGCCACAATGAAACCAGAGCCGTTGGCATTTCAGACCATTTAACAAACAAATGCCACCACACTTGGCACACCGGGAGCTCTGTCACTCTCACAAGTGTTTTCACTCTGTGGGGCCGAACACACACACACCTACACACACACCTCGGTCTGAAATGGTAACCTAAGTGACACTTTTCCTACTTTTGGCGACAGTGCTCGCCTTTCTTTTGAGTGGCAGTTTGATTGGAGGGCTCGCGTTTCAAGGAGTTTCTCCCTCATCTATCCGTTTCTGTAATGGCCAGGGAAGCCTAGCTGGGTTATATTTCACCCTCTGAGCGCTGAACCAGAAGAGGAGGACAAAAGAACAATTCTCTAAGAGGTGCAGCGCAGACAGTCGCGACACCGATTGGACCAAATAACCTGTCAATCAACAAGGCTGCCGTGTGTTCGGGAGTGGGCGGCGAATGGTATTGGTGCCGGAGGGTCAGCGGTTTGGGTTTTGGTAGAGTGGGCGGTGTGTGTGAATGTGTGTGAATGTGTGTGTCTGTCTGTCTTGTTATGATGTAAAAAGACCCATTGGAGACAGATGGGTAAATTCTTACCCAATATAAATCAGATAATTGCACACTTATAGTCTGCAGGGGTAAAGTGATCCCCCCTACACACACACACACACACACACACACACATACACACACACAGTCTTTCTGTACTACACAAGCACATACACAGCCCAGATCTAAAAGTGCTTTTTGAAAGGCATGGATTCCAGTGCCACAGTCATAAATACATCAGGGGATCAAACATACAAAAGAACAGTCACATAAACAAACTCCCACATGTGTTCACCACACTCGAAATCAAATCAGTACCTATCCACATACGCCACAGCGAGGAGGAAGTCCGTTCTCCAACAAAAACACACATTCCACTAACCACCCGACATGCTCACACATACACAGAGAGAAGGAAATCCACAAACCCCCTATAATACAGGGAAAACCCTCTCTTGGAGGCGTAATAAAGTCAGGCTCTTTGCCCCACAGCCGCTCTTCTCTAGCAGCTGGATTAGCGTAGTGCGGCGTTAACCGAGTCGGGCTAGCTGCTACCTGCTGAGCCATTCTTCACCCGTTCCCACTCAGTCAATCAGGGCTAAATCCCTGCCGCTTCACCCGCTAACGTGAAGCTAAGAGTTCTTTTGATTGTAGCCTGCAGGGGTGCGTGAAGCCTCCGTTCCTTTTCTTCCACAAGAGGAGAGATTAGTCGGGAGGCGCTTTGTGTTATCTCTCTATCCTTACAGCAATCTTTCAACGCACAGAATCATCAGTGGAGACAGAAGGACACTGGGATTTGTGGGTATTGTTTAAGAGGCTGTGAGCGCTTCAGGTGACAAAACACAAAGTTGCTGATTGGGTTTGTACATGTGCGCTGACCACGAAAGTGTCCAGAGTTGAGAGTGGGGTCAACCAGCTGTTTGAGACGATGCCCCCTTGCTAAAAGCTGGAGAGAGAGTTAATTGAGTCCTATGCTTCACAGCCTTTGGGCCTGAGCCTCTTTAAAGAGACACAGTCTAAGAGGAGGCTACCTCAAACTGTGCACGCTTGATGAGTTTTTCACTCATCAATCATTAAGCCGTCCCTGGCTGACCCCACAGTCCCCACAGGCTCTCCCAGAATTCTTTGCACTGCTCCAAATCCCTGTTTGCCAAAGACGAGCTCAAACATCTCAGTCTGGGGTTTGAAACTCTGTGTTTCAGAAATTGTGTTTGAAAATGCGATGTCGACATATGCGGGCTTGTTTATAGCGGCTACTGCCCCGCAGAAAGGAACAGTCAAGGGAGGAGAGAAGTCGATATCCAAGTTAAGCTGGGGAATTTGCTTCCTATTAGGAGTGTGAGCGTGTGTGTGAAGGAAGAGACCGCAATAGTGGGTGGTCCAAGAGACCGTGGCTTCAGAGAGGAATCTCCCTTAAGACTTGCTGGATTTATCACTGTCCGGGCTAGCCATGGCAAACCCACACACAGACGTGAATACAGACACACATGAACACATATGTATTTAGTTTTTATGGGATCTGAGCTGAGAAGCCCTCATCATATCCTCTCATACAGCTCTCAAAAGTCTAACCCAATTTTTCCACACCATTTTTTTTATAGTGTCTCCTTTTTCGCCCCATCGCTAACTCCTATATTATTTTTTCTCGCTCTTATTCGCCCTCTATCTCTCTCTCCCACTCTCCGAGGCTTTCTCTCGGCAGGCCTCCTTTCAGACAGAGAGGGGTTTGTCAGGTGCCAAATCCCTGAGCTGAGAGATCAAAGGCAGACAAAGAGACTGGTGACTTACTGTTCTATTCTGGAAAGGCAAAAAATGGAATCCCTCATAGACCGGGACATCGCATTCTTCCCCCTTTTCTCCCCCAGCAGCTCTTTCACTCATTCAATCCTCCTCTCTGGCTTTAGTCTTTTTTTTCCCTTTTGTCAGTCTTTCCCCCGCCCCATCCCAATCCCTGTTGTCTCTGAGCTAGAAAACGTTTGGAGGAAAGGGGGCAATGAGGGTGGAGAGAGAGGGCTGTGGGAGTTAATGAGTAGTTTTGTCCGTGTGGCGGGGATTCTGCTGGCTGAATTGGTTGCACTGTGTGAGGGGAGGGCAAAACGGGAACTTCTGTTCAAGACAAAACCGTGAACGCAGCCATCTGCAAAAAATAGGAGTGCACAAAAGCTAATGATACAATGATAGCTATCCACACGTGAGCCAACCAAAACCCAGCTAAGTTTTCCTCTGATTGGCGACAACCCACACACCAGGCTTTGAACAGCCATGGATGCTCCCTACACTGCAGCCAAATAAAACCACATCTACCCACACACCCACCCACTGCTGCCCACCTTGAGTGACTTGCATGCAAAGCCTGATAGGCAAGCTATTCTGCAGCCTACACAACAAAGTATCCAATACACTGGGGACTGAAAGCATGAGAGCAAACTTGCACTACAATAGCCGTCCAAAAGCCCCAGGAATATAACACCCAGCACACGGCTCACAATAACTAGGCCTGCCCAGGCAGAACAATTGCCTCTCTTATAATCAAAAAAGAGAATTAAGTTCAAACTACAGCGCTTTCCCTCCATTCAAGGCTGCGCTTTATCTTCTTTGGGTGATGAAAACTCGGTCACTCTTTTTAAGTCATAACAGACAGTGAGCGCTCTTCAGAGGAGCAGTCAGAGGCGTCCTCACAAAGATGCTCTTTCAACAAACCAAGCGATCAGCTTTCAGGACCTGAGGGCAAGGAGAGACTCTCCTTCTCCTGCACCTTGAGGAGCCAGTGATCTCTATTCAACCTGCCTTTCTGACATATCCCTCTGCCTTTGTGTCTCTTCTATCTTTTTTTTTCTCCCTGTGGAAAGTAGTTTGTTGCTCAGGTGAGACTCCTGCTAGAAAGGATTACTATTCCAAGAGTGCTTTGTGTACCCCTTGGCTGCAGTCCCAAGCTGGATTTTAAAAAAACACTCAAAGTCTTGGATGTATATACTGTCTATTCCCACCCAGACACACATACAGATAAGACCATCAACATCAATACACCTGAGCCGCTGGCATATTAGCAGGGATAACTAGCTGCTGACCGTTAGCATCTGTCACTGGAACAGCAGGAGAGTGGAGCAGGTTAACTCATTAATTCTGCCACTGGGGGTTATTAATTACCTCCGGCCCTGACGGCGACACGCAGCCACACGGCCAGCGAAACCCATCAGCATGATGGATGAGAAACACACGGCCACCGAAACTGATCACCATGATTGATGACATACACTCGTAACACATCTTGACCTTGACCTACGGAGGAAAGGTCCCATACTAGCACTACCATCCTTTAAAATGCAAAAGCAAAAAAAAAGTCGGGTGGTGACATCTGGGTTGACATCCTTACTGGTGTTAATGAAGGCTAAGAACAAAAGCCAGCAGGGCTAACGATGTTAATAACACACAAGCCAACCTTACTGACAATCACTGCAGCTTTGCTAACGGTGGCCGGTGCCAGGGGGTGCAAGAGTTGCCAGCAGTTTGTCTGTCAAATGGCATATGATTTATAGCTGTATTTTCAGCAGCGCCGATCCATCATGCAGGAGCCACCCACGACACTGTCCTAATTAAAATGTCTGTACCTGACACATAGGAGCACCAGCCAAAAGAGCAGATGAGCAAATGGTGTTGTAAAAATGAAAATTAGAACAAATGTAAAGCCTGAGAGCAGAAAATTGTAATATTCAGTAACATTTTAAAGACATCAAAATACTTTAGGGCCACCAATTGTTCCTTTATGCTGATGTCTTGCCATTTTGATCCAAATCCCCCACCAGATTGCTACCTGAAATGTTCTAATTTACGTCATTTTACATGTTCATATCTTTTTGTTAATATGCAACCCTAATGAACCATTTCCTGCTCCAATATAGGGCGTCCACCAAGAGTTCACTGTGGTGCCACCTATATTGTTACTGTTTGGATTACATAACCAAAAAGACTGAAATATTGTTGCCGCTTCCTGCGGCCCAGGGTCTCTGCATTCTAATTGACACGTAGGCCTCAACTTCCTCCCGAATTCCTCGAGCCTGGCCTTAAGAAGGAGTACTGGTACAATGGTTATATCAGAAAAATCTAAAGTATTCCACCCAGCCACTTCAGAATGGACCACTCTTTAAAATTGAGACCAGGATACTAAAGGAGAATGCAAGGAAAAGAATGAGTCAATAGAAGAAAGCTGGAGAGATGGACAGAACGAGGAAGAGGTACAGCCAGCAAACAGATCCATCTTTGTTTGGTGAAACACTGTTTGACTTGGCTACGTTGGGCAGGGGCTGCTCAGATTCCACTTTTGCACCCATGCCAGGTCCGTAATGGTGGCACCACCCAAAGCTGGGCATGGTGCCAACCCACTAAGGACCTTTTGTGACCTACGATTTGCTCAGCAGGTGGGTAATGGACTATAATTCAAAGCAAACAAGACAGAGATATGTATACACAAACAGAGACTTACAAACCTCTGCACACCTGCACACTCTCAGGTATGCACACAAAGCCCTTCAAAGGCCCTCTGGACTACACAGATGCTCTTTCCAATACCATGCATGCATGCAAACACACACAAAGACACAAACATATCCACCAAACAGACTTTGTGTACACAGAGTAAGCACGGGGACTTGAGCACAGCAGGGACGATGGGAGGCAAACAACTCAGTCCAGGTATTGTCTTGGTCCAATTTCCCCAAGGTTTCCAGGGGCCCTAGTCTCATGTTGGACATGTGAGTGCATCTGCATGTGTGTGTGTGTGTGTGTGTGTGTGTGTGTGTGTGTGTGTGTGTGTGAATAAGCAGTGTATCTAGCATGCTTTCCTGACATTGTTTACAATGAAAAGTGCTGCATTTCAATTCAATTATGAAAAAAAGAGGTTGGGAGGTGGGGGAGTATGCTAATGTTGTTGTGCGAGGGGACACTCACATCGGCACACACCGCTAAACAATTGGGAGAGCTAAACTATTCTGCTCGCAGTGAGTCAAAGAGAATGGGCCAGGAAAAGGGAGGATGTGTGAGGAGAACACACACAAACACACACCGAGAATAGGTGAAGAGGAAGAGGAAGCGATAAGGAAGCAGTCTCAATGGGGCCTCATATCCAATTCTGTAAACAAGTGTAAACCACGTGTAGTGCTGTAGCACAAATACATAACAAATCACTGAAATCTCCCACAATGCAATGCTTACAATACAACAGTTTTGTCACTTTATTATGTGTTAATTGAACTTTTATTTATGCTTTCATAGCATATGTCGTATTCATTCTGGGCAATGAATCAATATCGCATCGATTTTGTGAGACATGATTCAACAGCATGTGAGATGCTAAACTAATTTTATGGCCACAAAAAAACACAGTTTAAAGCATAAGCATACAGTAGATTGACTGATTAGATTAAGATCTAATCAAGATTATCAGAGCAACTAACTAAACAGTTCCTGTAACATTATTCTCATGCATCAGTGCATGCATTGCTATACTCATGTTGCCTCACTGAATTACAGTATGTCAGTATGACTGTCTGTCTGGGAGCTCAGTGTCGGTTTCTAAATATTTATTGAAAACTGATATACAAGTAAATTTAGGTTGATTCATGAGGTCTATAATTTGACAATTTCAGTTTATTATCCAGCTAAAATGCCTCTAAAATGTTTACACCCTTTCTGACCTGCTTTCCACAGGTGTGCAAGCTCAAGTGACTATTACGGTACTAAAAATGGTTGGAGTATGATGTCATTACCTCAAAGCCATATCACATATACCTTAAAGTAAAAATAAACCTATACTTCCATATCACATAGCCTGGTATCCAAATAAATATGGAAAGAAAAAAGGCAAACAACCCAAAAATGAAAATCAGTTACTTCATAGAGTACGCCTTCTTTAGTCCTTAACGTAGGGAAAAATGTGGACAGGCCCATTACACCTGACGCATTAATATTTACATTAACATTAGAAACTGGTTAAAGTTAGTTTTTGTGGCTCTACTACACCCCTATAGTAAATGAAATCAAAAGCAAAGCACATTCAAATCCACCTCACACACTCAGAGTGAACACACATGTCAACACTTAAGTGTGCTGAAACACGCATACAAAAACTTTAATTGCCTAGTTGTCTGTGGTCTCAGGGGCAAGTTTAACATCAACCTTGTCGGTTTCTCAGAAGCAGCTTGGTGGGTTATGAGGAGGGACTTGGAAGGGTCAACCTCTGAGTGAAAAGGAAGGTATTTTTAGGTTGTTTGTTTAGGTAATCTACTTGTAGCTCCCAGACGACAGCCTGTCTGGGGCCTCAAAGCACCTTCTATTGTGCATGTGTGTGTGCGTGAGGGTGTGTGTCCCTGAGAAAACTGCGCGCACCACCGTGTCACTGCATTGTGTTTGTGAAGACATGCAGTTACTGTATATGCACTGTGTGAGCGTGTGCGTGCTCAGTCAGGGTACATAAAAACTTTCCTGGGTCACTAGCTCTTCAACAGCTCATGTCAGCCCAACGACAGTCTGCTGGTCTCCACTGTGGCTGTCACTGCTTTAACCTTTGACCTACCCTGGTGTCACTCAGGTCTCACTCTCTCCGGACCACTTTCCCCTGCTCTCTCCCGCTCTCTCTCAAAACAGCATCGAGGTCACTGCTGTCGTGGAAGTGATATCCCCTCAACTTGAAACTGTGTCAGCTCCTGTATGCATGGTATTGCTTTGCATGCATGATGTGTGTGTGTGTGTGCATTCCTAAGTTAATAGCACACATATATGCGTGTCCACAAACTTTGTTGGGTGTATGCGTTGCCCTCCCTAACCCCAGGCTAGTTGAACCTGGCCTTGTGTGGGGGGGCTGCAGGGTGTGTAACAGGAGCCTGGGGTAAATGGCTGCTGCTTAGACAGGGTTACTCTGCTAATGTGTAACGTTTTAGTCTTTAGCTTTGATGTGAGGACAGACACACAGGCACGGCGATGATGGGAAGAGGCAAACAGAGATTCACACACACAGCAAGCTTTGAAGTAAGTGTGTGGGCACTGCTGGAAGAGGGCTAGAGTCGAGTTTCTGGGTTATGTTTTGTATTTCTTAGACTCCTTGCATTCTTTCGCTCTAACTATGTCTGCTGCTCTCTTCCTGCCTTTTCTGTTATCTCCCCTTATCTTTATGGTTTCTTTCACCACTTAGGGTGATGCTCCACACTTGGCAGCTTTGTTTGTGATTCAAGTAACACCCGATGCCAAAAAAGTGTTCATGACTCCCTTTATTCTCTTGCTTAACACTGCCATTATTGTATCTTTACAAACCAAACAAAGGATCTACTTATATCACAACCAATACATAGCTTTTTTTTGCCATTTACATAGCTTAAAAGGTCAATTCTGTGCACTATCCCTTCACTTTCCCCACAGTTTACATGGGGACTATTTCTTCAGCAGATAGTAGTTCCAATGAAAACAGTTCAAAAGCAACCCCAAAATACACACAGGTAGTGATATTGATAGTAATACGAACCGCAGCTGCCGGAGGTCGTGACACAACCACACTAGGCTTGTTCAAAGAGCGATCACCGTCTGTACCCATAACCCCCCACTTCACCTTTCACATCTCCAGCCGTTTATCAGGCCCACTTGACAGGAGTCAATTCATCTTTCTCTCTCCTTTGCTCTATACACACACTCCCTCTGTCACACACATTCACGCTCTACTTGGATATCTGTCTGCCTCCGTTTCATTTCAATCACTTCCTTTTCTCTCAATCTCAATCCTATCTGTCTTTCTATGTTTTCTTCCTCTTCCACTTTCTTCTTCCCCTCACATTCCTCCTTGGTGTGAGCCTTCAAGGGATCACGTCTTTTTTTTCTTCTTCTTCCTATTCCAGCAGTATTTGACAGCCCGCCACGGATCAGGGGGGATCAAGGTTTCTAATCCTGGAGATGTGCCCTAGCATGGACACACCTCTGCCTTTGGCTGGAGGTCTGCAGCTTCGGATCCCCGGTGCTGCGAGACCCCCACATTCCCAAATTACATTTCAGCTCTCCCACAGAGAGGTCACACCTCACAGGCAACGTCATGGGTGTTTGATACACATGTAGTTTGCATGGCCGTATGCATACACATGTATTCGCAGCAAGAGGTCAGCTGATCTCAAAGTCCTAGGCTGAAACCAGGGATAGGTGCATGTATGTGTGTTAGAGTTCATGTAAAATGGCAAAAAGAGTTGCCAAGCTGTTCCCACTGTAAATTCCCATGTCAAAGATTTCTTTCGTGTTATAGTTCAGCTTTTTGGGAAATGTGTGAACTTGCTTTTTGTCAACAGTTTCTGATACCACTCTCACATCTGTATGATAAATATGAAGCAAGAGCCAGCAGCCAGTTACCTTAGCTTAGCACGGCAAAACAACTAGCCTGGCTCTGTCCAAAGGTAACAAAATCTACCAGCACCTCCAGCGCTCACTAATCAGCATGTCATATCTAATTTTTTTGATCCATCCAAAGCTGTAGTGTAAAAACACTGTGGTGTAAAATTGTGGTTTTACGGGGGTTATGTGCTGGACTGCTTCTCGCTGTGATTTCCTGGAGGAACATAGTTCTGTTGCGCTCCATCGTTGTAGTGACGAGGGAGCTGAGCTGATTTACCTGCAGATCTACGTTCCAACCCTCACCTATGGTCACGAGCTTTGGGTAATGACCGAAAGACTGAGATTACGGATACAGGCTGCCAAAACGAGGGTGTCTATGCTCAGGCTTGCAGATAGGGTGATGAGCTCAGCACCTTTGCGGCAAAAGGAGCCAGGTCAGGTGTTTTTGGGTTTTCGCAAGGTTTTTCAGATACGTCCAATCGGGAGGAGAGCCCGGGGTAGACGCAGAGCTCGCAGAGTAGGATTACTTTTGAAAATGACTCAGAAACTATCTAAAATGCTGAATAAGTTTTCAAGTTGTTTTTTTTGGCTCACCATTGGTGGCACAGATTTTTAAGCTCTGTGGTTGGATGTGTCTTATCTAAATGCACCTTAGAAGTCATAGCTTACTACTTTTCTTATGTCTTTATGTACACAGGCTTGCACCTTTAACTCTTGATCAACGAATCAGCTATTTTCTAATGCAACTCTTCATCTCTTGTGTGATGATTCATCCAGTAGAGTTTTATGGACGTTCAAGCATTGGAAGTGCGCCAAACTCATCTAACACCGTCTATGTAGGTAATGAACAGGACTACAAAATGCCTCCTCCCACTTCGCAACTGTATTGCACTGACAGATGTCCTTGCAACAACCTGCCTGCATTCTTCACTCTTCTTCCTACATAAAAATCACACTTTCTAAGTGTGTGTGTGTTTTTCCAGGGAGAATGAGCCAGTGTGCCATTTCGTCCACCACCGTGATTAGAAAAGGGGGATCTCAGCTCATTAAGATGGGCACTGTGTCCAGTCTCAGGGCACATCAGATTACAGAGCGGCCCTTTATTGCGAGGCTTTTTGTCATAACCCCTAACTGATTGCCACGGACCAGCCTTTGATTTGGCCACTGAACTCTGCTCCCCCTGAGAAAAAGGATGATGACGAACGAGAAGAAAAGACCACCTACTATCGCCCCGGCAGGATGGAAGGAGCTTAAGATAGAAATCAGCAGGAGAAAGAGAGAAGGATAGATAAAACATTTTCAAGGTGTTTGCAATCAGCCTCCCATTGTCACATAGTGAGGGAGAGTTGGCTGTCCATCT
Source organism: Holacanthus passer (assembly GCA_025331565.1). Classification (NCBI taxonomy): domain Eukaryota; kingdom Metazoa; phylum Chordata; class Actinopteri; family Pomacanthidae; genus Holacanthus; species Holacanthus passer. The sequence goes on from JAFREQ010000038.1 coordinate 1,883,201, forward strand.
GAAGAGCTGCAGGCCTGCTTTGTCTCCGGGCTCAGATCGCGCAACGTGATTGGAACGTTAATAGAAGTTTATGATACAGCATGTGATATGCCTGCCGCGACAGATGCACAGAATAAATATAGGACAGATAATAGTTCAAACACACACACACACTCTCTGTCTGTCCACACACATACACACAGTCCTCGTGATCAGTAACACATTGCTCCAGATCAAAGGGATTTCCGTGCAATGGTGAACCGACGGATGAAGTGTAGAAAAAGCACGGTTGCCAGACTGGAACTAAATCTCTTTCCACTTCACTTCCCCCCGTGTTTTTTGTCTCTTTTTCTCTCTCTACCTCCCTCCCTGCCTCCTCATCTCCATCTCCTCCGCTCTCCTTGGCGAGAGAGGCCTGTTCTCCCTCTCTTTCAGCACAAAGACGGTGGCAGAAGCCCTCTTTCTCTTTCATAACCTCTCTCTCTCTCTCTCTGAAACAGTCCACCCATGCCCACTTGATCGCTATCCACTTCTCCCTCTGTCCGTCTTTCTCTGCCTATACATCCGTCCATCTCTCTTTACAAACTCTGCCCCTTCTCTCTGTCAGCTGAGAGACAGAATGGGGGTTTGGAGGAAGAGGGGGAAGAAAAAATTAAAGTGAGCGAAAAAGAAAGAGAGGGGCAAGAGAGCAAGAGGGAGAGTGTGCAGGAGTGCAGGAGAAAATGGAGGGAGAAGAAGGGAAACAGCCGGAGGAATGGGGGAACGGCAGGGACGGACGGACGGGGGGGGGACTGCAGGGTTGTGTTGGTAGAGAGCCGGGGTATTGATTCAGGGCCTTTTGACATGCTAATTTGCTTGCTGACTGCTTTAATCGCTCCCTCTTCCCATCGCGGGCTTCAAAGAGAGGATGCTTTTCAAAAAGATGAGAGAGGAGAGGAGAGGAGAGACATTTTATCATCCTTTAAAACCCCGTGTTGACACTTCCACAGCTATATGTTCCTGATACCAGCTGACAGCCATGTTAGTAGCACTATAACAACATCTATCGTAACAGATCATGTCAGCTGTCCTTACTCCACATTACCTAATATTAGTAGGATATTAAATATACAATTTGGATACTTTTTAATACTACTTAAATATACTAATCTGCAAAGTGCACTGTTTTTGTGCATCCTCGCCGTCCAATGAAAACCTCACATCTCCAGTTTTTGCGATTTTGAATTTTTAAGATAAACTGAACAACCAAGTGCTCCTTTATGGGTTGACAAAGTATTTAAACCAATAAGCTGTCTTAAAACTGCATTGTCATTGCAGATTTCTTGAGCTGTCTCACCACTCTCCACAATTTTTCATAATTTTTTTACAGCCCTGTGACGCCTTCATTTCCACTGTACATTGTGCTGCAGGACAACAGTGTCCATCAACAGCAAAATCTAAAAAATATTTGTAAGCATAGTGGCATTTTTGAGTATGCTTCATTTTGTCATTTTTCAAATAAACATCATTTCAACTACAAAATACAAAGCTGCTTTGCTTGTTTTTTATGTATATCAGCCTATTTCAATTATTTAAATGACTCCATTTAAAACCAGTGCAATGATCTCATGCCACTGGCAGCTTCTTGCTGTTAAATAACAAAACATGATGCAAAGAAGAACATATTTTCTGGAGATCCCTGCTATAAATCATGCAGCATCCTGTCTGCTTTACACAGTATGTGCTAGCATTTTAGTACGCAGTTTATAAAAAGTTTTTATCTTCACATATTATTTAGTCTTATGTCCAGTTGTGAAAGTTTTCCACAAAACAACTGAGGGTTGGATAATTCTACTTATGAAGTTTGACATGCCTCTGCCACTTTCTTAAAACCAGTGTCAGTTTGTTGAAATTACACAAACTTTAGCACATTGCTTCAAAAAATTCTTAAAAGGAAGCTGATCCTCATAGGAAAAAAATAGCTTTTAAAACTCAATAGGAGATAAATGACTTAAAGTTGGATATTCGAGGCAGCATATTTCTACACACTGCAGTGAAGCTGGCGCTGTGGGAGCACTACAGCCATCCGCCCCGGGTCAGGCTCTATCGCCAGTGGCTTCCTGCCCTGCACAGGGCACCGCGAGGAAAAAGAGAGAGAGGTGATGAGTGTTGAGAACTGCGAAGGGAACAAACACTGAGGCAGGACGGCAGCCCGAGCAGGAAAAACATTTCAGCACCTCAGCTAATGATGGTTGAATTACACCCCCCTCACATCCCTGCCTCATCTAGTCAGGGGGGGATTTATATGTGTTGAGGGGACTTTTTTCATCATTTGAGGAGCTAAAGAATAATGGAATATAAAAAAAATGCTTTAAGCAATTATTTCAGCAGGAAGGGGGGGTGGCAGACGATTGCTCATGAGACATTTTGTCCTCTCTTTCGGTATCTGTTGTTCTTTCCTGCTCTCTGTTGGTAATAGATTCCTCGTCTCTATTCAGCAGCGCAGAATGAGCCTCTCTGGTGGCAGGGAGAGTGATGAGTACATTCACCTCCATTCTGCTGCGCTCTGCTCAGCACTGAGTGTGTGTCTGTGTGTGCTAATGCAGACTACAGCTTGTGTGCATGCCTGTGTGTGCATCTGCTATACATATTTATGAAAGTGTGTACTTGAGTCTATTACTTAACATGCCTTTTTTTACATGTGTGTGTGCCATTTTTTTATTAGTCTGGACGGCTGTACATGTGGACGTGTACACTTATTGGTTCTTGTCACCGAAGATGTTCTTCCCTGCATGTGTCTGGATTTTTATTATTCAGGTTGTGTGCACACTCACACACTTGTGCATGTGTCTGTGTGTGCCTGCATGTATGTTTGTGGGAACAATGACGGGTGATGATGTTCTGTGCGCTGCTCCCGGCTGCCTCCCTCCAAACAGCAAAGGTAATCTCATTATTCAGCCCACTTCCTGCTGCTGCCACCAGAGACAGGCTGACGAACACTAACCACCTCGACGGCCGGAGCAGAGAGAGAGGGAAAAAAAGAGAGGAGGATAAAAAAGACAGAGTGTGAGCGGGTGAAAATTGCTAACAGAAACTTAGCAGAAAAATGCAGGGAGAAAGGAGAACAGAGAATGAGAGATCCAGAAAAAGAAAAAGCCTCATGAAGAGCCTTTAAAGCAACAGGAAATTTGAGGAGACAGAAGACATAGACAGAACAAATAAGCAAGCAACCAAGCCAGCCAAGAAGAAGATGCAAATACTTAATTTGTGTGTATGCAGAAGAGAGGGAGGAGGAAGAAAATAGTGGAGGGAGAGGAAGAGCAAGGGACTGAGTCTGTGTATTTAAAGCCATCAGGGACCAGTGGGCTAAATAGAATTACGTGGTGAATTTAGAATGATGCTCCCAAGTGCATATTTAACACTGTCAACAGAGGGAGAGAGAGAAAGGAAGACCCACATACACACACACACACACACACACACATACAATGAGTGGAGCACAGGAGAGAAACTTCATCCCAAAACCTCTTAATCCAATATGAATGAGAGTTTTCAGCTCAGCAAAGACTGCTGGGAATAGAGAGGGTGAAGGGGGGTCTCAGGTGAGAAAATGCTCCAAACACACACTGACATCACAATCAGGCCCTAAGCCCCTATCCACACACACACACACACACACAAACAGGTTTTAAAGAAACATACAAAAAGACATTTGAAATGAAAAATGTTAATTAAATAGCTGTTCTCAGGGTTGTCTTAATGTAGCATTTATCTAAAAGCAGAGATGCATTTACTGTTTTGTATTAAAAGGATCAGAACAAAGAGGAAAAGACAAAATGTGCTAAAGTCCATAACAAATGTGTGTGTGTGTGTGTGTGTGTGCATGTGCTGATTGGTGGTGATGATAGGCTATGGGGTGCCGGTTAACAGCTCAACCATGAACCAGCATTCTGCAGTGTCAAAAGTGTCTGTCACCTTCACGCCTCAACCAAGCTATATCCTCAACAAACACAGACAAGCCAATAACTACAACCTGAAGGGAAACACACACATACACACAATTTGCTGATTTTTCTGAAAACACACATCATTGCTCCACAGAGGCAAAAGTACTGCCAGAGTACACGTCATTCAACTGTTTCTTTCACTCGACCACAAAAAAAATAACATAGTTAAGGTAATTAGCATTTTCCCATAATGACATACACAGTTTTCACTAATCTCTCGACCCCACCCCTCCAACAGTAGGAACCCCCTCACCAGATGAGGAGCGAGGGGACTCCCTGACCCCCACCCTTCCCCAACAGAGCATGTGGGGGAGGTGATTAACAGGGAAAGGGATCCCAAATGCAAACAGACAGAGTCCTCTCCTCTTAGATCACGGGGCCCCTTGGCCCTCAGTCCCCTCATTGCCCCTCATGCCTTGGCCCTGGGTGTACACCCTAGCCACCTTTGGCCCACCTCGAGCACAGACACGCATACACACACCCTCGCCACAGCTGTCAAAACCCTGACGTCTTAATCAGTCCTGGATCCACAACCCTGTCATACACAGCAGAAAGATGGATGCAGAAGGGGATGACCCCTGACCTCTGCCAGGGGTGGAGAATACAACTCCTACGTGCCCCATCAGCCCCCCCCAAACATCGCCAGCCTCAGTCGGCTCCGCTGCTGCCCCAAACAATGATGGAGGAGAGCCCATTCATCCTGGGCTGGGAACCAGGGGCCAAGGTGCCCTTGTAACCCCGCACGAACACAAGACAAGGCATAGACACACAAGTATGCAAACACACACTGGCACACACACACCAATTGGGCTTGTTTGCACCATAGAGAACCTTGACAAAGAAAGATTTCAGACCAAATCAAGCCACATAATGTGAGCACAGGTTGACACACTCACACACTTGTTTAAACTTTTAAGTTTATTTTATCTATCTTATTATTTTTTAGGTTTGGAGTTTATCAGAAAAAAACTATTCACACACACACCCACCTTACCCCTCAACTCTCCCTCAATATCCAACCTCCCTCCCCCCATAACCAGCCCCTGTCGAAGTCCCTTGGTCGACATTTTCATATAGGGGAGGGCCCCCTCTCCATAGAGCCTGTCACATTGGGGAATATTAACCAGCTCATCAGTGCACTTGAAGACTGACAGTGGCCAGCACCTTTTAACCCTTCAGTCACTGGAGCTGACCCACACTGACACCTCAGGCTGCGTCAAACCCAGTGCGTGTTATCCAGTTTCCAATTGAAAGTGAAATGTTAAGAAACTTTTAAAACAGTGTAACTGAAGCTAGAAGTGAATGAAGTGGATGTATTGGCACTGCAAAGTTAAACAAACTAAAGCAGATGCAGTGATATGTGAACTAAATGGATATATTGGCTTGAAAAGCAATACTGCCAGCTCAGAGGCTGGCAGACACTACCAGACTGCATTAGTCATATAAAATCAAGGTTTCCAAATCCTTTGTTGCCTTCTTTGGAGAGTAACAGCTATTTATCTCAACTGAAATTAAAGAGGAGAGATAAAGAGCCTATTTCAGTGTTGCAGGGAAATGAAAGTTATGATACACAGTATGAGATCAGGGTTCTCATTCTGATTTGAAATAAGAGAGGTTATTATAGTAAATAGCATGATAGAAAGCCAATCCAGGGAGATTTACCTAACGTCTGTAACTAACTACTTACTGGTCTGCTTCCCTCAGCCCTCCATCTCTCTCTCTGCTTCTTTGAAGCCAACCCTGGGGACAGAAATTTGGCCGGAGTCATCTGAACCCAGCGAGAGGGGAGATGGGCAACATTCCAAGAGATTTCTTACAGCTCAGTTGATGCTTTTTTGGACAAATACACATGCAAATACACAAACCCATCTGTGACTACTTGTACCCCTTTAGCTCCCCACCCCCAAGCAGCCAGTGGTACCCCTAAATCACTAGACCTGCTTGTCGTGCAATTAGTCCTCCAAGATAAAGACTCCCTCGTAAATTAGGAGAGGTGTAGTGGTCCGTCCCCCTGTTAATCACCCGTGGCCAGCCTCTGACCCCTCACTGCTGTGGCTCACTGCTTTTCGTGTGTGATGGTGGTGGGTGGCTGGTGGGGTATACCGATTGTGGCAGAATTGGCATCCGCCTGTCTGGCCAGCTAACAACTGTGCCTTGGCTTGGCAAAATGTTGCATGTGATCCACAAAAAACAGCTGCTGAGTACGACTAGATGCTATCCACTGCTATCCACAATACACAAAAATCCGCTGCATGCAATGAAGCAAGCAAGTTAAAATAGGGTACAGTCAATCAAAATTTGGAAAGATCTATTTCATGTTTTTTTTCTAACAGGCATTTCCAGACAGGCAATGTTTTGAATTCACCAACATGCTGAAGACTCTATAATGCTCCTGATTTTAAAAAAATGAGGAAGGAGGCACTCTGCACTGACCTTAAACCTCATCAAACAGCCTGGTATAGGATCACGGTGAGCTGAGACTAGAATAATCGTCTATGAAGGGCTATTCCCCCCTACCAAATAGCACTATTTCAGCCCCATCTCACCGCTGTGTATTTTCACTCTTCTCATACCTGCTTGGAATGATAAACTCTTTCTCTCTCCTACCCTTCCTCTAAAGCTGTCTATCTCTTTTTCCCAGCTTTGGGCTCCAATGGGAATAAGAGAAAGAGCAGGTGGGGGTGAAAGACACAGTGGTAGTGTGAACCAGTTGGAGCTCTACCCTCCTCTCCCAGTGTCACCAGTTCTCCTGGGATGCATACCATTGTACAACACCTCCCAGTGGGCCTGCTAATTACTCCATTTACAATCATCATCGCTTCTATCACCCAACCAGGCACGGGAAAGAAGACTGTAGAGAGTGGGAGAGCAAAGAGAAAAAAATATCCAACAGAGCGCGAGGTGGGTGGATCGAGGGAGGGAGGAGAGGGAAGGACAAAGAGACCGAAACACGGGGGATAAAGACAAAGAGGCAGAGCAAGAGGATGGAGAGAAATTAAAGATGTAGGGGCTGGCAGGACTTGAAAGAAGAGAGTGATCTATAAATAGAAAAGAGTCAGGCCCAAAAAACACAAGACAAATGTCAGTTCTTTACCTTGACATTCTGCATTGCGCTCCTCGTATCCAGGGTTACACAGGCAATTCCCAATGGGCACCAGCCACTCTCCGTCAGCCCCGCAGTACATCTTGGGAACCTCCTTCTCCTCCGAATTATCCACGCATGAGCCACGAACCTCCACAAGTGAGGACGTGTCAGCTCCAGTGATGGTATCAGGAAACTGGGCCAAGTTGCGCACCGCTAAAGGACATTTCTTGTAGAAGACCCTGACAGACACGAGCGCAATGCATGCTCCAACATCCTGGAAGGCCAAATAGAAGCCCTTCCGGGTCAAGGCGCCCACATCCCGCACCTCTGTGTTCAGCTTCATGATGCGATCACCGATGTCCACCTGAGTGAAGCTCTCGTCTGCAGCGATGGTATCAATCTTGCCAAACTGGTTCTCGCGGATGTAGCGCTCCTTGTCATTGTTGGACTCGTAGTAGTAAAGATTGAAGGTCTCCTTGCAGGTTCCCATGACCCCAGGGAGGCTGTTGCAGTCTCGCAGGGTGAACTTGATCTCAATGTAGACACGCTGGGCACCGCCTCGGGGGATCCAGTCAGTGCGGAGCCAGTTGTTCTGGTTCGGCTCCATGACGTTACACACCTGGTACGTCCGGATGGGAATGTTCTTTTCATCCATAATACTCACTTCCTCCCACTGAGGAAAGGACACAAGAATGAAAATGTTATAAGGATAACCTTAAACCTCTGAGTCACAGTCTGCAAAAGAAATACCTATGTTATAACAAACATATCTATAATTGTCATGGCAGACTTGTTAAAGGTTAACAACATTAGAGAAATTATCAAAACTAAATGCTCACTGAGTTAAAATTGACTATGTAAGTGTCACAAATGACTGAGAGCCGATATGCCAAGAATGAGAGATACTGTGCAAAAGAGCATTCGCGAAAGATTAGTCAATATTTGAGTCTCAGCAGAGCAATTAATTGATGGCTAAACTTAATGCATATTTTATGAATGGCACCTAATAGATTTGTTAGGTCCTAATATAGAATCATAAAGATATTAATATTCATGGCTTCTCCTCAACTGCAAGAAAGGAAATTTGTAATTAGTTCTAGGCCTCAGTAATGCCTACAGTTCAATTACTTGGGGAGTAGTATACAAAATCCTCGTCTCTCTCTCACACACACACACACACACACACACACACACACACACACACACTGAGAGACCTGTATGGCGAAAGAATGAAAACAGGGGATTATGTGAATGCAAAACACTATAGGTCTCTGAATCAATGCTAATGATCTAATGTGTGCCTGCTTTACATCAACACACATGATGGGGACTGGGAGACAGAGGCACACATGTTCACTGCTGTTGTTAGCATGAACTCACAGGAGGGGGGGGGCTGACGTGGGGCGGATTACGTTATCCAGCGCGGCCTGGCTTATTTTTGTCGGGAGGGTATGTTTGTTTTACTTATGATAGAGTTCCCCTCTCCACAGATCACTGTTGAGCAAATACAAGCATGTCTTGAGAGGCTCAAAGCCGTGTCTTCCCCTAAGTTTTTCACCGTGTGTTTTAAATAGAGCCTTTGACTGAGCTCGGCTGTAAACAAGAACAGACAGGCCTTTGGCTGCTATAGCTTCAAACATTTGGAAAACTGTGCAAGAAAGTCATAATGGGACAGTGGAAGATATGGGTAGAGCTGCCAGATTTGATTTGACGCCTTATCATAAACAATCTGGTTTCAAGTCTTATATCCCTGGAGGAGGGTGGGATAATGCTAAACATAGCTGCGGCTGTATGATTTGAGAAAATGTCTATCATTCCCTGCTGTTCCATTCCACTCCGCCGTCTTCCCTCAGCCCCCCTTTTGTTGTGGAAATCAAGCGGCACTGAGATAAGGCCGCACCTTTCCCCGATAGCAGGGAAGAGGGAGAATAAGGCCAATTGGTCGTAATGAGAGGGTGAATGCAGGCTTGCTGGGGCTGCCAGGACCCTGTCAATCACGTGTTTGTGATAAAATGGTCGAGGGGAGGACCTGAGCGCAGCACGGGCCAAGTTCATTGAGGAAAGCCGACGAGCAGAGCCTGCAACAGCGGCAGAAGGTGAAACTCTGTTCCTCCAGGTTCACATTCATTAGTTCACATGATTGTTGCTAATTTGTATTCATTTTCATAAAACACTAAAAGGCTCACTTGTGCTCATTGTCACATTGGAGGAGTCACTTCTGACTACTACTATTCGTACTTCATTTGTTTAATGTGAACGATTCTTAATTTAGGTCACCACTGACTGTCAAAGATATGGCATTCAAATACAATTTTAACCATTTCTATCTAATTAAGACTTGGTTAAGACATGGTATGTGCCTTACATTTTCCTAACTCTTGGGTAACTGCAGGCCCAACTGCAGCTACTATTCTTTCTCTTATTACAGCCACTGTAGATATCCCAATTAGACTGAGGGATCACGCGTTCGTCCGACCCCATTCCCCGTTGTTTTATAGCTCCAGTCGTCCTGCGGCAAGAGCTGAACCCCACTGCACTTTCCCCCTTATTCATCCATTCCAGAGGACCCTCCCTCAGCTGCCAAGTTCCTCTCTCTCCCTCTCCTCGACTCAATGGTGGAAAGGGATATAAAGTTTCTCCACAAAGACCGATTCAATCCACCGTCTATTCAGGAAACCTGACGCCCGCTGCAGTATCGGCCCCTGCATCTGACCATTACAGAGTGGTTAGAGAGAAGGGAAGCGAAGAGAAAGGGGAGCAGGGGGCTTGGGGGCAAGGGGGGAGCCCATAGACCGACGGTTCTCAAAGTGGATTCCGGGGACCCCATGGGGCCCTGGAGGGAGTCGCTGAGGGTCTCTGTACACAACATAAAGGGAAATTCTAATTCACCCTTATTTTACTGTAAGATACTGGAAATGATGCCTTGAGCCTCACCCTGAGCTCTAATATCCCAACAGTGCAGCGCAGCTACACAATAAATCAACAACAAAGATATTCCCATAAAGGGCTCACCAGGACAGGATCTTATCAAAGAGGGCTGTGTATCTATTTGGCTCTCTGCTCCAGAGCTCCTGCCAATAATGGATATTAACTCTCCATTTTTGCTCAATAGGGGACCATGCGTCCTAACAAGGGGACACTTCTTTGCAGTACTTACCCCTCCTTCTGTCGGGTTGGCGACCCATCCCAGCTCCCCCTGTACAGATCTGGAGTCCAATAACGTGACTGGAAAACAGGAATGAGAGAAGTGAGCATGCAGCCTCAGTCCATACAGCACTGGCATGTATATATCACAATACACACTGATCGAGGGGAAAAATATTTTTTTTTTAAAATCTCCAAAAGAGGTTTAATGAATAGGAAAAGGTTAAAGATAGAAAGTATCCTGATGATGAAGGTCAGAACACAAAAAGAATAAAAAGGCCAGCAGCTCTAACAAATGATCAACTTGTAATGTTTTCTTGTGCGTGTTTCCCTGCTTTGCGCGTCGTCTGGATCCATTTAACAACATTTTTTTTTAAAAATACAAGTGATAAATGTATTTAAAATAACTGTTTTTCTTTTTGCTCATCATCGGCTTCAAGCATGTTTGATGTGATCGGAATCAATCAGGAGCCGCCTGCGGAAAGTTGGTCGATGGAGAAAAGAGGCGCATTTAAAATGCCTCTAACTAACAAACTGACTGACTGACGCAATATTTCCTGGAGAAAAAGTGAAACATGATGTTTGTGGATGACTGATTTGAAAATATGTTGAATTAAATTGTACAGAGAAAAAGCACCTAAGTCTATTTTTGGCTTGTTTTGAACTCGGTGTGACTAAAATGCTCAATCAGCTGCTCAGTATAAATTAATAAATAAACCCGTTATGTAAGTCCAATAAGTATAAATTATTACAATACAGACTGGTCCATTTTAAATGTCCAACATTTGTTTCATATTTAACTGAGCTGAGTCCGCGATGCTTCATTGTGGATCGAGCAGAAATGCAAACACACTTCTGCAAGAGACACCTTCCGTGCATCTGGTGGGGTTGTTTTAAATAAAATAATTCTTCAATTATTCGTGTTTGCACTGGAAAGTGGGCTATAACCTGTGTTGGGGCCTAACATGTTGGAACTAGATCGCCCCGGGACCCCGAGCTGCAACTCACCAAACCTGCCGAGCCTCAAACAGAGCTCCATTTAAAAATCCTGCACTTTAATATTTGGTCGCTTTTTGGTGCACGCACATCATTATTGAAGCGCTTTTATTAATAGCTGGGAAGCCTTCTTTAATTCGGCTTTTATTTTCACTTTCAGATTTGGTCATTCATAAGTGATAATGCTCCTCCACCAGGACGCACTGTGGCATCAGGAGCGACCACTGAAGCTGAAAAATAAAGAGCTGATTTCAACACATGTCTTTTTAGGTAGAAGCTAAAACTGCTTTGCGAGCACAGATCGGCTTGACCTTCTCTCCTATAAGAGAGAAAGACCAGAGCGCAACGGGGCTACAAGTCCTCCTGATCCACGACCCGAGACCGGAGCAGCCGCTGCGCCACTCTCACTCCACTTTGGCGCAGATAAAAGCCGCAAAAGTGGCTGCGCAAAGGTGTTTTTTTTTCAGCATTAAAACTCCTCGCGAACACGAAGTGAGGCTCCGCAGCGCAAACACACACACACACACACAAAGCGGGGATGAAGTGAGGACTCCGGGCGAGTTATTCTCTCCCCCGCAGCCTTACCTTCATTTGGAGGGTATATCCGAGCGGCCGAAACAAATGTAGAGATCCCCAAAACAAGAAAGGTGGCCGTGAACAAAATCCCTGCCATGAGTGCCATTTGTGTGCTTGTTCCGTTTTCTCTCTCCTCTTTTTCTCTCGTCGCTCCTCTCGCAGGTCCTGCTCTCTCTCTCTCTCTCTCTCTCTCTCTCTCTCGCTCTCTCTCCCAGTGGAATATGGATTGGAAGCGAGACGCAACGAGCGCACCACAGCAGCCGAGGGGGGGCGGGTCCTCTCTGACGCGTCAATCCATATAGGAAACGTAGTGGAGAGGGGGGGACAAATAATCATTAACCCCCCCTCCTCTTGCACACCCCAAACAAGTCACTCTCTCGTGTAGCAGCAGTGGACACTTGGTGATAGTGTGAGGTGGCATTTCTCCTCATTTGCCATGCAGGTACAGAGACCATGTGAAACTCACCTTGACTCTGACACACAGAAACTGAGGGGGTCAATGTCCTGTTAGTCAACACTGGACATGTATGAGAAGTGTGTGTGTGTTGCATAGAATTCACATAGATCACTCATTTTGTCTTTAGGAAATAAACTCCGAGCCAATCACTGCCTCCTTAACTTTGAATGTAAAATAAAAGCGGCTGTATATTTCTATGCGGCAGGTTTTGTCCTCAGCAGTCACACTGTGCTGATCCTGCATGTAGTCTGGCTCCAGTCAAGCGCAGCGCTTGTCCCAAGGTGAGCAGCATCGGAGCAAGGTCGCCACCTAGCGGAGGTATTGACGCCTGTTCTGTCTCCAGAATTGGATTAAAGAACAAGCATGAGCACGACCTTCCTAACATTACATGGTATTGCACTTTGTGGAATTGACAGTGCCTGTCTTGAGATGGGTGGTGAGCTTGTATTGGATTATTGTCACTTGCTATTATTCTAATATTATCAAGACTTTAAGGATATTTATGGAGGAGTGTGCGCATCAGATACATCAGAGCAGTCCTGCAAAGGTGAGCGATGGGCAGGAACTGATGTTGCTTCTGCAGTTTTTCTCCAAACAAAGGCTGCATTGTTCGTGTTTTAGACAAGCCAGCTGTGTCCAGGTTTGGGGTTTTGCCCAGGGTGCTCTCACTCTTTTATGTCCTCCCACACAGGTCTTCTATTGCTCCCATGAGATGTGCCCATTGCAGCAGCAGGCAGGCAACCTTTCAATGATCTGCACAGGAGACTGTCACCATGTGGGCAGGTTAGGGCGTTCTGCGTCACCACACACTGCAGCCACTGGCTACACATAGGTTTCCACAACCAGCATCTTAATAATATTGTGTCTGTTTTACAGTGGAATGTGGCCTTTCACAGATTACAGAGGCGTTGATTCAGCTGGAAAACATGCACCCTGCTGAAGTGTCCTTGGGCAAGTCATTAGATCGCTATCAGCTGTAGGGCTGCTGATCCTTTACGAGGGTGTGAAGTCGAAACAGAATTTCATCACTGGAATCCAAAAGTATCTCAGTGTTATTATGTCTGTTATGTGAAACACATGCTCTTTAAAATTTAAATGAAACCGCATGCATTTTGAATTTCTTCATTTGTCTTCAAAAACATGTTTGTGATGGTGAGACAGGCTATAAGAAGTTTTCCTCACACTCAGCAGGTGTCTGAATATCATTTTTCCTCTCAACTCATTATAGCGTCATACATATATGAATGTGTCTTTGTGTGGAAATATTGTCTGTAGCCTCTAGCATCCACATTTGGCAGATCCCGAGCGCTCTAGTTCCCATGCCTTTTTGTAGCTGTCGCACCAACCTCCGGCTTCCAAGACTTGGCTACAATATATTTATTTCTGCCCATACAAGGAAACATCTAGGGGTTTTCTCATAGGGGTGTTCTCACTGTGAATAGACCTGCCTTTGTCTCAGACATAGTGTGGCTTTGTTTTTCCCTCGCAGATGCCGCTCAAAGAATGAGAGAGTATAATGTTTTAATGTATAACTGCTCTGAGAAGTATGGAGTCCTCATGCTGGATTGCTCAAGGAAATTCTGTTAGGTCAAAAAGAATGAATCTTATTTAGGTGGATGGAGAGGTGTGTGTGGGTTTATGAGAGTCTCTTGGGCGTAATGAAGCAGACAAAACACCTGGTGCTCCTACAAAATTGGCCAATTTACCCCCAAACATTGATTGTCCAAAACTACATCCACAGATGAAGGGTACTTCCCCTATTTTCTCCCCTGATGACAAGCCTGGCAACATTAAAAAGTGTGTGTGTGTGGGGGGGCCTGGAGCTGGACCTGGAGGGCCACTTTCGATCTTTTCGACCAATGGCTAAAATGTTTCATGGACTGACGATGGCGGGCCGCAATGGTGGTCGGACAGGGTGCGAGTGGGCGGGTTGTGCCTCTTGTCTTCCTTTATTTGTGTCACGGTGTTTTTGATTGATTACACTCCCATCGTTTCCTTTATCTTCCTGTCAAACCACCGACTTTATTTGGGAGGGGGGAGAGTGGTGGAACCCCCCCTCCCCACCAGCCCACTCCGCTTTCTGCAGATGGTATCCACTGCCCACACATCTGCATTGTGTGCCAATCATGCACACCAACTCCAAATTCTTTGTTTGAGCAGACACATGCACACACACAAGCTCACTCAAATAAACTCACACAAACTTGTGTTACAGACTGATTGGATGATATTTGGGACTCTTATCGCCTTTGATAAAAAATGAATGATCAATCCGTTGCGTCCTGCCTAACAGGGTGGACTTCTTCACTCAGGCTCAGTGTCTGTGAAACCATGTGTGGAACTGTTTTGTCAGAACCGTTTCAAACCTAAATTAAAAAAGTTATTGTGAAAACACTGAAATGATGGTAATTTCAAAACATCCACCTTATGTTCAGCAACAAGGAACCACTCTGCTGCCGTAGGGTGTCATAGTAGTGGTGGATTCGTTGCTTTGAGTAGGCTGACCTTTGCTGCTTTTGATCACCTTGCATCTGCATTTCAGAAAAAAAAATTACTAACCGTGAGCTGGAGGAAAATGAGAGGCTTTCTTCCACAGCAGCCTTACAAACATCAACTGCTATCAGCAGTCATAGTTGCGCTAATTAGATCAGTTCTCCCGATCAGACAATCATGTTATTAGAATTAATAGTCATGGTGAGGAGAAACACTGGCATTGAGCATGAGAGAACCTCAAGAAGAGGATGCAATTTTTTTTTTTTTTTTTACACCTGGCACTTCAGACTATGACACCAAGAGGATTAATTGCAGAATATGAAATTAAATACTGCACACTGAGATTTTGTAAATTTAAACATATTGTGGATATAGCTTCTTGATGACTATGGTATAGTCTTGAAAATATGCTGAATGTGCATTGTATTTTTCTGGTGCCTTATTCGTTTCAACATGTACAATATTTTAATCTTTTCTTTCATATAACAACATACAACTATCTTTGTGCCAAAGATAATCTGATGTCTTTGGTGGAAGTGGAAATGTGCACCACACATTTATTGTCAACCAAGCAAAAACCTCCAACCCCCCCACACACACAACTTCTCCCACCTCCCTTTATACAGTTTTGCCATTGTTTCAACTAAAGCCCCTAAACTCCCTCCTGCTGGCCTATGACCCCCGGGCTAAGGGCCCTGCCCACCGCCTTCGGATCCCCAGCTTCACGCGGTGTTCCTCGGTCCCGCAGTCAGGAAGACAGTCCCTGGAGGTCAGAGCGAGTGGGAGTCGGAGGAGACCAGAGCAGAAAAGGAAGAGGAGATCAAAGGAGCAGCGGGAGAGCAGCTCTGAACCAGAATGTCAGAGATGAGATAAAATCCACTGGACTGGAAATATTGCTCACACCAACACACACGGTATATACACTTTTCTGTGTGTTACGACATGATGCCACTTGTTTTTATCTTCGCCTATGATCATCAAAATCTCCTGAGGACATGTCACAGTCACATAAATCTTCTGTTAATTCTGCTAATTCATTTTAGATCCATCATTATAATGTGAATTGCTTGTGATTCATTTCAAACCTATAAATCTGTCATCAGTGTTACAATATAACCTCCAGAAAACTATTAATTGCATTCCTTTCTATAGCCTTTATTAATGTCCCCTCTTCGATATATACCCTATATCTATTTTCAGCATGTCTGTTTACACTCAGCTATTTCACAGTTACAGCACTCATATTGCTGTTTCTTTTTTTATCTCCTCATGGGAGCCTTTGGAAATGTTTATGCAACATAATGTCCACCTTGCATCATGTCAGTGTTTATCTACTGAACCGCTGCTTGACCTGATTTTCCTTTACTATTTACATTTACATTTAAATGTAAGGCGTTTGGCGGACGCTGTCATCCAGAGCGGTTTACAAACCTGCTCAGTATTCAGGATTAAGACAACACCATCAGTTCAAGTGAGGGTACACTTTTGGTGGCAATCAGATGTACAGCTCTCCTGCGGTGTTTGAACTTGAAGAGATTAAAAAACTTTTCTCAATACATCTTCTAGCCCAAAGCCTCTCCCCGTGACATTTCTAATCTAACTGAGGCAAGACTGTTTGAGTAGGTGGTCCACTGTTGACTTCTTGCTAGGCCACATCCCCCTTACCTATTCTTGCTATACCTGTCAAGTTTACCATTTACACACAGCATATAGTGATCCAATAATAACGGTCAAAATCTTACTACAGAAAAACACAGCAGTTAGATCACAGCAGTCAGATTTATGCTATAATGCTCATATTTTCAAACAGTATGCTTCGCTTTTACAAGAGAAACAGAGGATGAGGATAAGTTAGTCTGGCATGCTTAATGTTTGCAGCATTAGTGAGATAAACATGTGGTTTAATCAATCTCGTACACTTTTGCTCTTGTGTTTTTGGCTTTGAAAAGGTGAAAAATAGGTCAAGAGTATTGCCCTGTGCACGCCACTTCAACATGTAGAGAAATGCAAAGCCCGACAGGCCTGTTGTGCCTCATTATGGTGATGACTGGACAATCACTGCTTGGGAGCAGGGTTCTGTGAATTGGCACTCTGAATTATGTTTCTGTTTCCAAATACAATGATAACGTTTTACATAAGGACACCACAAAAGCACATTTCTGCCCGTATGATACAACTAAATGAAAAGTAAAAACGTCACCACCTCTCACAAAAAAGCATTCTTCAACATAGCCATGTTAACTTCCACCATCTGTCCACCATGCAGCATCCATCCCCATGCCCCATGCCACATCGCTGGCTGTTATCTGACCTGTCCATGCCCCTGCCACCCGGCTCTACCCCCCGATGGCAGCGTGTCAGTCAATAAGCATCACGGCAGGTCTGGCAGTCGAGCCCAGCAGGCGCGAGCTCTCTCTGTGGTTGTGGAAAAGCAACCGAGCGGCAAGAGACCCTTTGTGTCATTTCAGAATTACCTGAGGGTTTTCAAAGCGGGCCGTTTTTGTGTCTACCCTGTTGTTTACCACCTTCATTTTCCAGTCCTGAGTTGTTGTTCTAGGAAATGCCACTGGTTTGAGACTTGACAGCAGGAGGTATGTGCTCACACAGAGAGGTTCTCTAATGCCACACTGTAATATAACTTCACTGATCAAGACATATTGAGGTTACATGCCTTTTTCTGGCAAGTCTAACAGAAATGAATAGAAGGTGCAGCTGAAATATGCATTTAATGGAAACCGTTATTTTTTAGGCTGTGACTAAGGTGTATGATTTACAAGTTGCCGTGTCGTGTTTCATGAGGCATAAAGGTAGCAAAGTTGTATCAAAGTCACAAATTACTCTTTGTAACCCCATGAAATCCCACTTATCCCACTGTTTTGTTGTAGAGGCATCATTTTTGGTTGTTAGGGGGCTGGGTAACGATCCAGCAAACTCTCATCTGGCTGCCAGATTAAGCCGCCGCCATTAGATGCATTTAGATGTGTGTGGCGGCACAGTCACTCAACGCTTAAAGCATCAACACAAGCTACAAATCACCGCCAACTCGAGGCAGCTTTAGAATTTTTATGTAAAAGATTACACGCGAAAGACATTTGGCAGACGCAAAAGGGAGTAAGTGCTCCAGGGGAGATGATTTAAGGTGTCTCAAAGTTATTTGATGGTGCAGTGTCGGGCGCTTTGGAGCACCTCCTAATCATCATACTTAGAGAAAGACAAGGAGGTGGTGCAGTGACGGCAAGCGTACGCATGTGGAAGGTATGGAGGACATGCATGCCTCATGTGGGACATTACCCTAAGCCTTGACATGTCAGTGACAGTGTGTGCATGTGTACAAATACATGTGAATGTACACAAGGATTATTTATACCCTGCATACATTTCAGTTGCAATGCATTAATTAAAGTAATCTCTCTCCCTCAGTCTGAGATATTCTAATTGTGAGTTTATGAGTCAGAGCACAGATGTAGACACGAGCAATAACAGTCACACACAAACTGACATTTGGCTGAACCATCAAACTCCATCACCAACTCACACCGTGCGTTGATGTCATCTCCTAACTTGAGACAACGTGAGAATGAAGAGAAGGCGCAGAAGGTAGTGGGAGTTTGTAAGCACACAATGAGCATTTGGCCCTTCAGCTGTTACTCTCAGACAAACTGGTACAAATGAAAGGTGCTATGTGATGAATTGTGGTTCCTTAATATCAGTGTTGTAAACAAATCAAATCCTGGTCAGTTAGTGGACTCATCTCATGCAGGCGGTATTGTTGATTTTAAACTTCCAGCTTACAAAATTTAAGATCATGTTTCCCAGTGACGTCCAGTCATGGTGATTGTTGCTGAACAAAAAGCTTCATCTCCATTTGAACTTCTTGTTCTCAGCCATAAAACAATCAAACTTTACTCCCAAATACAACCCAGTGTCACAACACGTGCAAAACTGGCAAGAGGCCAGCAAATTAATGTGCTAATGATTTATTGACGTTAAACGGCTACACATGCTGTGCTGTCTTTAACTGATTGAATTCATTAATCTACTTATTCATTACATAGATTGATGCCAATGATAGAAAGAAAGAACAGAGTGAAAAGGTAATGCAACTACGTTATGAAGCATAATACATTAGGATTAAGTTGTGATAATTAGATTTTTTTCAGCTTTATGAAAAAAGCCCCCATTTTTCTTATTGTGATGTTGTTTCTATCTTCTACGTCAACAAAGTCATAATTGCATTTCATTGTAACATTTATCTAGATAATTTCTATCTAGGTATTTGTGGCAAGCTGCTGTGCTTGTAGCATGGATTTAGTGTAGTACTTTGTGTTAAAGCAAACCATGAAATGACATGGAAAGAAAGAAAGTGTGTACAGTTCAGTTTGGACAGCTGTGCTAGCACTGGTATAGTAAGTATATAGAAACTTTACTATGGTGAGAGAAGACAAGTTAAACCCTCTCTGTACTACTACTGTAAGAAAAGTAGATCATCTTGGAATCTGTCAGATGGTCCCTGTCCTGGTGAACAGTAAAGACTGTTCAGACTGTTCAGAAGATGTATTTCACACCATGTCTGTACTTTCAAGCAACAAAATCAAGCACATGACAAGTAGTATCACATTTTACAAGGACTTTCCAAATTTTGCAAAGGATGATTCAGATGAAGGAGTGTCTTTCACACACATCTTTGCTATCAACCTGTTGTTGCAAAAGATGACACAGTGTGGAAAGTTACAGAATTCAGCTTTGATAGGTTTGAACAGACAAAAGCTGTTTCCAAGCTGATTATGATCAGAAAGAGGTTGTTGAATCTGACTATTCAGTCCCTTGTAGAGATGCACCAATCCAATCCTGTGGATGCTGACTTTATTAAGTGGCTTGAGTACCAGCCAGATGTGACTCATCCACATTAAATACAGTTCCTTCATCGATGAAATAAAAAATAAAAAAATCAGTGTTTCCGCTATCTGTGACATTCATTTAGTCGTTGTGGGCTCTCATGTTACCTTACATCAAACTGATTCCAATGATTTCCATGCAGTTAGGTATATAGGTTCAAAATTTGGGAGTGATAATCCTGGTGTCTGGTATATAGGTATCGGATTAGTATCAGGAGAGAAAAAGTCCGGTCAGTCACCCAGTCTCCACTAAAAATATGTATGTCCATATGTGTGTGCGTATGTGTGTGTTTGTGTGTGTGAGAGAGAGAGAGAGAGAGTCTGCTATTCCCCAAGGTGAGCTAAATTAACTTTATCTTTATCGGTTTACTCCAAACTCATTCACATACTTTGCGGGCTCAGCGAGGTTGCAAAACACATAGGATTGAACATCGTTTGCGCTCCCTATTCCCCAGTGAAACTAGAAGAATCACTAAATCTGACAATCTGACAAGATATCAGCGAAGCCCACAGCGCAGGAGCCTATCTAATCTCGTACAGGGATGCTAAGGTAAAATGTTTTGTTCAGACCAGCTATTCTCTTCCTCTCCTCTCTCCCCCTCCTCAACCTCCTCCTCCTCCTTGTCCCGGGGGCGGGCTGTATTTGCACCATGGGTGTTGATGGAGGAGGTGGGTGAGGTAGGGCTGAGCATGGTAATCACCTAAAGGTGGGCTGGTTGCTATGGCGTCCTGCCGCTGCACAGTGACAGCAGCGAGAGCTTATTGAGTTGCACAGAAGAGGAGAGAGCTGTCGAGCTGTCGAGAGCACTAAGGATTACACACACCACACAGCTTGGCTTACTATACCTGTGAAGACCTTCTATTAGCTGCATTAATCCTCTGACATGGCCTCTAACTCTAAACCCTGCCTGAATCTAAACCTTAAATTAGACACAAGTAGTGAGGGATAGAACAATGAACTCACAATATGTATTTTTTCTTAAAAATGTCTATCAGTGATTAAATACAAATGGTTCTCATTAGGATAGAAGTACAAGATCACACATGTACACATGCTTGCATACACACACTGAGCTTGGGCACACTACTTGTGACACATGCAGTCCATGCTCAAAAACACATGCGAAGACACAAGAAACAAACTCATTCAAAATAAACATATTCACCAAGAAACAGAGTCATCCAGAGCAACTGACAGCTGCCCACATATTTGCTTGAAATAAGCATATTCAAACACACACACAGATGGGGAGAGAGAGAACGAACAAGCAAGGGAGGGAGCGAGATCCAGTCACACCAACCTCCTAAAACACACAGCAGCACACTTGCAGCATGGGACAATATGTGCCGATAACAAACTGCGCCAGCCCAACACCAAATATCAAGCTGAGGAGCTGTGGGCTACAAATGCAGCCTGCTGTCTCCCACTGGACCTAAACTAACACAAACAGTCATCCAGACATGTGCTGAGAATAAAAAGAGAAGAAGAGGAAGAAGAGGTTTATTCTGTCAGAGTCCAAACATGCACGCTTCCACACATGCACACACAAATCCCTAATAAATTCGCCACTCTTACTTTGATTCTTATTCAGATCATCCCTCCTTGCGCACACACACACACACACACACAGTTACACTTAAGCACACACACAGGTAACACCTCAGTGCCAAAATAGCAATTACCTATCCTGTGCTGTGAGATAGGAGTTGCTGGCCCCAGGAGCAGCCGACTGTTATTACTTATGTAAATATCGCATGGCAGTGTCTCTATCCAATTTGGAAAAGAATGACAGTATGTATATGTATGTGTGTGTGTGTGTGTGCCGAAGAGGTTTATCTGCATGGGGATGAAGGTAAGAGCAGAATGTGTGTTTGTGCATTTGTGTGTGCTGTGTGTGCACTTGTGAAGACAGAAGGTATTTCAAGTCATTTCAGTCTAGTGGAACTGGGAGGCAGAGAGACAGCCAAGATGTGATGAAGGGGATCATGGAAGAAAGATCCATACATTTAGAATAGAAATGGGTTATTGAGAGAAAAAAACATTTTGAAATGGTGCTTTTCATCCTATCAGGTAGGAATGGCTTTAAGAAATAAGGAGAAAGTGAGAGAGATTTTATGATAAATGATAAATGAAGGAATACTAAAAAAAAACAACTTTTGTGCGAAAGATAAAAATCTCACACTGAAAATCACTCGTAGTCTTTTATTTACAACCTCCTAAGTGAAGACTTCTGATGTTAATATTGACAAACAGCACAGCTACCATATGAACACAGAACAGGATTTTTAGTGATGTCAGAGCAGGGCAGTTTTTTTCTGTGTTTTGAATGATTTGAAGTTCATTTCAAGATTTGTTCAAAAGATTCGTTCAATGAATCGTTCAGTGCTTGAGCCGAGCTCCGACTCCCTCTCACTGAACGGACATTCAGTTCAGCTCACGAACTAGAGCCCATCCCTGTGGGGAATATTAACGTCTGTTTCCTAGCAATCCAACATTTCACTAGTTATTTGCCTCAAAACCACAAATATGAACATCATGGTGGTGCGATAAGAAAAGTTTGAGCATCACCAAAGTTGTTTAAATTTGTTCATCATAAAATTTCATTGCAATCTATCCCCCAGGTACTGACACTCTTCAGTCTGCACCAAAGTGGTGGACGGACTAACCTACTGACATTGCTAACAAAAAAATCCATCCACCTTACAATCAACACAAAGTCCCACATTGCGGACAGCTACTACATAGGATGAACTACATGCAACAGAAGCTCACGTTATAATCTGGTCTGGAGCACCTTCAACACTTTTAATGGATAAGAAGTCAACAGTAGCTGGCTAATGATTGACATGCTCCAGTTTGTCTCAGCTCAGACAGGTGGATGATAAAGAGTTACCACTCTTCTCCTTTCACCTCAGACAAGACCCCATGACTTTTCTCATATGACCACAGTCACAGAGCACTGCGTTAACAAAACATGTGACTGGCATCACTGAGAAACACATGTTTACCATGACATTTAATTTGTCCTTTAGCTACTACAGGGATGTTAACATGACTTGGTGTTTTGTGTTTTTCAACAAACATTTTTACCACATGTATAGTTCACACTTACATTTTGCGTTGACCACGACAAATTATTCACATATAAACATGACAATTTAAGGTATCACATGCATACCTTTCTGCCTGTGGAATGTGATAAGCTGATTGATTCACCCGTCACCAACGTCGTCAGTTTCTCTTTTTATACCATAATTTTAATCTTCATCCAAGTGAGGCTGCAAATCATGAGCGTCAAAGTGGAGTTGCAGGTCATCAGATTCATGGCTCCACAGCACTTAAACTTACAGCTGATTGTTGTTTAAATTTGACATTGTGATAAAAAAAAATTGCAAATTCTGCATGAAAGCAAGAACACACTTGTACCAAACAGAACAAGTTCAGCTTAACATTTGGGAGCAATAACAGACGCTCTATAGGGGAAAGCACTCATTTGTGGTGAAGGTGGAAGCAGCAGCATTTTACAATAAAGTTCAATTCATTAAACTTTTTCTGTTACATCCTGGCTATCCATCATTCTGTAATTTGCACTCATATTTTAGCAAAAAGGTATATCGCCACAGTCCTATTTTTAGTATCCCTGTATAGCCTGCTGCACAGTCCTGCAGCCGCTCTTTGTACATTGGTGAGTAAGCCTGCATTAAGCCACTTCAGCCGCACTGAATCCACTTACAGCTAAAAGCAGGTGGGCTTCCATCCATCCCACCAGTATATGTACGGATATACCTTTGGAGTGGAGTCCCCTGTGTCCCCCTCGCAGCCTAACCTCCGCAATAAAACCCCCTGTCCTCCTCTCCAGTTCCCCCCTCAAAGGTTGCAGGTAAATGGGGTAATCTCCTGGCCCATCGCCCCCTCTCTCTGGATGGATGAAACTCAAGCCCCCCCATCGCAGCATTTAGCCCCCCATCCTACCCACTCCCAACAAGGCCCACCTATTTCTCTCCCTCTCTTTCTCTCTCCTTCTCTCTCTCTCTCCCTCTCCTCCTATCTAATCACAGTCCATTAGCCGCCCCATTAAAATTCTTTTGTCCAATTTGGGAGGAATGCTACCCTCGTGGAAAAACAGAATGAAGCCACAATAGGGCCTTTTCAAAACGCGCTCGACTTTTATTACTGAGAGTCGCTGAGGAGTGCCACCCACCTCCAAGCACCACTATGTCTTCCAGTCCCCTCCTGTTTGCTCAAGATTTGTGTGTGTGTGTGTGTGTGTATACATATCTTTTGAAAACAGAGCCTGTGCTGTGTATTCTATTCATGACACAGGGAATTCGATGCAGAGGACAATATGATATGTTCAAGAAAAACAATATAGGAGAGTAGTCCATGTCTGATGTATACTGGTAGATGGCGCTTGATTAGTGACCTTTGCTTTTTGACTACTTTTTATTTGATACAAAGTCACACACTAATATACAATTGTCCCTCTTTGGCCAAATAGTTGCAGGTACAAGGGAGCAGCAGGAATTCAGCGGCAAAATCCCTTCTGCGTGCATCTCAACACATCCCAGGAACCGTGGCAAGTAGGCAAACTGATTATGAATTTAAAAAGGACCATGTTGTTTTCACACATGAACAACACACTCATCATGTTGTAATTGTATGCACTGTTAGGGGACACCGTTTGAATAAATGAGATGAATGAATGCTAGGAAGACATGCAGAGGTGAAAAAAATATGAACTCCACACAGTCTGTCTCCAAAGAAGCAAAGTTCTCCAAAATGTTTGATGGTTATTTATTTGTGCTTTTGTACCCAATCATAATGAAGCAAAGAGGATATCATTTTTGGTTGATGTTGTTCACTTATTTGCTCTCTTGATCACCACTCCCTCTCTCTTCTTTGTTAATGCTTGCTGTCGTTCAAACACTTGTATTCCTTGTCTCGCTTTTTTGACTAACGGAATGAATTTGTTTTTAGCACCATGCATTACGTGATATGTCCACTGCTCATGTGCTTGTTTACTGTGTGAGCTGCATAGACGTTGTAGCAGCAACATCTGTGTTTCACCAGTGAGTACTGGTTATTCGGAACTGGTTCGCATGACGTGTTGTCCAACCACACTTGAAATCAAAACTGTTCGTAGTTGTTCCAAACTCAAACCAAGCCACCCTCAAACATAGAGTGAAAAGCCAGCTGTCATAGAGAGGAGACACAATATCGTTTAAATATGGGATGGCGGTGCACATTTTCCAACAGTCTCTCCTGGAAGATATTCAAAGTGTTGCGTTCAGTTCTTCACATGAAAAGTGACAGAGATTGTTGTGTCAAGAATGCAAAATGAGAGTGGAGAGTTCAAACCCTGCTTCCTTTCTCACCTGTGCACAGCTGGCCAATCACAATGAGAAGTGTGTGTTGATATTAGATTTTTGGTTTCATAAGTGGTTGGACACAGATGTTGGAATGGTGAGGGAGGGGCCATCTGAAGCCACTGGACCAGCTGACAGGCACTTCTGACAGAATATACTGGCCCCTTCAATTCCACAGCAATAGCTCTCTCTGCATCTCATACAAAGCTATAGCTCTTTAACCCTTTACTAGTCCAATTTGCCTGAACTTCAGATACTGAAACAAGAACATGTAAGCAACTTTTAAAGTTTCTGATATTGTTTGAACTGAGTTCCCGGCACTGTTGGGTCAGTACATTGTTGTACCAGTCTATAATTGTGTCACCTTACATGCTGCCTCCTTGTTTAAAACTGACTCCTCGTCGCGTTTCAGTAAAATTGACATCAAAAGCCACGCTGCAACAAATCAGTCTGCATCGTGCCCTATCACAAGTAGCTGTTTGAATTGTCAGGCCTTATTTCATGCTCAGTTATGCCATCAAACACTGCACTGAATCAATGTCATGGTTTAGTGAGCATCTTGTCTCACTGCTACAACTATTTCCACAGTGTGACTTCTTATAGTGCGTCTTTGTGCTTGTATTTAGAGGCATGCGGTCATGTTCGCGTCTATACTACAGTGATATGGACGTCTGTGTTGGATGTGTTGGAGCCTATCACAGACTTCATTAGTGAGACTTTGTCCACTCATTTTTGTTCATGATTGAGCGCGATTGTCTCATCTAATAACTGACCAGTTGGTTGAATTACAACTTGTGGGACCGAGATTAACCCAGCAGAACGTGGGAACTCCTTAAAACTGGATGAGTGTGAGATCCAAAAAGTACACGCTGATGCTTGACTGGCACACAGACACACTCGGGCTTATCTGTCAGCATTCTGGGACACAGGCTGCAGACGACAGGCAGGTATGACAGGCCAAGACATGCTGATAACAGATAGGACTGGCCATTCGGCAGATGGCATGTACGTGTGTGTGTGTGTGTGTATGTGACAGACGGAGTGGCTCGAGAAAGAATTTTACCAATCCACACTGTGCATGTAAGAGTGAAAATGAACAGTGGGAAACGCAGAAAGTGCTTGAATGTGACTATGAAGGTTTGAACGTGTGTGTGTAAGGCCCTACAATTAAAATGCACCTTGGGTGATCTGATCACAAGTGGACAGCTCTAAGTACAGGCGTGAATGCACCC
This sequence comes from Holacanthus passer, assembly GCA_025331565.1. Taxonomy (NCBI): domain Eukaryota; kingdom Metazoa; phylum Chordata; class Actinopteri; family Pomacanthidae; genus Holacanthus; species Holacanthus passer. The sequence goes on from JAFREQ010000038.1 coordinate 1,909,411, forward strand.
AAGATGCAACAATAGATTTGGTCTTTGCAAACAGAAATGATGTAGCTATTTATTTGCATATAGAGTGGGGAAGTGTGTCATTCAAGACACGTGTGGAGATGCATTCTAATGCCAGGCATGAACTGACGTACTGACGAACTGGTTTTATACTTGTCATAGGATCACCACGACGCATCTTAATGCCAGGTGTGAAGTGTGTGTGCATGCATGTCACTGTGTGTTGCTCGAGGAGGTAGGCTTCCATTACACCTTCCACACAGTAATTACTAAAATGAGGCCAGCACTCATAGGAGGGAGCTTTCCATTACCAGTTCCCTAATATGTAATAACAAAATGGTGCATGTGATGTGTGTGTGTGTGTGTGGGTGTGTGAAGGCATATTATAGCTGTTTTAAAAGCTGTGTTTTTTATCAGCGCTTTAGGTGCTTTACTGTTTGTCCATTAACATAACACTTAAAGCAGATTATAACAAGTACACATTAAGTACGATAGGAAATAGCTTGGGTGTCAATGTGTGTGTTTGTGAGCATGAGTAGGTGCAACACAGCAGTTTGAATAACCCTGATGTGAATGCGAGTGGGTGGGAAAGGTGCAAGAAGGGGGTGAAATGGGGGGTTGGGGGAACATTGAGTGAGAGTCTCAGCATTTATGTATGTGTATGGGTGTGTAAGTGTGTGTGTGTTTTATATAATGTAAGCCTAGATGTAATCCAGAGCAGGAAGCAGGGCAGGGCGTTACAGTAGGTGTTAAAGCTCCACTGCTTCCCTGAAACACTGCTGTTGACTGTTTCACTCAGTGCCAGCTAATATGGAGCCCCTATTGGGTTTCAGCGCCACGGCCCACAGAGCGCCTCCGACCGTCATCACCGGGGCAGGAACCAGCCAGCCGTGCACTCAAGGTCGCTCTGCGCCGAGACACGGCAAATAAACGAGTCAGTTCGTTGTTTTCTTTTTTTTTTTTAAATGTGAGATTGTGTGCAGCGGTGCAGAAATAGCTAAATGATAAAGCAATGTCTCTCCAAAGTGGCGGCCCTGTTGAGGAAATAATACCATTAAAAGTATGTTAAGACACAGGCACTTGAGGTTTTAGCACATGTACTAATTCTACTTGTCTCCTCATTGACTTGAATTATTACAACATAAAAGGTTTCGCAGCAGCTGTTTCGAGCTTGCATCAGAGATGAGAGTTTGAGCTCCATATGGTTATGTTTTCCTATGACATTCATCCCAGTTTTGTCCACTTTCGACAATCAGGAAATTGCATGTCATGTTATTTCCTTGCTCTGAGAGCTGTACTGCTGAATCGTTTGAAAAGATGACAAATACATCACAACATGTAAAGAACTTCCTGTAACGCCACTGTGCCATCGTAGGATCATTTACTTCCTACGCCAACGATCACGACACGGGAACCGGGCTGTCTCTTCAAAGAACAAGACACGTCAACACCAGTTCTCTGGCAGGCCTGTCGGACACAGTCTGGCCCATCGGGCAACTACCTGTCAACAAGATCTCAGCGCTTTATCACCCTCTCCTCCCTTTCCCAGACCTCCCATCCCCTCTTCATTCGCTGATAATGACAGCAGTGCAGTGTGTTCGTATGGGGGTGTGTAGGTGAGAGTGAGCCTGTTGGTTTGCTCTGCCACTCTTCACTCTCTTTGATGGCCCTTCTTGTTTTAGACAGGCAGTGTTAGCAGTTTCTTTGTCTTCCTGTGCTACACATGGGCCCTAGTTTGCATGTCCCAGGGTTACGATCCAAACAACCACACTTGACTAACCAGGGGAAGTTTATTGAGTGAAATGAGGCTATGAAGATATCAGAGATATCTGAGATATCAGCAAGGATGGAATATGACACTTACTGGAGTATGTTCACATTATTCTAATTTATACGACATTTAAGAAGGAAATATTGTACATTTTAGGCATTTATCTGACAGCTATAGTGACCAGTTACTTTACAGATTAAAGCTACATCAAAACCATTTGATAAGCTTATAAAGTACAATACACTGTTAAAGATAAAACTACTTGTGACTCAAAAATAAATCAATGTCTAGTTGAGGCTCCTTGTCATATTTCAGATGTCTATAAGTTGTTAGCAGTTTCGCTAAAGACTCATTTGACCTCTTAGCTTCTCAGATGATTTCATGAAAAATGGGTTGAGGCCCAAATAGCTAAAATGCTCCATTATTTTACCAAAAAAGCAAAGAAAGAAGGGGGGAAATGAATGAATACATATTTGTGTATCAGACTTTTTTTCTTCTTTTGTCCCCCACTGATTGTCTCAAGACCCAGAGGAACCCAAGGTCGTATGTATATCTCTTTTAGTACATTTTGGTGGGAATGCATCTGTACATTTAACTAAGATTTGAATGAATTTGTAATGAAGTATTTTGTTACATTTTGTACTTGTACTAAATGAAAGGATATGAATAATTCTTCCACCACTTTTTATCAGTTTGCCTTGGCTATGATAGAAGACGGCCAGAACTGACCTCCACCAGTTACCTAACGAATGACATCACATGGTCATATTAAAATGTGTTGAAGCTGTGACTTTGAAAAAAACAGACAGACAGAACTAAAAGCGAAGCTGACCTGATCCTGGGTCAGACTTCCTCTTGCTGTCAGCGGAGTGTTTATTGGAGGGTGGATGGTGGCGGTAGGAAGCTCTTGTAGATCAGTGAGGACTAACGGCTTGATAACGAGTCAAGCGTTGGAGATGGTGCGAGAGCAGAGGCGGGGGGCGTCGAATCACTGGGGACCCAGCTGAGGTGAGACTGTTTCTGGGGTAAAGTTGGCCTATTGTGAGCCTGGTGTCATAAAAGTCAACACTCCTGTTATAATAATATAAAATACAACATTACAATAACTACTCTATTTAGAAGTTCACTAAAGTAGTGTGTATTCTACCAAAGTAGGGACAATGGAAGTATGTATTAGTTCTTCCCCTAGACAGTAGGACCTTCCCTTTGTTGCTGCACTGACCCACTTTCCCCAGAGGGGTCATTAAAGTTTTATCTCATCTTAACTGTTGGAAAAGTTGCTTTGAAAGCATAATATATAGCTCATTAATTTTAAAAGAAAATACAGGAGATTACACTATCTTTTATGTGGTGAATAGTGTATGAAATCAGCTTTTCCTCTGAGTTATGTACAGCCAAGCGACTGTTACACAAGAGGTATGTCGGCCATTTATATTTCTATTTCCACTATGAAAATATTAAGCAGCATGACATCATAGCCATTTGTCTTTTCTTTGGAATGAGTAAGGGCATATGCAGAAACACATGAATCAGATAAACTGCATTAGGACTCCAGTAAAAAACATGATTCCATGTAAACTGTAAGTCCCACAATAGCTTTTATTTCACAGTTTGTTGAATTTGTTGTGTTTCCTCTCTCCACCATTGCACTTCCTTCTCTTATTGTCTGTCTATTTGTTCATGTATTTATCAGGTGAGAGCCGATCATTGAAGACAGTGTCCTCACTTTGGTGTCAGCACACATATGCAGCCTGGGTTAAAGATGGCAGGATGGGGGTGGAAAACACACACACACACACACACACACACACACACACACACACACACACACACACACACTTGCTCCTGTTTCTATCGCTTCAGGGGGAACTACATTAACATACATTCATTTTCTGGAGACTTACCCTAACCTAACCCTGAACTTCACCCAAATCCTCATCCTAGAATTTAATGATTTATAATATGAGAACTTTTATTTTGTCCCCAAAAGGAAGGTGAGTCTTCACAATGTGACTATATACCAGTAATAAAAATACACACACACACACACACACATGCATGTCGTTTCACATAAATCTTACTATCACCATTTGACTATGTGACCTCAGTCAACAGCACATGCAAATGTCGAAGATATGGCTGAAACATGATTTCCCTTTGTTTGGTGTGTGTGGCACACTACTTTAAATATGCAGAAATGCTTTCCACTCACAAACTGACAAAAGAAGAGAAAGCTAGATATTTAATACAGATTGTAAATGCCTTCAATATTTTTTTTTAAGATTATTTTTTTTAGCATTCTTACCTTTATTAGTTCATAGAAAACAGGTGGACAAGAAACAAGGTGAGAGTATATGATATGCAAATGTCCCCAGCTGGAATCAAATAAGGGACATCAGGTCATTTGGTGCTGTGACCATTCGGCAACCAGCGCGCCCCATGGTTTGACATTTTGGGAAATACACCTAATGGCTTTCTTGTCAATACTTAAACAGAAAATAGACATCTCTTGTGTCCGTGAGGTAAAAATAGCTTCCCTCAGACTAGACACTACACCAAGAGCTCACTTACAAACATGTTATATCTGATTTGTTCAATTCGTACAAAAAACAAAAGTATAAAGATGACAATGAACCATTTTAGGTGGAGAGGATCATGTGCTGGACTATTTCTTGACCGGGACCAGTTGCCAGGCAACAAGTGGAAACTCAAGGAAGTGTCTAGTCCCGCCAAGAAATTGTCAGAATACCCTTTTTAAAACTATAAAAATGGCTTCCTGGATTTCTTGAGTTTATGTTCATAGATTTATATACAAGTGACCTCTTCCACACTTTTCCCTGCAGCTTTTTACATCAATTTAGGTTTGATTGCTTTTTCTCCACCGTGTTTCCTTCACAGCTGCACTGAGAAACAAAAAATAATTCTGAGCACCAGAAAATAGTTCTTTACAACTGTATTTGAATACTCCTGCTATAAAAATGCTATTTAAAACTTAACCGTGCAGTTAACAAAACAAACTCTCCTCAAGGCCCATTTAAATGCCGTTCTGGAACTTTCAATCATATTAGATGTTCTTCATCAGCAGGTAGTCTTTTACACTACACGAACAAGAAGCTTCGGGCAAGAAGTTGGAACTGAACTAAATGGACCATGAGGTGAGATTGTTTTGTCGACATTAAATAAATAAGCCCCAAAAGGAGCTGGAACATTTTTTTTTCTCAAGTTCAATTCCCCAACATTTATCATTAATGTGTTGAAGTTTTCAGCCAAGCACTGGAAGCATGAACAAGGTTGAGGGCTCTTGCACATTGAGCCACATATGAAGCGTGAACCGGGGCCTTAGGCAGCGGATTTTCAAATCAGGCTTTGTTATTGCAGGAGGCTGGGAAGGAGAGCAGATGCTTCGCTCATTCAATCATGCATGTCACGCCCCGGACTGCTCTCTGGCTGCTGAGCTCGACTTCACTGCCGCCGTCCTTCTTTCTGTAGCGTGCACTCTCTCTCCGGCTGCCTGTGTCGGCCTTTACTTGGTGTGTGTGTGTGCTGCAGAAAAGTTACATCTGGCATGGGGTGCTAATCCAAGCCAGGTGGTGGAAGACCCCATCACGATTGTCACAAATGTGACAACAAACTGCCAGGCACCTCACACCCGACACTGACCCCACATGTGAGGAGGAAATGTGTGTGCTGATCCCTTCTTGTGTGTGTGTGTGTGTGTGTGTGTGTGTGTGTGTGTGTGTGTGTGTGTGAAAGAAACAGAAATTAAAGTTGTAATAGAAAGAAAGTTATTAAAGCTGCTTTTCTCTTTGTTTGTGTGTGTGTATCCTTGATCTTCTTATCCACAGTAGCCCACCCGTAACTTGGCACATTGAGGCGATCAGGGTCCTGGTGGAGTGTCAGCCGGTGACAGAGGGCTGTTTACCTACCATGACGGATGGGAGTGGGGTCAGCACAGAGGCAAGCATTTCATCTAACGCCACCTCTGACACACACACACACACACACACACACACACACACACACACACACACAGAGTCTCCATCCCTGCACTGTCTCTTGGTGTTTAGGTTTTAAGCCAATCCAATTCATTTATCATCTCTCCTTTCTCCAGGCTTCACCACCATTTGTTTACTGGGCTAAATAACATTACAGTGAACTTTTTGGTTAATATATAAAGAATGTGTTAGCAAACAGCTGCCTATTTACACATCTATTTGATATAAAGCTGCATTATCATTCTTTTGGGGTCATATTTCCATCTGATGAATGTAAATTCTTTTAGTTTTGGTCTCCATCAACTCTTGTGAAAAATGTCTGACTCTTTAGCTACTAAACGCTCCACTACATTCACTAGTTAGTAGCTAATTTGCCTTCTGTTTTGTGTTGGACAGGTAGTGGACAGTTGGCTTTTAGAGCAGCCCCCTACTACTGAAAACAACACTGATAAGAAAAGAGAGTAAAGCAAAACATTAAAGTAGCCCACCAGGAAACCAAAACAATAAGCTAAAAGACATTATGAAGGTGATCATTCCTAACTGATAACTCCTTTCACATCATCAGTCATATGGTCCATTGCTGATATAAAAACATTGCTTGGGTCTATGTACATTCTCCATCATTTTTTTTTTTGCAGTGAGTAATATGTTATAGGAAGCAGAAGGAGATTTTTCTTTAGCAATTTTTTTTAACAACATTATATTTTGTGGTTATTGCTGAGACAGGGGAAGGATCTGCAAAGATAATAAAAAAAATAATTAAGAACAAAAAAGAAAAAAATACTAAAAGGGAGAATGATGGAGGTCAAAATCATGAGTCAGCCTCGGTCGGTCATTAGACAGATGGAGAGATTTGCGGGATTTGAAAGGATTCAAAACAGATCCTGAATTGGCAAAAAAAAAACAATCCTGAATTCTTTCACTCACTTCCAAACCAAATGCATGCGCTACCAGATTAAGACCTTCATGACGAGAGGCGGTGGAAACACTGCCGCTCTCGTCCACAGCGGCTGCCAAAACCAACACAAAATGAAAGTCCCTTGTAGTTGCTTTAAGTTAAATATAATGAAAACAAAAATAGAAGTCTCCAGATTTTAAAACTGCGTCATGTTCGCTACATGGAAAAAGTAATAATACTGTGTTAATGAGCCACATATCAACATGTGACATAGTGGTAAAGTGTGTTAGTATAACCTTCAGTGGGGGGTTTAACTTTAAGGAAATTGTGTGATACTCAAGTTGTGTTTCCCTCTCTGAAACATCCTGTCCTTTAACAACAATACTTTCCAGCTTAGTTGTATGGCAAGCAATGGTATGTGTTATGAGTTAGTGTTGGAGCCGGTATATGCATCAGTGACACTAGAGACTTGACTATAGGCAGCGCCCACTGAAAAAGAAGGTACACTGCCTCTGCTCTGCACTATATGTACTGTATACTGTGTGAGAAAGTTTCTGACAGTGTGAAAAGATGGAAAGCACTCTTGTTTTGTTTTGCTCCCCACTACATCCCCAATCACCGTGCTGAAGGCTAACATACATGCAGGCACACTAATTTAGTGCAGCGCTCTCCCGTTCACCGTCCCAGCTGGGTTCAGCAGAGGTAATGCTGAGAGGTGAAAGGCTCTCTGGGCATCTGGCCTGTGAGACAATAGAGTAATTACAGAGGATCTCAAAAGAGGTAAGACCCTAAACCCTGTCAGCTGCAGACACACACACACACACACACACACACACACACACACATACACACGTTTGCAAACCACAACAGTCACCTACCACAGAACCAGAACTGGTTTTAGTGGCTGGTAAGTTTGTACATACGAGGAATGTAACTGGGCCACATTAAACACACAAAAAAGATACAGCTGTTCAATTCAAAAGACAACCCTTCTCTTTGAACACGCTGCAATGTAAAAACATACAGTAAAGTTTGGCAGAAATGTAGGAAATATATTTTTAGACAGAGCAAGTCGTAGAGAGAAGGGGAGAGAGAGAGAGAGCTTTCACATATAACCTCAGGCTCAGAGCCATTAAAGGAACATTTTGTAGCTAATTATGTACGTAAATGTCTCCACTGGTAGTCTATATAATACATTCAATATATAACCACTTCAGTGACGGGTTAAGGACTGAAAGAGAAGTTTCAGTATTTGGACTCTTTGAATAGAAACCGATGAAAATAAACACAAGCAAAATTAAAAAGCCTTCTATTAAATTCTTATTATGTGTGTATATATACAGTAAATATAGGCTTCAGTTCAGATATGGTTCTCCTACTGTATGATATTATATTTATCATTATATTTGAATTTTATTTGACGACATTACAACAGGGGCGACACAAAAGGACAACAACTCCTACCTTTCCGCTCATGACAATTTGTCAAGTGCTTATCATTTAGGAACTAGTGAGTGAACAAGAGAGGGATTTCAGACACAGTAACAGCGTTAGGTTACATAAGTCAGCTGCCCTCTTCCTGTTGGCGGAGCCTGTTTCTTTATCTTTGAAAAAATGTTGCTTCAAGTCCTGCGCAGCAGAAGTTCCTCTGCACTGGCGTCAGCAGCGGCATCCAACAAAAACTAACAGCTCACGATGAAACTCCCTACAGCACAGTGACTCAGTTTTGGTTGGCATGGTGGGCAGTGAAAGCACAAATACTCCAGGCTCCCCGTCTGCAACATCCTGACTAGCGGGGCTGCTGCTGTGGTGGCTGCTGGCCAGGCAGCAGCACAAAGAGCCTCTACCTCTGTCTGCCGCATTAACTCAGTGCTGCTTTGACTTTGATAACATAAAATGTGAACCGATCTCTCCTGTTAACTGTGCATGTTTATTGGCAAGTTGATCAGAAATGCATTTCACAGCTGTGATAGCTGGGTTGTAGTGACGCCTTCAGGCTGAGAGATGGAAATAAAACCAAAACTAAGCCAACATCAGAAGACGCCAGTGGACACAGAAGAAAATCTGACCCTTATTTAAAAGCACCAGTGAAGCAAAAAGTCTGCTCCCACAGCATCAACATCCTGAAAGAACAGCTAATTGCAAAGGCTTGGTTATGTGGTAAAGAGAGTGGTCCAGGTTCACTCCAGGTCTGACACAGAGGACACTAATTCAATTCAATTCAATTCACACTAGTCTGGCAAAACCCCAAAACCAGTAGTCTGTGTTTGCATTTTCTGTTGGCCTTTTTTTCTAGACAGTCTGCTTGATTTTCCTCTCATCACTTAGGTGTTGGTATTGATTAAACCTCTAAAACCTCAACTCTGTTCATCAAAATTACATATTTTTTATTCATTGCCTTAAAATGGCTTGGATGTAATTCTACTCCTTGCCCTTCATGTGGTATCTACGGATCACTGACTATGCAAATAGTCCCCGTCTGTCTCCACTATTTCTCAACCATGGTTTACCATTTCTCCTTTTATTTTTAACTAAAATCAGAAAATGTTTCTGTCATCATTTTGAAAACAGTGAAACTTTGCTTGCAGAAAATACCAATACATAGCTGCACCTGACTTCTCCTCTGATATCGGTTTGTTTCACCGCCCTGCAAGTTTACAGGATTGGCTCTTCATGTGTGTTGCATATGAAACCCTGGCTGTCTGAATCCATGTTTCTGAGACTGTCATTGGTTCACTGCAGTTCAAAAGTGGAAATGCTCATCCATGGTGCTGACTGCTTATATTGCTCATGATATGTCTTTCAGCATAAAAACGTTAAAAGTTAAAAACTGGATTTTCATTGCAGGTGGTCTTTATATCCAAACCACTTGCAGTGCATATCAAGAAATCTAAATACACCTTCATATACATACAAGTAATGTCTACTATACCCATTTTTGGTTTAAAAGCTGTAAATAACCATTTTAGCAGATAAAATAATGAACGAAAGAAAGAAACAAACAAAGATTATGAACTAATCTTTTACAATTGTCTAATGTGTTCATTGTGAAGAAATCATCACTTCATTTGCAGCTAGACTGTCAAATCTCTCATCTGCTAATAAGAGCCTTGGAGCTGATGGCCAAACAGAGATGACAGCTCTTTGTGTCTCCAAACTGCCTCCCAAACAAATCCGACCGACTCTCCATGAAATCCATTCACGGAGCCATTAACGTAATTGTGTCGTATGACATGTATAAAATCAACAACAATGCCGCGCTGCCTTGGCCTATTTAGTAAGTGATGGACTGACAAACTGATTTGGAGAGGGGACAGAGAGACGGGAATGGGAGGAAGGGAAGACGGCATTAATGACAGAGGTTTCTGTAAAATGAAGACAGGTGGGTTATACAAAGATAAAGGAAGGTTCTGCCGTGCTTCTTTGACGATGATGACAGGTGCTCTGTGACAATTTAATGGCAGAAAGAAATGATCATTTCATCAAGTCCAAGAGTCTACAACAATACTAGTGGCATGCATGCAAGCATACTCATATGCTGATGCTGACATGTTCACTATCTTAATTCAACATTTTAATATGGCTAATTAACAAATGTTATATAAACTAAAGCACAGCTGAGGCTTGTGGAAATCAAAACCTGATGGTGGAGCTTGATGAAAAGTGAAGAGGATCATCAAATATTTTGGCAATAGTTGTTGAGATTGTTCATTTATAATTAGGGATCATTTTAGGGATTAGTTAGGGATCAATCCTCAGGGAACCACCGGGGAACTTGAATGGAAAATTTCATGGCGATCCAACCAATATTTATTGAGATTGGAGATATCCTGATCCTAATCAGTATTGGTGCTTTAGTGTCCACCTCAGCCTGCCTGTGCTGCAGTGATGCTCTGTTTCACAACAACTGGGCTCATTTCAGCGGGGCAGCATTACATTATATACAGGTGAAACGTGAATGTGAAACCTGACTGAGTTCTAACATTGAGGTTGGCAAAAAACACAGATTCACTAAAGTCTGATGCTGTATCTGTTGTTTCTGCTCCCTCAGTCTTATTAGCAAAAAACAGTCTTCAAAACATTCAAGTGGTAGCTTTTTGTTTGTAGCTGGCACTGACTATCACTTTAACAGGTTTAAATGACAAACCACCAGTGGCAGGTGACAAGTGATTAAATAAAAACAGGCCAGCATTACCCTCTCTCTAGCAGATGGCCTATAAATGATTTAAGATGGTCAGCTCAACAGTTTTGAATCAGGACCTTCAGGATCTGAATGAAGACGCTTCTGATAAATAAGGTAGTAGTCTGCAGTTATTTTTAATGTGTCACATACATATTTAATCATTGAGGTGAACATAAGTCAGATTCAGTATTGTACTGTAGGATCAAATCAGAGTCAAAGGCCACAAACACTTGATCAGGACGTCCATAATTGTGATTTTTCAGTATGAAAAAGTGGTCCAACGTTGCATTCAAGCCATGCCACTATGTGGGCTTAAAAGGTCTGAGAAACAGACTAAATGTGTTTTGTAGAATATTCTCTGAGTGTGGATTAGGGAATAATGATGGGACTTCGCAGGATCATTTGAGCATCATTGTAAAAGGAACCATTTTCTTAAAGATTTTTGAAACAAGACTTTGGCAAACGCCTACAGAACCGATTCTCTGATATGACATGAGAACATTCTGTAAAGGATAGTTTGCTAAAAATAGGGGTGGAAGAGAAACCACAAAATAAAACTGACAAGCAGGAAATGTGTGTTTACGCGTGTGTGCCAGCATGTTTTCTTGATCTCAGAGTCATGGACATTCTGAAACTCATGGACATACAAGGTACATAAATCTAAAAAGTACAAAAATAAGAAAGCCAATCAGCCGAGCTGCCAGAGACGCAGTCCCTCGAAAATGACACAAGGTCAAAACTGTAGCGCAACATCTCATGTCCTTGTCACGTCTGTGTCACGGGTTAGAGCTCTGACAGCAGCGTTGCGCCTCTGTTAATGATAACCCAACTCTCTCCCAGGGTTAAAGTCATTTACCAGGCCTGTTCTCCCACCTCATTCCTCAGTAACAAAACACAGCCGCTATCCCTCAATGGCACATAACCCAGAGTAACAGAGACAGGTCATATTTATCACACTAAGCCAGTGGTAAATGACTCCGGCCAGAACACTCTCTCACATATACATACACACTTTTCCAGTACATGATCCGTGAACGCAGGAGGAGCACTTGGAAAATGTAAAACATGGGAAGGCTTTTTTTGCCGGAGTTTTTCCTTCAATGCTACTTTTGCGTGAATTAAGCAAAGAATTTGAGTCTGTCCTTCCTACATTGTACTTTGCATCCATCAGCAACAATTAGCCATGATGCATCTTAATGAATGACCTGTATTTGGGCAAGTTAATGCAACATTTTAAATAAGGTACTTTCAAAGGAACAAGTCTTCTTTTTGCTGTCTTACTCAAAATCAGATTAAATGAATATAATTTTGATATCAATTTAATCTCTCTGCATCCACTGTAGAGTCATTTCAGGTATGTGTTTAGTCTAGCGACGCACAAAGGCTGGAAGAGAGGGGGAAATGTTGTCCGAGCTCTGCCAACAGTAAAAATGGCTCTGTTCCAACTACGTGTAGCATTAACCCATGCCAGTCAGCCAGCATAACACTGGCTCACAGGCAATACCTTCATTGAATGCAGCCAATATTATTGTTATTTTAGCATACTCATGTCTGATGTGTCAGAAATGGACTTGCTCGCTTGCATTTTTATGCTGAACTAGGCTGAACACAAGGATGCCAATCTTCTTAAATGGCTGTCAAACTGGCAAAGTGTTTGTTTAACATACAGAAAGTTTACTTTCACTTGAGATAAAAGTTGAGTAAAATTATATTACTCCTCTAAAGAAAATTGGTTCTGGGTGAAATGGATGTAAGTACTTCTCCCTGTCAGGTGACTAACCCTATCTCCACATTAATGTAAACTGAATGAACTCATCAGTTTCACATTTCCCTAATCTATGCATATTCTTTTACTCTTTTTCTACTCGTGTACCTACATCTGTTGCAACTTTAAAAAAGGGGCAACACAATCTACTACTTGCTTGACCCCAATACAACAAAACGGACCAAGACTTGCTGAAATGTTATGTCAACTGAGCCTAGCCTTACGTTTTTAGTCATGCTAGGGATGGCAATGTTGCTCTTTCATTTGGTCCAGCTCTTTGATTTCTGATCCTCTGACATTTCATCTAGTGAGATTATCAGGTCTTTGATTTGTTTTAATTTTCTTCAAAATTTATTTTGTCCAAAACTTGCGACCAAATACCTGCAAAACTAAAATGACATTCCCATCATCCTCAGCTGTACTTCTACGCTCACATGTTTGGGGCAAAGTAGTAAATCATGGCATGTTAACACACTAAAGTCTGCATTGTCACTGTGTGCTTGTCAGCATGCTGGCATTAGCATTTAAGAGGCGAGCATGCTTAGTCCACACCGACTTGTTGGGTGGTCAATCAGATTCGGAGATCTCCTCCCCCGACGCATTTCCTACATCTGAATGGTGCTGAGGGAGGCTGACTGATAAGTAAATCTTTTTTCTGTGCTGTGTCCGACCTTTTCTGTTATTTTCAGAAACCAGCAGTCCAACGCTCACTTCACGTTGAGGTGAGACAGGAGCCAGGGTTTGAACATCCCTCTCTGGCTCTGTCTTTTTCATTCTTTGCAGAACAATTTCTGTCACAACCAAGTGCAACACTATGAATGTCTTCCAGGAAAGAGTGTCTGATGGTCCAACATTTCACTCCACCTTTGAGTGTGGCCAGCACTTTTTGATTTCCAATACCGGACAACACGTCATGAGAACTAGTTGTCATTTTTATGACTCAACCTTTTTTGGTTTTAGTTTGTGTGACTTGAACAAAAGCCTGTGCAGTGAGTAAATGTTTTTTATTTGATTTATTTGTCATGATCCATCTACAAAAACACTGATCTCAAACAAAGAGAAGAGATGCTTTTTGTCAACTTCTTCTACAGTTACTTGCCATCTGCGGATGGATGGCGTTTTTTCTGACTTCTTTCCTCTTTGTTGCACTATTGATTATTTCTTCAATAATCCTACTGGTTCATTCCTGCTGTTGTCAGAGCTTTGTCATATACAACCACACTCCACTAACACAGTCCAAATATAAGAACACTGGCTCCTTCATTCTTATTTAGCAGTGTTTCATCAACATATGAGCCACTCCCCTCATCTAGTGCAGATACTGATATCTCTAAAAGCCAATCTGTTACTGTGTGTTTGCTCTCACTCTCTTTCACACACATTACATTACTGTATCCTATCACTCTCTTCCCAGAAGGCTGCATTACAGTCCTGTATGTCAGTGTTAACTGTGGCCATATGGCACTTCTCAGAAGAGTGGCTGTGGGTGTCAGTCACACACCAGCCGTTGGGGACAGGCCCCACGGGCCACTGGGAGATGACAATTACCTGCCATTAAAACCCATTGACAGAGACAGAAAGAGAGAGACAGAAGTGGTAGCAGTATGAATCTTTAATGTTATGGGGGAAATATGGAGAAATGTGTGCATTGTGATATAGACAATGCAAGTGTGTTAAGTATGTGTGTAAAGAAAACAAGAGTTAAAATAAGAGATGAGCAATTTCTTTGGTTGAGGTGATGGGATATGCACTTTCTCAGAGTTAGACAAATTATTCTTTAGATTATTCTTCCAGCACATTAAAGGGTCATTGTAGATGTGTTAGGCCAACACAAAGGGTTGTTTTGCTCAGAGAGAGCATTCTCATTTTCTGATCAATAATGCAAATATTTGTTTCACACACTGAAATGAAAATGTGTGCGAAAAATGTGCGTGAACATGTGTCTGATCACAGCTCCCTAAGGTCCACCCTTAGGAAAACAGAGAAACAAAAGCAGCTACATCTTCTTCGTGAGAGGCCAAGCGTTCCTTATTGACATCTTCTGCCTCTTCTTCCCTAGCGTCACTCTGCATCCCCCACTGAGCTGCATCTCCCAGCCTTATTTAACATCAGAAAGGACCCAACGTCTTCAGTGCGTTACTTTAAGTCTCACGAGTCCTCCTCAGTCACTTACCAAACACTTAATCACGTTTTGGGATGTCAACCCTCTCCACCAATATTACTAATCCTCCCCAAGCCACACAGCTTTTGTCTTCTGCTAAGACCGAAGCTTAAAGAGGCTTAGAGCCTTCCTGAGAGGCAGAGGCCAGGTCTCTTGAAGTCAGACTGAGCCCCCGTGAGGAGGAAAATGTGGAGGGGATTCCCAATTATTGCAACATTATGAATTGGAGCATGGAATTTGCTTCATTTAGGAAGAAACCCAGCAGCACGTGTGTGTATGTCAGTGTGCATAGATATTCACATATCAGCACAACCCTGTAAATGCAGCGTGTGTAGCACCCAACATCATGCAGAGGGTAATCAGTCTTAATTGGTTCGGCCTGATTATTATTTATTATTATTTCCTCTAAAGCCTTTATTCAGCAAGCCTCTGGATACACACTCAGGAAACAGCTCCTAATTACTAATGGATGATGACAAAACACCAAGGTCAGTCAGGGTGTGTGTGTGGGTGTGTATGAAAGTGTGAGAGAGGGGAAAGAGAAACAAAGAAAGAGTGGGAAAAGTGTCTCTTGTCCTTTTTCTCTGCCAATTTATTCCAAATTACACCCCATGTTTCATGTTCAAATGTGATTCCTCAGCTCAACAGAAGATCAACTGTCTTCCCAAATGTCACTGAATCGCGGTCCAAAGGAGCCAAAGCTGTAAAACTAGCTGCATTCCTGAACTCACTGATCTGACCTCTTCTGACATAATGCTAATGTATGACTACATTTGCTTTTTAAAACCACAAAAAAGCGCTTACAACAATGAAATGTTTGAAATCTGGCTGAAGTCTTAGATGTTTTAGTTTCTTGAATGGTCCCCAATAGGGAAACTGGCTCGCTACAGTAAATAACAGACAACAGCATACAAAAATAATGCAGACTTTGAAACACTTTACAGTAGTTTCTAATACTGTAAATGTGTCAGTCAAAACTGAAGAATGAAGCTGTTACTTTGATTTCCTTATTGTTTTTCACCTGTATTCCCCAGCAGACTCACTATGCTCTGTGCTCTCTCACAGTGACAGGCCTTCTTGCCCAACTCCATTTGCAACTTAATTATCTGCAAATATACCTGGTAGCATATAATTTAAGGCCTTCTATCAATCATAGGGATTGACATTTTAATTTGGTACTGATGCAACATACCTCCTATTTAAAGGGAAAACTTTTTAGTGTTACTTCAGTTATTTTTTCCCTTTTTTCTCCAACAAAACAAAATATGTTCAGCAGTGAGTAATGTTAGTCTAAAAACTGGCAATGTGCAAAAGAAATGCTATTTGATGGATTCTCATGTGCAACTAGTCTTTCAAGCATCGTTACGTAAATGGGACTGCAATTTCAAATGTTGGCCTCATGTCTGAAAAAGTTTAACATTATGCAAAAAGTCACAACAAAAATGTTACTAGTTACTTATTTACATTTGTGTAACACTTGCAGTTCAGCTCAAGTCTGAATTGAATGCACCAACGTTAATGTCAAAGCTGCAGCTAACTGTATCAATTAATTGTCATGTCTTACACGCAAAGAAAATGAAATCAGATTAATAAACTATAACAACACATTGCATTATTTTTTCGTGTCAGATCAGTCCATGTGGGGCAAAAGAGGTAAGAAAGAAAAAAAAAAGAAGAAGAAAGAAATCAAAACCACAACAATAATCAGAAATGCACTCGCTCCCTACATTTCTTCTGTCTTCTAAATGCATGAAATTGTGATTATCCAGTAAAATGTTTTACATACAGCATTTGAGTAAATGGGAACTAAATGAGAGTCCCAACTTAACATCCTAGTCTTTCTGTGCTTGTGCATTGTCAGATATTTAAAAAATAGGCAGCAGAATTAGCTCACAAATAAATGCTGAAACAGATGAATTCATGACCATGGCACTCATGAGCATCATTGATCAAGTCATTGAAAGTTTTGAAATCCATCACGTGATGCACTTCATTAAAGAACACAAAACAATTCTCTTTCTTCATGTCATAACTTTCCATCTCGTTGTCATTGTTTGCTGTAACTATTTTGTCATAGGAAACAGCACATAATGCTAATTCTCCCCCACCCCCTCATCTCACCAAGCAGAAGCTGACAACAGAGCCACCACTGTTCAAGGCTCAATCAGGGGGATGGTGCTCTTTCAGGTACACCCACGGGTGGCTTAGGGACACCCTGTCGATCTGTCATTAAACATCCCCCCGACCAAACAACACATACACACACTCTTTTCACCCCACTAAAAGAGGTTCCAGGCAGTTGGGTAGACAGGCCTGCTGGGGCGCAGAGTAGTAGGAGGAAGGGGGATGTTGATTGAGGTTGTGCGTGGGTGTGTGTTCCCACCCAGGTCCCCTGCAGCTAAAAGTACATAGGCTAAATCTCTGTCAGCAGTACCCCCCCCACCACCACCACACACACGCACATTTGTGTCTTACCCTAAAGGTATCCTTATATTCCTTGGAAGATGGGTGTTAAACTCCCCATTGATTTGTTCTTGCTTCTTCCTCAGTGCACATCTTAATTTAGCTGCTCCACTTGTGTGTGTGTGTGCATTCTTTTCATTCAGAGAGATAAGAGTGGCCTGCAGACATTCTTGATGCCCCCCTGCCTTGCTCTTCTTTAACCCAACTTAAAATCCATCTATCCCTTTATTTCTGCTCCACATTCAGTCTCTTGTCGCTTCCCTTCAGCCCCCAACACATGCATGGTGACAACTGTGTTGACTTCATAGTTTTTTTCCACTCTCTTTTGTTCTCTCTCTCTCCTTGCTTCTTCATCAGTTTACACTACATTACAGTTGCCTTGATCCTTTGGCCCTGGATAAACACCATTTATCAAGGCAGGCTGATGTTTGCACCTCTAATTCAAACAGGAAAGTCAGACTCGGTTTGAAAAATGACATTCCTTATGGGTGGAAGAAGAGTGTGTGTGTGTGTGTGTGTGTGTGTGTGTGTGTGTGTGTGTAGGGGGCCATGTTGTGGTTGTTATGTCATGATCCCATCAACCTCCCAGTCTCTCCCAATCTGACCTGTGACATAAAAACACACACAAACTCACGCTCAGGAAGTCACACTTGTGCACACATTAATGAAGTCTCTGACACTTAGCTAGGTGTATGCTCACACATACACACAGTAATACACACATACTGTCTCTCATAAACACATACAGTACATGTGCAAACACACACACACACACACACACACACACACACATGCATTTATGCTTGTGCATTGATCCACTCCTACACACACACAAACATCCAGTGTCCAGGTGCAGTGTCTCCCACTGATAAAGGCCCAGCAGGTCAGAGGGGGTCCAGATAGATCTGCTGTCTCTGTCTAATGGATGTGTGTGTTAACATGGGAAGTAACACGGCTGTACATCTAAACATTTACACTTCTGACCACAGAGGAGAGATTGATCGCTGATATTCTGTCTTCGCTCTGCACTTCTTATCACAGAGAGTTAATTAGAGGTTGACATGTCAGATGATGAAGATGACATCACAGCTCAGGTTGGCATCAATCATTGAATGAAGTGCATCACATCAGCAACATTAATTACATTCCAGACAATCCACTAATATAACTGGCATACACACATACAAAATGAACATAAAATCAAAGTAAATGATGGCACCTTTTAATTAGATTGAATTAGATTAGATTAGATTAGATAGGGCTCAGCTTCATATTTCTAATTCTCATAATCCTTGTGAAGTAAAAATAGGTTATTGGAGCAGTAAATAGTGACAGGGTACAGGAAAAGAAAACATCAAAGAGTGTACAAGGGCAGTATATATGTATATGTTTAAAAATTGTTGACATTTTGCACATATATTTTTGTATTTCAAATGCTTAGTCTACTGTATATTAGTCATAACATTAGATTTAAAATTGCATCAGATGTGACAAACCCAATCCAAAAAAAATCAGTTAATTTTGCTTACAACAAAATTTAAAGGATAATTCTGGGTCTTGGGAGCTCATCAGCTGCCTTGGTGTCTTCATTATGGATCATAATTGGTAGAAATGATGGCCAAATCTACGAAGGTAAGCTGTAAAAGAAATTGAATTAACCTTTTTGGTTGAGAGGTAAGCAATGGTCAGAAAATCAATGTCACACTAAGTGCAATCTTTTTCAGAACATATAAAGGAATTAAATAAATATTTTATTGTGTACTGTATCTTATTTTAATGAGCAACAGTGGATAGATTGCAGAAGTCCTTTCCTCTAAAACAGAGCTTCCTTTTGACACTGGCATTCTCACTGGTGGTTTGGCAACAATGTCCCTTTAACATATCGCTTGGCAGGACTGAGGGATCAAGGGTCACCTGGTGAGGAAAGAGGATACCTGCAGGACTGGATTGGTGGAGGTTAGAGGTGAGAGGTGGCAGATATGGGTTTTTTGGGAGGCGGGGTTGAAGGTGGGTAGCTGTCGTTGGGTGAATTCATTTTCCCAGCTATATGAGATACATTTGTCTCAGTGTTGTGGTGTGGAAGGAGAAATGTCAGACCACCCTCTCTCACCAGACCTAATTTCCTGACTTACCACCAGGCATCGCTTACTGGCCTGGTGTGTGTGTGTGTGTGTGTGTGTGTGTGTGGGAGAGAGAAACAGAGCTGAAGATGTGTGTTTTTCCAGTTCACGTTCCGCTTGTTGTTCACAAGTGAGACAGAGAAATGTCTGGAATGCTCGCGATGAAAGACTTTTGTCAGCACACAAAATGCAAAATAATGGCAAACGTTTTCTATCCACAAGCCGCTAAGCCACTTTAACAAGGGTTCACACACACTCATATTCATACACAAGCCTCAGGCACAGGCTGAAAAAAGAGAATATATAAGCGCAGGAGAGTGGAACCTTCCCTTGAGTTGCTGTTGATTTTATGAGTTTGCTCTGAGCCAAGCTGCACCTGTGATTCTGCGGCTGTTCGCTGATGAGCTGACTGATAAGTAAATCTTTTCTGCATCTTATCCTCCCTTGGCTTGAAAGACCAACTGTGTATCGCTGTGCCTTTAGGCCTCTAAATCCCAAACTCTGTCACCCTTTCACCTCTGTCTCCCCTGAGACTCCAGCCTGCTCTAACCAACTGGACAGCGGAGTCTGAGGCTAAGACGGCTATTTAATTGACCCATCTGTGAATGAATGGGGAAACAGAGGGGAGCATTGCTCTGTTCGTCAATAATTAGGGCAGTCTCTGTATTATCAGGCATTGATTATGTGCAAGTCATCATCCGAGGCCGGAGCCAACTCTTGTTCCGCTTGCGTTAGCCCATTGCCCGGGATTGAATGATGAATTGCCGATCGATAGAAACTGCTTGATAAATCCCCAGTCGGGATGGCACCGAAACAGGATTTTATTTCCTAATTCTCCTTGATGTAGTTGTAAATCTAACTTTTTATAGGCTCTTTTTTTTCATCCTGCAGTGTTTCACTTCATTCTTGGCAAGGCTGGGATGAACCGCTGAAAAAAGAAAAAAAAACTGTAAAACCCTGCTTAAACTGTAATGTTTATAAATAAATAATTAGCAAATCACGAGGGGGGAAAGACTGTAATATTTATGATGCTGGTAAAAATGTGTGAAATATCACCATGACGACATGTGAGCAGCCTGTTCATTTGGCTAAGTGATCAGTGAGCTGAGGATGAAATAGTGCGACAGGGGCTGGGACTCGGACCCTGCCAGAGGCCTGCGCTGCCCACTGGTTTACCCACAATTCCTGCAGTTGATTAAGGCGCCCCCATCCTCCTTCATTACATTAGCTCATGAACTATAGGGCCAATTAGAAAGATTAAAATCATAAAAGCGCCCACAGCCATCCCTCTTCTTCAGGTTTAAGCAAAATTACGTTGACCACGGGCGCAAATGTCCTCATTAAAGCATGATAACATTAAGTTCCTGGATGCCACCTCAAAACAGTTCAGGTGGCGCTACTGTTTCCTTCAAGCCCTCTCCTCCTCAAGGAGAGCCTGGCCCCGGGCATGTAAATGTAATTATCCAAATGACTGAGGTAACCTTTAACATTGGCATAATCATGTTCCGGGTGTCCCATTTGTACAATTTGTTGCTGGTAATTGCATATTTAAATTCTGCTCGCCCTTGGATACATAAAGCTGCAGATAGAGACATTTGCTGCAAGCATGTATGTGTGTATGTGTGTGTGTGTGTGTGTGTTTCAAGAGGAAACAGGAAATGGTAAGAGCTTCATCCAAAGCATCCTTCCCAGCAGGCACAAACGTAAACACATTTCAATCCTCGCTCCTACGGGTACGCTCCAAAGAGAATAATTTCAATCTTTTATTCATGCTGTTTAATGTAACCCTTTAATCTGGGTGCAAGCCCAGGGGGCCTCTAATCCAGGAGTGCCAGCCGCCTGCTGTGTGCTGTATACCGCTCTGAGTACATGAGCCCCTATTGTGGTCCTAATCAATCACACACTCATTACACCAGCACTATAAATGCCAAGGCATGCCAGCAGCCATGCCCCAGGCCCCAGTCGGCAGCTCTTCCAGATCGTGTTTCTGCCAGGCCTACCAGTGTGTGGGCATGATTACCACCTTGCCAACCTGGCTATACTGCTGTGTCAACATGTCTTTAGCGTGCCAATGCTGTATTGTTATGATGCATGGGTTCTGTCTGATGCTGCAAGGCAGTGGCACACAACAATGCTTTCAGGCTGTAAGAGCCTTCTGGTAATGCCAATGTCTGTTCCAACCACCTGTGATTATTCATTCTCATTTGCCTGCCAGCAAGCTGCTGCATGAATGGAGAAATGCACAATGGAATGATGGGGTATTGTCAGATTTGCATGATTGGCGTTTTTATTCATAAGGTTTGTTTCTGTAATTCAAACGTAAAAGCAGGTTCCAGCGCCGGGGTTCATCTACAAAGGCTGTCGTCTAAGCCGCGTGCGTTCCACAGTGGTGATTTTCAAAGAGGCATTTGCTTCACAAGCAAACTTCAAAACACTGAAGCTTCTTTTGCTGCTTCTTTCCACTCGGCTGTGGTTGTTTCAATGAGCGTTTCAAGAGAGTGCTAGGCACACATCACGCCAATTAACCTCCTCCCTCTTAGCCGATAATGACCTGCATGCTGTCCAGAGGCAGGAGGCTGACGGGCAGAGGGGAGAGCAGGAAGGAGGCGAGAGGAAGGGGAGGACAAAAGGCAGAATCCCAGAACAACTGCACCTACCTTTACCTCCCACAGCTGTCTTAAGAAAGCACACTCTGCCTGGTGATGACCTTTAACCCATCTTCCTATTGGACAACAGATATTTCTCAACATTTATGTATGATTGCAAGAAATAATCCACAGGGATTTTATGTAAATGAATATGTGTTGCCACTCTCTGTTGCTGATTCCTAGAGCCAGTTTAATTACTATTTTCCACTTGTTGAGGTGCACAGAAGTGATGTGCTTTATATTTTGCAGGCATTTTAAGCTCAAACAGACGAGTTTACAAGTCAGGTCATCATCACGAGATGCATGCACATGTAAATATCCCATGGAGGAAATCTCTTTCAGCATCTAGTGATGCTAATGGACGTTACTAACTTAATATCTAGAATAAGGGGGCTTCTGTGCTTGGAGAACTTCAGTGCTGCCTTTTATTGGTTTGGGACACACACTGGCCATTTCTCACTAACTTCAAAGGTGAACATCTGGTCTTGTAGTGTAGCCGTTATCTGCGTTTTTTTCATTGCCATTACTGTCATTAGTCTGTAAAAAAGAGTGCTGGGAATGCAGAGACGAGCATCATGTACAACCTCTAAACAGTATTTTTGTTAACAAGAGGGATTTTCTACTGTATGTTAATAAACTTTTTAAAAAATTATTAAGACTGAATATGTTCATATATAAGATACTGTGACAATAGAAAATACGTCTATAAAACATTAGTAGTGACCACCAACATGGCTTAATAGAAAAGGAAAAGAAGTGATAATGAAAAGACATCACCATTCTCGAGTGTACTTGAGTGACAGATAAAAGAGGATTCATCATGTGAATAAGACTCTTGTCTTTGTCTAGTAATGAGCAATTCGTGGCACAGATTCTATTAAAAAGGTCATTATCAGTAATGTACATGGTTCATGGAAATATTGAGACTGACTGAGATGGACATTTCATAACCTTCTAAATTTCACTGAAAGATGCAGCAGGGTTCATAGTGTCTAAAACAATAAGCCTCTTATTGAATATGTAGTCGCACTATTTCATCTGCTGAGGCATGAAATTGTATGTCTGGACTATTGAATCTGTGCACAGTTCATCTGGATGAACAACGTATACAGAAACACACTGCCTCACTTTGTTTGTGGTCAAGGTTTAAAGTGGAAAATGGAAAGTTAGAGAATGTTCTTTATACTAATGCAATTGCTCAATAGCCTTTACCTGGAATGGTTTATGACAGCAGAGTTAATGGCGTACCTCAATGACAACAATTTAAATGAAATAGGAACGAGTCCAGCAATGCATTTGGGAGTTTAAGATCAATGGGGGGAAACCGAAGAAGGCTGACAAAAACTCCCTCAAAAGCTATAACCACTGCAATCAATACATACAAACCCATTAACACAATTACTATTACTCTCATTTCCTTTTTCCCCCCAGTACTTTGTTCCTTTTTACCCTCCAACCACTGGAAATGAGGTCAAGTCTGACTCACACATTCTGCTGTTCTTTCTAAAGTTCATCTTCTTCCAGCTGTCCCAACCCAGCGGCAGCTGTCCAATTCGTCTTCATTCCCTTCTCGGCTCCCGTCACCTGTAGCTTGTCACCCCCTGGAGGCCAGTTTGGGTCACCTCACACACTGACTGGTCAATTCTAAGGAGACCTAATAAGCTTATGAGGGTTATTGCAGCTCTTACATTCAAGGTAATCACAAACCGCAGTCATTATTAATCTTAAGGCTTAATTAAAAAGTAACAACCATGCCCCAAATTGGTAAGAAATTGTGGTAAAGCATATGCAACAAGCATCCAGAACAGCTTCAGTGCTACTTGTCAAGAGTGTGGAACTCAATTCTTCTGAAAGATAATCCTTTATTTGGTGTTTTGATGATGTTGGTGGAGAATTATGTCTAACATGACGTTGCCCCAAAAACCTGGTATTGGGTTGAGTTGAGATGTGGTGACTGTTACTTATTAGTACGTATTCACTTTACACTTGACTGACTGTTTTTCTAAAGAGCGTCACAGAGCAGTAAAAACTTAAACCAAAAAATAAGCACTATAAACACAAAGCAGTGCTATCAGAAAAAAAATCTAAATAGGTCAAGGTAATAAAACAAACAAGGAAATTTAAAAAATGTAAATACTCGCATGTATAAATACACACATACTGCACTTGTTAGGACACATTGTCTCTGGTATGAGAGGTGAAACTATAGCAGTCAACTGATCAGTGCGTCAATACAGCACCTGCGACTGTCTGCAGATATCAGGCTAATGTCTTGTCAGGAAACACAGATAGCATGAGATGAATTGGTGAGCAGACTTTTCCAATTCTATCTGCGCTGAAAATGAAGTGTTCTCTGCTTAGTTGAATCTGGTGCTGACAGCCCACAGCTGAATGAGATAACCTGTATTTTTTTTTGAATGTGCATAATGAAGACAGCCCTGCAGGTGGTGCAGGCTTTTTATTATTAATGCTCAACTATCATGCACATGAAGCTCTAAATGATATTTCAATCATGTTTTAGTTGTTGAATTTTGTGGGGAAAAATAATTTGCGAATCGCAACAATTGAAAACAATAGAGATTCGATTTTTTGTTCTTATCTCCCAGCCCTACTTGGGCCTACAACATTTCAAAATATAGTGAAAAATCTAAATTGTCTCAAGTGCAAGTTGATGACATCAAATTGCTCATTTAGTCTGACCAACACTACAAATTTCAAAGATATTCTATAAATAAGATATTCTTTACTAGCATGTAAGACTACGCTTTAATTCATATCTTTCTTGAGAAATGACTCAAGGGATTAAGTAGTATTTGCAAATTATTTTTCTGCCCAAATTTAGATCTATTTACATCTTTGCATGTAATCACACTGTGCGAAAAATTCACTCGATGTTTGGTGTGAACGCACCATCATTGCAACTGGAAAGCTTTGAATGACAGTCACATGGCAAAAATTCCGTCAGAAAAGGAAAGATGATTACACAGAGCGCACAGGAGAGCTTTGCCAAGGTTATAAGAATGTATGTAGCCCGTGGCACGTGGAGCATGAGGGTTAAAAATCACTTGGAAAATGTACAGGAAACCGGTGAAATGACGGATGTGATGGAGTCTCATTACAGTGAAAGTCTAGCAAAGGACATGTGAAGCTGGTGGAGGCATTAAGTGACCTGGACTGTGGCAGGAATACAGTTGTAGTGCTCAAGCTGAGAAAAGATAAAAGCATGTATGACCTTCTCTCCATCACTGAAAAACAGGATTTTATTTTGAATATGGCTGCAGAAAAGAAGCTTGAACAGCTCTCTTCACCTGCTCTTTAAATCACTCGGTGACCTCTGGCGCCCTGTACGGAAGCATCTGCATTTGCTCTCCATTCATTTATTCTAAGCTCTCCTTTAATTTGTGTATATTACAAGTTTAACATCATTTTACTGATTAACTGAATAACCCGAAGCCTGCGATTCATGACCTTAGTGCCATGATCACCAGTTATAATGTAAACGTAACCACATTATCTGAAAAATGATATTATTGTAAAAGTTTCTTGATTAATGTAATGGGATTTTTCAGGCGCTACAGGCAGCTCTCTTTGCATTTCAACACTCCAGCCTGTTGTGTCAATGGCCAAAAATCAGAGTAGCATAAGCAGACCATTAGCCTGGCTGATAGTGGACCACTGCCACCATTGATTAGTGTATTTGTCTTGGTGGCCAGCCCGGCCCTGGCCTAAATGAACAACAACATACAGTACGGCTGCAGAGATCAGCCAAAGAGCAGGTGACTGAAATCAAATAAAATGGAAGCAGCCCTGTAAGAATAGTAACATGGTTGATAACACAGCACTAATGCAGCATGGCACAGAGGGTTAGGCCTCTGAGCCAGGCGACAACTAAACGCCTGTGTGCTCTTCCCTGGAGTGCTCGTCATATTGACCTTCCAACAGTGACACAGGTTATTAGGATAAGCGTGGCTGCCGTGCTAAAAGGAACACTGTTAAGCCATTTTGTTGCACTGTTCCTCCCAGCCTCCTGGCATAGAGGGATATTGTGGGAGAATTCATTGACATTGCTCTTTCCTTATTCCTGCCTTTAGGACCCTTCCTGATTGGCACTATTGTCTCTAAAAGTGCCTGCTGAAACTGTTTTATCATTTCAATTTAGCTGTTTCACCTCTTGCATTGTGTTTAACTGCAGCTGGGAAAGCGTCTCGGCTTTGCCAGGGGAAATCAGTTGAATTCCAATATTTCTATCATTCAGCGTGAGACCGGCAAACGGCTGAGGTATCAAGGGTACAGACAATGTCAGCAGAGTTGTATTGGCGGCATCCTGCAAGCTTGCCAAGTCTTAGCCCAGCTTTAATGGGTTTTCGCTCAATAACAATGAAGAGACAGAGAGTACCATAAAGACAGAATCAGCCAATCCTTTCGGAATCTTAATAAGGACGGATGCATTTTAATGCGACCAGTTGTGCGCATAAGCCTGCTTTCTATGACGAGTTCTCATGCACTGCCAATCAAACAAGTTGCAGTCATTTACAGTCTGGCAAGAGTTTGGGAAAATAGCCCAGAGGAGTTACAATACACGTTCACTGTACGAACGAGGGAGCAGAAAAGCTTTTCTAATTACAGTCGCTGAGGGGGGAAATATGTCCCAAACAAGTCACGGCTGTAATCTAACCTACAGCAGCCACACCCAGCTGCACCATGCATGAACAATCAAAACATTCATGTTATTTTTCATGCTTCGGACGACACATCAGGCCTCGGACAATCAATCATTCTAACATATCCGTGTAATTCAGCGTCTAAAGTGGGGAGGGTATATATACTCAAATAAAACTATTCATGCATTCTTTTTTTGTACATTCAATTATTGATGTTGCCACGGTTGTTGCACAGCCTGTGTGCAAACTCAGAGCACTCAGCAGTTATGACATGTGGCATGCGAGATACATATATATATAGTATATGAAGAGTGTACAAATATAGGCAAGCAGGTGGTGCAAGCTAAAGAGCAGATGCTGCATTGCATGGCCAAACCATGGGCTGCTGGTATGGTATAAAGTGGGTTAGTGGGTCGGAGGCTCGGGCTGATAGGAAACATAGTTTTCACACACACTAGCCACTCCTATAGATTTATTTATTATCTTAAGGCTCTAGATGCTGAGTCAACACCCAAGGGCCAGCAAGACATTCACACACAATGGTGGGAGAGAAATCGAGTCCAATTCAAGCTGGATTCAAACTCAATTGTGCAATATGAAAGTGCATAAAAAAGTGAAAACAGGCATAAATGATCACACACATACGTACTGCCCCTTGGTAAATGACTCATGTTCTTCTATCCGGGGGCCCTTGATATATAAAAAATTTGCCCTCCCCTGATGCCGTTGTGGATTTTAAGGGGAGAAGTTCTTGCTGACTCACTCACAGGTGCAAATCATTTGACAGGCACGCTGTGTTGAAGCCTCGTCAGCAAGGACATATGGCAAACTGGAACTTCCCATGCATGCTTAGGGGTGATGGGAGAAGCAGTCAGTGTGACGCTTGATTGAGGGCAGAGGAAAGTTTGCTTCTTCTCAGATCTACATAACAAGACTAAACAACACTTCTTAGACTCTTAGTGTTACGGAGATAGGGGGAACAACACATATATATGATGGTAGGGATCCTTTGAAAAAAAGAGAAAAACTGAGTATTTTGGTTCTTAATGTAAATGTTTATAGATGAGAAAACAAAAAGTTCACCAAAGGGGGAAACGAAAAGGGACTTCTTCAAAAGCAAGATAAACACAAACAGTTAAATCAGGTGACACCGACAAACAAAATAAATGCTCTCACTAGCTACCATTCACCCTGTCACTCTGCCGAGGACAGTCACACACACACACACACAGCTCCACACTGCCGACTGGCCCACTGGCACCACACCTAGAGTCGTCAGGGCTGAAATGGCCAGGCCCTGATGACTAACCACTACCACCTGTAGGCAATGGGGGGGAGGAGACACAAACGGCTGAAAGGCTGTAACACTTAGTAAATGATCAGCTTGCAATATTCAGTGCACTTTATGGTTTTATTCTTTGATGAAGAGATATACAGTACTTTTACTTCAGTTTCTGAATTCCTGGTTCCCAACACCTCCCATGCAAAGAACAACAGCTCTGTGGCTGCACTGTAATCTGATTGTTTGTTAGAAAAAGTCTGCCTTCTCCACGATGGATTATTACCCTGTGTGACTGCTGAACATCTGTGCAAACTGGTGAGTTTTGGAGGAGAAAAAAAGTCCCTGCTTTCTGATTCTTTGGGACTGGCACCATATGCTGATTGTTAATCATGTGATCGCCTGACTTTTCCTCTTGAGCCAACATGAGGTTCACATTTGTGGTTTGGAGTGAAATTTCTTGACAACTATTGGATGGATTGTCATAAAATTTGGCACCAACATTTATGCTCCCCTTAAGACTAATTGTAATAACTTTGTTGATCCCTTAACATTCCATCTAATGCCGTCATGTAGTCTGCCTAAGTTTGTCCAAAACTTTGGCTTATGACAAAACACAAAACACTCACTAGAGTTGCAAATTAATTGATCAGTCATTTGACAGAAAATCGATCAGCAACTGTTCTGATAATCAATTGATCATATTGATGCCAAACATTTGCTGCTTTCAGCTTCTTAAATGTCAGAATTTGAAGGTTTTTTTCATCATACGTACATCTATTGGTTGAATAAAAGAAGCTATCGAAATGAATCACTTTGAAATGTGGGAAATTTTAACAGGCATTTTTCACTATTTTCTGACAAAATGATTAATTGATTTATCAAGAAAATAATCACCCAATTAATTGATAATGAAAATAACATGGTAACACTCTATGCACCGCTGTGTCTGATCCAATCCAGTACATATACCCTTCAATCCTAGCACTTGTGTCAGTTCTGTTTGAACTGCTGGGCAAGAATTCACAGCATCATGGCTGACAAGGTGAATCTAGAAAGGGTGAAATAATATGTCAATCTCCAAATGACATTCAGCAGGTTATCACAGTAAACAGTACCTGGCCTTGTGAATTCGGCCATTAGACCATCTCATATACAGATAATAGCCCAAAGCTTGTTTGTGCAAAGAGCGTGAGGGAAATCAGCATGTGAGAGAATGTGATGTAAACCGCTGCTCCCTCCTCCTCTGGCGTCCACTCTTTCTGTTTTAAAATCTCCTCCAGCTTGTCCCTCTCAGTTGTACACCGAGGGCAACAAATTGCGGCGAGACCCATTTCCCCAGTGTTTGTGTTTCCACGGCGAATTGCCTCATCTGTTAAAAATGGGTAGGTGATGCATCTGGAGGGATGAAACATTTATCGGAGGACGATTTTTCATTAAGGCAAGGAGAGAGCCTCCATCAATATTTCAATGGCCCTGCCTGCCCGCAGTGTGTCAGTGTGTGCAAGCCTGTGTGTCTGTGTTCCAGCACATTTTAAAATGACCAAATGTCTTCACAAGTCTAGACAAAATCCTCCAAAGTTAAGGGCAATGTGGCAGTTCTGCCTTCATCTAGTGGCTAAGTCAGAGTCGGAGCATTGATTCAATTTTAAAATTTGAATGAAGACTTAAGATTTAAGCCAAGATTTTAAGATTGAGAGTAAGTCATGAACTGTAAAAAGAAAAGGGTTGACCTGACCTGTTTTATTACAAACTGCTATTTACAAAACATAAAAATTGAATTGTATTTTCAGAAATGTTTCATGTAGGCCTGCACTCTTATTCCCCTTCACCCAGCTCCCTCTATTCTACCATTCCCCTAATGATACAGATGTGTGTGTGTCCATACACAGCAGTTTCCAGTCTGTCGACCCTGCCATGCTTCTACACGCTCACGTGCCATCTCCTGCCTCCCTCTCCCAGACGTCTCTCAGAGTAGCAGCTCTCCCTGCGTTTTGCTTCGAGATGGCTGTTGTAAGCCGCTCTCCTCCGAGCATTTTCAGCTGTCACACTTTTTCAGAGTTCACGGCGCCGGTTTTAGTCCCTTGCATCAAATATTCATAGAGGGAGAGACAGGGGAGGCAGGTTCGCCACGTGCTCTTCTGTCCTCTACCCATCTGACTTCCATCCCTCTCTTCAGATGCCCCTTAAATCTCCCCGACTCTCTGCTTCTCTTTCTTGTCCTTCCCAGAAAGAAGCATGACTGAAATATTTCTATGATATTCCTATAGGGACTTAAAGTGCGGTTATGATGCACAGTTTTTTGTGTATTTTTATATGTACTGCTCTATTTGCATGATATGCATATACATGGGTTTATAAAATGTCTCAGAGTGGTGGAAGAGGTATCCAGATTCTTTACTGACTGAAAGCAATATTCCTGATTACTGATTTTTATTTTGGACATTTGGGTTCAGTGAGATAAGCTGTTAACACAAAATTGCCATGTTATCACTCCATAAAGATACAGAGCAACATTCGTTTGGACATTTGGAGTAGTGTTAACAAATGTAAATATCAAATATCAATATCAAATGTCAATATTGACTCTGCTTTTACCTCTGCTTTGGTCTCCACCAACAATCATAAATGTAAAATGTTGACAAATCTTAACATACAATATATGACCAGACTTTTCAAAGACCTATGAAAGTAATGGTTTGCTGTTGCAGGTTGTCCCTCTCAGGCCTCCAGCTCCCTCTGTATGAACCCAGTGATCCAACTACAGATAACACCATTACCAATATATGTTTATATGCACCACACCGTTGATCTAGTGGGCGCTAAAGGGAACACTGACAGCCACATCAAGGAGGTCTCCAAAATTGCCCCACTTTGTTCAGCAGCTGGTCAGCTGTTTGGTGCTGGCCAGGTGGTGTACAGTAGCTTTATCAGAGCTTTTGCTGATAACAGCTGCCTGCCGTGGCTGGTTGATGAAAGCGGCGAGACTGAACGCTCCGTAAAACCAAAACAATCAGCTGAAAGGCATTAAAATGCTCCACAGAGCTGACAGGAGCTGCAGAGCTTAGTGATAGTGTTTGCAGGTCATTTTATCAATTGTTAGTATAAAAATATTAGTTAGGGCAGCTTTAAATTTGTGTTTTTTTCTTATGATGTTTCTATGGGATTTATGTTCATCACACAGTGTTATATGTTATGTTTCCTTTTTCATTTCATATACCTACAATACTGGGCCCATTACTGTATTTCTGTCATGTCTTATCCTTTTATAAGAGGAGTATACCGGTGCTTGTAGGAAGACAAACAGAGGTTATGTATCCACTCAGTGTGCTTTAGTACTATTTTATTCTTTGCCGTTTTCAGCTTCACTTAAGATGCATCAGTTCTGTTCGTCATCACATGCACACATGTTGGAAAGTGTTGCACCGCTCCTTTGTTGTCTCGGTCAGGAACTTACTGAAATACACATGTGAAAATAGGCTGTGCATATCACTCCCACCTGATGTGTTAACTGCATGTGAAGTGCGACCCACACATGACACACACATCCTTACAGAGTATGTTATATGACAGAGAGATATGGGAGCTGAAGTATGGAGATGTGAAATGCGAAGGCGAGAAAGCGTGTGTGGGAGTGACAGAAGTAGGAATGACATGATGTGGGGGTTAAACACACTGGGTAATGGAGAGATGAGGAGGGAGACGATGGGAGGGCATATGAATATTTGATCTTGCGTTGAGAAGAGGTTGGCGAGGTGGGGAGGCCCGTCCCAGAAGTCCTTGTGATGAGTGGCGCTGTAAAAATATTTACCTTAAACACAGCGCTGTGGGACATGAGAGGCAGGGAGGGAGAGCGAAAGGAGGAAGAAGAGGTGGTGTCCTTCCTTCCTTCTTTCCTTCCCTCTCTCCTCTCCCTCAGGTGTTGCTTCCTGCTTCCCTGCTTCCCATCAGATAAAGTGGGTCAGCATTACACATCAGTACAACACACTGAAGGGGAGGACGGGGAGGATTTAAGCTGCGAGAGAGATGGATGGGGAAGATGGGCAGAGGTAAGACAGAGTGCAAAAAGAAGAAGGTGATGCACAGAGAGAAGGGTGAAGAGTAATGTTTACACATAGAGAATGATGGCAAGAGGTAGAGGAGGGTATTTGTAGGAGTTTGAGAAAGAGCAGGGAGAGGGGGAATACAGAGTGAAGAGGAGCACGGAGGAAGAGGCAATGATTAATTCATCTTTATGTTTCGGTGGGCCGCTAGCAGCGCGGGTCTGGCGGCTGCAGGCCCTGAGAGGCTCCGCATGATGGAGAGTCGGCCATTACCATGTTTAAAGAGTTGCCTCCCAACACTCCTCTCGTCGTCCTCCCGTCCCCTCTCACTCATTCCTCATTTAGATCCTCTGGTTCATGCAGTTTTGTTTTCAAAGTGTGGGAGACAAAGAAGCCACGAAGGACGAGAGCCAGGGGAGGAGAAGAGAGAGAGATGAAGAGATTGAGAGCAGGATTAGCTCGGCCATGTGTCAGCCTGCGCCTGTGGGTGTATTTACCCATATCCAGTATCTCTGAACACATGTTTACCCACCTCGCAGACAACCGGAGGCAAGCCTCGTCATATTTCCCTCAGACAGCTCAGCATGCCCCACAGGCCGGCGTGACATCAGAGCGGGCCAAAATAGTCACTGACTGTTTCTTATTCTGGGCAGAGCAGTCACAGATACAACACACAGGTCATAAAAAACATGGTTGTTATCCTGAAAGCTAAACCCAGTATAACTTACTTTATTCACATTTATATCAGAGGAGTAGTGGATACCATGGGAGTAGGAAAGAGGGGTGAAAGATGTTTATTGGTTTTAAAGGGTCTGTTCACCCAGAAAGGAGCTCATTCTGAATAATCCATTTCACTTTGAGCAGTTTTCAGTGGAACTACTTTCTCCGTTCTACTCTCTGTGTTCTGTGATTATCTAGAGTAACAAGAGTGGTGGCACTTTTTACACGTTTTTTTAGGAGATGTCGCTGCTGAATTTTTCAAATGTAATTTTTCACTGTGCTGAGCACCACAAAACAAATACCTCTCACCTCCATTGTGTTGGGGTTAAGGCAGAGATCTCCACCCCACACCTTTTCATTATTTCTCAGATTGTGTTTATTCAATTATATTTTCTGTCATTATTTTTTTCTTAGCATGAAGGTTTAAATTCACACCACCAGTAATAAAACAGTGGCAAATTACTGTATAAGGCCTCCATAGGGCTGGGTATATAAACCTAGTACATTCTGACTGCTTACCAAAATGTATCCTTAGCACTGAATATCAAAGGTGTTCAAGTGTGAAGACTGAAACCAATGATACCTCATAGTGAAGTGTTAGGCACCAATATTGATACTCTACCATGTTCATGTGTATTTTGCATATATGTATATTGGAATTTGGGTAAAACAACTCTCGAATGTTGTTTACAAATGTACAGAATCATAAAAACCTTCTTATAAAGCATGCTGAGATCATTCCAGGTCACAAAAATGATTTCTTATTTCCTTAAACCTCAAGACATGTTGACAAGTTACGGGATTTTGAGATGTTGGTTTTGCAAAATCGGCTGCAAACCAGTGAAAGGAGACATTTTGTACATTCAGTCTAGTTTCCCCTCCTCTCTGTTTACCACTACATCACCTCTTCCACTTTCTGCTTAAGCACCTGCCAGGACAAATACGGCACATCTAAGGCAGCTGAAACTGTGTAAACACTTGGTGAAGCACCTTTGCCTGATGCCATCCAAACCCACCTAGGTCCCCTATAAGCCTGGCAGCCTGGATGAAAACATCACGACTTTTCTTGGGCTTTGCAAAAAAAAACTACAAAGCTAAGAGGTCTTTTTAAGTCTGGCGCTGGGGCACCGTCGTGAGCTGAGCTCCTCGTCGACATCAAACGGTTGGCAGAGGGTTCGCCAACCAGCTGGTGCAGATGGCCGGACTCAAACGGGACATTCTAATGAGAAGCAGGTAGGGCATTAGTAGTCTGGGCAGGGTGGCAGCGCCCAGGAGACTGCAGCTACGCACACACACATGCAGCTCTAACCAGCAGTATGCAAAGAGGAGTGTATGCATGCTTTAAGCTGCGAGGAGGGCAGAAGGAAGCCAAAATGGACTCCTGACAACTCATTTTATCCTACAGACATCCTCACACATCCACACACACACATGCACATGTAGCTACATAATCATCTCATAGCCCAGTCAGGCAGCACACCATGTCAGAGGTAAAACAGCATAAGACAGCGTCATATCTCCGTTACAGTTCTGGGAGGTTGAGGATTCTCTCACTCTGGGGTGGAAAGCGGGGGTTAATCAGTTCATCAGCCCCAGTCAACAGCAGGCTACCACTGCCACCTGCTGGGCTTTTAGGGTAAAAACATACCCAGATATAACAGACAATGAGGACTTGTAAACAGAAGAGGGATGGACATGTTTGCTAACTCGTGCACACTGAGAGAGAAAATTTCAATTGTGCAGTTTCGTAAAGGGGGTCAAATGATGGAAATCATATGCTATGTCACACTCGCCAGATCTCAAAATCCCATAGCTATTTAACTTTTTGACCAGGACTTTACACCAACATCATCAAACCACCTTTCGGTGTATTGAAAAACAAATTCATAATTGATTTTATGTAATAAAATACTTTAAAGGGGTAGTCTACTCCGTTTTGCACATAAAGGTCAGTTTACTCATCATGACAAGTAGCCTACTACTAGTCCTTTGAACATGCCAGCTGCAACAATATGCTTCCTCTATAATCAATGAACTTTGGTTACACCAGGTGTCAGAGCAGAGTGTAGGTGTTGCGTATGAACTCTGGCTCTGCTCTACAAATTTAAAAATAGACTAACCCTGTTGTCAGGGTTATCTGAGTTTGGGACTGAGACATAAAGTTCAACAGAAACAGAATGTCTGCTGGACTGGAGACCTTTGAAATATACCATTCATAAAGGAGGGGCCTTATGAAAAACATTGAGTTGCATCATGGGAATTGTAAGATCCAGTGTTTTAGACCTATACAATGGACTAATATTCAGGGTGTCTCAGCCCCTGATGCCTCAGTTTTGACCATTCTTTATCAATCTGTCTCTGGTGAGTCCCCAACTTTATGAAAGTGCAGTAATAAATCACTGTAACACAACACCTTTAACACAGTGTGACAATCACTAAAAGAAGATACTTGAGCATGAGAAGAACTGCAACTTAGCACTTTAAAGAACTAACTTAAAGTATAAGTTTTGAATTTCACCACTGTTGCCTCATAGAGAGAATTACCAAAATTGCATTATGCTGGACAATTCAATGCAGGCTGGGGGTCTAATCTGTGTCCGGTGGGGATCTGTACCATATAACCGATACAGTGTACAGTCTATGAGCTGGATGTTGTAGTGAACTAGAATGTTGTTTACAACAAGTAGCCAGCAGAGGTCTGTGTTCAGCAGTGTATGTCTGTGAGAGGGGCAGCAGGAAACAGGCTTCTGTGGATAATGCTGCCTTCAAGGTCTCCATGTCAATTTCTATTTCCAACTTTAAAAGGGGAATATAATGTGCTCAACATGTAGGTCCTGAGGGTTTTAATGCTATGCTATTTTAGCTGCCTGTTGTCTTATTTTATATTTCAACATGCACAAAAGCAGCATGAAACTTTGGTTTAAAAAATGAACATATTACTTATTTATCAGCTAAAAGTAAAATAAATGACTGAAACCTTTATTCCTCATCAGTGAATATGTTTTGCATGATGCCCATGATACATATGTGTATGATGATCGCAGTGCAAATAAAAACAATGTGTAATAAGTAATTATCATTTGCATTATAGCATTAGCGTTATTCTAAGTTTGCACAAAAAGTAAAAAAATAAAATAAAATTGATTTTAAAAAGTTAATAAAATCTTTTTCATGGTTGTAGTTTATTTCACATTGACTGGAGGGGGAAAAAAATGAAATCTTGTAAATCATGTCAAACTACGTATTTAAAAAAGTTGACATAATGAAAAAGAAAATCTCCCACACTGAGGTGAACAACACATGGTTTCTGGGCATCACTCGTCAGACCTCAATAGCATCATAGAACATGTTCAACCTCCTGGTTGGATTGACTTTGTTGGGTTATTTACGTGCACTGAACATTAACATTATCGATTCCAACTGTGCATGAAGGCAGCACAATATGGAAATTCCTTTGGAAACCAGAGAAAAGACAAGCTGAAGAAAACTTCTACACTTGGAGGTAAATTGAATAAACCTCGGTGAGGGAATAGTTTGAATAGTTTTGTTTCTGCATGTTAAATTGAAGAAAAAAGAGTTGTTCCATTCAGCTGAAGGGAAATCACAACTGATCACAATTTCTATAATACATCTTTGTTTGGTATGTCTGGGCTGAACTTGGAATAATAACTTGTACATTTTCTTTCTATGTTATTGTTAATAATAAATCTCCCTCTCAGTGAAGCAGTGCTGTTGAAATTTGTTTGCAGATTTTAGTTTTATGTATTGTGGATATTTATGGAGGCTTCTCCATCTGAAAGGCTTCATTTTCTGTTCATGATTATCGCCCTTTGTTCTGCCTTCACAAGGGTTGGATTTATTGGGTGTATGACACCACATCAACCAAATCCTGCACAGCAATTTGATAGATGTCAATACGGCCGTATTTCAAAGCGGATTCTCTTCAGGGAGGCTCTAATTAAGCCTCAGTCACAGTGTCTGAAGCTGTGGCACACTGCTCTGGACAAGCCCAGTGATTTTTTTTTTCAGGCTCGGTCAGTGGATAAAATCATGGAAATGTTTATGAACATGATCACAAGCGGCCACAGATGTTTACGGAGAGATTATTTCTTACATACAAACTGTGGTCGGTGCAGTTTTGGGTGCTTATTTTCAGGAAAATAAAAAAGTGCAGGGAAATGTGGAATCTTAAAGACCTCCCAGAAAAAGGCTTTTACTAACACCTTTCAAATATTAACAAAACTATATGAAGTAATTCAAAATAGATATTTAGTGTACATTATTGTTAATGTTGTTTGAGCTGACTTGGGAAAGGGTCTGATTTTATTATAATAGCCATTCAAAGAATTTATCTCTTTATATATTCAAGCTATACAAGTTTTTTCAACTTTGAAAGCTTTGTGTTGATTAAAAATAAATCCATTAATCTGTAAGTAAACAACCATTACAATATGTATATTTTTCTCGAAATAGCTCAAATAACCATCACATAAAGTCCGATAATTATCTGAGTCCATAAAATGAGGCTCTTTCTCCTCGGCCCATCTCTTTTGTGGCCTGTAAACTGGGATCATATGGGTTCACTATGGGTTGAAATCAGTCACAGTCTGTCTAACTTAAGTCAAGCAGACAGGGATGATGGGCTTTAGGAAACCATTCATTGCAGCGAATATACACTTTTCAAGCCCCATTGAAACACTGACCTGCTCGGATGATCTGAGGGCAGAGGAGACCTATCTGTTACCTCACTGCTGCCTCCTTTTCTCTTTGTTGTTTCCCCCCCTTCTTTTTTTTTGGTCTCATGTGAGCCAACTCATCACTGCTCAGAAAAATTCTGATTTTTTTTTTCATTTTTTATTTTAGTTTGTCGTTTTTTACTTTTTCAAAGACGCCAAAACGTTAAAATTACTTTTGAAGTTTGAACTTACTGCAAGATGAGAACTGCTTGGAAAGTTGGATGAAACTCAGAAGTTCACCATGCTTCTGTCTTCATAACATTTTCATCTTCAAGTGCATGTCTCAGTGGAAATAACAATGACCACACTGGAAAGTCTTGAGAGT
Source organism: Holacanthus passer (assembly GCA_025331565.1). NCBI lineage: Eukaryota > Metazoa > Chordata > Actinopteri > Pomacanthidae > Holacanthus > Holacanthus passer. The sequence goes on from JAFREQ010000038.1 coordinate 1,947,176, forward strand.
TATTATGTTATCTTTTACATCGTGTTGGCTAGATGTGTGATTGAAGTCTTTATTCCCCACAATGTCAAGTAAACTAAAGTAAAACTGCTAAACTTTTGAGCACCACCTTTTCTGCACAGTGGTATGGGTATGGTCTGTGAATGTATTCATTTTCTTCTGCAAACAAAAGTATGTCCGTTTAGTCTATAGCTTTACTAAAAGTCTATGAATTGTGTAAGGTTACGTTAATAAATTTCAGAATAAAACATTCAAGAAATCACACTTTGGACCTCTACAGGAAAGAAAAAATCAAATGTAAAAGAGGAAAATAGAGGCATGACTCAACAAGTCTACTTTTTCGGTGGATATTTCTTGCTGCTCTTGATTGACAGAAGTCCTTACATGACACAGATATTCACAGATATTTGAAGACCGCTGAAGACAAATGAGACAGTCCTGAACTTGATGATCAAGTTGGCTTTCAGCTTGTTGGACTTTCTTGTGTACTTCTGTGGAAGCATGCTGAGCTAATGTGTGGTCATTCTCACCTCCATTTTTGCTTCACATACAATTGATGCAAATAAGAAGGGCTGCGACTGGCTGACAGGTGATCTGGCCCTTGGTGTGATCAGCACATGACCTGCCACTGCTGTTATATCTGATCTAGGATCTGTATAAGGGTGCTGACTGTGTAAGAATCTGGTGATTAGAAAGTACAGCACAGTATGCTCAAGCGAGTTGCCTATCTCATTGTAAGTAGCACTTATTAAAATTTTGTGAACATTTTGTGTGTGGAAAATCGAACTAAAAAGCGAGGAGTCTGTGTCTGTATGTATGTCAACCTTTGATTTTTTGATGCATATGTCTAAAACAGTGAGTCTGAATCTGCTGGGTCAAGAAATGCAAGGACTGTTCAGCTCTGCATGTCGATGATGTTGAGAAAGCTGCGAGCAGCAATACTTAAGGCCAACCAAATGTTCCTTTCTGAACAGGCACTGTACTAGTGTAGGAACAAACTATTAAATGTTGCCAAGACCAGAAAAAAGGAAAAATAGCAGTGAAATACAAATACAAGAGTAAAATAAACTTTTAAAAAAGGAAAAGCTTTGTCCTTGATCAATTGAAAAATACTGTTTCAATTTTATTGGAGGAGTTTTAGTAGAAAATGGAAAGCCTTATATTACACTCAGTTTTAAGTATTCAACTAATTAAATTTTTGAGTTATATGATAACTTTTAAGTAGCTTGTGTGCATTTCTTTACCAGTAAAATAAATCATATCAAAGTCAGTGTGACTGTGTGTGTACTTGTTTGTCACACTACATGTTTCATGCATATAAACCTAAAGTCTTTTATATAAAATGTTGCGTACATGCATGTTTTTGCTTTCGCCTTCGTGTCCAGGTTTGTATCTGCAGTGCACAAAAGAGCCTGTTTGTTCCCATCCTGCCTGTGTGTGTGTGTGCGTGTGTGTGTTCCTTCATCCCTGCCAGTGTTGAGCCAAGGGCCCATCTGGCTCCTATGAGGGCCGCTGCTTCACGGTGCCTCAGCCTGATTCATGGGCGCTGGACAGCCTCAGCTGCTATCCCACTTCCACCGTTTTACATCACATACCTCTCCAAAAAACACTCTGCATACCTCCCAGCTCCCACCGCTCTCCCACCGACAGACAAGCTCTGCACAGACGCTATATTTCTCTGAGTAGGTAGAATCCTTCAAAAAAAAACGTTGGCCGTCATTTACATCTGCCTCTGTCGGTCTGCATTACGAAATCCCTGCTTGTTCTTGATCTGGGGTTACTCTGCAAAGCCATCTTTGTCTTTTCCTCTCCCTTTGCGTTCTCTTGGGGATTACCAATTTCACCTCAAATGCCACAAACCCTCCGTGCCACGCCCTTATGGAAGGATGTGTGTGCAACTTACAACCAACTTTCCTCTGCGTGTTGTTTTTCCTTTCTCTTCTCCTTAATTCGCTCTGCATCTTAATCACTCACTTTCTTCCCCTTGTCTTTTCAGCTTTCACACTCGCCAACATGACGCAACCACAAACCCAGGGCTGCCAGTTTGTCCTCAGACTACCGGCCAGACCTCGCTGCACTGGCTGTGTAACACATAGGCGATTCTGTTGCACAATCCGCAGCCAGCAGACACTCATAAAGTCTGAGATATGCACTCGTAAGCTCTCCCCTGTCAGTCATACAGCAACACCACAGAGCCCATGAAAAGACAAAGGCAAACACACAGCATGAATTATGAATGGATATTGACAACTGGATTGGATTCATATTCTCTGCTGGCAACCTGTGACCTGTAACACACTGTGCACAGAGGTACTGAGTCTCAACAGTTTGTGTATAACATAACATGCAGTTAACGTTGAACTTTTCCGAGCAAGAATACAATTTTGCTTCCTTTTTGCTGTGTTTTTTGGAACAAATTCACTTCAGTCAAACTGTGCTTTTCTTTTAATTGCCTCCTCATGCAGTGACCACATTGTAAAAAAACCAACTTGTATTTTGGCATGAATATAGATTACAAGTTGTTAGGTCTTAGAAATATAAATCAGCAACATTTAAAGTAGAAATTGTGGTTTTGCCATAAAAAGAAAAATACAAGTCTTTCTTGCTTTCTGATAACATCTTTATTTGTGATCGACTGCAAAGTCAGAAAGTTGAATACAACTTGTGTTCAGTTGTTGAGGAGTGCCAGAAACTCAGCTTTCATTGTTGATCAATTGAATTAGTTATATTAAATGAACTGTTCTGACCTGATGTCAGGTCAGCTTAGAATGGCAATAGTAGTACAATTTTCAGAACTTCAAATCATGAGTTCCCTCTGTAACATAACCAATGCAGTGGACTCATTGTTCAAATGATCATTCAATTGTTAGACAATCATCATATACTGTGTTTCCCAGCATGCATTGTATTTGGGTTAAAATTATCCAGAAAGCCTTTTTCTAATTTGAAGATTATCACATCAATATGGTTTATGTGTCTTTTTGTGTCACAGATGAAATCAGAACGATGCAAGTCCTGGTATCCACTTGAAGCCCTCTCCATACCCTTTAGGCATTAAAGCCATATTGTCATAATTATATGGACAGATACTGGTCAGAATGTGGATGCCAGCAATACATCAAAACCAGTAACAATTTGATCCAGTAACCCATGAGGGATCAGATTTGCCCTGCTTTCCAGTTACCAAACATAAACCCAAGTGAAACTGGAAGTCATCAAAAATCAAATAAACCAAAACTTGGTGGTGGTTAAAGTGAACAGACTTTAACTTTGAGTAGGTCAACAGAAGTGGAAATTGAAACTAACTGGCAAAACATTACAAATTTAGTTGAAATGTTTAATTTTAGGTTTGTTGCCTTGAGCATTTTCTGAGGTTTAAATTGTAGTTTGGTTATAAGCCTCTCTTTTTAGATAAGCTTAGCATGATTCATGACACAATTTGGGAGGGAGGAATACGCTCCTGAGCATTTCATCATTATGTGCATAGTTTTAAGTTGTGAGTGACTTCAGAGCACATATGGTACACATAAGGGATTTTTACGCAATTCTTAGTTGGCATCTTTTTTGGTAAAATCTTTAAATTAACTTATACTGCCATACATAATAATAACATAATGATAGTATTCTACCGCTCTCATGTCTGTTATTCGATACGAAATGGAAACAGGACAAAATAGCTATCCAGCTGGGTGCCCCTGTTTCAAGTCTTTATGCTAAGCTAAGCTAACCACCTGTTGACTGACATTACATGACATGAAAATGGTATTGATCTTGTCATCTAACTCTTTGCAGGACAGCAAACTACTCCTTTAAATTAACACTTCACAAAGCAACAGAACCGACAGGTCTGTTCAAATTGTTTTGCTCTTTTTTATTCTGCAGTTAAAGGTTGTTGGGTTTTTTGCTCATAGTGACTGTTACTGTTTATGAAATCCCAACAAATCCCAAACATAAAATGCATCGCTTCCCATGACCCCAGAATCGTTTTATTTCCAGGAAGCACCGACTAACAGAAAAAGACAAACTGGGTATTGAATGGCTATTATCAGTGGGGGATGGAGTAGAAAAGCAGATATGACCTAAACAGATATTTTCCTTTAAGCTGAGTGAAAAGTCTATACGTAAAGTCATCTTAAACAGAAGTAAATCCACATGAGCGGGGTTTTGCCGACAGATGTCTGTACGTCGGTCCAAATGACTGTCGGGAGGGATTAGAAAGAAATGAGCCCTGCCAGGAAGTCTGTTTTAACTTCTAATGTTTTCGCCGCTTTCCTGTTTGTGCTTGCAATCAACGCTCGACAATATCGCACGGTCGCATTAAAATTGTTCGTGGCATGTTATTGTATCGTGATATTAACATTGTTCTTCTAAGTAAAATGCAGTGCTGCACACAGGGGGCCCCCGAAGTCACGGTTTAGTCTCTGACAGTTTCAGCGCCCACAACACTGACACACACGCAGGGCATGTGATTTTTCTCTGGGCAAACTTAGCCCCTAAAAAGCGTTGCCAGTGTGCAGCCGAAGAGCGGCACAGAGCTCATATTGATGAAGTCACTTTGCTCTTGTTTTGCTAGCCATCATTTCCTAGAAACTCCTGTCTGACTTCATTCCCCCAGCCCTTTACCTCTGATCTGCGTCACCGTCTGCCAATTGTCTTTTCGTCTTTACAGAGAAACACATGCAAGCTGGAACTCACATACTGTGCATGGCTTCCGCTGACACACATTAAAGACACTGTACATATTGTTGTCAGCAATCCCCTGCGCTCTCTCCTTCCCTCGCGTCGTTTCTCCATCGTCATGTGATTCCATAGAAAAAATGAATCAAGCGAGTCTTGGTTTTCTGTTGGTGTTTTTCTCGGCTCTACCGCTGTCAAAACATTTTCTTGGCTGCCGCGGATTAGCCTTAAAGTGATATTCCACGCTAATTCTCTCATTTGAGTATCAAACACTGACCCATTGTTGGCTTGAACGTGGCTGTAAAAAGTCTGTAGTTTCACGTGGAACAGCAACTGAACAGCTCGGACAAGGTTTTGTGATGAGAAAAAAATGTATCAAAACATCTTTAGAAAATGATCAAACTGTACCTACATCATGACCTGCTTCTGAACTGTCCATCCATATGTTCAGTATGTTCCACTTCTACAAGCTCACAAAATATGGCTAAACATGCAGCTGCCAGCAGAATTTTGAATCCAAGAGGGCAACAAGGAAGCAGTGTATTTAAATGTAGTAAAGTATATGCAGTTGTAAAAAATAAGTCTATTAACTTCCTTGCTAAGATTTAGATGAGAAGATTGATACCACTCACATGCATGTCCATTCAGTATGAGACAGCAACCAGCAGACAGCTTATCTCGTCTGTTACACAGACATGTGATCTAACACAGGAGAGAACAGTATTTGATGTATTTGAAGTGTTGTGGCTACTCTAAGAAGGCCAGTGGGTCAGACGCCTTTTTTTGTGACGCTCAGCACAACCTTCAAATGGAAAATTCATGTCTGCGTACATGAATTCTATAGATTAAATACTGTGACCATTCCCAAAATGTTTTTATTAATGTTCAACCAAAAAAAAAAAAACAATCCTTCCCGAACCTGAACCAGTGTTAATCCTCTTGATAACATTATGTGAGTATTTCACAAACTGCTTTTGTTGCCAAAACCAAACCAAAGAGTGGGTCTGAACCCTGGATTCTGGTGTCACAGTTCTGCACGTTGAACACCCGCCATCCCCCCCAAACACCTCCCTGCAACGCCAGCACAGTCCATAAATGTACTGTTTCGTTCACTTGAAGAACCATGGTGCAGACATGAAAGAGTCACCAGCACAGAAAAAGGGGACAATTTGTGCCCACAGACATGAATCCTATAGATTAAATTTCATGACAATTCCTCAAACTGCTGTGATAACATGCTGCATACGTACCAATCTGACAATGTGGAAAAATGCTATTATTCCTGTTCCAGAAAATCCTTGCCCACAGGAAAATAAAGATTTTAGACCAGTAATGATGAATTCGCTCAAACGCCTCGGGTTAGAAGCTCAGCACTTCTTTTCACATTATACACAAATGGCTGTGTAAACCAGTGCACAAACAACTACACTATCAAGTATTAGGTATTCATTTTTATTTCTCAGTTAGGATGGACTCATCAAGTGGAGTATGTCTGTTCATGTCAGCGTCCGCATTTTCTGCAAAGGCTCAGGGTCCTTGGAGTCAATAGAACTATTAGGTTCTTGTTATACAGGGCAATCACTGAATCTATAATCTATTATCATGCATGGTTTGGCAACCTGTTTGTCAAACTCACAACTCCAGAACCTGTTCAGAAGGGCTGGAAAAATAATTGGCATGCTGCCCCCATCTGCTCTCCAGGAGATATCAGAGGCAAGAGTGAGGAAGCAGGGCCTTAAAATCACCTCTGACCCAAATCACATCCTTCACAAAGAGTACAAGCTGATGTCTTCAGGCAGAAGGTACAGGTTAACAAACTGTAAGTTGAACAGGTATAAATTTTCTTTACTTCCACCATCAATCAAGCTACTGACCAGTACAAGATGAAATTTGTCGGGGGGGGGGCTCAGTGGGGGAAAACTGCAATATCTTGGTGCAAGGCTTCTGTGCAATATGTTGATGTATGGCATCCATGCAAAATCATTGCACAGGGCAACTGGAGCTTGCACATGTGTGCTGCTATGTCGACTGTGTTTCTCTTGAATGCCCAAGACAAGTTTTTCCTCAGGGAGACAATAAAAGCTAATGTACGATCTCCACCAGGCGTGCGAATTTAGACAGGAACAATTCCAAAACAGTGATATGCTTCAAGTCTATTTTTTGACAAGTCATGTGTGTATATGCAAGGATGATGGTCAAGAAAAAGGCTCTAAATATTTATCTCCATTTTGTAACCTGTAGAGCAGCCTACTCCTCAGCATCCGTTGGCCTGTATTATTATAGATGACAGTAGACATAATCTATACTCGTGATTTTTCGGTTATAGACAGGAGCCTCAGACGTTATTAGAGCCTGTAGGATTATAAGATAAGATAAGCTTTTATTGATCCCCCTCTGGGGAAATTCACTTGTTACAGCAGCTTGCAGAACAGGCATATTGAAATACAGTACTCAAAATGAATAAAAATAAAATGGCATTAAACATAAGGTGGCAATAAAAAAAAGAAAAAAAGAAAGTGGCAATAGAAAAGCTAGAAAAAGTAGGAAAAGTATTTACACGATGTTACACATTTTTCCTTGTTATTGACATCCAAAAGTATTTGACATCTATATTTGTATGATTAAAAAAATGTTATAAATGCTATGCACAGACTTGCTATGATATTGCACAAACAATCAGGAAAATTCCTACATCTTGCACATTGAGAAAATTGTGAACAGCAGATATGCAGTCATCAGTTACGGACTATAATGAGGTGTTATAAATTCTGATTGCAGTGGGTATGAAAGCGGTAGCGCTCCTTCTTGCAGGGTGGGAGTCTTAGTCTGTTGCTGCTTAAAGCTCCCACAGTCTCATGCAGGGGGTAAGAGGACAGAACCAGCCCTCCTGACCAGTTTGTTCAGTCTCTTCCTGTCCCTCTCTGTGCTCCGCCCTCCCCAGCAGACCACTGCACAAAAAATCGCAGACGCCACCACAGTGTCATAAAATGTCCTTAGCAGAGTCCTGCATACTCCAAAGGACCTCAGCCTCCTCAGCAGGTGCAGACGGCTTTGGCCCTTCTTATATAATGCGTCAGTGTTGTGTGACCAGTCCAGCTTATTGTTGCCGTGAACACCCAGGCATTTGTAAGTCTCCACCCTCTCGATGTCCAATCTCTGGATGTTCACCGATGCAGTCTGGGATATCTTCCTTCTGAAGTCGATCACCAGCTCCTTCATCTTGTTGGCGTTGAGCTGAACATGATTAAGCTCACATTCGACAAAGTCCCCGATGACCTCCCTGTACTCCTGACTGTCCCTCACCAGATACACACCCGACAATGGCTGTATCATCGGAGAACTTTTGGAGGTGACAGCTCCCAGAGTTGTAGCAGAAGTCTGATGTGTAAGAAGAATGTTTCCGCCCGGTATGAGGAGGAAACATTGTTTAGTGCGACATCATCATCTAGCAGTCAAAATAATTAAGGGCTATTTGATCGGCTCAGAAAAACACACACACACACCTCTTTTGCACCAAGAGTAAAATTATGAATGACCTAAGTGTCAGTGATACAGTAAGCGTCAGCGTTAATGGAAAAATAGATCAGGAACACTCACACGTATCAAGGGTAAAGTGCACAAAAAGTTTGGCTGCTCCTTTGCTGCTCGATGCTTTGAATTATAATATAATAATAGAATCCATGTTTAAACTGGCAGACGAAATGTGTCTGTGTCAGTGTCACATGAACGCTGATGTCACCTGGGTGTGACGCTGACGGAACGTTTTCAGTCCCCGATACGTGTCCACCATGTGACAAAATTCCAAACAGAAGCATTTGCTGATCACTTGCAGTCCTTACCGGCCGGTCAACATGAGAGAGGAGTCAGCAGTCAATGGTGATTTACAGTACAACAAAACAAATTTCAATATTCATAATTTCAATTTTCAAATTTCAATAAAATGGGTTTTTCAAAAATTGTGAATCACCACAACCTCAAGAGGCCTTTGAGCATACAGTCATAAATGTGGACATTATATATTAGGCTGATTGGTCCAGTAGTGTATGAGATTAACTGTGGACAGACAGATACATGCGAACACATCATCCCCTACAGGTTCATGCCTGGCAGAGGTAATGAATATGTGAATATGAAAATTAGACTTTAACCAGTTGGCCTATAACACTGGTCCAAATGAATGATAATGTTGCCATATCTGCTGGAGGTGTTAAATAAGCAACTGTTTGCTAACAAGTTCACCGTTTCAACTTGAAAGGTGACAGTTTTCATCTTCTTTCTGCTGCCCCCAAGTGGCCAACAAAATCAGATAATGCAGGTTCAACCGTCTGCTGGAACGCACTCAATCACACAGGATATGGATGGACAGACAAACAATCTCAGCACTAATGGCCCTCGTGAAAATGTCACTGGTTCCATTTCTCACAGTGAGCCAAGCAAAGATGAGTCTGGCAAACAATTTTTGTGCCACAGTATTTCTCTTCGTGCCTCTTTCAGTCAACAAAAAGTCAACAAAAACAAATCATGATGAAGATTCCCACAGGGAAAATACAGCAGCAAAGCAATGAATAAAATGGAACTCGAAGATATTAATCATTCCAGTAGAAGTCCAGAAAAGTACAAGTGAAAAAAAGAAGGTTTGAACATTTATAATTTAAACTGAGAAAAAATACAATATAGCTGAAAAATATTGCTATGCAGCACCTAAATGTCAAACTTCCTCTGGTGTCACCTGAGTAAAACAGTGCTGTTTATAATTCAACCATCAAGCTTTCTTCTTTTCCTCTTATTGGCTCTGAAGGGGCCCCAGCGTCGTGCAGTCAATTACAAGAAATCCGTTCAAGTTGAGATGAAAACACATTAACCACCAAATTTGGCACGTACAAGGTTTTCACATGTATCACTTTACAGTTGTGTATCATCTGTTGGCTCTCTGCCAATCTCACAAACACACACACACTGATCCCTCATCATTCTCTGTCTGCCCCCGTCACCCCCACCCCCACGCTCAGATGCCCTCCCTCTCCTCCGCCGATGTGTTTTTCCGTCTGGAGGTCCAGAGGTTAAGTTGTCCCCAGCATGTGTTAGTGCTCAGGTCAGCAGCAGCCAGGACCTGTGATGACAGAGTGTGTGAATGCCGCAGAGTGTCAGGGGTTAAGTGTGCGTACAGGGGTTGGATGGCAGGCTGGAGTATGTAGGAGACACCCCGAAAAACATTTCCTTCCACCTGGTTACCTCCTGTGCAGAACGAACAGGACAGATTGGATGTTGTGAGGAGTGACATACTTATAGTTATGCAGCGTAGACGTGCAGAGGGACGCTATTATCTGTATCTGCATCAAATTGATATAACATTGGTATATGATTAATTGTGAAATACAGTTCCTCTTACTCATTCTGTACTTTTCATATCTCTCTCTCTCTCTCTCTCTGTAATCCAAGAATGTCAGTGGCCCCATCTGATCACCCCTATGAAAAATGTCTGCGGATGCAACTGCTGCAGCCACAAACACACATATTAAAGCAAAGAGAGCAGCACAGTCTTGTGCACTGGATGTACTCACATGTCTGAGCATCATTCTTGTGCACCACAAAGTCCTTAACAATCTGCTCTTGGTTCAACTTTTTCACTTGACCATTCTTGATTCATGTTATAACCGGTCCTCTCAGCCTCTCTGTCCCACTGCACTTTTCAAAGTTTTCAAACATTTTGAGCTGAAAGACTTCTGCAGTTCCAACTGGGACAGAACTTGTGAGAAGGGGCAGAAAGGCATTTCAGCATTTAGCCAGACCCGGCATCAACCTGTTGGTCACAACAACATCTTGGGTGTGTTTGATTTTGTCACTTAGTGTGCTTGCCGGGTGGCACAAAAAATCAGTGATTAGATGCGACCATTTTTTTAGTGTGTCAAGATACACCTGCTGACCTGAACAGGAGCAGGAGGGTTTTTTCCAGTATGTCAGGTCTGACTGCGAGGAGGGAGGATGATTTCAAATTAAGAGTAGGCAGTTTTGTCTTGTGGCCATCCACAATAATATGAATATAATGTTTGAAGAAACGTACACGCTGACGTGTCAATAATGGAGCTGACTGACTTTTCCCAAGTAATATCAAACAACTTTGGATAGAAAATATCTGTTTCCATCGCATTGTATGTGCTTTCCCGAATGACTTGTTTGGATTACTGTAAATCCCTAATGCAGCAGCTGGGCAGCGTATATAGATAATATGGCAAAGTACAAGCACTGAAACAACTTCTGAACTCACTTCTGAAATTCCAAGAAATAGACTGGGACAATAATTGGAGTGAAAGTTTCTTGTATGCCAGTGGGTGGAATGATGGTTTTATTGTAGAACTGTGGGATAAACTATCAATCGAAAATATGGAAATGTGCTTTTTTTGTCTTGCAGACAAATCTAAATAAACATGTACGTATACAAGTATTTAGATGTTTATCAGAGAACTATAGTTGGTCTGGATAAAGGTAGGCCATGAGTTAGGCTAAGTCACATTTTTTGCCTCAGCACATGTATTAAGTCACCCACTTTTTTAACTGCTCATTCTGTTGAGGACTCACATGTGAACAGACTGCATCTCGATGGTGATGGTTTCCATTTCACCTACTGCATGCAGCATGTCTTTGGACTGTAGAAGGAAACCGGAACATCTGGGTCAAACCCACACAAACAGGGGAAGAACATGCAAACAGCAGCCAGCTGGTCATCAGATTCAAACTGGAAACCCTCTGTACTAACCACTGAGTCAACATGCCTACAGGTTTCTTTCTTACTGTGTAATTATTTGAAAGTTATTTACTGTGTGCTCTCAAACAAAGAGCCACTGCACACATGGTAGAGACGTAGACATCAGAACAGGCTCACACACACATTTAGCATAGTGAGAATGACAGAGGCAGCTGCTAGCGTGATCTGGAGGTCATGTTAGATCACAACACTGAAGAAAAAAACAAATTCTTTAACCCAGGGGGTTGTCTGAGATGTGAGTTACTGGATCACATGGTTGTACAAGGCCATGAGTGTTTCCCTCGATGTGTGTGTCTATCTGAGAGACACAGAGACAGAAAGTGAGTTACTGTGTATGTGGGGTTAATGGGTTTTTTTTACATTAGAAATGTTTTATTTCTTCTATTTTATTACATTTACTGGTCAGACGTTTGAATGAGCGCAGCATATTTGTCACAGTAGGAGAGTTAAACCATCCACTGCCACTATGCAGAACATAAAATGAATTAACACCCTGATAGATAATTGCACTGTCCAACAATCCAACTCTAATGTAGTGCACACGGGTGTGGATGAGGGATGTTACTATTTTGTGCAATGCTAAATAAAATTATAAGAAGACAGTGATCATTTAATGCATGTGTAAGACTAACAAGCACACCTGACCAACACCAGTGGCTTATATTTGTGTATATTTGAAACATAGAGAGGCTTCTCCATTTGAAAATGGAAAAAAAAAATTAGGGGGAAAAAAATCTTTATTTAATTTGGATTTATTTGAATATAGCTGTATGTGTGAAGCAGAGAGACCTGTTGGCAGTTCTGCTGCCAGGCAAAGATCCAACAATCCAAAAATCTGTCATTATCCGGCACTATGAAATACCATTAAAATAGCTCCATTTAACTACACTCTGGGGTCTATTAAAGAAATAATAGCCTTTTCACTGCAGGGGAGGCTTCATTAATAAAAGTAATGTCTCAGCTTTGGAATTTTGCAGGTGTGATTTGTCTTCATCTTTAATGGTATGGACTGATTAAGAAAGCAAACAGTGTGTGTGTGTGTGTGTGTGTGTGTGTGTGTGTGTCCAACCTACACACACTGTGTGCACATCTGTACGCCAAAGTGTGTATCCACAGATGATTAGACTGCTTGTACTTTCCCAGTGTGAGTGTGTGTGTGTGTGTGTGTGTGTTGGCGTGTGTGTCGCAGTGTCCTCTCATTGGCTGAATTATTCGGGCTTAGCAAACAGAGCTGACAAGACTATGAGTGATCCTTCACGTTGTTATTGACTTAGACTTTATTTATAGTGTGTGGTCCCGCTGCACGAGCTGCGAGCAGACGCGATTAATCAGAAGAATGTTATAATTAGGCTTAATACCCTCAGGCTGCATGAACACACACATACACACACACACACAGAAAAAACACTATATGTGTACATGAACATAATGTATGAATGCATGTGGTGCACACACACACAGAGTGGGCCCTGTGTATGCAAGCAGGGTGGATGGGTTGCAGAGGTTTTCAGAGGGGCTGGGTGTGCTGTTTGTCCAAAACGCTTTAAGGCTTGTTCTCTTCATCCGAGAGGTTGTTAAACAAAAGTCAGTTTGTTACAGTAGCGGGGGCCAGCGGGGGTATTAATACACACCAATGCAGATGTCTGAGTATTTACAGCCATCCGTGAGAAAGCCTGTTGTGTTCAGTGTCAAATCTGATGTCTGGTGATCCCCATTTGGCCGGGGCCTATTTTGGTTGGAGGGTTCACATGAGCGCTTTCAAAAGTACATATTTGTCTCCGAGTGCACTTGTATTCTTCTATAGAGTGAATCACAGTTGCTCGCTTTCTTTTTTTCAAGTTGTGGCATAAATAAATACAAAGGCTCCATTTAGTAATTACCATCAGCTGAACAAAGAATGAATGTAACAGCAGCTATTTTCAGGATTTTTATTTTATTATAAATAGTAGTGATAATGCGCTTGTACACATGACATTATGTCATATCGCTTTGTCCAATAATACAAAAAAATATATCAAAAGAATGAAAGGACTGGTTCATTCATAGACAGATGTACAAAACAAGAGTGCTTCTGAAGGCAGCCTCAGTTTGATGGATAAAGTATTGTCACTCACTTGTACATTGTGGGCAGTTTTACAATGACACTGTTGACATACAGTTGTGACAATAAATATGTCTGGAATGCGTTACAAACCTAACCAATGGTTCCTGTGTATGCAAAATGGAAACAAAAAAGGTCCCAAGCAACACAAAAATAAAATAAAATACAGTTTTGGCTTTGTCATTCCTGGTAATTTTCTGTTTACATTGGCATTTCCTTGATTCATTCTTTTCCTCATGACACTACACTGACTTAAATCCTTACAAATGTGGTCCTCTCAGTCTCCCATTACAGAAATATTAACAATGTTTCGATTTGTTTTGGACCCAAAAACCTTCAAAGGCACATGTGTTGTTCCTTTGCAAAGTCCCAAACTAGATCCAGAGTATGAATCCAAAGTGTTTTGTAAGACTTTAAGAGGCACGTTTTTTTGCTTTTTTTAAAAAAAATTGTTTTAATGGTGAGGTTGACTCTAAGATACATGATATTGCACTTCTGGTCAGCTGGGAGAATGGCTGTCTTTAGTCTAAACTCTCTCGATCTCTCGGTTTCTCAAGTGTCTCTCGGTCGTGACTTGTGACCTGGTGGCTTTTCTCGCCGGGAGAGGATCTTTAAAGGGTTTTTTAACCCTGTGATCGATCTTGCCTAACCCCCCCCCCCCTTTTAAAGCCACTTCTCTGCCGCCCTTCTCTACTGCTCTCTCATCTGTCACTTTCCCTATAGTCACCCCCTGACCTCCTCCGAGTTCCTCTCTAAAACTACAAAAGGCTGGGATCCCTGCCTCAACGTCCGAAACATCAATGAGACAGACGGAGTAAGACAGAAACGGGAGAGGACAGAGAGGGAGAGACAGAGGGGGAGGAGGTAGGAGGAATGTTTGAATGAACTTTCTCTGCAGTACAGCTGTGGTGTACATTAGAGTTTCTGATACAATAAAACTCACAGATTGGTTTGCTCACGTTTGTTTTCTCTGTCTCTGGAATTTCTCTCCATGTGTGGGATGCAGAGATCTCAAATAATTGCAATAAAATCAACAAAGCCCTTTTCTTTTCCCCTTTCAGCAGATACAATTTGGGGATTAATTTGGAGGTACATGGAATTTTGTATGTACTTGTGTGGCCCTAAGATATGTAAACATGCTCCTTAAAGCATCGCTCAAAGACTGGTAGTCTGTGATGATAGATTTTGGGTTTGCTGTCCTCACAAAGACTCCACAGGCCAAGTCCAGGAATGGTGTTCGGTCACTGTATCTGCCTGTACAAAGTGCCTCTTCATGGCACTGTAGATGGTCAGGACTCCACTGAGCTAACCACATTAAGCGCTGACATCTCTGCCGGTCATCTACAATACTGATGCAGCAATGTTCACACGCAGTCAACAGTTTTTGGTCTGATAATCCTTCTTGTGGTCCCTTCTTTTTTTGTCCATTTCTCCACCAAGAATCAATAATATAACGTCCTGCAGTAAAGAATTTGTCCTGGTAAATGGTAACAAAATTTTGGTCCAGATATCAAAAGATTTCCATCGCTGTACACACAAATGTCCCCCTGTGAAGTCCGAAGCTCACGATCAGGTGATTTCAGGCCTCAGATAAGGAAGGGCACCTGTAAAAAAAGGGATGAAACAGTTAATTTATTAGCAGTGAAAAGAGATTTTGAAAAAAGTAGGTAGAGAGATGATAAAAGAGATATATGGCTGCAATAAATTTTGGGCATATGTTTTAGCGTGCCATTCTACATATGGCTATTGTTAGCTTAGCATGGGCTCAGTGGTTTGGGGTCTAAGGTCAATGGAGGGAGATGTGAGAAAGTGTGAGGATGCCTCAAATGAATACAACCAAAAGATTTCTCACACCCAGAAGCAGAAAAAACTGCAACTAGAGTAAAAATGCAAACTATAATAATAGTGTAGTGTACATGCTACATAATATTCAAGTCCCCACCCCAAGAAAAGTTTGACCAGACACAAAAAACACTCTCTCTTACTTTTCTGTAACTGTATTTCCCAACATGGTTGAAATGCTGCTTTAAAACCTCCTCCACACTTCTTGCAATATAATTCTGGTGAATAAAGTCTGAATTTACATTTTATTGATTTACTGAAATTAAAGTACAAACAATGCTTGTTCTAAAAAAAATACTGGAAGTGGGCTATAAAATAAATTGTAGAATGTATCTCTAAAAAGTTGTTAAAAACCAAAATTTTTTTAAAAATGGGATCATTTTTGGGATCATCAGTTTGGGATCATTTTAAATGGGAATTTCAGTCCACTAATAAACCCTTCTAACCCTCCTGCAATAAGTACCAAAAGTAAAAGTACTGTTATGCATATACAGAATGTCCCTTTTAAGAATAATATACTGTATATTATAACTGGATTATAATTATGTACAGCTGAGAAGCTTAATCCATAATAATGCATCATAATGTATTAGTTGATTTATATTTTGTATTAATAGTCTGAATCTGCAAAGTCAGTAGTAACTATTTTTTTTTTCAAATCAATGTAGTAAAGTAAAAGGTACAATATTGACTTCCAAAATGTTGTAGAGGTACAAAGTAGCATGAAATAAAAGTAAAAGAGATAAAAGATAAGCACCTCAAAACTGTAGTTAAGTAAATGTACTTAGTTACATTTCATTACTGAAATTTAAATAAATTTATTTGGGATTAAGGAGGAGCCATGCTGTGTAAATGTATTGTCAACACCAAGTGAGTCTGGAGTCTGGAGACCCAAAACAGAAGTAATGGGTATGTGCATTTTCTGTAGCAGACATCTGAATTATATCATCACTTCAAAGTCATGATTATAAGCAATTAGGAAAAGTCTTGAAGTATCAATGTGATTTTGAGCTGTTAAAGGGGTCACCAGGATCCCCAAACAGAACAATAAAGAATAAACAATTGTTTTTCTCTCTCTCTCTCTCTGTCTCACACTCAACCTAACTGGCCGCAGTAGATGGTTGCCAATCTTTGAGCCTGGTTCTGTCCCGAGGTTTCTGCCTGTTAAAAGGAAGTTTTTCCTCGCCACTGTCGCCAAGTGCTTGCTCATGATGGGAACTGTTGGGTCTCTATAAATGATATCATAAAGAGTATGGTCTAGACCTGCTCTGTATGTAAAGTGCCTTGAGATGACTTTTGTTGTGATTTGGCGCTATACAAATAAAATTGAATTGAATTGTTAAAAAAAAAACAATCATGTTATGGTACTCTCTTACACTAATTGTGCAATTGATATGTTTTATGTCTCTGGTTTCTGGAAGACTTGAGAAGTTAGTGTGAGCTTCAAATGGCACCATGGGCCATGAGCAGGTAAAGACACTTCATCAAGAGAAGATCCAAAGAGAAAGACTCTGCAGTATTGGGCAGGTGAGCTCTGCAAAGTGCTGTGTAAAAACACCACTGCAATGCCCGCTTAGCAACAGAGAAATTACCTAAATAAAAGCAAACAAGTATTTCGTGGATTACCACTGTAGTTTCCGTGAGGCAGTCCAGTGAGAGCTCCATGTTGTTAAAATGTGCAGCACTGTGGACCAGTCTCTTACACTGAAACCTGGAGCGGCACTATTCAACACTGCTTCCCCAGCTGACCTCAGTCCTAGCACCTGTTTCTAATAGCCGCCCTGCCAGAGGCTATTAGGATCCGTCCACCCCCAGAAAGGACCTTTCCTCTGCAACTACAAACCCAACCGCACACCGGCTATCCAATCGCACTGATTAATCACATCAAGATGGACTGCTCGGCCTTGTAACGCAGTGGAGGTGTATGTGAGTGCGTGTGCTGTCCTGGTGGCTGCCTGTGAGCTTGTATGCATGTGTACACGCACCATGCCACATGCTAGAGGTTTTGCATGTGCTTTGTCCTGATTCTTTATTCTGTTCGCTTCAAGATATTTGACCGAGATATTTCATTAGACATTTGCTGCTCTCGGATATTAAGTCAGATATTCATTTGATACCTGCTGCCTCGCAGAACTACGTGAAGTCAGACTCGTTGGACCGTTGCCACACTCTTTGAAGGGCCTGGTTGTCTCGAGGTTGCCACAAGGTCAGTGGATGAACCTGATTGGTCAACCCCCTGTGGACCAAAATTGGAAACGGCGGCCGCTGTAATCACACTGTGACAGAAAACTACGCTGCCTTCCAAAGTTCGATGGAGATTTGTTTGAAGTTGAATTTAACCCTTAAGGTAACAGTAATGTGAAGTGAAAAGACCCTCTCACTGCTGGACAGGTAGGTATTCTCTGAGGGCCAACGGTCTGAGGAGGGCTATCAGACACTACTAGAGCTACACTTTCCCCTGATGGGAGCTGACTCTACAGTGCACCCAACCGCAGATTTCAGTATCAGCACTGGGCTGAACGCTTCATAGATGGAATCAGATCTGCACAATTAACCTCAACACTTGAGACTTCATGATTGGACCCGGAAAAATGTTTTAGCTGCCTTTAACAAGCACTACTGCACAACCTGTGTGTTGTCTGCTGCATGCACGACTGCTTTTTTCTCCCATCCTTGGAATCAAAGCAAGGAATTTGCAGTTAAAAGTTATGTGTCTTCAACTGCTGGCCTGCCAGAATGCCCGATAATAATACACTGTGTCGGCTGACTTGGTTCAGATATTTTAATCTTCATTCTTTCACTGAAAATAAGTGGGCCACTGTAAAACCAGTCAGTGGTTTGTCAGGGAAATTGGAAAAGTCGTCAAAGGTCACAGATTAAAAAAACAATCCTGTGGCTTTGTTGTTTTGTGTTCACATGATCTCTAAGCCCTGAGACAAGCATATTTTCAAGAATGCAGTTTTTGAAATTTTGACATATTTATTGCAGTTTAGCACACAACCTAGAAACATGTCAGCAACTGTGAGAGCTACACAATTATTGTAATGCTTTGTAAAACCATTCGCATCATTACAAAATGGGCTGATTCAACCTTTTGTCAATTATATAGTTATATGTCTGTAAATCAAGCTATGTCTGTTTGATTTTCCTCTATTTCTGCAATTTGCTTTGTTCCCATGTGGGTTTCTAACCCAGAAGCAGGGTGAGTTGGGTCAGACCAATTTTGCATGAAGAACTATCAAACTGCAGAAAACCCCAATGAGAAAAGTTGAAAATATGATCTAGCTGATCCCAAAATTTACAGACTTCAAATTTATATGTCAAGTATCACTTAAAGATAATAAATTCTGCGTCAAAGTCAGTGTGGGTGGAGATTTTATAGACAGTTTTTAGGTACTTGAGTATTTCTATTTTGTGCTACTTCATACATCTACTCCACTACATTTTGGAGGGAAATATTTAATTACTCCAGCGCAGGACTTTTACTTGTAATGGGGTAAATTTATAGTGTGTTATTGTTAGTTTTGCTTCATTAAAGGACCTCGGTATTTCTTCCATCCCTGGATAGAGAAAAACAACATGGCTGCAACAATGGTTGGAGAAGCTAAGCCTGCTATATTATGTATATAGCATATTTATAAAACACAAATTTGTACATGCTTGATTTAATATAATAGCTATTTTTGTGTTTAGTTGCATGATCCTTCCTATACTCATTGCTTTCTCCTCTTTTGCTGCTGGTGTTTACTGTTTACCTGCTTTCTTTTTTTGTGAATGTTCTATAAATCTCTTGGTAGCTCTTTTCATAACAAATGAGTAAATGTGTAAGCAAAGATTAGATAATTAAATGTGTTTTTTAACGTGTTTATTTGTCAGTAAGTAAAAGGTGAGAATAAAAAGGTGAAGTCTATTGACCTTACTTTGTCCGTACTGGCCGTACTGGTAGGACGCCACATGGTCAACGGTGTAGCCCGGTGAGCTGTAGGAGGGGGTGCAGTAGGACTGGGAGCTGGGCAGGGAGGGCAGAGCCGACATGGAGGGAACACTGGTGAGACCCTCCAGGCCCTTGATGTGATCCATGCGCTGGCTGCAGCTGGCAGCCATGCCAGCAGGGGGCTCGAGACCGCCTGTCAAAGGGGAGATGGCGTAGTCGCTTTGGGGTTGATGTGGCACACCGCCTGGATTCAGCAGACCCATCACCTGATTGCAAAGAACAGAAGAAGGAATAAAGGAGAGAAATTTTAAGATGAATCAGCTTTGGGGTGAATTTTGTATTCTGTCAGAGAACTGCAACTGGCTCTAATGTTAGTAGAACTTGTATTGTTGCAGTAGTGAATGCAATTAACCTTTCATTTGTTTGCTCCTGCAGACATCATTAATGGAATTATAAGAAATTGAAAATGAATTGACCACTGCAATCTGGAGTTTTCAAAATTACAGTGATTGGCCCAAAACCTAAACCTAACAAGCCAAAAAGGGGGCATATTTTTTTGAATAAGGCCTACTCCACACACACACACATATATATATACATTATTTTTTTTTATTTTATTTTATTTTTTTTTTTAATGTAGCTTTTTCTTTTCGTTTTGGCCTTTCATCCACAAACAAACTGCATTTTAGGTCACTGAAAACACACCTTTTGGAAAACTTTCATATTCAGAAACTATTTGCAGAGTTGAAATGTTTACATGAGGTCACATTTCGTGTAATGGCAGACATGGCCAGAATAGTGCTGCTTCTAACCTTGCTAACAGGACTTTTTATTTTTCCACATAAATGTACAGTTACCATTATATTGAGGAATAGCGCAGCCAGGGATTTCCATCTACTCTGTATCTGTGATTGCTATTGACTGGCATGCTCTTGACAATTGTGTTTTTGCGTTTTCAATTGGACACTGAGTGTTTTTTTAACAGTGCTTGTGTGGACAGGATTTTTTTGAGAACGGAGGGGGAAAACTTTTTAAAGATACCTGTGTACGTGAGCCTTAAGACAAGAGGAGTAGGGGATCATATGTGGACGGCATGTTTTCTGTTGTGATTTTCGTTTCCGAGAAGGCATTATAACGCATTAAACATCTCTAATTTTTAGCGTACATGCACAGGAGTGTGTGTAATATGCATCAACACAGACCGAGACAAACACACACACTGAGACTCACACAGGAAATCCGCCTGTCGCAGACATCAAACGCTCACAGCAAGCCCATCCCAGACAGAGATAGCACCAGAAAGGAAGAATTAAGCAATTTGTCTCAGATGCACAGCTCCACTTATTCTAAAATTCCTTTTTGACACTGCTCCAAAAACCAATGGCACAAGATAATGACTTATCTCCAAGAAAGATATGCCAACAAAGATAACAAAAGAAAGGTCTGTGTGAGCTTGGCTCTGTTCAACTTCAGAATAGATTTGCAGTTTGAGAAATCTGTTTGCTCTTGACCTGGTCTTTATTAGCGACCAGATAATCAAATTTGGGGGAATATTCCTTGGCCAGCAAAGGACGGAAAAGAGCCGTGGGGCAAAGTGTTTCAACTGGCTTCAAAACAGACTCGATACCACCGACCCCCCTTCAACGATCGCTGGATTTACCTGTCCGTCATCAAAGTGTTCGGTAAACCGTTAATAAGAAATTGAGACTGGCTTTATCACTTGTGAAAGTAACTCTTAACTGAACGTGCTACCTCTAAATGTATCATATCCCACCTCCTTCTCAACAGAGCACAGGCCTCAAGGCTCCTCCAGTTGTCCTAATAAGAAGCAGGTACGCTGCTCTTTAGGTCTTCTTGGCCCTCTAAGTGACATATTATTCTACATTCACACACACACATGGTCCTGCTTAAATCATTTCCCAAGTAGGGGAGGTGAATGGAGGAATCCATGTTGATTTGGAGAGGGGAGTTGTGTTTCCTCCATGCCCGGTAACATTTTCCTAAAAAATTAACCTGCGTTAGGAGGGTTTGGCTTAAACAGAAAGAGAGTAAGAATACGCTTTGGCTTAAACAAGCCACAGGGAGCAGGGATACATGCTCTTTAAACTGATGGATCCAAGTTTGGTGACCTTATCTTTGGTCTTTATCTTTTAAACCAAAGCCTACCCATCATCCCTCTCTCCTGAGCCTCTCCCTGCCTCATGAGATGGCTGCTGGCTGGCCCATCCAGGGTGTTTCATACTGGAGCGCTGCCGTTGCCAGCGGCCTAAATCAGAGCATCCAGGAGTTAGCAGGGAAGAATGTCGGGATGGGGGGAAACATCTGAGACGGGACATTCCTTCCCCGCTGTATGAAATATATACAAATAAATTAGAACCTTTACTTTCACATGGAGGAATGTCCAGGCAAACATTTTAAGAATGCAATCACGAGAAGCTTCCCTTGAGGCTATAGTAAAGTTGGAGTGTGTAGCAGTGTTTGTGCACATATTCATGACCATGAGGATGCCGTGTCTGTAAAGTAGCTTCAGCTTTGTTCATGCTTCATGTATTCAGCAGTGTATATGTATATCTATGCCTGAAAGCATGCATGAAGCTTATTCAGAATGTAAACGTAAAAACATCAGGACAGACAACACACACTTATTGCCCCAAACACTTACCACAAAATGGCCAAAAATTAAATATAGCATGAACAGATTTGTGAATAAAAATGTCTCCTTGTTCCTTGTACTGCTGCTGTATTTGTAATAATAAAAAATGCAGTAATCAATCTTCCAATCTAAACAGAAGGTTGAAAAGTTGACTTAGCCATGCTGCTCAACCATGTCGTGTAATATTTGTGTAAAAGATGTTGTAGAATCCTTAACTGATCCTCAAAATGTCATGGAGTCGATCAATTATCTACACTGTGTGTGTGCGCGTCCCTATAATTATGTGGACCTGTGAGCATGTGTGTATTGGTGTCTTCACACTGCTGTAGTCTGTTCTCTGAGGAGTCAGACTGCGCCAGGCTGAAATCTCATTTTCTGCCTGTTAGGGTCTCTAACTCCTCTGTCTCCTCTGTTGTACCCTCTGTCTAGGTGCAGAGACCTTGGGCCTTCATGCCTGGATAATTGGCTCTAATTGTCTTTTCATTTCTCATTTGTCACACGTTCAATTGTCCTCTGTCCTTCTAGAGTCATCTTACTTTTCTCCTCCAACAGTGAGTGACCCATCCTGCAGTAACTGCAGAGGAGTGGGAGTGTAGAGCATACAGTTTATGGTGTATTGTAGACGAATGGAGGAATCGGTGCATGTACGTGTTCCACACCTGGGTAAAATATTACTTGAAAAGAGTGTTTGACTTTTTAAAGCTCTTGATGTATCGTGTGAAGCTGTGTGTCTGACAGGGTAAATCATGCGTATCTCAACCTGGTTCAACTCTTTGAAATCATGTTCCAATCTAATTCTGCCCAGCAGCTCTGGTGTGGCATGTTAGGGGTATTATCCATGCAAGTGTGCCAAGCACACAAGTCTTATGAACTCTAATGAATACACCGCAGAAAAAACATGCCTTTTTGTTTTTCTTAAAACAAATGAATCCAATATCGGTTTTCAACTGAAATACAGATGTTTAAGAAAGAAGAATTTAAGGAATATTAGTATTTTTGTGGAATTAATTCATTGAAGAATAAAAATTTTAATCTAATAAATACAATTCTAAATGACATTTATTTTAGCAGTGCAGTCTGCTGTTTTATTAATGAGTTATTTCATCCAAATTCAATGTCTGAATTGGAGCTGCTAAAATACACATATTTTGGGCTGTAGTCTCACCTGTGGAGAGAGTCCGTTTCCTATGGCTGGGTTCATGGGATTGGCCGGTCCTCCGGGGCTCACAAAGCTGTCTGAGTAGCCTGAGAAGGAGTGTCGTCCGGAGGCGAGGCAATATGGGGAGCCTCCTTCTCCCTGCCCTCCAC
Source organism: Holacanthus passer (assembly GCA_025331565.1). Lineage (NCBI taxonomy): Eukaryota > Metazoa > Chordata > Actinopteri > Pomacanthidae > Holacanthus > Holacanthus passer. The sequence continues at coordinate 1,970,451 of JAFREQ010000038.1, forward strand.
CACCGGAGGATTGGTGTCCCGAGGAGGGAGGGAGAGGCTGGGGTCGATGCACTGTGCTGGGGGGCTCCGGAACTACCAAAGACATCACAGAGAAAGTTCAAACACTTTTAAGAATTGTCAGTTAAATGTTGCAAAAACGTAACTAGTCTTTGGTACTAGGACCAATAAAAGGGCAATTAAAACCAAAACATCCCACTTTAGCGTGCAAAACGGCTAAGTTAAATTTGAAAACATATCTGTTCAAAATGTGGAGTACATATTCTAAAGTTTGTATTTTTTAAAAACAATTTATAATGTATTGATTAATTTTATTTTTCGTGTAGTGTTATAGGTCATTTTAGTTTAACAAACAATTCCAAAATTAACAGACTCCCAATGGTGACGTAAGAAAAAGCAATGCTTCAGTCAAAATGTTCTTTCTTCGCCTTTTTTTTTTTTTGCATTTTTTGAATTTCTTTTTGTTGATTTCAAAAAGGAATTCCAAAAATGTACAAAAACACCTATATTATAATGACAATCAAACAGTTGAATGTTTTGTAAGTACAATTTTCGAATTTTCAAATGAGCTTTTGAATCAAACCAAATAAAAAAAAATGCAATGCTACCAATATAAAAAATAAAGCATTCTTTCATTTTTCCCCCACAAAAAAAAAATTAGCATTTGCATTAACAAAAAACAATACGCTCATAGCATGAATACTTTGAAATGAAATATGATTTGCTACAGTATATATTTCTCCACATGTGAACATGAGTCCATCTCATCTCTTACCTTGTGCTATAGATGAGGGGGGGTAGGTGCTGTCAGAGAGCTGGTAGGGGGGGATGCTGGACATGGCTGAAGGTGGGAAACCCCCTGGGATCAGGTGATTAAATGCCATCAGTTGATTGGCGCCTGCTTGCTTCCTCCATCTTGCCCGCCTGTTGCTGAACCAAACCTGGAAGGACAATGACGATGACAACTGAGACGGCAATTTTTGTAATGCCGCAAACTTACACAATCCATCTATTGTATTAGCAGACATTTCTAAATGTAAAAAAACCCACAATTAACAATTTGACTATTAACTATTATATTGTGTGTTTTAAAGATTAAAAACACATTCACACATTTCTGTATACTGTACACAAAATAATGACTTAGCTCACTGTTCTATCAGAGTGTGAAGCTGAAAAAGAAAGGGAAAGACAATGCAAGGAAAAAAGTTGAGTGTGTACGTGTGTGTGTGGGGGGGGGCATTGTGGCTGGAGTGTGTGAGTGACATGCCGTGTCCATAAGGACGGGGCTCATGCTGGGCCTGCTTACACTTCCCATATGGAGCATGTGGAGGAGAATTTACTGGACTCCAGATCAGAAATAGGAAAGTCCAGATTAGGCCCCTGGGAGTGAGGATGAGAAGTGCATGTGTGTGGGTGTGTGTGTGTATTTGTGCTATTGTATGGAGCAAAAAAGGATGATCAGGTTGACTTTAAATGGTCAGAGCGTGTCTAAAGCCACAGGGTTTATGTCTAAAAGTCTGTGTGTGTGTGTGTGTGTATGTGTGTGTCCTAGTAAGGACAGCTCATTAAGTGCCTGTAGGTCTATTAGAGCAGACAGAAGTGAATGTGTGAGCGAGTGCTGCTGCCATCTTGTAAACATTTTCATGTTTTAACTTCTGTTGAAGGATTTCATGGTTCTCTGTAAGGTAAAATTTACAAGCCTTGAACTTATGAAACCCTTCCAAAAATCCATCATATGAATTCCTGTGTTTAACAAGCTGAAGTCAGTTTTTTAATCTCTCCTCAGTTCTTAAAAAGCTGACATGTTGTACATTGATAGTGGATATACAGCATGTGGTTGTGTTCTCTCATACCTGAACCCTGGCCTCAGTGAGTTTTGCTCTCTGAGCGAGCTCCTCCCTGGTGTAGATGTCAGGGTAGTGGGTCCTCTCAAAGGCCCTCTCAAGCTCCTCTAACTGCTCTGCCGTGAAGGTGGTCCGACTGCGCCGCTGCTTTCTCTTCAGAGGCAGATCAGGCTCTGACTCTACATCCGAACCCTCGTCTGAGTGACTCGCTGTCACAGGACAAAGAAAAATACCAAAACAGTCAGGATGACATTTTCTCTCAATATCGTATGTTTAATTGAGTGGATGTTGTCAGCTCCTGAAATGATAAAAGTTTCTTTCCACACACTTCAGCTTAACAGCTTGAGCAGGGTCACTCTATAAAACCTGAAGTGACCACCTTTATTTTGAAACCTTGCTGATATCATAGGCCAACCCCTCACTGTGCATTAAGTGTGGCTGTAACATCACATAGGCTCTTCAGCAGATTAGCAAAATGTCAACTGATTTGCTCTCTGTCTTCACTCATTTACTTATAGTGTTCACATGACCATTTATAGAAGGTGAGTCTTTTCTTTTCTTTACACAGTCCCACACTCACATGAACCATCAGGCATTGGTCCTCCTCATGGTCTTATGGCCAAACAGACCCCCATTCAGAAGGAATATTCTGAGCCTAAGGAATAATCCCACTGGACAAGATTCCCAGGGCACCACAGGGGGACTGGTGGACTAAAAGCCACACAAAAGGCTAATTTGGATCCAGGGGCCATTCTTACAGCGTGCGTCTGTGTGTGTGTCTGTGTGTGCGTGTGTGTGCGTGGACAGTAGCCTGGACAGCCAAGAGCGGTTGGCTGGATGAAGGACAGAAACTCTTGAGTCTACTTAACCACTCTCTCTGTCTCTTCACAAGTATGAACTCACAGTTTACACTAGCTCCGATTCATGTAATAGCTGCAGTATGTAGGTGATACATACTGCAGCTATCAGATATTAATCTTAAGTCATCAAGTCTAGAGTCTAAACGGAGCATTAAAAATGTGTTTGGTACCAATTTACAATGGAAAATATGTCAAATTTGAAGTCAATAGAACCTAAGTAATTATCTCTATATGTAATGTCTGATGATGATTTACCCACCTCCTCTAAGGTCTGACACATACACACAAAATAAACCTTTAGGGTAAAAAGTTCTGAAAAGAACTACTGAATTGGTTTGCTATATCTAGGGTTTCAATTATTACCTTTTATCATAACCAATATATTTTTGATTAATAGTTTTGCCACTAAGATGCTCATAAAGATTTTTCAGAGTCCAAGGTTACATCTTCAAATTGTTTGTTTTGTCTGATCAAGAGTCCGAACCCCAAATTTATAACAATTCCAATTATATCAAACTGAGAAAAGCAGCAAATCCTCACATTTGAGAAGGTGTAAGCACAGAATATCTGGCCTTTTGTTTGATAAACTTTGACATCAACTTGTATTAAAATTGCTATCAATTTTGATATCAATCAGCTAATTGAAGTGACTAATTTTTCAGTACTAATTGGATAAATATCCTAAAACTGAGAAACATATAACATATTTTTGACTTGTCATCAATTGTGATCTTCAGCCCGACTGAGCTGCAATGATATAATATGTCCTGACAGCTTTTGTCTTTCTACTTTTCATCTCGGTCTCAGATCACTATTAATACTATTGTGAACTATGTTCTATAAGCCAGCAGCTTGGTTTTTAACTCACTACTTCAAACACTCCATTGGTTCCCTTCTAAGTTCACCAAGGCCAATGCGCCCACTTTTTGTGTTACACTTAATTAATTCCCCCTCAGCACAGGGGAAGTTTTGTGTGCAACACTGTATTAGTTCCCCCTCAGAAGCAACAATAAAATACAAGAGAATCCAAATAGCTCGGGACCCCTCATGTGAAACTGATCCTCTCTCCCCCTTCGGCGATTTTCTCCTTGCAACACCCATAGCAGTGGGAGTCAACTTAACATGCATTAGGAGCAAATTGGTAAAGAAACATTCAAGCATGAGGGAGGCAATAAGTAAAATATTTTCAAAGGGGGGCCAGAGAAATGGAGACATTGCCTTAAGCCTCGGCTGAATATATTGCAATTTTGCACTCAGATTGCTAGCTCTTTATCAACCTGTGTGTGAATTCAGAATTTTTTTTTTTACATTTTAACACAAACAGCATACTATAATACAGGATGTATGTCTCCTTAACTGGACGCACAGAAAATAAGTTTAAAAAAAAATCAAAATGGCCACTGTTTTTCAGTTCAGGCCAAATTTCAGTTCAGTCAACTGTTTTGCAACATTTGTCTTCAACATGGTGGCAAAAACTTTTTCAACTTTGCAACAAAACTTGCCAACATTTTATGTGACTTGTGGGGTTACAGGACGTGTTGGAGACGGTGGGGAAGGAATTTGGGGTGTGGAGTGCGGGGCTCTGGAGTTTTGGACAGGATGGCTGAAAAACAAGAGATGAGGCCTTTTGTAGCCTCCCCCTCTAGTTCCTGCATGGAGGAGGGCTGCGAGGAATGCTTTTTCGCTCCCCCCCGACTTTAGCAGCATGCACGTTCCTCAGCATTTCACAGGGATTTGGGCCCTGGGAAAGCTGAGGAGGCCGGGAAAATCCTTAATCACTTTGGAATTACCTATCCGTTATGACTGCTACCGGGGTTTCGAGAACTTTTCAAAAGAAGCGACAGAGTGGCACCTCTGAAGTGCCGGGAGTCTAGTCGTGATACAATCGGATCCTTTACAGAGGGCTCGAACAGGCTCATTTGTTTCACTTCACTTCTTCAGATCGCTACAACACTTGACGTCAAGGTACAAGATAAGATGATGGCACTAAATGATAATGTCATATGTTGGAAAGCTGGGTCAGTGTAACATAATGATACCAAGAGAGCAAATGCATTGCACTGAATATCATCCAACAGGTAAGATAAGATATTCATTTATTCGTCCCTCAGTGGGGAAATTCACAGGTAGAACGTTAGGTGATAGAAATGGCTAGAAGCATGTAAAAATAAAAGTACGGAGAAACGTCAGACTTCAGCACATTTTTCACTTCAAACATTCACAAACTCTTAATTCACCCCAACAAACATACTCTTTGCACTTCAGCACGCCACCCTCCTTAAACAAGCACCACCTTCTCCTCCCTCTTCTCTCTCTCATTCTCCCTCCTTCTCACCCTCTCTCGCAGCCTCTCTTTGTCTCCCTTCTCCCCATCTCTCTCTTTTCCACCCATATTTCTCTCTGTGACTCTCGGGTTCTTTGTTGCTCCACAGAGCTGAGGTCTTTGCCGGCGATTTCCACGCTCCATCTGTGGAATCCGTCATGGCTCCCTCGGCCCTTCACAGTGGAGGGCTGTCACCTGCCCCACGGGGGAGCTGGAGGGGGACATAAAGAGGCTCCGCAGAGAGCTCGGGGGGGTGGGGTAGATGGGGGCACAGCCGGGGGCATTCTAGCCCTCCCTCCCCCCCAAAAAAACCACCCCCTTCCTCCAGAGGGAACTGTAAGAGCACCTGAGGGGGTGAGAAGGGCAGTGGAGAGGGGCAACAGGGGCTGTTGTTGCCGATGTAAATGTACCCATGGGGATAGTCTGTCTGGGCATCTGTGTTCGTTTTTGTTGTTGTTATTGTTGGTAGGAGCGTAGTACATTCACAGTTTGTGGGCCCTCTTCAATGTACGGAAGGAAGTGCATCCCTCCCGATGAGTTCCCCCATCTTCTCTCTTTACTTTTCTCTCTTTAAAGATTAAAATCCTTTCTTTTCAGTGCCACTATAGCTGCAAGTGATATGTCTAACAATCATTATGGAGCCTAGAAAAATCAGCCATCAGGTGCTTGTGCCTTGTCCGGGAAAATACTGTGAATGGTTAAAAGGCGAAAATAAGATGTAATAAATATCTTTAATACAGAAAACTGTCCATCTGCATTCAAACATTTGTAGTTATTGAGAAACATTGTGTTTTCTCAAATTGTTTTTAGAAGATTACCACATTTACACACACACATTAAACTAAATTTGATTAGAGTGAAAGTGAACGCAAAATTTCTGGGCAGTCAGCATCACAAGAAGCCTGCAATGATCAGTCCTGTTCCAATGGAAATTAGTCTGGGTGAAAATCAATCAACACTGGTCTGTTGCTTTTAAATATAGGGTTACTTTATGGCAGAAATGGCACACAAAATCATGAGGCTATATGAATAAGATGTCATGTTAAACTTCCACTGTGGCTTTCAGGTAGTAAATGCAACTCATTTTGGTAATGGAAGAATTTTTCAGCCTTAAGTTGTGAAGTCACAAACAAAGATTTGAAGTAACCAATAAAAACATTTTTTGCAATCGCAATATGGTAACAGTAATTTGCAAAATGAGGAACCCTGGAAGAAGTTCTGCTGCTGCACGCGTTACGCATGTCTGCTTAAGCATCAACCACATGCCTTAAATTCTCAAATATAATGTCATGCAAATTAAAGTGGCAGGTGATGAAGATTCATGGGGTGGCACATGGGGTATAAAGTGTGTTTTGGTGGCAAACGTGGGCCAAGATGGAGGGCAGCCACCCAATCACCCCTGAAGCTCACTACTCCCCACAGCTTGGCTCACATGCTCATAAACACACACACAACACACACACACACACACACACACACACACACACACACACACACACACACACAAAGACTGCCGCGCTCCAAGCACATGACCTTGTACATACATGTCCACAGCACTGGGCTTCCCCTGATTCTACATGTGCTTTAAGGCTATGTTAATTGAGCTTGTCAGCCCTGAGGCGTCTCTACTTTAGCATCCATTAACAGTATTCCCCCTTGGTCACATGCCTTTAAGTGTGGTCAAGCACAAAAACACAAAATAATTTCCAAAACGATCTTTGTAACGATGAATTATGATGGCAATTCAGCATCAAGACATATATATTAAGAGGGGGAGAGGGAAGAGTAGATGGGGAGAGAAGAAACCTTTCCCCTGCTCCCCGGATCTTTTCCAACCTAGTAAATCTGTGGTTTCAGAGTGCCCTGTTTGCCGTCATCGCCTCGCTATCCCTAAGATCTGATCACATCGATTTGGCACCGTCAAATAGCCTTGGCCAATCAAATTATCCACTCTAACCGTCATATCGCTCCCTGCCCATATACATATGCTATATCTTAAAACGCTGTATTTATAGCCCCTGTAAACACTTGACTTCTCTCTGTATACTTTTGCTCCACCTCAACTTGAAGGAGCGGGGGGTTGCAGACATGGTACTAGCTCTTGTCAGTTCATCGAAATATGAGAAAATATGAGCCTTAAAAGGGTAAAATTATCTGAGTCGAAGAAGGCCTGGAAAAGCAGCCTCGGCAAGATCGCCCGGGAGCCGAGGAGCATTAAGCCGCAAAATAAGAGAGGAGCAGTTGGAGGGGGTGGGTGGAAGGGGTTAGAGGAGAAAAGAAAACTGTTTAATTTAACCAAACTGAAGCCCAGAGAGGCACACAGTGCATGGGACTCCAAGCCAAAACAACCTCTCTGGAGCCAAGAAAGCCCAAAATGGATCCCACCGTGCAACGCCATCCCAGGGCAGAGAAAAACGAGGAGGAGAAGAAGGAGGAGAATAGAGGATTTAGCTGAAACAGACTGTTGGAAAGACTTTGGCATTGCTGATTTTTTCAGGAGGGGGGTGGCAGTCGGATGGGGACACAAAGGCTTAAATATGTCCACTGAGACATGAGACAGTACGCATTGAGCATGTATGCATGTGTGTGTGTGAGAGACAGATAGAGAGGGAGTGAAAGGGGATGTGTCAAACTTGGATTTTGGGACTTGGGGGAATTGACTGACCATATGTGGACTATTTACACCCCTCTTCGGACATCCCAGTAACTCTTCTGGGGCTTTGGTTAATAGTGAGGGTAAATTGAGCCTCTGACACGTTGCCCCCCTTCTCTCCACCTACCCCTCTCAAAAAACACAAAACAAAAGGCAGAGGAGACAAACGCAGCATTTATTTGGGCGGGCCGACCATGCTGCTCCTATTCAGCAGCCGGGGGACTAAGTGACTGGCCGACTGCATTAAACAGTATATAGAAGTCAAGACAGGCAGATGCTGGGCTGGATAATGGCTTTACTGACAGCTTATGGACCCATCTGTGGCTCTTTCTGGTGGGTTAAGAAAAAGATGGTGTGTGTGTGTGTGTGTGTGTGTGTGTGTGTGTGAGTGAGTGAGTGCATGTGGATTTTTGTGTGGGAGGGGGTTCGGAGGGCGAACTCACTTGACTTGCTAAGGAGGAGTTTCAACCTTCACAGCTGCCCTGTAAATGAGAGTGTGCCAGAGCTGTGTGTGACTGTTTGTGTTTGTTATGGGTTTTTGAGCATGGGATTGTGATTACACAAAAAAATGATGTGAGCAATGATGTTGTCAATCACAGCCTTGTTATGGTACAAAAAAATGACATGACAAAGGAGTCTGTTGCTTCCAACAAAGAATTACAGGAGATGTTGAGGATGTGTGTGGGGGGGGAGAATGGTTACCTGTCATTTGTAGCTAAATGTGTTTCTAACCCTGTTTCCTGTGTAGCGCCGGGGGAGAACGACCCTCCGTGGCCCTGTGACCCTGTAGATCTTCTCTGTCTTTTAACTCTGAAAATGACTCATAACTCTAGTCAGTGGGGAACTTGTTGAAGTCCAACATAGAGGTGAGCTGTTGGCGGGTTAAATGTCATACTCAGTTTTTGGAGTTGACAAAGAGGATGTTTGACAGTTTCATCTCTGTTAATTCTGCTCTCAGGCTGTCCCCACTTTCTACAGCAGCTTTTAAATTTCCCTATGAATGAATTACAGTGAATTTTCAAGACAATATGAGGCTCTCATCAACAACACAAAAAGAGTCCACAAGTCTATGACCACAAACAACTGTTTTCACTATTTTCACCTTAATATCAAGGTCATACTTAAACAAAGTAAGGAATTTAATTCAGTGCGATTTCATTTCTGAAATTTAATGCAAAATGCAAGTATTATAATATACAGTGAGACATTTAGAATAGCAGTAAATGTACTGTATAATGCTGCATTCATCTAATATGGCTAAGGGTAGGTTTGAGTTTCCTATTTTTTACCTCAACTTTCAGATGGTAAACATTACTAAGGAACTCCTGGTTTGGCAGTGAATCCCTATTTTGACAAGGAAATACCTCTAATCAAGTTCTACAGAGCAGTACATTCATTCAAAAACCTGAACAAAATTGATTATTTTCGTCGAACACTGCAATTTTTTTAGCTTGCACTGCAAAGCTCGAAGACCAATATGATCAAGCGTGAAACAGAAATCTATCAAAGACCCCAATTCTGTGTCTGCTCAATGCTTTCAAGTCTGAGAAGGAGCACATTGGTTATTACAAAAGATATTCCCACATGGCATGACTACAGCCTAAACATACATTTTAAGCCTCTTTCCTGACGCAACACAAAAGCCTCTGGGCTAATTAGTTAACAAAGCTCTGAATCAAAGTCAAGCTTCATCAGTCAGGTGATTGACAGCTGCCTGTCCCCCATCAGCACAACTGACGGTGCATTTACTGGCCTCTGGCTGGCCGCTGCAAACTTTGACACTCAACCCTAACCCCAACACACACGCACGCATTCACACACGTTAAAAACAACCATGCTCACAAACACACAGACCGATGCATGAGAGGAAAACACACACACACACACATTCTTTCTTACTTTCTCAGAAACACACACAAACACACTCATGCACATTAAAAAACAACCCCCCCTCCCCCCCAGCTGTTGTGCCTATAGTGCATACTTGCAGCAGATAAAGAGGGGCCTTATTCTAAGGCGAGCCATTCTACTTGACCTTCGCTGGGCCTTTTCACTCTTTCACTCCCTTCAAACCGTCTTTGGGGCTCGCTCACTCTCAGCTCAATGTGGCTAGTCCATCACGGGTGAAGGCCTACAGCGGGTCTTGAAGGGGGAATACCCCAAATACTCCTTGCCCCCTCCCCCCTACACACACATGCACATACACACACGCACAAGCCCCCTCCCTCTCCGAAATCACCCTGACTTCAAAGTTGGTGTGCATTCATTAATTGCCCTTTGAATTGATATCAGAGGGTCACAATAAGAGTGTGAAAGGAAAAAGAGGCTTTAATGAAGCATAGAGCAGCCATTCATTTGCAGATAACTATGTTTTCATGCTTGAATAGTCATCATGCATGGGCTTATTAGAAAAAACTCATGAGAGAGGGAGGAGTGCAGGATGAGGAGAGAGGGACAGAGAGACAGAGAGAGCCCCAGGGTAGAGGAGAGTGATTTGGTGCTCGCCACTTGGCCCTCGTGCCCCCTTTCGCCCTCGTGCCCAGGGACTCACTGAGTGACACATTCATTCTTTCAGCGGACACACAGAGCCCTCTTCACTAGACACTTGGCTCAGGCCAGTAATAGCCAATAGATCCATCGAGAGCATATTGGTTCTGTCTTTGTCAGATTTCATGAGACAGAAGCTGGCAGCTTATTAGGCCTACAACTAATGATTATTTTCACAATCAACTAAATGTGATGATTATTTTCTTGATCATACGATTAATCGTTTGGTCCATAAAATGTTACAAAATGGAAAAAACAAACAAACAAACCGCAGATTATAAAGTCAAAGGAGTCATCATCTGACTTGTTTTCCCACCAGTCCAAAACCCAAAGTTATAAAGTGCTTAAAAAATGACAAAAAAATAAACAAAAAATGTGTTATCCACTATCATTTTTCAGTTTATCAACTAATCGATTAATTTAATAATCATTTTAGATTTCTGAATCAAAGATTAAATATCATGCTTAATGTACTAAATAGTCCATTTTGCGATTTAAATAAACATCTTTTGCAATTGTTAAATATGCTGACCACAGTTGGGTGTATGAGAGCACTGCTTTAAATATCACTTTAAGTCAGAAAACAAGGCGAATTGCACAACTGAGCACACTGATCATTCATTTTGCTATGCAAAAAGATACAGTATAATAATGGGCAACTGGAAAAATATGTGAAAAGCAAAAATGGTCTGAACACATTCTAGTCTGAGGACTTCAAGTTTCATTGATCTGTGGATAAGAGCTGATTTCTAAACGTTAAAGTGAAAAGTCAGTCTCTGCTCAAACATCAACATGCACTAAACGCACTGCACCTTGTGTGCTCTCAAGCCATTCTCTGCCTCCACCTCTGCTCTCTCGTCTTCCTGTCTTCCTGTCACTCCTCTCTTTCCTCTCCTCCTCTCCTCTGCCCTGGCACTGATCCAGTGTGTGCCCACATATTACATTTGCAGCACGCCATCCTTCACCCCGAGTGGCAGAGAAACCCAAGTTCTTCATTCACTCGCATTATTTACACAAACAAAGTCCTACTCCGTTTCTGTGACAAAGCCAGCTAAATCTTTATGGTTCTTTCATGTATTGTCTGCTCACGGTTCCCTTTTGTCCCCCGGCCATTGGCCTGGGCCCTGGATACAATGAGCCTGGGGGAATGGAGGCAGATTGAAGGAATGCGCCTCAATAAACCTAATTATGACATGATGACTGCGCTCACCATGGTAGGGGTTTTTCAAAGATCCCGGGCTTATTCAATTAGCCCTTTCCAGGATCCCCTTTCACCAAATAAAGTTATCCCTTTGACTGTTTGCATTGCAGAGTGGAATGTGTGTGTATGTGTGTGTGTGTGTGTGTTTGTGTGTGTGTGCGCACACGCGGCTGGCCTAAATGGAAATGTATCGGCCCTCAACAAGGCTCCTCTGTATTATCTGGCTAATTTCACCTAACGAAGTATGGACTCTAAAAGATACACTGTGAAAATGTGAAGCAGGAGGAGGGAGGAGGCGGGGACACCGTGACTGTTTTAATCATTAACTTTGTCTCCAGGGTTAATTACTATGATGCTGGGAGTTTGGTACAGCCCAGCAACAGGCCTGGAGGGCCAGCCTTACTGCCAAATACATAAAGATTTGATAGAAAATAGAGAAGGGGTGGGGATTTTTGAGTATGAATTTCTTTCTGTTTTAACTTAGATTTGCTTAGTGCATGGGGATTTGGAACAAAATGTATATGTCAAAACATAAGCCCTTCAGATTACATGTTAATTATTACCATTCAACATTTAATTAATCGAGCTACAGACGGTGTACACGTGGGGCAGTGTCTATCTAAAATATAGATAAATTCTCACCTTTGAGTATATAACTAAATATCAATGCTTTAAAGGCGCCACTCAAGAAAAACTACTGTTAATCAGAAAAATAGTCAACAGGTAAAAAAAAAAACCCTCAAGATATCTTGTATTGAAAAGTTGTTGTGTTGTTTGCAAAAGATAGCTTTACAAGTTTAAAAATGAAGCCAATTCAAGTAATAAAATATAAATAAAATAAAAAGATAAGCTTTACTTCAGATGTAGCCTAATCACTTTGATCACTTTTTAGGCATGAGATTCTTAATTTATTACAAAATATAGTTCTGATCGAACCGCAAAACGTTCATAAAAAACTTAATTAGGAACTTTATGGAAGTGGTCTGACTGAGTTTTGTGGAGGATGCAGGCCAGATCTGGAGCGAGCTGTGCGCCGCAGGCTGAGAGAGCCACAGAGAAAGAGTAGGAAACAGAGGGAGAGGGGCGGTGTTGCTCTCCAGATGAAAGTGACATGAAATAAAAGAGTCGATTTAATCTGCTTGAAGAGATTTGGGGAGCAAGTGGTGGGGGGGGGGGGTGATTTTTTTCGGAGTTGTGCGCTGCGCTGCGAACGGACGGGTGGCCGGGGCCCCCATTGTGAGACTGCGCTCCGGGCCAGACCGGGGCTCTCCGGGAGAACATTGGTCCCCATTCACCGAAAACACTCTTTAATACACTCCCTCCGTCATTAAATGTGACATCGCACAATATCGACATCATTTAGAGGACGTTATTAATGTTCGTGGGGGCAAGGCCGGGACTCATCAAAGACTCAATAATGAGTCTCAGCCTGGAGACGCCTCAGTGTTGTGAGGCGGAGAAGGCCACTTTGTTTTGTTGGCCAATTACAGTCTGAATATTATGACACACACGCACACACACACACACACAGCAATTAAATTTCATCGGACAATGTTGCCTTTTTCTATTTTAAAGAATTACAAAAGCAACAGGACAAAGTTATTCAAAGTTCACTGACGTCAGGAAAAACAAATAAACTCTTAAAACTTATATAAGGAAAGACAGAGAATCTAAATTACAGCCTGTGTTGGCGACTTAAAATGGTTCTTACTGACTTGTCACTTTCCATGGCCTACTTTCTCTTCCTGTGGAAACATGCGCCTTCATCAACACATGTTGCTTCCCACATTTTGTTGCTTTAAAAAAACGGCGCATCTTACGTGGAGGCCGAGAGTTTCGGGCGTATGTGTGCACGCGCACATGCAGAGTTTGGGGCGCGAGCACGTAGCCTGTCCTTGAGAAATACGTGAGTGGATTTCAGAGGCCTCGATTGTCATTGTGAATGGCCGTCGGCGTCTTTAGCCGAGCCCCAAAAGGAAACATTTTGTAGGTGAAAACGGCCATTTTCTCTCGGTGAACGGGCCCTCTAAACCGTGCCGGAGCGCTCCCTGAATAATTCATCCTTCATTGCGGCCTCATAGTGTGTTTTGTCGGGCTTTTCTCTCGCCTCTCCCCTCCCTTCTCTTCTGGCTGAATTATAAACAGGTTTGCCTTCTTCTTTAGCGGCGGCCAAAGCTGTTTCCAAGCTGGCCTTTTGTCCGCGCACAGCCCAAGCGTGAGCCCCAAATAGACTCTCGGGTCTTTGTCTCCCAAGTTCATCCTTGAGCGTCCCGTTGTGCGCGCGAGGCGTGTCTTTGTGACGAGCTGGAAACCGTTGAACAAATGTTTGATCAACTCATCTGGGGGACATTTTGTCTCCTCGGACCAGGGTCCCTTTATCTCACCTCTCCTACTTTGCTGATGGGACGAAGAAGTGCTAAATGTTGACATTACGCTGCTTAAACTGTTTTAAACAAGGTGAAAGGGTGGAAAGTGTTTCAACACACATTTGAACAACTCATTCCTGGGCTGGTTTAGTCTGGTGCTAGAGATTATGAAGTGTTAAAACATAAAATATTTAATTGGAATTTCTAAATTTTAGTTTTAATATGGCCAGGTCTGAATTTAAAGTTGTCACATCTACCATCAGCTTCAGTGTTTTTCTGTAGAATTAGCCTCATTTCAAGCTAGCTGTCAAACACTGAGCCCATGAGCTAAACTGAAAAGTAAGATATAATTAAATTTTCCGCGAATTTAATAATTTAATTTAATAAAAATATTTAAATCTATGTTATCCAATAAAGGAGGACAAGTACATTTTCAGCACTGTTTGGTTTCTACAAAAACTCAAACTCACCGGCGAGATGACGGATTTTTAAAGGGAAATGTATCCAAGATGGAGGCTGTAATAATTTGGAAAGTGGCAGATTAACAGAGTGGCCAACCGCGACCTGTTTCCACTCTAATGACGTAGGCGAATAGTCAAGTCATGACATTGAAAATGGGCTAATTAGACCTAATGCAGCTACAGAGAAACGAGCCCAAAACCACTCTCAAATCTCCAATTAGGCTACTGTCTGTGGAGCTGTAATGAGGGAAATGAAGAAAATATGTCGTGTTTTATTCCTTGGCCTGCAACACATCCGCTTTATACATTTTTCACTATATATATATGTGTGTGTGTGTGTGTGTGTGTAAAAATAGGTTGAGCCTACACTATAAATAGTTTATTAGTAAGACGCGTTTTTTCTTCAATAGAAATAAACTTTCTTTCTGTCTTTCTTTCACTTTGAAAACTTAGTTGGAGTCTATTCTACCTCGTTTAAATCCACTAAAAAAAATAATAAAACAACTTAAATTACAAATTCATTTGAATTATTTTCACTTGTTTAATAAAAAATGTGAGACTGGATCGCCTGTAGCTTGCACAGGTGCTCACATTTTACAGTGGAGGCTGCCGTTTGAAACACTAATAAAAATTTATTTGTTGCATTAAATAATAGCCAAACTATAAACAAACAGCCTACCAAGCAACGGGCCAAGTGAGACATGTTTCCATCATTTATTAATGCATTACACTTAAATATAGTGGACGAGTTTATAATACTGTTTTGTCTTTGTAGAATTAAGTAATTGATTTTTTTTTTTTTAATATGAGCATCCTATGCAAAGTTGCTGTAACATGGTGAATCATCCACACTGCTGAACATAAACACACACTCAAAACACACACACACACTGCACACTCTTGTTTCCCGCACAGAGCCATCACCTGCTGTTTGATTTACGGTGTGGCCTCATGGGAAAAGCATTAGCCGGAGAGATATGGTCGATAAAGAATTCCTAACAAAGGACGACACGCACTCTCCACCCCCATCCAACAACTTTACAGCATGCTAAAACTTCACATGGAGGCTCGTTATACGACCAAATAAAACCATTCTCCTTTGCACCCTGCTCAGAAGCATTCAACAGGTTGGAGGTGTGGAGATAGAGGACTAGTGTTTCACAGATTTCTTCAGGAAGTTTACCTGCAAAATGGGATCGTGTTGCTCCATAATTTAATTCACTGCAAATTATCCCAATTAAAGGATATATGTGCATGAACAGCCTGTTAAATTTTCACTCCACCAGCACTAATATTTCCCAAAGCAGCCTACAGCTCAAATATCAGTTTAGCAATTGAAAGCTAAATTAAAAATCTTCCCATACGGACTCGCTGAGATGATATCTGATCAAACAGGGCTCCACTGGGCTCTAATGTGTGTGGGGTCACTGATATGAAAAAGATAAGCCCAGCTAAAGTTAAGTGCCAACTACTTTCTTCCACATCAGCCACAATAAGTCGAGCAGCTCACTCACATCTGTCTCCTAAGATGCCTTCAATGCTGTGTTTGGCCCTCCGGTCGTTGTCCTCGTACTCTTTCTTCTCGATCTCATCCTCACCCTCCTCTTCGTCGCCTTTTCCCCCGAACTTACTCCGCATGATGCGACTGATGGAGCTCACTGTGAAAAAGTTCGTTCAAAAAGTGAAAGTTAGAAAAATAAAAAGTAATACAAAAAACAATTATACTTATAAAAGTATTAAATGTCACTACATTAAAATGGGACAAAATATAGGTTTTTTTATGTAAAATAAAAAAGAGTTTGTCACCCCAAAAAAAGCAGAAGAAAGCAGCGGTAGATTTGTCATATTTGTTAAAGGGGAAACGTTTTTATTACTTTACTTTTTGTTTTTTTGAATTAGAAAACATTTCAGGGTAGGCTTCATAATAACCTGTTGAGGTCGAAGTTACAATTTAAAGAATACAAAGGGAAGTGGAAATTTTTCATGTAAAATAATAATAATAATAATAATAATAATAATAATAAAGTGTTAAAAAATATTTCATTTCTGCCCTTTTTACCTGAAGGCACGTTGTTGCGGTCACATATCCCATCCTTCAGTAATTTATCCCGAATCTCCCAGCTAAACATACCCGGGTTTTCCCGCTTGTATTCTTCTATTCTCTTCTCTACGTCCGGCGTTGTTCCCTGCTTCAAAGGTCAGAAGAATGGCACTGTTTACTCACTTTGTTGTGGGCCTTGGGGTACAATGCATCCATTGCCTTTATAGACTAGAACTTAAGAAATTACTTGTTCATAATTTCTGTTAAGGATTAAGTATTTAATATATATATATTTACAAAAAAATGAATATATTCTACAATTCTGCAAATACATGGAGTGCAACAGGAGCCTCTGATCTGGTCTCTCTGGTCCATACCTTGGGTTTGCTGCCACCGATGGCCCCGGGTCTGATGGAGCCCGTCTCCTGGTACCGACACAGGATTTTGGACACGCAGCCGTGGGAGACCCGGAGCTGTCGGGAGATGACACATGGCCGGATGCCGTGGTGGGCCATCTCCACGATTTTATGTCGGATGTGGTTGGGCAAAGGTCTGCCATTTATGAAAACTCCTCCGAGCTGGTTCACTCGGCCTTGACCCAACGGGGTAGACACTACATTTGATCAAAAACGGAGAGGATCCTATCATCAAAGTGATCCAGTGCATGCTGTTATAGACTACACAACACCACGAGAAGTCACTGACCCCAAATACAGCTGAGCACTGAAGACAAGATATCATGTTTAATTGCTGCAAAAGAGCTGCAATAAAAGTTTTGCTTATTACATTTTTAGGCAATAACGTCAAGCTATAAAGTTATGAAATGATCCCATTAAAACAAATATGATGTTAAATGTATTTCATAGAAGTATGTCATACAGTCTTCAAACAAAATTGCGAAAAGTTCATACTAAAAAGAGTCAAATAAGCTACCAAAGTAGTGATAAAAATAATGAATATATTTCAAAATATGTCAGTTCAGCGACCAGTCAATTAACATGTGATTCTATAAAACTTTCAGGTCCCATAACTGGACAAACTTTGTGTTTCTGAACCGAAGTGTGGGACAAGAATGGCTACCTAAAAGCAACAGTGAGTTTGACTAACTAGCACCCAAAAATCTTCCATCACCATCCAGGGTTGTAATCTTCCTCTCGGCTGTGTGATGCTTTACCTTCCAGAGGGAAACCACTGCGGGGGTAGTTCTGAGCCAGCGTGGGTCGCATCATCCTGGGTATTGACCCCGCCAACGCAGTCATACCTCCACTACCCCAGGGACTACAGATACCTCCTCCTGACGGGGAGGCTGCTGCTCCGGCACCGAGTCTGCAGCGGGAGGACGCGGTCGAAGTCGCTTCCTGGAGGGTTAGCCTCGGTTAGCCTCGGTTAGCCTCGGCCGGGCTACAAGCACCAGCGTCCCGGGACGGCCGCAACCCTCCGAGGAGTCAAACGTGACGACAAAAAAAGAAGAAAAGTGGATGTTTTGGATGCAGATAAGAGTTAGTCTGTGGGTCTCCTCGAGTTCATTCGCCAGGGTTGAGGCTCCTGGAAGTGAAGCTAGCATCAAAATATTGTTGTTGTTGTTTGTTGACACCGGTTCAAAGTGAGAGGAGACACTCAAAAGTAGCGGAGCTCTTCTCTCTGCCCGTCAGCGCTCCCGCCTGTGATTGGTGGAGACGGCGCACCCGGTAGGTAGCGGGGCGCGGGGATTGGCCGAGGATGAAAACTTTGGTCCTATCGGAGACGCTGTCACAGCTGCGCTCGGACAGGACAGAGGAGTCAATTCACAAAATCTACAGCGATGGTAGGGTCACTGCGTGGAGCCTCTGCTGTTCAATCACCAACAAAACCTGCTCATGTCTTCAATAAACTACTGCTGGAAAGCAAGCAACAAATAATGAGTGACGAGATGTAATTAGTTGGTTTTAGTAGGTCACCATTTTGCATACACATTGGTCTTGATAGGAGCTTTTTCCATTACTGCCAATTAAACTATTATAATATTAGAAATTCATAAAATATAGAATTAATTCATGAGCAGAATCACCAACATTAATGCAATCTAATGCGGCAGACCCACATTTTTTCAGTTTCATGAATTACCATGATGTTGACAGACAATAAATACATTTCTATAACTTGTGCTTGTGACATATTACTTCTTAATACAAGTTAATGACATGGACAAAATATTAGGAGACACTTTCAGTCCAATACAGCGTCAGCACTGAGCACAGGCTTAAAATGTTATCAGAAAAACAATAAGAGAACAAGAACATATTAAAACAAGAACATTTTAGAGTAAACTATAATTATTGCTGGGCTTCTGTTTCATTAGGATTCTTTTGTTGCATTATATTTTACTCCTTTGATAATTAACTTCAAATCTGGATATACGATTTGACACCAAAACTTCCAGCCACATTTTTCTAAATTCAATGATGACTAACAAGCTCTTAGTATTTTCACAGCTTATTACACATATAGGTTATTGTACTATAGCCCAATGTTTCCTGACCTTATTTATCGGCTCCTCTGATTATCACTTCACCTCAGCTCTCAAACGTCGGCTCATTATAAAACCTGCATTCTGACCATATTCAACAATACAGCAGCCCAGTGAGGCAAAGCCCAAACTTGTGACTTTTGCCTTTGCAGATCTTTAAGTGACATGAAAAAAAATATACATACTCTCTCTTGATAGTTTTGTCCCCTAGTCCGGGAGTGATATCATCTGAAAACTGTTGAGTGCATGCAATCGCACACGACCCCTAATTTGTTTCCACCCCATGGCCTCATATATGACACAAATGGTGCTAAAGTGTGTGCACCTCAAGGAATTTATTGTGGTTTTCAGACTGAGCACCAGCCACCCGAGAGCAGTCTGAAGGGGGACGTGCGCCACAGCAGGATACGACGCCAGGGCGGCCGTAAAGCCAGTCTGCGCCACTCAGAGAAGAGGTTCTGTTTTCATCCACAAATGTCTAATAATCAATACAGTCACCTCCCCGAAAACAAGAATTGAGTTCGGCCATGGACCCTCTCTTTTTTTTCAGGCGCTGAATATCGTTGGTCACAGCATCCTTTAGTCCACAATCAATCACCGAGGCAAAAATTTCCGCTCCTGAGCTTTTTTTTTTACTTCACTGTCCATCATATGAAGAAAGGCAACTCCATCCTCTTCATTTTTTTTGCATCAAAGGATCCTTCATCAGTGGATCCGTTGATGCACAAGAAGAAGAAATCCTTTTGGGGTTAAATTCATTCATTTTAATTCAATAATTTATTTTAAATTTCTTGGTTTTGGACACATGGCAGAGGGTCGACCCTTCCTCAGGTAGATCAGGTGGGGTTACCTCACGTGTCTAGCCAATCAATCAATAAAGCAAATTGATAATATCTATTTGTGATCAATATAAGACCCAGGCCTACATGCGGGCAGAAATGGATGAGAGTTGGAAGTGTTTTCGGCCTCTGATCAGCCCTGAAAACCTTCGTGTGACTCATGCAAAACTAAATCTGAAAAGCCCCCCAGCACCTGATCAGCCCTTTCATGTGTCAGCCCACTCACCTGTGGGCTACAGGGCAATAACGAGGCCCGACGGGGGGCCCTGTCATCCACCTTAATTTACGCAGGGAAGAGATATCCCACAGGCTAAGTAGGTTTCAATTAACATTCGCCTCTTTTAGTGGCTCTGGAAAAAAATCACTTCAAATGTTGACTTTGCTGTCAATAACTCGCGTGGACAATGGGTGAAGGTTTAAAATAAGCAGGGCCGTGGGTGGTTGGTCTTTCACCTGCTGAGGAGGATGTCATTATCTTCAGGCAGAAGATTATTATCATGGGCTCAAAGAAAAGGGAAATGTGAGTTTGTTTTTGACTGTTTTCACATGTGTAATAACGCAGACATATTAACATTTGAATAATGGCTTAATAGGAGTGTGGTTGATAATTATTTGAATCAGACCAAATTATCATCAAACGAATGGGAGGATGTTATGGACTCTTGCAGATCCAAATAAATGAATAGGCCACTGTTAACACGTGGACCTTGTAAATGTTTGAGTAACAGAATTAATGTGAGGATGAACTATGTGAGCAGTTATAGTTCATATCTGCTTGTGTTTTTACTGACCTATTAGAAACCTTCAGTCCTTACACTGAAGAACGTGACGACTTGGGAGTGTCAGTGATCTTATTGAAACTGGATATTACAGCCACGAAAAAAAAACCACAGAGGGAGCAAATGGAAAACAGAGAAAGTCATGATGCATACCTCGGCCCTTTTCTTTAAAAGCGACACTGAATCTCCGTGTCCAATCCATTACCGGAGGATGAAATTCAAAGTCAGAAATGTGGCTTGAAGAGAAATAAATTGGTTGCATCACATGCTCCGCGTGGAGGGCATTCACAAACACACATTTGTCAGAGCAATTAGTTTCCATTGCACCCTATTACGGTAATAACTCATACCAAGACAGACCAGCTAAAACAGGCCTGTGTCAATGGAATAATTGAGATAATTTATAGTATGACTTACAGTGAGTCTATAGAGAGGAGAGTTTACAGTGACCAATATAGTTTTCTGGATTTTTAAAAATCAATTTAATAGAGTAGTTAGAGTGCACTGACATTATTGTGCTTAACATTTTGCAAATTTTATGTGCAGAGGTCAAATCTAAATCTAAAGTTTATATTTGGGAGTAGAAAAAGTATTGTGTTTTACTTAAGTAAAATCAACAATGATAAAATACTCCATTACAGTCCAGCCTTCCAAATTTTATTTAGTAAAAGTATTGTGAATACATTAGTTGCAAAATGCACTTTAAGTATCAAAAGTAAAAGTTACCTTGTTGTAAAATGATCTCATTGAATTATATAAATTATTTGAATATTATTGCAGATTCATACCCTCAAGCACAGCTATTTTTAACAACTTTATTCACTGCTGGACAGTTTGATCTATAACAATACATATTTTATAAAATGATCGAAAAAGTAGTAACTATAGTTGTGTAATAAATGTGGTGGAGTAAAAAGTGCAATATTTTCCTGTAGTGGAGCAGCAGCAGAAAGTTGGTTAGCAAAAAATGGAAATACAAGTAGCTCAAAACTGCAGACTCCTTAAGTATAGTAAGCTACTTAATAATATCCCACCCCTATATATTCTATATTATATTATTCTACATTGCACTGTAATATGGTTCATACTTCCTCAAAATACTAAAATATATTTCATAGGCCTTTCATTCACTCTCCTTAAATGCTTTAAAGTTTTTGTTGAGTGTTTCATAGAATAATAGCCTCGTTTTAGTAATGTAGAGATAATGTGTTGTCTAGTCTGACATGTGAGAATACAAAACAGACAAAAACATAAATTAGTAGCCCATTCTGAGAATAATAAACTAGACTATATGTTAGATTATGTGTTTATTTTCTGTTGAGTACAAGTACTGTGGTGGTATCACTGTGCAGCACAAGAACACTGAATGGAAATTTGCAGTTTAAAATGGAAAAACAGACAGGGAGCTAAATGTCTAATGAGAGGCATCTGAATTCATTAGGCCAGCATCCTTACAACAACACACTGTGTTCGTTTGTAGTCATGGCTAATTTGTAAACACACATTTGCCTCGAACTATTTTCCAGCAATCAGTGTGACAGTAGCTGATTGAAAAATGCAGCTAGACTCTGATACAATAAGCTTTAGTGTTGCGCTGCTGCACTGATTTTACCCAATCAAATCACAGAGACTTGTTTACATGGTGCTGAGGATATGAAAGAGAGGAGGAGGGCACTGTGTATTTTTCATGTCAGGTGACTGTGACAGCTTTTATTTATGGGCCATGGAACTTTTGGTTACATGATGTACAGTATGCATGTCCTAAATAGTAACCTGTAATTAGATGGTGATTGGTCAACACTGGTTTTTATCTATTCTGTTTGTTTACAAGGAGGAAATCTTATTGCTGAATGCCTTGGTTTATATTAACTAAAAGGGAGCCTTGTATGAACAGGTAAGCACACATAAGAAATCTCAGTGTGTGATATTAAGGGCACATGAGCATCCAGCCCATATTGAAAAAAATGTATTTACTTTTAATCAAGTTTTAGCCGCCAGAGGTTTACACAAGTAGACCTACATGAGAAATGAAAGCTAACACAGAGGGGTAGGTCTACACTTTTTTTTTTTTTATAGCATGTAGCATCCTCTGTCTTCCAGTAGGGGGCGGATTTGGTGCACAGCAGGAAGGGCAATCTTCAGTTTAACACTGTTAGGAGGAGAAACTAGTTTCTTTTAGGTTTTGTATTTTGCAGGCATTTGATGACAAGTCATTACAAATATTGGGAGTGGAGGGCAAGTCATTATGTAAGACTGCGCATGATAAAACACAGCCTTGGCACCAAGATATTCTATCAGCTGTTGGCTTCACTGAACTAATAAAGAGAATGATTGCAATGGGTATTCATGTTTCCTTTATTACTGAAATGTGTTTATGTATGTAAAACAGCACATAAGGAACATTTCTCTGTGCAAATACTTTAACAACAACCACAGATTCTCATAAAAACCAACAACATTTTGTAGGTCCTCTGAAATAAATACAATATGCTAACATTTGTCAAAGGTAGACCCCGTTACTTGTGCCAAACAAGAGGGTGAAAGTGCATCATCTGACAGTAGGGAAAAGGTTGAGCAGGATGATTGAAGCAAGCATGGGAATCAGGTAGGGGCGGTTTAAGATTCATGTTGGACTGTTTTTTGCTTTTTCCCCCATGCAGTGAGGTAGGGACACCACAAGTGTGCGAGGGCAATAAGTGCTTAGACTTAAACACTTTGGTGTCCGAATCATGTCCGAATTCTATAATAAATGCTGATAGGATGCTCAGGGAGCCAGAACATAACAGTGCAATACACATGCTTCACGGACCATCACACATTTGTTAATATGAGGGTCCTACACTGCACCACAAATAAGGTATCACTTTCTGCCATATTCAAGAATCATAAATAAACAATTGTAGCAACAATTACATACACAGGATTTACCAACAGTTCACAGTAATATTCATAACAAGAAGTTAGCTTTTTTTGATTGCACTGTGTTGTCTGAAGCTGATTTCACTGAAAAGTTCATTCAGACCCGCAATGTGTCTCGGAGGAAAAAATATATATAAACCGAATTATATCAAGTTTAGGAAAATGAAATATTTGCATTGTGTTAGTGCAGGCACTGAAATAACACAAACTTGCTCGGCCCATACTGTAGCAGGTTTTTTTTCTTCCTCATATGCCTCTTTCTAATCTCAGCCACACAGCTCACGGGGCCCTTGAAGTTTCCAGAGGTAATTATGACTCCTGACAATCTCAGAGGAACCAGAGTGACACCAAATATATCCTTTTATAAGTTGTCTGGCCTGGCTAAGAAACAGACACTTAAGATTCTCGCATGTGGCTTTGAAGCAAGAAGAGGAGTGAACTTGAACATGGAAGCAGCTGAGGGTGGACTGTAGCTTGGATTATACCTGTTGAACACATAGTCACTGTTATTTATAGTGACCTTTCTTCAAAGCCAGATGCAAAGATCCACATTTTTCACAAGTATAAAAAGGTGGCAAATGTGGGAGGCAGCTCCACGTTGGAAACCCTGTTTTCAACTTCTGACGTGTGTGTGTGAATGATGCGACAGAAAGAGGAAATCCCTGCCGACACCCCAGCTGGACGCTGTCTGCGGCGGGAGGCCCGTGCATGAATTTGATCATGATTACAGTGAAGTTTTGCTTCATTCAGCAACAAGGTGAGGCACACGAGTCAGGAGACGCAATGTCCCTTTTAAAAAAAAAAACCAAAAAACCTTGACCTTTCAGGAGCCTAACATGCACAGAAGAAGCCAAATGCAGGGTCAAAATCATGAGCTATCTAACTCTTGGGATCCCTTTGAAAAACCTGGAAGAGGTGCAGTGTTCATTGTGATGAAGGAAACCGTGCCACCATGTAGGATAAGTTAAAGCACAGGGGTTTAGGAAGGTCTTCAAGAAAGGCTAATCACACCTATCCAATACCACTCACCACTTCTCTGTGGACTATTTACAGTTTGGATTGTGGACTTCTTTGTAACAGAATGACATTTTAGAGGCATCTCAAATAAATATCCAGGCCCCCAAGAAAACTTCAATCCATCACCTGAAAACTCAGACGTGAACGTTGCCAAATATCTGTACAATACAATAGTGCTTGGTTGAGATATAAGAGTGAGTCATCATGGACAGTTATCATACAGTGAGTGGCATAGTGGGATATGCATATTATTCATCAGGATAAGGTGGGGAGGGTGTCAAACCCTGGAAACAATCACTTCACATTCAGTCATCAAACCCATCACAGCTCAGACCAACACCAGGGGGTCTGAAGTTCACTCATCAAGGCGCCCAATCAACTGAGCCTGCTGTCAATTCAAGTGCATAACTTAAGGAGAAGGTTATCAAGGATCATGTCGGCCTATTGCTCCAAACAACATGAAGGCCTTTGGGTGTTTGCTGTACTGATAGAAGGCCATTCTGGACGAGATTGGTTCCTAGAAAAAGTAAAGGGAGCAGGAGCATCAGTCGCCAGTATTATGTACATAATCACACAGTACAACGCGTCCATCAGCAGCCTGTCAGGCGTTTCTCCGGGAGTTACTGGTGGCGGACGAGCGGCCTGTCTCATGATCCGGTCTGTATTTGAGCCAGCAGATGAGCCACGTGACGACCACCGAGAACATGGCCAGGATGCTGGCCACCGACAGGCAGATGGGTCCCGCCGGCGAGGGGGGGATGCTGTGGCTGTGCACGAAGATCAGGCCCATGAACAGCAGCACCAGCATGGACAGGAAGGAGAAGATCACGCACACGCAGCCGGTGGTCAGCGCCACCCTCTTGCAGCTCTGACAGCTGTCGTAGCGTACCGAGTCCTGGGAGAGGGTCGTGGCCGTGGACACGGTGGTGGACGGGGTGGCCTGGCCGGCGCTGGACGTGCCCGACGCCTCCTCCCGGCGGAGCGCGACGAGAGCCGGGTGCAGCGGCGGAGGGTACGGCGGCAGCGCGTCCTGAGGCAGCGGGTCCGAGTCGATGTAGAGCGGGAAGTCCTCCGTCACCTTGGTGTTGTTGGGCAGGTTCTGTATCCGGTAATCCGGCACCGGGGTCCGGTGGCGACACACGGGGCAACTGATGCGCCATGGCCGCTCCTCCCGAAGGTGCAGCGTGTTCAGGCACTCCTCGCAGAATGTGTGCAGGCACTCGAGGATCTTGGGAGCCCGGCGGTCAAGGTCGAAATAATTGTAGCAGATCTTGCACTCGTACTCCTCGTAGGGGAACGCCTGGCCCGAGGAGGCCTGGCCCGGGGGTTCCGCTCCGCTCGGTGCCAGATCTACCTCTGCCATGTCATCTTTCGCCATTCACGTTCTCCGGTGAACACAAAGGGAGCTGGCGGACAGATGCTGATGACGGTGCACGTCTCTCCTCCTCTCCCCCCTCCTCCTCTCTCCCCCGACTCCGCTCATCCAAACGCCATCATCATCACCATCATCATCATCCTCGCAGACATGGTTGATGTGTTGTTATAAATTCCCGCGGCGTCTTTCACGACGAGTCTCGGTGTGAACGAATGGGATCCCCGGTGAAATATTAGAAAAAAAAAAAAAAAGACGGCGCTGTTCTCAGGCTGTGTGGGAACAGATGATGTAATGGTGGTGGTGACTCCGATCTCATCCAGAGAGTGCGAGCATCCCACAAACCAGAGAGAGAGAGAGACAGACAGAGAGAGAGAGAGAGTGGTTGTTGTTGTTGTTGTTGTTGTCGGTGCTCTGGTCTGGGTGCAGCGAGGCTCGAGCCCAGTTACCACGCCACACCACAGGATGCGCTAATTTGGTCAACCGGGGGCGTCAATTCACTGTTTCCTGTAACAAAGAGCATGTAATGTGCCAGCAGATAACTTCCAGTCAAACACCGGCCTGCCTTGTCTTACATACAATAGTTACTGAGAGAAGTGGCAGCTGTTTATTGTTCAACGCAATGAAAAAAAGAGGTTTGATAAAGAGAAGTGTCTCTGAAGTTCCGCAGTGTTCAATAAATCATGTCACAATCATGTGGAGGCTCCAGGCATGTCAATATGGAGGAAATCACAAATACTTCATCATGTGGGCGTACTTTTTGTAGACCCTCTTATTTGTACACTGTAAGCAACAATAAAGCACGTTTTAATTGCTGTTTCTCGGTTGTCTAAAAATCTTTTTCTACTCTTGCAAAAACTCACTAAATTAAGTGTGCACATGCAAAAGCACCATTATGTACAGTGTTAATCGTTCTTATGGCAGAAGTTAAAAAAAACAACAGCAACAAAGAAACAAAAAAACATTGCAAACTTATTTTTAGAGATTTCAACTTTCACTTCAGGTTTCACTTCTCATCCATGAGGCTCCTTCAGCTCTGGTCCTCAGTGTGCCTTCAGAACTGAAGGAGCTTCCTGGATGAGAAGTGAAACCTCTTCAAGCATCTAAAGTCCAGTTGTTGACTCAACCCTTGACCTGGATGACTGAGAGCCTTCACAGACAGATTTCAAATAAGTTATTGAGAGGGTGTTCTCAAATGATCATATGATGAGTTATTCTTCAAACTGATCTTGTTAGTGTGAAGCTGATGGTGAAAGTTCTGCTCATCCCATTAAGATTAAGTTTATTACACTTAAACCACTGAGACTTAACTATCAGTTATAAACACGAGTCCTCGTTTGACTGTTTTATATGAGATAACACAAGTTGATAGAGGCTATACAGCTGTAAGACATGATAATTGTCACATGCTCTTATTGTATGATAAATGTCCTGTAGTTCACTTCCCCAGAAGTTATATCATATGCTACTTGCTGACCTGACCTGATTCAAGCATTCAGCTCCTACTGAGGGGTTAATGAACATTTTTATAACAAGAGGGAAGTTCTGAAAGAAAAAAAAAACATCAGAAGAATAAAGAGGGTTGCACACATTGTCACAGTCCCCTTTGATACGCATTAAGCCTCACAGTCTGACTTGACTGTAAGTCTTGACTAAGCTCAGCTCATATCTTGGAGACTAACAGTGGTGAGAGTGGATCATTGAATCTCACTCAATTAGTTTATAATAAACATCTAGATAAATCCTCTTTTTGTACCAAGAACCCACTCTGAGGACCACTACTCTTACTGATGAGCAGGGAGCACCAAGTGGACCTATATATCCATTTGTTCGGGGATCGTCTTCTAAATGTCACTGTTTTTAAAAGTTCTCGAGCAAAATAATATTTGTGCCAAAAAATGTTATAAATTCTGACCCTTTGAATGACCTGTGCAGATGAAAGCTGCACGTGCAACTTATTATCTTATCTAAGCTCTGTACTACCAGTTATCAATATTTCTATGTCACACCCCATGTTGAGCAATATAAGTGAATCCTGGTTGTGGATCACTGAGCTGCCTTCTGAAACTAGTACTTCCTTTTAAAGTGCTTCCAGTTCTCAGCAGTGTAAAGATAAAAAATTTCCTGCTATCATGGATGTGCAATAAATAAACGCTCTGTGATAGCACCTGACCCATCCCAGAATAAAGGTCGGACAGACGTCTCACTGCTCCACAATACCGGTTCAGCTCCCTCCTGGCCCCGCCCCCCGGCGCACACCTGAGGCGCACAGCGGCCGCACCTGCGAGGACTCTGTTCGGCCAAGTATCACTTTCTCTCACTTCTCCTGCTCAGAAACAATCCACACCAGTCTGCTCCCACCCGTGTGTCTCCTTCAGCTGACATTCTGGAGCTGCTGGCTTACCTGCAAGACCCGGAGCTGGTGGCCCGGTTCCAGAGGCGATGCGGACTCTTCCTCGTCGAAGCTCCGACGGGAAGCCCCGGCAAACCACGTGGACACCTGAGGGCAGGATGGGACCACCAGGATAAGAACTCCAACTTTAAACACGAGGAGAACGGATATGCTGTTGGTGTAAGTGATCCACTGTGGGGAATGACTCCTCTCAGTATTTAAGTGAACTTAACCTTTAAAATCAATTTTCATTAAAAACAGAAACCAAAATTGTCGTTGTAGTGACTAAGATTATTTGCAATGATTAACTCAAAAGGAATGAGTTCTGGTATCAAAGTTGCATTATTTTAGAACACTGCCACTCATTCCAGCACAGGAAGTGAGTTGAACAATAGGTTTATGAGGTTGAAGAGCTTATTAAACAAGCAATTCAGATTATCTGCAGATGTTTAGATATGTAGACCAAACTGTGACTGGCTTTTCTTGTTTGTCTGGGTGTCTGTGTCTGCCACCCCTCATCTGTACAATGACAGGCTGTGTGGGATGTGGACATTCTTCCCTGTCATTTTCTTAGGCAAACAGTTTATTTAGGCGACGGACAAAGTGAAGGTTAAATTCAACTTAATTCATGGCTCAGAGTTTAGGGGCCCTTGATCATGTAAATTGGGCCAATAGTGTGGTGAGAAGCATGGGCCTCGGTTTGTTTATGAATCCACAAAGAATGTTAATTTCTTTTAATGTCTATTATAAGACTATTGATCATTTATTCTGTTGTTGTGGAAGAGCTTTGTACAATCTAGGAAAATCACCCTGATGATGTCATAGTGGTGTCATCAGGGTTATCTTGGCTTGAACTCTACAGTAACTACAGTTTTATAACAGAAAGTCTGTGTTAAAAACTGGAGGTATGGGGGGGTGTCTAAAGAAAGATGCCACCCAGTTGCATTGTGGGAACTTGATGCATACTAGGGGAAAAAAGTCTCGACCTCTGCTGCATCAATTTTTGACCGCTCTTATTTAAATGTGTGGGGTCACCTAACTTTGTGGAGGTGCTTGGTTTATGTTCTTCCTAATCAGGTGTATAAAGCAATTCAATAGTTTTTGACTTGCTGCCTGGTATAAATGATGAACTGTAATGTAAAGAAGCTGCAAAATATGTGACAGGTGTATAGATAGCATAGGGTGTGACTGCAGGGTTGGTTGGCAGATCTAATCTGATCCTGCACTGCAAATTTCCCCACTGAGGGATGAATAAAGGTAAAGGTTTATCTTATCTTATCCTGTCCTGTTCCAGGTACCATCTTTAGGCACCTGGTCCCATCATAGTTTGTGATCATTGGTATGTGTTGTCTGCAGGGCTGCAGCAGGCCTCAGTACGAGGTGAGGAACTGGCTGCTGCACTTCCTCTTTCTGGTGTCGGCAGGCCTGGGGCACGAAACCTTCTACATCACCTGTCTGCCCAGCATACACTGGAGCCTGGACCCATTCCTGTGCCGACGCCTGGTCAACATGTGGGCTGTAAGTCGCAGCTAAATGGAAAGTGTGTGTGTGCGTGTGGGTGCAGACCACCTCAGCAAGCACAAGGTTTCGGCCTTCTGATGTCCATTTGTTCCACAATGCCACCTCTCTTCTCTCTGCTCTTCGTTTCCCTCTCTTCACCTTTCAACCTCCTTTCATCCCTCTCCCCCTCCAGTGACCTGTCTCTGACACCACCATGTCCATATATCCCCAGGCCAGGGGGGCACTGGGGCCAGCCTGACCAGGGCCCCTGACATGGGGAGAGGCCACACATGAGGACACATCAGTGGAAAGAGACTGCTAGGATCTCCCCTTTAGATGTTTATTCTGATAGAATCTAGCACACTGCGACAAGTTACCCTGAAAACATGTCACATGGGATCCCAGAAGGCGTGTGTTTGACACTTCTAGAGACACACAGACAGAGATACCCCCTCGTCCTGCACTGTGTGTGTGTGGGGCAGTGTGTTTTTGTGCCCTTTGTGTCCCCGCCCCGAGCGCTTGGTGGGTGCCCTGTGTCTGAACTCCTCGTTTGGCCCCCCAGGGGAAAGAGATACCATTCTTCTGGCATCCTGGCTGCACCAGGCCCCTGTGTGAACTCCTTTCAAACACACATAAACACCAACACACACACACACGCTCACACTCCCCACCTCGCCCGCTAAACACACTCATTGCCCTCCCTCTAGTTAGACATTACCAGCTTTACTCTGTGTTCTCCTCCCCCTAGTCTAGCAGCAGAGTGTTTTATTGGCCTCATCGTCGCTCTGAGCTTTCTCTCTCTGGACCGACCATTTGGTCTGTCAGCCCTCGGGGCACTTCACCCCACACTTTAACTTCTAACAGCACCCTGCCATTGTGCCGGTGGAGTTATCAAAGGTTCATGGAGGGCTGCGCACTCTCTCTCCTCTGTCTCGCACACAAAAACTGGCAACTCACGCCAACGATTGAAGCTCACCCATGCAAATTAAGACCCGTATGCATGAGCAAACAAATTACAGGCCCATAAATGACACACACACACACAATGTACCTTTGTGTCCTTCACTACTCCCTGTTGCCTTTACTTGCAGTGTGACTTTGGTTGACTTCGAAAACAATAACTGTCATTAACCATATGGTCATGAATTACATGGCCATGTTGTATGGTATTATTGTAGCATAGTGTTATGCAAATCATACACCTACTGTGCTGTTTGGAATATCAAAAATCTCAAGCTGTACCTTTAACATAGTGACACAGAGGACATACGCTGATACCTGAAGGGTGTTTTATAAAGAAACTGCATGTAAAGTTTTCACTAGTGATGATAGATGACGGTCACATTCAAAACTGGCTTTACTCCCAGAAGACAAAACTTTTTCAGTGATATGGCCTTTGTCAGTCCTGGATCAGCCATCAGTTATGGAGACATCAGAGAGCGTTTCATCTGAGAGTAAAAAGACTTGACATGACATGAGTGTGACCTGATCCTATGATCGTGACAAGGAAGCTGTGGTCACTGCTGTTTGTACTGGCATAATGACTTCATTTTTCTGCTTCAAGTTCAAAGTGCTTAAAAATAGCCAGAACAAAAATGAACAAATTATAATTTACAAAAATGAATATCAAACCATGAGAAATGAATTAAGAAAAGTTTATTGTAGTAGTGGAATGAGACTAAAGGCAGGGACACAAATTAAGACTGAAATGATTTGGGCCTAATGACTGATCGGACTAAGATCCACCGGATCTGTTCCAATCTGGGTCAGCTGGTGTTCACAGTCGGTCGATAAAATCATGTAGTGTGTATCATGTAAAGCTTCTAATCTTAAGTCTTCAGATCCAGTCGCTGCCAGCCTTTCTCATAAAGGATTTTTTAAACATGTTTGATATTTGCAACTGACATTGGCCTGTGTGTGAGGCACCTGTAAATGGTCAAAAAAGAGGAATGGTGAGGAAAAAAAGGTTGTTGATGTGAGAGCACACAGGACAACTGAAACAGAGGATCCTGCCCAACCTCTGCTTTTTCCCTGTTGTTTTGGTCTTTTCAGCACAAATCACACTGCATATAAACAGTGCAAAGTGCTGGTTGTCATGTTTAATTTGGTACAAGAACAGTCGACATGTTCTCTGAGGATTTGCAGGGTCATCTACAGCCAGAACTCCAGTTGTTGGCTGACAAAAAAAAATCTGTGCAAGTTGATGGAAACAGTCTTTCTGTGTTGTTTGTCCAGTCTTTGGACGTTTCAGCCAGTCTTCAGGTTTGTACCAGACAAGTCCACAGTCGTGCTTGTGGCTCTGTGAGGTTGCACTTAGGCGTAACATGGTGCTTTGAGTAACACGCTAACATTAGCATGTTAACTAATCACAATGTCAACATGATGTTTAGCCTGCAGGTATCATTTTTACCTTGTTTGCTCTCACTATCACTATCTTCACATGAGCAAGCTACCATTTGCTCAATTGCACTGAACACAAAAGTACAGCTGGGGCTGATGGGAAGTTCTATGTTTTGCTGGTGTTTGCTCAACAAAACAAAGTCTTGGATGAATTAAATTGACCTCATTGCCATCATGAGCATGTTAGCATGCTGACATTCATACATCAGCCTCACAGAGGTGCTACCACAGCAGTCTTAGCCTTGTTGTTCTTAAATCATTTGCAAATTACTTTTTTTGTATTAATGCAGAAGTGAAGGCCGACTCAGCAAAACAAAAACTGCACAAAACTCTGGAAAAACAATATTCTAAAAAATATATACAAGTTTATAAAAGAACACAAGAGGATTGTAAATCAATGAGCAGGCCAGTAAATGGCTGAGCACCACTTTAAAACATTGACTCAGAAGAAATTCTGCTGCTTTATTAAGGCTATCTCAGTAAATTGCAGGAACCATGCAGTGGGGATTTGGCATATTGGCTCCACAGTCATATTATGGAGGAACGCTTACATACTGTATCTGCAGAAAATACTTCTTGGTTCAGGATGGAGCAGCACAACTCCCAAAATATCCATTGTACTAATCAACCTCTGCGTAATATGTGTTGTTGATGAGATGACAATGTATGTTGTGTTATTATAGCATGTTACTGTTTCGTGTGCACAGATCAGGTTCATGCCACTGAGAATTTACCCTAAGACTGAATCCCCAGTAACTCTGTTGGTATAACTTTATTTGCCATTGGTCACTAGGCTTTATTAAAATATGAACCAAATCAGCTATTTATTATATCGCTGTGAAACAAAACAAACATCTTGTGTGTTTTCTTCATACAAACATTGACCTGTGTAATAACTTATTGTCTACACACACACACACACACACACACAGCCCCCACACACACACACACACACACACACATTCGCTGTGTTCCACATGTTGACTGATCAAAGTCCAAAGCTGCACTGGCCTCGATCAATACACTCATTCAGGAGAAAACACACACTCTAGCACAACTACATGTCTGTTTGTGTGTCTTGACCTGTCTTTAACTCTTGCCTTAATGTGACCAGACCATCTCTGGGTCAGTCCTTTGATTTGACTCGTACAAAGACACCAATGAGACACTGGCATTGCTGGAGCCACTTGAATATGGTGTTTGTGTTGATGGTGAGTGCGGGGGGTTGGGCGAGGGTATCATATCATGCAAGCACTCGAACTGGTAGGCAGATTCATTGTGTCAGGGCAGAGCGGGGAGCGCGGCGGATGACGTGTACACAGTATGGCTTGTTGTGTGAATACACAGTCATCCTGAATGGATGGGGTCAGATGTACTAAATGGGTTTACCATTGTCTGCCTTCTGTTTATTGTCCACTTAAAAGTACCAGTTATTCTGTCTGGGTGCATGTGTGTAGGTGCAGTGTTGGTAGATGGAAATATTGGAATAATGAACGTTAGATTCAGGCTTGACTGGAAAGCAGAGAAATAGAAAAGAAAGATTTAGCTTTTGGAAAGAACAAGGCCTTATGATGGCCAAGGTGTTTGTTCTGCGGCTGTTTGGGTTCCTTATTTCAAAGTTATAGAGTATGGAGATAGAAATTGTAGCCTTAGTTAGTTTACCTCAGAATAAAGCATCTTAAGATCAAGTACACCTATCATTACTCACTAATTAACACATTGCATCTTGTTTTTTTAATCTGCACACAAACCAAAACATGAAAATGCCAATTTGTGGTTACAGGGATGTAATGCACTGTAACTATTTCTTGAGTCTTGTCTTGCCACATTTCTGTTTGTGTACAGACTACACAAACAAGATACATGAATCAGTGAGCTTTAGATATGCTGTTAGGTGTATTTTTGAACTTTGGAGAGAGACAGGTTAGGTGTTTCCCCTGCTCCCAGTTTTCATGCTAAATGTTCCAACTCTATACTTAATGCACAGATATGAGAGTCACAACAGTCCTCTTGTCCTGTGTATTTCCCAAAACGCCAAACTATCACCTTAAGGGAAATCTTAATGCCACAGAACAGAAAACGCTTCATGCATGAAGAGTGAAACGTCTTCAAGCATCTACAATCAAGTCCAGTTGCAGTCAACCCTTATTTGAACACGGCAGCAAATTGTGTGCTTTCAACTTTGTGGGAAAGACCCACTCCTGTTTCAATATGACAATGTCCACGTGCACAAATCCAGGTTCACAGTGTTTTTCACAGTTTGGAGTGGAAGAACTTGACTGGCCTGCTGATCTCAACCCTATCCAACACCTTTGGGATGAACTGGAATGGCGGCTGTTAGGCGGGCTTTATTGCCCAGCATCAGTGTTGGACTTCATTCATGCTCTTGTGTCCGAATGGAAACAAATCCCTGCAGCCAGCATCTGAAATCTTGTCCCATCTCTGCCTCATTTCTTCATTGAAATCTTTTGGAAGTTATAGCTTATGAATTCCCATGATTTTGGAGTGAGAGGGTGTGATGTTCTGGTGTCCACATATTTTTGGCCAGTGTTTTAATCTCCCTCCATCCTCCTGTGTCTACAAGTTGCTGCGCTAACAGCGGGTCAGCAGATGTACTTTTATATCTCATTTGCCATGGTAACAAGACTTTGCTGATTACAGTGTCAGTAGAGATGGTAATAACCACCTCTCTATTCTCTCCCTTAAACACACACATTAGTGTCCTGCTCGCTCTCGGTGCGCTGCCTCCCTGCTCCTCGCTAAGACAGCCATTCATTAAATATACAAGGCAGAGCTTTAAATAAACCTGGAGCTGAAGCAGGCTGCCCCTCCGAGGGCCGCTGGGGATCTCATGAAAGAGAATAGGCAGCACATTTGGCAGGACACACACACTCATACCTATACACACACACACACCTTGCACTGAGTGTGTGTCATTGTGTCAAGAGCCCTCAGTCTGACCCCATCGGCTGAAGACGCTGTGTCAGCAAACCCTGCCTTCTTCAATTCTCAGTTTCTTACAATAGATTTTGTTACTGTACGACTGCAGCATCTGCACTTTATGCCAGAGTGGGTCTCCCTCTTTTCCCCCCTTTTTCTTTTTTTTGTTAAGTGGGAATGGTGATTACTTATTTATGAGAGAGTGTGGTTAGTTCTAAAGCAGAGCCTAATCAGGATTTTACTTCCTCTACTCATTATTTTATTATTATCTTCCTTCATCTCTAATTTTTGCTTTGGTGGCCAGCACACTGCGGTACACTATTATAGATCTATAGATTACTCCTGTCAGGTATAGATGATATATCTATGCTGTATGAAGCCAACAAGGCTGTTTAAATTCACTGCATTCTTTTAATAAGGGTGCAACAGAAAGACACCATAATTCTTATAAGCAAATATTTTAAACTTTTCGCCTTCATCAGAATTCATGCAAACGTGTGAAATCGGATAAAAATGTAGAATCTTATATCAATTCAGAGAAAGTTTTTCTCAAAATCACAGATAACATTGATAGAATATATATTTGCTGCTTCTAAGAGACACATGTCCTCTCTCCTCTCTCAGGTGGTGATGTACATTGGCCAGGTGATGAAAGATCTGCTAAAGCTGCCTCGACCCGTCTCACCCCCTGTGGTCAAGCTGGAGACGCGTGTCGATGTGGAGTACGGGCTGCCCTCCACCCACGCCATGGCCGCCACCGCCATCTCCTTCACCCTTTTACTGAGCGCTCCGTCCAGGTTACAGGTGAGCATCACTGGCGGCTGTGATTAAATACAATAAAGCAGCAGTTGTGAGCTATAGTACTTAATCACATGTGATATCGCTTAGTAATTATTATATGATAAATGTATTGTGTGTATGCTTTGTGAGATGCTTTCAACCATACCTCACAGTCTTCATCAGCGAACGGAGCTGGGTCGGGTCCAAAACAGGTCATAGCATCAGCTGAGAAGCAAAGTCATGAACCAGGAGTCAGTGGATGGTGAAGAATCATCAATGCAAAAGACCAACCTCATTCTCTGAAGAAGGCATTGAGATATGGTTGAAAGCTCAGAAAAGCTAAGTAAATGGAAGATTGAGGTTAGATTATTAGCCATGCAAGCATTGTGGCTTTATGAATGGTAATGTTAGTCCTTTGCTTGGTCCTTCACTTTGGTCCAGGCTGAGATATCTATTGGATGGATTGCTGTTACATTTTGTGCAGACAGTCATGAAGCACAGAAGATGAAGCCTAATGACTTTCCTCCAATGTCACCATGTGATTAATATTTGTGGTTGTTAGCGAAATGTCTCAACAACCATTGGTTGCATTTCCATGAAACTGGTTACAGACATCCATGCTTTTCTCAGGAACCAGCACCATGGTTCCAGTGTAAGCTCCATCATAAGGTCTCTCAGAGCCGCAAGCATGGCAGTAAGCTCTTACTCTTTATAAATATTTCCATGCTTTAATTTCACACAAGTTGTTATATTGTCTCTTGCTTTGAAAATGTAAATATATAATCCCCCCTGTGACTGATGAGGCATCTCTCCTGTTAATGATTATGAACAGTTATAGTGTTCTAATTTGCAAGTACCTTCATCATTTCAAGTGTTAATTGTTTTTTTATATATTTTTTTCAAGTAACACTTGAAAAGACACTTGCAACTTGTCTCAGTCTGATATTTAGTGACAGCAATAACGATTACTGCACATTGTTTCTTGATCGGCTGTTGATAATACTGACAGTGTGATAGTCAGTGGTTACATTGCTCATTACAGTGAAAATGATTTTTACCGTCATTGCTGGCTGCAAATGACATACTTACACTTCATTAGCGCCAGAGAGCGTAGGCTAAGTGGTTGCTGAACTGTAATTGTGACCTTAGGTATCTCATTAGAAGTGCTATTACGTTGCCATTTCATGGATTCCCTGTAAGATTAGTGAATCACCACTTAAATTAGTCGATCCAAATGAGCAGCTTCACTCAGATCAGAGCAGTGAATGCAAAGCAATTTCAAGCTCTCTGGTGGCTGAGTGGGACGAAGGGAGTGGCCCCGCTGTCCATCACAGAGTCCTGACTGAGCTGTTGGACAATGGGCAGGGAGGGGCGGGGCCAGCAGTCACCATCAGTCACCATCAGCCACACCCGTCGAGCTGCTGTTTGGTCTTCTGATGGACTCGACTGAGTCAATGACTGTCAGTCCACGTCTCCACCTCCCTCCTCCTCCTCCTTCTCCTCCTCCTCCTGACTCTTCCCCTCTCCACTGCCAAGTCAATAAAACACTCAGTGGCTCAATCATAGGCCGTCTTAATCAAGCACTGTTTTAATGAAGAACTAAGTGAATGCTAAACCCTTCAGTTAGTAGTTTATGGCTTCTTCAGCTGTCAGCCTGATTTGTGGTCACGTCATTTCAGCTATTTGCCTTCATTTTCCTGTTGTCAAGGTCAGAGAAATCAAGACACCCCATGTACAGTAGAGCTCTTAACTGCAGCCTGACATTCCTCAAGGATTCCCCTGAAAGAAAAGAGCATGCATAGCTATGGATGAGTAGCGGGCTGTTGCAGAGGCTCCTCAATAGCCACAAGGCCTCAGGGCAACTCGCCCGGTTCCCGGAGCAGGTCGGAGGTCACGACAGTCAATCACAGAGTGACCCCCTCCTGTCCCCGGCATCCTTTGTGGCCATTCAAAAAAAAAAATCCTCTCTTCATGAACTACCAGTGAATAGGCTTCCAGCTGCAAAAGACAGGAAAAGACACAGGAAAAAAGGCAGAGAGGAGGAGAGGAGTGGGGCACAGGAGGGGAGGGGGGAGGAGGTGGATGAATACACAAGGCCTCTCTTCTCACTGTTATTGAAATGGAAGGGGAACAAAACCTGCCGCCATAGGTAAAGGAGGGCAGGGAGAGAGGACGGAGGGACAGTAGAGGGATAAAGGAGCGGTGACTTAATGACGGGCAGTACGTCAACCCGGCAGAATGGATAAGTGGCAGAGAGAGGAGTTACACGCCACCATTAAGAGGATTGACGAATGGATGATTTGATCACAAACTAACAGGAAAAAGAGGAGGAAGGCTGAAAGAGTACCAAAGGACAACCGTTCTTGTGGTCTCACGGGGGAATGTCAGGCACATGTGACACACAGCGTTCTTCAAGATTTCATCTTTTTTCACCCTAATCAGGGAGTGGTATTTGTCTCCACATATCAGTATCCACACATCAGTCTGCAGTGGTTAGTGATCTAAGTGTGTGTTTTTGTGTCTCAGTTCCAGTTTGAGGTGGGGCTGCTGATCGCAGTGACGTTGTCGTCCTTGGTGTGTCTGAGCCGCCTGTACACTGGCATGCACTCGGTTTTGGTGAGCTAGTCCCTCCATACACACACATGCACACGCACACACACTGCAGCATAAAACATTCAAGCTCAACGCAGGATTCATAATTCATATCTGTGTCTGTTTAAACTGTCTGGCTTAGGCTCTGATCCAAGACTTTTAATGCAGCAGGCATTTCATGTTCCTTTCATTTTAAAACCTTGATGCCAAATATTGAGTTATTAAATCAGTTATGTTTAAGTACACGTTCATTACAGTTATCAGGGCAGCCTCATCACTGAAACATAGCGTAATGAGTAATATTTCTCTAAATATACAAAAAATGATTTTGGGAAATTTGCTTATTTGCTTTCTTGCCAAGAGTCAGATGAGAAGATTGATGCCACTTAGGTCTGTCCATTAAAGACAAGCAGCCTGTTAGTAGAGAGACAGGAAACACATAGCCTGGCTGTCTAAAGGTAACAACATCCACCTACCAGCTCCTCTAAAACCCACCGATAACATATAATCACAACAGGCAGGTCCTGCACACACACAATAGTTGGCTCATAAAACCCAAAAATCTTTCATCTTTAACATTTTTTAAAACATTAAATGAGATATAAAGTGTTAATTAATGAGCTTTATATTTAATACAAAATGTACCTTACGTTTAAAGGACAGACATTAGAGTGGCATCAATCTTCTCATCTAACTCTTGGCAGGAAAGTGTTTTTTGAACTATTGCCTTCTGTATTCTTGCAAAAATATTGTCATTGTTCTGCTTTCAGGATGTGATCTGTGGCATTTTAAT
Source organism: Holacanthus passer (assembly GCA_025331565.1). Taxonomy (NCBI): domain Eukaryota; kingdom Metazoa; phylum Chordata; class Actinopteri; family Pomacanthidae; genus Holacanthus; species Holacanthus passer. The sequence continues at coordinate 2,009,576 of JAFREQ010000038.1, forward strand.
CTCAGCCGTGATCATGTACATGACCTACCCATACTGGGAAGCCTTCGACCGTTTCCAGCTCACCAGCCGCATCTCCCCCGTCGTGGCGCTGACGCTGCCCCTCTTCCTCTGCTACTACTACCCGAAGCTGGACCATTACAGCACCACACGGGGGGACACCACCACCATCCTGGGAGCAGGGGCCGGCTGCTCTGTGGGATACTGGGTGAACGAGCAGCTGGGGCAGACCTTCGAGCCCCAGGGGGTGTTACCCGTACCCCTGCCCACTCTGACGGCAAACACACTGGCACTAGGTGCCGCCCGCTCCCTTGTGGGAGCTGTAGCATTATTGGGAACTCGGCTGGTAGTGAAAACCTTGAGTCTGCAGGTGTTATATTCATGGTACAGAGTGCCAAAACATGACGACAGCGCCAGGAGGAGGAGAGAGATTGAAGTGCCTTATAAGTTTGCCACATACACAGCTGTTGGACTGGTCAATTCTATATTGGTCAATAGAGTCTTCGTTCTACTGGGGCTACTATGACCTATCAACATACGACTGATACATAATAATCTGAACTGAAAAGAAATGTACCTCATATTTATTTCACTGTGTATCAAATGACATTTTTTTTTTTACAACTTTCTTATACAAGGAACGTCCGCAGGGAATGATTCACAAGAGTGTACCTGTAACTGAGCTGAGGGCCAATAAAATACTTTGCTCACCTACCAAAGGTTTTTATGATTTAATTCTGTCTTATCATAGTTTGAGTTGTGTAGTCAAGGCTGTAATACTCTTATTGCAGTGTTGTGTATTTCAGAACCCACACACATGTTCCCGGTTAGTCTCTTTAAATGGCAGAACCCCACCTAGAGCCAGACAAGCTCATACCAGTCAGGAAAATCCTTTCAAAACCAGTTTAACTGAAACTTGGCAACTTCATTTCAATGGCACCCGTCTTTGCCTCAGTCCTCTAAGAACAGGCCATCTGCTACACCATTTGGGTGTAGTTACTGTATCTTCAGGGCTGACTGAGCAGTAATGAAAGAGTTAACCTCACTTTGCTACAGGAGAGTTTGTAGGAATGTCGGAGCACCTGTCAGACTGAATTTACAAGACGGCTTGTTATCTGCACGGCTCGCTTTCATATGGGAGACTACGAGTGGCAACAATTTCCCTTTGAATTGACAGTGAAGCATCAACAGATACAGTGGAGGTCTGTGTACCTGCTACCTGATAAAAACATACACTACAAAAAAAATATTCAGAGCAGTCAGTCAGAAGTTAGAATGGCTTTATTTGATGTTTGAAGGCAAGAATCTTTTGTATCAAAGGATAAACAGTCTCTGCAAATTTAGGACCTGAGTTTCAGTTGCTGTATTAAATGGACGTCGGAATAGTGGTGGAACACTGTTTCATATTACATCACCTATCTTAAACCAAGACGAGAAAACATCAGATGGTACCATTCAGTGAATTTATTCTGTGTTGGCATGATTCAGATCTTATTGAAGGCAGCCACGTCCACAGACTGAACATATTCCTCGAAGGCGGTGATGGCTTCCTCCAGCAGATCCGTGCCCACCTTGTCGTCCTCCACCACGCATCCTATCTGGAGCTTCTTGATGCCATAGCCCACCGGTACGAGCTTGGACTGCCCCCAGAGCAGCCCGTCCATGCTGACACTGCGGACGCACTCCTCCAGCTTGCCCATGTCCGTCTCGTCGTCCCAGGGCTTGACGTCAAGCAGGATGGAGGACTTGGCGACGAGAGCCGGCTTCTTTGACTTCTTGGCAGCGTACTCGGCGAGGCGCTGCTCCTTGATTCTAGCCGCCTCTGCACTCTCGGCCTCGTCGTCAGAGCCAAATAGGTCGATGTCGTCATCATCGCTGGTGTTGTTTGTCAAGGCGGAGGGAGTAGCTGGGAGGACAAACTGGCTCTTAGCTGATGGGAGGCTGGCTCTTTCCCTCTGGAAAGACTTGATGTGATTATACCAGCGCCTGAGGTGGCAGAAGGTTGGTGAGGGAGCAGAAGGGATGGCATCCAACACTGACGTGTCAGCCTGGGACACTGCAAAGCCCTCCATGTAGCTTTTGTCTGCCAGAAAATCATTGAGAGCTTTCAGGCCGGCTGGCGTGCTCATGTCACCAAACACAGTTTTTGTGGAAGTTGGGCGATAGGATGGTGCCTGCGAGGATTCGTCTCGCGTGGGGAACTTGTGCTTGACGACTTCCTGCATGGGGACGTCATGTGTGAGGGTGGCTTCAGCAGTGTGGCCACTGGAAGAACCAAGGCAACAAAGCAACAGGTAATGAGTCATTGAGTTTAATTACCATGCAGCAACCCCAAGGCACAAGTAACCTAAATTAAGACCAGGCATGCATGTACAAGCCCACACACAGATGCACACCATTCACATCACAAACACAATGGAGTCTTGTTAATTTTTAATTCTTCAGACTTAAGTAAAAACAGCCCTGATACTGATATATATAAAAAGCATTGGCTCCACATAATGATGCTGCAATTTGGTCCTTTTGTTTTCTCATGCACCAGCTAAACAGATACTTCAAAAGTCAAAAAGCCAAACACCTGTTATTTTTTAAACAAATTTCAAGCCTCTTATTTTTTTCACGAATCTTATTGCTTTCAGTTTTGATCTGAGAATATAAACTATGTATTTTTCAGCAGGGGTTTAGGTTTAGGAAGGTGAAATCACAGGAAGGGCTCGATGTCCATCTCCAGGGCCGAGCAGGGCATGGTCAGCTCGAAACGGTTGATGACGTCGGGGTGGAGGACGCCGAGGCGCCCTATGCTCTTTCCACGGACAAAGATCTCTGCACAGCGACCAGGGAAAAAGGTTGTGTCTAAGAGAAAAAAAGGAGAAAACAGAGTGGAATATGAATGACTATGAAAAACATTTCTTTCAGTGAGCAGGCAGTTCCAAGTGGAGTTTAGGATTTCATCATTTAGTGGATAACACCTACACCTGGCACTGACTACTCTTACTAAAGCCTAGACTGTTAAGGTACATCACATCCTTTTGTAGCCTTCTTTTTAAAACAACAATTATCACCTCCACTTGTTTGCAATCTGTTTGTATGCTGGCAAACTATTTTTGACCAGTGTGTTACTATCTAACAGACCATCTGTTTTGGTGGTGGTTCTTGGATCATGTTTCTGCCACTATATGGTTGCAACTTGAGATGGATTTGCATTTTATTGTGGAAGCATTCACTTTTCTTTAAGTATTGATGACGTCCTTGGCGTCGAGTGTTCATCTGAAGTGGTTTGTGTACACTGTATCACAGAGATTATGAGTCAATAATACAGCGTGGGCGGTACTGCGCTGTCTTTCTTGTTCCTTGATTTTCTCTTTATAATTATTTGTTCACCCACATTGGTTAACAACAGTCTGTTCTTCATCAGTTTGTTCCAAACAAAACCAAAACCAAAAAGGCATCACTTCCTGTGCATCAAATAGTTTTTCCAAGGAAAGCCCTTTCAGAAGTGAAAAAAACCAAAAACTGGACAGGGAATAAGCTGGATCGCTATTGTTTACAATTCATTACTGACAAAGCAACAAAATGAAGATTGTTTATGTGAAAATGTCACAGGTCATTACTCTAAAGCAACTTCCTCCGCAGGCCATTTGACCATAATTACATTGTCTGTCTCAGTCACTTTTTCTCACACACACACAAACACATTTCTCCCTCTGATTAAAATCTGATGCTCCAGTTTGTACGTATCTCAGTGTCAGGAGTAAAGGTCACTTCAGTCCAGGGGGGAAAAAAACCCTCCATCAACAGTGAGATGAAAACACACATCAATGCGAGAGGCGTTTGCTCACTGTGCTCAAAAACACTGACGCGCAAAACAGACAGAAAGACGGACTTGTCAGAGATTTAACAAGATACAGGGGTTGCCATGACAACAGCCCCACACACAGAGACATGGCATTCTCCCATAGTGCACTGCTTCTTCCCACGCTGCCTTGCTAATGGGTTCCAGAGCCCACTGCTTAGATGTTCACTCATCACTATGTGTGAAGGCTTACAAAACACATGGACTGTACTTTCATATGTGTGTGTGTGTGTGTGTGTGTGTGTGTGTGTGTGTGTGTGTGTGTGTGTGTGGGGGGGGGGGATTTTAACATTTTGCCTGCTCTGTGTCTGCTAGGTGTATTAAACCGGTGGAATGTGCTTGCGTCGGTTCACACGTCATCTACTTGTACCATAAGCGGGATGCCATGGCAACTATATAAATAGCTCTGGTACATCTTAAATAACCAATCAGTCAATGAAAATCCTACACTTGAGCCGGGCCACTTTCCGCCCACTCTGCTCCAACTTTCAACAAAGCTTTCAGTGGAAAGGAGAGTTAGACGGTTGCATCAGATAACCACTGTGTAACTGGCTGATACTGGCATCATTTTGCCACAGGATTTATTGTTAAGACAACAAGACAGAGAATTCACACAGGTTCTTACTGGAACAACAAAAACCTGCAATGAAACAAACACCCCATCCTGCATTAAGGAGCTGCTGACACACCTAAAATGATTCCTCGCACCAGTGACTTCCAAGGATGATATGTGTGGCTTTCAACGTTGAGGGTCTCGTTTGTGGTTTTTGGTAGTTTTCCATGCTGAATACATTTCTGGGCAAAAACACCAAAATGTGTTCCAGTTTAATTCAAGGTCTTGTTTTCATAGTTTTGGCCATCATCTCTATTGGTTATGATAACAATGTGCTCACCAAAGTGACTGCTGAGATACAGGAATGTGGTGACCTCTCTAAAACAAAATCTGATGGGGATAACAACACGTAGCCAGTCAGACATTCAGTTAAAGGCTGGTGATATTCTGCATTTTTGTTACTGTCAACAAAAAGACCAAAGCCAACAATGTGTTAGTCTGCCTCTGAATACTTACAAGACTTGAACAAAGAAGTTGGTCTGTAAACTGTGATGAATGTTCACAACAGACACTTACGTAAGTGTAAGTAATGGTGTTATTGTTCTTTTCACTTTAGCTTCCAAGTAAGTTTGGGTAATCTAGGGGTTTATTTAAAACCTGCCAAATCATCTCACTTTTTCTTGGCCCATTGGACTGTTTAGAAATGCCACTGTGTTGTGAGAGCATTGTCATTATTTTATACTTACAATAATGATGGTACAGTAACAATGTGCCAAATGACAATGTGACAACAATTTGGTTCCCTCTCGCTTCTTTCATCGTTTTCGGGCACAGCATTTTTCTCTAAAAGCCCACTGTGAACTACCTGCTCAGCACCAAACAGCAGACAGACACAGTTAGTGACTAGCTGGTGAACATAGTGGAGCAGTTAGCAGCTAAGGAGCCTGATATTTCCCTAGTCGGTAGAGACCAAAACAGAGCTGAAAGAGAGTGAATATTAAAATTCGTTAAATTTGTCAGGTGGACAGAAACACGACTCCAAATGAATAAGAATGTTTCTCTGTAACTGCTGGATGTGAAAATAAGAAACTGTTTGCTAAAAAAATGCCACATTAATTTGAAGTGTGATGACACGTCAATATTGTGTTCACAACTTGTTCTATACTGCCCCCGAATGGACAAAAAGACTGTTATTAAATGTTTAAAGGATCAGTTTGCAGGGTTTAGTGGCATCTAGAGGTGAGGCTGCAGATTGCAACCAACTAAATACCCCTCACCTCACCCTCCCCTCCCATGTGTAAGAAAAACGACGGTGGCCGCTAGAAGCACCGAAGGCAAACAAAAATTATTATTTTCAAGGTGATTATACACTATATATATAAAAAAAAACAATTATGATTACAATATTCCATTTCTGCCAATAGATCCTTAAAAATCCTACACACTGAACCTTTAAAAAAACAAACATCAGAGCTAACCGTCAAAAACACACATAGGTCGAACACTTACTGTCAAACAAAAGAGTCACGTGAACATGGTCTGTTTCCTGTACAAAGGATGTATGGGCCGAGACTTAGCATTGGACACAGTTGTTAAGTGAAACACAGGCATCTGTCTCTTAAGTGGTTTCTTCCTCCACTTCTCATCCCCTGACTCGTTATTTCATTCCCGTTTCCCCGCTGAGTGGTGGAAACTCAGCCGGCATGTATTCCCTCAGCCACTCACTCTCTCTGCTCTGTGAGTGATGGGGAGTTATCTGTAGTGCTGTTTCACCCTGCTGATGGACACATCCTGAGGGTGCGTGTCTGTGTCAGGTGAGCTCTTAGACTGGGGTCGTGACCTTGTAATAGGGTTAAGGACATGCTGGCATATGTGCTTGTGGGGGAGTGGGGAGGGGGGATTAGGCTAATGGTGCATAGGTGTGGAAAAAAATAGAGAACATATAGTGAGTGGGAGCGTGTCCAGTGTGTTGTGCATTAGTGCATACTGTGAGAGCATGTCCATTTCAGCTCCCTCTTAAGTGTGTGTGTATGTTTGTGCCTGTCAGATGGACAGTCTAAGCACCCGTGGGTGGGCGTGTATGTGCCAGTCTGTCTCGCTGCTCAGCACTGCAGTGGGTGACGTGACTCCAATGCACTCTCCCACACTGCAGACTTTACACGCTCTCATAGCCTTTCTTGCTTACGCCTCCAGCCGTCGCTCTGTCGCTCTCCTGTCACACCACCCTCCCTCTCTAGTCTTATCTTGTCCCTTGTTCCGCTCCCATGTCTGCCTTCCCTTCTCCTCGCTGCTCTCATTCACTGATACTTGAGCCCATTGATTAGCAGTCTGAATGGGCCAACGGAGCCGGAGTGGATTTCCTGCAGTGTGACCTTGGAGCGTGCAAGCCGAGGGGAGAGAGGAAAAGGAGGTTGGAGTGTGAGAGAGAAAGTATGGAAAGAAGAAGGACTGAGTGAGGGATCCAACTGAAATGATAAACGAGAGTCTCACTGGGAAAATGGAGGCCAAAACGCACACAAATTGGCCTCCGCAAAGCTTCAGACCCTTAAGTCGAACCTTTCTGATTACTGATCTCACGGGAATGGATCTGATGCATCAGCAAGGTGAAGCCCAACTGAGTCATACCTCTATCTGCAGTTTAAACACAACTTCAATGCAAGTACCAGTATAGCGCCAGTCACATGTCACCACTGGTTAACGCAACTCTGACTGCTGAATGCAACTCCGCTGCGAAAATGAAACTATGAAAAAGAACTTGCGCTCTCCGCTTCACAGGATTGTTGTTCTCCATTAATGTGCAAAACAGCCTTTCAGAGTGAAGCTCATCAAAAGTGTTACAGACTTGAAGTGCTGATGCAACATGACTGACCGGCCCATCTCATTCATGGTGACTTAAGAGAGAAAACCTTTGAAAACTTGCACTCTTACTCAGATGCATTTCATCATTAGAGACACGGTGAAGCTGTCTGAAATGAGTTCTTGGCCTGCAACCATGAACCACAAGTGCTGATACGACACCTTTGATTTTTATTGAGCGAAATGATGACAGAACACTGTACATCAATGCCGTTCCCTCATCGCCTGAAAAGAGGTATCCTGATTTATTGGGGTTTGGTGATGTAATTGGTGATTTTGGAGTTACAACAGAAGACAAAGTAAAAGGAATAGAGTGAATTGTGGTTCAGAGGGAATAAAGAGCACGTTTCCCACAGCGGGCCGGAGACTTAAGTCAGAGCCCGTGACCTAAAAATGACATCTGTTCATTCACAGTTTGTTACTGTCAGTTTTTGTTTTACAGTGGTTTCTATTTCAAATGGGTTACAATCCAAATAAAATCACTGTATACAACAAGTTGTCAAACACGTTCTACTATAACCCTGTTAAGTTTTCTATTTGTGTACTTCCCTCATTTTCTCGTGTCTGCAATAAAACCTCTTAAATATCTGAACGTAAACTGATGGAGCACAAATGTCATGGCCAGTTGGAACCTTGAAAGCTGCAGTGATGGCATTACTTTTAATGCACAAAAAAAATTTTCTACATGTGTAACAAGCAGAGCCATTCGACTTAAGGGTACACACTGAGATCTGATGTCTTTTGAGAATACTTTTTTTAATCATCAAGTACTTTTTAAAACAACTGCATGTATTTGCAGTCTTTATAATGCTGTGTAAAAGGCTACATTTTGATGTAATGACAGTTCAACCATTGGTTTAGTGAATAAAATTTTCAGATATATTTTGTTCTCGATCACTTCTCCATTATACAACATGATATCAACAATACTAAATTGTCAGATTCTCAATTTACTTTTCAAGTGAGTAAAGGGATAAACAGCCAACAAATGATTTTAGAACTAAAAAAAAAAAAAGATTCCAATAATTAAAGTACTATTACAATTATAAACCTGACAATACAGGACTTTTGAGGCTGATAAATATTTTTTTAAAAATCAGATAATACATTGGCTGATAGCCTTGTTTTTGTCAAAACATAAACAGTCTTGATACAGATCCCTTAGATTTAATATTTTTAAGAAATTGTGACCAAGATATTTACTGAGTGAGACATTTTACAGTGAGAAAATCCACAAACTATGTAATAATAACATAGAAAAATATCCTCAAATATAGTTTGGCATTTCTGTTCTGCGGTTTCTTCATACTTATCAGCTCACGTCAACAGTGATATATCTGCAATAAGTTATTGTCCAACTGACCGATCGGTCTAGCGGTAGTTACAATACAATGATGCACAAGTCAGAAGTGATTAAGCAGTTTACAGCTGGATTAATGGCTTTGTTTAGGCTTTTAAGCTCATCAGCACTATCTCATCACACAAAGTATCTGATTAGAAAAGTACACATTGTTATTTTTGGCCTTTATCACTGCCACCTAGATTAATTACATGTTTTCTTTATTAATTAGATATTTTCTCTTGTGAACCAAATTCTGTGCTTATCCCCTTCATAGATCTAAGCTAATCTAACTGCCCATGTTACAAGTTAATTTTGAGTTGAAGCCAAATTGTGCATGGAAACTGTGCCCTGTCAATAAAACAGGGTACAATATGCCCTGTTAACAAACGCAACAATCCAGTCGCTGCTCGTCATAGACCGGATTTACATAATCTCGACAAAACCTGCCTTTAACCTCACATGACCCAGATTTATTTGTTCATCAGCTCGGCTTGTCTAAACATGTTCTATCATCAATCTAAGGGTTAAAACCTGTCACGGGTTTTTTCTCCTCGTGGTACAAATCCACTCTTAAGATATTTACCAGCAAATCCAGCTCTTAAATATATTCCTATACACTTGAATGTTGGTTTCCACCGCCCCCCCTCCCAAGACTTCTTACCGTCGGCAGCCTGGATGTGGTAGCCATCCCCGCGAACTGACTTCACCTCCAGCAGCTGCATGGTTCGGTCCAGCAGGCCGTGGATCACCTCGAAGCCCGGACTCTTGTTGTAGTAGACAGCACAGAAACGCCTGCTGTTCCTCGCCCCAACATCTGGTTGGTGGAAGGGGGTGGGGGGGTTAGGGGCATTGAAAACAGCACTGTATGAATGACCTACTAATATATCAAGTCAATATTGGGTTTTTATTAAAAATATATCTTTCTATATTTCTATCTAAGTGTCCTATTCTGATGTAATAAAGATGATGCTTGTTTTGGTTTATTTTTCTTATATTCATGGAAAAATAAATCAAGACTAAATTGGTCATTTATGATTAGCTCTTCACCAAAATTCATTATAATAAAAGACACTTTGTTCAAAATTCTCACAAGTGCATAAATGTAATCACTGTAAGCATTAAGTTGGCATCCTGGCATCTCTAAATGATGTTTCAGAGACTTTTCAAACCAAACAAAGCAAAAAGAAGTACTTCATTATTTTGCACCAGCTATTATCAGCATTTGTCCAAAAATATCAGGCAAGAGGGTTTCAAAAACAGCTTTAGGGGTGTGTTTAGTACAGTTTGTTCTTTTTCTCCATGTATTCACACATGCAGACGCCTACCCTTGGTCTCATCCTTCAGCACCACATCAGATATCTCAAACAGTTTGAGGGGAAGGGGCATCTTCCTGTTGGCAGCTATGGTTTTCAGCAGGCCTGGCAGCAAGGTGGTGCGCGCCACCTGGTGGTGACAAAGAGTGGTGAAGGTGGATACAAAGCCTCAAATTTTCAGAGAGGAGAATAGTGCCCTCTTCTGGAAAAACTGGAGAGTGTGGGGAATACTAGTTTTTTGACTTTTCAAAACATTCCCACATGAATGTCCAGCTTATTAATTTAGTACTTTTACTCACATTCCTCATTTTAAAAATATCCTCCCAAGTTTTAATGACAGTCATTTTTACTGAGGAAAATTAATGCACAAAGAAGTATTTCTTGATTCAATGATTCTTGATTCTTGTTCAATGTCAAAATTGTCAAATTTGTTTACAGGAAAGTAATATTGCAAGATTCAAATGATGCCGCTGGACATCATTTGCATACTAATCAGCAAACATTAAAGCATATTATAGAGTTTTATTTATAGAATCGGTGATATTCTTCTTTACCTGGAACTCAGCTGTCTTGGGGTTGGAAATATGAGCTGCTCTGGTCTCTGTGATCTTCTTTCCCAGCTTGTCTGCTATGTCTTCTTGAGAACACTACAGGAAGAGAGAGGGGATAAATACCTTTGAGACATTTAAAGCAGACCATGTAACCTACCTTTTGGCTACAAGTGACAGTAAGGGGATAATGCTTCATGCTACTGTTTAAACTTTAGCTAAAAGTACTGTAACAGTAGCACAAGTGGAGCATATTAAGTCACTAAGTTACCACGCTGACAATATTTACCCAAATTCTGGGTAGCAAAAAACATGAGGGGTTTGAGTTTGAGTTGAGCAATGGTGTGCTTTCGATGCTTATGAGTTCAGCTTTTTTTTGTAAGAGGAAGATATTGTTATGTCTGCCCTCAAAAGATGCATAGATTCACTTTCAGGAAACAGTGTATAAATTAGTGTGTCTATGTGTCTTTCTTACCAGGGCAAAGTTGAGGGCCTCTGTGAATCCAGCAGCTGCCAGGTCTTGTCTCAACAGCTCTGTCAGTTTATTCAGTGGGAACTGTGAGCATACGGAGCAAATACATATGGATATTGAGATAGAATGATATTTGGTTACACACACAGACACATACATCAAACTTGCAGAAGAAAACCCAGGTACCTGGTTGGCTATGGTGTAGGTGCGAGGTGTGGTGCGAGTGATGTTGTTGAATCCGTAGGCTATGGCAGCGTCCTCCATGATGTCACAGGCGTGGATGACATCTGAGCGCGTGGGTGGGATCTCAACCTCGATCTCATCACCCACACCTGTAGCCTGGGAGAGCAGGCACATCCGAGTCAGCAGCTGGGCGATTTTCTCAGTTGACTCACTGTCAAAACAAAACAAACACGGATCGTTAAAAAACGTGATTTGTCAAGTTTCTGAATAAACACCAAGCAGCTTACACCAAACAGAATTTTTGGCATTCACAAATTTTCTCGTACGTGTAAACATTTACAAGTAGTCCAGATCTGTTGTACAAGTCATGTACAGATTGTCTACCTCTCTCAATACCTGAGAAATACACTTGTTTGATGACTTAATAATGAATTTGCTAGAGTTTGTATTGCCAATATCAAGTAAATAATAACACACATTTAAAACAAACTTAATGCATAATTAATATTCTGCTCACAATACATCATTCTCATACACACAGCGCTGCTCTGATGATATGTTATTGGCTACTATTGTACTATTATTTCCTTATTGTCTCTGGTCCCCATGATGTTGCAGGACTGCTGTACTAGATTGTGTTAGTTAGTGCAGGCATATCTAATCAAACTGGTAAATCTGTGAATTTGCTCAGATATGTTAATGCAAAACTGCTGACAAAAACAAAATGGAATGCATGCCAAAATACCTCCAGGCGCTTTTCACATCTTTTATTTATGTCTTTGACTGTTAGACAGAGTAGGTCCAAATGACTTACTTGATGCCAACTTTTCTGTTGATGAACTCGCTAGACAGCTTCTCCTTCCTGTAAGCCAGCTCCTAATATAAAACAGCAGAGAATTAGGAGACAGTAGAAAAAGTTCATTTCACATTTAAAATAGGATTGTAGTAAATATGGTACCGGGTATTTGCAGATGTTGCCATCTGGTTGAACCACCTCTGCCTCCTCTACCCTGAAAGAGCAAGACACAGAAGAATATGTCACCCTCACTGTAATATTCTTGATGGCTTGTGATATGTATCCATCACTTTATATGAAGAGAATGAATCAGTATCTTGAACATAGCACATATGACGCAAAACATCTTACAAGAATATTTATTTAATTTAATTATTGTTTGTTAACACTGGACATATGTCATGCTGTTTGAAGATGACAGAAAAATAAAAAACACAATTGGAAATACATGGACACTTTACTATATGTTCAGAGATGGTGATGGCCACACCCTGATCAGCGATGTCAGAGCAGGGTTGTGTTTAGCCAGACAAAGCAGACAGGACGTTTATAAGTAAATGAGCAAATCTTTGAATCTGAAGGATGAAGCAAAAAGGCTTTAAATGTGGTCCATCTGATGCATTTGACAGCTGATGGAAAACAGCTTCTGTGACATCACGGAGTGGGGTGTGGCCTGACGTGAAAAGGCTTCAAGTTGTCAAACCAGAGAGAGCAGTGCAGCATCCACCCATAATGCTGAGCTGGAGTTCAAGTTACTGTCTGGATAGAATTTTAGACAAATATGTGACTTACGTAAAAGGCTGTGAACAGTACTCGCTGAACATGGTCACCATCATGTCCAACACGATCTTTGCCTGGAGAGAACAAAGTCAGGTTTAAGTCCCTTTTCCTTTATAACACTGACTGAATGACATAAAATGAGATTTCTTTGTTGTCCTCTCAGTTGTACCTTGGTCAGGTCTGTGGCTGTGCACTCAATGAAGACATTCTTTGTCTTTAGGGTGATTTTTGAATGGTTCCCTGGAAAAAAGAAAGAAATATTTACTATTACAGGACAGGAACATTTTATTATTTTGGAGAAGTAAATGTTTAAATTTTCCTCTAAAACTTCAGCACATGATTTTTGAATGTTTCCTTAAAAAGTTGGTTCAAAAGCCTGAAACTATATAGTTTTGCTAGCTGGTAAGGCAGATCTCTGATATTTCTGCCTGTCAGCTGTTTCCAAGCCCACACATTTAGAGAAACACTTATCAGGTATCTATTGTGTGAAAAGAGGCAGAACACACAGCCAGAAATGAAGGCAGACACATGAAGACGGAGACAGTACTCACCATTGATGATAGGAGGCATGGACAGGACAATACCATTGCTGTCATAGATGATGGGGTACACAGGCTTGTCTTCAATAATGTGAAGGTAATGCTTCAGGTGGCTGTCTGTCTGTGTGAGTCAAAAGAACAAAATCAGGTTAGCACCTCCCAAACAGACAAACGGCCCTTCTAAACAACATCCAGCCAATTAGCTGTATACCTTGTAGAGGCTCATAAGCTGGGTGGCAGTGTACTCTTTGGTCTGGTTGAGGGGTTTGAAGCTGATGTCTCCAGGAGGTTTGGCTGTGTATGTAAAAGGACCAGAGATGGTGTCCAGGTCATGGGTACCAATGGCCACCAGGCTCCTCTTCCTAACACACAAAACAAAGTTAAAGGTTGAATAACATAAAAATAACATTTTCTCAACAGTTTGTGTGAGTAATTTTTGAAGCAAAAATGTCACCTTAGGTACACCTGCTCTGGTATACAACTACCAGATACAGTGGTAAACGGCTCAAAGCATGTTTTTAGCTAAGTGCTGGAAACAAATTGAAGTTGTCCAGGTTGTACAAGGCAGGTGTACCTAGCAACATGACCACAAAGACTATATACACAGGTTAAGCCAAGGCATACACAAGTGACAGTAACCACATTTCCTGCAGATTTAAATGACATCACTGAGCAAAAGGTGACACAAGGTATTCCTAGTATGAAGTTGCTCCAATGTAACAGCTGGTCTAACCTGCAGATGTTCTGGTGGAGTTTCTCCTGCAGCTCGATGAAGCTGTCATAGCGCTCCTGTGTAAAGGTGATATTCCTCAACACTGCTGCCACAGCATGGGGTCGCACTGCTGCCGTCTGCACACAACAAATATATTAGCAACAAAGTAGTTATCATGGAAATACACTGATTTTTTTTATTTATAAACCAAACTAATGATAGCTTCAGGCCACAGACTATTTGTTTGGCATTAAAAATGATAAATGCTACCACCCACCTCCTTAGTCATAATCAGTTTCTGAGGCTCCCCACTGGCCGGGCCAACACGTCTGTAGCGAGGTGCCTCCAACCTGCAACACAAGGACAACCTCTGTAGCAACAGTGAAGCAAGCCTGCATGCACCACAGCCATAATGGAGAAACATCTTGATTTGATTTAAACACAACCAAAAACACGCCTTCATTCACAAGAATGTTTAAATGCCATCAAACCATAGTCATATGTTTTTAGTTCCTGAACATATCAACCCTCCTTACTTTGGAAAAGGAGGCTGAATTATGCTGATATGCTTCTCTGATGTTTGAGCACTGAATGAAACCTTGGTGTGCATTTAACATTTTATCCTTCACTCAGATTTTAGCAATCAAAGCAGCATGGGACACACAAGATACTACTCACTTATTCTTGAAGACCTGCAGTCCACGGACCAGCCCTTCCAGACACAGTAGGTCATAGCGGTTAGCTGGTACATCAATCTTGTACAGGATGATGTCAGATGCTCCTGATGCCTTGGTGTCACCCTGCTCTCTGCTGATTATCTCCTTCTCTGAGGTCTGTAATGGTGTGAGAGGTGTGTTACATGTCAGTTCAGTTAATCTTTTTGACACAGATGTACTAGCAGCACATTGGACATTTTGACTTGTCCGGATTAACATCATATACAATTATTTCTATAAGTAAGACAAAGGTCTATCTATTGGGAAAGGGACACATATTAAGATACACTGTGGTTTGATATACTTCAAAGTAGTTTACTCACAATTTCATCCAGCTCCAGCCCAAATTCAAAGCACAGCTCGTCAAACTCCTCATCAGCTAAAACAAAAAGCAAACAGCCATTATTAAAAACAGCTTTATATACTTTATATTACAGATTATAGATCTTGAACAGCAGACTCCTCAGATTTAAATGACAGACGCTGAGGTATATGATGCAATCACGTTGACATCCAACACGGAGATGTCAGAGCACTGACTAAGACGACTTTATTATTGCAATAAACAGCAGCAGAAACAAGCCAATGATGCATTTAGTACTTGGCATGAAGTTCAATTAAATTTTTGATTTTTCTCATTCAAAATAGTGACAGTAAAACCAGGCAACAAGGCAAAAGTTAGCCGTAAGCTAACAGAGCAGTCGCTGTGTTGCTAACCACCAGGCTAATTTGTTCAAGTACTTTGACTTCCTCTGTCTTTAAGAGACCAAATTAACATTTCATAACCAGACAGACAATTTGTACCTTACTTGAATCTCTAATAAATAAGACTCACTGTATGTTCTGCCCAAAGCTTTGAAGAGTAGATCCCTTTTTACTCCGACAGTCGGCATGTTGGCTGCTAATCCTACTCAGCCCCGTGTGAAAGGACCCCTCCTGCCGGCCGTAGCTGTCTAGAAAGATGCCTGAGTGAAAATCAGTTTAGTTAGAAACATTGTTTTGCATTGTTTAATTTGTGGCTACAGTGTCATGCATCTGTGACAAATGTAATAATTCCATCCGAAATAAGGTCTATTGACAGATAATAACCATGTCTTATATCCCATGGTTTATTGAGAGAAATACATGCATGCATAATGTTAATGATTTCCAAGTTATATTTTGTCTAAATACATTTTTACTTAGTATCTGATAAAATAATCATAATTAATATTATTTTAATGATAAATATTGTAACTATTTGTCCTCTTTAAAAATAATAAATTACAAAGTGGTCTCCAGTAATGCAAAAAAAATCTTGAAAATAAAAATTAAAAAATTAGAGCACTTCAAAAAAGAGACAAACAATAGACAGTACAATGTCCTGAAAGTTTAACATCTACATACAGGTGTCTCAACTATTAATGGGACATCAATTGCAATCAACTGTCATGAATAACATGATACTGTAAGGACAACATTATCCAGGACACCCTTCAGGTTAGAGCCATTGATGAGTTTGAAAAATTGAATTGTTTGTTTGTTTGTTTTACAAATAGTCTCTCAGAGAAAATCTGAAAAACATCAGTGATATTACAGACAGGACAAACAGTGAAAATAGTAATAATTGTGCTCTCATCAGAATCAACATGCATTCAAATATTACTTGTGAGCCTGAGGAGAGCAATCTCAATGGAGTGTTTCTGGTGAAGGCCAGACTGAAAATCAAAAATGCATAGCTATTATCCAGCAAGCTAAAAGTTGCCTAGAGACCATGTTTTCAAGGATATTAGACAAGAAACAGCTGGAGATCATTATAGAATTCAATAATCAGCAAATAATCAGAAGGCAGCGGGGGCTGAATGTGCTTGAAATAATGATGCAGAGAGTATCAAAGGAGTTATTCACAATAAGAAATCTTCATGAAAAGCATGAGATCTCTATGAGAACAGATTGTGGCACAGCATGTAATAGATGACATCTGTATATGAAAAATAGCATTACAGATGACAGGATTATCATTATTTTTTTCCCATTAAAATTATGGTTAAAAAGACAATCTTATTAACAAAATATGCAAAATATTTTCCCTCATGCTTAGAGGAGATAGCCTAATGAGAAAAAAAGTCTTGATTTGTTAAAGACAGCTAAAAACAGATGGCATTCCAATTATAAATGTGAAAGAATCTGCTTGAGTCATCTGATTTGTTGCTTAGTGGTTAAAACTGATGACAGATACATTCCAATCAAGAAATGATGAATAAACCATATTCTCCTGCTGGTAATTAGACAGTGGAGTCCTGGGAACAAAGCATTATTATTACAACCCTGATGAGAAAGTGGAGACAGCGGGCAGCAAGCCTCATTTCACCATTGCATTTTTCCAGTAATAAGTCTGTTGGTGAATCTGCCATCTGCTCGTCTGTCTCCATGATATGTCACACTGCCTCTGCATGACACTGCGGAGTGAGTCACCGTCAGCAGCACCCTTTCATCACTCCATATTTTCTGCAGTCCATAACAATACGACAGTCAACGTAAAAGGGTCATTCCAGAATTGGAGGACAATTTAGGCATGAAAACCTTTAAAAAATTGATCTTTTATTTTAGCATATTCTGTTTAGTACAAAAAAATAGGCAAAAATACATTGCTTTGTCCAGCTCAGGCATCAAAGGTACACTTTTGCAGATGTTTTATTTGTGGTGTGCTGTGCTTGGCGCAACCCTGCTACCAATAATTCAGGAACATGAAAAAAGTGCATTTTTTAAAATTGTATAATAAATCCTTTATCATTAAGTTGAAAAAGTCACATTCATTTGGAAGTGCACCAATGGAGATCTGACTGGAGATTCTGGTCTGACTGGTGATTCAGGGCTTACTGGAGGGGTTAAATAAATAAATAGGGGCTAAATAGTTTGAGGACTGTAGATCAACAAAATAATAATAAAAAAAAGATTTAAAAATTATTTTAAATGTAATATTTGACATACATGTTGGTCACCAAGAAGGTGGGACATGAGAAAAATTCCATTTTAGGGGGTGCACGAGAGCAATTTGGGATTTTAAATAATATTTTGGAACCACTTTTTACTATATTTACGTTTTGTCTCAGGACGGATATAATTGACACAACAAGTGCATGTTTTAGTATTTTGTGCATGGATTATTTGAAATTTCCTGGATGGGACAGAAAATGTCCTTCAATTCTGGATTGTCCCAAAAGGAGTAACATTTTGACCAAAAAAATATTCATCATGCATGACAGATGATCAGATCATTACCAAATGAATATATTCCAGAATCACAGATATTTTACATCAGATAAACTGTATTTCCTCTGCCCACAGATAATATCATGCATGAGTGTTGTAATGCCCAAACTTGTAATCAGAGTCAAAGTTCAAATCATCATTAAGCCCTGCACTCCCAGCCCTTCGTGTGTATAAAAGCAGATACATCAACATGCATACAAGGAGGTACATCTTCACAGAAGCCCTCAGCATCATGGAAATCCTCATTGAAACAAAGTGTTTGGACAGTTGGGTGTCCCAGCTGTGCGTGTGCCTGCATGTGTGTATGTTTGTGGCTGGGTGGGGGCTTTACAAATTGCATCTGGGTCACTGAGACAATTCTCAGTCTGAAATTGTGTCAAGCCAAGACAGTAAGAGCTGGATGAGTAGTGTTTCCTAGTCCTGCATGGTCGAGGTAGTGTTTGTGATGGGGGATTCTGTAAATCGTGCCTGTCATGATGAACCCAAACGGCGCTCCCTCAGTGGAGCAGACATATAAATCATGTCAAGTTTAAATTTAGACCATAATCACAAAATTTAGATCTACAGAATTGTGTTACTGAGCTGCAGCCATGACTCATCTACAAAACTACAGTCCTCAGTGGATGTGGGCCCGGTCCGGGATACCTCGGATCTCCCTTTGAGGAACCCGAAGACAAACTCATTATAGTTATCATCACAACCTACTTATGTATCATTTGTATTATCTTTCACAAGAGTTCACAAGAGAGAGCTGGACCTTCACATGTGACAGATTTAGTCTCTCCTATTAAAGCATCCTCTTTATTGTCCTGATATAATAATATAACGGTGTTGAAGTGACTCTCGACTACAGCGTGCGTGTGAGGTGTGCGCGTGCCCTCCAGCTCCTTGTGACACTCGCGCAGTCACCTCGCACCCATCCGGTCCGGCCCCTAGCACGCGCCACCTCGACCAGTCCAATCATAACGCAGGGATTGCCCCCCCCCTCCCCTCCCTCCCAAACAGCCATCCTCGCACAACAACACGACGCGCGTGTCACTTCCGGGCTCAGATTGCAAAGCGCGACGTGAGCGTTCACATCAGAGCCGGTGTTTGAATTGCAGAGTTGAGTGAAACTCAGAGAGGCTGAGAGTCGGATCCTGGAGCCTGGAGAAACTCACCTGTGCAGAAAGACTCAGGTAAGTTTCTTTTATCGTTCAGATGCAGTTTTGTGATGCGCGTTTATCCCCTGATGTGCTGCAGCTGCGTCAAGTTGCCCAAGATGAACGGAGACATTTCTGCAACATTATTCTTCTAAAGATTAAAACTTTTACTTACTATGATGAATGTAGCACTGCACAACTACTTGCCCGTTAATTTAATAATAATTTTATAAAGTAATGATAATAATAATAATAATAAAGAAATAATTGTTTACCCTCGCCTGAGAACTTTGGGTATGAATGAATGTGCTGTTCCAAATGTTTAATGTGGCCATTATGCTATAAGTTACCAGAGTATATTACTTTCTGCAGATATATAATGCCACACTTTAAAATTTGGTCTTTAGCTGGATTTGCTATCATTGTTTTGTCATAAATATGGATGAAATTAAATTGGCTGTAGTCCAAACTGTCACAACCATTGACTGTAAAACATGGACATAGCCTCTGTGACGTCACCCGTAGATTTCTGAAGAGCGATTTTGAAGCCCATCTTGACAATGGTGAAGTCGCCTAACTCCGGTTAATCCAAATATGGACAAAGAGGTGGAGCTGAATGACACATCGTTAGCATCGTTAGCTTAGCTCAACCGCCACCGTCTCCCCCCGGATAAACTCGTCCTGGACACCCAAGAGAAACACAGTCAACACGGCAGCACAGTCAAACTCAAGCCAACAAGCAGCTCCGCAAACACCAGAACGAACACACAGAGGAAACAGCGCAGACGTCCCGGACATTTATCCAGTATTTACATGAAAAATTATGAATGTCAAAAACACCACAAACACAGCCGAAGTTCAGTGACTGAATGAGCTCCGTGTTTGGAGCCAACAGCCAACAGGCAGCTGTCAATCAAAGTGATGTGCTCTTCATTATGCACAATTTCAGATTTTAAATGAGTGTGTTATGAAAAAAAAAGATTCACCCCCCCATACAGTTGTCATGAAGTGGAAAATCAGCCAAAGAGACCATTTTTGTATCAGTAAAGATGTTTTCTTCTGCTGTAAAGTTGGATATTTTAACATGGGGGTCATATATAATTGACTCTCTTTTGGAGCCTGCCCCTAGTGTTCATTCGAGGAAGTGCAGCTTTTGGCACTTCCATGTTGGCTTCATTTTTCAGCGCCGGATGTTGCCGCTTGGTCACAACATAGGAATATTTTATTTTGAATTCTAAACCAGAAATTGTTTTACCATTACAGGGTGCTTGACACTTGTTAGATGCATCTTGAAGTCTGTGGCTTATTGCTGTTAGTATGATGACATCCAAATTCCACAATATGTGTCAAGTCTTTTGTTCCCATTATCAAGCTTCAATTTCAACAGACAAGAAATGAGGACGTGTCATGCATGTGAGCCTGCTCTCTACCTCATGTGCTCATTGTAATATTTTTACATGGAAGTGAACTTTTATAAACATTAGCACACTTGGTTGTGTTTCTTTTGGAAAACACCATTTTATAAAACTACCTGTATGACACATTTTTATGACCGATCATGTTTTAATCAAAGACCAGAACAACACTCCTCACTCTAACTTGCTTGTTAGATCTATTTACAGCTGAAGTGAACTGGCAACCTGTGGCAATGATTAGCAAATGGTGCAAGTCCATTAGAGCTCCTGCACCTACAGACAGAGATTCTGTTGTCTTCCAGCGATGGTACCATGTGATTAGAAAGCACACTCTTCCTCCCTGGTAGCTTTATTCCTCAGAAGTGAGGAAGACACAAGTCTGCATTATTATGGTGCCATAAAACATATCCTAGGTAAATTCATTCATGAGCTCAGAATCTGCAGAGAGATCAGCAGAGAGTGAAAAGTCTACTTAATCCACTTGTTATAAAGAAACTTATGCTCAACAAAATCAGAAACTTTTTATTGATTTTGCTGTGGTATAAATAATCATAAATCCAAGCCCAAAGCATTAAGAGAGTGGGCAGTAGAGAAAGGATAGGTTGGTGACTGGCATGTTTGCCAATAGTTTATGTCACCATGTGCACACAAAAGTAGAGAAAAGCTTCAGTCTGATCCACATAATCCAACCAATTGTGTTTTGTGCTTTCGCTCTCAGTGAAATCGTACTTAAAACTCTTCAGTTGTTTTGCAAGCTTTTGATTATGTCACTATTGACATTATATTGGCAAATCTGTCATGCACCCAAGCACACCCACAAACACACCACACACACCTCCTCTTACTCTTCCACACACACTCGCACACGTTCAGTCTGACCCATGGGACTGAGTCGTGCGTTTGTGCGTCGTCTCACCACAATGGCCATATTGAACTTGCTGCGAGACTTCGGCCTGGCCTGCTTAGCTGAGTAGGTGAAAGCGCGATGACGTCGGCACACAAAAGACCCCATTCAAACAATCTCTTGAGGAAGCAATGATTCTGTCATACACACAAAGACGCACACACACTCATGCCTGCTCACCCCACCACTACTCAGACCATGCCACAATATTACTCAGTTAATCCAGTGAGCGGAGGCTGCCGCAGAGCTCCTGTTTGTTGCATAAAGCCACCCATTGAGCAACTACTAGTCTACTTTTTGCAACTACCCGATTCTCGCAATTAAAGGTAAGAGATTAGAGCTTGCTTGTGTATTGTTCTAGGCCACATTAGGGTCTTGACCTTTTAAAGAGACAGAGAGGAGTCAGGCTTGTTAATCAGGTTGTGTGTGATTAGACCTTTCAAAAAGCTCCAGGCCCAGCTGGCTTATCTAAACCAGAGTTGGGTCTTGTGTCCTCTGGTTGGTAATAGAGCTGCAGTGATTAGTCAAATAATTGATTAGTTGATTGAAAAAAAAATAGACTATTTCACTGTAACTGTTGAATTGTCATTTTTAAGCAAAACTGCAAACAAACTTTTGTTGGTTCCAATGTCTTAAATGTAATGATTTGCTGCTTTACTTTGTCATTTATCATAGTAAATGAAGGATCTTTGGGTTCTGGACTGTTGTTTGGAAAAAAGAAGCAATCTGAAGATGTCCCTTTGGGCTCTGGGAAATTGTGATGAGCATTTTCCCCATTTTTTTTTACATTTTAAAGATTAATCAATCATTCATTCAATGAAATAATCAGTTGATTAATCAATAGTTAGTTTCTAGTTGTAAATGGCCCATCAGTTCTGCAAGTGATACATATCAATGAAAAGGAAGAAATTACAAGTGATCATGATTGCTGTTCTACTCACACAGATGAATGTTTATGGCAAAGCGATTTTGCTTACAGGTGGATCTTATTGATGCATAAATACCTGTTATGCAAGGCTTATCTTACAGCCTCCTGCCCTCTGTGACTGCATCACCTTATCTCTCTGCACATGTGTAATCTGGCTAGTGGTACCTGCAAACAGTAGCACTCCCCATTCTTGTGTCATATAATCGTGTCACAGTGGTAAAATGATTAGGGGACTGTTTACCAGAGAATAATTTAACAACTGTATTGGATAACTATTAAACCTAACTATTAAAGAATTGTATGATGTCTTCTGTGGCTATGAAGGAATTTTCCATAGTATAAAAAACTTAGATTGAGTTTGACAGTTCAAATTTTAGAGTTATAGAGAGTTATAAACTAGGGGTGTGGAGTTTGAAAGATGTGAGTATTTACCAGACTGTGAGTGTCTAACAAAAGTTGTTATAGAATTAGGATCCAGTGTTTCCACAGTTTGACCTATATTAGAGAGAAAAAATTCAGGAAGAAATTTTTCCTTCTTCCATATATCCTAAAACATAGCAAATGTCTTTAGATTAGATTTAGATAGTCTATACTAATTACTGTACAACTAGCATTGGTAAATATTCTGTTTACTCACTGTAGCTGCAGGAAATAATATCTGGAAATGTTTTCCTGGAATATATTGTATTTTCACTCTGTTGTACAGTATGTTAGGTGTGTTTTCCATGGTTTGCAAGAGAGGAGGAAATCAAAACGGTGGGTGCATTCACAGATGTTCTTACAGCCTAATATTTTTTACAGCAGACCTAAAACATCTGTTCATTGTCTACACAAAACAGTAGAGGAAGAAGTCTGCTAGCACCATGCTCTGTTTCTTCTTTTCCTCTCGTCCGACAGTTTGTTTACCCGAGTTCAGCACACCAAACCTCTGTGGCCTCTATTTCATCGACCTTGACTTTTTGCAATACAAACAACCCAAAAAAAATTGCACAAGACAGTGAAGCCAACAAGAAAACAGTGGATGATAGCGGGCTATGGGGTTAAGCATCTGTTCCAGCAGGGTGCAGTTTTGGTAAGCTGTAGCATCCTGTGATGAAGCAAGGCGTCCAGGCCGGGTAACAAGAAACCAAGCAGAACAACAGAGCTGTGGAGAATCCCACAGGGAACAGATGGTAGTCTGGGAGAGCACTGCTGGTAAAACCTTTGATTTATTTATGAGTCTCAAAGGGACACTTGAGGGATGAGTGTATATTTGGGAGACAAGTAGGTACAGTGTGTGCCAGTTTTGGGAGAGGAAGGATGTGGTGCTTCAGGAGAGCAAGATGAGCCTCTCATTCATATGAATAATGAATTACTGCTGCCAGAATAGACCTTCACAGTGTGTATGTGCATGCATGCTCACACCCTTTTGACAGGGGACATGTTTTCTTAGCTACACAATTGCAAAGACGGTGGACTGAATAGAAATGTCAATATGCATTATGGCTATTTGTCACACTAGTGGCTCAAATGACAGTTTAAGAACCTCATTACCCAGGAATAATCTTGTAATACCTAATGGGGTTTGTGATAGTGAATAGGATTCAGCTATCATTGGTGAGTCCAGCTCCCTCCGATGTAAGAGAAGCACTTTTGCAATACCCCACAGGCAAATAATAATAGTCATGATAATCAATAATAACCCAAGGTATGACAATGATGACTATGTGGTATCTCTAATGGAATGGGACACTCATTTAGGGCTGGCAATAAACCAAATTTATTGGAATCTTAAAACACTTACAGATCAAGATTTCTTTTTATTACATTTTTTAAATCCCATATAATCAAAGTCCCCTTTAGCTCAAAAATGTGTTTTGCTTATTGCAGAATGATGTGTGTGCAGAGTTTAACACTAAAAGGCTGTTTTCACATTCATCTGCTGTATGGGGACGTTTTTTCTTTGCTCACCTTAAATCTATCTCAGTTTAACGTGTACGTAGGAACAGGATTTTGTGACATCACCACTGACACAATGAAGATCGACCTTTCAGTGAGGGACACGTGAGGAACACATTTTAAACCACACCTAGCCCTGCTGATAAGACACTCTCTATATACATAACCATGTTGCCTGATTGATCTGAATGCTATGACCAGTGTTGGCATACATAGGTCAAAGTATAGTAAGACGTATAGTGCTAACAGGAAACCTGTCCGCCATAGTGATAAGATAACCTGAACGCTGATCTCTGTTCAGAACTCTGGACAGCTCCCAAACTCTGCCAGCACCTACTTCATGTTACAGTATCACAGCCCTAGTAGTTCGCACTGAGCGTTTATCAATGTGTGTGTCCAACGATACTATCAAAACAAGGAAGTGAGGTGAATTTTAGAAAATACACTTGTACAGTACAAACCCAGTTGTGGAGATGCGTGTCTGAGCAAAACCCACAACACTTCAATCTTACACCATGGAGTTTAATGGGGCGAGTGGATCCACTACTTGGCAGTGAACACACACTTGAGCTTCAGTTTGTTCCTTCTGTCTACTTATCTGTTCCTCTCTTGGTCTTCCCCTCCTGTCTAGTAGCTTGCCCCCTGTCCTACACACTCACACATGCTCATTCAGAAACCTCTCATACACTTCTCACACTTATTGTTGTTTACATCTATTAGAAACAGTCATTTCTGTTTCACTTTTTGACTTTCTCTTTTGTTTCCTTCCCTTTTCAAATCATTTTGGTTGTTTTTTTATCTCACCTTTCCCTGCTGCGTTCTTTCTTTACTTTCTCTCTGTTTGTCTTTCACACTAACAGTGCATGACACTGACAGTTGCTTGTGCTATGTTCATGCTGTGTTCTTGGTGAGTGCACTGGTTACAGGGGCCGCAGGCAGGAAAAGGAACATTTGAACGACCGAGCCAGTCTGTTTGTCACACCATAGTTTGCCAATAACAAAATTTCTCTTCTGCTTTTTGTCAGTTGCTGGAGTACATGTGACTCATTGTTTTGTTTCAGTTTCTGAATGAGTTGATTTTGCCATGTTTTCAGGCTTATGCACAGGCATAATTTATTTTTTTAAAGTACTTAATGTAGTTAATGTAATTTATTTTCCAGGAACCTGTGGGCATTTTATTGCCAGTGAGTACGAGGGAAGCTCTCTAAAAGAAAGAAGGAAGAAAAAGAAGAAAAGAGGGACTGACTGCAACAGCAGGAGAAGGACCTTTTTCTCGCAGCTCGTCTTCCTCCACCTTCTCTCCTCACTGCTCTCCGGCGTCTTTACAGCTTCACCAACATGAAGCTGAAAGAGGACCTGAACCCTCTGCTGCTGCTCCTTTTCCACCTCGTGGTCTGGATCTACACCGTCATCACCTTCCTGCCCTCCTACATCCTCAGCTGGGCCTCCAGGTATGACGACGGCTTCTACGGCTCTGAGGAGGAGCGAGCCAAGAGAGCAAAGGCTCGCCCCTTGCTGGGACGTCCCGAGGGACCCTACCGAGCAGTGGGCGCCACCAAGAGGTTGGTAACGTCGCTGCACCCAGGAGCGGACACCCTGGATAAGATGTTTGAGTACACGGCCAAGAGGTTCCCACACAGAGACTGTTTAGGGACAAGGGAGGTGATCAGTGAGGAGGACGAGCAGCAGAGCAATGGAAAGGTGTTCAAAAAGGTAAAGTGTGAGGCAGAAACAAAAAAATCAAATAGAAATAAATGTAGAGGAAAAAGGGGCATCAAACACAGTTAGAGGTACTTTAAAGGAATAGTTTGACAAGCTGCAGCCAGAAGCCAGCTAGCCTAGCCTAACTAACTTTTCTTATAAAATGAAGAAACAACATAAAATTATGTGAGATTTAAAATGTACAAAAGATAATGATAAAAATATATGGTAAATATAAAAACATGAATTAATCTACTTCCAAATGTTTTCATATTTGTATTAGATGGTATAAAGAATGTCATAGATTGGAGATTAAATTGTATGGCTGTCTATACATTATGAAAAGATAATGGAAGGGCTTGGGCAAGAAAAACAGGCATTTCGGTATGGCTGGGTTTATATCAGTATCAGTAGAAGTCACCAGCAAAGTCAGGAATGATTGAATTTAGTTTTTTGGGGTTTTTTGCATTTACTTGTTATTGTGCTAATTAGAATGTACTTTATTAGACCAATTATTCTAATCATGGGTTTAATTCTAATCAATACTATCTCCTAAATACAGTGTGTATAGCATAGATGACAGTAAATTACCACCAATAAAAGCCAAAAACTGTATCATGTCCATTTGCTCCTACTAAAGACATACATTTTTAAAAATGCTAAATAATTTCTTAAAACAATTAGGCACTTTAGTTTTTAGCAGAATTTACTCAAAGCAGAGTACAAAGTTTGTTAGTTGGGAACTATTTTAAGCTGCAGATTTGCTGCATCAGATTTGCTGAGTGTTTACAGCTCCAGGATAGTGTGTGTGGGATTGACTCAAAATATAGTGCAGTGTGCATTGTAATGAAGGAACATGTCACCCAGTGCAACAGTGTGACTCACTGATCTGTTTTTAATAGTTTTTAGACAACAAAGCAGCTCTGTGGCCTAGAGGAATAAAATATGTCAGGCTTTGGCTACACGGACCTGTTAGTAGGATCAATTCATTTTTAGTAAGTAATAAGGGAAAAATTGAAAAAAAGGGAATAAATAATGATAAAGAATAATAAATATAGGGATCCATACTGTTACTGATTTTTTTAATCTAAGGTGGGATGAATGGAAAAGGGCCAGAATAAAAGATTGTATAGCCAGGGTTGGACAGTGGTGTCAAGGCACTTGAAGAGATTTCATAAAGGACAAAACAAGGTGGAATGAATAGAAGGAATAAATTTGATTTGTTCTTCTGCACCACACATAGGTTACATTGTGTGGAGAGAAAAATCTATGTCCCTCCTTCTAATCAAAATGGGATTGTTTAAATTATCGGCATTCTTCATTTTACCAAGGGAGCATGGTAAGCTGTAGGCTAACTCTTCTTAGAATTCCAATATCTCAGCTGTCAAACGTTCTCATCTAGGAAAAAAACCTCTTGTGGCATTTTCAATGTTTAAATGAAGCTTGTTTTTCTCCTGGACTACCTAAATGTCTACCCTACAAATGTTAAGCGAGGGGAAATAATTTTGTTCAAGATTATATCCAGAAATTGTTCAAAGGAGTTGACACAGACTAAAATCCTGGTTAAGAACAGACTTAGTTCTCAGTTTCTGTGTGCACGCATAGGCTACAACCATGTTTTGCTACCATGTCATCTATTTGGTTTTGAAAATATACTAAGGTATACAAACACCTGCATTCATAGATGATCTGAAAAGTTGCTGAGCATTCAGTATAAACTTCACCCAAGTATGCACCATGCCTGGGGTTAGCAAACTTTGACATGCAGTTTCTTTACCTCTGAATTACCCCACTAATCCCAACTGCCTGACCCTTCTAATCCATTTAAACCCCACTGTTGAAACCCTCATTGATGCAAGAGAACATTTTTAGCCGTTTAGTTTCCAACAGGTGGAAAACAATACTTTATAGTCATCATTACTGTGTGTGTTTGTGGGCACTTCCATTCATTAACCATTAGGAGCCAGTATAGCCTCACCAATACATGCATGAAGCTACTCAGTGTGTTTCTGGCCTTTTACTGTGTGTCATCGGTGTGAGAGCGTTGAAGAGTATATCCAGAGGCCTGTGTTTATCTTCCGCTCATGCAGATGATGACCGTGAAATGCTACAGTATGAGAATGACAGTAGAAGAGGAAGTAATTTTGTTTGCCAATAGTGAACCATTGCTCCCTCTCCTGTGACTTTTTAATATGAAACAGGCCAAACATGTGACTGTGGGATGTTACTCTCAGTGCTGTGCTCCTGTGGCATAATGTACCCATCAACACCCAATAAAAGGAGGGATCCTCAAATGCCCCCCCCTTTTTTTTTAGAGTAATGGTTAGTACAAAAAACATTTAAACTTAATGTGGTATTTAACGAACACTGGATACTGGGCTTTTAATTTTAAAGATTTGGAACATTGTGTACTTGGAGAATTCATCCTTCCTCATCTATTCCTCCTTTGCGTCATCACTATCAAAATGCAACTTTTCTCCCACCCCCTCCCACTCCCTTCTTTCTGCCCGTAGGTGGTTCTGGGTGAGTACCGCTGGCTCTGCTACGAGGAAGTCCTCACAGCAGCGTCCCAGCTGGGCAGTGGTTTGGCATCGCTGGGTCTGTTTCCAAAAAACAACATCGCCATCTTCTGCGAGACACGAGCCGAGTGGATCATTGCTGCACAGGCCTGCTTCATGTACAACTTCCGATGTAAGTCCAGTGTGTCTGTGAGTATGGACACAAATACAGAGAGGAGGGTGGACAAATGATGCTAACACCTCATGAAAAGGGCTCAAAACATTAATTAACTAAATCTTTTTCACAAACACTGAAGGAATTATCTACTCAATTCAACTCATCACACTAAGTTGAATGCCCTGTAGAAGCATCAATATTGCATATACAATGTATCTATGTTTGGGGTTTTTTCCACTCCACTGCTTTGTTGGTGCTGTTTGCATGTGTTTGACATATGTTGTAATTTTTATTATAGTTACAGAATAGTCTTCTGTCAATCTACTAATCAGGGCTGCCAACTCTAACGCATTAACAGTGAGATACTTTTAACAAGCTCACACTTAACACCTCCTTTTTCTCACACACAACGCTGCGGTGTGAAAAGAAGACACTGACAGCACACGGACAGTCAAGACAGAGCGGCACAACAGCAGCTCCATGCGAGTTATTCACACCATCAGAGGGAAAGCAAGAAACATACACAAATCTAATATATTTTAATTTATTCACATGCATGCTGCTCAGAGAGGTCAGCAGCTCTTGTTGCAGCAGCACAGCCTCCTCATCCTCCTCCTCTCCTTGCACGCTATATGCATGAAGGCAGGTGTGAGTGAGTTTTTATGGTTATGGGGACCTCTGTGATTCCCAATAAGAGGTTTTTAGGTTAGTGTGCCTAAAATCATGAATGTAATTGTACCTCAATGCTGAAACCTAGTAATATAATTTTACATTTTTGGTAACATTGTACAGGTTTGCCATCATGCTCTCATCACCCTCAAATTATTCTCTCACGCCAAATAGGAGGAAGCCTCAAAGCCACTCCTGCATGAAAAATATAGTTATGTTTGTTAAATAGGCTTTGTGTGAACATCAGGACAAAGTGTGAACATTAGGTTTCCAGAGCCCAAAGCACATTTCTGTGGCTTTAGTTAACAGAGGATCACACACATATCACTCCAAAATCAAAAACACCTTTCATGTATGTTTTTACTCACTTTGCGCTTCAATTTCAGGTCTAACATATTACTGAAATCCACGGAACCATGTACTGCCATTGATAATATCTTGCTGGCACGCCTCAACACAGAAACACACCCACCTTTTCCCAGTATACCTGCTTACCCCTGTCTTGTAATTACTAATAATAATTCCTAGAGGAATTAATGCTTAAAAAATCCCATAGTTTAAAAGAATATTGAAAACCACTGGAGCCTGGAGTCAAACAGACTTAAGGAAATGGTGTTATTTTTTTTATTTTCATGGGCCTTCAGGTCAACAAAGAAGTAAATGTGTACTTTACACTGTAGTTTGTGTTGTAATGCACTGCGGCCCTCTGTGTTCACTGTTCTCTTCAGTTTGGTCTTTCCCATTGAGCATCATCCAAATGTGTCTGAATCAGGCTGATTTATAGCCATTTCTGTTTGTGCAAGTGTGTACGTGCACATGTTAGTGGTTGGAGTGGACAACTTGTAACATGCTGGGCCAGCTGAGACAGAAGAAGGTCAATTTGTCCCTTCTGCTTCACTGTTATGTAAGTGTCCCATTTCTCCTTCACCCCTTTTTTCTCCATCCATTTCATTTTCTTGTGATGGAAACGCACTTAAATACTGACAACAGTGCATTTTTATTTTGTACATGTGCAGCGTTGACACTTATACATTTGTTGTACTCTAACAAAAAGGCTTCCTCTGCACTCGAACACGGTCCTTTCAGTTTGTATCACAGCAGCAGTCATTTTTCTCCTGAACCAAATGAATCAGAATGCTGTTCCTGTCAACCCAAAATAGTTTTTGGTTTCTTCAGATGAGCAGGTCCAGATGAATCATTTAACATTAGCACAAGTTTGTTACAGGGAACATTATAAGAATTGTGACAATAAAAAAACTTTCAAATTCCATCAAATAAATAAAAGAAAATCTGCAATATTTCTTCTGAATACAACCGCTTTTGACGTTGAGAAAAAGCTGCCTATTTTTTTATGTTAATTTTGAAGTCGAAGCCAATGCTGTGAAGAACAGAGAAGGTTAAACTTGTCTTGTTGCAACTTCAACCTACTGCAGTCTTCTTCCCTGAGGGATTCCCTGCTGATTTACTCTTTAATATGTTTGGTACGAAAGGGTACTTTCTTTACTTTGAACATCCACAGCAGCACTTTAAGTTCATTAAATCTTTTTGATTCTCCTTGAAGGACCTTTCATTTTTACTGTGTGCTATAGTTTATGCTCCATTAAACTGTCATGCTTTGAAAATACGCTGCAAGTACACGCCAACAAAGCATCTTTATAAAGCATCTTTCTATCTTGCAAACACAAACAGAGGGACAGTGGAAAGCCCGGGGCAGTGGATAGTGCAGGGGGGGTAGAGAGGAGTTAAAGGTTGGAAAGAGCGATGGAGGGAGAGACAAGAGGGGAGGAGAGAGAGGGAGAGAAGTGAGGGGTGATGGCGTCAGAAGAGGGGTGAGAGAGTCTACATGAACATCTGATGTTGACAGAGGCATCAAGGAGTCAGCCAAGGGCCCCCAGTGAACTCAAATACTCGGTCCGTGTGTGTGTGTGTGTGTGTGCGTGCACGCGTGGTACATGTGTATTGGTTCTTTGTCAAATGGCATTTGCTAGCTCTATGCACTTGTCATATGTGTGCTTTGAATAAACGAGATGTAACAAGCAGCAGTTACACAGCATATATTCTCTACATCAAGACGTCATACACAAACCTCAACTCCAGTTTTGGCTGCTTTTTAAGTTTTCTGTATTGAAATGAATTGTAGTGAGTTGCGTGCGATTGTAAGTGTGTATGTGTGTATGTGTGTGTGAGTGTGTCAAGCTGGAGCCCGCTCTAGTGTTTAGATCTCACGGCTGGAGGTGTCATGGCCCTCATCCACACTCGCTCACACACACACAGCAGCAGAGCAGGAAGTATTGGAGCTCCATGACGCAAGAATGTGATGTCACTGAGCTGTGTCCCATAAACTCTTGTGTCCTTGTCAGTGTCGGGACGCAGGGTTAGAGACTGTTACTCTGCATTTTTCTGCCTCTCTCGCTCTCTCTCCCTGTCTGTTGTTTACTCCTCTCACCTTTCTCAATTTCTCTTTCACTCTCACCCCTTTTCTCTTCCTCTTTATGTTTGTTCTCAGATGCAGGGGTTGACCTGAAGCCACTTTGCTTCTGGTGCTCTGATCTTTTAACAACCACACACGCATGCACAACAGAAAACAAGCAGATGCGCTAATTCACACTCAAAAATATTTTTTTCTTTTTGTTATTTAGTTTGGATGTTTGAGCTTCACTGTGCAGAATGATGTATGTGTAGAGTTATTTGAACTTTTTTTGTTCTTATTATTCAGGCACTGTATTTTTATATATCTTAACCCATAAGAACCCATGCTGACACGGGTGTAACAAACATTTTGAATGCCCTAAACTCTTCCTTATACAGCTTTATGCTTGACCTTAACTCATGAGGTTCCTAAGTGACATATACTAAACATCCCGGTGTGGTGGTGGTTGACCTGTTCAAAAGTGAAGGAAGTAGCTCATTTCAAAAATTTTTTGAACTAAAATTTTAAACCCATTTAACAGCTCCAATGCTTTAATATCATGTCCTGTTTTACATTTAAATGAACAAATTAATGTAAAACAATAAATATAAATATATAATCAACAAAAAATGATATATATATCTTATGGGTTAAACATGTCGGGGCTACTGTGAGTGACCGTTAAGACCATTACGAAATTTGATGTCAGGATCTGTCTGATTCAGCTGAGCAGATGGCATCAACTGATCTCAGCATACATTTGCTTGTGATAATTATGTAATCAGAACAGCAATGTCAGGGAAAAACAGAAACCCTTTGAATTTTTTTTAAGTGGGAACACAACTGCACTGGAGATCTACCATGCTGTGGAAAGCCCTAAACCAGAAGAGGCTGTTACAGCAGCACATTAAAACCCACGATTTTGGAAAGTCATGTTCACCAATCACATGTGAGATATTGGTGAATTGGTAATTTGTGAAATGTGATCAAAATTTAAAAAAAATCAAAATTGCCCTAGAATTAAGTAAGCTAAGGTCTTCCCAAAGATACACAATGCAATATAATCAGACATGGGAGACTATAAATATGATTTTGATTAAAGGTATCAAACTCCAACCCTAATAGCTCCAACTACTCCCATGTGGCTGCAAGTATGCAAGCACACATAGCAGCGCTCCATCACACATATGCACTTAGTCATAACACACACGGCCTCACATACCAATACTGTTTATATCCCCAAAAGAGCTTATCAGGCAGTGAGAGCTTGCGTCCCATTGGCTCAAAGGCTGGTCTGAGGCCTCTTGAGGTGGCTGATGATGTCATCAGTGCAGGGGGGGCCAAACCAGAAAGACTGGGCTGTGTAGACAGAGCGCACGTACATTGTCCATCTTCACACATGCTTCACTCTACATATGATGCCTCCACACATACAAACAAGCAGTCTCTAAACTAGTGTCAAGAAATGCTGTGTATTCAAACAGTGTGGATAGTTGGATTATTATTTATTAACAAATGTAGATGTTTAGTTCTATATTTCTGCTGATGCATTATCCATGTATCATCTACTGCATCTGTCTGAGTGAATGAAAAAAGCAGTGCAGTAGGTATACAATACAGAGCCAACACACAAACAGCCGAAAGCAGCAGTCTCAATAAAATAGAACATTTTAAGTTTGGCAGAGGCATCAGATGGTGTTTATTGCAGGACAATCGCACTGTATTACAATTTTCCATCTCCTCATTCTCAGTAAATGCACCCATTGCATCTTCAAGCCTTCAAATCTTTGAGCTTAGTTTGGGAAAAGGCATACTTCTTGGAATCACAGTAAGTTGTCTGTTTATTTCAAGAAGTGTGACTTATAGCCAGTAACAATAATATAAAAAATACTGAAAATTACAGTGGCCTATTTTCTTAAAAACTTGAATTAAATTTTGAATGATGAAGATTGTATGGCTTTAAATGCCTCAAGTATAAGATCTTTAATACATAAGTTTGAACTCAACAACAGAGAGCAGCTCTTTAAATCAGTGTTATTACAATCATCCATTACCAAAGGGACCAAGGCTGAATCACGAAAAGAGTTCAAATTGGTCAGTCTTTCTTTGAGTTGACTTCCAGATATACTTTTTCTACATAACAGTCACCAAGGAATGTTACATTACGTCTAGAAACTGTGACTGGTTTGTAAATATACTGAAGAAATAAGGCCGGCAGAATATTTATGACTGAGTCATTTGTGATGGTAGTGTTTCTGTTATTGTTGTGTATTACAGTGGTCACCCTTTACTCCACACTGGGAGGTCCGGCCATTGCTCACGGGCTGAATGAGACTCAGGTCACCCACATCATCACCAACAGAGAGCTCCTGGAGACCAGACTCAAGGTTGGAATACACACAAACACACCAATGTATATGTAATGTATATATTGCTATGGGCAATAGTATTTAGGCATCTGTAGCATACCGGCTTAGTGGCAATGACACCTTATGTCTGTGCAGACAGGTACATGTGCAGGTGTTACTGTGTGAGGATAGTAAATAAGGATTAACAAGTGTCACTACCTAGATCTTGTATGGGGAAACACTCCACTTGAGTATTCGCTCTTGACAGTGGGATCATCATTTTGTTGTAAACTTTCGGCATTGTCCAACCACAGACTAATCATGTGCAACATGTGCAGGGTTTGTTCAGTGGTTCTGCAGTGATGAGCAAATAAGACATATTTGTGTTGCTCAATATTACATATCTCAGCTGTACAGGGCACGAGCAGCAACAGCTAAAGGTCCCCAAAAGAAGGAAGAAGGAAAATTTAAGAGAGGCCTCCACAGAGCCTTCGGTGGGAAATTTTTTAAGTTGAGCTTGAAGGTTGAAAAAGCATTTTGAAAAGCCCAGTATAATATAAATGACATCCGTAAGGAAAAGGTCACATTTTGAGCGACATTTGCCTTCATCTCAGTCTTCAAAGTTTGACAAACTCTATTCCTGCAAATAAAAAGCAAAGTAAACTAAGTTAAAATGGGTTTATATCATTTCTATCATCCAAAGTCTGTCAGTGGTTTCTGACATCAAAATGTCTCTCCTCTACATGACTAGAACAGAGTAGACAGTAATAAGAAGGAGAAGTGCATGTGCTGCATGTTCAGGACCATTTTGACAGGTTCAGTCCCCAAAGACAAATGGTGATCTGGCAGTTCATTTCCCCTTTTATCAAGGTGACATAAACACAGCTCCTCTGCTCACTCTCACACATCCCCTGCCCAAATACTGATGAAGATGATGTGTATGTTACTTGTCAAAGAACAAACCTGGTTTTCATCACATGCTAATGTGTACAACACATGTATGCTTGTCATATTTGTTCTTATGCTTACAATTGTGTGTGTGTGTGTGTGTGTGTGTGTGTCAGGCTATCCTAATTGAAGTTCCGAGACTGCAACATATCATTGTGGTGGACGACACACCAACCTCTTGGCCCGGATATCCACGTGGCATCAGTGTTTACAACATGGCTGCTGTTCAGAAGCTGGGAGCCAGGCCTGAGAATGGTAAGCTTGTGTGTGTGTTTACTGATGTAAAGTTCTCATGATATATAGTTAGTCACCGATCTATACTTACAAAAGTTGTTAAAGTTAACTGTCAACTGTTAACTGTCTCAACCACTTTTTTTTTTCTTGGAATGTGCATTGAAAATCCATTGTATGAAAGCAGGCAGCCCCAACCACATAAACCAAAAGAGCACCTTCGGCAGATGCCTCTACACTAAATCAAAAGTAGTAGTATTAGCTTTTCAAAGTATCTCTACTCATCTAACCTAATGCTTCAACCATGTGTGTTTCATACTTTGCATCTCCTTTAATAGCATAGTTTAAAACTCTTACAATGGGATGTAATGGGATGGTCATAATGGGATTTTTGTTGGGGTTGGAGTAAGGGGGCGGATTGGTTTCAGTCCCATCGGGTCATGTGAATAAGGAAGTGCTCACATCTGTGTCAGATTAAGGTCAGATTTTATAATGCATATTCAGTCCATGGATTGGATGGATGAGGAAAAATCTTCGCCCCCTCTACGCCTTTTATTGTAGCCCCTTGAACTGGCTGACCCAAAACAAGAGATGCTGGTGGTGTCATGTGCAGATAAAGAGGCAAGGAAGTAAGGTTTAGGAAGGGAGGATGGAGCACTGGGATATAGGGGAGGGTCATGTTTACACACAGCACTGTTAACTTCACATGACATCAACTCTCAGAGCACACACTCCTACATAACTTGTATCTGAGTAAGAGGAAGGCGGAAGAGGGGAGGCCCTCCCCTTGTGACTGTAATGGACTTCATTCTCCCTTCCTCTCCTTCATGCCTCCCGTCATCCTCTGTTTGGTTCTTTGGGGCCTGCTGTGCTCAGATGTCGTAGTTCTGTTTTTGCTCCACAAGATGCAGAACAGAAAGGAAAAACAAGACCAATCTCACATTTCCCACATGGAGAGCACACCACTGTTAGCCTAGCAAACCACCGACTGGTTTTGTTTCCCCCTTTTAAACTGATTTGATCTCTAATTATTTATTCAGACAGAAGGCCCTGACGGGAATCGTCACTCTGTGGCCAATTGTCTAGACATATGACTGTCTTTTCAACTATATCCTATTTGTGCATTCCCTGATATCAGGAAACATTCACCACAACCTTTCTCAGAGGCCTTGATTGGAAACCTCACCTACTGGCAGGCAGTGATGCAAAGAGACCATCAACTGTGTAACATCATGCAGCAACAGCAACAGGAATCACGGGGAGAAGGGAAGCCATCTTAGGGCTCTCCCTGAGGCTGTGTTAAGACCAACTTTTAAAAAAGCCTGGGGCTCCTGCAAAATTGCAAAAATTCCTGCAAAAAATTAGCCTCTGCTCAAGTTTTGCAGCAGTACAGCGTGAAGTCATCCGGCAAGGTCTTGCATTGACCAATCAAATGCATGCAGTTGCACATTTCTGGTGGATTATTTGCAACAAAGACAACCTGTTTCTACTGTTTACATAATGATCTTCACAGCTAAAGATTCAGTAGCTGCTCCTGTGATAACTTTCCTGAGGTGTAAAATCTCTTATAGTATTACAAACTTTTTTTGCATGGATGCAGTATCAGAGAAGGTTTAGGCCTTGACCTACTTATAGCCAGGGCTGGATCAACAGAAGATAAAAGTGCCCACTAAATATCCACAGTTGAAGTCCTGATTAGAGAGAAAATGGAGAACATGATGAAAGAGGAGAGACTGAGGAGTGCAGCGAGAGTGTCAGGAAGAGGATAAAGGAGATGGTGTTTTTGGCTAACACAGTCAGACACAAACTCTTCGTTGTGCCAAGAGGGGACTGATTGTTTAATATCACAGCTGACTATTTTCCATCTGTGTGTTTGAACTTTTACTTAGCCTCTATTGAATTACAGACATTGAAATGCTTCCTTGGCCTTCGAGACCCACTGCATGTTCTTTTATGAGATCTGTTTATCCTGCACGCATGCAAGAAATGGAGCAGACAGAGGCTGTTACTCCTATTCCAAGAATGTGTCTGTTTGACCAATGTATAAACACCGAGGCATTTCTGTGCATAGCTGTTCATATTTAGTCTGTGTCCTTGTGTGTGTGGTCAGTTAATACATAAATACAATATACCCAAATTCACAGTGTCATGTTCTGTCGTAATCAGCTGACACGCTCGTTCGCGCATGTATGTGTGTTTTCTCTGTTCACATTACAGCAGGACGTGAGCGTAAGCAGCCGCTGCCTTCAGACATCGCAGTCATCATGTACACCAGCGGGTCCACGGCCATACCAAAGGGCGTCATGATCTCCCATAGCAACATCATCGCTGGCATGGCGGGAATGGCCGAGCGGATACCCAACCTGTGGTAGGTAGCACAAACTCATATCCACAAACCATATGTTAAACACTTAATATATATATGAGGGACATTTTAGTACTTTTTTCTACTTCTACCATCAGACTGTATACATGCAGGATATTTCCAACAGTGTGTGGTCAGATTTGTAATCTGGTTTACTTAGTGTTTGATCAGATCATTCCTGATTTTAATTGTAATTTTGTCATTTTTAGACTGTGTTTTATTCAGGCAAAGTTCCTGTATGGCTGCTTGTGTTACTCAACAACTGACATTTGACACTTTATTTAAAGCTAAATATGAAACTATAGCCAGCAGTTGATCAGCTTAGCTTAGCATAAAGACCGCAGACGGGGAAGCAGATAGCCTGACTCTGTCCAAAGGTCACATTCGCAAGTGGGGAAATTCGCCGTTCCTAGTCTTTATGCTAAGCTAAGCTAAATGGCTGCTGCCTGTAGCTTAGCACACAGACATGAAAGTGGTATCAATCTTCTCATCTAGCTCTTGGCAATACAACAAACACATGTGTATGGATGTACACATGTCCCAAAATGTTGAACTATTCCTTTAACCGAAACAAATTCAAGCCATTTGACTGTTTGTGGGAGGTGGGCTGCCTGGGAGGAAGTGATGTTTCTGGGGCTCATTTTTCAGGGCAAAAACATATCTTAGTATCTTCATACTTTTTAAATTACTGTTGTTGTGAGCAGAATTAGACACTGTTGCTGTTCTGGCTCTGTCACTATTACTGTTTTTACTTTCTGTATGCACCTAAATCCTTTTGTCTGTCTGAGAAAGTCTCCTCAGCTCAATGCATCTGAAGAAGAGATAAGCACTTAACATTTTGTTGACAACAACATTGTGTGATAAAATTGTGTTATAAAGAAAAATGCCAAGTGCTCTTTTGGGCCAACTTCTTAGTCGAGGCTTCCGTGTCAACTGAGCACGTGCACAAGTATGAGTCAAACCACTATTACCATCATACAGCACAAGTGTTTACATTAAAACAAAAACCGACTCTTCTCTCTGGGGAACAAGATGGGGGTGAGAGGAAATGAAGAAGGGAGGGAGTTCAGGAAAATCCTGGCAGGATGGGAGTCAGGGTGAGAAGGATGGAGGTTAAAGGACTTACGGATGCTACGATCTCAATCAGTCTTCTTTTTAAAATGATGGCTTTCCTATGTGTATTAAGTAATATGACTGTATAAACCTCCTCCTCGTGTATGCAGTTCGTGGCACACATGAGGAGGAAGTTCTGGAAGCAAGTCCACTGAAATGTGATTCCCTAGAATTTGGAGGATCCAGAAGTGCTTGTGCTCCTATAAATATGCAGCCAGTAAATCATTTTTAAGTCCAAGCAAAGAAAAAAAATGCCCTCTCTTTTGTACAGATAATCATTCATCATACAGATCATCATTTAGCTTCAAAAGATTACCATCATATGATTTATGATACATGATGGTTTGTATTAAAACTGATTATACAGCAGATTGCGTATGCATATGTTACATTTATTCAGCTTTTTGAACTTAATTAGAGCTAATGCTTGAATGAGATGGCGCTGATTACTTTCACAGCTGTTAATAAGTGTGACCTTGTGTTTACAGTGAGGAGGACATCTACGTTGCCTACTTACCTCTTGCACATGTACTGGAGCTCACTGCAGAGCTCATATGTGTTTCTTACGGCTGTAGGATCGGCTACTCCTCACCTCAGACTCTAGCTGACCAGGTACAGTACAGACAGGACTGTTTGCATTTCATCATAAACTTCATGTACTCTCTACAATACAATAAGGAAATGCATTAGATTGTTTTTTCCAGATGAACTCTTTTAGCAAATTATATTGCCTTAGACATATATCCATGCTTGATTATGGATTACTATAAAGTACAAAAAGTTGACTCAAACTATAACTTTGAAACTTATTTGTAGTCAAACATGGCTGCTTGTGTTAAGACAGTTGTGAATGCTAATGCGTGCATGTTGTCATGATGCACTGACAGTGAGGGAATCCTATGGAGAAACGTATTGTTGCTAGACATATTGAAGATCCTACTGCCACCATGTTTTCAATGAGTAGTAGTGTACAGTCACAATGATCCGATTCAATATTTATGTGCAGTTCAATACCACCATAGCATCATAAATAATATGAAAGCAAACTTTAAGAGGGGTCTATTATTTTGCATGTTGTATTTTCTTTTATTTCTGAACGTTTCATTCAGTTAGATCTGACTGTTTTACATGTAAAACTAATTACTGACAATCTGGAAAACAGTTGCCTGCTTAATCTTCATATTGCAACATAAATCTGATCCTGGTAATGGTCTACAAATAAATAGATTTTTAAAATACCACTGCTATAAAATCCAACCCTAACAATGTCGATCACATCATGTTGGTCATCACAGCCCCGCCGGTGGTCCAAAGAGAGTATGAAAATGTTGTGGCCGATTATGTTTTGTACATTAAATTTTGTACGACAAATCTTAGGATCATGCAAAGATATTTGGCACTAGTTGAATGAACAGTGGAAAATAGATTTCAAGTCTTGGTTCAAATGAAAAGTTTCAAATCTCATATGTGCAATGATCTTTTTTTTCCCACCCAAAGTCAACAAAGATCAAGAAAGGAAGCAAGGGAGACACCAGTGTCCTGCAGCCAACGATAATGGCAGCTGTCCCGGTACGTCAAGACGGTGCATTCAGCCCAACCCTGTGTATTACACAGTATTATGTTTCAGAAGCCGTAACCTTTACAGTATCTCTCATTAATTATCTCTTCCTTAAGTCTGTGTTTCAAACAATGCTGCTTGGCCTCATCTGGCAGCAGGTCACATTTCACTCTGTCTTTGTTCATAGTCCAGCTGTGGAATAGCAGTGACAGAGTCCAGCAGGCCTGGATCTGTATCTGGACGGACTGTGACGTAAATACTCTCTGCCTCCAACTGCTGGCCGAAGCTGTTCTTTCTCACTGAACGATGTGAGACACCCAGGGGCTAAAATGGCATATTTGAGCTCGGCTTGTCCTGCTTGTCTTTTAAAGTATATTTGTGAGCTAAATCCATTTCAGCAGAAATGACGCCAGAATGGGCTTTAGTCAAAACCTTTGGCTTTATTTATTTTGTGAGTAAAAGAGCAGAGCAACCTGCCTTTTAGTGCTTTGTTAGTTTTGGAATGAGTTTACCAATTGGTTAAACAAAAAGTAGGGCAATAGGAAAAGTAGTTTCCAAGAATTTTATCTACTAATGTACTGACAAGGCCATCAATGTGGTTAACGGATAATTGCACTGAAAAATAAAAGAGGATAAAAAGCAGCAATACTTAATATTTTTGTGTGAATAATGCATCAAATTAGTCCATGCATGTGGAAGGGGTTGCAAGTAGTGACAAAATCACAGAGAATTATTATTATTATAGTTTCCCTCACGTCTGTGGTGTATTTTAGCATCTGCTGTCATCAGCCTCATTTTTTGACCTGAAAAGCTCTAAACACAGCTGCACGCTTTCTGTCCAGCAGCTTCCTTGCAGACAGACAAAGTTAGTAAGTAGCTGGTGGAGAATTTAACAACTAAAGAATCAAATATTTCAGGAGTTGGTGGAGACCAAAGCAAATGAATGCCAGTGCAGGGCAAATTTATTTGTATGTCACCTTTCAACAACAAGGCAATTCAAAGGGCTTTATATAAGGCATTATGACAAATGGCAAAATGTGTAAATAAGCAACTTTTTGCAAAAAAAAGAATGCATTAACTTTACAGGGTGATAAAGTTTTAGTGTTACGTTTACTGCCGCATGTTTAAGGTTCTGGTCAAACTTTAATTCACAAGTTTTTCTACACTTAAAATCACATCTTGCACAACAGTACAACAAACTGTTCTCCATTCATTATTTATTGTACTTTTTCTCAGTAGTCATTTGCATAAATGTTGTAGACACATTGACAGCCTGCCAAATAGTAATGACAAAAGTTCAGCACTGCTCTACTTTTTGTGTGGGGTTAATTTTCAGTGGCTGGTTGTAGGAGTGTTATGTTTTATCATGATGTCCACAAAAGGTTTTTTTATTCATTTCAAAAACCCCAAAGATGAGTAAAGCGATGTTTGTATATTAGTCAATGAAGTATACGTAGATATGATGAAACTTTAATTGTTTCCACGAAGAAATGACTTAACCCCTGACAATAGGAGATTATAATTTGATTGCTCATTTTGGCTAGACTGTATGCCAGATAGTTCAAGACAATGTGCCCTTGCCACTGTGTTCTCCCTCTCTCTCACACCATGAGCTCAGCCCCCCCCCCCTAACCCCCCATCTCCCAGTGGTCGTAGTGTAAAGGGCAGAGGGCCCCAGTGTCTGGAACCATTCACAGCTGTAAACAGAACGTGAGAAAGCCCCATGTGGTTATCCCCACGACACACACACTAAACACACACACACACACACACAAATTGTTTGCTGTGATATGACAACGGGCTGCTGCATGAATCCTGCGTCGACTTCCTCTCTCACTGCTTTAGCTTCACACACGTACACACACACACACATACACACACACACACAGGAACCAGCAGTTTTTTGTTTTTTTGTTTATGAACTTTTCCCCATTTAACTTTGCAGTCCAGCTTTTGAAGATACTCTGATCTGGTTGATGAGGTGTTCTTGATCTGTGGGTTTTATACAGGCATACTTCAGTGCTGTCGCCAAGATACAACAACTCCTTTGACATTGCTGTTCCCAGCACAGTCCTATTGCCATCACCAGTTCACCCCATTTTAGCCACTAAGATAAACTAAGAAACCTAAGCCAATAAACAAATCCACTAAATTCACTGCACTGTATTCAACCTGTATATCACCAACCAGAACCAAACTTAGTGAGTGGCAGGTGAAATTTTACAAAGCATCTAGCTACAAAACCAAAACAGCTAAAAGTTGGGATGAGTATTGGAATGTCTGCTTGATGTTTGTCATTTGAGCCATAAACTAGCAATACGTGCTGGCTGTGTGTCTTTCAGTTTGTTTTCCCAATATCACTGAATTTTGCCGGAATCCCTTTCTCTAAAATGATTTCTTCATTCACACAACTGATCTACCTTGGCTGTATACCACACCTACACACTTTGCAAAGGAGCCTCTGAGAGTGAAGGGTTCATATCTGCTGGAGTTTCATGCACAGGTTTCACTCTCTTCTGCAGGTGGAAGAAGTTTACTGCAGCTGTCTCCTGAGATTTAGAGATTCACTCTTGTGGATTCCTTTGGTTCCCCCTTGTTTTGTAGGTCACTAGTTGTGAGTAATGCATTGGGGAGCCCTGCTGTTATGCAACCAAACTTAAGAACACATGTGTTCCACATTGAACTAATGTTCCTCTGGACTTGTTGTATTTAGAAAAAGTTGTTCTGTTCTTTACTAGTTCTGTTTTTATACAAGCTCTGGTCCTCCTAAATAATCCTGTGCACTTTGATTGGGGTCCTGTACAACCAGGGCTGGGACAACAGACTTTTTTTGTTTTATTAGTATCCCAATAAAAAGAAAAATATGCTAACAGAAAACAATCCCTGAATTTAAAAGATATCCCAAATGTCTTTTGGTTTTGAACTCAAATCCAGTACTTTGGTTTATCTGGCAGAACTCCATTTTAAGGTGTCAGATCTCTAGCTGGACTCCATATTAGGGGCTGCAATGACTGTGCCACTGCGCTGCAACTTCATATCTCTCATACTTCTGTCTTTTCACAAGGCAGAAACAGGCCGTACTGACTAACCTTTATCTTCCCATAATGTCTGACTGTGTCTTTCTGTATTTTCAATGGATCTCTGATTTGCCCTTTTCCTCACTCTCCTTTTTCTTATGTCCTACTTTTTGTCTTCCCCTGCATCAGTTTTGTATATTGTATCTGCTATTTTGTGCAGTTTTCTTTTATTTATTCATTTAGTCTCACTTCTCTCTCTTTCTCCTGATCTCACCTCCATCTCTGCCCCCCTCCCTGCTTCCAGGAGATCATGGATCGTATTTATAAGAACATGATGACCAAGCTGGAGGAGATGAACTGTGTCCAGCGAACACTCTTCATTCTGGCATACAACTACAAACTGGAGCAGCTCACCAAAGGATACAGCACACCTCTATGTGACAAGTGGGTAGAGTTGTTAAAGTGACATCTTGCTAAGAGTTTCCTCGACTAGTAAGAGCATACTATTCTCAGGTTCACATACCTCTCCTGTTAATCTGCTTTCTGTTTATCCATCCAGGCTGGTGTTCAATAAAATTCGTGCTCTGCTGGGAGGTCAGACGCGAGTCTTGTTATCAGGTGGAGCACCGCTCTCCTCCGCCACACAACGCTTCATGAATGTGTGTTTCTGCTGCCCGGTGGGTCAGGGATACGGCCTGACAGAGACCTGCGGAGCCGGAACCATTACAGAGCGTAAGCAGTACAGAAGGTCACACAGTAATATACGTTCAGAGAAAAACAAATAAAATTAAAAACATTTAGGAATAACCAACAAATCACAAATAGAGAATAAAACTGGCCTTAAAAGTCTGCAGTCCATGCACTACAGAACTGCTTATCACTGCTACTCAAAAACTTTCAGCTGTATACACTGACAATGAAACAGCTCTAAAAAACAATTATTTGTGGTGCTATGAATTCTGGATGACTG
Organism: Holacanthus passer; assembly: GCA_025331565.1. Classification (NCBI taxonomy): domain Eukaryota; kingdom Metazoa; phylum Chordata; class Actinopteri; family Pomacanthidae; genus Holacanthus; species Holacanthus passer. Next base: position 2,053,821 of record JAFREQ010000038.1, read on the forward strand.
CTAGAAACTGTATGAAATACCTGTATTTCCACCATCTCAGTCGGCCAGTATAAATATAATAACATAACAACTCTCCACACTGCTCAGAGTTGGTTTCTGTTTTCATTTGTCTTGATAGCAAAGAGACCGTTGCATCATAGCTCACTGGACCACAAGGCAACACCACTAATTTTTAAAAGATGTTTTTCGAGACGGCAAAATTACTGGATTTTCTCTGGAAAGGGGGAAAAAACACTATAGACTTTGTGTGAAACTACTCTTTCTACAGACTATCATAGTCATCTGATCTGATCAGAACTGACGTCTGAACAAACCATGAAGAAAACTAAATAGTGTTGATGTCAGTGTTCACAGGATAAAATCAGAGTGTTTGAAAAACTTTTAGCCACACTAGCAGCTTGCCTTATAGATATCAATGTCGGTTGGTCGTTCGGTCCAACTCTTTGATCCAGGCTGAAATTTCTCAACAGCTACTGGATGAATTGCCATGAAATTTTGTACCCAATTACTCTGATGATCCCAACATTTGTTGTAGCTCTGTCATGAGGTTCACATGGTTTTTAACTATTGGATGGATTGTCTTAAAATTTCGTACAAACATTCATGTCCCCATCAGGATGAATTGTAACCACTTTGGGAAACCTTTCATTGTTTATACCGAATACCTGCAAAAAGACATTCCTGTCAGCCTCAACTTATTGCTTGTTTATCTGCAATAACTCAATCTGGAGGACAGCAATATATCAAGAGTAACGACTGCATTTTAACTAGACTGAAATTAAAATTGTTATTTGCTCCAAATTAAGATTATTTCCCTGGAAAAGTTGCACATTATTAAGCAATTGTGGAAAGTTTCTCTAGAAGCCGAGATAAAAGCAGTGGGAGGGCATAAAGAGGGAAAGCGTTTTACAGTAGTGATGGGAAGGAAAGGAATAAGTAGATCTGTTGTGCGTGGGTTGTAGTAATCAGAGAAGGGAGTAGGTAATCTGTTTGGAAAAGGAAGATAGTTCTGTGGAAAATTCAACATTAACACTGTTTGAAAATTTGTGCTCACGTTTTTTTTTTTTTTTTTTTTTTTTTTTTTTGTAAAATAAGGACATTTGACTCTCTCCCCAAAGAATGCAGACATTTCTTACAGCTTCCTGTAAAACAGGGAAGTCCTTTTCTTATCTTTTCATAATGTGCGTAAAACCATGCCACACATATCTGTGGTGGTATTTGCTGCCCCAGTAATCCATTTTGAACTCGATCTATTGGCTTTCATTGCCAACACGTATGTCAAATAGTGGAAATCCTCCCAGCCGTTCCCAGGCAGGGTAAACCAACGGAGTGGCCCACTGCCCGTCACTCTCCACTGCGGTCATTTGAGTCAGGAAAACACTGTTATGCGGACGCTCCTTTGGGATGGAGTTTCCATGGTGAGGGAACAAGAGAGGTCGTGTTGCTATGGTAATAAATGTCTATCCTTGATGCTTGTGTGTGTGTGTGTGTGTGTGGGTTGTCTGTTTCAGTGTGGGATTACAGCACTGGGAGAGTGGGAGGGCCGCTGACTTGCTGTGAGATCAAGCTCAAAGACTGGGTGGAGGGTGAGTGAGACTGAGAGAGGAGCTGCACACACACAGAATCCATGATGAAATGATACAGTGTCACATGGACTCACAGGGACTCACATTAGCCCTTGTTGCTTTTCTTTCTTGCCTATCATCTCATACACATACCCCCACGTGAACACTTTTCTGAGTTTACCAATCCATCCACCATTAATCATTTTCCAAGCCAGTGAGTCTGTCAGCATTTCAGGAGAGATCACTGTAGCTGGTCCATAACCTTGTAAGGAAAGAAGGAAAGCATACTTTCCCTTCCACTCCTGTATAACTTCCATCATTTTTTACGTAAGGGATCATAACTCATTTTTATTACGCTCTGCTGAATCTTGATACTTATCAAGTTGAGTTTATTGCTTGTTTGGCTCAAAGAGCAGAAATAGAATTTAAAGTAAACATGCTGTCAGGTTTTTATCTGACAAAATAAATGTGTAGCAGATTCAGGAGAATTGTTTGTTTTATTGCGGTTTTCATTTGCAATCTCCTGAATTTAAACCCTGCTTTCAGGTGGTTACCGTAGCACTGACAAGCCACATCCGAGAGGAGAGATTCTGATTGGTGGACCCAACGTGACCATGGGGTACTACAAGAGCGAGGCGAGAAACCAAGAAGATTTCTTTGTAGACAAGAACGGCCAGAGGTGGTTCTGCACAGGAGACATTGGAGAGTTTCATGAAGATGGATGCCTCAAGATAATTGGTGAGGAGAGGTGGAAGGAGGGATGGCAGATGAATGGAGAAGTGGGTGAAAGTGTAGGTGTAAATTGTCACTTGGGGTAATAGGTCCTGGTTTGGACACTGCATACATCAAAAGCACAAATGATCAACATGGTGCCCCAGATTTCTGGATTTTTTCCAAACAGCCTCTCTACTCAGCTACCATCCATCAGTCTGGCAGGGAACCTTTTAACAAATCAGATTTTACCTCACTTCCCAGAATTACTCCACAGTCCTGTTTACTTGTCAGCCAGAAACCCTGAATTTTCTCTTTTATCTAGATGACACTGGTCAGATATACAAGTCAGTGGAAAATGGGTCCTTCCCCCCAGCTTCTTCTCTTCCCTTCCCACTAACAAGTCCACACTTCTAGATGTGCACATTGGAAACAAGTTATTACAGGCAGGTTTCTTTTCTTTTCTGGTGTTTCCAGATCGTAAGAAAGACTTGGTGAAGCTGACGGCAGGAGAGTACGTCTCCCTGGGAAAGGTGGAGGCCATGCTGAAGAACTGCCCTCTGATCGACAACATCTGTGCCTATGCCAACAGGTGTGTGTGTTCATGTGTGTTAGTGCATCAAGTGAAAACTCTACAAATGTACGTATAAATACACAAATCATGAAATTCATCTGGAATACATTCAAATGTTTTAATTGGATATGATGCTCACACTTGCTCACATTTTCAATTAGATGTAAAAGAATCTCTTAAAGTAGCTTTGTAGCCTGTTTTAGCTCATTGTTTTCATTTTACAGTTTGTAGATTGACTTAATTATTCAGTCTCACTACTCTCATCAACCCACAACCCCATTCCTATCAACAGCAGGTGGCTGCTTACAGTAAAAAGCTACAACCTCTCACGACATGGTTTTCTTCTATTCTCTGTGACATTTATAGGAAAAAAGCTTACTTTTGATAAATGCAAGTGTCAAGGCTACTGTTTGACAATAACTGTTACATAACTGCAATGCTTCTGGTAGATATAGAATATAAATAGAACATAAAGCGGCCTGGTGATCACTTACCACATTTGACATATGAGTCACAGGGGCTCCATGTACACAGTTCATTGAGCAATTTACAATTCTAATGTTTATTGGATTTCTTTTGACAAAGTAATTTCAGTTGGTATGTAAACTGTCTAAAATTTATGTTTTGGTTCTGTCTCACTGCTCTAAATTTCGGGGGGACAAAGCTGAGATTAAGCCCTATATGTTCTCAGATTTTCATCAATTGGCCAGAAATATGGCTCCAAATGAATGCTAATTTTACTCCCCCTCTGCTGTGTTCAACATATCAACTTTTATAAGGTGCTAATATGTCATGACTGCATGTTTGGTCAACTCCTGGAGTTCTTCTGCCCCTAATGACCAAAAATGATTAATAGAGCTTTAGCTATCATCTTCTGATTTAATCATTATAGATAATTTCAAACATTCAATCAGTGCTTTATAAATTTATATTGTACCATATTGGGACAAAGCCTGAAGGTAATTCCCTTAATGCCTAGTGGTGCCTCCTGCTCCATTTGATACCATAAAAAGCATTTAACACTTACACCTTGAAACTAGAATCTGAACATATTTCAGCAGTGTGAAGTGTTTATTCAGTTGTGAGTCCGTGCAACAGATACTGCTTTAAAGATATCTTGCATTCTGTTCACACTCTGCTCAGGCATGCATTGTTTCCATTTCCTTTTATGGGGAAATGTCTCAGTGAAGAATTGATGGTCAGTGCATGCACGTGTTTGTGCTCCATTACCCTACTCGGCTGAACACTCAGAATACACACAAAGACCAGTGTCACTTAATGACTGATATTCTCTCACTTTGACGTCCCCCATGTCGTCTCCTCTCCTCCCGCTCTGCAGTGATGAGACGTACGTGATTGGCTTCGTGGTGCCCAATCAGAATCAGTTCCTGGCTCTAGCTGACCAGCACAGTATCCGAGGCTCATGGGAGGAGCTGTGCAACAGTAAAGCCATGGAGGAGCTGGTCCTCAAGATCATCACCGAGGCTGCTCTGGCAGGTGAGAAGAGGTCAAAGAAGAGGTGAAACAGACCTCCAGACACGGGTCAGTACAGGTTTTACTATGTTGGAACTTTTTGGGATTGAATTAATGTCTCGCCTTCTTCTGTTGCAGCCCAGCTAGAGCGCTTTGAGATCCCTCGCAAGATCCACCTGAGCCCAGAGCCATGGACTCCTGAGACAGGATTAGTGACTGACACATTCAAGCTCAAGCGCAAGGAGCTGAAAAGGCATTACCAGAACGACATTGAGAGAATGTATGGAGGGAAATAACGCAGACCGGCGCAGCATTGGTCATTCTCAAAGCACAGACCATCACCTGACTCGGAACACTCCCCTATACCCTTCCCCATAAACATAAGAGCCACCGTGATCTGTGGTCAATCTTAACAAAGAAAGAAGGATAATGATAGGTTGTTACCAATTACAACATGGAACCGCTTTCACTTGAATCTGTAACTAAAGATAAGATGACAAAGTGCTTAAATGACCAAAGTGTTGAGGAAAACACAAAGATCCCTGTCCACTGCTGCCCTTTCCCCTCCTTCGCCCAGGTGTATGACCTCCATGTGGAGATCTTTATTGTTCCAGATGTGAGTTATGAAACAGATGGCGTGTTAGCTGTTGCTGTCTTTTCAACTCTTTGTTAGGGGGCCACAGCAGAAGCTCAGGTCGGGCTGACAGGTTCTTTGCTTTGTGTTCACCCATGAGACACTAGATTGGCTCTGTATGTCTCTAAATCTTTCCCTATAGTTCATTTTGATCCTCTTCTAATCTTCTTTTGATTTAAAGGCTCATTTTTTTTCTTCCTGCAGGTCAGGAGACAGTTAACTCATTTGTTTCTTTTTTTCCCTTCTTCTTCTTCTTTGTTCACATGTTTTGAGTTCTGTCACTGGTTTATTTTGTCTCCCACCCGCAGTCAGACTTTGACTCCCACGGTCGTGGGGCGTCATCAGCACATCTTGATACCAAAAGCACAAAGTCATTTCAGGGCAAATGACAGCAGGTTGGTAAAAATGTCATATCACATCTAGTCTGATGATTTTTACATTTTCATAGTCAACATTAAGGCCGTAGTCCTTTTTTGGGAAAAATTGCACCTATTAGTCTTATTTAAAAAGAAAAGAAACAAAGATGCTCTGTTGTTTAGTCTGTTGTATTTTCATATAGTATATTTTCTTTGTGCTGCACAGACCACATTGTGCACAAAATTGCACATCTACTTGCTTGTGTTACAGATGAAATGACTATGTAATCATTGTCAGATTTGACAAATCATACTGCAATATGAAAATGTATCATATCTGTCCAAATAAGGCAGTTGATTACACATAGGACATAAATAAGGCTTTCTCATTGTGTGTGGGTGCACGGGTTCTAAAACGAGCACACTTTGACAAGTGCGACATAACATTTATTCTGCAGGACTGTCATTACCAGCTGTAAGCCTTGTCATATATTTTGTCATCTGCATCTGAGTATGACTAAGTGAGTGACTCATCAAGCCCATACACAGCACAAACATGGTCCCAGCATCTCTCACTACGTGACACCTGTTGCCTTCTCTAGTGACTCTGAGTCACACTGATTTCTAGTTTGATGTTTCTCCTTAAGTGTACATATATGTGGAGCTATGATCAGCAGAGGAAGCAAATGTATAGCCTCTATTTTGACTCAAGTTTTATTCTCATAGAGCAGTTTGGAGCTCCACTCCCTCTCTGTATCAACAGCCTGCCTTGTAACATAAGTGCACCCTGCTATTTATTTGTAATTTGCCTTTGGAAAAATACTCAAATGAAGTAAATAAAGATTGCGTTTGGTCTACATGCAGGAGTAGTTTATTGTTTTGTTGAAATACATTTAATATTTCTGCCACCATCATCATATCTAATTAATTCAATAGAAAATATTAAGCCCTATAATTTTTTCATAATTAGCATATCAGCCTCATTGGGCGTGAAATCGGTGCCTATCTGACCAAAAGACAGACAGATGATGACATTTATTTATGTCTGTACCACTGAAGTAAAGGAGTGAAATCAGCCTTCACTAATTCAATAATAGTCATGACTGATTTCAACCTAATCCAATTCAACCATTAATGCTCACCGTTTATTACGATATTGAGGTGTAAATACTCCATGTTGTCAGACTGATCCCCGGCTGCGTCTGGTGAGGAGGGAGGATTTGAGTCAGACTATCAAATTAAATCAGTCATTTTGAGATCACATTTTTAAATGGAAAAGGAGCCGCCCAGAAATGACAAAAAACACCATGAACAACAATAAACCAGCAAGAAGATGTTCATGACCTGTGAATGTGAAACTTATTGTGTTCTTCTATACTACATGTCAGGGGCAGATATTGTTCTTTTCACTCCCTTACATTTATTTGACAGTTAAAGTTACTGTGTATTTAAGATTTCACATTGAAAAAACAGCTTATAAAATACAATGCATTGTTAAAGACTAAAAACGAGAAACATGAGGCCGGCCTAAACCAGTAAACCGTTTTTATCAGCGGTTACACCATATAAATTAATGTTTGGGGCCCAAAAGGATCCAATGATGGCCAAAATGATCCAACACTTCACAAAAAAGCAAAACTATTAATGTCCCAAATTTGTAAATTTGGGTTGCAGAACTTTGTTTTGACTTCTCTCCTACCCCATTAGTTATTGTACTCCCTGATGTTTTGTGTTTAGAGGTGGGTTAGGAACCACTGGACGAAACCACCAAACTGTTGTTAAAGCCACCCTGAGCAGCTACAACCTTAAAATGCTGCTCACACATTAATCCATTAGTATCAGTATAAACAATCCAATAATGTAATTTATAGTAATATATCAGTTACAGGGTAATGTGATACTTTTTTTTGCTGATAGTACCTCTGTACTTTTACTACAGTAGGATTTCAAATGCAAGAGTTGTAGTGAAGTATTTTTACTTTGTCATATTGGTACCTTTACTTACAGTATGTAAAATATAGTACTACCACTGGAATTTCACTGGATTAAAAAAAAAGTCCCTTCAGACTTCTTGTAAATCATCTGAATCTGAATATTTATCGGTTTAAGCTCAGTTTCCATCATGGAATCGTGATGTGTCTTTCTCAGTATCTTTCATACACTGGTGGTATGTGCTGCTGTGAGTTTACTGGAAAAAATAATTTGTTTTTGACTGTAGTCTTTTCCACCATGTCATTCTTGAATGTTTCGCATTATTCAATTCAATTTTATTTGTATAGCGCCAAATCACAACAAAAGTCATCTCAAGGCACTTAACATACAGAGCAGGTCTAGACCATACTCTTGATAATATTACTTATAGAGACCCAACAGTTCCCATCATGAGCAAGCACTTGGTGACAGTGACGAGGAAAAACGTCCTTTTAACAGGCAGAAACCTCGGGACAGAACCAGGCTCAAAGATTGGCAACCATCTACTGTGGCCAGTTGTGTTGAGAGAGAGACAGAGAGACATAGAGAGAGAGAGAGAGAGAGAGTTGCCACAGGTGTGACGATGGTGATAACAGTATTAAACGGAAACAGGTGTGCAGTGGGAGGCTGGTAAACACAGGTCCGGACTCTGCAGCTCCAGTGACACACGAACCTGCAGAAAGCGACAGGAGAGAAGAGCACGAAACTGTGGGGAAGAAGTTGCATTGATGGATTATGGATGGATACAGGTGGAGGAGAGAGAGAAGGAGAGTTAAGTTCAGTGCATCATGGGAAGTCCCGGGCAGTCTGGGCTTATAGATTCAAAGGCTTTAGGTTCATTTGCAGGGAAAATCTTGCGTGATGAGATGAGGAAAATAGATGTATTGCGTCCCCAGATAGTGCAGAGGCTTGATGGAAAATAAGGAGACTGGTCCAGTGTGGTGTTTGCAGATGCATATTTATACACTGTGTGACTGAGTGAGGGTAGAGAATTAGTTCACTTTTGATCACCTGTTTCTAAAGCAGGGGTTCTCAAAGTTTTGATGACTGAGTGCCAATTTAGGGAGCCAGCATATGACTGACATCAACACATGAAAACCCATGAACTTTCTAGGATCACAGGGTTTGTGATTGGTCTCATAATGCCATTTAACTTTAAATTCCTTGAGCACCAAATTCACTCGTTTACAAATGAGGCAGATCACTTTCAGTGCATCTCACGATCGCAGGTTGAACAAAATGAGGGCTGCACATGTGGACCGCACATTGAGAATCAAAAAGCCGCGTGCAGTGATTCTTTTCTCTCACCGTGCAAAGTTTCATCCAGGCCTTACCAGTGCTTTCCTGCCAGATAAAAACGCTATATGGACACAGGCCGCAAATGTATTTTTCCATCACATCCCCTCGAGACTTCCTTCTGTTGGACTCTACAGATGATGTAGTAATCCCTCAGTATGTTAGTAAGTTTAATGTACTCATGGGCATTTGATGATTTCATCAGACCCCCCTAGAGGTCTGGATAAAGATTTTTCTTCCTAATTATTAACATGACGTCCCTTCAGGGCTTCCATAGCCACAGGACTCATCTTACAATCAGTCCTTGTCACGTGACTCATGATGACACTCCAGGGTCTCTATATAAATAAGTTCATCCATGTAGCTGCTGCCAAATTCCAGAAGAGCTGAAAGAAGACACAAGCAGTAAAGTTTCACATGAGACTTAGTTCTTCAGTTTGGTGAGTAGACAATTTATGACTGTTTATGACTGTATTTCTTATAGATTGTTTGCTAAATTTGATATAAACTAAATCACTTTGTAAAAACTTTTGGAAACTTTTTTTTAAACAATTGGAAAGTTTTCTTCAACACAGAAAGTTGCCAAATTTAATAATATACGTCCAAGACTTCAAAATAAAACCGACAATATATTTTTATGGAAAGTTGTTTATCTTATTTAGCATCCTGAAACTAAGGGATATACCTTAAAGTTGCATTGAAAAAAAATGCAATGAAATGTAAATTGTATGCACTGAATGTTATTTGCAAAAAAAAATGTGAAGCATCGATTTTTGCACTGACTACTATTTTGCATTATTTGTGTTCGTTTTAGCCTTGAGTTTGGGATAAGGTTTAGCGAATAAAGTACCAAGTTAAGAGTAAAAAACGAACTTAATGACTCTACAAATGACTTTTTTCTTAGTTTTTCATCACTTTGAAATCACTTGCACGGTAAAACTTCACTCATTGGAACTTCATCCTTGTGCGTAAAGCGTGCGTAAAGGTGAAAAGAATGCATCGTATTTATTCTTGTACTCCTGCATCTTTTTTCAGTGCACTTTCCAGATCTTCCTCGTAGACTTGCACTGAAAACATGGAGCACGTGGAAAACTCCACAGCTGCCCCCAGACGTCTCTCCGTGCACGCGCAGAGCTCTTCTGGCTCCCCGGCGGACAGAGGCGACGGGAATGCGTACCTGTACATCCTGATCGTCATGTCTTTCTACGGAGTCTTCCTCTGCGGTATCATGCTGGGCTACTTCCGCTCCAAGCGGAGGGAGAAGAGGAGGGTCAACATCTTCACGCGCCTGGTGCACGAGGAGGAGCAGCGCGAGTGGGGCGCGCTGCCCAAGAAGCACAGCCTGACCTTCCCGGCCGCCGTAGCCGGGCTTCGCTGCTCCGTGCAGACAGCGCTGCCCTTCTGCGGCCACCACGCGCACGGCGACGGCGCGCTGCCCTCCCCGCTCGCGTGCGCTCTGTGCACGGAGCAGAGCAGCGTCAGCTCCCTGTGCTCCTCCGCGGACACGCGCTTTGCCATAGAGGAGGAGGAGTCGGACAGCGGGACGGCGGAGGAGCCGGAGGAGAACCCGGTGAGATCGGAGAACAGCGGGGATGACTCAGGCTGAGATCCGCCCCACAGCCACCGCGTGTCACCTTCACAGAGGAGGAACATCGGCTGAGAGAGGGGCAGGAAGATCTCAGAGGTCTTTACACTGCAGAGGCCCATCACCAACAAAGACTATCTGACATTAAATCTCCCCAACATCACATGTCATATGATGTCAATACAAGGGCTGGACAAAGTCAAACAAGACTGTGATGTGTGTCAGACATCAGTCAGTGAAGAGCTGACAGTGTAGAAGGATACAGATGTTTGATGTGTTGTGAACTCATTTTAAACATGATCTCTGCTCTACATGTTTACAGTCACAACCAATTTGGACTCAATGCCACACCATGCCTTACCCAGCAGCAACATGAAACCACACACACAATGATAAATGCTTTAAATCTAATTTTAAATTACAAGTGGACAGAGTGGATCATATGACTGATCTTTTCTATGTCATATGTTGGGATTAACTTACAGAAAGTGCCATACAGTTTCATTTATCCTTGCAAGCATAGGTGTCAGCATACACACATTAAATAGGAGAAGAAAGAGAAAAAGACTGTTAATAACAAAGCTAAAGCTTTTTAAGACCATATGCTGGAATCATTAATAAATATATTTACATATAAATATCCAAATATATCTAAAAATACACACAAGTAGTGAAGCTGTAAAAAAGAAGATGATATTATATTAGAATGAAACTGGGCTATACTCTTTGGATATAAAACACTATTTTGCTATTATACTATATTATTCTATTGTATCACTATGACTTTGCTTCATTTGTTGGTGACCCCTCCCTGCTGGAGCCCCCTCCTGACGCCACACTGAAAACCGACCCACTGGTTCAGAGGATGACTCACCCTGCAGGGGACTGAATGAGAGACTGGCTTTTTGGCTGTTTGGACTGAACTTGACTTGCTCTTGCCAACATGGTCTTGAGTATTGAAATGTACCTGGAACCCACTTGAAAGAAACTAAAATGTATTTGTTGTAGCTTCATGATTGACACTGAATGGAACACAGTCAGTGATGTAGGTTTACTTGATGAAAGCAATGCACTGTACATATTGTTTGTATTTTTCACTTCATGAGGCTTAATTTAAGACAGTCTTTGTAGTGTTTCTGAAAAAATAAATACTTATGAAGGGATGCAAACCTTTTTTTGGGTTATATGGTATTCTTATTATTTCACTGCTAACAGTGTTTGTGCAGCAAAATGGAAAAAATCTGCCTGGACCCTGATTATTACACTATATTTTTCTTCCTTTTTTTGTTGTACTATGATGTTTCACCAGTGGAGAGCACTCTTGTAGTTCTTTGTTGTCACGGTTGCTTTTAACAAATAAGGAAGATGAAAAGGAGATGAAGCAAGAGAGAGAGTGGCTCTATTATTAACATGTTATTTTTAGAGATAGCCTACATTAGCGCATTAGAGTAATGCAGAATAGGGCAGATAAAACTGAATCAGTCCCACCAAAATATTTTTTTAGCTTGTATCCTCACTTAAACCTGACTCTGACTCTCTATTTCTTACACTGAGACACAGCAGACTGTGTCCCAGTTATTCCCATTAATGTCCCTGTGTTTAAAACTAATAATGCTCAAACCTTTGGTAACAATTAAGGAGCCTGAAAGAAAAATTTATGTTTTCATTTATTAGCATTATTGTATTGGTGCATGAAAAAGACCCCATAAGAGACAGACTCCATTTAAAGACCCATCAGACTGGATGATCACATGTTGAATGACACATGAGACAGTCACTGAGGAGTTTCTCTCCTCCTTCAATGAACCATTTCCTTGTCTGAAGATGTAAAACAAAGACACCAGGATGCAGCTGCAACTTTTCTCTTCCTCTAAGGCAACGCCCTTTTGTGTTTTCTCTCTGCTGCGTCACTCAGCCCTGCCTCTCTCTCACGCACACATTCACACACAAACACAGGCTATCAGCAGCACCGCAGGCTCTCGGCCCCACAACTCACCGCAATGACAGCTCGCCGCAACAACATCAGCAGCAATGATGGCCAGAGGGAATACGCACAATACAATACATAGATTTTATGACGTACATGTATTGACAGTGTAATAGACCTATCGGCCTGAAATGTGTCTGCAAGGGCCTCTGTTGTGTGTGTGTGTGTGTGTGTGTGTGTGTGTGTGTGAATGGATTTCGATCTCTTTCTCCTCTTTCATTCAGGCGTTTTCAATTTAGTGCCATTGTAAATAAATCTTTGTGAACCGAAAGGACTCTGCACATCATTAGGGCCAACAAGCCAGCAGGAAATCAGCTGCGTTGTCACACAATTTTTGGTAATGTGTTTTTAATTTGAAAGACATTATCCTTATTTAACCTCACACAGACTCCGAATTTTACACTTTAAAGAGCAGTTTAAGAGGAAATAGCCTATTAATTTATTAGTTTACTGGAAGTTGTCATGTCTTACTCATTATGTTATTATGCTTTCCCAGGCCCCTCAGTGTTATTCTCCTCTCATCTACCAGTTCACTTTCTTTGTTCCTTAACAGATTGTTGAGTTTACATGCCTTTTCTTACAAACCTTGTGTCTTTTATCTGTATTTTGTTTATGTATATTTACCTTTTTGCCAGATTATTGGAGTTTGGATTCTTGCCTGCTCCTTTTGGATTTGTTTGCCTGCTGCCTTCTGGTTCTAAACCTTGGCTGCCTCACATTCTTGTAAGCTTATATGACGGGACGGTTTGAATATGCCCAAGGTCCAAGATAACAAAAAATACATACCAACAATATTAAGGGAGGCTGAATTATCTTCTATGCCCACAAAAAGATCAAATGTAAATAGATGCGCTAAAGAGAGAGACAGAAGCATTTCTGTACCTCTGCGTTCCTATCTTCCAGACAGCTTGATGGATACAGACTTGTTGAAGCATTTGCAATCGTATTTCCTCCACAACATAAACACACCACTGAATAATTCATGCACAACAAACACACACGACCACACCATTCATTTATTATCAACAAGGAAGTTGAGGGGGGGATGCGCTGCTGCGTCTCTAGTGACGAGCAGGAAAAATATGTGTGAGCTTATTTGTCCTCGTTTATGGTGCAACAGCAGCTGCGTGTGTGAACGTATGAGAGAGACAGTGGGATGGAGAGCGAGGGAGTGTTTCTCAAGAGAAAGAAGGAGTAGCCGGGTGAGAATCAGAAGCAGATGTGACGCATGGAGTGTCTCCTGCACCGTGGAGCAGGATGTTTGTCATTAGTGTCCCCCTGTGGGACTTAGTGGTGGGGCCTTTGTCCTGCCTCAGGCCTCACACATACACACCATTAATGAGTCTGGAAATGAGTCGCTTCAAACCCACCAGCTTTCTCCCTGTGTCCATTCTTACCCACACCCTCCTCCTCTCTCTCTTCTGTCTCTTCATTAAACTTATTTTCAATAACTTTAGAAAGGGGGCTTGCAATGTGTACTCTATATAATCAATCTAGATGCACTGTACCGGTTGTCTCTTGACCAGAAGTATGATTAGTATTAGCAGTAGGTGATATCCCCCCTTGTTAGCAAAATAACCAAAATGCATCCCCCTTGGTAACCTGCTATCCCCCCTCCTGTAGTAGCACAGAGAGTGCAGGGGCCGAGGGGTTGTTTAGTTGAATATGTACATCTAGTGTGCCTGCCTTGACGGTTTATCTGACTGACACACAAGTTAGAATCTATGGCCCTCGAACAAGACTCTGAAATATCAGTAGCCAAACTGTGCAGTGTATTGATGAATGCATGGAGTGGCTGTATGGCTGAAGTGGCAAACGGATTTCTAATTGCGCCCGTTTCTCTCAGTTCCACCCTTCTGTTAGTTTGTCCTTGATTTATAATATTTTCTAAACCATATACTGTAAATATTCTACACTATATTGTAGCCTATATACTCTATAGAGTAGTGTCGCCTTCACGAGCAAAGTCACAAGTAGCAACATACAGAGAAGAGAGGATCATAGAGACACACCGGTGCCTGTAGTATTCCTATATATCTATGATCATTCAGTAGTGTCTATGCTGCTGAAAACACTAGGGTAAGTATTTATTGTGTTAGGGCCATCCCCCCAGTTAAAAATTAACTAATCACAGACTGAGAATTATTATTCATATGAGGCATTTCACATTACCATCACTAAACATAGGGGGAGACACTGAAAGGTTGTAATTTTATGTACTGGTGAGACATTAATGAAATTTAAAGCTGTGCTAATCATTATTGGACAAAGGGTCAAACAATTTTATGCAAAGGGATCAATTGAAGTGACAAACCCACAGAGAACAGTTGTCACAGACTCTGCAATCCCCTCACGAGCTCATGACCACCATGCTAAAGACTTGGTTATATTTCTCAGTAGCTGGTGGAGACCAAAAGAAAGCAGGGAGAATTTTGGAATGGCATTCCTTGAGTCACAAGAAACACAGCTTCCAAAAAAAAAAATGCAAATTATGCTCCTTGTCAAACACATTAGTGTGAATGTAGAAGTGTGAATGGACAACTGTTTGCTCACACGTTCACCATCCACCAACAACTGTATATGGTGATAATATGTCAATGTTGTGTTTACAGCTTGTTTCACAGCCCTCTAGTGGCAAAGAATTGTTAATAAAGGTTTGTTAAAATCTTTTGTCTCCTGAAATTGAATCCTTTCACGGTGGGGTGTCAGAGTGTATTTAAAGTCCTTAAAGCAAAATTTTGTGTTTCAGACTTATTTCATGAAATGTTGGAATATTTCCTTAAAATATATTTAGCTTTTTGAAAAAATTCAAACTAAAAACCCCCATAAATCTACCCAACTGTTCTCCACCTCCAGCCTTTTGGAATTAGTCCACCTGATAAAAGCCAATAGGTTTTCAGCTGAAATGCAAACCTGCACTGGCTGTGATAAATTACCAGATCTTTTCTGGGTCATGCAGATTGAGCATGAAGTATAGAGAAGCATATAGAGAGAAGAGGAGTATAATGTGACATCAAAGCAATTATAGTGTCAATTTCAGGTCTGTGTAACACAGACTCTTACCTGAGTTGACTGTTATTATTAAGGAACAATCTGTGTGAGAAGTAAGTACTTGGTCCGACTACTGCCTGAAATACAGCTTCATGATGCACTATGTTTGAGTGCATGAAGGATAATATGCCTCAAATTGACAGGATCCTATATATTTTTAATTGTCCTCGTGTGATATTTATGGAAATCTACTCAATCGCTGCATTCTTTTCATGTTCAGAAATGGTCTTGTATTTTTGACTCATCTTCCTCTCTCACCCAGATGAGCTGACACTCCTCATCTGAGCTACAATTCTACAATTTCATTTAGCAGACGCTTTTATCCATAGCGACGTACATCTGAGAGTCAGAACTCTCATTTCAGTGTGTCCCCCTAATCCTATTTATCACACATACTGTAGCTCACAACCTCTTTGGCAAAGTAACAACGTGGCCTTTGCGAGCAAAAGTGCCGCAGCAATGGAAATGCACTCAGAGATACGAGGCAGTGCTGATGAGCTTATTATAAGAACCATAACTGGAGTTCTCGATTCTGACCTTTTGATCTTTATCTCAGAGACCATTAGAGTCTAATCTTAGAAAGCTTCTCATTATACTGTGTTTGTTTAATGTGCCATTCGACTGAGCAGCTCATAATAACTTTCTCAAACAATCGCAGGAGTCACTGTCGGTTGAGACACTCAACCTTGACTGGATAAATGAGAGTTTGGCTCAGAACGAGAGGTATTCGCCTTTTTCTTTAGAGCCGGGAGCACAGTTCTTATCGCTCTCTGTGCTGACCTCCTGCTCTTTGAATAATCTAATTCTCTTAGTTTTCGTCAACAGTCCCTTATCCAAAAACGCACTCACACACTTGTCCACACAAACAAAAGAGAAAAGCAAATGGGCTCAAATGTTTGCCTGTCCGCAGATGAGATGTGTTGCTTTCAGAGGGCGGATGGCCTTGCTTTCCTGCACACAAACAGCAGGCAAGAGTCAACCTTTTACCTAACGAGTTTTACTATGGAAATGTCAGATGCAGGCTAATTTGCATCTGTGTCGCTGGTCTGGAGAGATTGAAGAGAGCCAAGTGAAGAAAGAAGAGAGCCTCCAAAATACTGAATAAAGGAAAAAGACAAATAATTACCTAGATAATGTAAATGGATCTAAAGAGTGACACCTGGATTACTTCATACTTATGCTCTCTCTCTGCTGGCTGTGAGTTGTGACTTTCTATTTGCACCCAGTCACTGATGAACATGTTGTTTTTATGTAATGAATGTGACAGTGTTTTTACTGTGTCTTGTTAGAAAATGTTACATCCTTAAAAGGGGTCATATCAGTCTCAGTATACTGGAGTATTTTCCATCAAACCTCTTCCAAAACAACACATTCTTACCAGTACCACCGATATGTGACGTCTCCCTTGAAATATCATTTCACCCACTGCATGAGCTGTTCTTTTTATAAAAAAGTCTGACTAACGTGAAACATTGGGGGTGTGTGAACACGGTCACACGTGTATGACATGAAGCCAGCCGTAGTGAGTCTTACCCAGGTCTGAAAATACTTGGTCATGGCTTTGTTAACGCTGTGTGAAGCTTCATTAAGTCAGTGGGAGGTGTTGTTCCTTACAGCCAGTTTTGCCTGGATCACTACTAATGAGCACTGTCATAGTTCACTGTCAAAGTGCAAAAAAAGCAAAATCTCCATTTATGTCTCCCTGGAACTCATTGGACCAAAGCTGGTGAGCATGTAGCTGCACACTTCTCTTCAATGGCAAACAAAGCAAACAGCAGAAGACGGAGCTTTGTGCTGGCTGTTTAAACGCACCTGTCTAATGAATGGCAAATTGAGCCACACTGGCTAATTACGCACTCAAAGACCTGTCCCCTATACTCCTGTTACCATGACGACCATAAGCCAGCGCAGGAGTCTCTGTCGTTATCGGCATGAAAGCCGCCCTCTGTTATTGTCACTACTAAACACGACTGATGGGAAGAAAATCAGGTAATTCTTCTTCTAAGCTGCACTTTGTGTGACTGAACTATGTGTGCGGTGTGTCCACTGACATCAAGAGTCACATTTATGAGTACTTTACTGTGGTGCACACTATGTACCAGACACACTGATGGCTGATACTCGCAGGAAATGTTTCCCTTGTGAATGCCTCTGCAAGGTTACAACAGGTCTGTCAATCAGTTTCTAAACGACACCTCATCCATATTTAAGTCTGGAGTGCAAGGAGGCTAATTGTGTATTAACTGCTGTGTGGTATATGTAATTATAGGCTAAGATTACATTCTACATGGGCTGCGAATCTAATAAAGTCAGTTAATGCGACAACATCTTGGCTGATAATTGCACGATTATTATTTCATCTGTGATTAGCATTTTATTGAGTAAAAATATGTTACACTGCCCACCAGTTTAGAAAAAGTGTTTTATTATTATTTGAGCTGCATTAAATTATCAAGAGGTTAACACATCATTAGTTTTCAAATGAAAATACTAAAAGCCTCAAAGTGAGGAAGCTGAGGTGCTTTGTTAAATGTACAATAGGTTTTAAAAGAAGTTACAGTAGGTAGCTGTCTGCTCACATGTGTTTGGCCTGAACTCAACTAGTTGCTTCAGTATTTCCAGCAAATTGTTCTGGAGGTTTTGTTGGCTTTCATTAAATACTCAAAACATACACATGCCCACAGATCTCGTGTTCCTGTCTTATTTTGCTGGGCCCTGTGTTTATCAAAGGAAGCACAGCCATAGTTCAGGCAGAGCACTGAAGTCCTGCTTGTGTAGGCTGATTTGCATCAGCTGTTGCCAATATGCTTCACAATGACCGGCTCATTCACAGCTGTGTGGCAAGTGACGTCCAATCACATTCATGTGGGACATTATGACCTGACACTTTTCACTGTTGATCATGTTCATGCCAGTGGTGTTTGCTGTCGCAGCTCCCTCCACCACCCTGACCTCCTTCATTGTGGTATTTCGTGTTGATTTAATTTTAAAAGATTTAATGTTCATGAATGTGTGTATGAACAGAGATTAGGTCTCTCAGCAGAATCCTTGTCCCTGCTTGAATTCTTTGAGACCTCACTCAAACAACCTACCTGTTTTTCCCCCAAACCCAACTGACTAATCATTTGCTATGAATGATCAATTTCTTGATGTAGATGTCTCTGACTGAAATTGCAAAAAGTCACATTTTGTATTTAAAAGTGAACTAAAAAGAAAATAGAGCTCCACAAGTCTCACATTGTTTGAGAGGAAATATAAAAGTTCATTTTTGACCCTAAAAATAGAGACCTGATCAAACAGTCTATACTCAGGGTGCATTTACTATATTCCCTGCTAAGAGGGAAAAGTCCCTCCAGAACCACAGAAGAACATTATACAACTGTTTTCACAGGCTGAATAATACTTCCATGATTGGTCAACTGAACTTGAAATATTCCCCACAATTAACATAACAAAATAATAAAGGCTTTTGTAGAATCGCTAAGGGTGTTAGAATGGAAATGGGGTGCATGTATGCGATTAATCGCAGGCTCACTTGAGAGCTGTTCTTGAAGGTTACTCTTATACTGCGCTGTAATTAGGAGTGAGTCACTTGATAAATGTGTTGAATGTGACAAACTTTTTTTAAACTTGGGTCTTTGGAGTGTTATTCACGGAACTTATAATATATACAGTGAGGCATACACTGTGTGTTTGGAATCAAATCCAGGAGCATGATACATCTAAGATTCATTCAAACTGATGTGAGGGAGAATTTTAGCCTTATTCAGTCAAAAGTTTCACCTTGAAAAAACTAAAACCCACAATCACATCACTTGGTTACTGATATGAATTTGAAACAGCAGACTGAACCCAATCTGTATTATGTAACTGTTTTCTCATTAACACAAAGATCGTATAACATTATCATCAGCCTAATTAGCACCAGGCAGGTATAGCAGCAACCTTCAACACAAGTGCATAACAACAGCGTGTACAGCAGCTGAATGGAGATGGACTGTTCATGTGCCTGGTTGGGTTATTTATACTAATGAACAAGGGCTGTGCAGAGTTGCGGGGGTGACGGAACAAAGTGGAGAAAGATGGAGGGAGTGAGACTGGAAGACTGTGTCTAAAGACATGGATCGTTAGGAAGAAAGAGTACAAGCCAGCGCTTTCACTGAACTGCTGCCACACACAGATGAATTGAGCTGAACTGTGTACAAAGATTAAGTTGAACCAGAAATATATCAACCTGCTGTGACAAAGATAAGACAACAAAGCTAAGTTGTTTGTATGTCAGTTCACAACCCATCTACTATACCTTATGTTTTCTTTTTCAGTGTTACTATCTCAGAAGCATTTTCTCCCCAACATGATAAAAAGTCTGGAAAAGTCTTTATTCTTGAGATGTTGTTTGTCTGACATAACATTTTTCAGGTTTAAAGCTGCACTTATCAATATTTATTATACAATATAGGAACACACATTCCCCTAAGCTCCAGAGCATTTTTAGATATAAAGAAAGAAAGAAATTTGTCCACAAAAGAAAAGTTCCTATTGTATATCACCCAAGTATTTGGCAAAAAGTACCACTGAATTTTTTTGACTTCCTTTCTACACATGGGAATATGTCGCATTGTGTAGCTGGATACCTGCTGCTTTTGACCACCTCGAGCCTGCATTTTAGAAAATATTTAACAAGTTTCACAGTATAACTTATAACACAAAGGACTGACAGAGGAGGAGGAAGAAAAAATGAGGAACTTTATTTCACAGTATTCAAACAACAGATCATTAGATCAGCTCTCCAGCACTGTGTTTTTATTATGTGTACTTTATACAACAGAAAACAAACCAAACCTTTTCCACACTTGTTTTCGGGAATCCTAGTTTTCATGTTATCTCGTGCATCTATGAGTTTCAATAATTCATATATAAACAACATCAGCCCAGTTTTCCATGACATAGGCATGTTATTGTGCAACAAGCTGAATTCTATAAATATAATTCAGAATTATATAAATAAATTATATATGTTATATAGTTGGGTGAAAGTTCTATTTTAATTGATGTTATGAATCAGCTTCCAGACAAACACAGTAAAAATGATCTTTAGTGATCACTTGTCTAACCTACAAGGCTCATGTGGCCTCTGTTGCTCAGTCGTGTCGATTCGCTCTGTACAACATCAGGAAGATCAGACCCTTCCTGTCTGAACATGAAGCACAACTCCTGGTACAGGCTCTTGTAATATCAGGCATCGACTATTGCAAGTCCTTACTGGCAGGCCTCCCCACATGCACGGTCAAACCTCTGCAGATGATCCAGAATGCAGCAGCACGTCTGGTTTTCAACCAGCCAAAAACAGCACATGTCACACCGCTGTTCAGATCGCTCCACTGGCTTCCAGTTGCTGCTCGCATCAAGTTCAAAACTCTTACACTTGCCTACAAAACTACAACAAAAATGGCTCCCTCCTACCTGAACTCCCTCATTCAGGTCTACACTCCCTCCCGCTCACTACGCTCGCCAACGAAAGGCGCCTGATACAACCACCTCAAAATGACCCGAGGTCAATAGACTCTTCTCCTCTGTGGTTCCCGGTGGTGGAACGAGTTACCAAACTCTGTTCGATCTGCAGAGTCGCTCTCAGTGTTTAAGAAAAGACTAAAGATTCAGCTCTTCACTGAACACCTTGGCACTTGACAAACTGCAAAAAGCAAAAAAAAAAAAGAAATGTATTCCCTCCTCACTGCCTGTAGGCATAGGCCCTATCTCACTCAAACTCTGTTTTATGGCACTTCTCCAGGTTGTTTTCTCCTGACTAGATCCATGCTTCTGTTGTATCTACTCTCAGATGTACGTCGCTTTGGATAAAAGCATCTGCTAACCGAGGACTGTGTGAACCGAGGACCGTGGACATAGCTGGGGATAGTGGTCAAAAGTTAAGAGACGAGAATTGAGTAAACAAAAAAAAAATGGGTGTGCCACGTAAGGTTAATAGAGGAAAGTTCATTGTCAACTCACACTACACTGAATATTCACAATTTATAATATCATGGCACAGTAACTAATATTATTAAGAGCTTTGGAGCTGACTCTGATTTTATCATCTTTTTTTGGCACATGTATTATAATGTTAATAATAATTTTAATAAGACATGATTAAAGATAATGCATTGATGTCTGAGTGTCAGTATTGGTCAAATCTTGTACACATGCAGCAGTTTGTGTAAGCTGCTTCATCAGCGCATCATCAGTCTCGATGCTCACTGGACAGATCTCCAACAGATTTTCCAAATGGCTGCCTTCATCTCTCTGGACAGGAAATTGATGTGCCCCAGCACGAGAGGCAAACACTAATGACCTGAATGGGAACTCTTTGTCTGAGAGGAGGGTGGAGGTCAGAGAGATTAGAGAAGGCATCTGAATGTGTGAGCAGTTATCAAATCTTTATCATGAGTTTGTTTAATTAAAGTTTTTGTTACCAGCCTTCCTTTGTTGAGCATGCCTGTGCTGAGAGAGAGAGAGACAGAGATGCAGTATACAATCTTAAGTAGTGAATTATGACTCACCCACACAGGGTATTTATAGACAAAGGGACCAAACAGGGCAATAATCATTAGAGGCGGATGCCACAAAGTGATGACTTGCATAGAAACACAGCTTTACTTTATCTCTTCCTGCCTCCAGAGTGGAGATTAATTAAAATAAAAGGGAAAAAAGCAAAAGAGAGTCAATAAGGAAACAATAAGTCGTCCAAACAACAAAACAGGTAATTGGCCAAAATGTCCAAAATGGCACACAGGAGCATTTTCTGATATGACACTGCTTTGGTTAGAACATGGCCATTGTTAAAAGAATCCAGTGTGACCTGCTGTTAGGAAATGGAAAGAGATATCATATGACATTGCAGTTAATATGGTGGACTTATCTTGAATCCACTCTCATCCCATCTCAGCCACGCATGTCTGTGGTATCATCCTGTGAGTCTCTACTCAGGGCTTGTGAACACATGTGAGCATAAGGACCCAACTTAAGAGCTTTACTTTCGAGCCCACTTCTTTCTTCGCTGCAGTCTTCACTCCCACATTACTTTAGCCAGTGCTGTCTGCCAGCAGTCAGAACTCCTCCACTTGAATCTGGTCCCCAGGCAACAAGTCCTCCACATTAAACAGCAAACTATATTATTTTCCAATGTCCTTTAGAGCAACACATGGGAGCCTTCTCTGATCTGATACCACTATCAGCAGGACGACATCGTGTCTCTGCACCCTCCAAATGTGTTAAATAATAAATACATTTTAATGCATAAGTTTGGTTAGGTTTAAAAATGACTTGGTTAAGTTTAGAGAGAGATGCTTTGGGTTAAAATAGCTACAATGTTGAAGTAAAGGGAATGTGTTTGGTTTGAAATGACCACTATGTTAAGGTTACGGTTACTTCATCATCATGAATCATAGTTAAAAAAAAAAACAACAACATTGACTGTCTGAAATAGAACATGAACAGCATTCTTCCATGTTAAAGTCAGCTGTTTTGTGGACCTATCCAGCCATACCTACATGGACAACCTAGAAAAACATCACCTGACTTCCTCCTTTGCGCCCATTATCGTTACTATGGTCGGTAGAAGGTTTTATTATTCTTTATTAGAAGCTGAAACAACTGATTCTGGCTTTGTCTGTTTTTATCTGTGCATGTTTGAAATTAGAATTTTGTGCTTAGAATGCAAAACTAATTCCCCTCTGGTGAAAATAAAGGGAATCAATAAACCAATCAAACCATCCACACCACTGCTGGTTGTAGTTTGGATTCACAGGTGGTTAAAATCCACAATTCACTTCTCACCTGCTCATTCATATGATGCACACCTACATTTTCTCCTTTGATTTGAGCCTGTGAGCAAACACATGCAGTCGTTTTGCAGGTTAAAGTGCAAATCCTATTTTTCTTCCACAGCTGGGTCTCTGGACTCACGCTTTGCAACACTTTATAAATAAGAAATGGTTCCAATGAAAATGTCAGATCCCACAGAGGTCTGGGGATTATCCAAAGCAAACAGTGCATTGTTTTTAAAAGAAATGCTGCTTTTGAGGTTTTCAAATTTCATTTTCTAAAAACTAACTCAAATTCCTCACCTCCATCGTATTGGGGTGCCTTAGAAGAGGCACTGTCAGCATGATTAGATACCACCAGGGGAATGAAAAAAAATCTTTTTCTATGGGTGAAATGATCCTGTAAAGCCACCTTTGAAGTCTACCTTGGATAAATGTTTGGTACTGAAACGATTATGGATGGACTGAATACTCAATGAATGGATTGCAGCAGCGGCAGCACCTCATAAGACCTTCCAAGTAAACCTCAGGAAATGCACTTATAAGTACTTTATCAAGCTGAAAATCCCACGCTATTAAACCCCAAATCCCCTCAACACCAAACAGACGTGTTGACCGCAGTAGCCTGACAATTTTCTCTATTTAAAGACCAATCTAATCCACCTCCACCAGCCTGTCCCCAAGGAGTTTACTGACTACAGTGACCTCCGCTAACTAAATGGGCTCTGACCCTCCGAATCATCCAACTTAATTCCCTGACGTTTAGGAGTAAGTAAAAGTTCTACAACCAACTGTATCCCCAGCTGAATTCAGTGTTTCTCCACCTTTTAATGAGAACAGGCAGCCCTACCGGCACCTTTTAAATCACAGAGTCGCTTTGCAGTTTCACAGTTTCACTCAGTGCAATTAAAGCCAAAGTTTTAAGAGTGTGTTACTGTATAATTTACCACCATTGCACACACACACACAGAAAAGATGGATCTCTACACTAACAGCAACCTCTGAAACGTCTTTTATCTCAGCAGACACGTTTGGGCTTCTCTGTCTACACTCAGTGGCATTTACAGGAAAAAGTTGACTTTTGATAAATCCATGTGTCAAGGCCACGTCTCGACAATAACTGGTTCATTACTACTGTACAGTGTGTCAACATTAGAGGATGTACTGTGGAAGCAATACAGCAGCCCCATGATGTTTTGTGTGGTCAGCAAGTTACTACATTTGACAGACATCTTATGAGTCACAGGGTGCCGATGTGCACAGAATAATTATGGATGGAAACAGTTTTAAGTATATGAAATATTTCTTGTTACTTGATACTTTTAATAGCTGTCCTTTGTGAGGAAAACTGAATGAAACTGTAAGTTTATTATACCTTAGGCTTATACTGTCATGTTCATCACTGGTTACTGAAGCATGTTATTGAGCAATTTATAATTATTTTACATTATAATTAATTGCTTTATTTCAGCTATGTTCAACTTTATATTTACATGTATATTTTTTTTGAGTTTTTTTACTTTGTATTTTTGAAAATCATTTTAATTGGTCAGACTCCTTGGCTCATCTCATCCTGACAGATAACTGCCTGTTCCTAATATTTACATCCTGTTCGTTAAAGCTGCCCTAATCAATATTTTTTTTTATTCTAATAATGGATCAAATGGGTGATGTCTGATATGAAAGGAGTTGCTTGTAGTAATGAACCCATAGTTCATTCTGGAACTAGAGGTACAGATGACAGGGATATGAGAAACTGTTGGCCAACAGGGGGAGCTATCATACGAGTGGGTGGAACAAGCTTTGTATAAGATTAGTTATTTATTATGATCGTGGACTGGTAGGGGGAGTCAGAGTAAGGAGCACTGACTGTGCTGGTTGCAAAGTCACATACTGTGAGGGAAGAAGAGATTGTGACAGGTGTATGTGAGTATGATGACAGTCATACAGCTGGGCTAAATAGAGTGTTATGAAGAATACTGGCAGACAACATGTGAGAACCCAGTGGGTTTGCAGGTAAACCGTCCCTTTTAAACTTTGCAGCTCGCTCCCAAAACAGATCAAAATTGTCAATAAAACCAATCTTATCCACCCTGCAGTGAAAACAGGAATGGAGCCAGGAATGGAGCTGAAGGAGTCTGGTGAAGGACCCCACTCCACAGCCCAGACTGGGAATGGGGACAAAGATGAAAACATCTTTGCCTTTGAATTCATGGAGCAGTCTGATGAAGTCTTCTTTCAGCACCTCAGATTGTTGCTGGGAATGACCATAGTACCCCAGAAGGAAAAGGTCTTTGCCAACTTGAGTTTCACTAATGCATTTTAATACATGACAATTTCAGTGTCAACAATTGTGAGCTGTGACTGAATGAAGTCTCAAAAAAAAATGATCTTCAAATGTGTGCTTTACAAAACAGTAAAGACTGAGGGGCAATTAGATATTTCTTGGGAAATTTTCAAAAGATTATTTTTTACTCCAAACTGTCAACTGAGATAGAAGCAGTTGAAGGTCCAGTTGAAGAGTGAGAGATGAATGCAGCTGAAATGTTTGTAAAAGTGGTAATAGTTGTCCTCTGAAAACAGTTCAAGTGTCACATTTGCACATGTTCATTTTTGAAATTTCTTTACATGCATTGTTTTCATCCTGACTGATTCATGAATTGTCAGATTTTATATAAAATTATAAATCACAAATATAAATATTATGTGTGTTCTCCCCTATGAAACACTTTGATGTAAGTGGTAATGTGTGTGTGTGTGTGTGTGTGTGTGTGTGTGTGTGTGTGTGTGTGTGTGTCTTGTGCCCCCCATGAGTCTCACACAGCCAGTCCAATGACACCACATGTTAGCCGCTCCTCAGGAGGGCATTCATCCAGAGAAGCGCCATCTTTGGTCTCCATGGATACCAGCTGTGAACCTGAGCAAAGAGGAATTTATTGTTGAAGAACGAAAGAGATGATACATGAGATCAGCGTGTGTGTGTGTGTGTGTGTTCTGGTAGCTTTTTAACTGAGTTTAACATAACTGTGTAACAGACATGTGTTTTTCTATTTGTATGTGTCTATTTATTTCTATTTTTTTCTATTTGTTCAGTATAACATGCCCCTATAGACTGTACACACACACACGCGCACACACGCACACACACACACACACACACGCCCTCCAGTGACTCAGTATAATTGCAGTCATTTTTCTCTCACAGTAATCGAACTCTTGGCGTGGGCATCACCATGACATGACATGAAAAGTACAGGGTCTCAGTCATCCTCTGGTGCCAAGGGAGCTAATTGAATTCACAGTGAGCCTCTGTCAACACACCTCAGTGTGTAATCCAGTTGTTTAGGAATTTCTTCCACCAAAATGTATGTGTGTATATGTGTCTGGCAGTAGCTCTGTTTCTTGGTAAGGGAGACATAAAATGAAAAGATGAAGCCGCTAAAGAAGAGAGATATCAACAGTGCATTTGGGCCCTGCAGCCGTCTGATGTGTGACGAGGGAGGGGAAAGGGATGTGTGACAGTTGCTGAAAGCCAAGAAAGAAGTAATTTGTTGCTTTGCCAGGGGTAGCTAAATGCTGTCCTGACTGGTCCAAATATCCTCAGGAGAAAGATTAGAGAAAGAGAAAGAGAGCAGACAGTAATCCATGGCAGGGTTATAAAACAGCTCGCAATATTGGCTTAGTATGAATCTGTGTGAAATCAAGGTCTGTTTTTTTTTCATAATTTGGACCAACTTTCATTTAGACATAATTGATCACAAGGATCAGTCTCTTGTACTAAAAGACAGTCTCAAGTGGTTAAATTCTTCCAACTCTCCAAGATTAGCAGCCTGGTTCACATACAAAGAATGAGTGTGTGCTGGATGTGTGTGTTTGTGTCCAAGTCCTGTCTGGTGTGTCTGGCTCTATGGACAGCGGTGTTGGCTGGTTGATTTTGGTTGGTCCACCACTTACATGGCCTGCAAATCTAATGACATTCTCATCTGTGTAAAGCTGCTGTAACTGTTTTTTGGCCACTTGGGGGCAGTGGATGAAGCTGCAAAGACAACATTGACATTTTGAATTAATATGGAGAACCAGTCAACAGTTTCATATTTACACATCCAACAGATGGGGAGGACCATTATCATTCACTATGACTCATGTTCCTGGTGACCCGACTAACTTCCATATTTACTCTCCTTGTTGCTGGGTTTTTGAACTACGTCAGCTCCTGAGGTACATCTGTCTCTTGTTGTCCCACTGGGTTCAACAGCTAGTTCCTGAGTTTGACTGTCTGCAGTTTAGAGCTGGTTACATACAGAGGGTTTAACTATCACTGCAAACGGCTGCCTGTTGTGTCTGAACAACAAGAAGAGGCTGAAACACAGCTGACTGGAGCTGTAGAGTCAGGTGACAACTTTCTTTGGCTTTCACACATAGTTATTGAAGACAGATATAGAGCCACTGAAATTTAAAAAAAAAAAGTTGATTATAGCCACTTTGAGTGAACAAAACATTGTGAATATTGGGAATCAAGTCCATTGTAGCTTAAAGGAATACATTTGGTCTCGTTGAGTCGTTGTTTTTATAACTATTAAAGTGTCACAGTTCTGCCAGCCAGGCCTCTGTTTAGCTTTAGTTTTTGTTCTGTCACATTCCTGCCTGTCATGTTCTGTTGGTCTCGTCTTAGTCTTGTTGTAGTCCAGTCATGTCTAAGTTCTGTCAGTCTGTCACTATTCACCTGCCATAGCTTCTCACCTCAGGTCCCAGTGCTTTTCTACTAGTCCCGCCTCTGTCTCACCTCACCTGTCAGCCACTCCCACCTCATCTAGTCACCTGTGTTCCCAGCTGCAGCTAATCACCATCAGGACTCTATATAAGCCACTCCATTTCATTCAGCCTTTGCTGGATTGTTTGTTCCTTCATGACTGTCAGTGTTCAAGTAATTCTTTTGGATCTGCTCTTTGTCTCCTGTTCATGTTTGTGGTTTCTGTCTGCCTGTCCCTGTGGTGTTTTTGACTATCCTGGATACAACTCCTTCCATGAGTTCCATGTTGTTTTTGGCATTACCATCTGTTCTCGTGTGTTGCATTTGGGTCCATCCCCACTCCCTGTCGCATAAAGTCTGTCGAGTTGTTTCAGAACTCATGATACAGGAGCCTCTAGTGATCTAGTTCGGACCCAACCTGTGCACATACGCATCCTTTGTCTCTGTGCTTGAACTCTATCTGGTTGTAATTGCTTCTCCCTGGGCTATTTTTATAACTCCGGAACCAATGATCTATTTTGATCCTTGCTCCCGTCCCAAACTTTACTATTGGACTATAGAGCGTGAGCAGTAATTCAGGGTAATCAGGGCAGTTTGTAATAGCAGAGACTGTTTCATAAGGTCTCGTCTAAATAGCTATGTGTCCCATTGAAACATCGCCGTGCATTACAGTGCAGTCTAACTCCCTCTGTGCGTAATGAATGAAGCGGACAGAGACGGACTCGCACAAAAAAAGGACATGTGCTGGAAAAAGTAAATGTTCCATCAAAGGGAAATATCACTTTGATGCATTTTTATAATCTGTGAATGATTCAGGGACTGACGACACAGTGGAGGAGGGAGGGACCTGGATGCTTTCTGCTCTCCTCAGAAACAAATTAGCACAACTTTGCATAATGTGCAAATGCAAAGATGTTATTTCACATGCGCACACAGGTACACACACACACACACACACACACACTTTCTCATTCACTCACGCAAATCTGACCTATGAGTCATTCTGGCTGTACTTCCAGACGCCCCTCTCTCTCTCTCCCCCCCTCCCTCTCTAACCCACTCTCTAACCATCCATGTCACAGATGGATGCTGCAGACAGCCGCAGTCTTAATGCTGCTTCCTGTCTCTCTCTGGGCACTTAGCAACCGCTAGGCTCAGGCCGAGTTTAACAGGCAATTAAAGGGGCAATTCGTCACCGCTCGGCATCACGGAGAAGGTGCAGGACCGGATAAACCAAAACAAAAGCTCTGAAAAATTACCCACAAACACCAAATGTGAAGGTGGATTTCATTTCATTTCAAAGTTGATCAATCATGTATCCAGCCTGAATGGACAGACCAATTTATTAAAGCAGACACAAAAGTGTTAGAATTAAAATAAGCAGTCTTTTTTCAATATGACTTATGGCTTTATGGGAATTTGAAATCAGTCAGTCTGTTTCCTGAATTGTTCTTCTACGGTCAGAATATTGCCATCCACAAGTTGAAAAGAGAAGGGAACCTTATATATACATATATATATCAGTTTGTGTGAGCTCTGGTGGTCCGATATGAAAGATTCAAAATGCCTAATTAAAAACAAACAAACAAACAGAGAACTGAAGTGAAACACAATACACTTTCTTATATGTATTAGGGTTAGGGTTAGGGTTATTCTTTATGCATGCATTTACTGAGTCGTTATTAAATGAAAGACATTTGTTGAAAGAGCAATTATTTCAAATTCATTGCCCAGCAGGCAATTCAAGCTATACTCCTTGACCTAGACTTCAATTAGCATTAGCTTATCCTTCTACATTATAGCAGTCTGGGTTTCCTGTAAGTACCACTCGCTAACTAGCTGTCGATATTTACAGAGAATTGTGCCAAGAATATCCCTGTAAGTGTCTGTGCTAGTGTCCTTTTGGCCAACTAGCCCACAATGTGAAAGTCTGTCTGTTATGGCTGCCATCCGCTCACGTCACTGATGAGGAGCTCCGACCATGATTCCACTTCCAAGCTGTGATTGCAAAGTTGATTCTTCTTTATATTTGCATATAAACAGTGTGTTTCCATTTCAAAAAAGACAACGCACCACCTCAAAACTAATGACAGTGGTTTGTATGTTGTATTGACAAATTCATACCTCATCACTTTGTGGTGTAGATTTTAATGTGGCACGCAAAATTTTATCATGATAATGGGGACATCTTGGTTACTGAGCCACCAAGACATGACTTATGACATGACATGACTGAAATTATTTGGGTCATTGCTGCTGTCAATATCTGCACCGTAAATAAAGTATTGTGTACCAACACCCACGTGCATGAAAAGGTGACAAAGGGCAGTCCTTTACGTCACCTGAGTCATACTCTATCTTAACAGCTTCTAATTGGCCTGAACATGTGAACGCTTAAAACGTGCTATAACTGCCAAGTTGATGTTATTCCCTTTTGACAGCATTGTGGCCCTTCAGACACTGAGGTCTAAACAGAAGTGTCACAGCTGTGAATGTAATATGTTATGGCAGGTTCTTGGTCCTGGCCAAGTCAAGAGGGAGGACTGTAACGCTGCTAAACTTGTATTTCCGGGGATGAAAGCTGCTGCAGACAGACCAGACAAAACAACTTTTATTAATGATGGCATGCAGCACCCAGTCCCAGTAAACCCATCCACCTGAGTCCACCATGAGTGGGAGGGGGACAGAATACCTAGAATCTAGTATATAGTTAATTCAGGACCTCACTAGCATGGTGACATTAAACATTTTTTAAAGGGAATATTTGTATATCCTGAACAGGTTCCCAGTCTATCACAGGACTCCAGGGATACTTTATTGGGTAGTACTATATTGTACATGTCAACAGAGACAAAAGAGGCAGACAGAAAGCCAATTGATAAGATGCAGGGTTGAAGTGAGAACCAAGACAGTGTATTACTCAGACAACGCTCGCACAACAATATAGTTGATGTGTTGTATTGAAGTGAAGAGGCAGGGAAAAAGCGGAGGCAGAGGAGGTGAAAAAATTGACAAAAGATATTTAGGTCTTGCATGTGGGAAAACACACCCGCCAGCCCGAGGGGCATGCAGCAGGAGCCACGCTTACTGTAAGTGGCATAAGACCTTCATGGGGTGAGTGCTGTTACTCTAAGGTCCTTGACTGAAACTATTTCCTGATGAGAAAAGGGTAGAGGGAGTGTGGGGTTTTCAGGGGGAAAAAAACAAACTTGTTTATCCCTGAGTTTCAGTGTACATCCTCACAGTCAAAGTCAAATGAATTTATAGAGTGCACAATTGCACATCCACTGTATTAGTATTTCGCCTCTGCATGGTATGGATGCCACTATATCAGAGTTTAATGTTAGCAGCTCACTTCTGCTCTTTATTATAGCTGGGGATGTTGACACTCCAGCAACTCCAGTCAACATCACTTGCCAGTAGTCAGATTTGCCAGACACATTCATTAGTCCTCATCATTTTCTTGTAACACTAAAATTGAAACATACTGTTTGAAAATACAAACAATGAAGTCATGAAGTCATCTGGAGATATTCAACCAACTCATGAAGCTAATGTTAACTTGCTTGCAGTAACAAATGGTTGCAAGGCTTAGCAAATGGTCAATTTATAGATGTTTACCCACCTTTCACATCGTGCGTGCTGGGTTAGGCTCCAGCAGAAAAGATGGATTTTATACCTTGATCCCACTACAAACACCATTTGAATCAGAGACAAAAAACAATATATCTTTAAAAGCAAGCACAAGGCAGTCAATTATAAAGTGCAATTATATGCAAAAACCTGCAAATGATGGCTATATTTTTAATTCTCATTTAAAATTGTCTATAATGTTAGTGTTCCTGTTTCAGTAGCTGCTTTGTATGTCAGCTGGTTTGAATCCCACCTTAGGGAGAGTTAAAGGCCAGCGCCACATGATCTAAGATGTCTGGCCTTCATGGAACAAACACATCAGATACCAGCAGATGTACCAGGCTTCTAAGAGTATGTGGAAGCTGAGGCTGGGGTGCTCTGTGTTCTCATTAGGTCTTTGGTGATCAGATACAGAGGTCAGCACACAGCAATATTAGAATACTAAATGTCTGACTGATAGACTTTGATCTCTAAAACCCTGTATAAAATTGGTAGAGGTAATTTAGAATCAACCCCAACAACTTGGCGGCTGTGGCTCACAAGGAGGAGCGCCAATCGGAAGGTTGGTGGTCGGACAGTCTGCACGTCAAAGTGTCCTTGGGCAAGATACTGAACCCCATATTGCTCCTGCTGGCTGTTGTAAATGTGTGCGCATGGTTAATTGTGGGGCCAGTTTCCAATCAGCTGCCATGTGTGAATGGGTGAATGCTGGCTGGCTTTGTGAAAGGAGTCTAATCAGACTAGAAAAGTGCTGTATGCATTTTCCCATTTACCATTCCTCATCTGTTTTTGTATATGACTTGACTTGTCTATAGATCAGTTTTCATTCTTTCTTTATATGGGGCATTTTCTGTTTCTATTGTCACTGAAGATTTATTGCATATGAAGCTCAATGTCTCTTGAGGAGGAAAAGGGACATTCCTGCTCACTGCTCATGTATTCCTGACATTATTGACTCTGTACATCAAATAACCATTTCACTCCCTGCAGACCGTCATCAGAGATTTGAAGGATTCAAGGACTAGACTATAATTGAAATTCAGGGTACATCACATTTTAAGATAGAAACAACCAACAAAAACAAACGAAGGAAAAAATAAACTGAGATTGGTGTTTCCATGCGTCCATTTTCTGCTGCTTATCCAGGGCAGGGTGATGGGAGGAGGCTAAGCAAGGTAGTCCAGACATCCCTCTCTTCAGCAATGTTCTCCAACTTGTGGGGATTCCAAGACGTTCCCAAGCCAGGTGAGATATAATCTCACTAGTTGGACGTGCCCAGGAAAACCTAAAAGGAAGGCGCACTGATCAGGTGCATGAACCAACTGGACTGGCTCCTTTCAATGCAAAGGGTCTACTTTAAGCTCCCTCCGGATCTTATAAGAGTGAGCTAAGCCATCCTATGGAGGAAACTCATTTCAGCCATTTCAGTCTTCACTTCACTTTCCTTATTATTACACTAAAATACAGCTAAAAAATGATATTTTATATTCTAATCCTACAACATAACATGCCAACTGATCTCCTTATTCATGCCTTTGGGGGATAGCAAAAACTGGTGTTAAAATGCCAAGCACACGGTCTGTAGCAAAGCACTTATTACAATTCATCTACAGTATATGTCTATGAATTCATTGCTACAAGGTAATCTGGACGAGGTAATCATCACGGCAGGCAGTGGAGGCCATAGTCTGACCTGAGAGAGGAAATAGCTGGTAAATGATAAATAATAAATGATTCAGGAGATCTGTGCAGTGGAGCCTCTGGGGTGGAGAGGAGAATCAATAGCCATAAGCAACAGATACCAGACCTGAAGCAAATTTGTCACATGGATTTTCATGAATTTATAACATGGAATGAAAAAGCAAGGTTGTAGTCCAAAAAAGTGCAACAACAACTGAAGTGGCAAGGTTGAAGGACAGAATTCGGCCAAAGTAAAACTCAAGTCATGACTGTGGCTTCTACAGTCCCGGACACTTTGGACATGGAGTCTGTAGCATAAAGTGCTGCTGCTGTATGTTCTGATGGCCAGGATGCTTTGTGGTAACATTCACCACATTCTCCCTAGTCTTCCCCCACCTTCCACATTCCACAACTTCAGATGTTCTTCCATGCTTGATGCACGTTGTAATTTGTCCCCATGCTCAAAAACAGATGGATCATAGATCATGTGGAAGATGATCAGCTTTTTCTTCATGATTTTCTTGGTAGTCAAACAGGGATATTTTAAAGTAAACCAAACGAGCTTCAGCGTTGTTTCCTACATAAAAAACTTTACATTAAAATAGGAAAAAGTAAATACTAAAGTCATTAAATCAAGAGTGTTTCTGCATCATTGCATGCCATTCAATAATTGTTGAAATGTTTCAGTCTGTCCAAAGTGGTCAGCTGACTAACAGACAGATTGACTGAACATGCAATATGCCATCCCTAGAGTCCTGCTGCTGGCGTGGCTGAAAATCCATTTGATGACACGTTTGTTTAGCAGACTAGAAGAAATGTATTTCCTTTCCCATATGTCCTCATGAAAGGGAGAGATCCCAGCACTCAGACAGTGAAACATTAGGTTATACATCATCCTTTTGACACCTTGGATTATAGTGCAAAGCCCTGCAGCATCAAATACTGTACATGCTTTTAAGCTTCTCAGCCAAAGCATCTGTTTATTTCAGTTTCACTAATTTGTGTCACAGTTTCACAGATATTTTTCCAGTGGCACAATGTGTATTATGGGTTCTCCTGGTGTCTTTCTAATTGTTATCCAAGCTCAAACTGGAGCTTTGGCTTTATCCCTGCAGATACACCAAACAGTCAGCTATCAAATCCTCTCAGATGCCAGGACTCACCCTCACCTCTCCATCTCCTCTTTTCCTTCTCCATAACGTTAAAAAGTAATGCCCCCTGCTCCTTTACAAGTGCTATTTTCTAATGTGTCGCAGTAGAAAGAGACTGTTTCTCAGAGATGCCAGCGGGGTAGCAGAGGAGGGAGGGGCAGGTTTATTTTTGTCTTGCAGGAGGAGGTAAACAACAAATATTCCCTCATGTGCCAACAACACAACATCTGCTATGTGACTTTAGGATGGAGGAATGAAGCAGAGACCTTATTCAAAAACAGCAGCATCAAAGCTCAGGACCATGAAAAGGCTGTGCTGTATTTCATGGACAACCAATTGTGGATGGGTTTTTTTTTATCTCTTCCTCAAACAGAATGCAGTGAAGCTAATAGTGAAATTTGGCAGCAATAATATGAGAACAGATGTTAATACTTTAAGATGCTGGGGACTATAAACCCAGGAAGGAAAGAAAATGCGCTCCCCTCTTTATAATCCCTTCAGACAACCTCTTTTTATCTGTTCTTTAATTTTTCCTCTTTTTCTGGGTCTCATCAGCCGCCTTAGGCAAGAAAGGCAGAGACAAAAAGAGAAATACAGAATACACCAGGGAAGAAAGATCATGCACCATCGTACCATTACTGTGGTAAAGCCATGTTGCTGTATGATGTGTTGTGACGGCACTGATAAGGAGTGGCTGAGAGCAGACGAGTGAGTAGGTGTTAAAAAAAGAGAGATGAGACATTTTTGTTCCATAATGGTTTAGAGAAGTTAACTTCAAAGAAAGTCATCTCTAGTTATGTCAGAATAATAACACTGATCTAATACGTTATGGCACCTCAAAGCATTCAATATTAAATCATTGGAAATAAGCACATGAAAAATAGTGTAAAACTCAACAAATTTTTTATAAAATGTTTTTTCATTATTCATATTTTCATAATAACAGAGTTTTACTGGAGTTCACTTAAACACATTTTTATTTAATAAATGCATCTTTCTCCATTATACTTACATTTTACTTCACCTTTTACATCAAAAGTGTTTCCTAACCACAGGAGGTCACAAGATGGTAGAACAGATGATGAAATTATGAAAGAAAATGTGGCATGAAATAAAAGTGTCACTGGGATGGATTTTGAATCATATTTCATGGTGATGTAATTGAGTTTTAATGAATTCTTGATATTTTTTTTCATATTTCATTTTATTTGTTCCGCTCATGGAAATGCACAACTACAGGAAAAATAAATTTAAAAAAATGATTCACAATCAAAACACAACTTTATTTACACATTGAATGACTGAAAAGGAGCAAGAAGAAGAAAAATTGCCTGCCCTTTATTCAAAGCATAAATAAACAATAGATGGTCTGTAAATTAACTATTTAACAACCAATGCTTACAGTAACATGCAAGAACAGAATCAAGAGCCGGAAACAATAATTCACCATCAACTAAGGAACAGCATTACCTGACAACTCCATATAGCCTAATTAGTCTTTCTTTATATATTTCATTGAAGCAGTTTTTGCATACGGATGCTTAAAATGACATTTGAATTTTAAATAAATGTATTTTTTTAAATTTCATAATGTCTTACTTTATTTATGTAATATTGAACACTTTGCTACAGCTATTGTCTGTGTAAAGATACAGATCTCAGTTATACCTTAAACTACCTGTTCAAACCCCCTCCTACATCATGTAGTTCCTGTTTTAATTTTCCATACGTGCTAAAGGTCCAGCCGCTTTCATTTTGTTTTCATAAGCAGCCAAAGTGGTCTGATTGTTTCTGCTTTATTCCCCTCACAAAGCATCAGTAAACCAAGTGACTCATGCTCCTTTGGATACACGAATCATTTGTACCTCTTCTGTTCATCACAACAAACACATCATGGAAATGGATTTGAGTACAGTTACACAAAAGGCGTTTGGGATAAAGTATTTCAAAATCCCTTGGGGTATTTTAATGGTTGTTTCATAAAACTGTATATATACATGTTAGGCTCTTTGTGTCTTTCGTTTAATCCTTTTCTCTCTAAGTGGGAAACATTTAGTTTCCTGTAGTTGTGTGTGAACCTCACACACGGATTTGAGGGCTGTAAGCAGCCAGTTTTCGGGAACTGAATGATTTTGTTGTTCTTATAATTTCAGGGAAAGGTGACAAATGTGGTGGGGAACATCCTGTTTATGTGCCCTGGTGTGCTATAAATGCCTTGGAGAGACTCTTCCACAATCTGGTTCCATAGCTCACATTTCACAAAAGAGCAAAAATTGATGCATCACACCTATTCCCAGACACACACACACACACACACACACACACACACACACATAATCGACCGGAGAAAAGAGGCTGACGTCAAACCCTGTAGACCCATTCACAACATCTCCCTCCGCCGCTCTCTCTACATTGTGCCTGCCAAGCTTCTGACAACGTGAGTTAAGGAGCAGAATTATTGGCTGTCAAGGCCAGTGGCGATGAATGGAGAGCAGCCGGTCAGTCGCCAGGGGACAAACCGAAAGAAAAGGTAAAGAGGAGAGAGGAGATGACGCCCTCGGCAAGGAGAGGTGAATGTTTGCATGTAAAGAGCATGTATACTTACAGATGTTCTTATGCTTTGACCCCACAAATATAATTTATTTATATTAAAAAGACACAAAGGACCTTTTAGTTTTTTAAAGTCTTTGAAAACATATTTTCTCCATCAGCTTCTTACTATGAGCAAATAGTGTCATGGGAAACCCTGTGCCCTAAAACAAGGGTGGGGAACCTCTGGGCTGTATGCCACCTGTATGAGACAGTTTGTTCAAGCCCACAAGGCAATTCATAAATACAAAAATAACAACTCAGAAAAAAAAATCTCTAGACAGAAAGAAAGAAATTACTTTTGTTCTGCAATAACAGAAAATTACACAAAATAGTAGACTAACACGTCTTTCTGGCTGGTCCCTTCCGGCTGTGTCTGGGTCACAGACCCATCACTTCCACCAAGTCCGATTAGAAGCTTGACTTTCAAACTTGACAACAACCTGACATTTTGGCTAATCTCTACCTGCATATGAATGTAAATACATTTTTAAAATGCTAACATAAAGCTAAGTCATTGTCAGGGGCAGTTGGGAACACACGGCAGTAACGCATCATCAGTGACATGCATCATGGTGACTGCCAAGAAATGGTGATGGTTGTTTACTAATGTTGCCAGGCCACTGTCTAGTGGACCTTGAGTTTGGATTGTTTTGTCTAACTACTATTTTCAAAGTCAAGAATGATTTTTGGTAGTTAACAAGCTCGATGGTGGTAAATAATTTACATCTTCATCATTCGTTTCCATTGCAGGATCAACTCATATCAGTCTTTATATGAAAATGACTAATAACCAAATAAAGAGTTACACCAACCCCTTTACATTCTGTATAATGACATTAACCTGAGGTGACAGTAAATGCACCACTTCCCGTGCTGGAAAAGTTTCAGATCCGCTATCTTACGAAAAATGTGACCCCAAACAGTCACACAACGCTGCTGTGCGAAAAGGGGAAAACTGCTAATTGCCTGTAAGAAACTTCTCATTTGACCTGAGAAAAACCTTGTGTGATTTTTTAGTGGACAGGCAGTGGAAATGGGGGTGGAACTGAGCTGTAATTGGTTTCTGTTTACCAGTAATCCTGCCACAGACACAACCACAAGCAATTAGCTAGACAGCTCAGGCTTTATCAGTACAAAACTGGCACTGTGTGTGTGTGTGTGTAGTGTGTGTGTGTGTGTGCATGTGCGTGTGTGTTAGTCATGAGGGAAAATGTAATTAGGCTGAGGGAGACATGAGATTAAAATCAGGTCTTTTGTCCTGGTTTCTCCTCATGCTGAAACGTCTTTTATGACAGGCATTAGAAAGGTAGATTTTATTCTAATGAAGGTTACTCTCACTGCAGTCCTTCAGAAAAGTAGAGGTCAGTGCAAATATGTGCTTCAATGTGATTCCATATCTAGTTGTGAATGTACAGGACTGAGCCTCTAAAGTTCCTTAATGAGTTTGAAAGGATGTTCGTGTGTGACTCATCACTCGGTTTTTTTTCTCCACACTACTACCAATTTTATCAAACACGCTGATTTCTTCATTCAGAGTCAGATGCTTACATTTGTATTTCAACAGACAGATTGTTTATGATTCACCAAATATGTTGAAGAGCCTTCCTTTTTCTGTCAGAGGACTATTTACAGGACATGCTGAAAACAAGATAGCTCCACTGAATATGAGACGAGCAGGTCAGTGGAGGATAGCCTGAGCTCGCATCAAACACAGGAAGGAGAGGGATTTATGAATGAAACTGCACACACACACACACACACACACACACACTGATCCATACTAGACACGATTTGACAGGCAGCCAAAAATAGAGACCACAGTGGCTGACGACGAAAGAGCTCTCTCTCTATCTCTCTATGTCACACACACACACACACACACACACACACACTCCCCTCTGCAGTCCCTCTGTCACCCCGCCCGTCTCAGGCTTTGGCGGAGTCCGTATGTGAGTCATCGGTGGACTTTAACCGTCTCTGTCCCTCGGTGCTGCAGCAGAGACACAGCAGCAGCAGTCAATGACGAACAGCCATTCACTATTACACTATGATGCTATGACCCTCAGCTGCAGTCATGAAGAAGGTGGACGACTCAGAAAAAACATTACTTATCAATTCAAAGAAAGACCATTAAAGGGTGGATGAATTAGTTTAAGATGCTCTATTTCCATCATTGTTAACCACACGAGGACAACAAAATACCCACTATGTCTTCTTCATAAACAAGCCCAAACATTAGTAGTGTTATGTTATTGCACACAGAACAGTCTGATCAGCCTCAGTTAAGTGGTCTCAAATATAGGCCCCATTATGAATATGTTCATTTTACCAGAAGTGCTGCAACAAAAGACAAAAAGAGATGTACTGGGTCAAAACGAGCTTCAGTTCATGTTCAAAGAGAGAAGCAGTTTTTTGTTCTGTGTGTGTGCGTGCGTGCGTGTGTGTGCGCGTGTGTGCGTCGTGGCTCGGTGATGACGCAGGAGTCAGCTGGTCTCAGTGACAGTGAGAGGAGCTGTCCGCGGTGCTGAAGGCAGACTCTCACTGAGACACAGAGACATGCTCAGCTCACTCAGCACCGCTCACACTGAATAACTACAGAGGTAAGACCTGGCTGTTATTAACTGCACACTCTACTGGACACTGGTCTGAATATGTCTGATATATTATAACAGAGGTTGTTTTTAGTAACTTAAGATCTGTTCCTGTATGTTTCCAGCCTGATGCGCGGTCACAGATGTGGACAGCTTCTTTGTTCTCATGTCGCTCCACATCAGTCTGAGCTGCTCTTGATCTTGAGCTACTTTTCTGTCAGGACTTAAAAATGATATAAACAACTAAGTTAAGTTCAGCAGTTTGAATGAAGGCAGGAAAAATGAAGGGAAAAGTCCGATTGACAAAAAAAACATTTCATCGTGTTGTGTGTTTTTCTGTTTTTGCTTTTAAAAAAAAAAAAAAAAAAAAAGAAGAAAGTTCCCTCTTAGGGTTAAAATATGAACTTAACATTATTCTTGCACGCATTTACTCATAATTTGAATCAAGTCAATTTTCATGTTTTGCATTCGTGTTTCATTTAAGCTCACATGCAGAATATATGTTACTGAAGAGCAAATGGTTTCAACACCGTTCATTTTGAGTGAAAGCCTGAAAAAAAACCCCAGTGATAAGCGAGTTTAAAGGTTCTCCGGTTAAAGACGAGGCTCAGCCTTACCGGGTTACCTTGACAACGGGGCCGTGACTCACGGAGAGCAGCAATTTGGCGACTAATGAGATTTGCACGAGAGCTGCATGCCGCCGCTGTTGCTGCTGGCAAACACATCCCAACATCCAACATACAGCAACAGGCAGGAGGAGGGTCATATTTCACTCTGATGACCCAGTAATATACCATTATTATCATTATTATTGTTGTTGTTGTTGTTTTTAAATAGCCTTGGCCACCGGTTGTTTATCTGCGACCATTCACAAATGTTTTCCTTTTTTTTTTGCTTTTGCTGCATCATTTTAGCTTTGATGCAAACTGCAAAAGCGACAAAAAAAAATAAAAGTGAAAAAAAAGACTAAAAACATTATTACAATTAAAACTGCACAAAAAGCATAAAAAATAAAGCTGAGTCCAAATAAATGCATTGTTTACCTAAGATGGGGATATTTTTGTTGTCACATGTTCAGACATTCAATACAATTATTATTATTATTATTATTATTGTTGTTGTTGTTATTGTTGTTAAATAGACTTGGCCACCAGTTGCTTATCTGGGATCATTCACTATTTTATTTTATTTTTTTTAATTGATTTTTTATTTTTTTTGCTTTTGCTGCTGCATCATTTTGGCTTTGATGCAAACTGCAAGAGCCACAAATCATAAAAAGTAAAACTAAGTCTAAATAATGTCATTTTTTGAGGTGAGAAGGTGGGAATTTGCTGTCATGAGTTCAGACATTCATATTAATAATATTATTATTATTATTAGCCACCAGTTGCTTCTCAGCAATCATCCACTCACACATTCAACACAAACATTGTTAAAATAGATAAGTAGAGGTATTTGACCCGTTTGCACCAGAGAAAGTCACAGATTTTATCAGTACAAATATCTCTGTGTTCTGCAATGTTATCATCAGACCACAGACATTTAAAGTGATGATAAGAGGAAAAGACATTTAAGAAATGCCACAGCGGTAGCTGTTGCGAACCTGTTAGCTTAATGTGTAAAGGTCAGCACTGACATGTGCCTCTTTATCTTTCCTCTGCAGGTGTCACAATGCCGTCACTCCCCAAGACCTTCGCCAGGGGCAAACCTTTTTTCGTCTGTTTTGCCAACCTGCTCTCGATCCTCCTCTTCCTCAGTACCTCTGGCGTTCGCGCGGCTTCTCTCAGAGAGCACAGACTGCGCGGAAGCGAATCAGACTCCCAGAGAGGAAACGTCCACCAGGCTCCTAATGCTGACATGCTCAAAGCTTTGGAGTACATAGAGAGCCTCCGTCAAAGAACCGGCGCGGACTTCCAGCAGCACGCCCCTCTCGCTACAGGATACGATGCCAGCCACATGGATGATGCAGAGAAGCTGCGTGCCATGCTGAGACTGGCTTCTAACCCTATGCAGAGCAAGGATGAGGATGAGGATGAGGAAGAGGAGGAGGTGGAGGGGGGAAGGGAGGATAAGAGTGAAGAACTGCTCCAGGCTGTGCTCAGCACCCTCCAGCAGACAGAAAAAGCCTCCAAGTCAGCTTCGCTTCGCCCCAGCGTCGAAGGAGCAGGCCAAAAGGACAGCATGTACCCCAGGGTGCAGCAGGTGCAACATGGCATCAGGCCTCACAAGAAGCTGCCACTAATGTTTGAGGATGAGGAAGAAGGTGAGGGGGATGAGGGAGAGGATGAGGAGGGGCCAGATCTGGAGCACGAGAGCCCCTTCAAACGCACCAACGAGAATGTGGAAGAGAAGTACACGCCTCAGAACCTGGCAACTCTTCAGTCCGTGTTTGACGAACTGGACAAGTTGACTAGTGTCAAGACCGCACATAAACGCCAAGATGAGGAGGACGACATGGAGGAGGAGGATGAGGAAGATGATGATGATATGTTTAATGTGAGGAATGTGGCATACGATGGCGTAGGTGGGGATCTCGCAGACTGGGGTCCGCTACAAGAACAGGAAGAGGAGGAGGAGGAGGAGGAGGAAGAGAGGGACAACAAACACGAGGCCAATCGAGGGCTTGATTATGTCGATGACGAAGAAGCTGATAAGGATGAAAGCTACACAGTCAAGAGGTCGAACGATCCAGATGATGTTGCTAACCTGGTGGACTATTACCTTCTGAAAGTACTGGAGAAAACAGAAGAAGAAGAGCAGAAACGGGAGATAGAGGAAGAGGAGAAAGAGAGGGCAGAGAGGAGAGTGGCTCAGACACAGTATAGGGATAATGTAGATCCACGGGCCATCTACCAGCTCATTCAGATCTCCCAAAAATATCAGATCCCACCTGAAGACCTGGTGGACATGCTCAGAACCGGAGAAGCAACGAATCAAGACAAGTTACGAAAGAACAACGAACTAGCCAGAGCAGAAAACAGGCTCTCTCAGATATCCTTAAAGAAAACACACAAGATTCCTGAAGCTAAATTCTACAACAGACGGTTTCCTGACAGACAAAAGACCCCAGAAGAGCTGCGGACAGAAGAGATACTGAACATCCTGGGGTTAGGGGGCGGAGAGGATCAAGCTCCTGCCAGGAAGCAGAAGCAGTACAAAAGCTCACTGTCACGACTTCACGCTCAGCCTGCGGGGCGTTCGGGGGAATCCACTCCCACGCAACAACGCCTTCCCAGCACATTAAAGGACGACTATGACGACACCGTGGACGAGGATGAACTGGCAGCATATTTAGCAGCTCAGATGCTGGCACAGTATCCAAACCCCGCGTACAGCAACAACAAGGCAAGCCAAAAGCGGGACGAAGCTGGACAGAGTGTGGCAGGCTCTTTTGAACAGGCGATACAGGATTATTTTGATCAAATGGACTCAGATAAAAGCCCAAATGAAAAGAGACAGTCTGAGGATGACGAGAGGGGCGGTGACACACAGATGCAAGGCTTTGATAATGAGGCGGTGATGAAATTACTGAGCTACCTGAACCCAGAAACTGACGAAAGTGATACTGATGCCAAAACTGCCCCAGGAATATAAATAAGGCTGTGTGCATATATATGTGGTTTTGGTGGATGGAGAGGGTGAAAATAAAGTATTTTGAAGAATAAAACATGGAGTCAACTTTAGTTTTTCTGTAGGTTTACAAATGTTCTCATTTATTAGCAGAAATATAGAAATATCAGTGTTCAGACATTCAGTTGATGCTTTTTTAAAAAATATAAGTTTGTTGCTCAACAACACTTAACAACCAGTACATGTGACTCACCAGCCTTGCATTTCAACACACAGACCCACACAAGCAAAATCTGTGTTGGATCCCCTTGATTCACTTGTGTTTTTTGGTAATTCTTTCTTAAATGTGGTCATATGTGACATACCTGAGATTAATAAAGCATTGACTTTATTTTTTCCTTACTGTGTAGTGTTTCTTCATTTACTCACCATCACACAATGCATTGATTAAAACGTAAATTTGTCCTGCTTTACATGTGGTGTTAAAAAATCGGGTTCAAATATGAAAAAAATGTATTTAGATCATCTCGGAAAAAGACTCTTTTCAGTCATATCTCCTGTCATAAAATGCTGAGATTGATAAATATGAGGCTTAAAGGCACTTAAAGATTCAAAAATAATTACAATTCTCAAAATTTAAGAAGCACAAAAAATCACCATGTTTGTGGTTATTGTATGGCCAGAGCATCATGCCACAAGTCATTATTAGTGATAGTGAATGATAAACCTTTTGCTTCAAGTCTTGAAATGTGAAACACCCTCGTCTCCTCTTGGCTCAGTAGGCAGGTTTGCTCATGTATTCCTCCATTGTCTGTGATAAGAGCAGTGGTATATATATAAAAGTGCATTTCATATGAGTAATAAGAAGAGCCTACGTCCACTAAAAGGTACCTTAAAGTACCTCTTGGAGTGTGTCAGCCTCCTCTGTAGCTACTCCCACAGATATTTTGGATGTTTCTTGAACTTCTCCTCCCATCAGGAATTCGTCCAGGATGAAGTAAGCCTTCTCAAAGTTGAAAATGATGTCCAACTCACACACCTGAAACAGAATAATATACCATCTATTAGACTAGACATAAATTACACTTCATTGCTCAGTGGTATGGAGGGTAATTTCACCCACAAGAGAACATGAGAAACTACTTTCTCACTGTACTACTGTGGATGACCAGGCCCTCACTGAATATTGTGTTGGGGATCAACTTAATGGGCAGTTTGGCTATCGATAATAATGAATAATTATCAGAAATAGTTATTAATTATATTAAATAATAGGATCAAATATACATCAGATCACCTTGGGGCACCACCCTCAACAGTACACTGCCTCACACAGGGCACCATTATGTTGGGAAAATGATAGCCACTTTGTTGTTACAGTTTCATAAAATGAAGGATTTCGGAGTTCTTGGCAGAGTAGAGGTCGACATTATTCACTCTTGTACCACATTAAAGACACAGCATGTATATTCACAAGCATTTATTAACAAAATAACAAAAGCAAAACACATACTAGTCTAACATGTACTTTATACAAGTGTGTGTATGTGTATGTGTGAGTGAGTGAGTGGGTGAAACAAAATGGCTGGTTCAGAAGGTGTCAGGCTGCATGGCCTAGACTAAAGGAAGGGAAGGCTACACACAAGATGGCCGACCCCAAGGATTGTTGCTGGGGGAGGGAGAGTGTGTTCTTTGTTAAAACCAATATGTCTAGGTGTGATGCGTGTATGATAGAATGAAGCTCAATCACAAGTTATTGAATTAACACATGTTCATGAAAGTCAAACAGTCTTGTGCTTAGCCGTGTTTAGCTTAGCTTGTCTAACTATCTATGCCCAGTGTAGTTACCAGTCCTTTGAGGAAGCTTGTTAGCTTGAGATCCTGTGGTTGTGGAAGTTCCGAGCTGAGAAGGTTGTAGTCATTGGT
Organism: Holacanthus passer; assembly: GCA_025331565.1. Lineage (NCBI taxonomy): Eukaryota > Metazoa > Chordata > Actinopteri > Pomacanthidae > Holacanthus > Holacanthus passer. Next base: position 2,098,737 of record JAFREQ010000038.1, read on the forward strand.
TGTCCAGGTCAGAGGAAGCTGGTTGCTCTTTGGTTAACGGTATGTTGCTCATTTGTTGAAATCAGCAAGCAGGCTTGTGTTGCAGCTGCTGGTGGGAGAACCTTTCTTGTAGGTTCTTTCCTTGATTCTTGGTTAAGTTAGGTGTGACTGCCGTGAGCAGGCCACACTGAGAGCTGGTTTCTGCTCCCTTGTTGGAGCTGAGAGGAGAACCTGCTGCCTCCTTGGCAGAGCTGGAGAGAAGAGGTCTTGCCTCTTCTGCAGACTGAAGAGCAGAGAGGGTGGCTCCTGCCTCCTTGCAGGGCTGAAGAGAAGAGAAAGTGTTGAGGAGGGGGCTTGGAGATGGGTCCTGGCTGGAGTTAACACCTAGTTGTTAACAGGAAGACTGTGGGGGCTGGGCTCCTTTGCCCCCCACATGAGACATGAGACAGACCTGGAACTGGAATGTCTCATCTCATCTTGTCTTTTACGTCACACAATGAACAAACTCATCTGTGGACTTCCAGTAGTCCCAACAATTGAAGAATATAGAAACAGCAAGTTGATGAAACCAATAAAAACAGGCAAGGTTTGAAAGATAATTATAAATCTACTCTGTTTCTTCCACAGCTTTTAGTTTCACTGTTGTTTTTGTAAATAGAAAAGTGTGGCTCTTGCCTTGTTTTGTAAATCAAAACATGCTTGATGGACCGTAAGCCGTTTCAGAGCAGGTGCAGCTTATGCACACCAGGGGGCGTCAGTCAAATAAAGAGCACAGTGATATGTATGTGTGCAGCATTAGGGGGAAATGAAAGGGCTTTTGTTGAACTCCTGCAGTGTAGTGTAAGGCAGAAGTCACAGTAGCTCACACTGTGAAACCTTTGACCTCTACATTATTGTACTAAGTATTGATCAAACCGATGGGAGCCTCGCTGCTTTCTGTCCCTTTCATTTTCACAATGCCTTGTCACATCTGTCACAGAGTTCTAATGAAGGAACATCTTGATGCCACAGCATACAATCATATGCATTTTACATAAAATGGGCTTCCATCTTTGTGGCAATAGTTTGGGTTTGGCACATTCCTGGTTCAACAGGGCAATACCCTGGTGCACAACACCAGGTCCACCAAGAAATCATTTTCCCAGGTTGGTGTGGATGAACTAGACTGGCCTGCACAGAGCCATAACCTCAGCCCCATCCAACAACTTTGGGAGGATCTGGAACAGCGACTGTGAGTCAGACCTTATCATCAGTCAGTGAGTCATCAGTGTTTGACCCAGCTAATGCTGATGTGTCTGAATGGGAACGAGTCTCTGCAGACAGGTCCCAAAATCCTGTTGAAAGCCTTTACAGAATGCTATTATGGTAGCATAATGTCCATGATTTTGGAATGAGGGGTCATAGTCATATACAATAAAGATGTAATGTCTCACATACAGTACTTTTGTACAGTATGTATTTATTGCCATGTGGTGTATATTCATGTCTGTGTTACATCTGCATGACTATTAAAAGTGTTTTGATCCTAACAGCAAAACTTAAAGGGAGAACAACCATATTGCTGTACATACTGAAACAAAACAACTGTTCACAGTCAGGGGTGACAAAAAGTTGGCTTGTTCAAACATCATTAAAATAATTTTAAAAAATAAACTCAGTTATAGATTGATGCTAAATTCAATCAAACAACAAATTGGTCTTTGGCTGTACACTTTACTTTAAGTCCTATTAGTATTCATTTAGTAACCCTATTTAGTATTCATAAGCAGCATATAAACATTTAATAAACGGTTAAGGAACACCATATAATGTAGTTTGTGGCAAATATTAGTATTAACACAAGTGTTCATGTATTCGTCAAGAACTATAACGCTTTGTCCTCCAGAATAACTGAAAGCTCTATGTGTAGGGTGCAGGAACATGTCAAAAACACAGATGATGTTCAATCAGTGAATTCTGCTTGGGCCATGACTTTCAGTTATACTTACGTTGCCAAAGTATTTGTCCAACAGCTCGACATATCGGTGCAGCACCTCGAGGCTCAGCAGCTCATTATCCCGCTCCTCCAGGCCAGTACAGAAATACAAGCTGGCATACCTGCATTTGAAGAGGACAAAGCTCAAATGTTACAACAATGGTTGGCACAATGTTGTAAAGAAACTACCTACTCCTTGGATTACATTTATTTGAAAGAGAAGAAGAGAAGATTTTTAAAAAGTGAACAAGCAAATGTTTCTACATAATTATACATGTTTTAAGATTAAAAGAGATTTATTGTGTGCACTAATCTGTTGTGTTGCTGAATGGATTTACTGAGGATTTCCCTGCATATATGTAGTACATACATATTTAGGGTGTGCTCAAAATAACAGAAACCTGTAAAAAAGAAAGTCTAAAACTAAGGCAATATTAACTTATCATTGTAGTGGATCGCAATACAATGTGTGCTGTCCCTGTTATTTTGTCCATTCTGAGTAAATCTACTTTTATCACGATATGATAAAATTTAGTTGTCAATTTACACTGAAATTCATTTAGCATATTTGGGCAGTTCCATTGAAGAGATTTATACACAGATTGCAGAGGATAAGCACTGTGTTGCACCATCACTATCATGGTCCCATCAGTGATCTAGGTCATGCTCTGTGTGTTTAACTGCCCCTTTGCTCTGTCCTGGTCTTGTTAACTCATCCTTGAGAATGGGTGTGTCTGTTATCTGGACATATTTTGAAGCATTAGCAAAGAGGAAACAAGTTAAGCATTAAGCATAAACAGGCCCAAAGGTGGTTTCTGCTCAACAGACAGGTGTGTACCTGCCAGGAGAGGACCGCTGATGTCAAAACAAAGAAAAATATCTTGTAATTATAACACAAATGGAAAAGCTGATGTGCCTCTTGTTGTCACCTCTTGTAAACGATCTTGAGGTCTCTCCATTCGATGAAGTTGCAGGAACGGGGTGGACGGGCCAACACTAACATCATCATGTCCCGGATAACCTTCTTCTTCTCCCGGTCTGTTATTGGTGTGAACCACTTCTGCAGCCGCAGCTTCCCCTGCCGGCTGAACAGCAACAGGAAGTGCATCTGGAGAGGGAAAGAGAAAACACTGACTTATAAAAAGTTCAGGCTTGTTTGTCTTGCAATGTTGAGGATAACTGTAGAAACAGGTGTAACACAACCAAACATCTTGTGTTATGAGTGATAAAGACATAAAACTAAGATGTGGTCAATGTGTAGCTTGTCAACAAACAAAACACAGGCAAACAATGAAGCAATCACACACACTCACTGAGACACATGCATGTGCAGTCAGAACAGTTAGAGCTGCCTGCAACCAAAACAACCACCACACAGCAATTAGATTTCACAACTGGAAATGTGAATGTAAATCCCCTGGGAAACAAGACAAAACCTATATCAGCGTGAGTGCAATAACACAGTACAAACAACGTGTGTGTTGTGCAAGGGCAATTAATGGGAGCCCTTTGCCCTGAGGTCCAGCTCTAAGCAGCACTGCTCCTGCATGTGGAGTACGGAAGGACAGGCCTGCAGCTTTAACACAAGTGTCTGCAGGACACAGATGATGAAGGATTTGGGTTCAGATACTTATGATTATTTTGTGTGAAATCATCTAAATTAATACTACATTTATAAATCACAGAAAACACATTTAAACTTCTGCAAATGAAGCCAGTGTTTGGAGATTTGCATTCATTTGCCTGTCCGACATAACATGGTTGTTACATTGCAAAAATCCATCCTCTTACAAGCTTTTCACTTGGACCAAATTTTCTTATGCCTTGTAAATCTGATAAATGACTCTGCTGTATTTTTTTTCAAAAAAGGATGATCAGGATCTTGAATAGAACAGTATCAAATGCATGACCTTTGATCAAGGAAGTACCAAACTGGTTTGCAGTAAGAGATTTGAGGACACACAACAGTTGGACTTGGTGATTTATTGCAGTGTGGTACCTTTTTATTGCCAACAGGTAAAACTACAAGCTCGGATACTCACCATTTTGTCCCAGCAGGTCTGAGAGAAGTCACCCAGGTTCAGATCCTTCAGACCGATGACAAACCCTATCCCAGAATCCTACGCTCCTGTCCTACTGGATCTCCTGTGTTCTCAGATGCGGCGACATTGTTGATCTTCCCAGAAATCCGTGCTCGCACACCTTCTCCTGTCGGAGCCGCGCCCCGCTGCGCTCTGGACGCTGATTGGCTGCCGAGGAGCCACCGAGCGGAGCTGCACGCGGACAGGTGAGCCAGAGCGGTGCACCAGTGAGGAGACAGTGTGGTGGTTTCATAGAGCTACAATACTGTTCAGGATGCAGAAATATATGATTTTAGTCAGCCCTTTTTAGGACAAATCACATGTATTTGTTTATTTCTGTTCTACAGTAACTGTAAAACACGGCCTCTTCAGTCTTTATTACACGACTGAGCAAACGTGAAAATTAACCCATTTTTGGGCCACTAAGTTGTTTTTTTATATGCTCATTTTGCCTGTTTTAAAAGAAGTCGAGTTAGCGAAAATGTTGAGTTACTAAATTGAAATTGAGATAATAAGAGCATGGATATTCTATATGTAATATCGTAAAGTATCTATTTTTATCTCCCTTAATTTGTCATCTGTGGAAGATGTGGGTGTCTTTTTGTTTACCTGATCTTTTCTATTGTTTCTCATAGTTTTTGTATATATTTTTGTTCTCTTTAATATCATCAAGTCTGTCTTTACCTGGTTGTCGTGTGTTTTAGTTAGCGCTTAAAAAGCTGTTTTTGCTAGCTAAGCTTTGCTAGCTTAAAGTTCCAGTAAACTAAGCTAACTAGCTGGAGCTAGCTTTTATTTACATGGAGGTTGTGCTTCATTATCTCTCTGTCACCCTCGCTGTGCTTCATTGTGTATACGTTCATATTTCCTGTTGTAATTTTACTACAAGACCCTTTGTGATATTCACCTGTGGGAGAGCAGCCATTCGGGAACAATAAACTCTAACAGGAATAAGGTTATTAAAAGCAGGACTATTATGACCTGTAAATTCACTTTGAGTCTTCGACACACACTGAATATAACAGGTCAACACGACCAAAAATTGGATATTACATGTTTATGTTTGTAGGTTACAGTCAACTAAAGTAATGCGACCCCGCTTCCTGCCGCTAGGGGGCCGGTGGAGTTGTCGCCCAGTCGTCGTTGATGTGAATCCAGTGGAGCTGCACGTGGTTTGAGTCCGGGGTAAAAGCGGAGGAGAGAGCTGAGCTCAGTGAGAGGCTTCCAGAGCAACAGCATGTCTCTGTACCGCAACTCCGCCTGGTTCCTGAAGGGAGTGACCGAGTTCACCAGGTAAGATGCCTTCACCTGCTCACTATACTGCTGACACATCAGGTAGGGCTTTAGAGCTGGAGTCATTGTGTGACCACCTAGTGTGTCTGTGTGTGTGTGTGGAGGTACAGTCTAGTTATTATTATTTCAGATCAGTTCATAGTAATAATTTTGCTGGAAGTGATGCAAATATTGCATCACATCATATCATCATATGTACAGCATAATTTAAGACACTCAATATGGAAGAAAAGTTGAAATACTATATGAGGTAACTGTTAGTCCTGCCTATTGAACTGAAATGTAATTTTTTTGCTTTTTACCTCAGGATTTTATTGTAATATCATTGCATTTCTAATTCTAAATAACACAGGGCACTTTTAGTAGTTACCATATTTACATTTTACAGGCATCTTTATAACCATAGTATGACTCTCACTAATGTAATGTTACATTCATATCTTTATACTCAAATTGCCTGATTTGAAAAGTTGCCAATATAGACCTCAAATTTTAGTTTGACAATAGTTTTTGTTTCTAAATATGTCTCTATATTATTCTTTATTTCTAAACTGATTTTCTGTTTATTTGAAATTAAAATGCAAATACCAGTAAGGTTATCCATATAAGAAGTAAGAGATAGGATGAGTTTAGGTCACTATTGGAGAATTAACCTAGTTCACTACTAGAACAGAGTAGGATAGAAGTGAATAGAAACGGTGAAACCAGGGCTCTCAGGCCTTTTTATTTAAAGACTAGAGTTTCAGTCTAGATTTCTAAGAACCTTTTGATAAAAATTAGCAACATGATAGATAGAGTAGAAATGCATAGTCTGTTAATCAATTAATTGAGCAGCAGAAGTTAAATGAACAACTGTTTTGATAATTGATAAATCGTTTAAGACATTTTTTCAAGCAGAAATGACAATTTGCTGATCCCAACTTTAAAAGTGAGGATCTGTTTTATATCACTGTAAACCGAATATCTTTGGGTTTGTCACAGTGAGCTCTGGGAAATTGTGATTGGCATTATTCTCTGTTTTCTGACATTTAACAGAACAAAAGATGAATCCATTAATCAAGAAATAAATGGACAGATTCATCTATAATGAAATGATTATATGAAGGTGGCTTAGGTGAAAGGTTATATAAGGGCTGGATCTTTGAAAGGAATAAGATGTTTAACTTGATGTATTGGTGAAAATGTAGCCGATGTTTGTTTCTAGTTGTGGTTGCTGATCATTGACTGGCGGTTTTAGTTTACAGACCATTTGATTTCCATTTCATCACTGAACAGAACTGGAACTGCAGCACAACTTTGAATATCATTGAGTTATGAATTGAGCAGTGACTCAGTGAGAGCCATATAGGAACATAAGTCAGTTATTCAAACACCACAAGGCTCCAAATGCGTTATCAGTCTTATCTGATCTATTGCAGCCCTAAGGCGTCTTTCCTCATCAGTATACAACAAGCCAAGTTGTCTGAAGAGGTGCTTTTGTGATTGTTTCCCTTCTCCCCTTTGTTCTGTGTTATCTTTTCTCCCAGAGAGCTGCCCGGCAACCCGCTCTGACCCTGCACTAATAGCTCTCTGCATGACACCATCGAACAGAGCGGGCATTTAGCCTCAGTGCTACCCCCCTCTCTGTCCCCTTTATCCCCCCCTTCAGCCGCCCTCAACAATGGCATCCAGGACAATGGGGGGAATTGAAGTCCTTGGTGCCACACATGCTCACGCACACACACACACCGATCCTGTTGTCATCGTCTCAGTAGTCTCACCCCAAACCCCTTCTCATCAGGGATGATGCCAGGCACACTCTCGTCTTCTTTGTGTCTGTACAGTATAGCTGTGAAGAGATGTACAGTAATCAGGCTGACCTCAAACACTGACCCTTTCTGAACACACACACACACACACACACACACACACACACACACACACACACACAGTTTCTCTCTCAGGCCTGCTTGTATTTCATTGCTATTGCTCTGCATTGAGTCTAATTCATTTTGACCTCAAGTCTCATCCTACCATCACTCGGCGGAGCCCTGAAGCAGAGACATACAGTGGATGCATGGATACATTAAAGATGTGCAGATGAACAGACTGCTGATGTGAATATAATACCATAAATGTTCATTTCCTCCAGAAATGCCTTCCTGTCAGCCTCCAAGAGGTTTGTGGAGAAGGACCTGGAGGTGTCCGTGGCTGGACGAGCCTTCATGATAACAGGAGCCAACAGTGGCATTGGGAAAGCCACTGCCATGGCCATCGCCAAGAGAGGTACAGATCCTCCTGCCTGTATTTCAGCTCATATATGATGACAAACACAACACATGTATTGTGATTAATCTCAATGTATTGCAAAAGTATTCTTAATAGTACTATTATTAGGAGGAGTAATGATAGCAATGGTTGTACACAATTTTAGGAGTCATGGCACTTTCCCATTTTGGATCATACAAACCATCAAGTCTGCAAAAAGTTCTCTACTTACATTAACACCGGTCCATGTAGTGCTGACAAACCTTTCATGATACAGCCCAGACTCACAGATACAAACCCAGGTGCCACACCAACCCACTGGACCCACTGGCTGCCACCAGGAAACCATATAGGTCTGTGTGACCTCTATGACTATATCCCAAGCTTCCTTACAAATAAGAAGCATAAAGACTTACCTGTTGTATTTTAAATTGCCATAACTGTGTTTTGGAACTGTGTTCAAACATGGTTTCCTAAGAGAAACAAAAAGATATGGCTTCACTATTTGAACGTAACATATAAGACTTTAAAATCTTGCACAGAATTTCTCTCAATGCTGGAGTTCAGTGTCTGCCTCACACAAGAGGAGGAGGATGGCAAAGGGACCTGCTACACCTCAGTCTTGTTTTTTGTGACTGAGTCACCAACTACTAACACTCCTAAACTTGATCCTAAAGTTCCATACATTACAATAAAGTAGAAAAATTCAGTGCATCCAGGCAAAAACTGCTATCCCTTACACATTTACCATTAATGTGTAAATGAAAACTACAATACACAGAAGGATTTCTAAATGGGGTGACATGGGCTTAACACAATGTAAGAAACATGCCCCAAATATTTTCTGTGAGCTGTAATAAAGTGGCAAGCTGGAACAACAAATGTTTAATTGCAAATCATCATTCATCATTATAAACACCTGTAGTTCATACAAAGATTGTGTGAAGTTGGATGAATCACACAAAGTTGACAATAAATCCACCACGCTTCTTTTCACCTATTGTTTTCCTCAGCTGATAAATGTTTATTCCTTGTTTGTAACAGGTGGAACGATCCACATGGTGTGCAGGAACAAGGACAAGGCCGAGGAGGCGAGGGCTGATATTGTCAAGGAGACGGGAAATAAAGTACAGTATGACTCACCTCTCAACAGACATTTTCAAAAACACAGGCTCAGACTCTGGATCCCCAGACATGACATCATTCATAATTTTAAATGTCATTACAGGAGGTCTATGTCCACATCCTGGACCTGTCTGAGACCAAGAAGGTCTGGGAATTTGCTGAGGCCTTCAAGAGAAAGTACAAGGCCCTCAATGTGCTGGTAAGAGACATGAGTAAAATATGTGCTGTTGTGTAAACAGGTTATTAAATCAGTTTTATGGTTATTGACTCTGTTACTGCTGCCGTTATGTTTTGTGCCACTTTAATTCTCATATTTTCTGATATGTTTTGAATCAATATAAGTCAGAATACTCATTGTCTCGTGTTGTAATCTGCACAGATTAATAACGCAGGCTCCATCATGAGTCAGAGGGACGTGAACACTGAGGGGCTTGAGAAGAGCTTCGCCACCAACGTCCTTGGTGAGTCAGATATCAGGGGTGAGGTGTGAAGAAAACGTTGGCAGGCAGGAAAGATGGGGATGGTTATGAAATGTTTTTTTTTTTTTATTGTCCACTAGGGGTTTACATTCTCACCAAGAGTCTCATTCCCTTGCTGGAGAAGAGCACAGATCCCAGAGTGGTGAGTCTGAGAGATATGAGCTCTGTTTGTTTCCCACCGTCAACAAAATCTGTTTGTCTCACCTCACAGCAGTTATAGACTCCTAGTGTTTTCAAAACTTTTAGGAACACTTCATAGACTTTCAATATTGCTGCACTGGTCAACGTAATCCATCATTTTAATGACCATTTAATGGTTTTGGGCCGTGGCTATTTAATGGTTCATTGCTGGTCACACCAATGAGACATACCCTCCGAAAACCTCCTGAAAATTAGTAAAAAGAACCTTTCAGGCATTTAGGGAGCATGTGCCTAACAATATATTGCCACAGTTTGCAGAAACAAATCCAATGTATTTATAATTCCACTGAAAAAAATAATATTGTATGCAGTCAAGTTTTCAAGTAATGTCATGTAAAATAAAAATAGTAATGCCACATTGCAAAAATTCCCCATTGGATATAAAAGTCCTGCATTCAAAAAGTTGTATAATATGGAAAATGTATTTAAAATACTCACTGACCCCCTTATTTTAGATTATACCATTAAAATAAAAGATTATGCATCTTTTAATTAATTAATCATTTTAACAATGTGATATTTCCAGTTTGTAAGTCTAATCTATCACTGTATGTCATATTTTGTCAAAGGTTTTTTTGTAAAATCACCATCCTCAAAATATCACTTAAATACAGTACTTGAATGGTGCGCAATAAAATAGAGTGCGTATCATGCTCATATCATCTCCCTCTTTGGCCTCACACTCATGTTTCCATTCATCCATGTTCAGATCACAGTGTCATCAGGGGGAATGTTGGTGCAGAAGCTGAGGACAGGAAACCTGCAGTCTGAGAGAGGCCGCTATGATGGCACCATGGTCTACGCCCAGCACAAAGTAAGGAGTGAGCCTGAAACCTGCTGATCTACTGTACATGACTGATGGACTGTCAGGCTTTACTGTCCCTAAGTGCTCTGAGTTTATTAAGAAATAGACAAGACATACACCATGTATTTTCATGCCAAATGTATTATTGATAGAAAAACCTAGAATATTGTGTTAAGTCTATTGGAAGGTGTATGCTACATTAACAAATTACAGGGTAGATATTTGCAGTGTACAGTTGATATTGCAGCTAGTTTGGGCCTTTTTTTATTCATTGAGATCATTCATTGATCAGACACTGAAATATTTTGTTTACTTTTGATATAAATGAAGTTCATATCATAGGGTTTTTGATTATATACCTACTGTAGAATTCATTAGCACTACAATGGTGAATGGTGTAACTGGTGGTGTCACACACACACACACACACACACGTGAAATTCCATGCTACAATTTTTAGGATGAAGTTGCCTGAATTGAAAGATACTACATGTAGCATATGAACCCAAATATTGGCAAATGGAAGTTTTGGTCTAAAAACATCACTAAGAGTATCAGCCTTCAACAGCCCACGTCAGCTGAATCCTGTTGTCATAGAGTACTGTCATATGACACCTAAGCCTGGATGCTTGTCCATTTCAAGTGTTTATAGTCCAACCCTTCAGACGTCCTCACCTTAAAAAAATCACTTCAAGACACCTTTATTTGTATTTGTGTATGTGTGTGTTCCAGAGACAGCAGGTGGTGATGACAGAGCAGCTGGCGAAGACCCACACTAACATCCACTTCTCCGTCATGCATCCTGGATGGGTTGACACTCCAGGTAGCGCCCCCTTACACACATACTGAGGATAAACAGCTACCGAAAATGTGGACCAATTTAACAAAATCATCCTCTATTAACAAAATCACCCTTACTGCTTCCAAATACTTATTCTAGTTTGTTTCTCATCCTCTCCATCCCTGTCTGTCCCTGTCCTAGCGGTGGCCAATGCCATGCCAGACTTCCATAGCTCAATGAAGGACAGTCTGCGGACCCCAGAGCAGGGGGCCGACACCGTGGTCTGGCTGGCTGTCTCTGAGGCTGCAACCACAAACCCCAGCGGGCGTTTCTACCAGGGTACGTTACACAACTAAAGCAATCTTTGATATTTTCTTTCACCTGCTTGTCTATTAGGGATTTGCAGGTTTGACAAAACAGAAAAAATCTAGTACCCAGATATTGTAAAAACAGTAAGAAAGGGAGAAAAGAAAAGAACACTATTGGCTGAATTATGTGTTTGTGAGTTGTCAGTTGGCATGGTGTGTGTGGGTGTGTGTGTGTGTGACGGTTTGGCCTGTGTCCATTGCAGCTGGAGTGGGCTGCTTTTGGTGCCAGATACTGCCAGAGAGTACAGTGCCTCTATGAGCACACACACACACTCACAAATGCACTTTGGTGTGAACATACACACACACACACACAAGACCTCAGTAACCTTGGAGAGAAAAGCTGTAGCCAATATGAAGGGCTCACTTCAACAGAGACACTATCATACTGCATTCATCTTTTAATGTGAAGTGATAGGAGCCAGTTATGTCTGGTGTCCTCATTTATTTATTCTAGGCAGGTTAGTCCACTTTGCTGCTTGCAGTATATTTATGTAATACCAGCATAAAGTGACTGACATGGAGACGACACGCTTGAGTAACAGAAGATTTTGTTGCAGGATGAGCCTTCATATCTGAGGTGTCTCCCCATGTGCCAGTCAAGCTGTCTGCTCTGCTTTTTCATATTGCTTTTATCTCATGTCAACACTCATTCAGCTGAACTGCTGTAGGTGCCAAAATTGTAGCAGCTGTCAACAAGGCAATATTTACTACTATCGTGGCAACACTGACAAGTTTTGATTTTGGCATTCACATCCAATCTTGTACATATGCAGATCAAAACTGGATCTGCATATGTACAAGACACACCGATAAACTACAAGTGAGACTGTTCAGTCTCTTCAGTCAGCATCATCAGACTGACAGACTACTGTCACTACTTTGTGCCGCGGCACTTAGGAAGCTCGTCTCATCATGGACCAGTGTTGAAAACGTATTATGTTTCATTGGTTAATCAATCTATCCATTTTATGCCTCTTAGACTGAGTCCAAGTCGCATTTATGTGTCTATGTGTAATTAAAAAGGTCCCAAAGTCGTACATTTAACTTTGTAAAACCTGCAGAAACCCTATGTTTTAATCATGTGTCAGTGCCAGGAGAGAAGCCTGGCTGTTGAAAATGTTTACAGTGTTTGTATTTCTTCAACCAATCTCCTCTTAAAATAGCAGGCTGTTTTTATATACGCTTTTATTGCCTGTTAAACACAGGCCATATCAGCGGTAACCCCCCCACACCTTGTAGAAATCAATATTACGGCAACATTACAACCATACAAGCGGGTTAGGTACTAGACAAGAGTCAATAGATGACACCTACACACCTTTTATGTTGACACCTGTGTTTGCACACAGACCGGAAGATGGTGTCCACCCACCTGCCCCTGGCCTGGACCCACAGTTCTCCTCTGGAGGAGCAGAAGTTAATGTCTCTGCTGGAGGACTTGGCCAAGACGTTTCAGCCACACTGAGACAGCAGGAACTGGTCACCAGTACAACACCAACACTAACACCATCTGTTCATACTGACCGAGGCTGGACTCAGTATTTCATCCCCATGATGATGTAATACACTCCAGCAGAGGGAGTAGATCTGGGTCCATTTTATTCAAAGCATTCGGAGTGTTAACACTACCTGGCTTAAAATGGGACAGGATGGAGAAATACTGTGAGTTCTGAAGTGTGTTTGGGGAAACCCAGCCTTACAATTAAACTCACCTATAATAGAGCAAATGTTCTTATTTGTGAGCTCAACTTTATAAGGAATAAACATTTAATTGTGTAAGAGTGTGTGACAGTGATGCTGCCTTTAAATGAGTTTTCAAAGGATGTTATTTTGCTGGTGGAGAGAGCACCTTCATAAACCACAGACACAACACACACACAATCCAGTCTGTTACTTTGACTTTATGAAAGTTGTCAATCAGATGGGAATCTGATGTGACCAAAGTCACTCACACACCCTGCATTGTTAATTCACAACACCAGCTATGGGTTCAATCTCATACTTGTGTCTCGGTGACTTACAAACGTGCCAAATATTTAATAATGTAATAGCTCTGTTGGTAACTTGTGTATTTGTTATATTGTAGTGCTGCTTCTGTACTGTGCAGGTTGAGCTCAGGCTGGAGATGAAGTGCTCTCTCTATTGTGCCTTAAATACACCACACAGCAGCATCACTTGACATGTGCAATAAAACCTATGTATTTATGGCTCAGTAATATCTGCCCAGCACCTTTAAAAAGGCCTTTTACTGACTGTGTCTTTAGCTTGAGTTTACCTTGTAAATGCCCGCTTGAATAAAGAAAATGACTGAATGCTTCGTCTCATTGTGCTGCTGAGTTATATTTCAGTTCAGTTCATACGAAAACAACCGTAAACAATCAAATAAACATATCAGAATATCTTTATTAAGCATTGATTCTTAGTATCTCTCTGTGCCCTCAAACCAGGACACAGAGAGACTAAAGTCAGTACTGTATTGTCAACAAAAGTATTTAAAAATACAATTATTCTGAGATATACATTAACAACATTACTGTATGTTGCAAGTGCCTTTTACAAGCATCTGAAGAGGAAAAAGTCAAACCAAACTGAAATCAATGTACAGAGTTTGAGATTATGGGCCTCGGTGTTGTGGAAAATGAGTCGTCTTGAACGTGTTGACGTGGCCTCTTCTTCAACACGTAGGCCACCCAGTCTAGTGTTTGACGAACTAAAGATGACAAAAACAAAATGACCTCTATAACTGCTCCATCTGGTGAAAGAAAGGGAAATAAACCATTTACAACACGAGGAAATCTATTCCTTCCTTCCTGCAACTGGCTGGCAATCTGAAGATCTATATTTCATTAGCTGTTTCTGCACACGGCAAATCCTACCATGCATCAAACCTTTAACATCTTGTCCCATCTGCTGTGGAGTTGAGCCTCCACAGCCAGAAAGCCTTTTATCAAATGCAATCTGTTACAAAGACGTGATCAAAAGTAATGACTGCAAGAAGCTTCAATGTCCAGTTAACTGAAAGAGGAAAGGAGAGCTCTGATTCCTGATTGTACGGTAGCATCGTCAACAACCCTGTAGACCCAAGATGATGCGTTGTGACATGAGTTTTTAATGATACTTAGGGTTGGACTGAATTGACTGAAAACTTTATCAACCAGTTGATGTTGTCTGTTTCTAATATGACATTAATTCAGCTCTATTAGGAGTCTTGAAGACATGTAAAAAGCTGCACTAATCAATATTTTTATATTAACAATGTTTTTCCTCTGGAGTTAAAAGGATTCATCAAGTGACCAGAAACACGAGTCCAATGAATGCTCATGTTGTTCCTCTAGCCTGCTGACCAAAACAACTTTATAAGGCGGTAATATCTGAATATTGTGTTTACAGCTTGTTCTGCTACCCCTGAGTGGCACGATCAATTACTGCAGCTTTAACATCTTGCACATTACATTTACTCTTTAAATGTACTTAAAGCTGCATATCCAGCAACTTATCAATATTTTTATATGAAAGGATTAATAGATAAAATGACTATAATGTGAAAGGTGTTGCTTTAATTAATAGACCTACTGAGAGTTATCACCCAACAGTAGCAAGCCAATGTTGCTCCTTGTGGTATAACTGGCAACAGCTTGAATGAACATTCTTGCAAAATATTGGCAACTGACAAATTGAATCAGTATCAGCTTTCAGTCTAACCCCAAGTATGACTGTGTGACTTCTAAATATTATGGAGTAAGGTCTTGATGATGGGAAACAATCGCAGCCATATGGCAACCACTGCTGTCACTTGATTAACCAATCAACCTCTGTCCATTTAAGGATGTAAAATACTGCATGGTGTGACACTGCAGTCCAGCTCAACATTGCTGAGTTTGCACATGCTTCATTACAGAGTGCTTAACATGTTCTAGTTTGTTATTACAAGGAAATTAAAACTACTAGATGGGCACAAAGAAAAGTAAACCACCATTTACAATGATAACAGATAAATACTTTACTACAAATATAAATATACACTACATGACCAAAAAACTGGAATGTGACTACATTTTGAGATCAGGAACTCCAACATTATAATGCTCATTTTTCCACTTACAATAAGGCAAGCGTTAGTCTAACATTAGAAGATAGTAGCCGCTATTTACAGGGACGCTACATTGAATCCAGCTATTGCCCCTCCCAAATCTGAACTTACAAAAATGTTTTGTTTAATTCAAAGACAAAGACCACGAGTTGTGCAATTCAGTGCAGTGGTGAGAGCGTTATGAGACATCCTTGATACACAGATGTGTGGGGGAAGTAGGAGAGCTCAGAACAGAATTTGTAAAAAAAAACAACAAAAAAAAACCAGAATGAAAGGAAGCGCAAACATCCAGAGCTTTGTAATGAGGTGAGTGCATGAGAGTCGATGGCGAGTGAACAGTCGTAAGCACTGACAAACCACTAAAAAGGCTTTGTGAGTGTGTCCTCCTCTTTGTAAGGCTTTTGAAGGAACACATGCAGCCCTGATCTGACCCGTGATTCAGCTGGCCAGCATTTAGTGCTACATTTAGTTGAGAGTACCTGTTCAGTCCCTAAGTGCCTCTCTGGTGGGAGGGAAATCGAATTTTGCATCACAAAGAACTTGCAATATTTCTATATTTGAAATTACAGATGAAAAGGAATTCTCATGAGGCACTCGAATCGTGGGTTCTCATCATCAGCGCCATGTGGTATCTACCTACACAAGGAAAACTGTGCTATTTCGAAACTTGTTTTTACCAACATAAAGTTGGAGACCTAAACCCATAAAGCTGAAATGAGTCATACTAATTAAATCTGGAACTCCAATTGAGCTGGCACACCTCAGGATGGCTACAACAGGATGTTTGATGCAGTCAGTGCATGTCACAACAAGAACATCAAATTACTCCGGCAGCATCTTTGAGTGTGTCAAAAAATTTCCTCCACCTATTAAGAAAAAGGTTGTTCTATTGATTTTACGACCACGCTTGAGTGATTACACATTAATAATGGTTACAACTGACATGAAGAACCCCTGCCCAGTGACAACCTACTGATGTAAAACCTCCTGAGAGTGATTTAAGGCCAACTAGTGAAAGAAAGAAAAACTGAAAAAGAGAGGAAAAAAGCTGATCACTTTGATCAGTGAGAGTCAATTCAAGCAACTATCTACTATACACATGATGCAGGGGTATGTACAGATGATCAGGGTTTTTTGTACACGTTACAGTGACTGAGTAATATGCAGTTAGTGGGCCACAGTAATAAGCAAGCTAGTGTATGTTTGTACAGGAGCGGCAGGTTGACGATTTACCTAACTTTACAGTGTAAGGGTAATAAAAAAAATGACCTCAGTCAAAAGAAGCATTGGAAATATTAATATAATGTAAACACTAATATCAATACCATTCCTCCCATAGGAGAAATCATTACAATACATGCACACATGTACACACACACCATTGTGCTTAGGGTTCTGGTTCGGATCAGAGCAAAAAGTCAAAAATCAGTCACACACGCCTCCATGTAGGACTGACGGTTAGTGAAATTAAAGACAAATTTGTTATGAGAAGCAAAAGGAATGTGGACGGCTGCACTGTCGACGCACGCATACAAACGCTCACACATTCATCAAGGGCGGGCCTGGTTGCAGCTGAAGACCCCAGGCGTGATGGACAGATATACTGTACACAGGGGTTTCCACAACATTGGAAGAGTGGGCGGAGCGTGTAGTGGTCCGGGCCAATCAGCGCGACGAGAAGCCTGTTGCTAAGCTACAGCCAACCACCTGCGTCATATCCCAGATCTGTGGAGACAAACAGCCAATAACGGTGAGAGAAGCCTTGTGTAAAGCTGCATGTAAGGATTCTGCATTATTATCGAGAGGACTCATGAACTGGATGCAAATGTTTCTGTTATTGTTATTGGTATCAATCTGTTCCATTCATCTTTTTACTGATAATTTCCACCAAATTAGACAATGGAAATAAATAGAAATATGTAAAAAAAAAAAAAAAGAATCAAAGAAAACATGATGAAGCCTCTACTCCTGAACTTAAAGGTGTAATATGTAAGAAATAGCCACCTGTTGAAGATCACTCCAAACAATAGCACATGACCAGAGTAACCACGAACTCCTGCTCACTAAACTCTTTGCTATCTATGGCTGTAGCTATTGTTGGAACACTGGAAAGACAAGCCAAGGCTGTTTGCTGCTCCTGTTGAGTTTGAATGAAGTGTGTTCTGCAATGAGTTAAAAAGGCAATTGAGCTCATCTTAGTTTGGTAAAAGAGAGAAACATGAATTCAGATGGTGTGCGGTTGTATCTTTCTGTTTAATAAAGAAAATAGGTGTGAGGACATTTCCGTTCTCGACATTTTGTGAGGTTATTTTGTTTGTTTATTAGACTAAAAAAGCTAAGCAACCTTGTGAAGTGTAGCAAACTAGCTGCTCACACACATGGAACGTGCTGTAAAACAGGGAAGTGTGCAAAGCAGCATGGAGGCCAGTGACAATGTTGTGGTGGTTACTTTTTTATATCTGTTACTTCAGTCTCTCTTTCAAACTGAACTCAGACTACACCTTGGTGTGTGTTAGTGGGGTTTTTTTTGTCCAATGTGAAAGGGGTTTTAGATAACAGAAGTTTGAAAAAAATAAAAGTGTTGTGATTAGTGTTGGTGTGATCAGTGTGTGTTCGACACAAGCCTGAATAGATGCATGAATTATCTGGTATCAAAGAACTGTTGTTGACCTTAACAATGCGGTCGCTTCCACAAGTGACCATCAGGCCTCTGGATGGGTCCATGTCCATGTGGGCAATGTTGTGTTTCCCCTCATGGAACGTGGCCAGTGCTGTTCGACTGCACCACACAAACAAAGACAGCATTTAATCAGGGCTGCCCTCAGTACTCTGAAAATAAGGGTATAATGTGACAAATGATTACAAAGTTTAGAGAAGCCCTTGACTCACTCTTCTTCTTTGATGGTATCAAAGCAGGCATCACACACCCGCACCGGGAACTCGAAGCCCATGATTGGGAATGTGGAGCGTTTAGAACTACATTTTCCACACACAGCCTTGCCACACTTTCTGCAGTGGTGCTGCACAAAAGAAAAACACCCATATATTAGCATGGCTGACTGAGGGAGGCTGAGGGACTCACAGCTACTACGGACACTGGTCAGACTCTCCTACCTGTCTGAGCCCCAAGGTCTTAGTGTCCCACATCTGCTTGATGTTCCAGAAGAAAGGCTGCTCACACTTCTGACAGGAGTCACTGTCTAACCACTGGGGCGCCTGCAGAGACACATAGAGATGGAGGCTACTACTGCTACCACTAATTAAACATGCAGAAACACTGTAATGTAGATTAGCTCTCTACATATACAGTCCACACAAGGAGCATTCAAACCAGAACTGAGACAAAAACAGTGGGGAGAATCAAAATTCTTTACCAACTGCAGCCTACTTCTGCAACCCTTATTCCAACTGTGTTTATCGACAACAATTTTACAAAGGGTCCCCAGAACCCATGTTGTAATATTCTTTATACAATCATGTGTTTGACAAAGTGTTGAACCTCTCTCCATCCTTGCTTGTGAACGACTGAGTCTTTCCAGGACGAACCTTTCATACCCAATCATGATACTATCACCTGTTACCA
This sequence comes from Holacanthus passer, assembly GCA_025331565.1. Classification (NCBI taxonomy): domain Eukaryota; kingdom Metazoa; phylum Chordata; class Actinopteri; family Pomacanthidae; genus Holacanthus; species Holacanthus passer. Next base: position 2,117,744 of record JAFREQ010000038.1, read on the forward strand.
ATGAACCTGTTTACCTGTGGAATGATCCAAACAGGTGTTTTTGGATCAGTCCACAACTTTCACAGTCTTTTGTTGCTCCTGACCCAACTGGTTTAAAACATGTTGCTGCCATCAGATTCAGAATAAGCAGATATTTACAAAAATCAATGAAGTAGATGAGGTCAAACAATGAATATATTTTCTCTGAACTGTTTTCAGTTGAGTTATGTCAAAAGGATTGGCAAATTTAAAACCACATTCTGTAATATTTATGTTTTACACAGCATCACATTTTTTTGGAATCAGGGTTGTAATACTAAATACATTTTCCATGGTAGCTACTATATGCTGCTTTGATGACTACATGGAGAGCAGTGAGTGCTGTATGACTTATTGCCAATTAGCTATGAAAACATAACAGTTGCATCATTATGAGAGTATGGAGAATCTGCCTGTAAAACAAGTCAATTTATATTTTATGTAAGATGCTATTAGTATTTTATACCAACATCTATGACAAAAAAATACAACTAAAAAAATAATAAAATTTAAAAATAAAGGTATATAGAATATGAAACTGTAAACCCCAAACTTAGTATTTACCAAAGTCCGAGCTGACTGTATCATCACACCCTTTATTAGTGTGGCTGTTATAATATAGATCCAAACCTCTTCTCTCTGTGCGTCCATGTTCCACACTGCAATGCCTCCGTCGGCTGAGCACGACAACAACTGCCTGGTCAGCTGGAGGTAACGCAAGGCCTGAACACGCTCGCTGAGGGAGACATTGAACACAGAGACAGAATGAAAAGGCAGAAAGGTTTCAATCAAATCCATGAAAACAAAAAGCTGATCTAAACCTGCGTTAAGCAAAACCTTCATGGAGAAATTAACTCTGCAGCTCTACAGAACGCTGCAGAATGAGGAGAAAGAGAAAAAAGGAGTGACAAGGACGGCAACAAGGCTTGAAAAGAGATAAAGCCTGGGTCAAACACAGGATTTAGGACCTGTCAGAACTACAACAGTATTACAACTCTCATTTAATGGGTGTCTGAGAGACAAACCTCTGTAAATCCTGCTGAGGTGCAACAGGATCCAGGGAGGCTTGCTCTGACACGCATCAGTTCACATAGGCTTTGTTGAGGACTCCTGTCACGGGAGGGGGGACTAGCAGGTGGTGAAATATGTATGGAAATCAAGAAGTGGCGATAAAAACAAAGGGCAGGCCTGGGGACAGCTGTTACAGACCCCACCTTTACCCAGATTCAGTTTCTAGGCCTCCCAATCCTTAACAAGCCACAGAGGAGGTAAAGCAAAGTCAGCATCCATGCATGCATGCATGCAAGAATTTCCTTCGGGATTCAAGAATTTCCTTCGGGATTGATAAAGTTCTTATCTTATCTTATAAACACAGATGGACTTACTGATGTCCCTGTAACAGTAACGTTCGTCCCTTGCGGCCCCCAATGTCCCACATGATGATGCTGTGGTCGGAGGCTCCTGAGAACAGCAGCCTCTGGACGGGGTCCCACCACAGGGTTCCTATACTACCTGGAGGGGACACAGGGATAAACAGAAAAGAAGTTGAGGGAGCGTTATGGTCTGACCTGTTGGCTCCACCTAGTGCCTGCTGGGAGAACTGCAGAAAGTTGTGACCAAACACTTTAAATCTGGAGCTACTGACAGCTGGAACTCTCTCCCTCTTTTTAAGCTCATTTTTGAATGAGCTCTGTTTTTCCATTGTTGTGCTCCTGACCAAGATCTCATTATTTGCTTTAGTATTGGCTACTTTATGACTTGCTCGCAAAGGAGCCTTGAGGCACCCCTCTAAGGCTACAACACTATAAGGTTAACATAGTTATTAACAAAGTAGACATCTTAGATATTTAATTAAGAAAGAGCAAGAAAATCTCAGCGCTGTCCAATTATAGTCGTTACTAAATGAATATAATAGAAACAGTTATCATTTTACTAAATCCAAATCAGAAAAAAACCCTAATTCTAAAATTAATGTGTGTGTATTAGAATTAACTGCAAGCAGTCATGTTTGTTGTTACTGACATTGCTAACCGACTTGACAACATGTAAGAAAGGTTTAAGGGTTATCCCAAAAATCAAACCTAAATTAGTCATCAGTGTCTGCTCCAGGTAGAAAACTGCACTTACTCATGTTCAACCTTGAGGTATTTGTGCATGACTTGAGAATTTCTATATCAATGTGAAATACAGTAGTTCCTCCTTCACAGGGGAAGTGACACGTCAAAAAGTTGCATTCGGTCAAGAGCAAAAGAAAAAAACCCAACAAAACAGTATATGTGTGCTGGAGGTGCATAATCCATTGTGTGTACATCTAAGCAAGTAACATCTTTAACAAGCCGCATGTTTAAGAAATAAGATAAACAGACCAAAAGCTGCTGCCACTGGTCCGACAAAGGGTGGCCACAGACTCGACTGATAAGTTGTATTTGGCTGATCAAGCGCATGACACAGACCATCTGCCCATTCTTGTCAGAGGGAGCAGCATATTACACACTAAACACTCACTATGCTTCTCTGTCTGTGCGCTGTACTGTAACAACAGCTGTGTGCTGTTTTTCTGGCCACAGCCCATGACCTGAAATGCTTTAGGCGCACTTGTGAGTTTGTTGAATCACAGATTTTCCAGAGAAGACAACTTGCAAATACTTAATGTTTTCCCACAGCATTCAAAGGGAAAAGAACTCAGACAAATCAGCTCTTGAAGTCAGACCAGTCATATGATGAATAATGGCCTGTGGCAGGTGGTGGTGGACTGAGTAGGCTGGCAATAACTGTAGCCACACAGGGACACAGGGAGACACAGGGCCACCACGCACACAAGACACACATAGCACCACACTATCACAGAAACTTCATCATCGTCATCTAACTGGCTCTTAAATCTTTGTGGGGGATTTCACTTCACCTACAGTATTCTCATAGAGCCACATACAGCACACTATGATATAACTGTGGAGAGCATGACCACACACTGGATTCTAGATTCATGGCCACATTATTGACAAGGTTTAGAGAAAAACACTCGACACAACTTCATTTTCCTCTGCTGGAGGTATCCTTTAGCTGCCATGTGGGGAAAAACTACTACTAGACTAAATGCAAACTATGTCAGAAAAAAAACAAGGCAAAGTAATATATATTCATATATAAAACCTTGATGACTATAGTGAGGTCTGACCTTTCCATTCTGTTTTCCAAATTTGATCAAGCATAATTTCTATTAAATATTTGGGTGGAACTCCGGCTTGCGCACAGCTTGGGCCCGGCACCGCACCCATTAACGTGAATTATCATCAGTCTAATCAATATGCATTATCATGAGTGCCACGGCACATCTGCAAGATCAAAGATAGAGGCAGGAAATAAGAAGCTGTTTTTAAAGTACGTTTTTAAAAGGTAAGGTCACACTGACATCTGCCCCAACTGGCTGACCTGTAAGCAATACTCTGTGGTTAAAATAGGATCTTCAAGTAGTGGAAAGCGTCATCTTGTCAGAGTCATCTTTCACCCCGTTATCAACCAGCTCATGAGCACATGAGTGATAAGGAAGGAGGACACAGGAAAGTGTTTGTTTCACACAGTGACCTGGAATACAAACCCCATATGAGTAATGCGTTAATCATTTGATGAAGCATTGGAGTTTTGATGGGAGATTCTAAGAATAACAGTATTCCCATCTAAACAGGCTGCAAGCCTCACTGAACGGCTTGGTGAGCACGGAAACAACACAGTTACCACATCTCAACTCAGGCAAGCAGATATGGGAATTTCCAGAGCAGTATGAGAGATAGGAATTTCCAATCATCATCAAAACCAAATGATGGGATTTCTTGTGGAAAAGTGGTCTCATGCTCAAGCTTGACTTGCTTGCACAATAAATGTCAGACCCCATAAAGTTTTTGTGGCTACGTGCAGGCTCTTCCTTTATTTCCACTTCCTGTTCAAACCATAAGCTTTTTTTAATGATACAAAATGCTTATTTGAAAGTTGAAAAACAGTTAAAATTTTTCGGGAAACATCAAAGCCTGTGTCATCATGCTGGTTTCAGTTGGTCTTTCATGTTCTTGCGTAATGATGTCATGTGGAGAAATCTGGGTCATCTAGTATTTACTGTGGTCACATCCGTATATCTGGCTTCAGCATCAGAGGCTTGCTCATGCCCAGACCTCGTGTGACCTACGCTGGGAGAGAACATTACTCCTGCGTGGTTGAGTCTTTATGTGTAGGCAGGTGTGTCTTTACCTTCATGGCCCTTCAGCGTAGTGATGGTGGAGTACGTCTGCTTTTCCAGCTTGAGCAGCGTGATCTGTCCTGAGCAATCGCCCACAAAGGCGTGCTGCGTCTCGTGATCGTATCTGAGCAGAGAGTCAGGGATGAAACACACTCTGCTTATCTGATCGATGCTCTCATGTACTGTACACGCAGTGGGTGAATGAAGGATACTGTAGGCAGGAAGCCCAGGCGGTGAAGTAGTGTCTCCCCAGCATGCTGCCACTCTGGGTACACATCCAGCTCACGCTCTTGTCGTGGCCAGTACTCACCACCCACTCACTCTCCAGGGAGAACACCATATCTGACACACGGTTCTGGTGGGCTGCAAGACACACACACACACACACACACACACCAAGTGTCATGGTGGATAAACATCAAACAAGATCTTGTATATTCCGTTGGACTTAATATCCGAGTCGTCAAGGATGAGCACCATCTAAGACTAATTTGCCTATTCCACGTGCTGATCCCATCTGCTTAGTGTCGCTGTAATCCAGACTAAGACAGACCGATCCCTTCAAACGATTTGTACTCCCATCAGTCGTCTTAATTAATGGTCCATCTGGGAATCACCTCTACACTTCTACACTTTTCTGCATTCAACATCCTTTGTTCTACAGACAGCAGGGTTTAAACCCCTTTGAACTACTGTATTACAATGTATTTAAAACAGCAATGATAGATTTTTTGCCTTCTTTTTAGCATTAGTAAGAAATATTCAGTCACATTTTGGTAAAAGCTGCGAACTTTGACATTTTATCACATTATGGAGTTGATGCGGTGAACAAGCTAGGAAAAGTGGCTAACATTCTTTCAGCGTTGTGTTCCGGCCACCCTGTGGATGTTAGTATAACATCTGAGCTCTGTTTTGGTCTGTTTTTACCAGCTAGACACTTTCTTTGTTTGACTGCTGATCCGTACTGGGCAGGTAGCAGAACGAGGATTTTTAGATCCTTTTCAATGAAAACAATTGTTGATGAGAGCGGTGACAGTGAAGCAAAACAGTTGTGGGCAGGAAAATAAAACAATGTGCTGAAAGATGCTAAAACTCTCCATAGAGATGAGGGAACTGTGGAGTTGGCTGGTGATTCTCTGTGAGTTAATCACTCACATTAACTTTCACATTACGCAGCCATTTCAGTCGTTGATAGGACATAAATAATAAAACAATTTTATGCCCCCATAAAACCACCCTCAAATCAAAACCACCTGTGGTGCCATTGTCTCAAAAGCATGTTGTGCAGCAACCACAGCAATGTTCAAACCCTAATAAAGTAGTAAATAAAGTTCATTTATCTACAGTATCATTCTACAACACAGGGTTGTATAATGAAATGCTAGCTGTAGTCCCTTATGCTACTCACAAAATAAAAATCCAATTAAATTAAACAAACAGGTTTAAAGAATAAGTGGGGACAACATTTCTTTCATAACTTCAGAGCTACTAAGGTAAAGGCTAAACTCATTGCTGCACAGTGTACAAATAGCATTACTTTCTATATGGACAGACCTTATGATTATATTACACTTCAATGAGAAGTACTACTCTATATTGGATAAGTCAGTTTATTGTGGCTCATAGTAATGCAAAGCATCACTGATAAGTAAAGCTCAAAAGAAGTAATTTCTTTCTACTTCAAGTGTACAAAACAGTAAGATCACCTATTAAAACTGAGACAAAAATATCCCTAGAGTCTAATGTTATGCTACATAAGGCTACTTTCTAAGGCTACTTTCTATTTTACCCTGCATTATCTTTAATCAATAAGACATTTTCTGCATATTTTTACTGCCTCATGACCAATTCATGTCTGTCCATCGCTCTGGGCAGTGAGGCTGAAACTTTGATCTTCTCTGTCCTCTTATCTATTCTAGTGCTCCCTTTCTCTAAGGTTCTTTCTTCCTGGAAATTGATGAGTGTGTGCAGCGTGTGCAAAAGATACTGCTTGTGTACGTCAACACGAACATAATAATAATGCAGTACAGATTTTGCTGATTAATTCATTGGAACTACAGAGAGGAAGGCTCTTTCCAGAATCATTCTGTTCATTCATTTTAGAACCAGACTGCACATATGTAAGCTGTTCTTTATCACTGCCCAATAGGCTGCTAAAAACAGAAGTCAGTATTGCCTTGTCTGCAGCTCTCAAGAAAGTAACATCGACTGCCAAAAAGCAAATGGTGATGTTAAGCCCTGCCCGTCTTTGAAGTGCACAGACACATCTTAATGCCTGTTTGATCTGATTGTGAGTCATGTTTTTGCTGTTCAGCCCCTGCTGCTTGATTTTGCTTCAAGTGGTAGAAAGCAGATGCATTCCGGTGGTGACATGGTGTTTTGCCCTCTAAAGCAACAGGCTGGCCCTTTTCCCCAAAGCTTGATTTTCCACTGAATAGGCTAAATGGTTGCTGATACAGTCACATGAGCTGTGTTCTGTTCATAATCTACCAATTAAGACAATATGACAGGAGATGAAATCAAGATGTTGGGCTGCAACTAACAATTATTTTCATTACTGATTGTGAAAAAATGCATCTCAACTTCCCAGAGCCCAAGGTGACGTGACCAAGATGTCTTAGTTTATTCTACCAAAAGTCCAAAACCTGAAGATATTCACTTTACAATGATATATAAGACTGTTCTAACATAGTTATAAGTTTTGTTCTGCGTCATTATGACAGTGACAGTAGTTGTTGGGGTACCAAAATGGTGCTATAACATGATATTTACCATGAAAAGAGTTTTGTCATCCATGCTTTATTTTGCATATAGTTTTATTAAATATGCTAAATTTCTGTTGCGATTTGAGTCCAGAATACATCACAAATAAAAGGGTTAAATTCTGATGTTGCAGTTTGCAATCATAGAAGAAAAATTCGACCCTGTCAGTCAAACATAACACAGTTCTGCCCAGGCTCAACTTGTTGCTAAATTGGACATGACAGTTTTGCGTGTGTGTGTGTCCTCATCTCATGTCCTCACCTGGATACGTTTTGACATGGTTCATCTTGTTGAAATCTTCAGAGATAAGAAACTCCTAGAAAGGCAAGCAAACACAAAAAGCAAGTTTCAAATCAAATAACTATCCTGCCCTCACAGGCATTTGAAGGAGTCCAAATATTGAAGTTGTGACCTATTTAAAACAGATATGCAGATTTTTTTTTAAACTACACTGTTTGATCAACCAAAAGAGTGAGCCTGGAGCGAGAATATGAAGCCGTTTGTTTGAGTTAGCGTCACTCACCACAACAGCCCCATTGTCCTGGCCTATGAAGATGCGTCTGCTGTCATGATGGTACGACATGCAAGAGCATGGGGCTAAAGGAGCAAGAAGCAGACAGTCGCCATGAGCGGGGAAATCAAAATAGAAAGCTTTTATCCCCTAACACAGACAAGAATGTGCATACACACATATTCATAATTCCTTTATCCATTAAAGTGATGCAGGCTTACTTACAGGACACTGTGTGGTAGATGCTTGGCCAGTACTGACCGCTGTCTCTTTTCAGCCAAACTCGGATGGTTCTGAAGGAAAAATGTTGAAACATCAAATTCAGAGCACTCGCTAATGTCTTCATGGGGGTCATTCTATTTCACATTATGGTCAATTTTTGATATACTTTAAATCTTCCAATCTTTTACTTACTGTTTGCATGGACCTACCCTGCACTTAGACAAATGTACACTTGATGTAAAAATGGGACTTTTCAAATGGAAATACTCAATGGAAATATCCACTGAAGAGAGCCCTCATCTAGGACTGGGCTTAATCCTCGTCTGGGAAACCAGCCCTAATTCTCTTTACACACAAAGCTTCATTCTGTTCACAGAACAGCACTGAACGTGGTAGGATGACAAATTTATTAACAGTGCATTGAAATAATTTTTGTTTGTGAAAATTTTTTCTTGGCCGGTCATTTTTTTTTAGTACTATCTGAATAACACCCCAGCCCTGTAAACATTTTTGTTGTTGTTACACAAGTGATGATTCAATACTGAATCACTTATTTGATCATTTTCCTTTCATAAATGTGTTTTTAATGGATTTTAACACTTTGTGGAGAGCATCTCTCCCTAAAAGTAATATAAGAGTGGGCAACTTTGCAAAGATCATACATACATACATTGGACATATGTACTGTCATGTGGGGTTTCTGAAAACCACATTCTGTTTTCGGTTCAAGTGCATTGAAAATAAGGAACCAGGCATAAGGTTTTACTTCTATTCCAGTTAAATGTTTGCTTTAAAGCATCAATGACATCAAAAGCAGCAGCTGTCCTGAAACTCGCCCCACAACTTCCCTTTTGCTTATCAAGTAGAGGTTAGATTTCTCACATTTCTTCACAGCAACTCGGTTCCTTTCTCTCTAAATGAGGATGTTGCTTCTTCACACTTGTAACCATGTATGACAGCTGTAATATCACTTACAGTGAATGTGTTGGGGCTGATATGACCATGCTGACACCTTCACATCTGAGATTAACTGGCTATAGCCACAGTGACAAGTGAGGTGGTCTGTTAGATTACAGTTGTCTAGTTGATAGTTGATTATAGTGTTGACTTCATGTTGTTGATCACTGATGAACGCCACAACAAAAGCATTTTATATTGCACCCAAGTTGTCAAGGTGCTCAGGGGGCAACGGACATTTCAACAAGTATTAAACCATGCAAAGCTCAGATGCCACACATTATAAAACAAGTTGAACAAGATGAACAAACAACCTGAAGGCATCATTGGTTATTATTGTTTTCATCCAACAGCAACCACTAAATTAATACAAATATTACAAGGTCCAGCTAAAAGTGTTTCACTAAAAGCATCTGCGACAAATAAAATCTCTACAACATACGAGGAGCTCTTAAAGGCAACGGCCGCTAGTTAGAAAAGGTAACGTTCATGTTTACTATCAGCAGCAGCTAACTAGCTAGCTTGCTAGTTAAGTCAATATTGCCTTACATATTATGATACGGTTACACAGAGCAATTCATGGGTCGTATAACCGAGCTATGAAATGAAAAAAAATGTTACATTCCCGTTTACTATTACGGTTGGTGTTTTTTTTCGCGGATACTTTATGGAAATGAGTCATTCCTGATGGATTCCTGTCCTCATGCTAGCCTCGGTTCCATATGGAGTATCTAAACTAACAAATGTTATTCTGAGAGCAAGGAAATTTGGCTTTTGTGTTGTCCTTCTTAAACCAGTGCGCCAGGAATTATGAGTCCAATGACCAGCAAATAGACCGAGCCCGCTAGCTGCTGTTATGCTACTGTTAGCCTGCTCGGTAAACTCACCTGTCCTCGCTGACCGTGATCACTCCATCTTCTTTCGGTATCAACACGGCCGCGTTGACGGTGTCCGAGTGTCCCTCGATCTTGTTCAGGAGGATGGGTCTGGCGGTCTGGGGCCTCGAGTGAATCTCCGCAGCCATGGTTTGAACTCGCCAGCAGTGTTTTCCTTCAGCTGATTTTCCTCCTCACTCGCCAGTGAAGGAGGATCAGCTGACACCCGGAGCCGCTGTCAGGATTACCGTAATGACGGCGGCGTGGCGCCCGAAGAAGTCACACAGGAAACTAGTGAACTGGGATATGAGCAACTCAAGTTTGAGCAGGTCTCACAAGGTCAGTGGGTCAGAACATTAAAGCTCCAGAGTGGGGCCCAAGATCAGACTTTATTGTCATTATCATGCACAGATTATACTTTATTCTACTTAAGTAAAAGTACATAAATATTACCAGCAAAATGTACTCAAAGTATCAAAAGTGAAAGTACTCACTATGCAAAATGGCCCCTTACATATATTATACGTATTACATTATATCATATTACATTTGAGAACCTTCAAGGTTTTATTTTATATACCTTTACTTCAGGGGCTCTTCTGTTAGTGTTGATGCCGGTCACTTTACAACTTTATTGTTAAAGTTATAAAGTACATTGTAAAGTACAGGATGGCCTCATGTTAATCCCAGCATAGCACAAGTTTAACCTGAGCCACTCTAAACAGCAAGCTTACTGAAAATACCTTTCATTTATAACAATGTCTCAAATCAGAGTATCTAGTAACTATAGCAATTCAATACAGTGGTGCCTGAGATCAGATTAGATTCAACTTTATTGTCATTGTGCATATTCTACTTTACTACTTTACGTATTACCAGCAAAAATTATCGAAAGTGTCAAGTATCAAGTGTCAAGTACTTACTGTGTAAGGCCCCTTACAGTGGTAAATTATGGAGGCCTCAAGATAAAGATGTAAACATAAATTATATAAAGATATAAAGAACAAGATAAAAATGGGTTTTTTTTATACTTCGGGGGCTCTCCTGTTCGTTTTGTTGCGGGGCAAGTTTGAACTTATTCTTGTAAGTACATGATGACCTCGTGTAAATCCCAGCGTAGCTTTGCACAACTCTAACCTAAACTGAAATCACCTTTGATGTATAACAATGCTTCATATTTAGTGAGGCAGAGACAGTCCTAGTGCAAAAGTCCAGTCTGGAGGAAGGTGACTGATGACATATCCAGACTATAGCCTCCCTCCTGCCTAATGTGCTCAAATAAACATGGATGTGTTTTAATAGTTGCTGAATAAATAAAAATACATTTGAATGACTTGTTAAGAAGCACTACTACTAATTTCTGTAGACGAACAATACAATTCACTTTACATTTAAAATACTATATTATAGTTATAATTGAAAAATGTAGAAGAATGTCACATATAGACAAACATTCCCTTGTCCAAAAATAAGGAAGGCAAAATCATTGATGTTATAAATATGTGTATTTATTTGATCAAACATGAAGAAAATATGATAACAGAAGTCTTCCTCAGTGAGGGAAACAAGTAGCTGAATGCATTGTGTTCGTGATGTGATGTACATTACCATAACTTAGGAGTGAAACTTAGAACAGACTGGAGTGACATGACTTGAGATGAAACTTTTAAACTGAAACATTGACATGATAAACAAACTCATTATCCTACTCCAGAGTTGAGAAAATACACAACTGACATTCAAAGTCTTTTTAAAAATGTAATAAATTCAAAAAAGTATACAAAAAATTAAAACAGTGGGAAAATTTAGTCTGCAAAACATTCTATAAATCATGTTATGCATTACAGAAAATGGGTAACATAAAAAGCAACATTTAAAACAAATAACATATGTCCACACTGTACATAAGTCTACAGCAAAGTTTGTATGTATGTATATGGGTGTGTGTTTGTGTGTCTGTTCATGCATGGCAGTATAGAAGCATTTCCCATGCTGGCCTATGATGCTACAGTACCAGGGGCTGAGCAGTGATGGCTGGGCTCAAGGCTGGTTCATCTGGCCCATAAAGAGAATGGTACCTGGGGACAGAGACAGGGACAACTCATAATAGTCAAGTTCTTTGGTTTGTGTCAAATAGCAGGTTTAGCGGAAACTCTGGGTTTGTTGACCTGAGATGAGACTCTGGGTTTTCCGTTCCAGAAAGAGAGGTAACTTAAACTGGGTCATTTACTGTGGTAACATACTCTGACACATACTGAAACATTTGCCTTACAGTCCTGTAGAAATCTGTGTAATCTGTCTATGTAGTTTCCAGCTTGCACTTAGTCAACCCAAGTAAAGTAAACCCAGATGGAAATAGAAGACTGTACCTGTTGGGTTATGTCGGATGAGGAAGAGGAAAGGTCTGTCCACAGAAAGCCAAGGTGGAGAGGATCGAGCCATCAAAATGGCAGCTAAACATAGAAGTAAATGCATTGTAAATACATGCCAGAGACTATGAGAGCATAGATTACTGTTATAAATGTACGACTATAGGACAAGCCAGAATCTCAAAAAGTTGGGACGCTGTGGAAAGCATAAATAAAAAAAGAATGCAATGATTTGGAAATGATTTTTCTTCTGTAATCAACATCCAAATTGATACATTTAATGTTTTTTTTGTAAATATACAGTCTTTTTCAATTTAATGCCTGCAACACAAAAAAGTTGGGACAGAGGCATGTTTACTGTGTACATCACCTTTTCTTTTAACAATGCTCGGTAGGTGTTGGGGAACTGAGGACACTATTGGTTGAATTTTTGAAAGCGAAATTCTTTCTCATTCTTGCTTGACATATGAAATTGGTTTTGATTTTGCACTTCACAATGACTCACACATTTGCAATGGGACACAGATCTGGACTGCAGACAGGCCAGTCTAGTATCTCAACTCTTTTACTACGAAGCCAAGCTGCTGTAACTTGTGCAGAATGTTGCTTTGCATTGTCTTGCTGGAAAAAGCAGGGACATCCCTGAAAAAGACGTCATCTGGATGGCAGCCTATGTTGCTCCAAAACCCGTTCCTTTCAGCACTAATGGTACCTTCCCAGATGTGTAAGTTACTCATGCACACTTTTCCACTTTGTGTCAGTCCATCTCACATGAGCCCGGGCCCAGAGTAGTCTGTAGTGTTTCTGGATGTTGCTGATATATGGCTTCTTACATTTGTAGATGAGGCGACAAACTTTATTTACTGACAATGGTTTTCCAAAGTGTTCCTGAGCCTATCTAGTAATATCCTTTATATATTCAGTATTGGTTTTCAGCCTCGCTCCTTACGTGCAGAAAACTCTCCAGATTCTCTGAATTTTTGATATTATGGATTGTAGATGGTGAAATCCCTAAATTCCTTGCAATCGTGTGCTGAGAAACATTGTTCTTAAATTACTGAGCTGTTTGCAAAGTTTTTCACAAAATGGTAAACCTCTCTCCATCCTTGCTTGTGAACAACTGAGTCTTTCCAGGATGAACCTTTCATACCCAATCATGATGCTATCACCTGTTACCAATGAACCTGTTTACCTGTGGAATGATCCAAACAGGTGTTTTTGGATCAGTCCACAACTTTCACAGTCTTTTGTTGCTCCTGTCCCAACATTTTGCGGCCATCAAATTCAGAATAAGCAGATATTTACAAAAATCAAGGAGGTTGATGAGGTCAAACATTAAATATATTGTCTTTGGACTGTTTTCAATTGAATATTGCTTAAAAAGTTGCAGCAAATGATCACATTCTTTGTTTGGTTTTACACAGCGTCTCAGCTTTTTCAGAATTAGAGTTGTACATTATCAGCCATTATATAGAACATTCTCATCAACTAAGCAAACAGCTCAATATATAAGTCCAAAACAAAACTCACTGTACAAATACTCACTAGTTGCAGCTGCTGCTTTTGTTCCATCTTCATTCATCACAATTTTGGCTTTCTGAAGCGTCTTGGACACATGCACAGGCTCAGCACCTGAGAAAAAAATAACTGTTCATTCTAACTTACACATACAGTATGTTAGTTTACAGATATGCCATGCCTTTTCTTAACAATCTGATATTGATCAGTCAATGCTGCCCACATCCATGGGTGTGAAGGAGCTAGTTTGTTTAATAATACACGAGCATTTGTGAACAAAACTCTACTATCAATTGATGAGAAATTCTTAAGGGCCCTACATTGCCATGGCTCACACACACACACACACAGGTGTTTTCACTTTTTCAGCCTGATCAGAGCTCTTCTCACGACTGTTTGGACAGACTGTGCTTAAATCTCCCTCATGGCGCCATCAGACTAAAATCTGCTTCATTTCACACATTCGTTTCTGATCACAAATTGACCAGCCTCCTTTATTAAACTTGACTGAGCTTTGACATGCAAAATAATGAGGCTCTCCAGTGTACAGTGTACAACTGGACCTCGTGTGTCATAAATAATGACAAAACAGGAGAAAAGGGGAAAAAAGAGGCGCATGTCCATAATATTAATCTCTCAGATAGACCCAAGTTGATTTTTTTCCTGAAGTAATCCTATGAACTGGTTAGTTCACAAAATCACCACACATTTACACCACATGATGGCACTAGAGCACTTCAGTTAGAGCTCCCTTCGTTTCCCTCACTCAGGGGGCAGATGAGGGAAGGGAAAAGAACCGTTTCTCACACTAGACAGCTAGACACAATTCATACTTCTTACTGGCTCTGGCAGTAAACAGCCAGCAATGCCTTCATATTTTCAAGCCTTCCTCATATACAAATAAATCTGTTGTAAATACTCAGAGGCACTGCGTCACTTTTTTGGTTTGGACTGACTGTTCTTTGACTCACTGAGGTGTCTGAAGTCAGCTTTGTTCCGACTGAACATGTCTGTTATTCCCAGTGCTGAAAGGGGTTCTTTCAAATCTACCTCCGCATCAGCAGTAAACCTACAAACAGAAACACACAAATGCACACAATGTTACGGTCACATTCAGCCAAAGAAGTTTGAAGAGCAGCTGTTGCATGTGTGGGTCGTACTTGGGGATGAGCAGGTGGACTTTTCTGGAGTGCATCAGTTTGGTCCAACTCTGCACTGTGGCTGTGCTGATGTGAGGGACAACACGGGACAGAGGTGTGTCCTCTTCAGAGGGCAGAACAATCAGCATGCTGATGGTGTTGCCGTGATAGGGCAGCTCAATCACCTTATATTTCAGTCCCTGAGGTGTGGTGGCCACGCCTGGCAGAGGAGGAGAGGTTGAGGGTTAATAGTTTCAAAGGTCAGGGTGTGAATTAATCCTTTCGGGAAGACACTTCCCCTTCCTTTTGTACATCTGATTAACAACTGATCAAAGAACAAAATTCTTTAGAAACCGCTTACTTTTTCTTTTTTTATTCACAAATGTGTAAAGATAAGATAAGATAAACCTTTATTCGTCCCACAGTGGGGAAATTTGCATTGCACAGCAGCAAGGAGATAGACAAGTTAAATAGAATAGAAATAAAACCTAAAACATTTCTCTCTTGTTTTTCATAGATGGCACAACCCATATTTCCACTTCCTTGTGTTGCAAGAAAAATGTAATGAAATCATTTCTCTCTGTTATAAATATGCAAATGATAGTATCTTTATTTCCTTGCATCAGCTGACTTACTTAAGCCTTGCGCAATGCCACACTGTTTGTGTGTTAATAAGGAAGTAGAATGTTTTTTTTGAAGCTATCCAATGATCAATTTTACCAGGATTCTCTGTTGAAGACCTTTGCCTTTCTGTGGCTGACACTACTTTCTTTGTCTCTCTGACCATGACGAATATAGCTGCTCAGTATTTTGATTTATTCTAAACAAACTAGGAACGGAACATGCGTAATTTCCTGACGGCAAACAGATCTGTTCTAAGAAAAGACCTACCAGACAGCAGATGTTTATCATAGCAAATGCAAAAGAGTCAAAAGAGGTTATTAGCTGAAACAATATTGTGTTATACTATTCAGTAGGGGGAGTAACAAAACAGTGCTGTTAACATAACACAGATTATGACTTTGTATTACCACAGGACACTGTTTTCAGACCTCGGTTGTTAATACTGAAGCTTGAGATGGCATGTGTGTGCTGAACTGTTAAGCTCCTTCGACTTTTTAAATAACAACACATTTCCATCTTTAAGGCACTTAACTGCAAAACAAGAATGACAAATGCACAGTTTAACTTACCTAACGTACCAGGCTCATGCCACAAACATCCATTTTCATGCTTTATAGGGCCATTACACTAATCACAGTACACTATGTTGTAAGTCATTCAGCCAAGTATGCGTAAATCCCATTATATTCATCAAACAGACCTGTATCGAGCTATAGCCAAGTGATTAAAGACTGTTACAAACATGTGTTCTCTTTATGAGCCAAGTAATTTGGGGACAATAATCCCATCAACAAGTCACAGACTATGTCCACTGAAGTCAACACACTGCAGGACACTGAAAGAAAGAAAGACACAAACATCTGTCCCTCACATCTGAACGTGGCCTGAGTTTAACTCTCAAACTGTATGAGACTCTGCAACACTCACTATGCTAGCACAGCTCATCTAAATATAGATGACTGACTGGTATATCATTTCATTTCACACAGGACTAAATAATGTCCTATGGATGTGGCATGTCTCAGCCTGTACTTCCGTACAACTCACCACAACATGACCTTTGAATCATAAACTAGCAATGGCTGGGATTGCACCATGAAAACAAACTAAATTAAAAACCATTTAATCACTGAAATATAAAGTAGGTTATCAAGTTGGCAGACCTCAGCAGAACAGCAGCTGCTGATAGACCTACTTGTTGCCATTTATGCAATCTTGATTTGGCGATGCTTACACCATGCGGTGGTTACGCAAAGAAATGTACTCCAAGTTAACGTTGAGTTAAAGGTGGAGTTTTTGAATGCAACTGCAAGCTTGCAAACACGGATGTAAACAATGCCAAAAGGATTAGACATATTTGAAGGATTGATTTTGCAGTCTGAATCCAATACTGCAACCATCTACAGCAGTGCTTTCTAATTATGGCATGAAACATCTTCAAATGTCATTTGGTGGTGAAATGTAAAAAAAGAATATCTCTTCTTCAGCATCATCATGCATCTAAAATGGTTGTATGTAAGCAAATCAGTGATGTCAAAGCAAATGCATTAATACTGAATAACTGCTCTTATTAGAAATATTCAAATAGTTAGTCACACACAGCGGGCCATCAGCGGAAACCTCTCACACATCATCGCTCACCCATGTTGAAGACAGATAGTTGGGACATCATTGGAACTTTATATACATTTCCGTCGCCCCTTTTGAAGGGCCTCATCTTGGTGTTCTCGGGCTGGAAGCGGGACTTCCATAAGCCTTTGAAGTAGATTGAGTTGACAACGACCAGGCGGGTCAGAGCCGAGTCCAGCATGTCTGCATTGATCAAGCTGGGGATGTGACCTGGATAAATATGCAACATGGGAGCATTATTCAATCTGATAAAAACACAGTCTCATTTTATATTCACTTCAGCACAGATGAGGAAGGAATAATGCAGCATCTCATAAGGATACTCCGATCTAAAAAATCAACCACATTACAAAATTGAGGCTTTATGCTGTGGTCTTTGAAAAAGTTCAGTGATAGTTTGAATATGTGTTGCCTTTGTTGTATGAAGTGGTGAAATCTCTCAGTTCTGTTCTCTCAAAGTGTACATACTGTGTTACATAACTGACTGCAACTATGGAATTTGAGGCCTTTTTTTAAAATTTGCTAACTGCCTCGAAAGTCTCACACTTGCCTTTACGAAGAACTTTTTAAGAATATTTTATATTGTGTGTGCAGCTGCTACGTCCATCCATGACTCCTACCTTTGGTCTTATTGCTGACCCATTCATTGATTTCATCTGCTGCCCTATATGGGTTGCTGAAGTCCATGCTCCTGCTCTCGCATTGGAAGTTGGCTTTGTTGGTTGCTATAAAGTCCTCCATCATTGGGAAGCCCTCCTGGCTGAACATGCCGTTGGCAATCACCACAAGGTCCTGGTTGGACTTGGCGGTCAAGGTCTTGTGCAGTTTCTTCAACATTTTGTATGGGCCTGTGTAGATCAAGTGAACTTTATATTATTTCTCAATTCTTGCTTTGGGTTTAAATGCAAAACAAAATCTTCGTCAAAATCTTTGGAAGGCTGCAGTGATCATGAGGAGAGCTAATTTACCAAATTCTTATACTGAAACTTCAGTATTCTATAGCCAGAAAGGGTCCTCACCATTTTTCTTGTAGCGGAGAGCATTGAGGACCTGCTTCCGAGTCTCTCCATGGGCTCCTTGGAGCAACATCCCAAGGACGGAAGCTACCCCATGGGGTGACAACACCACATTTTCCAGGGGCTTGGAGCGGACTACTTGCTGAAACACCTGTATGCCGAGATCAGAGCCCCGTTCACCATAGGAGGGAGCCTGGGACAGCACGCCCTCGTGGCCATACAAGGTCAACAGCGCATACAGGCACAATAATGAGAGGTGCTTCATTTTAAAGACACACCTAGAAAGAGACAAAGAACAGAATATTAGAGGTAAGAACCGTGACAGTCTCATCTGCTGATTTGTTCTCCAGTTAACACATTAATTATTGGTCCCGCGTATTGTTTACCTCTGTGCATCATCAATCATCATAATGAGTCCTACCATCTGAACAGCAACAGATTCGTGAAAGCATCAATCTATAACCATAGGCATTCCTTCAAAACACTTCACACAGAGCTGGATATCCCTTTCATATGACTCATCTTGGTTAACCACAATCATCTCATGTACCTTCTCTCATCCTCAGGCAACAGGACCATTTATGCTGTGCTGCAGGGCCGGACTCTTTCTCTCTTACCCACACTGTCTAAATATTACAGTCCAACCATAATCAGCCTGCTGAAACTGGGCTGTTCTTTCATTTCAATTTTAGACTAAAATTAAATCTCTCAGACCATTTTAGGAAAATGATTCAGCCTGCACTCCACTCACTGAGGCAGTATGAATGCAGCCAGAAGAGGCAGCCAGAATCCCTGCAGGCTGGATTCCTAAGAGAGGAATATTACATCTATGTGATCATCTGCTTTATGCACTTACTGGTAATCAAGCTGGATTTTTCCACAGATTTAAGTGCCAACTATAGCCATCATGGTTTATTAGCTGATTAGATGTGCAGGTAAATCTCTTACACAACATTTGGAAAACGCAGTGAAATAGGCTTGATTCTGTTTGTTTGTTTGACCAACCAAACTCCATTTAAATCTGTCAATTTTATGGCCTTTTGACATAGTTGAGATCCTTGTATGAATAATGGTAGGGTTTGATATAATGAAAAAAAAAATCAGCATTAGTTTCAATAAAACTCTACAATATTCCATAATATCGCTTTCTTTTGGTGGCAAATTGAAAAGAAATCCGTCTAAATTATAAAAATAGTGTTAAAGTATATGAGATAAGTGGATGTTTAATATGAAGAGAATGAGGGAAACCTGGAAACAGTAGGTTGTATCTGACCAAAAAAAGAAAAAAGAAAGAAAGAAAAAGAAGCTGCAATAAAACAAACATTAAAAACTGCAGCCAGTCCAAGAAAAAAGCTCAACACTGGATTCAAGCGCACTTTTCACTGAAACTATTGTAATGAAAGTCACGTAAACACAACTTACACTTACGCTAATAGCAGGTTTTCCGTGGTGCGTTCACGTTAATTGTTTATAGCTAATTTAAGGTGTCAAACAAAACCCACCTGACGAAACTGCTTCTTTAATATCAGCTAATGTTATTCAAATGGGAAGGAGCAACTTCTTTAGCTGTTAAAAACGCTGTTATAGTGTTCGGGCGTGTTCATATTAGTTGTTTAATCTGATGTAAAAAAAAAACAAAAAAAAAACAGTCTTTACCTATGAGGAGCTGATGTTCGTTCGTTTTATCCCGCAGGTGTTTTGCAGTCTTTGTTAGTCCGCTTTCCTCTGAGGTCCAAACCAAAAACCGAGGTCGGTCCGCGATGTAAACGAAAAACACTCTAAATTCCAGTGAAAGTGAGAACTAGTACTGACTGCACTGTTGTTTCACACAGACTTTATTGGCCTCAACTCCGCCTTCTTAGCAAACAGCCGAGCATGAAGCGAGCGTCTCCTTAACTGTCAAGCTCAGAGTGACAGAGCGTGAGCATCCGGTGGACTATTAAAATAAAATCAACTTCATTATCATATTGTCCGTAACACTCTCACATCTCTTTGTTATATAAACTCCATAATTTCGCATTATGTTACAGTTTTGTTTGTTGTATTTTGCCCAGTTTTCGCTCATATTCAAAAAGTCTCATATTTACGTCCGTGTACCTCTTTCCGGGACATTTTGGTCGACTCCGGCTAACTTGATGCAGCTAAGAAGTTGGAAGGTGTTTACACCAGGAAATGACTGATGGGAATGTTTAGAAACATGCAACCATCCATTATGATTTGTCATATTCAGTGGAAAATCACTACGAGCCTCCAATTTACCTTCGTGCAAGAAAAATTCTCTCAGGTCAGGAAGTCAAATTTTGTTTCCTTTAATATTTCATTTAGCTTAACAGAGCAATGATTAGCAAAGTATTAAAATAAAAATGAACCGGTCTCATTTATCATTTTATAGGGGCCCTATTCAACTCTGATGTCATTTTATAATTACATAAAAAGTCCACAGGTAAATTTTGGCATAACTTGCCCACAAGTGATGTCCATTTACAAATATAGTATATATAGTACAGTATCATTGTCTGTCTTTTAGAGAATAATAATGAGGATGTGATCAGATGAGGAGCTGCAGTGTAACATGCAGTAAGACAGATATACAAGGGAATGAAAAGACTGAACTGTATGACTGCAGGGCTGAGGATCACGATGCACCCCGGGAAATTATTTTTGACATGCCTGATCTTACTTACCTTCATTCCTATGTGACTGGTTTCCTTCAAGCAGCATGGCAGTGATAAAGAGAGGTTAGTGTATGTGTGTGTGCACTTCTCCCTTTGACTGTACACTCAGTGGCTTATCCTGGTCTTACAAACTTACAGTGTGGAACTATGATTAACATGCTGTGCTGCTGCTTACACACTTAGTCAGTCAGTCAGAAACACACACACACACACACACACAGAGTCTTTACTTCTGTCACTTTTGGGGAATTTACATAGACTTACATTCATTTCCTGGAGACTAACCTGAAGGACTACCTGACCTTAACCTAACCCTAACCTTAACTGCTGACCTAAAAATCAGTTTTCCAAATTGAGGACACCACTTTTTGTCCCCAATTGCACCGCCGAATCAACTGGTCTTGAGTCTAGTGTATATCCCCAATTTTGACCTAAGCGAACACACACACACACACACCTGAAAAGAGGCTGAGGCTCAGTTACATCCTGCTGCAGCCAAAGAGAGGATTATGGGTAGGTGCATGGGGGGTTTAATTACAGGGGATTAAATGGGAATGTATGGGCAATTATGAATTAATCTATCCTAATTGTTTACCTTAACAAAGAGTGGATTGTGGGCTGATGATAATGTATATTCCACACGTGTTTGGTGTGATGAACTTCTGCTTTAATAGATTAGTTTCACACGACCTCTGCCTGAGTACCCAGGTGGAGGCTTTAAGAATTCATTGCCACAGCATGGGACACCCAGAGTAGGGCCGGATTCAGAGCAGGATTTTGGTCTACAGGCTTTGTGGGTGTGTGTGGTTTGTGCTTGGAGTGGGGGTCTTGCATGTCCAGCTGAGACACAGAGATGGGACTGCTGTGAAAATAAACAAGAAGTGGGGTCATTGTGTCTGTGTTTTGAGAATTTTGAGGAAGTAGTGAATGAACAAACAGCTATGTACTATAATCGTGTCATGCAAGGCCACTTCTCTTTTTCTAAACTAAATCCATCCACTTCAAGACAAAAGATGAGAACACTGCAATATGTAGTCCAGAGGTTCTTGATGTGCCCAATACACCATCTCTAGCCCCTGCTGGAGATATCATCATGCTCCTGTTGAGCAGCCAAGGCAACATTTCAGTTACATTCTTATCATCAAACAAGACTAAGCTTGTGCTGAACAAGAGCAGTTGTATGCATGTTTGTGCAGCACGTATCTCATGCAAACACATGGACTAGAGCCATTTCTGAGGATGTTCAGAAATGGCTCTAGTACATCAGTTTAAAAGTTGTGTCTGTGTTTCATTCCTGCCTGTTGAAACATGATTTCATTTCATTGTGTTATGTAACCATCAAATGCTACAGTGAAATGCTAATGTGTGCAGTTAAAATGTTGATGAACTTATTTGTAACCTTTATTTTGAAAGCTCCTGAAATTTCCAAAGGTTGCTGTGAAAGCTAAAGTTTCTCAATATGAAATGTATTTGTCAAGAGTTGACCACACAAAGTGTCCTCTACACAGATAGGATCAGTCAATACTGCAATAATGCAACAAAAGGCAGTGATATTGTACATTGTATCCAAAAGCAATTTCAAAAGTTCAATTCAATAGTTCAAATGAGCAATGCAAGTCCAATGACAGACATTAATTTAAGTTTAAACCTGACTAAATTTAACTGGGCTAGCAAGGACAACTCTAAACCATGTCTGACAAAGAAAATTTAAATATGACTTCTTGTTTAATGTATACACAGCCCAGAAACCAGCCCATGAAGTGCAATATTAACTCAGATTGAAACTGCAAATGCAGAGAGAAAATAGCTTCCATCGTCATAAAAATAGCTCAAAGTTGTCTCACTCATTTTCAAAACTTTGTAACTAGTGATCCTTGGGAAAAGTGCCTTTTCAAGCAGTCAAACGTGGCAGTAAAATAAGCAGTTTCACTCCAATGTCAGCGATCTGGACAAAAGAGTAATTAGTTTGCTTTGCAAAGCCATCGATTGGCCTGTTCAGCTGTCATTCATGGCTTCAACCACTGCTGGAGAAGTAAGAAGATGTGGTCACGGGCCAGAGTTAGCTGGGGGAGATCCTCGCTCCTGGCAGGGTACATGTTGGCGCAGTGAGCTGTTCCTGGATCAGAGAAAAAAAAACATAAATATAAAGGACATGACAGCAAAAACAGTAAAACTCAGATTTTCTGAGTTACAAGAACAATTATCCATCTAATAAAGCTAGAGTTGAACAAGTGAGCTATTGTTCTATTCTGAAACTGTTGCTTGGCTTCTGTAATGCAAAGCAACCACAAACAATATTCAGGTTTCAGTTAACTTGTGTAACCCAAGAGATTTTAGACCTGAACATACACAAGTTCAAAAAGTTCCTCAAAGGCTTATTGAAGAGCTGTGGTCAAAGAAGAGGTGGACCAACGACGCACCTGCTGTATCTGCTGTACATAAACAAGAACAGACAGAACTGCACTTATTGTGATCAGATGTGCTGTATTTATTGTTTTGATTTGAGTTTTGTATCATACTGTACAGATACTGAAGTTTGATTCAACATGTAGTTAGCATAGAAGTCTAAAAACCTTTCAGTTTTTATTCAAACTCAGTCCAGTTTTTATGTATATATCAATGGATGGATGGATGGATTTTGATCAGCAAATAACCAAATACATTCTTATTGGGAATAAATAGGAAAATGCATCCTTCAAGTTAGTGAACGTCATCTAACAAATCATCCATCCACCTTGCTAGCTAGACTGAATCATAATATACAGTTAAAATCTTATTTCCACAAGACAGTATAAGATTAACTTTCTTTGGAGCTGTTAACACAAAGTCACAGCGCTTCTATTTTAGTGGGATTTCCCATTACACATATTCTTTCTCACCTTTGATGAAAACAGCAGGAAGGTCAGGTGTGATGTCCTGGGTGATTCCCAAAGCGTGCCAGGGATCAATGGACCCATTGGGAAGAACTATTCTGGTGGAGCGGATGTCATAGCCGCCGTAATACTCGTTGGTCTGGGCCACGGCCTCTGCCAGCTGCTCAGCACTGACATTGTAGAAGTCTGCACACTGTTGCACGTGATACCTAGCAGAAATTAGATAGAAAGAAAAGAGCCAGTGTGTGATGTAGAAATAGTAAAAGGTGCACAGTGAAACATAACTATGAATTTACTAGGCAGAGAGGCAATGCTTAGTGTACTCACTTAAGAGGGAAGCCAGTGAATGGTTGGTTGGGTGAATCAGTGCTCTGGAAGAATCCAAATTCAGTGCAGGTCTGGTAGACCCACTGTCTCCCTGACAACACACACACACACACACACACACACACACACAGTTGGTTTATATAAATCAGGGCATTATCAACACATGGCAGGTAAAGCTAACAATCAGTTTAAACAAAAAGTGTTCACTTTCAGTTTTTTAACCCCAATTAAGAGAGGAAAGAGTGCAACAGAAACCCACTGTTAAGCAGACACATCCCAGTGGCTTTTTTAAGAGACCACTTCCTGTTCCCCTCCAGCCCTCCCACTCATGAAACTGAAGCTGGGAACTGGAACCACAGCCCAGGGCAAAGGTACATCATGGAATATAGAGAAACCATTTTAGGGTAATCATGCAAAGATGTTACTTAATACGTGGTCCCCCAACAAGAGGCAATATAATAAAAACAACAGCAGACAGGGTCTTAGAATAGTCTACTTTCCTCCGTAAAATAATAATAAAAAAAACACACCATGGATGTTTTAAAGCCTAATACAAACATTACCAGAAGAAGAAGAAAACATTTTTTTTCCAGGGTTTTTTAGTGTTTAAGTGATGTAATTCCATTTTTTGGTCCATGCACTTCAGAATCTGACTAGTCTACTTTTATTTAATTTTTCCTAAAAAAACTTTCGACAACACCCAAAAACGGTGTGGCAACATTATGACTGGAACCACATCCCATACTCGACACATACCCTGCCATGTGTCTGTGTTATATTCTGGTCTCCTGAGGCTACTGATGATGGAGAAATTGGTGTTCTGCCTCTGCTGCAGTTGATTGCACGTGTATTATTGTTAGACGACAGTGGAAAATTTCAATCTGACATCACACCGTCTATGCCACTTATTCTCTGTCATCAGAACAAAAACACACAACCTGACAACCTACCGACCAAAAGATACAAAGTACATTAAAAATAGCTGTTTTTCTGCAGTTATAAAGGTGACATTTTAAAATAGAACATACTAGAACAACCATGTTTACAAGCACAAAAATACCACTTCCATACCCACCTCCCCCTGCAGCCGGCCCATCCCAGGATGTATTAGTCATGGCTCTGGAATAGGTAGTGAAGCTGGCATCCAGGCATTTCATCGAGAAGGTGTCCATCATTAGTCGGGCCACAGCAACATATCGGGCATAAGGATCCCCCAGTGAGATGTCACCCATCACACTGCACAGCCCCTTGATGGTGATGTTGGTACCTTTCACACCCTAAATTGACAGAGCAGTCACAAAGAAAAGGTAAATGGCATGTATGGATCATTTTCTGTGGGTGAAATTATTCCCCAAGCCCTTATTGTAATAGGAGACATGAAATCATACATATGCCTACGTGTTATCAAATCCTCCTAATTTTACTCTAAGGAGACAATGACCTATAGCAAAAGCAATATAGGATAAAAAAAGGAATAACTGTGCTGTAAATGCCACAAAGTGATAAGATAATAACATAAATAAGTTTGTTGCATGAGCTGATGAGGTTGAATTTCCATGTCCACAAACTAAATCTCAACCTCCCCCCACGCTGTTCTGATCATAGTCCAGAATATGCCAATCAACTGCTCTTAATGAAATGTTTAAAAAGCAATTGTGACGTCCTCAAGGTATATTGGAGACAGCTGATGACAAGATCCAAGTTCCTCTGCAGTTTCCTTAAAATATGACTGCACTTTGCCGTCCCCAAGTTCTGCCAATACTGATGTCACTTTAGTCAGTACTGGTGAGCCAGTGCACCATGCATTTTGTGGTTGTGGTAAATTGCACATCCTCAAGGTCCAACCTGAAGGCCAGTGTGTTTGTGACAACCAAAATAGAAATTTTCACACATAGGTCTCCTGTCAGAACTTGAAATTTTCATTTACTGCCACCCAATGGATCGCTGCATGCAAACGGTTAAAGCATCAGTTCACCCAAATCAGGGGACGTTCGAGAAGCCATTATGTTAAATTGTAAACTATCTGCATAGCTAGACTCCACAAGAAATAAGTGAGTGATGATGGGTTTTTGTTTTTTTTTGCTGAGCTTGGAAACAGCAGCTGAAAAAGCAATCTCATCTCAGGGTTCATTTAGTAGTTGCCCAGAGCATTGATGTGATTGAAAACTCTGACACAGCTGTTAAATGCACCTTGTGGGGAGATATGGAGTGCTCAAGGTTTATACAGACCCAAACTATGTTGACATCAAACGGTTAGCCCAACAACTGGAGATAGCTCATGGCAACATTTGGATAACTGTGGTGATGCCTTGCCTGCCTACCAACCCAAAATGCTCCTCAGAAATACACTAGCTACTCAGTGGCATCAGTCCAACACTGTGGTTGAGCCCTTCCAGATAAAAACCAGCCTGAAACAAAATGTAGCCTGGTAATGAAATGAGAGTTGAAGGAGTAAACAGGCAGTAGTGGTTACAGTTGTTACGTGCGAAATGAAAGCCTTGTTAACTATAAATGACCCATGACTACTATCCCATTTGCATCTCTCTGCATCTTACGAGAAAAAAAAAAGAACTGTTCGTACTTGTTCTCCAAGCTGTGGCTGTTACATAATGTCCTTCCGTATTTTATAAAGCACCCCATTGATAACCCCTCAACTGTGAAGCCACCGCTCTGACTCTTCTGATTGAGTTACACCTCAGCCCCAGTTCTTACCAAAATTCCTCAGTGGTACCTAAAACCTGGTAGCTTGCTCTACACCCAGCCCTTTGTGTCAGAGAGGCAGCTGTTGCCTGTGTTTGTCTGCTGGTGCTGTGGACTCTGTGGCCCACCGCTCCTCGCGGTTCTTTTATAAGCGTCTCTTTAGCTCGGGGCGACAGGAAACCAGAGAGACCACAGAGTCTTTTGTTACTTTTTCACATCAGCTTATTGGTAACCGGACTCACGTCTCCTCAAGGCACCAGGGGGACAGAGAGGGGATGGGGTGAAAAAAGGGGAGGGGAGGAAAAGGGGTAACTGGTAAAAAAAAACAAAAAAAAAAGCACCAATAATGAAAAAGAAAGGACACAGTAGTACAGTAACAGATCATGAGGAAACATGCTGTGAGACGTGTTGTGTTGTTGTACTACATCTGCCCACAATGAGCTGTAGGATTTTCCACAAGTTCAGGACTAGAGCTGGGTAATTTCAGTCAACTTCTATCTATATAATTGTAGCACGGGAATTTCTAAGAATTGTGATACACAGTTTTCAAGATTCAAGATTGCTTTTATTATCTCCTGAAAGAAAAATTGTCTTAGATTAAAGGAACTGTTGCACAGAAAACAGACATCTCAAATACGCACTTAACCTACAACTAAGCACATAATAGTATGAACTGTCCTTCAGTTTTCTGTCTGTCCCCCCAATAGTTGGCCTTAATAAGTTTAAAGGAGAACTGCACTGATTTTACACAGCAAAGGTTTGTTTGCGGGTCTTTGGGAGGTTTGGAGTTAGAAGGAAGTGAGCTCACCAGACCTCTGTAGCCCACTTCTGCTGGAAGCTCGTGGCTCCGGGCTACAGTAGCTGCTTACATAAACACACCTGAATCTTGCATCAAGTTGCATTGTGGGAAATGAAGGTACCAGGTTTTTGGCAAGAAAGATGAACACATGGAATAAAAAAAAAAAAACCTAACATCTCTGGTTCTGCTGCATCGATTTTGTTACTTTTTTAGCCATGCTAGCTGTGTAGCTCTAGGGATAGCAGTGCTCACTTTGGTCCGGACTGAAATATCTCAACAAATATTGATTGGATGCAATGAAATCTTGTGCAGACATTCATGGGCCCCAGAGGATGAATCCTAAGGACTTCGATGATCACCTGACCTTTCTTCTACTGCCACTATATGTTCAATACTTTGGTTTGTGAGCAAATATCTGCAAATCAAATGACTTGAATTTGACCAAAGGATACACTCTTCAGTAGCTCTATAGAAAGTGAGCATGATATATCTGCACAACACCAAAAGCTCCGAGAATCATCAGAATTATCACTACAAGGGAAGTAATGAGTCAGATTTCTCCCATAGTATTTTCCAAAGCACTTAACCATCTGAAAATGACAGTCTCAGTTTGACTTCCCGTTATCATGAAATTAATATCATGGAAATCAACCAGACATCTTGCCATATGTGGAAAAATTCTTCTGCTTATGGAATTCTTTTTCAATCACCTAGTCTTCTTCAGGCGCTCACTGGGTTATAGAGATAGAAGTATTGTTAAAAATCTAACACCAGCCAGTCTCCACACTCAATGCAGAATGATGTAATGCAGGTTGACTGCAGATATAATCCATACTATAATGCTGTCCATGGGAAAAACATTTTTGGAAATGAATTTGGATGCATCATTTTCAAACTTCATAATCTATTATTATCATCTTCAGTACTTTCTCATGGCCCTGGGCTTTATTGGGCTCACATTGTGTTTCAGAAGCTTCGGGCAGCATTCATCAAACTAGATTCATTCTTCAAAAATCCAATCCTACCTCTCACCTTCCAATGTTATCTTACTCAGGCCCCTTATTTGCTGAGTCACAAGCCATCTATAATGTATGTAGGTTACAAAAAGGGCTCCACTTCTCATATAGAGATACATAAAAAGTAAGCAACTCTGGAGACCCTCATACAGGCAATATCTCTGGGCCTCTCACTGTCAAACAATGCAGGGTTTCTTATGTTTCAGTATACTGCTCGGGCTGTCTGTGACCCTCCTACACCTCATAACTGACTTCCACTCAACCAAGACTGGATACTAGGTCAACCCCTGACCTACAAAGGCTCTACATATACTCTCCCTTTCTTCTGTCTCAGTTCGGCATGCATGGATCATGTCATGTGTGATATGTTGTTTCTATATCCGATGTCTGTCACCCCTGAGGAGATTTAGTAAGATATACTGGAATGATTTATCTCGTCAGCCTTGAAAAATTGTTTTCCCCATCATATTTTAATGTCAGGATATGAATATTAAATTGAAAAGACATGCTTGGGGGATGTAAAAGATTGATTTTTCAGTGCTCTTTGACACATTAGGACTGTTCTGGTGAGCCTTGCATCAAGCGTAAGTAGACCTACAATGATGCCACTGATGAAAATATATCAGTTGACTAGAAAAAAAATAGGTCTACATTGAAAATGGTCTTATCCTTTTGAAAAACTGCAGAGACTCGAAGCTGGGGGAAACACCGAGCTTGACTTTAGAGCTTTAGAGGTGCTGGTAAATGATTTTGCTTCCAGTATTGTGTGCAGTTATGTGACTGGTATCAATCTGCCCATCCAACCTTTGGCAAGACACCACATAAGTGTATATTGCTGTGAGCAATGAATACCGATCTTGGTATGAAAACAAACACATTTAGAGATAGCAACTTTTGGTACAAAATGATCAGTATCTGTTTCCAAATCCATGTTTTATGATGTTTTACTGATGTTTGCCATGCGCCTACTATCCCTCACCTCAAACGCCCTGTTGTCTTTATTGTACTGGACCACATCCATGAAGTTGCCGGCCAGCGTCTCCAGGAAGTAAGCTGAGTCCATTTGTGTCTGGATCTGCAGTTTGGAACACAAGCTGGAGGAGGAGAGGAAAGAGGAGGAAGGAGGAAGATGGAAGATAGGAAGCAAAGGAATGGGGAGGGATATGATGAAGAGGAGGAGGGGAAGTTGGGGGATGATGGAGGTGAAGGGAGGGAGGGAAGGTGGGGTGATGGAGAGGAAAGATAGCAAGATAGTTAGATCAGCGGGTGTTTAGCATTTTACAGTGCATCTTGCCATATTTTCTCATTTTTCTATTCTCAGAAAATAAAACCTCAGGCCATTTCTCACACCAACAAGCCACCAGCAAGTGTTCTTATGTATGATAACCAGCAAGCAGAACAGTTACACTTTTTTAGAGCAGCAACCACTGAACTGTGTTGACTTTTTTCTCCAAACATAGAATCAAAAACTGTATTAGTCATGCTGGCAGTGCAACTCTGGTGATAGCAATGTCCTTCTGTCAGTTCACCACTTTGGCCAGACTGAAACATCTCAACAAATATTAAATGGATTTTGTACAGACATTCACTGGTTCCCAAAAGATTTAGATCTTGTGACCCCCTAACTTTTCCTGCAGCACCATGATGACGCTGACACATTTGGTTTTTAGCAAAATGTCTCAACAGCCACGTAGTGGATCGAAGCCTTGTTTTAAGAGTCTGAATAATTGATTTCACTTCTTAATAGAAGAGTGATTTAGCTCAAAGCTAATACACCTATACTGATTAGGGTCATCTGTCAAATCGACAGTAATGAGGTGCAGTTTCAAAGTGGAAATTAAAGTGTTTGTTATACTTTCCCAAAGTGTTGGTGTGTATGGATGTAGACTTGCAGATGTATAGATGTACCACACATGCACGACTGTGAAAAAAACTGAGGCAATAAAATGATAGCTTCATTGACTGTCAGACCTTTACTCTGATAAATGCAGGTAACGATGTTGTGACATGTTGGTTTTTAGAAACAAGTCATCTGTGTCTGTGTATGTATGCATCAGTTGGTGTGCAGTGGACGATGCTTCCCTCATGATGACATCGTGACGCAAATACAGTATTCTCTGAGGCATTGTGGTTTGGAAGCTGGACAAGGCTCCAAACCACCTTTGTGACCTTTGTCTGTTTGTGCCTGCATGAGGACATGTCTGCATCTACGGTCAGCATGATCTGCAAGAAGCTAAAATAAAAGATGTCCAATGCGGTCAGGGCGGTGCAGACACGAAGACAGGGCTTTAGTGTGTCTCCATGGCAGTATTACTCCTGTGAGACTAACCACACCATTATAAAAGCCAGTTAAGCCCGTTTATTCATCGTGTGGACTGACCTTACAGTCACTATAACAACCTAGATTACGCAATATAAAGCAATGCCGGAGACAGCCGTAATGACCGCAGACGTAGCACAACCATAACTTCATGCTTGAAACTGAAAAATGAAGAAGGAAATAACGTAGATCTAACAACAAGAAAAATAAAAATAAGAACAAATGTTGAAAGGAGACACTTTTAAACCATTGGCTACAACACTACTACTCCTACTACTACTACTAGAAGAAGAAGAAGATTTACAATAAACAGATGTAAATAAACCTGATCACATCCATCCTATAAAGAGGGGATGACACTGGTTGGCTTTATTGCTCATAGTGTTAATTCTGATATCTGCCCATTGTATTCCTCTCTGGAGCAGGTCTGACATTCCAGACTCCCAGGCTCAGTCCAAAAAGGCTTAAAGGACACTCATCAAGCTGTAATATGACCTGACTCAAACCAGGGACCAAGACAACCCCCGCTGCTCTTTGAACCTCTCACACAGCTCCAGGTATCACTATGGTTCACCTGTTCTCAGGCTGACGCTGTAACTGGCTCGCATCTAATGGTGCTGATTGACATGCAGCACTGCTCACTGTGAGGAGATTCAAAGGAATGATTCAGCATTTTGGGAAATCCATTTATTTTCTTTCTTGCTGAGAGTTCGATTGAAGACCGTTGATAATGTTTTCATTTCTGTATGGTGAATACGAAGCTTTAGTTTACCACTCCCTGACCCCCACGATGTGCATGCTGGCTCACTAAAATGGAACAGAACCATATTTAATGTTATTAAGTACACCATTGCAAGTCTAAATATCAGCTGAGGAAAAGGTCCATTGCTACTTTGCATGCTCACTTGGGAAGATGAGATGTTGAAGATGGGTAAAGCTTAGCTTGGAGTTTACTGAGCTCACCAAACTTCATAAATTAATAGGAATGACAAGGGTGTAAGCCGTCCAGCCCCAACAGCTGCATCACAACTAAGCGGAGAGTCAGAGAGATGTCAATCAAATATAGTGTGGACATGCCCACACAGTCAGCTTGAATCAAGCCAAGTAAAAACACCTTTGTGGGTGAACAATGGCTGAACCACGGCGGTCCTCTCAAGATACAAGTCACGCCCAGGTCAAGGGAAGCAATGCCACTGAGTCTTGCTTAAACTAGTAGGAAGACACAGTGAGACCTTCCAACTTGCTGGATGGATCGTTTTCTCAAGAATACGGTCGCACTGTACAAATTGCATTCAAGCTGGCTGAGATGCAATCCCAATGCTAGCCTGACCCTCCCCAAATGTGGCCTAGCAGATCCAATCACATTCTAATCCCAATGTTTTCTGCATACATTTACACCTGGCTGAGACCAGATCGCGATACACCTGGCATTAACATGTGACTTTCCTTATCCAGGTAACATATTCAGATACAGATCACATTTAACGCCAGCTGTAAATGATTACTGAGCCACTTATTCCAAAACAGTGTTCAATCTCGTTAAACTGAAATGATTCGTCGATAATTCGTTTTTCAAGCAAACATGCAAAACATTTGTTGATTCTAGCTTCCCCAAATCTGAGGATTTGCATCTTTTCTTTGTGATATAAAACAAGTAATTTGAAGAAATCAACTTGAGCTCAGGGAAATTATAATTTGCATATTTCACAGTTTTCTGACATTTTATAGAAAAAGCAATTAATCAAAAAAGTTATCGTCAGATTAACTGAAAATGAAAATAACTGAGTTGTAGTTCTAGGGTCTGATCAAGGTTAGGGTACATTTTGTATATGCATGTATAATAATATATGGAATTCAAACCCTTGTAAATAAATGAATAACAAATTTAAACAAATATATGAAGGTGAAAACTGCAGCTAAAAATGATGATGAAAAAATGAAGTGTACCAAATTCTGGTATGGGTTACAAAGAGTTTAGACACTGTACTTGAAGTCTTTGGTGATGTCGTCATAGGTCTTAGGGTCCTTCAGGCGCTGCAGAAGGGTATCTGAAGCTGTCTTTACCAGTAGGGGGCACCCTACATTCTCTGATGCCAGCGAACGCCACACAACCTCCAAGTACTCTGGCAAAACACAAAGACAGAGGGAGGGGTGGACACTTAAACCTGGGCTGCTATAAAAAGACCACAATAATACACAAAAACCCCAGTTAAACATACAGGACTATTTTGAGGCACTGCAAAAGCACCAATTCATCTTCAAAATAACGCATAAACCCAGTTCTAGTCAAGTGCTTGAGAAAGTATTTGTTTAAAAAGGTTTCAGTGAAGTTGAAAGTGAAATGATGAGTCTTAACCAAAGTGAATTTCACAGTTTATGAAACTCTAAAAGCAGGCTCTTGGAAGGGGAAACACCATATGACAAAATCTTGGAATCAAGAAGACAAAAAAAATCTGGACCCTGTAGTTAGGCATTTTTAATGGGCCCCACCCAGCATCCACGGTTAGTCATTGTCCTATCTTTGCAGGCCCTTCTCATATGAGGGCCCTGTATACAAAGTCTCCTTCTTCCCCCCAGTCCTACGCCCCTGCTTGGAATATTTCCACCTGGTGTGAAAGCCAACTTCTTACTGCTGACTAACTGCAGTGTTGTTTGGGGAAATAATAAGCTTGTGTTGCTACGGACAGGAGAGGAAAGATATCCGACATCAATAGACCATGTACACTATTCTCCGTGCATTTTGTCTCAGATATTTTCCTAAAGTCAGTGAGAATGTGGCCCAAATGTGTGTGATAGTGTCTTCAAGATAGCATGAGTGTGTGGGTGGAACAGTACAGATCCATGTTCAAAGCTACTCTGACCTTGATTCCTGCCTGCAGCCTTCCGGAGAAAAACAATGAGCTCAGCCAAACACAACACAGACACAGATAGAGAGTGAACCCTTCCTCATCTTTGATCTGTCTTCGACTCTTACTTAAAAGATACTGAACAAAAGTGGAAACCTGAAGTAAATTTCAATTTAACGCTTGATGTGTTCTGCAGAGATGTTGATACATGAGCACTCTGTAAGGATTACAGGATAAGTAAATTTCAAAGAGGATGTTTTCTTTAAATAAGGGTTGTTTGGTGCATTATGTAAAGATGAGTTTAACACTAAAACATAAAATAAAACAATCTCAAGCCATCCCCTAAGTGGCATCTATGGTTTATTCCCTGACAGCTAATCAAACTTTAATCTAACTATTTTCATGAGAATGAAGACCTATATAAGTGTGTGTGAATGTGAAGTATGTGTGTACATGTGTGTGTGTTGTCACATCATGCACTGATTCTTCATACCTGGAAAGTTAACAGTGGCATAAACAGGTGCACTCGTGGCAACAGAGGCATGGACCAGGTGAGGATACTTCAGCCTGAACCAAGCAGCGAGAGAACCTGGGTATGACCCTCCAAACGCCACCCACTTCCTATTGGTCAGTCCTCGTGCCTCTGCCATCATGGTGCGGAAGTGTGCCAGGTCAGCCAACGCCTGGCGACTACTGAGGAAGCGCAGGTTGTTTGTGCTGAGGTCACTAAATGGAGAAATTTAAATAGCAGTTTGAGTGAGCATCTTCACTATCATCATTCAGTCTGTACAACACTCCATGGGCCATGGGTAGATGTGTTTGAATGCTGGGCTGCCACCTAGTGGTATACAATTGCAGTACACATCAAACACATGAAGCTGGGGACCCAATGGTTTTTTGTCCTTTTGTTGATCCCGCAGTCTTGTGCAATCAGAGTTGCTAAAAGCTCTAAAGCTGCTGTTAACATATGTTGAGAGTGATGGTAATGGCTGCCCTTTGGCATGGGTCATACTGTAAACTGATACTTCCCTAATCCCCACTCAGAAACTATTTGTTCATTTTACAGTAGGTGACAACACTACAGTGTGACAAATCAAACAGCCAGGGTGAAGAAAACCTGCACCAATCTGTTGTCTGAGAAGCAACTGTGTATTGGATGAACAGAATTCTTAACCAAGATTCATTAAGATAAACTTTTATTTTATTGCTTCTTTAATTATAACTACAAGTGGTTTTTTTTCTTCACCTGAAATGCTTTTTAGCAAAGTGGTATGCACTTTTCAATCCATGCAACTCAGGAAATAAAAACAGCACCAACAGAACTTGCTCAAGAGCATTTCAGCAGCAACCGATTGTACTGACTAAAGATATGACACCAAAACAGGAAACCTGGTATAAGAAGTTCCCGACTATAGCTTGTTTTCTTTGGTACAGACTAAAGTGGTTAAAACCATGTGTTTGTATTTGTTTTACGTTTTTTTGTTTTTTTTTTGGTATTTGGCTTATTTTATCCCATACTGCTTCTGCATGACTCAGATGTGATTCAGTGGTGCTACACAAATGTCCCATAGAATCAGAGAGTTTTCTGTTTATTGGACAATTTCAGCAAACTGAAAACCTGACAGGGTAAAGATTTTGGCAGTGGGGGCGGTCAAACTAATTTGATTCCTGTCTCTAAGACTAAAAATGATCAATTTGTACTGCCACAGCTGTCCTTCTCTGTTGACAACACCAGTTAAGACTTTTTGGTTAAAATGGATTTTTAAAGCATACCTGTTAGATACCAATGTATCTGTACTAGGCTAATTTCCTAGTATAGTTTTTGAATAGATTTGCAAGAACTGAACTGCAGTTCTCTACCACCTGGCATGTCCTCCCTGCCCAAACAAACCAAAGGAGTAAAAACTCCAGACTTTAAATAAACAGATCCAAAAAGGCTTGGAGTGAAAACACCCTCACACAAGGTCAAGCATCAAATCAGCAAACGTACACGGTCGGGTGACTCTGTCCATAGAAGCGATGTTCAAGCATCAAACAAAGTGCTCCTAGTTTCTCAGCATAGGTGAGCCAGGTGCCATTCTGCATCCAGGCTGGATTGGCTGGGCCCTCTCCACCTATCATCAGAAACACTGGACCATCTGGCTTGTGGAAGGCTTCATTTACAAAGTACCTCTGAGGGGAAAAACAGGGAGAGAGTTGCTCAGAGTGGTAACAAACTCCAGACAGGCGGATGTCAAGGGTCAGGTTTGCCTCAGTGTGTATGTACTCTTAACAAGGTCAACTGTTTGACAGATGGACATTGATACACTGGTAATGACACACTTGACACAGTTGTGCTGGATGGGATCATGCACTAACCATGCAATATGCTTTATCTTAAACTAAGCACACAACAAGCCAAACCTGATCACTTCGGTATTTTTTCTAAATATATTTCAAGCCTTGTAAGGATACACATAACACATGAAGAAACTTACTTGCTTCCACTCTCTGCTGTCTGCACCATTGAAGTGATCCAGTTTCTGAATGAACCATAGCTCCTCAAACGCAGCTCCCTGGCTGCTGTACAGCGTCTGAGTCAACTTCCTGAAGCCCTTGTACTGTCCCGCTCCCACAACAAAGAGATAAAACAGGAAAAATAGGCTTACGTTGCACAGAAGCAACCTACACGTTTGATAAGCCATGTTCATGTACACAAGGAAATAGTCAGGGGCATGTGACTTATTTCCATGTGGTCATGTGACAAGTTCCTCTGCTACTTTAAATGACTCGTAAAACATGGGAGATATAAGCTTCTACGCATTTCCTCATAACACCGAAACACTCGAAGGACATTCTCACCATATTTGTTTTTTTTAAAACGTTATTACAGTAGATAATTTCAATTATTAGTAAGTATTTAATTGAAATGCTTAAAAATCGATGATGCAAATTTTGCTGTGTGTGTATTGACACTACAGGGTGTTATGTGGCTTTAAATAATTCACTCGGGAGGTGGATGCGTGAAAATACTGCTAAACACTACTAAACTATACTACTAAATAGCAAATTATAATTGTATTTTTCATATGTGCTTTAAAATGTTTACTTCTTTTAAATGTGAAGTTGTCCCTCGAAGTTCCAGTGTTTTGCAGGACATGAAGTTCTCCCAGACGACCATATGATTCCCCACCAGCAGGGGCAGTAAAGAGAAATCACAACACGTTTTCCACACTGAAGAAGAAGCGGTTCGCACACACTCAGTTCCGTTTGCTAGCAGATAGTTCATAGAGCCGCAACTATGGAGGAGGCAAAAAACAAAGAGAAAAAGCAGCCCGAAAAGACCGATGAGAAGGAGAAGGACAAGGAAAAGGGGCAGCAGCCCTCGGGGAAGGATAAGGACAAGAAAGAGGAGCAGGAATTGGTAAGTTGGAGCATTTTTCTCATTCAAATATTTGCTAACTTAGGTTACAGGAGCCAGACGTGTTATTTTGCCTTAGTCACTGTCGGTTTGACAACATGGTTGAGCAGGCCGAAGTCTTTGCCACTCAAGGCAGATGACTAACAGACTCTCAATTACTTTAACATTACTTCTCAAATAAAGTACCCTCCCTTTGATTTGTTAGATTTTCGTGGTCCGTCTATGTGCTACGGATGAACTTGCCCAGTTAGCTTACTGTAGCCTAGCTTAACTCAGCCGCTAAGCTAACGTTAGCTTCCCAGTTGTTATCGCTGCTGTCTGTACCGTCACCAGTGTTAGCTTTTCTCCCTGAAGTCTTAGCATGTTCAGCTAGCCGGGTGTACATTGGATAGCGTACTGTATGACACAGCAGCTAACATGAAGGTAAATAATCTCTCACACCATATAGTAACACTTATTCTATATCAACCTCACTGTTAAAACCGCCTGGTTTAGCAGTTTAGCTTGTAGTCGTCTGCAGCTAATGCTAAGTGTCATTGGTCAGATTGTTTTATTCCACTTAGTAACATTGATACATACAGCTTGTCAATGACTTGTGTAACATTTCGACATTCATAGTTGTTTAACTTGTCACTATCACAATGCACCCGAAAGTGTTTGAAGTTAGCAAAGTAAAATTCAATTATAGTAAAGTGCTTTTGGAGGATATAATTAAAATAATAAACTATGGTATACTATACAGTATCTCTACATTTATAATAGTACTTCTACATTGTTACTTGCCCAAATAGCTGGTAGAATTGAAAAATGCATCACTGTCAAAGTTTAGTATCTTTCCTAGTTGTGCATGCCAGACAAAAAACAATGTTTGACATCATGCAGCTACCAGCTCATTAGTTCACTTTCCATCAATTCTACAATTCTACAATTTCATTTATCAGATGCTTTTATCCAAAGCGACATACATCATTATTTGTGCTTACAAGTTTTACTGCAAGTATTTAAAACATTATTTAAGGTTTTGATGAACAGTTTCAAGAAGTGACAAACTTATTATGGCGACATTATCAATGAAAAACTGTGGTCATCTCTCTCCCCTTTGAGGAAAAAAGTATTAGTGGCAAGTAAATTATTCTCCTTTTTTTTTTGACATTTGTACTATTTTTATTATTAATGACAATGTTATTCTTTTTGTTTGCTATTTCTTAGTCAGAGGAAGACAAGCAGTTACAAGAGGATCTGGAGATGATGGTGGAGAGATTGAGTGTAAGTATTAGATTTCTTTATTTATTCTTTTTTTTTTTACAACATCTCCTTTGTGTCAAGGTGTAAAAGCGCTCCAAAGGCAGAAAAGCTGACATGTTCCTTTCTCAAATTGACAGGAGAAGAACACAGCATTGTACCGTCCTGCATTGGAAGAGCTGCGCAGACAAATCCGCTCCTCAACCACCTCCATGACCTCAGTACCCAAGCCCCTCAAATTCCTGCGCCCACACTATGGCAAGCTCAAAGAGATCTACGATGGCATGGCTCCTGGAGAGAACAAGGTAAGGCTCTACTGTGCTGCCAGAAAAATTGGAAATTCATGCCAGGCACATTTTTTGCTCACTTTTCAGTAGAGTCACCATATGAAAAATAGTGCATGTTTCCTTGAAACACAAAGAAATGCACAGAGATATGGAATTCCTGTTGTCAAATGATTGTCAAACAAATATGGGTTTTAAAGGCCAAGATATATAGAGTAGAAGCTATATATCATGGCTGCTATTTTTTCTGGTCTTCCATATCTTGAATATTTCCTTTTCACACAATCATCTGTTAAAGCTTTCACTTTTTTCAAAACACTGACAGTAAAACTAATACACACATGTATTAACGATTCAGTGTATTGTAAGAGCAGGAAAAGCTGCAAATCCTCACATTTAAGTCCTCGAACCATCAAGCCTTGACCAAAGACCTCAAGTTTAAACTTTGGATGGTGTTTGTATTTGCAGCGTTTCTGTGCTGATGTGGTGTCGGTGCTGGCCATGACCATGAGTGGTGAGAGGGAGTGTCTGAAATACCGTTTGCTTGGCTCCCAAGAAGAGCTGGCCTCC
The DNA here is from genome assembly GCA_025331565.1 of Holacanthus passer. NCBI lineage: Eukaryota > Metazoa > Chordata > Actinopteri > Pomacanthidae > Holacanthus > Holacanthus passer. The sequence continues at coordinate 2,156,668 of JAFREQ010000038.1, forward strand.
TGGGGTCATGAATATGTCAGGTAAGACACAACTCAGCATCATCAGCTAATACATGGTATGCTCTTGTGGTTATTGGAGAAGCTGCTTTGTAAACAGGATATGTAGAGGTTCTTTGAGGAAAAATGGCTGCTGTTGATTGCTATCAAATTATTCAGTTCCATTTTTTTCCAGCCATAGTTGATCCCCATTAAGCTTTTCATATGTAAAAGTGAAAGAAGCCTTTGAGAAATTTTACTGAGCAATAAAAACTGGCAGGACAGAAGCTGGTGTTGTTGCTTCCATTTTCTCCACTACCAGAGTATAATGTTGCTAATTAGACCTGTTTTATGTAGAGTAATGGATAATGGTCATTCTGTACATGCTCCAATTATGAACTATATGCCTTTTGCAGAGAAAGCATTTATACTAAAAATGGTCAGGTGATGGGATTTTTCCTTTGATTGAAAACAGGAAATTTAAATGTCTTTGGACATATTCTACTGTGTCTGCTGTTTGCCTCATTTCTTGCTGACAAATCCAGTACCTTTCTGTCTGTCCTCTCCCAGGCACCTGGCTGGTGAAGTGGCTAAAGAGTGGCAGGAGGTGGAGGAGAATGATAAGACACAGCAGGAGACGCTGCTGAAACTAGTGAAGGAGATTGTGCCCTACAACATGGCCCACAATGCCGAGCATGAGGCCTGCGACCTGCTGATGGAGATTGAGAGACTGGATATGCTGGAGGACTACATCGATGAAAACGCCTATGGCAAAGTCTGCCTGTACCTCACCAGGTATATTCAGGTTTTTGCTCAGAAATCCTATTATTTAGCATGTAATAGCATTTATACGTGTTCATGTTGACATATTTGTCTTTTGAAATATGTCTACTTCATGTCTTAACGTCCTGCTTTAACTCTTCCAGCTGTGTGAGTTATGTTCCTGAGCCAGAAAACTCAGCACTGCTGAGATGTGCCCTGAACATATTCAGAAAGTTCAACCGATATCCAGAGGCTCTGCGCCTGGCTCTGATGCTCAACGATGTGGAGCTCGTAGAAAACATCTTCACATCCTGCAAAGACATGTAAGAACTACAAAAGCACTGTTGCTAGAACACACAAGAAGGCTACTGAAAAGATTAAAGCTATTAACTTATCAAGGTGGATGAGCACAACAATATTTATAGGCTGGGTTCCAAGTTTTCTCATATTCTGTCTTAAAGCAATAGTCAGGTGTTCATATGAGCTTTGAAACAAAACAGTTTGTGCTTGGTGTAATCATCCCTTCTGTTCGTACTGGCCAGATCCCTTTCTGACGTGCTTTCAATGCAAATGAAAGGGGACAAAATCCACAGTACTTTCTGTGTAAAAACACATTCTAATTTTTAACTGGAGATAATGTGAGTCTGCAGTAGTCTGAGGTAGTCAAATCAAGTGAGTGTGTTTCAAGGCTACAACCTTTTTTAGTACCAAATTCTCTCTTTGTTGTACTGTCTCTCCACTGCAGCTCAGAAAAGAAACACTTTCCAGAAAAATAAACAGTATTTAGTTTCGAGCCCAACTTTGGAAAATACCTGCTGGATTTGAATAACTTTCTGAATTCTGAAGCCTCATATTGGCTTCAGCTAAACTTTGGAATGCATTTTAGCACAGAACACTGGATTTTGTCCGTAATCGCTTCCATTGAAAGGGATGTTAGAAAGAATCACTTGAAGCTTAGCATGAGCAAGAGGAATGATTACAGAAAGCAAAACTGTTTGAATGTACACATGGAAATGTAACATTTGTTTTAAGACAGACTTGAAAAAATGTGAACCAACTCTTTAAGGATAAAATTGGATATTGCTAAAACCGTGTTTTTGTTTTTGAAACTGTGCTCTTCTTGTACTATTTTTTTGGTTGACCATTTCATATTTGCTCTTTCCGTGTAAAGTAAGGTCTGCTATGTCATAGTGGATGTTGTAGGACAACAGTTGTAAACAAACTGTCGTTGCCTTGCAGAGTTATCCAGAAGCAGATGGCCTTCATGCTGGGTCGCCATGGCATGTTCCTGGAGCTCAATGAAGATGTAGAGGACTACGAGGACCTGACAGAGATCATGTCCAATGTGCAGCTCAACAGCAACTTTTTGGCCCTGGCCAGAGAGGTAAGAGATGCAGGACATCGGGGACTAAACTTTGCTTGATTTGAAGGTTAATTACCACGCCTAGAAAATAGTATATGTCCAAGTTTTAAAAATGCCATGGATATTTCTCTTGACACACATGAAGAGCTGGATACATTTTTGTCAAATTTGGCTGCCAATAATTCACTAATAGGGCTGCATATGACAAAGACCTGAGATATTAGGCTGTGACAATAAATAAAAAGTACAAAAAAAAACAACAACTAAACTTAGGGTTCTGTTGAGTGATGCGGTGGGTAACTTATCATGTATGACTTGAGCCAAGCAGATGCTGCTGGATGACTTGTACTTTGAAGCACCTGCAGACATGTGACAAATACAGTTGTTGTTTAGTTGTTTAGTCCCAAAGAATGTTAACTTGTATATCAGATATGCACATTATTGTCAATCCTGTTGGCTAGTGTTAGAGATGAACATAACTTGGGAAAACTCTCTTTATTTACACATCAAACAATGTTCATTTTAAGGACATATTTCTGACTGCTTTACAGTCTTACACATCGAAAATGTGTGCTTGAAACATCAGCAATAAAATAACAAATTTATCATGGCATTGTTTTCTTCATATTGCATATTTCTATGGACTAATTGTCAATTACGAATCGAAGGTCATTTTATCTGTCTTAAGATGGCTGCGCAAACCAATTTTTACAGACAAAAGCAGTTGAAAGGTACTATATGTGATGAAATTGTCAATTGGGATGCACTGATCCAACTTTTTGTGTCCCCCAGCGCCCCCATTCATCTGCTGACGTGATATAAGTGCTTACTTTTTCTCAAATTTAAAATCTGTATACCTCACCGTGTGGAACCTCTTTGAATATTTTTTTATGTAAGGTAGCATCAGGCCAAGGATGCTGTGGAAATAAAAACTGAATCAGATACCCTCTGTGACTGAACAGCTGTAACTGATTTTTATAATGATATTGACAAAAAACCCCGTATTTAATGTGGATTGGTTATATCATGGGTGATACCAGATCTGATTAATAAGGTCAGTATCTGGACCAATTCTGTGTATCTCTGTATCCTTCATTCAAAAAGATAAAGATGATAAAATGGAAAAGCAATGTGCGTTGTATGATTTATGATTGTGAAAACACAAAATAGTTTGAATAGTAGTCGATGATAAGAGGTAAAATAAGTGAATGGATGATGACACAAAATGAATTATCACTGGAAACCGAGAGAGGCAGGGCTGACACTGCAGAAAATAATGGTGCGTGATTCATAGGAGATTTTCTTTCACTTTTATTAATAACACACTTGTCGTGTCTCCTCAGTTGGACATCATGGAACCCAAAGTTCCAGATGACATCTACAAAACACACCTGGAAAACAACAGTGAGTCCATATCTGCACGCTGTCTGTGGGCTGTCAGTTATGTTGGGTATTGGTTATCTAGACTGAGTTTATCTATAGATAAGGGTATGTAATGTAAAATAAGGATGGCTGCTGTGCTCTGTGATTTACTGGCCACTTCGGCGAGTGAACTGAAAATAATGTGTTGTATGATAGTTTGTTGAGTGGCGCTTTGCCTGACTGTGCTGTGTATGACAGGGTTTGGAGGCAGTGGCTCTCAGGTGGACTCAGCTCGTATGAACTTGGCCTCTTCCTTCGTGAACGGCTTTGTCAACGCAGCCTTTGGACAGGACAAGCTGCTCACAGATGATGGCAACAAATGGTTGTACAAGAACAAGGACCACGGTAAAAGACAACACACACACACACACACAAACACAAATACAGTAGTCGTTGTAGTACTCAATTGGCCCTGTAGCCATATTACTTGCTGGAATTTCACTGACTGAGCTGATATATTGATATATTTTTTGTTATTTTATTTTTAAGACATTTTAAGTTAAATAAAATTTAATTTTATTATTTTTTTTATATTTTAGTGCATAGTATGTGATTGTTCAGCTATTAAAGATGTTATAACTGTCCTCAGGTATGCTGAGCGCTGCAGCCTCCCTGGGTATGATCCTGCTGTGGGACGTGGACGGCGGTCTGACCCAGATTGACAAATATCTCTATTCCTCTGAGGACTACATTAAGGTAAACATCAGGCTCGGAAATATTGGAAACCTTCCATAGTAAAGCTCATATATTACATCCAGAAAACGATATGATGGTAATACAACCACAACCTTTTTAAGGTGAACCAGTAAAAAAAATTGTCCCACCTCAACATCTTTAACTGTTCTACACCACTGCTGCTTCTTTTTTTTTTAAGCTTGGCAGTTTCTTAATGAGATACTCTACATGCCATCAGTTCAAGAAAGTGACTACAACACATTAGTTTAAAGTTACTAAAATTCATTTATTATATTTATTACCCAGGAGGAAAAACTGTCTTTCTTGTTTTTCTTACACCTGCATCATCTCTTTCTGTGCAGTCTGGTGCCCTCCTGGCCTGTGGCATTGTCAACTCAGGTGTGAGGAACGAATGTGACCCGGCCCTCGCCTTGCTCTCTGATTATGTCCTCCACAACAGCAACATCATGAGAATAGGAGCCATCTTTGGGTGAGGACAATGCTCACATGTAGAAATTTAATGTACAAGGACCTTTATCCAGGATCTAAGATAAAGTGCTGCTGGTTATATGGCTGTTTGATTTTATTAGTTTGCACTACTCATCTGCAGCATCATCTCTTTGGTCTGTCTCTTGTACTGCTGTTTGACACTTAAATCTCTCCTCTAGGGATCAGTAAAGTCTTATAATCTTATGGCACATTAAGGCTGTGTGTCCTTATCCTTGTCGTGTTATCCGAATGATTTATATATTTCAGGGATCTGGGGAAATTTAAAAAATTTTTATCTTCATGGTTTAAAAAAATAAAAATGCAGAATGTAAAAACTTACTTTACAGTTCAAGGTGTCCTGTCGACAGTTTTTCAGACGTGTCTAACATAGTAATCTAATCTCTGATTTCAGACTGGGCCTGGCCTACGCTGGCTCCAACAGAGAAGATGTCCTTTCTCTCCTTCTCCCTGTCATGGGAGACTCCAAATCCAGCATGGAGGTATGGATGCATGTTTTGTGCTAAGCTCTTCTAACTCTATATATGTTCAGCTTGGCAACATTTGAGTGTGTGTGTATTTAATCACCAGGTGGTCGGAGTGACAGCACTGGCATGCGGTATGATCGCAGTAGGATCTTGTAACGGTGACGTGACCTCCACCATCGTACAGACCATCATGGAGAAGAACGAACAGGAGCTGAAGGACTCGTATGCCCGCTGGTTGCCTTTAGGCCTGGGACTCAACCACCTGGGTAAGCACGGGCAGCCGCAGGCCTCAAAATGACTACCTACAATTATAACTAGCCATTGTTCAGATCAGTGTGAGTTACAGTGGTAAAACTGGCAGAAAGGAACAAACCAAAGTAATATGTGATGTATGACAGTTTTTTCTAAACTTTTGTGGAGGTCAAGATCTATTATGGAAGTCAATTCCACTGACAATGTATCTTTTCTTCCCATGATACAGCTGCTGTAACTCTGTTCTTCCCTGTCCACAGGTAAAGGAGAGGCCATTGAGACGACCCTGGCAGCTCTACAGGTTGTACCTGAACCTTTCCGCAGCTTTGCCAACACACTAGTGGATATCTGTGCATATGCAGGTCAGTCTCACAGTGCTGTTGTCCAGCCATTCCAACCTTATTTTGTTGTTGTAACAATAACAATACTCCATCTCTGCATTATTCACTTCTGTATAAAGCAACCATACCTGACCACACCTGTAGTGCAGTGTCTGCTGACTTTAATCTTCGTGTCTCCAAAACTGTCATAACTCACTGTAATAATTTGCCTCCGTCTCCATCTCAGGTTCTGGTAATGTGCTGAAGGTACAGCAGCTTCTCCATATCTGCAGTGAGCACTATGAAGCCAAGGAGAAGGAAAAGGAGGAGGACAAGGACAAGAAGGATAAGAAGGACAAAGATAAGAAGGAGACTGCTGCTGACATGGGCTCCCATCAGGTAAAGACTCACTGATTTCCATGATTATTCACCGACATCAGTTGTCAGCCGATATAGGTCCTTTATCAGCTATATTATTAATGCTTTTAAAGTTAGTATTGTGGGTATAAAGGAGAGAACGGTTGATGTTTTTTTTCCTCCTAGGGTGTAGCTGTTCTTGGCATTGCCCTCATTGCCATGGGCGAGGAGATTGGTTCTGAAATGGCACTGCGAACATTTGGACACCTGGTCAGTAACACTGCTTACTGTCGGCTTTCTTTTCTGTCTTCTTTTTGTTTACCTTTACTAAATACATTATTGTTCCCCCATCTCTCATTTCTTATTCTTTTGCTCTACATTACATGTTTATCTTCCTCTGAGTCTGTTCAAAAAGAGACCTGTTTGTCTGGTTATCTTGACTTAACAATGCTTGTTAATATTTTCAGACTTCATTATCTGTCTATTTTTTTGTTCCATTCTTTTGATCAGCGTTACTTCATCACTAGTTTTGATCCTGCTCCATATATTGTCTCTTCTGTCTTAACTCTGTTAGAATCTGTCATTTGTTACTCTGTTCTCACTCATCCTAATGTCCTTATTGAGTCAAACTAAGATCATAGCATAATGAGTTTCTTTTTGTCATGTGTCAACCATGTGTGACAGCTTAAGAAGGCAATTAAAATGATTAGATCCAGATTGTTGTTCCTCTCTTAGTCGTTGCATCTTTGTGATACATTTACACCATTTTAAACTCTTGTTTTCTCTGTACTCACATCATCAGTTGCGTTATGGTGAGCCCACCCTGAGGCGAGCAGTGCCCTTAGCCCTGGCTCTCATTTCTGTGTCCAACCCTCGTTTGAACATCTTGGACACCCTCAGCAAGTTTTCCCACGATGCTGACCCCGAAGTGTCCCACAACTCCATCTTTGCCATGGGCATGGTGGGCAGTGGTAAGTCTGGACATAGGGATTACATATAATAGTGTGTTGTCTCAGAATTTTAGACTGAAGGACTTCGATGCACCGTGGGATGTTTTTTAACCGAAAATATATATTGAACGTAATGTTCATGGTACCAATAGCAGTATCATGTCATGCATATATTAGCTTAAGACATTTCTGCTGTTTTTAAATTAAAACAACAGAAAGAATTGAAGCCATGCAAAAATGTAAAACAATATATGGTCCTAAACTTGTTATTGATAAATTAACTGCCACTCACTGAACACTATCTTAAAAACAAAGGGTTAAAAAAAGGAGGTTTAGTATTCTGAGTATAAATTGATGATGTCACAGAACTGTGTTATTATAATCATGCACTGAAAACACGCAGCTACAAGCTATAGGTGGACAGCTTAACATTCTGTATTGTTACAATTGCTGCAATTATTTCCACTTCATAATTGTTAATTATTTTACATAAAGGCTTAGTATTCTGAAGGTTTGAAAACTTTTGAATGACGAGTGTGTCCTCAGAAAAACACATCATTTTCCTTTATTAAAAGCTTACCCCACTGAGGTTTTTCACGAGAAATAGCATTTAGTCCTTGAAGAAAGGTGTATGTTACGTATTTGTCATTTTCTGTGATGCACAAGGCCACCTCCTCTGGGAGTGCCTCTCTTGTTCATTTCTGGAATATATTTAACGGGCTCTTCATTTTTTCCATTTCCTCAGGCACAAATAACGCCCGTCTGGCCGCCATGCTGCGGCAGCTGGCCCAGTATCACGCCAAAGACCCTAACAATCTCTTCATGGTCCGACTGGCTCAGGTGGGTGGCAGTACAAAAGGCACTTTGTACCAGACACAAGTGAACTTTGGGGAAAGTGTGTGTATGTTCTTGTCTATATGAGCAACTATTGACTCTGTGCTGTTTGTGCCTCCACAGGGTCTGACTCACCTGGGCAAAGGCACACTGACACTCTGTCCCTACCATAGCGACAGGCAGCTGATGAGTCAGGTCGCCGTGGCTGGACTGCTCACCGTGCTTGTTTCCTTCCTCGACGTCAAGAACAGTCAGTTAATTTTCCTCCCTCTGCCTTTGCCTTTTCCTCTGCTTCCACAAACACTTAACATTGTCCATGTCTGTTTTATAATCTGAAGGTTGTATTCTGTCAGTGATTTCCCCATGTTAATATTCTCCCTGATGTTCACTGTGTGCATTACAGTTATCCTGGGGAAATCGCACTACATTCTCTACGGCCTGGTGGCAGCCATGCAGCCACGTATGCTGGTCACCTTCGATGAGGAGCTACGGCCACTGCCTGTGTCTGTCAGAGTTGGACAGGTGAAGCCCAGAAACATTAGTATTATTAGTCTGACTGAAATATTTGTAGAAATTCTGCTATTGTCCAGTTATTGTGTATTGCAAGGTTTTTCTTTTTATGGAAAACTACATATACAGTATCATAAAATAATATTAGAATATTATATTGTGAATATCCAGAAGTATTTTACATATGAAATATGAAATTTCACGCCTCAAACAAAATGTGATATCTAAACTCAGACGTTGTCGGAGGGCTTGTTATGTTTTGAGTTTGTTTTAGGACTTTTTGTTTCTTTCATTAAGCATTTGCTTGGAAATGCATTTGAAACTGCATTCATAGAAAATCTTGTAGCTTCAACTTAATCACGAGTTTGCTTGTTAATGCAACAATATTTTTCCAACTCCATTGACTCTGAAAGGAATCTTATATAATAATAATATATTGCTTATGCTTTCTTTCTGAGAATAAGATGAGAAGATCTGTACCACTCTCATGTCTGAAATTTGCAGCTAGTTAGCTTAGCATAAAGACTGGAAACTGGGAAACAGTTAGTCTTGCTCTGTGCATTGGTAGCAACAACCACCTACCTGTAGTACTCACTGATTTAATGGTCATTAATTCCCCCAGGATATATAAAGTTCTATCTCATCTCATTTTAGCTTAACATGTCATATCTTGTTATCGTCACTCTGTGTTTGATAGGCACCAAACATAGACTTCAGGAAGTCACCAGCAAACAGTTCAGTACATAACCCTCAGTAAAACCACAACTTTCTTTTTGATCTGCTGCTTTTGTTTGGATTAAACAAACGAGATGTAACATGTTAATTGGACTGATGCAGGCTAGCTTTTCCCCCTGCCACCAGTCATTATGCTAAGCTAAGCTAACTGTCTCCCGGCTGTATATTTCATATATACAACAGTCATATTTAATGGACAAATGTGCGTGGTAACATTCTTCTCATCTAACTCACAACAAGAAAGCGAATAAGCGCATTTCCTAAAATATAGAACTATTGTTTTTAGTGTTGGATGTTAGAGTGTAGACATCCAACACTTGACGTATTTAGCTAAAATAAATATGTTGTTTAAAAGTTATCGAGAAATTGTGGAATTTTATCAGCAACTGAAGTCCGAGAATTCTGATCTAAAGGTTTGTTTGCCTCATCTGTCGACAGGCCGTGGATGTCGTGGGCCAGGCAGGCAAGCCAAAGGCCATCACAGGTTTCCAGACCCACACCACGCCGGTGCTGCTGGCTCATGGAGAGAGGGCTGAGCTGGCTACAGAGGAGTACCTCCCTGTCACCCCCATCCTGGAGGGCTTTGTTATCCTTAGCAAGAATCCCAACTATGAAACCTAGACTGCCCCTCCTGCAAAAAACAGCCCCATTCTCACTGGCTTCTCGCTCTGTTTGTAAGGGTAGCCCTCCATGGCTCTTGGCAGTTGTTATATGTAGTTGTTTATTGCATGGCTGAAAAGAGCAAGGCAGGCCTATCCTTCTTCCTTGCTGTGTCTTCTCACTGCCGGCTGTGGCCCAGCTCTAGCCGTCATTAAAAATGGATGGTTGGGGTCTGGTTAATTGGACTGGGATGACACAGGGAGGGTAAAACTGGGACCTCATCCTCTCTACATAGATGATTTCCTCTTTGCTCTAATTTTGATCCACCTCTCCCACATGTACTGAACCAGCTGTTTGACTGAGGGGCCAGTTCAGTGTGGGATCTGTTTGTCAGCCTCCTGTACATGTCATCAGTAAAAGAATAACAACTGCTCAGTCCACATCAGTGCTTCAAATGTGTTTCCCACCGCTACTTACATCCTCAGTCATATTTTGTAATTAGACCATTTAAAAGTATGTATTCTTCATCACGTTTTTCTTCTGTTTTTTTTGGTTTTTGTTACAGTACTGTAAAAGATTGAATCAAAAATAAAAACCATATGGTGGAAATGTGATGGCCGTGTGTTATGTTGATTTAGGTGCGAATTATGTCAAGGCTGGTTTATTATAATTGAGCTTGCATTCACATTAAGGAGGCAGCAGTTTCTCTCATTATTGAACAGTTCTAGAAATGCCTATTAGAGCCACCTATGGGAAAGAAAAGTCTTGGGTATCATTGGAGCTAAAGTGTAAAATCCTGGACACTGTATATAGGCATCCTCTATGGGCTCCTACCTGCATCCCCACATATAAATATATTCTGTTCATATAGATAGATAGATAGATAGGAACCTTTACATACACTTGTTATATATACCCAGATGAAGTAATGGCTAATGCAATAGTGATGGTAATATAGTTTATACACTGATGTAAATCTACAATTCATAGAATTATTATACTTTGATTTCCCTTTCTAAACATCTGGAGCAGGTGTAACTTTTGGCCTCTCATCCCTCTTGTCAATTTAAATGTGAGTGTTCAAGTCATGCAATATAAGGTACAGGCTTGTCCCATAAACACTTGCTCATATGTATTGAGCTTCAGCCCAGATTTATCCCATGAAAATATTTTAATTTTTCTAATTGCTCTACGCAAATCAATAATTTAATCTAAAATAATGTAACTTATTTATAGCCGAAACATTATTGAAAAATAATTGTTGAAACAATTTAGAGATGGTGGCTAAATAAAACTTAGGTGAAATTAAAATTTCCTTATTTTGATCTGCATGAAAATGGGAACATGACTTTATTTTGAAAAATTATGTTGAAATGCGTTTGGTAATATTAAAACATTAAAAACTTCTCCATGCGTCTCGCTCACACAATCAAGATAAACCGGGTGACAAACGATATGAAAATCATCCTTTCAGCCGAGAACACGATTACTGGGAAAGTTTCACGTGATGGGATTTTGCCGGAATTACCAGCTACCGGCTTCCGGGAAGATTTTCCGTCCGTCCGGCTCTGCGGACTCAAGGAGAGAAAGGTAACGGACACGGTCCTCAGCTCAATTCTTTATTAAAATGCTCACATTTCCAGATAAGTGTCAAGCCACTGTCTCACAGAGACCCGGGAAGGACGTCCAAATGTATGTTTGGCCTTTTAATGTGGAGATAAACCCGGCTGTGGTGACTTTCTTCAGTGGTAGCTGCTCACTGGTGTTCCTGCTGTGTTTTCAGGGATTAGCTAGCTAGCTGGTTGCTATCATTCCATGCTAATGCGACGTGGGTGTTCTTTCTTCACTTTAGCTAGTCCGGCTAGCAAGCTAACACTGCGATAGACATCCAAGAAGAGTCTTTATTTGTGTGACGTCCAGAAACATATCATATTGTGTGTAATATATTCTACATGGCAAGCAACAAACCGACTGTCGCATCACAATGTTGTTGTTTTAGCCGGTTATCGTAATTTATGCTGCTGGCTATCCAATCGTTTGCTAGCTAGCCACACAGTGGGCTATATATGTGGCAGTGGGTTAAATGACTCTGGTTGTGTGCTGTGTTTTGCCCTGGTGTCAGCCTCCTAGGAGAAAGTAGTGGAGCTCGTCTTCTCATATTTATCAGCATGGTTGTAGATAAGGTCTGTTGACAGTTGGGATTGTAAATAGATAGCAGACTGATAACTTGATACCTGAAACCATGTGATGGTCATGTAATGTTAGTGACAGCAATCTAAAACTATTTTTCTTTTATATGTATGTATGTAAAGATGGTTAAGTGATCTGGTAGTGACCAGTTCATACAGAAGAGTCTCTGTTCATGAGCCAAACAAACAGACGTTACTCCTGTAGTTACCCAGACAACATCAAATGTATGATATTGTGATATGTGATATTTAGTGACAGTTGTAACATGCATGAATGAATATTGAGACCCTGCTGGTGGAGGGTAAAGAGGGTTGGGGACTGAACTGACAGGGCAGTTGTTTTGATCTTTGATTGCTGTGACACCTCCATTAGGGCCTTGCTGAGTTGCCTGACAGGTCGCTATGGATTCAGGTTATGCCTTGTAAATATGGGATTTCCCATCAGCATTTCTCAATAGACAGCATCCTCTGTAATGCATGAATGTAAACGTAGGATGTCGCGGTGGTGATGCTGCTGTTAAATCGGGCCAGATGTTTGGCTGCCAAATGAAACGGAGGTGTCTGACTCATTCCGGCTAACGTTAGTTACAGTACTCATTGTTGTCACGACATCGCTGACAGCACTGCTACTGTGTTTAGAGCTTACTAGCTAAAGCTTTGAAGCAGAGTTAGCCCCTGGATGTAAGTAAGTTAGCATATTGAGCTATTGATGCGAATGTGCGAGCTAACAGCCAGTAGCCGCCTCCTTAGCTTGACAGTATCTAGGTTAGTATTCCCATTCATTGATCCGACCGCCGTCACGTCTGTCTGCACTGCTGGACCCTTAAAGCGTCGCTTGTTTGGTATGTTTTTCGCTTTTGGTGAAATGGATGGTTGTCATAGCTGATCTCGGTTGAGGTGTGGCTGGCATGAAGCCGGCAGCTGGGGTGTGCATCGCGCCAATAGCATGAGAAACCACGTGGTAAACCCAGATCGGGCCTAGCAAAGTTAGCAACGTGGCTAACACCATAACAACGTCTTCGCACCGGTATGTGCAGGTGTGCAGGCAAGAGCGTGCGTTTGATAGGCGTGTGTTGCAAATGCAATGCTAATGCAAATAGCTGTCTTTGTTGTACGTTGTGTGTGTGTTAGTAGACAGGCAGACACGCCCCTGTGTCATCGCAGTAACGTAGGTGTCCCACAGACACCGGCGTTTCACCAGTGGGTAGTTAGCGTGGTGTGTGCGTCGCAGCTGTCTTCTGACACTGACACTGTGACAGATTGTTGGTTTGGAGGGCGGCATCGCCGGTATGCTCGTGTTTAAGCCGTTTGTTGATCACTTCAGCCCGCTTGCTGCGGCAGACACGAGGCTGATGTTGAGGACTGCAGACATGTGACCTTAGCCGAGAATGTGGGTCCAAAATGGATGCAGGTTCCTGAGCATGACGACGGGCACCACACAGCCACTCCAGATGTTTATACCATGCCTTTCTGTACATTCAAACATTCCTCTTTGATTACCACTTGTCAGTCCAGGGGGATATTAATATAAAACTAATAGCAGAAGTGCAATGGCAGGACAAACGCATGATGTGTCAGAGCCAGGCTGTCACAGTTTGCCTGACATAAGGACACTACTGAGCTTCCTGTTGTGAAACTTGAAAGCCTAGAGTTTGGACGTGTGTGGGTTTTGGCAGACTTTTAGTTAACCGGAGGAACATGGGGGCACTGGGCAGAGCAGGCTGTGCTGGTGTGATGCTGTGTCACTGGAGCTTAACTTTGACTGTCTGTACATCCGTCTCAGCTTGAAATGTCTGACTGCTGAAGCCACATTTGCTGGTTGGACTTTATGATGGGAGATGTGATCATGAAAAACCAACTTTGTTTCAGGTATTGGCCGACATCAGTGGCAGAGCAATATCGTAAAGAATGTTCTGTTGATCCATGTTGATTTATTCAGTGTTGTTTTGTGTTTGTTTAAACTGCTGTAGCTTTGTGTTAAAGAAGGACTACACTGATTTTACATATGAATATTACTTGTCATGAGAAAATGTCTTAGTTCTGCCTATACAAAAACACTACTCTGTTTTTCATAACAGGCATGTTGCTCCCTTTTTCTGGCTTGTGGGATAAATGTGTGCTATAGTTTTCCCACAGTTAAAGTAATCCAGCTGAATTAAGTGAAGCTGCCATCATTGGAGCTTTTTGTGTCACTGTGTTACTACCATAGCCCAACACAGTTGCTCTGTGGCAAGTACAGACTGTCAGGCTAGTGAGTATATGTATGTGTATATATGTATATGTATATAACAGAGAAGCTACTAAAAGCACTAAAGCTGAGAAATCAGTGTGTGCAAATGAATTATAAGTAGGTCTTATAGGTAATCACGTACAGTGTACATTATGGCATTTGCAAACTATCTTGAAATCTGCAGCAGGCCATGAACTCATAAAGCCAGTGAGTGACTCATGTATTTTTTCTTACTGACCTCACCAAGCAGTAAAGATTGCTAGTTCTCAATGTAGAGAGTATGTTGAAAGGCCATTTTCAGCGATCAGTTATTTAACAACAGTTGCTCTTGGTACAGTGATTCGAGATCATGTGTGTAGGAGACATGATAGCCCGCTTCTTCAGCAAACTTGAGCAAATGTTCTCTCCCTCTCCTCCTCAGAGGGTCATAGGAGTGCATGCAGAGGCTTATGCAACAGTTGAAGGAGCATGTTTCACTAGCAGTGGTTCTGGTGGCTGGATCTCCACAGCGCTGCATGTCAGACCAGCTCGAATGACTGGACTGTGTGTGATTAGAGGGTGGGGTGAGGTGGGGGTGCCTCGCGTTTGCTCGCATAACTTTCCTAAAACACAGATTCCTGCAAAAATGAGGGCCTCTGCCGTACCCCTCTTTGCTCGAACTGTGGTGATGCAGACTGTTATCAGGATTTGTACTGATTACTCTGTTTCATGAATTATATAGACTAACCTATTAGGTGTGTGTCTCTGGCACAGGAGTTCTTCGAGAAGTCAGCCACATCTTGCTACTTTAGGGTAAAGCGTTCCCCCAAACAACTAAAGGTTTTGTTTGTGTTCTCCCTGAGAGGAGTAAACTCTGTGAGGCAGTGTAGGTTGTTAGTCTGAGACCCCCTTTTAGCTCCGAGATTGTTTACTCAGCGTTTCATCCTCCAGCCCATCCTGCTCGTGTCTGACAATCTTTCTGTATGTGGATGAGTCTTTGAACTACTGCCTGACACCCGTCTACACACTCACTAACCTATATTACTACTGTTCTCCAAGCACCAAGGCTCCAGCATACTAGGGATGAGCCGGCCATCGATGTCTGTCAGTCAGAGTTTTTCTAAGCCAGGGATTTCATCTGGCAGTATGGAAACCCTCGCTCAGTAAAAATCCATTCTCTTTTGGTCTTCTTTTGTTTGTGTGTTGAGATAGTCATGGAAACAGTGGTGATTACAACCATTTCTGCAGCGTGATTTCCTCTTCTTTGAAAAAAGAAAAAAAACCCACCCTGATTCATCATGACTCAGGCATTTTACACTGCTGCTTCTGTGTGTGCTTGTGTATCAAGGAAAGAGGGTGTATGTGTATGTGTCAGTGACAGAGATAATGTAGGCTTCTGCTATAAATACCAAAAGTGTCTCTGTTGCAAAAACCATATAACCTAAGGAGGATGATTACATTGGAATCACCAAATGACCTGAGAGTCAGTGGGGTGAGAGTACTGTGTTAAAAATACGTCTGCCTAGTTTCAGCCATTCTGACAAAAACTGAATTATGTAGGCGTTGTTTCTCAATTTATATCTATGTGTCATGGTGTGTTCAGACTGAATGCAAAGCGAATTTCAGAGGTGGTCCAATTGTAAAAGATGCCAGTGGTTGGAGAATGACAGATTTGCTCTAGGAGGTGTGAACTATGGCATGTTCCCTGAAAACAATGAAAACAATTCAACCATGGCTAGATGACACATTAATTTGGTATCATTGCCAATTGTGGCATAATTAGATTGATCATATGTCAATTTAATAATATAACATCATATCATATTCTAAAATGGTAACGGTGCGAATAAGCCTGCGTCACACCTACAATAAACTAAGTCAAACTTCGAAGTCTAACAAAGGGTCAATGTTAAAAAAAAATCTGTCTGTAGCATGGATGTATTACGGATCACATATCAACTATGTTCCTTTGCATCACTGCTGCTGACCACATTTCCTGAGTTAAAAACTCTTCTGTATTCTCAGTATGGGCTCTTCCACCTAGATGGACATGGAGTAGTTTGTACTTTAGCAACAAAGTGCTGTCCAAAATGGTGCAGGACATAAATATTGCAGCGCTGACAGTTTTGACATCTAGTAGACAAATTCTAGAGTTTAACGTGACATTTTATGTGTCATGTAATGTTTTCTGGGGACAGACACTATTATGCTGTTGTTTTTGGACAAGGATTGCATTTTAAATGTGATTGGATTAAATAAGATAAACCTTTATTCATCCTACAGTGGGGAAATTCACAGAATGAATTTATCATAAATGAATCATTCCCTGGGCTGGTGATTGACAAATGCAATATTAGAGATAGCTCAAGTGGTTAGGAGACATTCTTAGAAAACAGCATTTCAATTTCCTTCATTTTCCTGACAAAGTTGTATTAACATTGTGTATCTTTTTCTGTTCAGGAAATGTAACAGAAACCCTTTCTTCCTTGTCTCTTTTCTACCTCTCAACAAAATAAAATATTAAATTTCCTCTTCCTCCAAACATCTAACATGCAGCTGTGATGCTCTGCAATTTCTTTAGCAGACAGACAAAACAAACTCAGTTCACTTTGGCCTCTGGTTAAATGCATGCTTTTGATGAACCATAAGCACAAAATGTTGTGTTAGAAAGTGGTGGCTGGTAAAGTCAAGTGTTTTGTGAATGAGTGCTATAACATGTCATAAACTCAGAGTACTGGTAACTTGCTGTGAAGATTTGGTTCAAACAGGAGCTAATTTTGCAGTGTTTTGCTTTAAAAAGTTGATAAGTAGATAATAATTAAACAAATGCTGAACGGACTAATCAATTAGCAATCAACAGAAAAATAATTGGCAACTATTTAATCTGGGATAATCATTTTATTCAATTTTCAAAAAACATTTTATGGTTCCAGCTTCAAGAATGTTAGGATTTGCTGCTTTTCTTTGTCTTACATGACATCAAATTGAATATCTTTGAGCTTTGGATTGTTAGTCGCACAAAACAAGACATTTCATAACATCATCCCGGACTCTTAGAAATTGTGATGGATATTTTACCAGATTACCACATTAGTGTGAACCTATTTCTGACAATACACAGTCCTGCTTGGATGCTTCTGTGTACAAAACAAAGGTTGTTAGATGAACTAGACCTTGTGGACTAAATTGACTGTTGTAGTGTAAGCTAAAGGTGTCATTTTGATGACCCACTTCATTTAAATTGTCACTGATTAGATTCTGTCTGGGGTGTAAATGTACTTGTGCATTGCTCTAGCGGTACTCATGAACAACACTCGCCTAGATTAACCCTGTTAATCAATTAGTCCCATACGAATGGATTTAAGGAGACTTATTGTTTGTAATGCTTTGGTCAATGTAAATTCCAGCCATTTCAAACTGTAATTCACCACTCATTTATGGTATGATCTTTTTTTCTGCCTTTACAATGTTGACATCATAACATATTGAACTGAGACATGGCCGACTTTTATCATCAGCAGCTGTCTGTTATATGCCCTTCTCAATGTCGTACCAGCCTTTACACTCTGTTGGTGTTTGTTGGTACATGGTAACTTCTTTTGGTTAAAAAAATAAATTTGCCAATACATTCTCATTGTTAACAAGGTTTCTCTTTCTGTCTGTCTTTTAGGAAAAAACGTTCCTCAGTGTAACCACACTCTGGACCTAAAAAGATTCATAAATGTAAGTATAGAAATTAGCTGTAACTATTAAGAGGAATTATCAACTTTGAGTTTAATCCTCCAGTTAAATCTGTCGACTGTTGACTGAATGTGACAGTAACTGTCTAGTAATTTCATTTAGCAAAGACACATTTAACCCCCCATTCTCTCTTTCATCAGATTTGTACACAGGTCCACATCTGCCTCCCCATGCAGAACTCCATGAAATGAATAAAGCACCACAGCCTATAACAGGATCCCCCTCCACCCCCCACCCTGCCCCCTCCCCTGGCCTTTCACAGGTAAGGAACCCTGCTACCTCACTTCCCATGTTGGCTCTTTTAGTTTGTCTTGCTCTATCCCACTTCGCTTCTCAAAGATAAAGGGCTGTCGTGGCAGCGTAGTTATGCACATAATGAAAAGCAGATCACACAACAATGCACTCTTTCTGGTGGAGTTGGAGCAGCCGCAAGCCTTTCCTTGGTACAACTCTCAACCATGTAGAAGAAAGTCCCACAACACAGACGTTGTACTCTATAGTGATTGACAGAAATAACTATGGTCATGTTTACGACTGCTAGTATGCCCATTTCCAGCATTGCCACCACATTGGCTGCTGACAGTGTAGCTGGCAGTGATTTCATTGTTAATATCAGTCCCGCAAAAATGTGTGGTTGATGCTCTTCTTTAAAATTTGTATTATCAAATTCAAAAGGTTTTTCCTCCTGCTTTAAGTGTGTATATACAAGAAACTCCCACTCAGCCATTAGCAAAACGTGGAGACGGAGGTTACAGCACTGATGCCCTCCCCTCCCTCAAACTAGGGGGTTTATATGTAGCAACGCCCTCATGCAGAAAGCTATGTCATGTCAAGTAAGAAAAATGCTCTTAGAAGGGCTGGGGAAAATATCATTTAGATGCTAAAACATACACCCTTTACGTACACACACACACCAGAATTTGATTGTTGAGATTTGAATACACGAGGAACAATACTGGGAAGCTACAGAATGATTTTAAAAAAAGAAAAATATGCTGGTATCGAAAAAAATTCTGAGTAATGTGACCATAAATATGGACCTCACGACCACTTCTTGTTTACTGCTTCTCACTCCCTTTTCCTCCTACGTTCCACTCTTCTGCTGTTGATATCACTTCCTGTCTCTTGCAGCCCTCATTCCCCCCTGGGCAGCCCCCTTCTGTTGTGTTTGCCACCCCACCGCCACAAATGAACCCAACACCACAGCCCAGACAGGTAGGCCTGCCCACTGCTCACCCACCCCACAGCACACCTATGGTGGTAGACTTTGCTTCATTCCAGAAAAGATTTACTTCCTCAATCACATTTAAGAATCTGTAGTTCTGTTATATAAAGTTAATAAAACAGTCAGCTAAACTGCAACCTTCTGCTGGAGGAAGTCATCCCCTTTCACGGAAGTTATTGAGTTAATTTATTAGATTTATAAATCTAAAATTTGTTTAGTTACTTCCTAGCCCTCACTTTTGTCAGATGAGTAACAGACAAGCCAATCAGGATAAAAAGTTTGGATAGAGATTGTCAAGGTCTTTTCTTCCCACTGCAAATGCCCTTGTGTGTAAGTTTGGCATAATTGCTCCTCACTGTTCCTAACTGGGATCCTCCCAATGGAAAACATGCTGTCGTGTACAGTCTCCCAGATCAGTTTTATGAATGCCTGCATGTCTGTTTGCCTACTTACTTCTCACCAGTTCTGCACCATTTTTAACTGTCAGTGTCCTTCATACTCTACCTCACGAGCATTACAGCTTACTGTGCAGCATGCTCACATTGACCCTATCTATATGATTTAAACTTTACTCCTTAATGCCCCTGACTCATAGGAGGAAATGCAAATGACCCCAACTGCATTTGTTGTAATTTATTAGAGTTCAGTTAATAGACCCTTGTTTCTGAATTTAAGTTTTAAATGTTTTGTACGCTGTCTTATTTATAATTTTTTATCATCCTTTTAGTGCAGTTGTAAATGTGCAGATCAGCTATTGTCTGACATCGACTTATCTATTTATCTGCTTTCATATGGACAGATTAGACTGTTGTTGAGTTTGAAAGTCAAGTTTCTGATCAGACTGTATACAATGACCAGTGCACAGAAGAGGAAATCTTGGCCTGCATATCTGCTGGCCACAGCAGAAACCTTGAAATATTGGCTGTTGCTCCCCAGAGGCTAAATCGTCGTCAGGCGATAGCCGATGGGTTCTGAGATTATGGAGAGTGAAGCATGGATCTCTGCTTTTGTCTTTAACCTTTCTCCTGTCTGCCTCTCCTCCTCTAGTTTGCCCCAGGGCCCCGGCCTATACACCAACAGGTACTAACAGCACAACTAACTAACATCCTCACTGAGAGCTACACTAATGTTAGGCCATATCTTAATGTCATATTGTGATAATGTTTTTAAGGTGACCATTGTTGCTTTTAGGAAATATTTACACATGAGCCTATCAGAAACCTATAAGAATACAGTTAGTTTCCCAAATTTGACACTCCCAATCTTACCCAAGTAAGACATTTAAGAGGAAATGTCTTTATTTTTTGAAATGAAGTACCAAAAAATTTAATTTAAAAAATGGTTTGATGTCAAAGAATATTGATTACTGGTAATATATATTACCAGTTCTCTGCATGCTGCTGGTAATATATATTACCAGTTCTCTGCATGCTGCTGGTAATATATATTACCAGTGATGGTATATTATATAATAGTATAATGTATTATATATTACCAGTAATAGTGATATTGTGTCATACTATTTCAGAAGAGCTTTAGTTAATTATAGGCCGTAGCTGAATAGAAATATGATCTTTAGAACATCCTATGTAAAGGGATAAGAGATTAGAATAAGAGAGAAGAGGAGAAAGTAATTAGTTTGACATATATATATATATATATATATATATATATATATATATAAAATAAAAAACTAGATCAGTGTCTTTGTTGAAAAAGGTAAACATCTGGGTGATCAGTAAACATCTTCCAGTTATAGTTGTTGAGTTTTAGTCTGCATCTTATTCAAGAGTAACAAGGTCTAGTTTATTTGGATTCACTGTTCTGGCTATTCTCTGCATGCTGCTTGTTAATTCACTGCTTGGCTCAGGACAGTTTCTGGGGGCTTTGCTCTAACTGATTGTGGTGCTCTCTTTTTCTCAATCCTTCTCTTCCCACCCTCTCCTTGCTTCCATTTGATGTGTCTCTGTGTGTCATCTGTGTTTGCGCTGCTGAAGGGAAGCTTCAGGTCACTACAGGTAACTCAATTTCCTCTTTCTTCCAGTTTTTCCATCCCTTTTTTTTCTCACCCTATTGAGGAGTGCATGTGTGTGTGTGTGTAATATTTGGCAGTGTTGTGCTTTGTTGGCTTGGTGTCATTTTGCTGGCTACGGCGGTCAGCTCCCAGGCCAGCAGCAGAATGTCAATGAGGAGGCTCTGAATGAACCAGCATTAGCTGCTTTATCTCCTCTGGCAGGCAGGGCCAATATGTTCACAGTTGGAGTCTAGCCATAGATTCATGGACAAACTATGAGCCTAGCTTTTAGGCTGGACAAGATAGTGCCACTTGTACCATAAGATAAAATTATATGAGGGAATGGGGGGTAGTTTTTATGTCAAAGGTTTCAGAAAGGTAACTAACAATTCTTTTGCCTCTCTCTTTACCCACATTTCCACCCCATTCCTCCTCCCACATTTCCTTTGGCTTCTTGTTTGTCTTTTTTTGTCTCTGTCATCTACATTTATTCTCTCCCTTCTTTACTGTCCATCCTTACCTTTCTTTGGTTTGGTTTCCTACTCTTCTTTCTCACCCTCTGTATTTCTCCCTTATCCTCCACCTTGGTTTGCTCCCCTGCCTCCTCTCCAGCCCTACTACACCAACAGGGCCAGCCTGCCTCCCAGCAGCGGGCCTCGGGGTGTCCCTCCCAGCAGTGGCCCACGGCCTGTGACGCCCACCCATGTCTACCAGGCGGGCCCTGGCTCCCAAATGATGATGATCCCTGGGCAACAGTTGCCCTTCCCCAGCTCGCCGCAGGGACCCGCCTACTTCATACCAGGACAGGTAGGGGGGCTCAGACTGGGGGTTGTTCTAGTAGCGATGTTGCCAGACTTTCTTATCTCAGCCAGATGGTTCATGGACAGCTAACATGACACCCCCCACCAAATTTCTCCTCCTGTCTTTTCTGTCATATTGTTTGAATCAGTTGTATTCACAAAATATTGGTGTACCTTCAAATGGCCTAATAGTGTGTGTTGTGAACTGAATGAAACGCTGTGCAGGTCTATGTTTGCACTCATGGTTTATATTGCTCTTATGACTGTACCTAATAATATTGTTTATCTCTCCTTTCCCCCTCTCTACCTGCTCCCTCTTCTTTGTTTCCTTAGTACCGGTCAGCAACCTACGTGGCCACACCCCAGCAATACCCAGTCCCAGCAGGCACCCCAGGCTTCTACCCAGGCACCAGCCCCGCTGAATATGGTACTTATGGTAAGAGGCTCTACCTGGGGCCTCACCTGAGCCACACACACACAGAGAGACACTTAGCGTAGTTTTTAATTGCTGATCCCAGAACATACAAGCTTAATCAGTTAGAGAGCCAAACAATTATGCAAGTGAAAAGTAGTGAGACTTGAACAAAAATCATGGAGTATGACACTGCTTAATGTAACACAAGCAAAACGCCAAGCTAACAGAGGTAGTCAAATGTAAAAATCTACCCAAGCACATTGGTAGTGGTTGCTGATGACTTGCACATCACATCAGTTTCTTAAGTCCAACTATTATCATTTTAGCTCTCACTTCCACTTTTCTGCAGCCTCTGTAGTTCTAATATTTTTGAGGTTGTTTGTGACATTTTCAGTTGCTCTGTAAATCTGGGCTTTGTCCATCTGCTACCCCATTTTGACCTATAACTAAACCTTTTGTTTGGGAGCCTTCCTGTTTGTTTTGCATTTCACTTCATAGCAATGTTTACAGAATGAAAGTCATAATGAAAGTCAACCCCCGCAGTCTTGTCAGTGGTTCTGACTCTTCTTGTTGCTCAGGACACTTCTCAATATGAAATGAGAAGTGACCAGCAGGAGCGAAACTCATTGTACCTCCTCAGAATCTGCATACAGTCACACACACACACACACACACACACACACACACACACACACACACACACACACCCACACACACAGCTGTTCTGCTTTAAAGAAGATGAAGTAGCAGCATATGTGCTTTTTTTAAACATGTTTTTTATCTAAGTTCCTCAGAACCAAAGAGCAATGACATCCCTCTAGACTGCGTTCCTCTAGAAATCAGCAGAGATGACTTTCTTCCTATCCAACATATGGCCATAATGAAACGCAGTTACAGTGTTGTGTAGTCACTTGGGGTGTGGCTGCATTCTGGAAAATGTTGAAAGTTGCTGACTATCATAGCTGAAGCAGGTTGAGTGAAATGGGCACTCCAGAAAAATAAATTAAAAGCACATCAGCATAAATAACATCTGAGCATAACAGTGGAATGTTCTGTATGTGACAGTATGAGAGCATGTTTCTATAATACACTCAAAGAATGTAGTTATAGTTTTCACACATCAACATTTGTGTTTTGCACTTTGCGTTTCTTCATTCCAGTCATATTACTTCAGATCTCCTGCTAAATACAGTCCCACTACAGATGTTTGCTGTTGATCCCATGTGTTAGCACACCCTCTAGAGGTGGCTGAGTGTCAGTACATCACAAGAAGTGATGATGCCCTGAAAACAAACTTGCTGACCCCCCACTAGCAGGAATCTGAACTATGTGTTGTCTTTGTTTAAACTGTAGCTCATCAGCAATAGAATGCGCTGGCCTGAATACAGGACTGTAAAAACACAATTCTTCCTATTAGGCTTTCCATGTCATGCTCTTTGCACATCAGTGTATGTGCACTCTACGATGTGCATGGTACTTGAACAATACCTCTGCATCTGTGTACGCATATTTTAACAAAATTCAAGTAGAGATAAAAATCTATTGAATGTTTAATAAGTCTATGACTTATGGTTTGTTGGCATATTCAATTCTCTGTCTAGTGTTTACACATACCCGTTTATTGTCTTAGGGAAACAATACTTTTTTATGGAAGTGTCACTCACTTATATTGAACTTTCTCTGTCAGTGAAGAAAAGATACTTTCGAAAATGTGTCATCAAACAACCAACAGCTAGAATTTTGCCTAGATCAGTTTATAAAGCTTTTCAAATAACGGATTTGAAACGGAAAGGTGATAACAGTGATATAAATGTCACCCTAAACTGTATATCTACTTATCTATTTGAAAGTAATTTCAGAGTGCATGATTATATATTTTGAAATGGTTTGATCAGAGTCAGAGTTGACATCAAATACTTTTTTTGCTTATTGCAGTTTCTTATGGTTGCAAAGAAATTTGACCTGATCAGTATCTATTTATCTGTTACATGAAGTGATTGTTTCTCACAGGCTCACTGTCTCATATTGTATTTTTCCATTCAGCAATCACTAACATTAGAAGTGTCTCTTTTTCTGTATTTTAACTTAGTTTAAGTTTCACTAAGCTTGTCACGCCTGTTTTTATTCATCATATTGCACTGATCTTTTGTTTGGATTGTAGCACTGATGATTGGACAAGCCTTATCGCTAGAAAAACATGAGAATGTGAATTTGCTCTAGGCTCTTTCTGCTTCAGGGATGTAAAATTTTCACTAAAACTTTGACTAACTTTTGATTGCCTTGATCTCATGCCCACAAAATATGTGTTGGGTTCTGAAGCCAATCCTGTGACAGCCCTCTATCCGGGACTTCTTACTGCATACTACATTGTTGGTCTGTAGTCTGTTTTTACCGGTCCTGCACCACAAGTTCATGTTGTCAGGGCAGTTGTTTTGTAGTCACCTGAGTTTGAACAGCATTATTTACAATCCGAAATAAATAATTGCTCTAGACGTTGGCTAAAAATGGACCATCTTTAGTCATGCGCAGTTAAAAACAAGTTTGCCTGTAAAATGACATTCTTCCTTTGCCCTTACACTCTGAATGCCATGTTATAGTAAAACATGAGGTATAAAAGTGAAAAATATAAAATAAAAAAACATAAGAAAATGTTGAGATAAAACGATGTTAAATGTAGTTGATTTCTATCTCTTGTCCAGATAACTTTCTCTCTTCACAATAGCAGGTTACTGGTAGTCTGAGAGGGCTGTGTTGCTATTTATGACAGATATTTGTATGACAGCATAGGACATTACGTCCCATGTGTTTGTGTCGGTGGGTGGGTGTCACATTGGTCATTCTGCGAGTCACATGGCGTGTCATGATTTGAGATGGGCACATGACCCCAAATAACTGGTCATGTGACACTTGAGATGTGGCTCTCAAACTCTGGTCTCTTATGGGCTTGACCACTATACTGGTTTGAAAGTGAAGGGGTCTCAAGGGCTGTCTCAAGTTTCTGTGTCACAGAGGCAACAAAGTGACACAGATATGCTGTATGTCTGGAAATGGTGAGGCTGTGTGCATTTAGGGCCTACAATGTCCATCATGAAGTTCTTATAAAAGCATCGTAACAATCCCAGAATATCATTCCTACACCCCCTCCAGTCCTCTAAATGGTGCAGTCTCTCTGACCACTGAGTCCTTTTCTAGCAGTCAGGTGGAAGCACACACACATACACTGTGCTGACGGAGTACATTGTCTATTTTTAAGACTCCCGCCCCCCGAGCTCAATGATTTGCTTAACTCATACCATTTCCCACATGCATGTACATACACCCAGCCCACCCCCTTTGTAGTAGGTTGTGACATCTTTGCCAACATGGATCAGATTACTAGTCCAGGGCGGAGAGATAGGGGGAGACTCCAGGCAAATCAGAGCCACTCTGGCTGACACGACTAGCTTCGCTTGCTTGCCAGTACTCTCTAGAGGGAGGGAGGGAGGGAGGGAGGGAGGGAAGGAAGGTGGGGAAAAAAGTGAAAGGCAAGGAGGAATCAGGAAGGTCAGAGGGAGGAGCAAAACGGAGACATGCTGGAAAAGGGAGGGCTGAGCTTTAAAAGAAGTTTTTCTGAGAGGGCACCTGTAGAGAGGACAGGAAGAAGTTAGAGAGGGAGGTATGAAGAGAACCCCCCTCTCCTTTTTCTGTCCATACACAGTTTTGCCTTCAGCAGGCAGTCAGCATGGGGAACCGTGGGTCTCAAGAGCAGCAGGACTCTGAGGGTAGGTGTTGCCTAGATAGTGTGCCTCTTTCAGCCCCCTTCTTATTGCTGTCTCAATCTCTTGCACTTTATGAGTCATATCTCAGGCCTTTTATTTATATCGGGACACTGTCCAAGAAAAGTCTCATTCTGGCTTTCTGGTTTTGAGCATGCTCCTATTCTCCCTCTCCCTGTCCTCCTCTCTCTGTCTGCTTTCCCTCCCTTTCCCTCTCGCGCACTCTCTTCCCCCAGCCGGTGTGGGGTTTTGACTATATTTAGGCTGTGCTGCTCCTGGTCAACAATGCAGACTCAGTAATGTGAGTTAGACTGAAATGCCTGCAGAGGGGGAGAGAGGCAGAGCAGGAGCTAGTTTCTGCCGGGCTGAAAGAGAGGCCTCTTCAATCTGAGGATTTTTTTTTTCTTTACCCCAGTCTTTTGAAAGTGGGCTACAGCTGGTTCTGAACTGTAGCTGAGGCCAGTTACAAGGCCAGGTAATATCACTGAGTGGTTGGATGTCTTATTGACATTATTGATCGGGTAGGCTAATAGAGGTTTTTTGAACTTTCTTGTTCTTGATCTTTTCTTGGTCACGTTGGCAGCAGCTTTCTTGACATATCTGTGAATGTATTAAATATCCATGCTCTTAAGACATAAGGGACACCTCTGCGGGGCCTGGCAGAGGGACAGACTGCTATGTCATGGTCTGAAGGCCTACCTGTGGGGCTTTCCAGGTGCCATGTCTGCTTCTGTTAACTTGCATTCAGATACATCGTGAAGGGAGATTTTGAAATGGCACAAAAGTGAACAAGGACAGTGGAAAGACACCATTGGAAATGGTGCAATGCAGATTTGTGTCAATGTTGTCAGTTCAAGTGGATTTCTGGAGCTATCATGACTGAGGACATGTTGATAGTTGCGACTTGCAGATATCTTGAGATATATTACTCTTATTACACTACAGCAATGTTTCAAGGCAGTAATGAGAAAATGACCTGGTGGAAATTAAGCTATTTGAGCTTGTGGTATGGAAGCTTGTCGCATCGTTGAAGATGTTAAACTGCAATCACCTGATACTTAATTTCAGTCACCGGTTAGTCAAACTGCATGGAAACAAGTGTAGAGCTGACATGATTGGTTGATAGATCATACTGGCATGGTTTGTGCAGAACACTTTGACCTGCAAATTATTCAATAAGCTGACTGATGACTTGGTCTGAATGTCCTTGTAGAGTTTAAATGATCAATATTTGTATTTTTTTAAGTCCCCAACCTCTTTATTGTTCATTCTCTCAATAATCAATCATAGCTTTATCCTTTAATAATAATAACACAAAAATACCACCGTGAGAGACATGTTAAACATTCACATTTGACCAGCTCTCTCCTCTAAGGTGTCTCTACAGAGTTCACAGGAATATTGCCAGGATGCCAAAGCCCAAACTTGAACATTGTTTATTTTTGTAGTCTAGGAATTGAGCTTTAATGAGGTGTGTTTACACTGATTGTCAGTTGTTCTTTACTGTATCATTTGATGGATGCCTAAAGTGTAACACATCCTGACATGGCAGTGAGAAGATAGAAGTGCTTTTAAATAAAAGTACCTCGGTGTAATGACATTATATAACTACTGTGGACATAAAGCTGCACCTGTTGCAC
Source organism: Holacanthus passer (assembly GCA_025331565.1). NCBI lineage: Eukaryota > Metazoa > Chordata > Actinopteri > Pomacanthidae > Holacanthus > Holacanthus passer. The sequence goes on from JAFREQ010000038.1 coordinate 2,184,385, forward strand.
TGCAAATCATCAAGAAGTCAAACCTTTACATTTTAGATGCAGCTTTTCTGACTGCCTCAAAGTAGCCCAACAGGACTTTCAGAACATTAGCAGTATTGAGTGTAATGCTGTTGTGTAAACACTAGCTGTGTGCTGCTAAGAGGGTGTGCCTGCCTGTGCGTCCGTGCAACAGGTTGGTGCGTTTGTGTCAAGTTATGGCTATAGGATTATGTCTCAGAATGTGTTGGCTTACATTCTTCTCTCTGTCCGATCCACAGCAGGGGCCTACTACCCCGCCCAGCCTCAGTTCACGCCCTCGGTGCAGGCGGCACCCGTCATTATGAACCCTCCCCCTCAACAGCAGCAACCACCACCTCAGCCTCCCCAACACATCCCCACCAAACGGGAACGCAAACAGGTACAGTCAGCATTCGACTACACAAAACATCTCACCCTTTAAAGTGGCTTATTGAGAATGGGTAGCAGGTTCAGGATTAACACATGATCTGTTAATGACTTATATTCTTCCCACAAATGATTAGCAGAATTAACCTCCAGCCCCGAACAGGTACTATGTAATACACTCAATCTTCCTCTGATCATTTTAATTCCCTCTATGGAGACATCTGTGGATACATTTTGGTGATATTGTAGACTACTAGTCAAATAATATTTTACACTCTTGAATGATAGAAAAAGTTTTCACCACTGCTATGTACTGTATTTTGTGTTAATGCAGCTTTAACTGTTTGCGGCAAGAGACTTACTCATACAGGCACACACTACCGTCACATTCATCTCTAAACTTTACATTGAGTGAAGTCAGTGAGGAGCAATGGAGATACACTTAGATAAAGTGTGTTATAAAGCATCCCTTCTCAATACAGCTATTGGCAACTCATGCTTGTGTTAGTCAAAACACAGCTGAAGTTGGTCCCTGTAAATAATACCTGTTGAGTTACATAGAACAGCTTCCAAAGAGTAAAAAGGTCACCAGTTAATATATTACAATAGCACTAGGGAACAAGAATCTAGAGGAAGCACATGAATGCTGCCAGTCTCTTCTGCGTGATCACTGCCAGTCATAGTTTTATATGTGAGGTGAGGAAAATTTCACCAAGGTAAATAATTAGACTTCCAGGTGCACATTATAATAATTTGACTTCCGTCATGTATTTATTTAGATCTACGAGCTTTCATGGGTAAATTTATTGGCATTTTAAAAAATGAATCAGAGCTTTTAAAAAACAAATATCTGTCCACTTCTGCTGTGTTCCTTCTAGATTGGTGCTATGATCGACTAGTTAAATAACCATATGCTACACTGATAAACTTACCACTGTTTTAACCAACGTAACTGTATAGGATTAAACAAAATCTTAGATTTTGAACCACACTCAGATTTGAAATATTTTATTAATATTTTTATTTTATTTTACTTCCTATCAAGGGGTCCACTGTAGATACTTTAAGACGTTTTCTTTGCCCTTGGGCCTGTGATTTTTGCACAACGCTCGGTGTTCACAGTATCTAGGTACAACTATGAATTCACGCTGGAAGGAATGTGTTTTGTGTTTAAAAGGGAACTTCGCCGATTTTACACATCAAAATGTGTTTAGAGGTCTCAGAGAGTACTAATGCATATGTTTTAAAAAAAATGTTATGCAAAGCCTTTTGTGGCTCCTGAGGGAGCCATGTGAAGTCAGATAAGTGTCGGTCTCAAGGTGACAAGTTTGAAAATGAAACAAATCTTGTGATGTGGAGTGAGAAAGAAGTGATCATACCAGACCTCTGTAGTCTGCTCCTCATGTCTGCTGGAGGCTAGAGGCTTGAGGCTACATTAGCCACTGTGAGCATAACACGCCTGAGTTTCCAACTGACATAGGAAATGGTGTAAATGAATGTTTTAGATGGACTTTTTAGTGCATTCATTTTCATTTAACAACTTCCCTTGCAGTAATATGAGCAAGTAATGCTTTTTTCCCCTCTCAGTAATCCAATGACCTGGTGGTTTTGAGATAACACAGCTAGTCAGTGGTGTTGCAAAATGAAGATGATTCTTACAGTCACTCTTGAGTCTGGACGTAGAGTTCAGTTTACTGATTGAAGCAGATAGTGGTGAACTTGACCTTAACTTGGTGTGCTGTAAGACTAAGCTGCTTTACGACATATTCCCCAGTTCTCCTGTATGTCTCGTGTTTCCTTCGCTCTCTAAGATGGCCCTCTCCTGGTATGTGGTAGCTCTCTGTGAACTGTAGCCCCAGTTTGTGCCTCTCATGTAATCATCGTTTTAACATTTGAGACTTCTGTGATGCAGGATACATTTGAGAAAGGATTTTTAGACATTTCCAGATTCCTCAGAGACTCCTGTATCCAGCTAGAATGAAAAATATTCTGTCTCCTGTTCTATTACGTTTTTGAACTGTTTCAAAAGATTATTCTTTTTCATTCAACCAAAGATTGCAGCCAAAGTAACAGATCTCCTTGGTCATCTTGTAAGACACTTTTTTCCCCTAATATTTATCTTTGAGAAAAACATATATATACTCTGGGGAGTGTCATGATTTCGATTCTAAATCAGAAGTCGATTGAACTAAGTATTAAAAAATTTAAATTTAAATTTTCAGTAATTCAGATCAAAAGCAGGATTAGCGATTCTCCCTGTGGTTTTTTACTCTCCACCCTTGCCGACTTGTGCGCATCAAGACACTTCAAAGACAACACAGCGTGGCTTAGCAGTAGCCTGCAGCTGCACTTTTCAACTTGAAAACTCGGCCACTGCTGGAGTCAGTCCAGCTTCCCTGACGACACTGGTGTGGCAACATTTTGTCTTCTTTGTAAATTATGTCAAACTACAAACTAGAGATAGTCACAAACATGCTTCACACACACACACACACACACACACACACACACACACACACAACCTCAAACTGATTTGGAAAGTACCCTTGTGCCATCTAGTGACTTTTCTTTTTTTTCGTGTGTGTGAGTTTGTTTGAAATAAGTTAATGTTATTACATTTTAAATAAATTAACATTTGGTCTTGGTGTGGAACGTTTAAAAAAATATGGCTGTTATATCACACTTGATAGCCTTTTTTATTTTTATAAAGAAGAATTAGGGCATAAAATCCACAATCTGTTAATCTGTACAAATTGAGACTTGATAGTCTAACAATAGCATAGCTGTCAGTGCTGAAAGAAGTGTTTCAAAATTGTAGGTCAAATTGAATTGTGGTTTTGGAGAATTGTGACACCCCTTGTATGTCCGGGAATCATCTGTGCAAATTCTTGTGTAAAACCTGATAGTAACAGAAGAGGCACACACTTATCTAGTGTCTGTATTTGCATGTTTTTTATTCCTCTCTGCTCTCTTCATCAACTCTGGTTGTGTGCCTTGGAACTAGTTTTGGCTAGCTTTGAGCGTTTGCCACAGTTTGTGTGGGTTTGGGGTAAACTTTTGGCCTGACGAAAGTTTGTTTTTCTGTATTTCATGGGGGCTGAAATGTAACCTTTCTATTTGTCTTCAACTGATTAAACTTCCCAAATCCAATGTATGCTTTGTTAAAAGAAATACAATGACACCATTTGTTGTTTCTATGTAGAATCCTTCATATATTAAAGCCTAATATAGTATAAATCCCTTAATCTATTATCAGTATTAACAGAAAAAAATGCTGTTGGTGTTAAATTCTGAAACTCTGGTCTTTCGCCACAAGACTTGCATGATGTCTACTCCCTCTCGCTGGGGAACTTGGCTGCTTATCAGTGACTGTGGTTGCCTGGGGTGTACTTTGGCCCGTTCCCGTGGGCCCCGGCAGATGCTACGACGCTGGCTTCAAGGCCCTGTGCACACTCACTGTCTCTGTCACACACATCCAGACAAAATGTAGAACTCAAGATGACAGACAGCGACTGGACAAATTGCAGCACAAATCCATGTGAGGAAGTGATGCTTGTGCTTCAGGCACACACTGCAAGCTTCGCATGCCTTGTTTTAGGGACTTATGCACTTTGAGAGAGCAGGTAGAGATTTGGTGTCTTGTAAAGGACATGTCAGCAGGACACAAGGCTCTAGTGCGGGCAATCTGTGACCTTCCCTTTACAGGACAGTGTATGTAGACCCGCAAGGCTGACCAAAGGTGCATATCCTTTGTGTAGGTGCATGCAAGTCAGAGAGCGAAAAAGTCTTTCTGGATTTTAAAATGAGTATTCAAGTATTTTCTAGCCTATGGCAGTCATGTTTTTAATTGTCATCATTTACCAATTTTGGCCCTTTTAGTGTCTAGTGACAGGCTAAAGTTGTAGCCTTGCAAGTTGCCTTTTTTTCCCTACTTTTTCTACTCTCTTGCTCTCACTCTCACTGTGTGTCAAAGAGAATATCTAGAGGGGAGGGGGGTGAAGGACATGTCAGCACATAGCTCAGCTCCACGTGGCCACCAGTCTCCTCCCCCTTCTGAGCCGGAAGGGCTAACCAACCAGCCTTCCTCTGCTGCTGTGGCACCCCCTCCTCCTCCTCCTCCTCCTCCTCCTCCTCCTCCTCCTCCTGTACTGGTTTCCTCTGCTCTCAGGAGGGGTGAGCCTGAAAAAATCAGAGGAGCGATTGGAGTTTGCAGGATGACCAGGCAGGCAGAGAGAATGAGGAAAAGGGGGAGTTTCTTCTGCTAGCTCCAGCTCATTTGATAAGGATAACTTTTTTTCCTGGAAACCCTCCCATTCCCCCCCTACCCTGCCCCTCCGGCCCCTTTAACTGTCTGTTAGTCTCTGTGGGCGGGCTCGTGCATTCCAATACCATAGCTTTACAAGGCCAGTCGCTTTATCCTTTTTTTTTTCCTCCCTGTTCTGTTCAGTGTGTGAGAGAGGGAGAGAGAGAAAGTCAAGTTGCAAGCTAGCTTACTGACAGTCAGGCCCAGCCCTGCTCTGTCCTCTTCGGCCGGCGTGTAGCTCTCTATCACAGCCTGGATGTGTGTGAGTTGAGGTGAAACTACGCTGGCTACGTCCACCCACCATCCTGCTTCGTGGGGTTTAAAGTCCAACCCCCGAGTCCGCTGGAACGGCTACTCCAGCCCCAGGATGAGAGAGGCCTAGGGTTAGTAATCCTCTGGGAGGGCTGACGGACTGAACCAGGTAAAGGTCAGTAGCAACAAGCCAAATATTGCTGTTCTCAACAGTGTTATAGCAGCTCACTGTTAGCTTTTACAGTTCAATCCTTGTCCAGTGACTGTATGCGTAAATTTATTTAGTAGCATTGTGGCTCTCACCACTTTCATGACAGCTCTGACTTCCTAGAGTAAGTATGTAGAGTGTGAGTGAGAGAAAGAGTGCTGAATAGAAAGCATGTGTTTATAATGTATGGGCACTCCTTGTGAGTGAGTGATGAGAGTTTGACTCTGTTTTTTCCCCTCTGCCGGACTGTGTGTGTGCACACAGGAAAGCTTTATGTTGTCTGTCTTCATGAGAGTCACAACAACTTACAGCAGCAGTGGAATTTGTTTGACAATTTGCCATGAAGTTGGTTAACCTGATTGTCGCTCAGTCAGACAGGCTTCCTGGTGACGAACAAGCTGAAGCGTATTCAGTTGTACTGCAGAGGAATTTGCATGGCGGTTGGTTTTTGGATTTGGTGTGCCTCAGTGTTCACAATGTGAGAAATGTAGCTTTCATTGAATCAGAGGCAGCTAGCGAGTCATAGGGCTGACCACTGTAGGCATTGCATCATGGGAAGGCAACTCTTCCCATATATGCTGCTGTCCTCACCCTGAAACATTTTAACCCTTCTTGCTCTTCTTCATTTGTAGTAGGAAAGCATCCAGTTCTCAACTGCTTTCCTTCACATACAGATGTATTTTCTCTCTCCTTTCCTTTCTGCCATCATCTGTGTTCTCACCCTGACAGTGGATCTCTTCCCTCTCCTTCATAGATCAGAATAAGAGACCCTAACCAAGGAGGGCGAGACATTACAGAGGAGATTATGTCAGGGGGCCGCAGTGGCTCTACCCCAACCCCACCACAGGTGAGATAAAATACCATGATCCGGACCAAACACAGTCAACAACAGCCCACACACTAGCACACTGTTAAGGTTCCAGTTTTATTTTTAGTCACCAAATTGTAAAATTGAAGTTTTGAAATGATATGAAACTTGCAGCTTGGTTATCAGATCAGTGCAAATGAAGCATAAGTAGTTTATTGTTCAGAGTTTATTTGTAACCCCATTAGTTGCTACCATAGATTGTATATAGTTACTCTAAACAAAATATATACTAGATACTGTTTGTACAGTTACCTGGCAACAACTACACTCCTTTAGGGTCCATATTAAAAGAATATATCATCTATAAAAAATATATATATACTATATAAACATCAGTTTGGTCTATTATAGCATGTAAACTACATTTAAAACAAGTCCATATGTCCATATGTTACTACTTTATGGGGAATGCTGCAGATTACCAGCCCTCGTAAACACGATACACTACAAGCTGTCAAGATTTATGATTTGCTCTAAGAGTACTGATATGTGGCCCAACTAGGGACGAACATGAAACTGTTTTTTTCACTAATCATGTTAAAAATGAGTGTTGTCCTCGCCCCTAAGGTCACACTTTACCTTTTGGTGTGTGTATGTCTCCCAACAGACAGCCATATCTGGAACAGAAAGTACAGCAGTGGCCCAGGCCAACGGTGAGAGCGTCACAGCTGCTGCTGCTACACCAGCAGTAGTTAGACCAGGTGAGTGGCACATTCACAGAGCCAGTCACACAGAGATATGAGTACAATCTCCCATTTATCATTTTGATATTGTTCATATTTTACTTCAGCTGCTAATATTTGCCTGGCTTAGTACATGTTCTTTTATTTTTCCTTTTTTATTAGTATATGGGTACCTGTATAGAACCAAGGCATGTTTATTAACACTGATGTATTCTGATGTATTAATGCAGTTCCTATTTCATTGAAGATCTTTTAGTGGTGGTAGATTGTTTTGTTGCATAACTACATTAAAAAAAATATAGAATAAAAATGTTCCTACTTGCATTTTCAAAACCATCATTTAGCCTTTTAGTAGGTCTTAAATTCAACTTGAACAGCAGTCTTCTTGAAGCATTCTATCATACTGTGTGAAAATAATGCTTAATGGTTTCCTCTTAAGATCAGTCTGCTGTTAAGAGTCAATTTTACTGAGATATGGAGCTGAGGTTGGGCTTGACCTCGTTGCTCTGTATGACCTCATGTTTCATGAATAAGGTTACTCACTATAGTAATTGGTTAACAGGGGAATAAACCTACTTAATACAACACGCCAACATTTTTGTGGATATGAGGGCATTACACCATTACAGGCTACATGGCAAATTCTGTGACCATGTGATATCAGACTGCAGGACTCATGAATCCAACCTGCGCAACATCAATATATTGTAGCCTCCATCAAGCATCTATGTGTTGATGGAAGGTAAGGAAGGTGGGCTGTAGTAGAATGTAGAATGTCTTTTTTTTTTTTTAAACATTTGAAGTGTCTTTTGGGGTTTTGAATGAAGCTTCGAATGTCTATCATCATATTCACATATTCATCATATCACCCTAAAAACTGGCACTTTGAGCGCAGTGAAAAATGTTATTTTTGAAAAAATATTGTGTTGTGAATTTTGGAAATTATTACATCTCTTTTTTTTTAATAAATACTGAGTTTTGGACAGCTACAGTACAATTAGATGATTGGTGAAACTGGTCCCGTGTCTCTAAATTCATGTCACCGTGAATACCTCTGAGGTTGTGGGTGGAATATATGGAAAGCAAGACAAATGTGGCCAAGAAACTGAGCTGATGACGTGAACAGTGAAGTAATAATAATGATTTTCAGAAGTCTAACGACATTTTTTCTGACCCTCCAGATGACAGAGGGAAACCTACGCCCCCTCCTCTGTCAAAGACCCCTGAACTTGCTAAGGGTGAGCCCTTCCCCACTGAGGCTACCTCCTCTGACACGAACACTAAACCTCCTTCACCCCCTCTCCTGTCAGAAGCAGGGGACACCCATCTCAACACTATTTCCACACTTGCACCCAGCGCTCCTGTTGCAGATGTGATGGACGCTCCCCCACCTCCCAGGGAACCCACCCCACCCCCCCAATCAGCGCCTGAGGTGCCCGCATACCCTGCACCCCTCCCTGACCCCGTCCCTACCTCTGCTGCACAGGACAGAACAGACAAGAAAGCCACAGAGGCAACAGAGGAGGAGGTGGTGAAAGAGGAGGAGGCTAAAGCAGAAGAGGCAGTTCCCTCTTCTGACACTCCCCTTGCACCTCCCTCCACCACTAACGGTGTTGCAGAGGTGGAGCCAGAAAGGCTGTCAGTCATGTTGCCACCCAGTCACCTGGAGGCCCCTCTGGAGTCTCCCATTGCACAGCCCGAGGAGCTCCGCCTCCCCAACGGTCTGCCGCTTCCAGCCCCTCAAGACCCCGAGGTGCCTGCTGTCAGCACGGCCGAGCGGGATGACAGCCCCATCGCCGAGCCTGACGTCAGCCAGCAGCCAGCCACACAGACCTCCACAGCCATCATTCAGGCAGCACCTACGCCTGTTGTCCAGGCCACATCTGCACCTGTTGAGCAGCCGGCACCTGCTGTCGAAGAGATTCCTGCTGATCCAGTCGTCCAGGCAGCACCCACCCAGCCTGAGGTCCAAGACGTGGTTCCTCCAGCGGCCGTGGATGTCAAAGAAGATACCCCAGTGCCCCAGTCCACAGCCAAGGAAGAGAAGCCTTCTCCTGCAGAGACGGTTTCTATAGCTGACAGCACCCCAGAAACAGTGCCCACTCCTCCCCCTCCCACAGCAGAGGAGAGGGAGGACACCCCTCCTCCCCAGACGGTCACCCCCACCCTTGTAGAAACGACTATGCAAGGTCAGTTAATTACAACATGCTAAAATATTTGATAGTTTAGAATCGTAATCTCCATCAGTAATAGAAAATCTTCTGTCAGGTATGTTTTAGCTGATCTGAGGCTGATTGTGTTTGTTTTCTGTAGCTGCTGTGTCTGTGCCAAAGAAAAAGAGGAAGATGAAGGATCTGAACAAAAAGGAGGCAGTGGGAGACCTCCTGGATGCCTTTAAAGAGGTGTGTGTGTGCAGTAATGCATTTATTCATTCATTTCCATGCTTTTACAGCCTGTTTTAATGAGCCTATAATTACTCCAAACCCAATGACACTGGCCAAGATGGAGATTTAAGCCTTAACTCAGTGTTTAATTAAAATCAACCTTCCAAAACCCAGTGGTGGGTAGAGTTAACAACAACGGTACACAAGTAAAAGTACTGTTACGCTACAATATAATATAATGACTCAAGTAGAAGTAAAAGTACTCGTAAAAATAAGTACTTGAGTAAGAGTAAAAAAGTACCTCGTGAAAAAACTACTCAAGTAGTGAGTAAGTTCAGATGCAATTTATTTAAAACTGTTTCCACTGACATGGGTGCATCAGCTGAGACATTGACCTGTTGGTCAAAGGAGTTTAGCTTGAAGCTAAACAGTAACATCAAATTTGACAGTGTATGATCTCAAATGTTATTATTTATATTTATATTATTGCTAAAACAGAAATTTTAACTGACTGACTGTGATCGGCTGGAGGCTGAAATGTTCACATATATCACCCGGCCGCCGGCTAACCCGGTAGTACTGGCCGGCTTCAGAGCTGGTTACGGTACTTTAATAAGCCGGCGGCCGGGTTGGCTGGTACCGCCAGGTTAGTCAGCTAGCTCGGTGAGACGCCGTGTTTCATCTACTGCCATGTTCTTGAGCTACAGTGAGGTGAAGGAGGGCCGTGGAGGGGCGGGGCACACCTCCGTCCACCTGCGATAAATTAATGTAACGACAAGCATGTAGCCCAAAGTAACGGAGTAAAAGTACATATATTTTCTCACAAATTTACTCGAGTAGTACATGTAACGGAGTAAATGAAACGCGTTACTACCCACCACTGCCAAAACCAAAACGTCACAGTCCAGAAAAGAGGCTTCACTGTTTGTGAAATTTAATGCAGCCCCACAGGGTTGTTTTATTTTACATATAAATCTTAACCATTCCAAAATTGCATTCTCACCATCCTACCCCTCTTCCTTCTCCCACCAGGAGCAGGTAGTGGCCCCACTGGAGCCCGAGCCAGCCCCCGCCCGAGCACCAGAGACCCAGCCCCCTGCTGCTTCCCCTCCTGCCCCAGAGGAGGCGGACCTGACCTGGGAGGACAAGGAGGACAAGCTGGACGCTGAGAACATTCAGCCAGATGCTCCCGAGCCCACCGCCACTGACAAGAAGTACCAGTACAAAGAGGGTGGGTCTCTGAACCTTGATACTTTTCAGTGCCTTATGCTTGCAATTCAGTGTGAACAGTGATCTTATTTCACTTATGTTCAAGAGTTAGCGATGTGTCAGCTGACTGCTTTTATGTTTGCTATGTTGAAAATGAGGGAGTGGCCTTTTACCTGATTACCTGATTTAATTGTAGGTCATGACCCTTTGCCTTCTTGGAACTCTTTTCTGTCATATAAATGAAATGAAATAAATGAAACAGTATTAAATATGAAACAGTAGTCAATACATCTGCCTTAAGAATAAATAACGTCAGCAGCTTTGTATAAGCTGACACTATTGTCAGTCACTAAATACTACCTTCATAATGTATCCACAGATGTCCTTAGTGTCACATAAATCACAGATCACATGTACTGTACTGTTTTTTCATTCATTTATTCATTCATTCATTTGCCAGTTTATCTGCCACCTTGTGGACAGTATGAGGCATGACGATATAGCCACAGGTATACTGACCTTGTATCATTTACTCTCCTTTCCTGTGCAGTACAGATGGGCTGTGCATTGTCTGAGTCCATACTGAAGGAAATGAAACTTGAAAATGCTGCCAATGTCTTTGGTAAAAGAACATTCTTCTCATTCTCTCTCTTCTGGTTTGTCTTTCAGAACAATGGAAGCCGATCAACCCAGAGGAGAAGAAGAAGTATGACAGAGAGTTTCTTCTGGGCTTCCAGTTCATCTCGGCCAGCATGAATAAGCCTGAGGGTCTACCAGCCATCAGTGATGTTGTCCTAGACAAGGTGCCACCTCTCACACTAAAGTGGCCACATGGCCATATACACAATCTTGTTGTTTGTAAAGCACTTTGCCTCAGTGTAGCTTCAATTGTGCTGTTTCAACACTTGCCTTTCTTTGCCACAATCTGTCCTTCTGTGGAGAAAAAGGCATCCTATGAGTCAATGCAAGTTATTTTTGCTGATGTTTGATTTCCCCACAAGCACTGATGGGATGTCATGTGTGTAACTGTGACTAGCAACATAAAAAAAACATAAAAGTGGCAGCATTATATCTCAGATAATATCTGAATGAAGTTTCAACTGACGTTCATTTCTGACTTTTAAGGCTAATAAGACCCCTCTGCGCCAACTGGACCCCAGTCGCCTACCAGGAATGAACTGTGGCCCTGACTTCACGCCCTCCTTTGCCAACCTTGGCAGGCCTGGCATGGGAGGAGGAAGCAGAGGACCAGTAAGTTAACATTTTCTGAGTGTGATCCCAGAACTCTGCACTTGAAGTTCATAGCCCCTGAATAAAATCCTTGTCCTTTTCTCCTCTCTCTCCTCCCAGCCTCCAGGCATGGGCATCGGAGTTGGTGGTTCACGTCGCTCTCAGCAGATCCAGAGGAAGGAACCAAGGAAAATCATCACTAGCATGTCTCTCAGTGACGACGTGCAGCTCAACAAGGCAGAGAAGGCTTGGAAACCTTCAGCGAAGAAAGTCACTCGCCGCGCAGCAGAGGAGACCGAGGAGAACGATCCAGAGCAGATTAAGACACAGGAGCTGTTTAAACGGGTTCGCAGCATCCTCAACAAACTGACCCCCCAAAAGTTTCAACAGCTAATGAAACAGGTGACGGAACTGACTATTGACACGGAGGAGAGATTGAAAGGAGTCATAGATCTTACCTTCGAAAAGGCCATCTCCGAGCCAGACTTTTCGGTGGCCTATGCCAACATGTGCCGCTGCCTTATGGGGGTAAGTGATGCCACACACAGCATGATGGGAAATACAGTATGTTTTGATTAAGTTTGTATGTTTACTCAGGGACTGTTGAGGGTTAGGTCTTTCACTTGTGTAGTTGTGCACAGACGTCAGTGTTCTTTTTAAGAATTGCACGTTTGTGAAAAATGAGGGTTTTTTTTTAAAGAATATATAACTTTCTTAATCCTCAGAAAAATGTTCCTGAGATACAGTTAGTCAAAGGAGAAAATGGTCCTCATTCCTGAAGCATTTTCTCTTCTTAAAGTCAAACCTAAAATGCTTCCATTAAAGCATAACGTACATTCCACATAAGTGTAGCTTGTCCAAGTATGTTTTCAATTGCAGCATTTTTTTTTTCAGTCTGTCACTTGTACTCACATTCACCTGTCAAGCTTTGATGTGTTTATCTGTCTGTCTCTCTGTTTGAGCTCATCATTATCATTCTGTGACACCAGTAATTTCTGACTGATTGTCTCTGTCATAAAGATGCTGGGAGATGGGGCAGCAAAACACAAGCCATCAGAAACTCCTGCAGTTTAAAGTGGGCTAACTAAACACTTTAATGGGTGACTGACTCTAAAGATTAAGCTACAAATATCCCATAATGCAACCCTCTTTTAATGCAACCAGTAAGGACCAGTGCTTCCTCCAAGGGAGGATAATAGAACCACATCATTTAAGGCAATAACTATTTACTGATTGGACTGATCACTGACTTCCTGTTATATTACTGTAAGGCTGATCGATTATCACAACTGGAGTATTGTATCTTATCACTTCCTTATTCCTTATCAGTCCACTCACCCATGTCTGATAAAACTTGGGTATTTGATAAGGAGATTGTATCATAAGGCATTACTGTCAGAAACCCAGCAACTGATTATCTAAGTGCATCTCGACCTGTTACAAATCTGTTGTCAGCATCATGGACTGAAGGAAGTGACACAACACACCTTTGAAAAATCTGCTGAAAGACGGACACACAGCAACAGTTGGAGCTGTTGGAAATTAGATTTTGATACAAGTCCTTGACCTGAGATACTGATCCAAAAATCATTTAAATGGAGGGAAATGGTTAATTGAAGAAACACAGGGATATAGTGAAATTGTTTCTATGATTTAAAAAAACTTGATAGTAATCTGACAGATGTAAAAAGCAGGAATAATTTGAAATCCTTTGTTGATGTAGTTTTTTTTGTCTGGTCTAGTGATGCAGTGATGTGGTAACTGGCAGCCCTAGTTTGCCACGTGTCTGGGCCACTGATCTAAGGGACAGGATTGAGGAACTAAGGAGCGGCTTCAACTACATAACCCTACACCCTGTCTTTCCTTGCTCTTTTTAAATATACATTTCCTCTGCTCTTTTCAGCTTAAAGTCCAAACCACAGATAAGCCGGGAGCCACTGTGAATTTCCGCAAGCTGCTGCTAAATCGATGCCAGAAGGAGTTTGAAAAGGATAAAGATGATGATGAGATCTTTGAGAAGAAGCAGAAAGAGCTGGAGGCTGCCTCAGAGGTATGATACTGCCTCTTAAAAAATGAGCTGCCATCTCAACTCGACAATATCCTTTTGTTTCTTCATCACCCTTTGTATATGTGACATTGTTTTTCTGGCAGGAGGAGGAGAAGCAGCGGCTCATTGAGGAGCTACAGGACGCTAAAGACAAGGCCAGGAGGCGCTCACTGGGCAACATCAAGTTCATCGGTGAACTGTTCAAGCTTAAAATGCTTACAGAGGTCATCATGCATGACTGCATTGTAAAGCTGCTCAAAAATCACGATGAGGAGTCCCTAGAGTGCCTGTGTAGACTGTTGTCCACCATTGGCAAGGACCTAGACTTTGAGAAGGCCAAGGTACAGCACACACACACACACACACACACACACATGGTTAGACCATGTATGAAGAATAGCATCTTTAAATGCTCACAGCACATACATATGCATGCTTATAAATGTGTAGCTAGATCAGGTTTTAATTTGAACTGTAGTGTAAGCAATGGACTCCTTCCTCAGCCTCGTATGGACCAGTACTTCAATCAGATGGAGAAAATCATAAAGGAGAGGAAGACCACCTCCAGGATCCGCTTCATGTTGCAGGATGTGCTGGACCTTCGACGGGTAAAAGCATAAATGCAGAACACGTACAGTCCACACATGCTACGCTGCATATGTAGCTTGGAGAATTGTAGCCGTTTCTAGCAACTCAAAGGAAGTGGTTATAAGCAGAACCAACAACACCACATGAAGTGACTGACGGTGAGACAAAGCTACCAATACTGCCAAGCCTTGTTGTCAAATATCTCTGGCCAGACGTCTAATATAAGAATTATCAAAACATTTTCACTCTATATCAAAGGGAGACAACACTGAATGTCGCATTTGTATGCCAGACTATTAACATTAAAGTATATTATCAAAACCAAATGAGCTCAGCAAAATTTACCGTATAGGTATTGCACCATATTACTTCTGATGAGCACTACTGATGATCATCAATTCAATTCAATTTTATTTGTAGTGCCACGGGGACGGAGGGAGAGAACATGCAATACTACAATCCACAGGTGTGACGCATAGACTGTATAAAACATGGATGTAGCCCGTAGATTTCTGAAGAGCAATTTTGAAGCCAATTGTTGGGCGCCGCCAACTTGGCAGTGGTGACGTCACCTAACTCCGGTTAATCCAAATATGGACCAAGAGGTGGAGCGAGGGCAGAGCTGTTTGATGAAACATGCTCACCGAGTTAGCCGGCTAACCCGGTGTTACCAACGCACTTCGGCACCAGTTACAGTACTTTAATAAGCCGGCGTAAGGTTTTATCAATATGATGTTGCGTATCATTTATATGCGGATGATATCCAGCTCCACTTTTCACTCAAACCCACTGAGCTTTTCAGGTTATCTAGGCTCCTTGACTGACTTAGTGCTGTTAGGGTCTGGATGGCACAAAACTCTCTGCAGCTTAATGCAGATAAAACAAAGGTTTTGGTTGTTGCTGCAGAAGAATTTGCCGCTGTGATCATGCAGAGTATTGGGCATCTTTCCACTGCTGCTCACTCAAACTTGCGTAACTTTGGGGTAATTTTTAATAAATCCTGATAATATTCCCTAGGGGAAGCATATATAAGGTGAACAGGATTGGTCCAAGCACAGAGCCTTGTGGAACACCATAATTAACCTTAGAGTGTATCAAGGATTCATCGTTGGCATGTACAAACTGAGATCGGTCTGATAAATAGGACCTAAACCAGCTTAGCGCAGTTCCTTTAATACCAATTAAATTTTTTCCAGTCTCTGCAACAGGATTTGATGATCAATGGTGTTGAATGCGGTAGTAAGATCTAACAAGATGAGTACAGTGACAAGTCCTCTATCAGATGCAATAAGAAGGTTATTTGTTACTTTCACCAGAGCTGTTTCTGTGCTAGGATAAACTCTAAATCCTGATTGAAAATCCTCAAATAGACTATTGTTCTGTAGACAGTCACACAGCTGGTTAGTGAGAGAGAGAAAGCGAAGGTTAGATATAGGTCTATAGTCTGCCAATACCTCTGGATCAAGAGTAGGCTTTTTAAGGAGAGGTTTTATTACATAGCCTGTTAATAAAGACAGATTGATCATGTCGACTAAAGAAGTGCTAATAACAGGTAAAACTTCTTTAAGTAGCCTAGCTGGGATGGGATCTAGAAGGCAGGTTGACGGCTTTGACGAAGAAATCATTGAAGTCAGCCGGTCAAGATCAATTGGAGAGAAGCAGTCTAAACATCAGCTTTTACAGCTGTTTGTATGGATCCCATATTTGAGGACAAATCATTGTTGGATGGGAGGAGGGGAAGAATTTTGTTTATTTAGGATCTTATCATTAAAGAAGTTCATGAAGTCATCACTACTGAGGCCAATAGGAATACATGGCTCAGTAGAGCTATGGCTCTCCGTCAGCCTGGCTACAGTGATGAAAAGAAACCTGGGGTTGTTCTTATTTTCCTCTATTCATTTCGAGTAGTAGGCTGCTCTGGCATTGCGAAGGGCCTTCCTATATGTTTTAAGACTATTTTGCCAGTCTAAGTGAGATTCTTCCAGATTGGTAGAATGCCATTTCCTTTCAAGTTTTCACAATGTTTGCTTTAATTTCTGAGTTTGCGGGCTATATCATGGAGCTAACCTCTTTTGCTTTATTAACTGCTACTATTGACTGAATTAACTAATTTGTTCAAAAGAGCAGTCTAGTATGTAGTATTATTCTGTGTCTCATGGTCATTTCCACTATAGTGCTATGAAACCAGTTCATTCTAGTTTTGTTGCTTATTTCTCTGGAAGAATGCTGCAGTCCTGTAGTTAGGCTCCCAGTCCCGCCCACACAGTGTTACAAAACCTGCTGTCTTCAGTGTTTTCACAAGCCAAAATCAGCTGCTCCAAGTCAGCACATTGGCCCAATTTAGCTGTGAAACACACACTTTGTTATTTCCTTTCTAGGTTAAGACTGAAGAGAAGAGTTTAGAGTCACTAGGATGTTGATCTCTTAATCCCATTCAGTTGTATATGAAAGACCATGAACACAATAGTCAATAGGCTTAATACTCCTAGATGCCTTTTGATTGTATTATCCGTCAAAGTAAGAAATTACTTTAGTACAATTAGGTTAGTGTGACTAGTCACTTATTCTATAAAAATTTAAAGCGTTTAGTTTGTGTTGATATGGACTGAAAAACTACAAAAATATTTTCAGATTTTTAAAACCTTTGACTGACATTTCATTTTAGTGTCCAAGAGTCCCATGAGGCCAAATCATGTCACTGATTTGTTTTGTCATGGCTTTCCTCTGCCCTGTACTCACAATCTCTCCCTCCACCCCGTCCTAGAACAACTGGGTTCCCCGGAGAGGCGACCAGGGCCCCAAGACCATCGACCAGATCCACAAAGAGGCTGAGCTGGAGGAGCACAGGGAGCAGATGAAGGTGCAGCAAGCCCTCGTCTCCAAGAAGGAGTCGGGTGGAGGCCCTGGAGGCAGGATGGGAGGAGGCGGTCCCGGGGGTCGTGGGGGCCCTCACACCCCGGGCCGTGGCACTCTTCCCCAGGACGAGGGCTGGAATACAGTCCCCATCTCCAAGAACCGACCTATTGACACCTCTCGCCTTAGCAAAATCACTAAGGTAGGAGAGAAGGTCAAGTTTTCAACTGGTGGTAATAATGATCACTTTGATGGCACTGCACACATTCATCTGCTAACCCTATAAGGTTTCATGGTTTGCCTGTTGAATTAGCTGGATTTGTACTTACAACAAACCATCTATCAAATCAATCAGTCTGTTAACATTCCTTTAATGTTGTATTCTGTTTGTAGTTTCAGCAAGTAGTGTGTTGTTAACCAACAGTCTCTTCTTTCAGACTCCTGTTCTTGATTTCAACAATCAGCTACTTGCCCCTGGAGGTAAAGGCACATGGGGGAGTTGGGGTAAGGGCAGCAGCGGTGGCACCAGCGCCAAACCTGCAGATTCTGGTAGGTTTCCCAACTAACGCGATTATACATCGCATAAGTATCTAGTCAAGCACCTCAAAGCTGAAACTCAATATGTGCTACGTGTGTATTTCCATCCTAAGGCTCAGAGGCAGGCGGCCGTCCAGCCACCAGCACTCTGAACAGGTTCTCAGCCTTACAGCAGCCTTCATCCTCCTCAGGCTCTTCACTGGACTCAGACAGACGAGTTCCTCAGAGGTGAGGAACCAGACACAACTCTCAAAGCCAGATCAGTGAATTTAGAAAGAACCTTTCACCTATGAATGCACTGAGGGACCCTACATTCTGTGTTAACCGCTTTGCCTCTGTCCGCCTACAGAAACAGCTCGAGTCGAGAGCGCAATGATAACTATGACCGCTCCAATCGCGGCAGCGACCGATTCGATAGACGGGACGAGCGGCGGGACGACCGCGATCGTAACCGGCTGCAGGTCACCAAGCGCAGCTTCAGCAGGGAGAACGAAGAACGGAGCCGGGAGAGAGAGCAGCGTGGGTCGGCCGATCCTGTCCGCAGGGTAGCGAGCATGACGGACGACAGAGACAGAGGCAGCAGAGAAAGAGCCAGAAGCAAAGAGAATGGTAGGTGGCATTACATTCAGTGGAAGTGTTTTTTTAAATTACATACTGAAAAATCCAATCAAAAATCTCACAATTTTCTACCATGTTAAGAATAAACTTCTCTGAGAACTCCAAATGATCAAATAAAGTGATTTTTTTGGGGAATTCTACCGAACAGAAAGGAAATATTGACACAAAGAAACAGGTTATCCACATTCAAGAAACATTTTTATCAGCCTGAACTCTGAACTACATGCTATACTTAGAAAAATCATAAGTCAGAATAATGTGTTACTTTTGCTTGGGTTTTTTTTTTTTTTGAATTCAGATTTCTAGAGTAGATTTTTAATGACTTTTTTTTGTTTTGTGTGTGAACAGTGAAGCGGGAGACAGCTGCCACCCCCCCACCTCCCCAGACCCCCACCAAGCCGGCCTTGACTGAGGAAGAGCTGGACAAGAAGTCCACAGCCATCATTGAGGAGTACCTCCATATCAACGACATGAAGGTACACACTGATATGCACGCGACAATGAAAAACAATACTTCCCTCACAGAGGAGTACAGACCTGTTTCTTCTCCTTCCATTACTCTCTTATAAAAAATTAAAAATGATTCAGTCACACTGTAGCGTCAGCAGGAAATGGTTTGCACTTGCAGTAACAAATACAGCTCTGATATGACTGTAGGAGGCCTATCACTGATCAGAGAGAGGCTTCTATCAAGATAAAATATCAAATGGTAGCACAGTTACATCCTTACAGAAGCACCTGCTGAGAGTCCTGTAGTGCCCTTTTAACACTTCCACCAATCTGTGTGTCCTTCTCTGTCCCAACAGGAGGCTCTGCAGTGTGTGCAGGAGATGAACAGCACTCAGCTGCTGTTCGTGTTTGTACGAAACGGGCTGGAGTCGACGCTGGAGCGCAGCACCATTGCCAGAGAACACATGGGCCTGCTGCTGCACCAGCTCATTAAGACCGGCCTCCTCCCAACGCAGCAGTACTATAAAGGGTCAGTATGGAGCCCCAGAGAGCTGGTTCAGTAGAAGTAATAGACTTCTACGTATGTCATATGTAAATCATGTCTTTGAGTTTTACAGAAAACATATGAATAGCTGTACATCTAATAAAAAACATATACATTTAAGAGCAGCTGGACCAAACTCCTCAAAAGATGTATTATAGCAGAGCTTCAAGTGTTGACTGAAATACAGTTTAGAACAGCAGGATTTAAAGAAGCCCACAGGGGAAATGCTGGCTCTAACTAATAAATAAGTCTCTGAAAAGTAATTAATTTAAACAGTTGCTGAAATTGAGAAATCTTTAAATCACTGTGCTTCGCCAAAATAAGTCTGTTTCCATATGTTCGTGTCAGAGTGGTGCCATATTGCTTAAGTCTTCCATCTGTTAAGTCATTTTGAACCATTCTTCATCCTTTAAACCTTGAATAAATTTTAAATTGTTTGCACTGCGTGTGTGTGTGTTTCCTCAGGCTTCAGGAAATCCTGGAGGTGGCTGAAGATATGGCAATAGACATCCCCCACATCTGGCTGTACCTGGCAGAACTGATCACTCCCATGATCCATGAGGGAGGCATCCCCATGGGAGAACTTTTCAGGTTCGTCCCAGGCCTCACTTGGCACCCTCAACATGATGAAAGAGGAAATCTGCAAGAGAAGATAACGTTTAGGTTGTTTTTAATTTGTGAGGTTCATGTCTGACCCGTGTTGACCTTTTCTGCCTCCAGGGAGATTTCAAAGCCTTTGATCCCTCTGGGCAAAGCTGGAGTCCTGCTGGTCCACATCCTCACTTTACTCTGCAAAGGAATGGTGAAAACCAATCAATTATAATCTCTTATCTATATTCTATTCTATCTAATAGTATGTTCTTCTGACCTCTAGGGGTTTTGAATATTTTTGAAAAGTGATACATTTTATGCCAATTACTATATTTGAATTCAACCATTTTCATATGTAAACTCACCATTTTGCTCCAAGAATGTCCTGAGCAGGATGGTTAAAAAAAAAAAACCCTTCAGCAACATTTAGAACACAAATGAATGTGTAACTTTAAATCAGTTCATATTGGCCATGATGAACAGCCAATCTATGTCTCCCTCATTAGAGCCATAAAAAGGCGGGTGCAATGTGGAGGGAGGCTGGCCTACGGTGGAAAGATTTCCTCCCCGAGGACGAAGATGTCAACAAGTTTGTGACAGAAAAGGTGAGCAGTCGCTCACTCACCTCATCATCAGCAAATGAGGACATTCACTACAATATTCTCACAATATTAAACAGTCGTTTATTATTATTTATTAGAGTAGAGGACTGTAGTTTATTTATGAGACTATGCTGTAGTATCAAAACTTTATAGAAGATTTGCTTCCAGGATTGAAATTTCATATCACATAAATGGCAAGAAACCAAAGTTCAGGGGTGTAAAGGTCAGGACTGTAGTCCCCTTTTCCTTATCACTGTGGTGACTGATTGTGTAGAAACTGAATGTGAGTTTGGTTTCAGGTACTGAATGAGACATAAAGTGAGCAGAGGTGACATGAAGAGTATGTTGAAAGATGAGCATGAAGCCTGTTCCTGACTCTGTGTTGTTCATCAGGATGTGGAGTTCACGCTGGGTGACGAGTCAGAGAAGAGCAAAAAGAAGGAGCTGAGCTCTGCAGAGCTGACCAAACAGCTGGACAGACTGATCCAGGACAAGGCCGACAATCAGAGGATCTTTGACTGGATTGAGGTTTGTGCTTCTACTGGTGTGTAACTGCTTGTATTATTTTACTTTTATCTTCTATTCCGCTTGGTTCCGGTCAAGCAGTTGACCTTATGTTTGGAACTGAATATTAAAAATATCAGCGGTGCTAATTTCAGGGTGTTTCATGACCAAATCTGAATAAATTCACCTTAAAAACATCCAAGCAAACAAACAGAGTAGTAGGAATCTTGCCTACATAACAAATGTGATTAACTCAAAGTTTGGATGTTATTACATGTTTCTTGTTGTTTGAAGCTCCAGTTTCCTGTATGTGCGTACATCTGATTTTGTCTGTGTGCTGCAGGCCAACCTCGATGAGCAGCAGACCTCATCCAGCTTGTTTATCAGAGCTCTGATGACGTGCATCTGCCAGTCAGCAGTCATCTGTGAGTCAGCATGTACCCTTTATGTTCCTCATTAAAGCGTACTGACAGAATGAGACAGACTGTCACTATGCTGGTGCTGAATGAAAATATGTTATATAGATATACTGTACGATATAATCCAGTGTAGCTTTTGCAGCATATCACGTCAATGCTAACTCACAATGTGTCTTTGGTATCCTGTTGATTGACGTTTTTCTGAAAATGACTACTTACAGGTGAGAACCCCTACAAGGTGGATGGAGAGCAGATCAAACAGAGGGCCAAGCTGCTGCAGAAATACCTGAAGGATGAACAGAAGGAGCTGCAGGCTCTGTATGCCCTGCAGGCCCTGATGGTGCAGATGGAGCAACCTGCCAGTGAGTGGCCCTTTGTGTGCATTATTTTGCCTGCATTATTAAATACAGCAGGATAAATAGTTTGTGTTGTACTTTTTTAATGGGAATAGGTTTTAGTTTTTGTTTCAACTGCCATGAAACATCTCCTGTCCCTCTCTCCTCCACCAGATCTGCTGCGGATGTTCTTTGACAGTCTTTACGACGAGGACGTGATCAAAGAGGAGGCCTTCTACAAGTGGGAGTCCAGCAAAGACCCCGCCGAGCAGCAGGGCAAGGGTGTGGCCCTCAAGTCCGTCACCGCCTTCTTCACGTGGCTCCGTGAGGCTGAGGACGAGTCCGACAACAGCTAGGGCCCCCTCGGACCGCTGGGAGAACTGGTGGGAGCTCAGAGAGGATTCTTGGGGAGAGCGAATGTTCTGTGGATGATTCAGAGGACTCTGAATTCAGAGGACTCTGAATCAGCAAAATCCTTCTGCATAAACAGAAAAAAGCAAGAAAAAAATTCTTCAACTGGGAGAGATTGTATTATGGATCGAACGTTCGATCGTGTTATTTTTTTTTTTTTCTTTTTTGTTTTTTTGTTTTTCCTTGCGCAACCGAATGTCTTTTTTGAAATGAATGAAAAAACAGGATTAAATAGAGAGAATAGATATGAGAGAGAGAATGCTGAGAAGCGTTACAAGCCGTGGGAGATAATGCTGTTTCCTTCAGTATTTTTTTTTTTTTTTTGAAATTTATCTCCTGTTTTCAAATGGCTTTTCCTCGCCACGGCAACACTATTCAAGACACTTTGCTTAATGACAGATATATAAAAAAAACTTTAAAAGGCTGTTCACATCTATATTTTTGATGACTTCATCCTTTGTCATGTGAACACGACACAGCAACATTGTCATGTCACATGTATGGTGTTTGATCTACATGACACGCTTATGTAGACGGCTAGCTTTTTGTTTCTCTTTTTTTCCAGTGTTGGATGATTGAAGTGTGTGTTTTGTAATAAAATAGAAAACTACAAAGAGAAGTGTCGAGAGCTAATGGACATTTCAGATAGGAGTGAAAGTAACGGTTGTGGACTCCCGAGGATTTCATTGAGACTTTCTGAGAATGGTGTCACTATGGGGAGGGGCCGTGAACATTGACCATTTTGCTGCTGGGGGGTAATGATGCTTCCCCGATGCCCTACCCCAAACCCTAATGTACCCTCCAGTGTGTCTGTTTCACTTGTTTCCTGCGCTTCAAAAAACAAACTGTGGACTGAGGGAGAGCAAGAGCGAGGGCTCACAGCTGCACCTTCCTACAAAGCCTGTTGTCGGATTTTAAAAAGATAGAATATCATTATTGAAACTTGAAAAAAAGTATACAGTCAAAAATCGACTTTAATGAAAAAGGACTTTAAAAATAGTTTAACAGTACGAATCCTAAGGCCTTTTCTGCTTCCATGAGTGGAAATGCATTTCAGGAGAGTTCTGTAAATATATGATGGATTGTTTATTTTTTTGTTTTGTTTTGTTTTGTTTTTCAAAGAAAAAAATGCTCTTTTCCCTGTATTTATATTTTTCTCTCCTCAGCTGGCAGAAGGTGCTTGTAATTATCCAACCCAAGTCATTGATTACAATTTAATTGAAAATTTGTACATATTTTTTGCTTTACTTTATTAAAAAGATATTTAATTAAAGAAAATTAATGCCTCTTTTCACATCCAAAACTGGAAGAGATAATAAAGATTGTTGCCAATAAAAGAAAAACTCCCATACTTGTGCGTTTGTGAAGACTGTTTGGAGGCTAATGTGGGACGGGCCTCTCACATCCCAGATACTACTTTCCCTCTGATTTGCTTACTTTTTCTTTAATAGGGTGTTTGTCCATGCTGCTGAGGGGTTTAAAATGGGTTTAGAGGAAAAATGAACTGCTGTCATGAGACCAGACAGGATCTCCAGTTACTTTAAAGGTGCCCTGTGTAGTTTTCTTAAGCAAAGGTTCTTTGCATGTCCTTTCT
This sequence comes from Holacanthus passer, assembly GCA_025331565.1. Classification (NCBI taxonomy): domain Eukaryota; kingdom Metazoa; phylum Chordata; class Actinopteri; family Pomacanthidae; genus Holacanthus; species Holacanthus passer. Next base: position 2,207,999 of record JAFREQ010000038.1, read on the forward strand.
GATAAATCCTTTGCAATGCTGATCAATCATCTTTTCAAAATTTTTAAAACCTGCATGGAGGCAGCATTAAAAACATGCATCTTGGTGACAAATGCACAAAAACAAACAAAACAGGGACCAATCTTATAAAAATGTCCTCCATACTGCTGCTCATGCTCCAAAACTCCACAGGGTCCCATTAGGACAGTGTCCCCTGTCAAACATGTAATGTCACCCAATACGTACTCACTGGGTGATGTGATTTTTAATTTGACAAAAGAAAGAAGAAGAAAACAAATCTAAACTTAAGGGCTGCTTACTAGGAAAAGGGGTCATATGGAGACAACCAAGCAAATGCTGAGAAAGAAACAAATTATGTAACTGGTAGCTGGGCTCACAGCACACAGCAGACAGAAATGGATGTGACGTCATCCCCATGGTTCTAAAGTGGCTGCTGCCCACAGACAGGGCTTCACAGTGCTGGACTTCTTGGGGAACTCCAGAAAAATAAATTTGCCATCCTTGAACCTTCACTATTTGGTTACATAAGTAGTTGGAGATTTTAAGATGGACAAACAGCCAAGAAACACAACAGTAACTCTGCAATGTTACATTTTCGTTTTTCATCCTGTCAAGGTTTCCACACAGGATTTGACTCAGACTGCAGTGGGACTCCATTATTGTGTATTCTCTGTGTAGAGTATTAGTACATTTTCATTTTCATATTATTCACAGCCCCATGTGGTGGCAATTAAATGCCTTTTATAGTGTTGCATTTTGAACAGATTTATTTGCATCCTAAAGGTTTGGAGCATTGCAGGATTTCCTCGATACAATGAAATTGGAGGGTTTATATGAAGGCAGCACTAATCAATAATTCACTCAGTCAGTAATAATTATGATTTCCTTTACAGTCTTGACAACAAAAATAGGTTAGAAACCTCATCGAGTATATACATATACTGTGTATCCATGTATTAAATAGTGTAAACTGCATTCTTTTTCAACAAAACACAAAAAAGCACAAATGCTGTGCCACATATAACCAAACCTCATGGGTCGAAATGCAACTTTTTAAAATCATCTCCTCCAGAGAAAGATCCTCCTCACTTCAGATGATTCTACCTGAAACAACAGATCCAGTCCAACACCTCTGCTGAGAGTTGAGACCAGTAAAACCGCTTTGAACAGCTGTCACAAAAAAGACCACAGGGTTCAACACGCTGTTGCTTATAGAAAACACTGCCAGTGACAGCAGGGCACTGAATATGATTACTGTCTCTCAAATGCCTTTCTTAAGAGTATAATACACCAGACATTAGCCTGTGGCAGGGGTCCTCACTCTTATTCATGTCAACAATATCCATATAGACTATACTGGTGGCCTCCTGTAAGATTTTAATCTTCACTTCTAGACATGGCTTAGAATTATATAGCAGTGATGTGGTGGTCAATTCCACACCCTCACACTACATCTGTGTGAATTAAAGCAAGGAAAGAGAAAGGTAATGAATATCCTCCGGATGCTCCGGTTTCCTCCCTCACTCCAGAGACATCAGCTCAGATTAGCTGCAAATCAAACTACTTTCTTAAGCAGCAGCACAGAAACCAGCTTTTGAATCGTTGCCCAAGAGACTTTTTCAAAAAGCTGCTCTGTGTGCAGGACTACATGGAGCCCACGTCTGTGAATAAGCCTGTATTGTAGACTTCACTTGTGGTGGAGAGGCAAAGTCTCCAGACTGTACAGAAATACCAGTGCCTGGGGAGGGGAGTGGGCCTTCAGCCTGAACACTCAGCCCCCAACACCAGCCACAAATAGAAAGTGTGGCGGTGCTGGACAGCTCCTAAATGCGTCTCAGTCCAAAAGTATGTTCAGCAAACTTTGCTTAGGCAAATAATAAAAAAAAACACCCCACCACCTCAGCGTTCCCACATTTTTCAACTTTCACCATTTGTAGGCAGTCGATTATTTTTGATCACTGCAGCGCTCTGTTGCACAGCCCACAGACTTCTGGAGTCGCATCTGCCTCTTAACAATTTCTCTTTGAACCAAACACCCAAGCTCACATGTTCTCTGTTAAGCAGCACAATAGACCTACATCGCAAACCTCTGTAGGCTGTAATTCAAGCTCGGTGTAAGCGTTCCCAGAGTCAGGCCATCATTTTAAACTGCCCTTATCAGCTTATCACACTTGTTGCGAGACCTGCTCTCTCCACACTGACACGCTCGGCCTCGGGGGAATCGCCTTATCTTTAACCTGCTTTCACTCGGCTGCAGTATCGCAGTCAGCTGGACCCGGTTTTCAGATGACATTTTCACACTGTTGCGTCACAGGTGGACCTATCAGTCCCTTCCATGTAATCCCTCCAAAGCATATTTAAACAGACCAGGTAAGAACTGTACAGTCATGTAGGCACTAGAGTTCAGATTGTATAGAGGGAGACAGCTTACTGACACCGAATTCCTACTAGCTACTTTTTTTTTTTTGGATCAGCATGAGCAACTGTATGCTATCAAGGATAAAGGATATACAGGTTTAAGTCCCTTTTAAAAAAAAGTAATAGCCATCTCTGCAGTGCTGACATCCATCACTGCCCAGTCTTTACATAATAAAATGTAAAGGTTGAGACGATGCACATGACACCTGATTAAGCAACAGATTATTAACAGGGTCAGTTTTTGTGGCTCGGCAATCATGGTCCGGAATGGATGAAGCTTACTGACTTTTGTGATCCCCAGCTTTCATTCTTTTGCCGCCATGAGCTTGACCTTTGTGAATCAGAGTGAAATATCTCAACAACTCTTAAATGGATGCAACATTTGCTATGAATCTTCAAGGCCCCTTGAGGATAAACCCCTACTGACTTTGGTGATCTACTGACTTTTCTTTTAGCGCCACCACCTGGTCAAAATGTTCAGGTATTCAGTGAAATGGCTCTTCGAAATGGATTGGCACACATTTTGTACAGACATTCGTGGTTCCCATATGATGTATCCTAATGGGTTCGGTGATCACTTGAGTTTTCATCCACTCATCCAATTTTTGATTTTGAGTGAAACAGATGGATGGATGGATTCTCAGGAACAGTTGCACCAGCTCCTCTACTCTTAACTCTTGGTTGCTTTTGTTAATCTACCAAATTGTACCTATTATAAAGATGCTCTCTTTGTAAAAGCTTTAAGTCTTACAAATGTTTTATGTCTAGAGGCTTTATGTTTGATTTGTAGAGGCACTGTCAGCGAAGATTTGAGCAAAATGTGAATGTGTTTCATGTGCAGGTCTTTCTCTGAGAGAAGAACCTACATGACCTGCAGGAGCCTGCAGCAACAACAGCAACACAAAGGAGATGATTCAGTTTGATCATCTCAGACAACAGGAGGTTTGCATGGAGACGAGTTTCTGGTTTGACATTTGGTTAAGATTGCACATCTGCTTGATGGTTTGTGGATATTTGCAGGAATGCCATTTGAAGCCATCTGCAAAAGGTTTTCAATGCATTCGTCCAGTAGTGTTTATCTGCATCTGCTGCCTGCTAATGAGTTTTAAATGGGTTGTAGCACATCTGTTGAGTGTTTCAGGAGTGTTTACAGGATTTCATCTCTGTTTGCAATGTGGCTGAACTGAGGTGGCTAAATCCAAACAATATCAATATAACACAAAACAAAAAACCCTAATACTACATACGCATTCTATAAGTCTGCATGTATTTATACTAGGAAAGTGACAAAATAATAACTATTCAAAAGAGTCAGTATGTGTACCAAGTAATGCTTGATTTTTGAGTGTGCTGTTGATGCACACTATTGTGCCACAATGGAATCCAAAAAGGAAACACACAAGTTACACAAGGTCAAGGATCAGGCTTTTGTGAGTTGCATTATATTGCTTATATTACTAGTTAATAACATATGATAACTACTGTACTATTATTATTCATAAGAATATACTTATATCTTTTCACACATCATGGCCACTGAAATTACACTGCTAGATTTATTTTTCACAAGTCACTATTTCGCTATTTTTCTAATTCACTATATTTCTTTAATTTCATATTTCACTTTATTTATTTCATTTATTAAATTTTCTTATTTATCTGTTTACGTACCTCTTAACCTGTCTCTGTGCTCCTGTAACATGTGAACTTCCCCTCGGGGATCAATCAGTTGTTATCTTCTCGTGTGTCCAAGACTCACATTTTTATATTGTATTTATTCAGTTTACTGTTGTTATATTTTCAATAAATTCTATTCCCCAACATAAAGCAAATTTCCCCACTGAGGGACGAATAAAGGTTTATCTTATCTTATCTTATCTTATCTTATATAAAGGTTTAAATTGTGCTTCAAAGCCTTCTACACATTGGCAGGGATCATTTTCAGTGGAGGAACACAGAACCTGTTATTTCTATATTTATTTTTGTAGTTTGTAGTTTTGTTGACCTATAGGTGGTCCAATGGCAGCTACAGCCCTGATTAGTATAGTAAGGAAGGGGAGACAGCGTCTGTCTCTTCTTCCTCGCCCTCACTTTGAGTTGAGCTTCAGCATCTTAATCCACTAGAGGGAGCCATTGCACTGTATATACTACCCACATTCAGTATAGCAGTAGTTCTTTATGACAGCTTGTACTTCTGGAATAATCAGTTTCCCCCAAACAGCAGACAAGAAAACATATCAAAATATGATACACATCAGATATTAGATCTAAGAGCTTTTTGCCTGGAAACACATGTTACAACCCGTACTTGATGAAGACGCGTGAGCAAAATGTTTCTTTCTACAACCATTTTTCTTAGTGATTAATAAACTAAAAACAAATTGATAGATGTTCCTTATATTCTCAGTGTTCATTTGAGTCTGAGAAATAAAATGTGTGTGATTCTGTCCCATCAGGGTTTATCTAAAAGTTTGAACAGCTTTCTGGAGGTGTTAAATATATGTGTTTTCCACCTGCCATTTCACACCTGTCCACCAGGTGTCCTCGTGCGATCTCCTGCTCTGCACACCTGTTGGCTGATTCTTAGTCATACAGGTCATGGTAAAGGCAATCCAGAGGTGTAAAGTTAAAGACAGAAGATTCACAAATTTACATTTTGAATTCAAACATCAACTTGCATATTGCCTCTGTCCAGAGAAAACTATGTGTCTCCGAATTTGGTGACTTTGATTTTTTTTTTTAGATAAACTGAAGGAAGTGTTTATTCTCTTACTTCTTAAACAAAATAAACCCACTGGACCCATTTAACAACCAATGTCGTGTCACAAAGCTAAAAAAAACAAGGTTGTTTTTCTGAGCTAATGAGGAAATAAATGTGACAGTTTGGAAATTCCCCCCATGATTCAAGTGAAAAGGCACATTTTATCATGAAAATCTCAGCTGACCGACGAGGATGAAAGTGACAGTGGAGACAGCAGAGTGTGGCCTAATGGTTGCTGCTGGTGGTGGAATGAGTCCAAACAATATTTGCTCTCTTCAGTGAGGGCAAAAACACAACATAAACCACAAGCTCACTATTTAAGATACTAGTCTGGAAAATCCAGATTGGACTGAGCCTGGAAGCTAGATGGCATGTGACATTTTCCATGACGTGACACTTTGAGCTTCCTTGACATCACTAAAGGTTATTTTCAGACATACAGGGGAATCTTATATCTTATTTACTACTACTGGAATATGGAAAATGTTCAGCTTTTGAGCTTCAGATTGTGAGTGCAGGCCAAATATATAATGGCATTTACACTGAAAGTCATTCTCTTTCCAGCAGTCTGACGATCTCTCCTCACCCTCTGCTCTTCCTCTCCCAGGATTTGCTCCAGAGGTCAGTGATGAAGCTCAGCTGCTGAGCTCACAGCAGCAGCACGACCGAACCCCAAGACACTACTGAGTGTGCACACACACACACACACACACACACACACACACACATATGTCTTGTGGGAGGATTGATGTGGGAGGCTCCAATGCATGCTCAAACATAGCACATACTTATATTTGCTTTCTTTAAATTTCAGCATTTCTCATTATACATGTTGCATGAGAGTGTTGTATTTATATATCTTAATTCAAAACTATATGCACTTTAAAAAAAAAAAAAAATTCTCATATTTATGTTTCTCGGTCACTTTCTTTGTTATAATGATGTTATTTAGCATAACCCCACATTAAAGAAGTAGTTTTATTATCATTTTAGGAAGCTCATTTCATAGGTTTTCTTGCTGAGAGTTGAAAAGTTACTCATTTTATTCATTCTCATTATTCACATTACATTCATGCTTTTCATTCACTATGATCTTATAACATTAGAATTTTCCACTTTGTAATATCTGACTCTTTTCTTTGCTCGACTACCTGCCGCCTCAACCTCCTTTTTTCCCCACAGGGATCCGTGCGGATGTACACAAACACACACCGACGAACGTACAGTAATGAGCTTACATCACACCATCATGAATCATAGCTCTGCAGCAGATGGCAGCGGGTGTGTGCAACAGTCTGCTGCCCCGCTGGCTGCTGGGACCCACACCGGCGACAGTGTGGTCGCCTCTCCTCTCCAGCATCACTGACAACATGTCGCTCTCTCCTGCACTCAGGTCGCACGCATCCTGAGATTTGTGTATTTGAGGGTGTGAGATCAAGTTTGCTCAAGGTCAGACACATAGTTTCATTAAATGTAAATGAATAAAAATGACTGGCAACATGTTGAACAAATACACAGGAGAACAGTCATATTAGTCACTAAATCCAATAGAACTTCATGTCTCATAACAACTAATCTGCTGTTTACATTTTCAATTCCCATTAATATTTTTAGTTCTCCCATTAGCTGCGTTCAGAAATAAAATGTGTTTTTGGTGTTAAAGATGAATGCAACATTAATTTTTCTGCATCATCTCCAGCTGTAAATATCTGTGAAATGCGCAGACATCCTGAATCGTTTCCACCGTGGTGTCATTTCATCGCACCTGAAGCCCCCACACCCATCATTATCATGCTGACTCACGGCTGATGTGTTTGTTTCTCCTGTGTGTGAACGCAGGTGACCGAACTATGAACAAAAAAAATAAAACCTGTTATATCAGTCACGCTCTGCATCATCAATCTGCTGGTTGGTTGGTTGGTTGGTGCATCGCTTTGGGCCAGATTGAAATATGTCAAAAACTACTAGATGTGTTGCCAAGTTTGTACAGACATTCATGGTCCTCAGCGGATGAATCCTAATGATCCTTTAAATGGATGGGTGCTTTGCCAAACATTTGGGGTATAAGAAACCTGTTACTTCTGTGACAGAGACTGATCTAAAGAGACTAAATCTAACAATTATGAATCAGAAAAGTTGGCTTTTATTAGCTTTTTTCCAATAACTTATAGATGATCAAAGAATATTTTCTTATGCATGAGCATCAATTTGTCAGCACAGCAATAAGGAGTAAGCAGTTGAGGGACTGATTTAATAAAATGAATGAATTACAAAGGGACTGTGTGGTCGCTCATTCTTTGAGGAACTGCCTTCAGCTGAAATGCATCACCAATGATATTTTTAATAAAGTGCCAAGCTGCAGAGACGTTGCCCTCTTTGATGGTGTACCACCTTTTTCTGCTTTGATAACTGATTCATATTTTCGAGCCTGAGCTCCCAGTTTCTTTCTGTGGAACTCACACTTGTTGTATTTTTAATGTCTTTGACATTCTTTCCCTCTTCATTATGAATGAGGGTCACACCTCAGAGACGCCTGCACACACTATATCGACTCCTTTTCCAAATGTATGGTTTTTCCCTTTTTAGTAGCTCTACCTGCTTCCATTGGCAGAAAAAAAAACATTTTGCATATTAACAAATTACCACATTACTCGTCATCTATGTCCCATCCACATTTGCAAGGCTAATCAGTGAACTCATTGGGGACATTAGGTCCGATAAATGTCCCATTATCAGTGTGACGCACGGTACCTGTTGTTGGATAAGAAGTAAAACACGCTTTTGCAGTTGCCGCGTAACCTCTTATTCTATCATTGTCTGTTATGGAGAAATTTTGGACGAGCGATCAAACAAAACATGATTGCGGACACAAATAATTCTTCCCTTGCTAATGTATTCATTGGAAAACAGACGGCTGAGTGTTTGTGGCATTCAGCTCGGTCCCGGTGGACTTTCGTCTTTCTCACTTACGTAACCGTGTCCCCTGCTGCATTATCTGTCAGATACAGTGCATTTATGATTAAAAATCACAATCACACCAACACACACACACACACACACACACACACACAGCTGTTCAGTACATCCACTATCGTTGCCTTGATCTTTAGCAGAGAGTCATAAATAATGCCCTAAATAAATTCTATCATTAAACACCATCATTAAAGCTACTGTCAATTATTAATGTCTTAGATTTAAACTGTTTGTCACGAACTGTTTACTGGATCAAAGTGACGCATATGTACAGAATATCAGCTCCATTACTTACTATTTTAGCCATTTAGCTATATGTGGATCTTCCTACCTTTTCCCTGTCTATTTTCATCAACTAAACCACGACACAATCTTTTCGGTCAGAGGTCATAAATTTACCAAAGGCCTGTGGGTCATGAAGCATTTATGACATGCTGTTAATGATGATTGACAGCCGGCGTGATTGGAGGCGAGCATTATTTCAGGCGAGGAGCTGATCTCTGGGAAGGTTAGAGCTTCGAGCTTCTCCAGCCTGAACATGGCCATGGAGCCGACGAGAGTGGCCGCCTTGGCTCTCTTTCTGCTGCTCGCGCTTGGATCATCCAGTGCCAAAGGTAAGACAGAGAGAAGACCCACCTTAGCGACGCACACTGTTAAACATGTATTTTTTGTCATGTTATCATTGATGTTTCAACATCCTTATACTTTCTTCTGAAAACTGAAGTCAAACTGGAAAATGCCTGGCTTATTTAGGGTCTGTGCTTCTATTCAAATTCAAAAGATCTTTTATACTTTTTGCAAGACTTTTTTCGACCCTTTTTCCTGCTTTGAACTTGGAAGATTCCACTTGTCTTTGAACCTTGTCAACTCCTCTTCAAACCCTTCAGACTTTCAGCTGCGTTCATTCAATCTTTAAACCATTGTCCACCTTTTGTGCACATTTTATGCTCTGTGTCTCAAGGGCAACTCACCTGCTTTCACTAGTTACATGACAACTGACACTTACTGACATCTACTTTCAAGTGTCTTCAGTACTTTTACTTTAACTAGAAAAGAAACTGCTTTTCCCACTTACTTCGCAACTCAACTGCTGTCAGTGGTTGTAAACACGTTACACTTGGACGGACACTTCAAATCCTTTCAGGTCTCACATCTTCACCTTTGAACAATAAGAACAACAACAACAAAAAAAACTTGTCCAGCTCTTCTATCTCACAACTTCCACTGTTCTCTGAAGTTTGCTTCAACTGCTTTCAGTGCAAACAGCACACTTCAGCTGACACATTAACTTTCTTTCTGCACTTCCATTCAAATGGCTGTTTCAACTTCTTTCACTGTTTGCATTTCGACTGCCACTTCAACAACAACTTCAGCTGTTTTAGTATTTGAATTGTTACTCCTTTAAATCACACATACATTTCCTTCAGAAAATGTCACCTTTTCTAGTTTTCCCTCCTTCTCTTGCTTAAAAACAACCCGGCAGGTTTTTCCTTAAGATCACAGAGGCCTGAAAATGCTGAGCTCGATGTATGATCCCCACCTCTTTACCCTGAGGTTAAACTCTTTTCTGTGTGCTGCTCAGACTTAATCACCACACATTCAGGGCTGACTTTCTCCTCTCGCTTTGTGCTCTGTTTTTACCTTCGCTTCAGTCTCCCTTTCCCCCTTAATGGTTCCTCCGCTCCCACCTTTCCTTTCATCCTTTACAATCATGTACTCTTTTGCACACTTTCCTACCCGCTCGTTTCGAAAGGGGCTTCCAAACTTTTCAAATCAGCATACTCAGTAGTTGTCGAGTTACGCAACCGGCTGCTATCAGCGTTTACTGCTTGTTAGTGGACTACTGTATCAGACCTGTTGCAGCACAAAGACATGTACTGTTGCAGATAAGAGAGCATGCCAGTGAGGTATGACAGCTACAAACAAACACGCCAATACACACGCATCTGAATGCCGAAAGGCTCGAACAAAGATCAGTGGACTGGGATTTCATTTCCGCTCACATTGATCTCTGCAGTACGCATCGCAGCATGAGTCAGTCACTTTGAGGAGGTAAGTTTGTTCAAAGAAAAGTTACACCTGTAGTGAAACACATGATGTATTTTAATCTTTTGTGCTCTAGTTGCGCATCTTTTGGTTATTACACTTTATAACCTGCAAACTTTTCCCCAAAGCAGGAACTGACTCATCTGACATTTAAAAAACAGCAAATAAATATAATGGCTTATACAAGAATATGATTATTGTTGCACCAAAACCAGTCTGACTCTCTCTTGTGTTCACCTATAGTTGAGGAAGAGAACCCCAAGTTCTGGAGGTCGCAGGCCCAGAAGACTTTGCAGTCAGTGTTGGACAGGAAGCTGAACACCAATGTGGCCAAGAACATCCTCTTTTTCCTCGGAGATGGTAGGTTACACATCACCGTCACTTTTTCACACTAATAACATTCAGTCTTGGCTGACTGAAAAGGTAGGGCAAGCAGTTTTTATATAATTGTGGGCTTTGTGTCCCCTGTTTCCTGTCTGTTTCACCAATGTGCAACACACAAAACATTTTTTTTCAAAGGAAACAAGAAGATGTGTCAGAGCTCAGAGAGACTTTGGTCTTCACAGCACATACACACCAGAGAGAGACATTTCAATCATAGTAGAGGAAGTTTATGGAGGATGGAATGAATAGAAGATGTGTGTGTGTGTGTGTGTTGTGTGCATCAGGTATGGGAATCACAACCTACACAGCAGCTCGTATCCTCAAGGGACAGTTGCAGAACCAGACCGGAGAGGAGACGGTGATGACCATGGACACCTTCCCCAGCGTGGGACTCGCTAAGGTACACACACACACACACAAATAGATGAATGGACAAATATACAGATGCCAGATACAGATACAGACACAAATATGTAAATGACGGGCATATTCATATCTACTCATAAATCCAGGAGAGTAACCTACTGCAGTTTTGCTGTACCAACTGCACATCACCCAAGGGTGCTCTCACAGATTTGTCAAATTGTCAAGTCAAGTCAATTTTATTCATGGAGCCAAAAGACACACTTCACAATCTGTGCGATACATAACAGCTGCTATCCTTAGATCCTCTTTTGAATCTAAATGTGATGAGCCCCGTGGCCAGTAAGAGAGGTGCAACTTTATGCATATAATATGCAGATCAGGTAGAATAAATAGTAGTTACCCAGATGTAACTCCAGTTCTATGAGTATGTGTGTAGGCAATATCATAGCCCATTAGAGGGCAGGCATGTGCAAAATAGAGCTAAAGGTTAGGTTTCTTCCTCAGCTCATGCACAGATGTGTAAGTACTACATGTGACTGTGTACAAGCCAAACTTTGCTACATATTTGGTCAAAACTGGGTTAAGATCTGAATCTGACTTAGCCGTTATCCTTGGTTGATATCCATCTTGATAATTATGCCCTATTCCTGAATGCTGTAGCTACATTGTGAATGAATGACAATGAAGAAGGAAACCAAAAAGCTAATCTCCTGCTAAAGGAAGATGGCTTAGCAGCATCATAGTTTTTAACTTTAGTGGAATTCACAGGATGTGGTGTAACCTTAAATAACATGTTTCAACTTACGTATACAGGTAATTCATTATAATTATTGTTACACATTATTTCTGCCTCAGTGTACCCTCCAGACATTATCCTGCACACCTTGCACATACACTGTTATTAATTAAAAGCAATAAAGTAATAATACATTTTATTGCTATTCAATAAGTTAAACATAAAGTGTGCTTTAAAATCAAGATAATGCTGAAAAGATTCAGTCCCACATTAGACAATAACTTAGGGAGGACAAATTAATTTGTCAAGCAAACAAGACTGCTGATAAAAAAAACTGTAAGAAGATATTTAAAAGATTATTTCAATGTCAATTTACTTTAAAAGTTACAGATCTGTAAATGATGCTTATTATGTTGCCCCATATTCCCATTTTTTCCCTGTTAGTATTATTTTCTCCTACAATTTTCTATGGAATGGAATGGCCATAGACAGGAAAAAAACATACATCGAGGCCACATTTACACTGAGCACCTGAAATGCTATTGTGTGCACACAAGATACGATTCATTACCACATTTTGGTTAATTTGTGCGCCCATGATAAGTGTTTATACAGAGAGCCATCACAATGGGGGGCATCCATCGTTTTTCCAAACTACTTTAGATGAAACCACACCCACTCCTGCATGACAGTGCCTTGGGTTGGCAATATGGGGCACTGAAATGCAATAATTTAATGCTTATCCAACCACAAATGAGACAAGAATTAGGTTGGATAAACAATAGAGATCATCAGAGTGGAGTGTTTCTGAGGGCTGCAACATTAAAGATGAAACTCATCTCTGTATGTTTTATTTCAGCTGATGTGTGTGATTTTGTGTGTGTGTGTGTGTGTGTGTGTGTGTGTGTGGTGCAGACCTACAGCGTGGACTTCCAGATTGCGGACAGTGCAGCCACAGCCACAGCATACCTGTGTGGAGTGAAAACCAACCTCAACATCATCGGAGTCAGCGCAGCGGCTCGCAACGGAATCTGCAAGTCTCAGAAGGGCAATGAGGTCACGTCCATCCTGAAGTGGGCCAAAGACGCTGGTAAGCCCACCACAGTACAATGTGAAAAAATCCAACTCAGTTCAATTTTATTTGTATAGCACCAAATCACAACAAAAGTCATCTCAAGGCACTTAACATACACAGCAGGTCTAGACCATACTCTTTATAATATCAATGATTACAACACAGTGCTTCAACAGAAGCTCAGCTCATTAAAGGTTGTTTGTCTAGTTAGAAAAACTATTGAGCCAATCAGAGCTTTGTAAGCCATTTTAAAGACTGGCACATCATCTTCCCTTGCCAGAGCCTGAAAAATGGCAACAGAAAGAAATTCCACAAAAATGAATAAACCAATATTGCAGCTTTCATGTTGACTGAATATTACATTGCTGGGATTGCAAAACGACAATTGGGAGTTTTAAAGTAACACTATGTAAGAATTGTTTTTTCTTTTTCAACTTGTCGCCCCTACTATTTCGGACTGCAATTCACTTTTAGACAACTGTTGTAAAACAAATAGCACCTTGACCAGCACAGTTTGACAGGGAATATAGTACTGAGGTGATTTACAAGGGCTCTGAACAGGACTCTGGGGACGATGAAGACACAGCAGGTTCAGGTGGAGAGCAGAGACAGTAGACAGTAGAGGCCTGAGCCGGGGTTACAGCGGACTCAGCCCAGGGGTGTCAGCAGGTTGGAACAATGATAGACACGTACTAAGAATACTGAGCTAGCTTTTTCTTAGCTGAAGACCCATAGTTGGTTATGTGTGACATAGTGCCATAAAGCGGGTGCAGAATAGAAATGTAAGAGGCAATATTCTCCCTATTACAAGTCAGAGTGCCATTAAAATCATTTTGAAGCTGTTTAAGGTAAAAAGGTTGAACAATGTTGCTTTAATTCACCGACCTTTGGTGGAAAAACGTCATGAAAAAGAGTAAGAGATATATTTGACTGAAACTCAAACTCATGGAAAAACAAGAAGATACCACAAGATAATAGAAGAATATATGATACAATATAATACCTAAAGGTATGTATATGAAAGAGTATTAAAGAATGAATGGTATCTCAGTTTTTCTTCAGCACAGTGACTGTAGTCAGTAGGAAGAGAAAGTATTCATGAATTAATTTTTTGACCAGCCAGCCCATTAAGCAACTACAAATGCCAAATTAACACAACAGGTGTCACACTAATGATAGTGGCAGTTTTCTGCACAAGCAAATAAACTCATATATACAAATACAGTCCATTGCTGCAGACAATACTGAGGGAATAATAATGCAGGTCTTCAAACAGTGCTGTGATTGAAGCAACAAATGGGATTTTGAGACTCTTTGTCGGGGAGCAGGCAGATACCTGACACAGCCCGGCCGTGTCACGCTTTAGCTCTGGCTCCCGACAAAAGAAAATCCCTCAGGTCTTATGCAGCTTCAGTAAAACCTGATTTTACAGCTGAGCGCTCTGCTGTGAGCCGCAGCGCCGCGTCAGAGCCGTATTACGGGGGCCGCTGGGGAGCCGGGGGCATAAGCAACCCACGGCCGCAGGATACACTGCAGGAGTACTGTGCTGCACAGAGAAGCACCTTGACTCTTATCATGTTCCCATGTTATCAACGTCCATAAATATCTTATTACACACACACACGCACACACACAGCGCCGTGGCCCTGACCTCAGCACAGCACTGGACACTGACACTCAGACAGGTGTGTAATGTGTGTGTGAGTTACATAATACGAGGCACATTTTCGAAATGGTCCTGACCTCAAATGGTTCTACTGACAACCTTTATATTGCAAGAAAAGACAATGTAATAAAAGTTGTTGTCTCACAAGATGGTTAGCAACAAAAAAAGGAAAGAAGAAACAAAAGCAGTTTTGCAACACTGAATTGTGTTTTTAGTTTTGGGACTTTTCTTAAATCTTTGCTTTTGTCTTCTGAAAAAAGTCCATTAAACTATTAAAATGAAACAGCCTGGTGTTAAGTTACTCTTTAAGACTCTCAGCTACACCAGTGATTCTGTTATTTGGAAATGTCTCCATTGTGGAGCTGATAAAGGAATGTCTTATCTTATTCATTATGTTACACAGTGAAGCATCATTCAAAATCACAAGTCATTCCAGAGACTCCAAATATACCAAATATATTTATGAAAACATAAATAAAACGTTTTCATTCATATGATGCAGAAATGAAGAAATGCAATTTGAATACTTTTAATTTTTTCTTGCTAGTGTTATGCTTTAATTAGAAAGTGCTGGAACAAACCTGCAACATACAAATATAATGCACATGTGTCAATCTGTACAGTATGGAGAAAGGGTCCAACTTTGAAGATGAAGCTTTTCTACATTTCTAGATATTTGTAGTAAAATGATAGACACCTAGTGAAAACTGATGCAGTCTATTCATCTCAGCATCCCTGTCTGCCACAGTGTCTTTTTTATACTGCCACTGGGAGGCTTTGAGGGGAATTCAGAAAGGAATGATGGGCATAAAACTGGTTCAAAGGACAAGCGAATTTACTACCCCACACCTTAACACAGTCATAATATACAGTGTCTGCAGGGGCTTGAGAAAGTTGTTGATTAATGGCTCAGCCATCATGGTGCCAGCTGCTCAGGCTTCAGCCTGGGAGCTGCTCGTATATTACACAAACATACAGCAGAATGCATATACACCTGCTACACATTAACCATGAAACAAATGGATCTCGTAGGCAAGTCTGTCGGCATTGTAACAACCACACGGGTGCAACATGCCACCCCAGCCACCACCTACGCCCACAGCGCCAGCAGGAAGTGGTACAGCGACGCCGACATGCCTGCTTCTGCCAAGGCTGACGGCTGCACCGACATCTCCTCCCAGCTCCTCAAAAACACAGACATAGACGTAAGGTTCTCCAGAACTGAGATCATCCTCGTATCATTAGCTTCATTCAATCGTATTCTGTTTCAGAATGGTTACATTGCATTTGAATGTTTGTCTTTGTGCCTGTGTGTGTGTTTCCAGGTGATCATTGGTGGAGGTAGAAAGTACATGACCCCACGGGGCACAAAGGACCCAGAATACCCCACTGATTACTCCTCCAGGGGAGTAAGAAAAGACGGACGTAACCTTGTCGATGAGTGGCAGAGCATGAAAGTTGGAAAGGTAACACTTCTATTTGATTGGCTGCAGTGACCAAGAAAACAGACTTGATTATAACAAGTCTCATACAAAAGGAGCCTGCAAAATTACTAAATAATGGGAATTGCAGCAATCACAACACATAAGAGCAAATGCTTTTTCATTTTTTCAGAACTTAAGATCTCTCCCTCAAAGGGTAAACAATCTACTTCTGCTGCCATCTAGTTGGTGATCTTTTCACCTTGCTGCTCAATCTGGCCCCACCCCCAACTGTGATGTAACAGTGCACTGTAGTATTAGTGATATTGGCTTGTTATTGTATTGGATCTTCTTGATGGAGCTGCATTAGCAGGAATACAAGCATTACTGCATAATGTCTGCAATTGCAATGCAGATTCAGTCATTTAGTCATGACATTTAATGTGAATAATATCAGTAGTAGCTGATAGTTTCAGTTTTATTTGCTGAGGTTTTGAGAAATCAGCCTGTGACACTTCTGTGTAAGAATACAGTGAGCACCCAGAAACACTGAAGAGAAATATGAGAGAAATATTATCTGGTTGATGCAGACATGAAAGGTGAATTCAACACTCAACTACCAGCAAACATTAACAGCCGCTATATAGATGTTAGGAACTGGTGAAGTCAGTGACAAGTAGTCAGTGACTATAAGTTTCCTAGGAGTTCCTTCTGGTGACACCCTTTCCGCTGGTGTGCGTGGGCAACAGAGAGAGAAACCGGGAGACACAGTCCTGACGTTCTGCTGCCACCTCACTGACAGTTTTCATGGGAACTATTTTGCGCCAAAGAAGTAGTTCCAATGAAAACTGCAGCGAGGTCTGTAGATTACATGAAGTGACATGGGCACCGTGTCTGGAAAGATGCACAGAAAAAAAAGTGGAAAAGTTGTCTAAATATTGCAAAAAAGGTTTTTACACTTACACAACAATGAATGTGAATAAATGATGAAGTACATGAAGCGTGTGACTTCACTGAAAATTGCAACGAATGAAACATCAGATCTGAGTGGAGGCTGTAACCTTCCTCACATTCATACGTGAGACAAAGCAAAATGTCACATTTTTATTGTGTTTTCTACATTGTTTTCATTCACATGAAGTCAGATTGACGTTCATTTAAATATGTCACCTTGTTGCATCCTCTTCTTCTGCGATGTGCAATGGTACCTGGCTGGAGAATTAGAGCTGCCAACTGTTTATCACAATGTGCCCAAGCCCCAATATTCACATGTCAGTAGTAGATGGAAACATACATTCATTCACATGTTCTTTTGCCAATAAAATTTTAGCTATGTTGAATTGGAAACTTGACAATTGATGAGTTGTTCTAATGAATTTTTCAGTCCTCTGAGCACCAGAAATTAAATTCCATTTTTTCCATAGTGCTAGTGTGGAAGAAATTTTTTGGGTGAGTGAGAAATTATATTTTTTGCCATTTGGAAGAATTGACCCTTTAAAGTCATTCCTCCAGAAGCAGAGCTAGTATTTACAGTATGTCATGGTAAGAGTGCTCTTTAACCTTACATGCAAAGATGATTTCTTTCTTCTCTCTCTCTTTTTTAAATATACATTTCGCTCTTAAATGTGCATCAATCACTGAAGTGTGTCGTTCCTGACTATCACACTTGTTTACATGCAAAACACTTAATGGAAGGAACTGAACAATTTAATCACCAGAGTGATGTTCTACTTTGTTATATATAAAAAAAATGACCCTATTTAAAGACATGTAGGCACCAGTATACTATCCTTAATCAATGTCATCACCCAGACGTGACAGTAGAAGTTGCATATGGAGTGTGAAATTCTCAGCTTGTCTTTTCATGCCATATTGACACCGTGTATCACAGATAATTTGGCAAACACTGTCGGGTGAGAAAACTATGAGTATTTTAGGATAGTGTACGATGGAACGTGACTCACACAGCAGAGAAAAGTGACTCACAGCAAGCACCTCCCACTCAGTGTGTCAATGTGTGTGTGTCCTGTGTGCCACACAGGTAGCCCGCTATGTGTGGAACAAAACTGATTTCGATGCTGTTGACCCTGAAAACACAGACTACCTCATGGGTGAGTTCTTTTTTCTTTATCTCTTGGCCTTCTTATGCTTTGTCGTCCAGCAGAACTGAATGACATAGGAAGGCAAAGCATTCCCATCAGGCCCTTGAAGAACATCAACAGGCATGTAGTGTCCTTGGTTCAGCCGCAAGGTTCCACATTTCATGTGTATTCGTGGATACTGAATACGTTTTACCTCCAACTACTGTACCTGACCTACATAATGCTCAAGGTGCAAAAACATTCATTCATTCATTCACAGCATACGTCATCACATCTACTGTTAGTGCACTATTTACTGTAACATACATGACAGCATTGACATTTAGCCTGACTGTTTTTGCTGTATTCATAATATATCATAGTGACGGTAACTTTCTTTTTAACAGTATCCGCTTTTAGTTTGAAATAATGTTCTTATGTGCTTATGTCATTTTTTTCCCAGTCAACCATGTCTCTCCTGGTACTTTTAACTGCAGGGAACCAGCAACAACACTTCTGCTACTTTGCTAGTTAAAGGAAATATTCCACATTTTAGGAAACATGCATAATTGCTTTCTTGTTGAGTGTTTGATGAGAGGATTGATACAACTCTAATATATGTCCATTTGATACCATGCCATTAATATGAAGCAGGAACCGACAGAAAGCAGGTTGATATTTATCTTCTCATCTGACTAGTAGCACTACGGGGCAGGGTTTTTTTCACGAGAAGGTCCTCGTTTTGTTTGTCTTGTGCATGTGAGCAAGGAGGTACGCAGTCCTGCCAACGGCTTCACATTATTCCACTGATACACCAACAAATGTGCCAACGAAACCAGTGGAAAGGAACAGCAAACAATATTAAAAATGTATGTAAACAATGCAAGATTTAAAATCAGCTTTTGTTTGCCAACACAACTGCCCAGGGCACCTTTAACTTATCACAGCAGGAGAAACACGGGTACAATTAATAACTTAAAATATTGCTCTACTTACGTGAAGAAGCCATTTCAGAGCCAGCACACACAGGGACCCTGAAGCTGGCACATCTAAATGGAATGTGGTCATTATTAAGGTTATTTGTTTCTCCAGTTCTGTAAACCAGCTCTGCAGAATTACTTGGGCTCGGGGTCAGACTTGAGGGGATAATTTCTGCAACAAATTGAATTGGTGCTTGGCAGGAAGTTTACAGTCTGTTTTATGATGTCAGTCGGTGTCTTCTTTGGGAATGCGCGATGGGGTGTGTCGAGAATCAGTCATCGTGCTTTTTCTGGACCGAGTCCTCGCTTGTTGCTGTAGATACTTTGGATTTTGGGCTCACACTGTGGTTCATCACTTACTGTGTGCTGAAAATAGTCGAAGCTGTAGGAGGAGGATGGGACTTTCCTTTCTGCTGCACCTCCGCTGTGGGCTGATAAGACAAGCATGCTGTATTTTTACATGGAAAAAACGTGGTTGTTGCATCCTTTTATGCCCTTCTCTCTCCCCAGCTTTGTTTGAACCAGGTGATCTGCGCTTCGAGGCAGAGAGGGACCCACAGATGGACCCCTCCATTGTTGAAACCACAGAGAAGGCCATCCGCATCCTCCAGAAGAACCCTAAAGGCTTCTTCCTGCTAGTGGAGGGTGAGGACAACGGCTCGGCGCCTTCCACACACTCCCCATCACTTAGTCCGTCAAAGGTTGAATGATGAAATCTCCAGAGAGGTGACGTTCTGCTAAAAATAGGGAGAAAACACGTGGCTGGTTTTGGTGGATCAATGGATTCACTGATCATGTTAGAATCACAAACAGGGCCCAAGTGGCAATTAAAGGACCACACTGGTAATGGTTGTGGTTTGCACAAAACATCAATATGTGTCTATATTATAGCGACTTCAGCACTGATATTGAGTTGCTTTGAGGCGATCGTCATGGCAGCAACAACCTCCAGAATACACCTCGTTAGAGAACAGCGTGTACCTGCAGTGGATCCCGTGATCTGACATTGATTCTGCATACAGCTCAATGAGTTTGCCGCAGTGTCTGCTAGCAGAGTGTGGTCGGCTTTTTTTTTTTCCTGTTCCACACGGCTGCCTCACCTCCCTCCTCATCCATCTCTCCTTTAATCTGAGGCAGCCGCCTGGGGACTCTGTGGTGCTACCGAGTGTCTTCACAATGACTTTAAAATAACAGGCAAATGTATAAATAGAAGTGGGCATATGGTGCACCCAATCACTGACAGCTCACTGAGACCACAACTTATTAACTGGAGTCTACTTCACTTTCCAATATGGCTGCTGGAGAGGACAGCAGCGAAAGAATGTGCTCAAGAAAAAAAGAATTATGTGAGCTTTATCCCCCAGCAAGAGTGTCAATCTAAAATTCACTGCTGGAGAAAGTGTGTCCGCTTCCCTAATATATGTTTTATTCCAAGAGATATTTTTCAGACTCACTTCTGTATGAATACGTTGTCTGCTCACCTCTAACAATGTAGAGGGAAATGCATTGCATTTTAAATTGATCCCAAAAGCTCATCTTTTGATTGTACCTCCAGCTTACTTCTACTGTATATATATATATGCATCAATTTAAAATTTGGCAGGGGTGTTTTCCAGCTCATTAAAATTACAATTCACTGTCCTCCTCAGTGATTTGCCAAAATTTTGAAGAAGATTTTTGGATGTCTCAAGTCTCCTGAGACAAGTCAGAGCGAATCTCAAGTCTTGTAAAAGCAAACCTCAAGTCAAGTGTCAAGGCATTTAAGACAAGTCAGTCAAGTGTCAAGTCGTCCAAGATGAGTCTGAATATTGTTACAAAGTCAGGTCCAAGTCAAATTTCAAGCCATTTGAGACAAGTCAGAGTTAAGACTCAAGTCATCTGAGACAAATCAATGTGAAGTCTAAAGTCATTTGTGGCAAGTCTCAGTCAAGTGTCAATGAATTCAATGCATGTTTGGGAAAGGTCTCAACTCAACAACTCAGAGTCAACTTTGGAGTCAAAGTGAAATCCTACATTATTGGAGATGAGTCACGGTCAAGTTGCAAGACATTTGAGACAATTGGAGACAATAACAAGTAGATAGATACAAATCAAATTAAGTCTCAAGTTATCCAAAAGACTTCACCGTCTCTCCTCATTAAGCCCTCCTTGTCTGTGTGGTCAGGTGGGCGTATCGACCAGGCTCACCATGCTGGCCGGGCGTACATGTCGCTCCATGAGACGGTCGCTTTCGACGACGCCATTGCCAAGGGCCTTGAACTCACCAAAGAGGATGAAACTCTCACTATAGTGATGGCTGATCATTCCCACTCCATTACCTTCAATGGATACCCATTCCGAGGGCAGAGCATTCTGGGTAATTATAAACCAACGTCCCGTACTCAATTTTTCCTCTAAAAGTTGCCATATAGTTTTTAGAATGTATTCTCTTCATTTGGTATTGCAGCTGGGTTTAATAAGCTCACTCCTTTTTGACGCAGGAGAAATCCTATTCCTCCTTTCTTTCCTCCATCCATCCTTTCCCCCCCCAGGTGTGTTTATTACCCATGACAATAGACACCCAAGGTGGCATTTTGTGTTTTTGTGTGTGTGTGTGTGTGTGTGTGTGCTCTGCCTGCTTCCTCTCAGCTTCAGCGTGCCTCTGCCACCAGCAGCTTGACATTTCCTCTGCTTTCTCTCCCCTGCAATTACAGCCCGGGTAAACACATATAGCTGGCAGCCGTTCTCTCCCTCGCCTTTCTATT
Source organism: Holacanthus passer (assembly GCA_025331565.1). NCBI lineage: Eukaryota > Metazoa > Chordata > Actinopteri > Pomacanthidae > Holacanthus > Holacanthus passer. The sequence continues at coordinate 2,229,650 of JAFREQ010000038.1, forward strand.
TCAGTCCCTCTCTTTCTCCTCGTCTCTCTTCCCTCCGCCTGTCTCTGACCATCGACACTGTTGATCTCCCTTTGGAGCATCTCTTTACCAACCTTACTTGCTCCTTAACTACCTTCCTTCAGCTCTCTGTCTGCTCTCCGTCACTGTTCCCTCTCCTTTACCTGGAGGCTTCAAACTCCAGATGAACCAACCACATTCATGGAGGGACAGAGGGTGTTATTAGGGTTAAACAGATTTATTCTTTTGCCTGTGTTATATCAGATGTCAGTGTCACTGTGTCATACAATAGGCCTTTTTCACACAAGACATGCCACAGTAGGAAACATACAGATGTAAAAGAGAAAATGAATTGTGGCTGAATTCCACTCAGCTGCTTCACTTTCAAATCATTGGATTAAGCCTTGGAGAAGGGTGCGCCTCTATGTATTTGCAGCTATTGAAATGATTAGGTGTATGTTTTTAAAATGACGTAAACACAGCAGGGAACGGTAATGCAGTTCTGCGGTCCAATTTAGAATCCATCAAAACCAAAAAGGATTTTAAAGAAGAATTTTGTGCCACATGTGGTTTTATTCTTGTTTATTACACAACTGCTGTGAAAGAAAATATAGGCTTAGCCTTTTGGTTCCTTGTCTGTAGCCTTAAAGGCTTTAATTTGTACAGGGTAATTAAATTAGTACTTGCAGTGCAAACACTGAATTTGTCACCAGTAGGTCCCCAGTAAGTATTTAATTGATATCTGGTCTGTACAAAATATTTACGCTGTAATTTAAAGTTTAGTTAAGTAACTTAATTAACTAAGTTGTTTGGATTTTCTTGTTTGGTTCAATGAAGAATTCTAAAAGTGTAAATGCTGTTTCAGAGGCTTTTCACTCTGCCCAGAATAAAATCCTGGGAAAAACAACAATATTTTTGACATCGAGATATTAAGTTTAAAAGATGCAGCCCACAAACATATCTGTATCAGCCTTCAAAGCCTGTATTGATTGAGCACTTGTATTATGCTGTGCTGTTCCCACCTTTCTGCTCTCTCTTTCCTGTCATCTCCTTATTTTACCCTCCTCCTCCTCTTTCTCCTCCTCCTCTTCCTCTCAGCGGTGCAGCGGTGATTAATGTGCTTGTGAAACTCTGAGCTCTTCATCAGCGGGGAGACTCGCCAGGCTAATGGCTCATCTGGAGAGAAACACTGAGATACTTAACAAGCTGTAGACCTCCTGCAGCACCCTGGGGGATCCAGAGACCCTGCCTCTGTGTGTGTGTGTGTGTGTGTGTGTGTGTGTGTGTTCATGTGTGCTTGTGTTTAGCACTTAGAGAGAAGATTTAGAAAAAATGCAAAAAAAGATAAATCAATGTTTCCTGGTCATTCTGTATTTTCCAGGTAAATCTCCCCTGTGGGCTAGAGACATGCTTCCTTACACCACGCTGATGTACGGCAACGGACCCGGACACAAACTCACCAACGGCAAGCGCCCAGACATCAGTGATGTCAACACTAGTAAGACATGCTCCTTAAACCTTCAGTAATATATAGTTACTTTTTTATTTTCTTTATCTTGTTTGAGTTTAAGGACAAAAATGCTGGAAAACAAACAGTGAGAATGATAAAACTATTTCAGAACAACTGGAATGACCTTTAAATTTGACCCTATTGTGTTTAGATCCATGTTCTGTAATACAATATAACCTTTCTTATAATATAATCAGTTGTACTTTCTGTTCCTCTGACATTTTTTCTAATTTAATTTGCTAAATTTGTTCTATAAACCAAGACAGAGAATGACAGTTCAGTTAAGGTAATATGACAACAGAAATCAATAGATTGCTGTTCAAGTAGGAAATGAAAGTAGCATGAAATAAAAGTATTCCTCTATTGACTCTCCCCACATTGATGATTCAAATTGCACCTCATCTTTTCAGCATTAGTGAGAAATACTCAGTCATACTTCACTTAAAGCTGCATTAGCTGACTTTTTCTTGTCAGCCCAACAAATTATAAATACAACAGTGACATTTTACGACCTTCTAAAGTAGTTATGTGAATGTGTTGCAAACAGTTACCAATTTGCATATTCACACATCCAGCAGACGTGGTGCAACACCAGCATTCATTTGGAGTTGTTTTTCTGTCCACCTGATGAATCCAAGTCTGATATTCACTCCCTTTTTACCTCTGTTTTGATCTCCACCCACTCCAAAGGCAAATATCTGACTCTTTAGCTGCTAATTGCCCAACTTTGTCTTTGCTATTTGGACTTGGACAATTGAAACTCGCTAAAACCGAGGGGAACAGCAGAGTTGAGTCATAATCTCTGTGGGTTCATCTCTAAGAATGACTGCTTCCACATACAGTACACGCAGTCATTGGATCCATTGTTAATATAAAAATATTGATTATAGCAGCTTCAATGTCAATTAAAGAGTTGCATGTAGTTATAGTGTAATGTAAGTGCACTTCTGGGATCTGCCAAATGAATGCAATGTAATCCTGCTGTCTCACTTCCAGAAACTAAAGACTACGTCCAGCTGTCTGCTGTTCCCTTGGAGTCGGCCACCCACAGCGGAGAGGATGTGGCGGTGCTCGCCCGTGGACCCATGGCCCACCTCTTCCAGGGGGTTCAGGAGCAGAACTACGTCGCCCACGCCATGGCCTACGCTGCCTGCGTGGGTGCCGACCTGAGGCACTGCCAGGGGCAAAGTAAGGCACCTGAGGCTCAAACCATCTTCATCAACGGGAATGGAGCAGGGGCCGTTTGTGCCTCGGCGGCTTTACTCGGTAGCCTCCTCAGTGTGCTGCTGGCACTTACAGTGCTGATGTAAGAGCCCTTTTCCTCAGTGAGCCCGATTGATCTCACTCCACGCACCACAACAGGGAGGTCAGAGGTCAGGGTCATAGAGGAGCGGGCAGGGATTCAATGACTTGCTCAGGGATACTTCAGCAGGGTGGATGTGTGTCACTGTGGCATCTTGAACCAGGGTTGTGATGCCTCTTGCAGAGCATCTTGTTAAGATAAAAAGAATTAGATTATTAGTAGTCAAAAACTAGCAAATGGGATTTTCCTGGTTCTCTAAAGTCAAACAGTTAAAAGTTGGCAAAAAATGTGTTGATGGAAGAAAAGAGACACCAACACTGTGTTAATAAGAACCTACTGAATGTAAATTCATCTTGTTTTTACTTTGGCACTTTATTGAATCCCTGTGTCTTACAAATAAAGCAGTCCTTGAGCAGAGAGTCGGTGTGTCACTTCATCAATATAAACTGATTTATACTGATGTATATACCATGCATTGAGAATTCTGGCTCGTTCATAAAATATATAAAAACCTTGAACATCTAAGCAGATCTGGATGCGTGCATCTGCTGTCTCGTGAAAAACATCTCCAAACTGTATAGTACATTTTTAATGGTGGCTGAAAACAAAAGCCTTGTTTACAGCTGTGTAACAATGCAGTGTTCAGCTTGAGATTTTCTTTGGACAGCATTAGTAAACACATTTAAAAGGAATAGTTTGGCATTGTGCTAATTGGTTTTCTTGCTGCGAGTTAGATGAAAAGACGTATTCCGCTTTCACATCTGAGCACTGTAACGTTGGAGTTTCTGCTGCTACTTGTTTTTTTACATTTATTTTTATGTACAGATTTAGATACATTTACATTTATCAGTGAGCTTTTAGGTGCTGGCAGGCAGATTTTTTTTCTTTCCAGGGTGCTTACATCTATTAATTTCCTCAGGCTTCACTTCAAAGATCTTTTACATGTATAATTTCAAACACAGCATACTGTATGTCAGACCATATTTGTAACATTAAATGCATTTCTATATTTGCCAGTGTAACACAGGACACTGATCTTGTCTCGGCCAATGAGATTTCAGAATTATAATTTTCTAACCTCTGATACAAGATGAGTGTAAAAATTAATTCTTTGATCCTCTCTTCCAATATCCGCTGTGCTAATTGAGTTTCGAGGTGACTGGGTTTGACGACATTACTACAGAAGTCCATTAATAATGCAAAATATTTAAAGATCACCTATTTTTATCTTTGGGTGACAGATTGTGGTAATTATTTTGGACATCTGTTGGGGTTTGGAGTTTATCAGACCTCTTCTGACTCTCCTTGTACTCATTCAGACTGGCCGGACGCCATCGTTTCTGTTTCAGATGACGGGCCTGTTCTCATCTTTTACTCACATTGAGTCGAGACTCGTGTAGATCATATGGTGGGGTGTAGCTCAACAGCTTGTGATGAGATGCAAGTTGAAGTGTAATCTCTTTTGTCTGGTATTGAAGTGATATTTATGGGTAGGAAGGAAGCAGCCATCGGCAACTGTGACTCATTTTGAGGGTCTCTTTCATCATTCATTCTCATTACTACATTTCAAGTAATTACATGCATTCACTTAAGTAATGAAGCTCTAGCGTAAGTTCAGGCAGGGAGACAATAACGCTTTCTTGGCTATTTCTCATCCTTTCTCCCGCGCATGCTCACACACATTTCCCGCTGTCAGTGTTGGGGAGTCATTGGAAATCAGCCGTCTCATCAGCTGATCTCTTCCATCCAATAGCACGGTGTTCCACCCACATCGCTAGCCAATCCTCTTTCTGCTCTCCTTTTAAAATACGATCTTTCTTTGCCCCTAGCTCCTTCATGGCATTGATTTGCGCGCCCTTGCCCTCAACTCAGTTCGTTTACAGCAATTTTAAAGTCTGTTTGGCCGTTAATAGTTGGGCTGCCATTGTTTTTCATGACATCAGACTCAGACATATGTCCCAGTCATGGAGGATTACTTGCATCCGTCTCTACATCATAGCCAAAGCATAAGCTACGAATTTTTAAAAAAAAGCAAAGCCATAGCCTTGGCTACAATTTTTTAAAAAGCCATAGCATTGGCTACAAATAAATTATCTTTCTTCATTTACAATTAAGTACATTTTTGAGGTACTTGTGATTTACCTCAGTTTCTATATTTCATGCTACTTTATATCCCCATTGCTTTTTGAAGCAAATATTGTACCTCTTTCTTGACTACATTTATTTTACAGCTTTACTTATATGTTACTGTCCACATTAAAATTCCGTACACAAAATGTAAGATGAGGTTGTAAATATGGTGAATTACTTTCAAAAACAGGGGAAGAGGGCCACAGTGATTACTTTTACTTTTGATGCTGTAAATACATTTTGCTGATACTATACTATATTATATACTATATACTATAGTGATAATAGGCCTGCTTTTACCTGAGTGTCTTTTTCAGTGCATGCTGTTTATTTTAAAATGGACTATGGATTGTTTAAACTGCAGTACAGCTACTTTTACTGATGTAAATGATCTACACACTTATTCTACAACTGATCAAACAACAGAAATGAAATCAAAACACACACACACACACACACACACGATATCCAGGAAAAAGTATGTATCATTACCACAGTCAGTGGAGCGTGAACACACTGTTGACAGTGACGCAGCTTAAAATTCTCTACAGAAATAATAGTTGCAAAGTTACTTCTTTATTTTGAGTTTTTTCCAAAAGAAGGATTGTTTTGGGGGGAAATGAGGTCAAAATCTTTTCAGAACTGTAATTAAATTCAAATAAGAATCAGATACTACTTGGATCAGAAGGGGTTTGGGGAATTTTGGGGACAATGAGAGAGTGGAAGTTTATATTATATTAATGAAAACAAAATAAAACTAAAACAAGTTTGTAATTATAATTAAAAGAAAAACTAAAACTTAATCAGAATACTACAATTAAGCTGATATATCAAATCATATAAAGGTTCTTAATAGGAAGAACTGCTGGGATTTGTCAGAATGCTCCTTTATTTTTCTAGCTGTCTTCCTTCTGCACAAAGATGGTTTCTCTGACTTGTTTTCCACCATCTCCTGCTCCCTCCTGCTCATTTCCCACACTTAGTTCTGGTTTGAAGACCTGAGGGGAGAGAACATCTTCTCCTGCCACTGGAGACAGTGAATCTCCAGTTGGTCATCAGCCTGGGTCAAAGCATCTGTCAATTCTCTTCGCTTCTGTTTCTCTGTTGCTCAAATGGCCACCTCTCCAATGCAGTTTGTCCTCATTTTCCTTAGTGAGATTTTCCTCCAAGAAACCAGGAAGCTGAGTCTGCAGGATCTCGATCAAGATCTCCTTCTGGTCTGCAGTTGCAGCACTGAGAGCCTGAGACTCTACAACAGACATTAAGACCAGTTCAGCGTGCTGACAGAAGGCTTCATACTCATTGCTGGTGTTGACCTTGTTGCCCTGATGTTCTATGTTGCTCTGGGCTCACTGGAACAGGGAACAGCTAGTTCTCTAAGCTTGGGTCGAAAGCCCTTTTAGATTATCTAACCATTTTGCTTGACAGGCTCCAGCACTTGGTTCACTTGTGCTGCTGGTAGCTTAGCTCAGAGGATTTGCTCTCATATCTCGTGCCTCCTAGGCAGTCTGGGTCTGCCGGCCTGGGGCTTGTTCTTCCGCTGAGAGCCTGTGGTTGATAGCAGGCTGGTGTCGAACATGTTTTTCTTCTACAGGCACTACAAGCTGGGTTTGTGTTTGACTTGACAGAAAACAAGTATATCTTACACCTTATCCACTGATAGTGTCAGTGCATTGACTTTCACCACAAGTTTGATTTATTTTGTACTAAACCCTGGGCTCTCCTCCTTTTGTGGTGTAGTTTCAGATGGAATAGAAATTGGATTTCTTTGTGTGTATATGTGATCAAAAGCGGTGAACTATCTGCTGTTGTGCCACACATTATACATATATTGGACCACATTTGATTGTGTCATATCCAAAATACCCAGTGCAGTGCTGATGGATGTTTGAAATCAACCTACCAATAGTAGTTGTACAGGTGGACAGAGGTGAACTGTGCCGCTTTTGATTCATTTTTCATCAGTGAAAATCATGTCAGTATTGGAATCCACTGTGATCAGCTGTGGAAAAAAAGGGTACTTTTTACAGCCAGTTTGACAGAAAACAGTTTTAACTTGAGGCCCATTTACTAACTTTTCCTAGACATTCAGCGGATGGAGTTTGCTATTGGTAGGTGGAGTTCACTTGGAGCACTGGGCTGATGAAGACTCTAAATTGAAAGCTCAGGAAAAAACAAAAACAAGTGGAACTTGAGTGTTTTTTTTTTAATCAAACTTTTATTTCCAAAGTCAGAAATTACCTCTGATGCTAAGCTTTTACAGCCAGTTTTTAAGTTTGAAGTGTGAAAAAGACAGATTGTGGTTGGATTATCACTTCAAATACTCCTTTACTCAAGTGGGCCTCTGCTTTGAATATAAACTGCTAAATGAGACAGTAGAACAGAAAGAAAACAGCAGAAATGAGTATGCAAAACAATTATTTATGAATACCCACTTGTACCATGGCCTGTCATTTTCCAGAATAAATAATGAAGCCATGTCTTGTTTTATCTTATCTTTTTAAAAATTTTTTAATATATGTGTCAAAGTGATCTGCAGGCTGTATCTTCATGAGGTCATTTATATTCATATGTATATATTAAACCAATTTACTGAGCATATCTTTAATAGTGGGAGGATTGTGATCTCATAGTGACTCTACCATTACCAGCTGTGTGAATATGCAAAACATGATATCTTTGCCATTTCTATTCTGTTAATCATTACTTCATTTCTAACCATCTTTATTGCATGCACCCTTCTCCTTGCACACATGAAGCTTTCAGTCCTGCAGCCTGGACGCACCATGCCCCGAGGCTCTGGTGATGGCAGCTTTGCAGCACTGTACTCCGCAACAGGCTCTCCGCACTCCCGAGGCTCCCGCAGCTGCCTGTACCGCAGCCTTCCTTTCGGTGGCGCTAGAGCACCAGACAAACTGCCATGTGGTCACACATCGGGATACATAAGCTGTGGCTTTTGCCGCAACTTCGCAGTGTTATGAAATGGGAGCTGAGTGCGCAGTGCAGGGAGAGAGGAGGTGCAGGAGATTACAGCCCTCTGCGCTTCCAGCTGTAGAATCAGAGACCGTACAGAAGCAGAAATAACAGTGTGACGAATGTCGGTCCTCCCACGTGTTGAACATGTGAGGAGCAATACTGTACATTTCCCCACATTTGATCTTCAAGTTGTGTGATTTGGTTCACTTTCAGAGTGTTTTCTGATGACAAAGCTGGTCTTTCTGGACCTCTGAACGCCCTCACGGTTGCACTGAAGGATGCTTTCAGAGCAGACAAACACCTGTGGCACCACAGCTGCTCCCTCCACCTCGGTCCTCCTCTGGATCCACCGCGCGCAATTACGCGCACGCACCGTCCATCCAAACTGGCTCTTGGGATATCTTTAGCTTGTATTGCTGCACAGATCTAACAAGGAGAAAGGTCTGTGTCCCTTGGTCTTGTGAGTGCAATGAACAAGAGCTGGAATGCGAGCTCCTGCATGCAACAGCCACCGAATCCAACAACATTTCTGTGCACAATTTGTGGAAATCTTATAAGGAGAAAACTAGAGGGAACACCTGATCTCATACATTCTGATATGTGCTTAATATTTTCCTTTCTTTATATTGTGCCACACATTGCACCTCACTGCGCTCAGGATCACATCCAGTGAGATAACATGAGTATTGTGTGTGGGTAAATGAGGGGGACGTGGTTCACGAAGCACCCACTCAGAGGCATCACCCTGTTTAGGGGATGGATTGAAAATGGCCATCAGAGGATCTGTCCTCCTGTAACAGATAATAGACACCGCGCAGGGTCTATGTTTAGAGTCCTGGTGGGCGTTCAGAGAATGGAGATACTTGAGTCTGCATGGAGACAAGAGCAGGTCGCTTACAAATAGGCCACAATTAGGTCTCACAACAGACCATCTTCAAGTGATTGAACATGCATGAAGAGAGAACGTCAGGGCTTTATTTTTAGAAGCCTACATCTGGGTGCTTGGACGTATAGGTCGTAATGAGCCTGCAGCTATAGCCACTACACATGTGGGAGCATGAGACGAGGGACTTTGAAACGTGTCAGACCGCGTGTGAAAAATGTCACTTTGCTCACATGCTGCCATAATTGGAAGGTTCTGCTGTTGCATCACTGCACAACACCATGCATGAAGCCTGTGGGCACTGATATGTCCAACACGACCTTTTCTCCCTCAGACTGTTAGATTGTTCTCGACAAGGAAAAAAAATGCACAAGTGGGTTTGGTTGCTCTCTTATTATTATTATTATTATTCCTCAGCATCATAACCTGCTCCAGGCGCTCATCAACTCCCTTTTTAGACCTGTTGAAATATGCAGCATGCTCCTCATTTCTCATGATGTCAGCACCGATGAGGAGAAATGCAATCCTCAGTTGACAACTTGCTCCTCTTATGCGTTAACTCCTCCCGTCTCCCCGTGTGCCATGTAAGGTGACACCAGCCAATCACATCTCATTGCGCTTCCACCCCAGCAGGGGAAAACAGTCCGAGGAGGCGGAAACTCTTCGGGGCTGTATATAAGCGCGTAAGCGTGGGATTTTTGGATCAGTGTCACCCTCCAGTGATCCGCCGCCTGACCGGACCAGAGCGCACACGAGAGCGCGCAGGCGACCGGCGGGGATCCGTGCCGGTGAGCGGCGGTGACCGAGAGGGGGAAGCCCCAGCTTCCTGCAGCCGCCAGGCCGAGGGAGACGCTCCATGCTGGCGCCGCTGCTCGGAGCGCTGTCCGCCCGCTGTGGTGCTGAACCGGACACGACCCTTCAACCGGTGACGTGAGCCGAGACCAGGACACTAAAATAAAATAAAATTAAAAAAAAAAAAGCTGCACACATTTTAAATACATGGATTTGAAGCTAATTAGAAATAAAGAAGAGACCCCGGAGCAGAAGTGATGGCCGGACTCCCCCCCGCCCTCGGCGTCACTCCGGCGGTGTGAGCACAGCAGCGCGCACCGGAACCCGGCGGAGCCTCCGTAGATGAGGAGAGGCTTTCCATCAGTGAGGTACGCTCGGCGCTTCTTACACCAAGACATTTAGGGGGAGAGAAAAAAAAATTGCTAGATTGCTCGCCTTAAAGGCTCTACATGCAGCTGCGATCATGGGCTGTATCAGCTCCAAGGCTCCAGTTGGTAAGAGTTATTTTTGATCTCATGCACAGCACGCCTGGGGGGAGCCTGGATCGGGGGTGGGGGGTTGTTTTTTTCGCATTTGTTTTGCTGCAGCCTTTCAGCGGCTGCAGAGGCTGCGAGTGGATCTGGGTGCTTGTAGTGCACAGCATGCTGTGCAGGAGAGGGGGAGACATATGATCGCACTGCTGAGTCATATGCATCCGAATGAGGAGCCTGACATAAGATTTTAGATCTGTGACATTTCAGTCGATTAGAGGTTAAATGATGTGTGTGTGTGCGCGTGTGTGTGCAGGGGTGCGTTTGAGTTGGGGTGGAGGGGCTGGGATCTGCAGCCTAAACATCGCGATGCTACGAGAGTTGCAAGGACCTTTTTTGGTGTGCACGCCAGTGAGAGGCAGAGAAGACAGAGGTGCTGCTGACACCGCTGAGGAATGCGCTGTTAAAACCAATTATACGCATATGTACATATTGTAAGGAGGAGGCTGATCCGGACACGATGGTTCTGACCGCGTTGACCCAGTTTAGCTGCAAGGTAGGACACCTTTTTTACTCGTGTCTTTACGCACGCGACCGAGCAAAATCTTCAGGTTTATAATGATTATTTCGGGATGAATCTTGGTGTAAAAGTCGAATACGTGGATTATTTATGCAGTGGCAGATTTGATCGGGCTCCATCAGTGTTTGCAGGCGCACACATGCAGCAGTGGATCATCCTGCTTGTTGCCAAGAAACAGGCTCCCTGTTGCCACCGCATCCGTGAGCTCACATGGTTGTTTACACCTTTGTTGGACGTGTCTCCAAACGGCGCTCAGGGCCCCGTCCTCTACCTGCTGCCTCGACCTCCCCCTCAGATATTACCCCCTTGTACTGTTATTTATTAGACCGGGTCTCCTCCATACATCAAACCTGCCCCACATCCTTACATCACCTCCATGTCTCTGACACAAGCAGACGTGGAGCCGCTCACACTGTGATTTATCCCTCATATCCCCCCTCACAGACCCCCACTCTCCGCCTCTAATTGCTTGTGTAATCTGTCGCTTCAGTCACTTGATGATTATGGCGCCTCGTCCCCGTCTCCTTGTCGCGTAAGGACGTGCCCCAGTCCCGTAAACCCCCGCATGAAGCCGCCCGACGTGCGCGTCTCTGCACGTTCATCCTGAGTGAGACATACAGTAGGTCAACAGCAGCCACCTGTTTGACTCTCATATCGAGCCTGGAGACGTGTGTGACATCACACACACACACACACACTCACACTGCTGCTGGTCCTGACCTAATTGTGTGGATTCGCTCATAAGGTGTCTGAGTCTGAGGGAGACCGAAAGACAGGATGGGGGGGTCAGAGAGAGAAAGGGAGACAGACAGAGGGGGGCACACAGACACACACACACACACACATACAGATGTACGGCTGAGGTCTCTCTATCTGCAGTTTCCACGACAACGGGACCTACAGAGAGAGAGAGAGAGAGGGAAGGAGTGTTTGTGTGAGGAGTGAGACAGACCCAAGTCAAATAAATAAATAAATAAATAAATACAAGGGGAAAAAAAGAATAAAATGAAGACTGCAGTTCTCATTTGCTTTGAGGGAAGAGGACAGAGTTTGGGAGCTGCGCTTCCGTTCCAGAAAGATCACAGTCAGGGGAAGGAGATTAATTAAGATAAAAAGACGTCGAACAAATTAACAAATTAGCCACAGATGGGGGGGATGGTCGCGGGGCCTGACGGGAGAGCCGCCACGAGTTCCGGTCCTCCCAGTGAAAAGGCCAACCTCTCTCACTTTGATCCAGCCCGATGTGATCATATGTGTTACAGGATGCATCAATTTATCAATTTGATCTGCAGCCACGTCACTTAAATTGCATCCTGGGTGACTGCTGCAAAAGCCTGAATGTAAAACACGTCTGTTGAAATCCATCAGACTGCTGTGTGTCGCAGTAAAAGGTCAACAAACCCGCTCAGGTTCACGCGAAATGTGAGCGTTTCTGAAGAGAGTTCTGACAATCACTTGCTGACGTGTCACCATAAAACTCCCGTGGGTGAGTCCAGGTCTGCACGGCCCAGCATGCACCGGGCTCAGATGACTCTCACACGCCGGACATCGGTGTGATACAAAGCACGTGCGCATCTTTCACTCCTCTCAACAATACTTTCATTGACCGAGGTGGCCTAGATTCGACGATACAATACACCCCGGGCATCCGATCTCATCACACCCAATTAAACGGCACATATTGAATTCTGCTGGTGGGCAACTTGAGCCCGGTGCGCTAAACGGCAGGTCTTTGACCCGGAGGAGGAGGGGTGAGGGGGGTGAGTGATCGGTCTCGATATTGGACTCAATATTCGAGATGGGTGCTGGCGACTAATCGAGCGAGTCGCTCTTTTCACAGACAGTAACTGGAAACGCCTCCCCCGCGGTGGAGGGCTGGAAAGAGGAGCCAGGCACTGACATTTAGAGGCCCACCTCTTAATCTCGTTTTGCAAATCTGATTTCAGGATTGCACGGGCGTGTGTGGTGTGTGTGTGTGAGAGAGAGAGAGAGAGAGAGATGGGAGCTCGGAGAGTTCGGGTGCTGAAATGTTCCTGCTGCGCTGCGACCCATCCACAGGAGCGGCTTTATAAGAAGCATCATTGGCCCGTCATGGTCCACGCGTGTATCGAGTCATGACGAGGGCTCCTGTTAGAAAAGGTTAAACTCACGCATTCAGCCCAGTGGTCGCATATCTGTAGGCAGTTATGTGCATCCAGGAGGCTGCTCCGTGACATTTGCGCTCCATGTGGCGCTCCATGGTCCCGCAGCGCGCACTTCTGCACACGTCAGAGAATGTGCATTAAACAACAAAAAAATTGCACAATGCCATCTCAGGTATGTCCCTTATTCTCTGCTTTTTATTTTATAAATTACACTGCTTCTCTCCCTCCGACAAAGCAGCTTCATAAAATATCAAACAGGCTTGGGCTGCTGCCAGGGCCTTACCTGCATGACATGGCATGGCTTTAAAGTGCATGGAAGTAGGCCTCCACACCCCGTGTTATCTCACTACAAGCAGTCTCTTCACAGTCCCATGCAATAAAGGGATTCGTCAATGCTGAGCCCAGCACTTAGACTTGTACCATACATAATAAAAAGACAGAAGTACTGATTATATAATGTATATGTTTATATTTATGTAAATGCATGGTACAAGCCTAATTTTAAGTTCTATAACACAAGAGCATTTTAAAATGAATTCTTCAAACAACAACTTATTGAAATATTTCATTGAGTTATTGATTCATGTTTAATTAAAAAAACAACAACAGACGTTTCTTTGAGTCTTTTTGCTTTTTTGTTGCTTTTAAATGTTTCTTTTTTACAAGACAGGAATTGGCTGCGTTACATTTTGTGGAGGTTATCTGCTTTTATAAATGGAGGCGTTTGAATGCGGTTTCCTTTTGGGGGGGGGGGACTGCAGTGAGATACGTCACCATCACATTCCCTAATATGGCCGTCGCCCCTCAGTGGATGCCCGGGGGTCCCCGTGGAGGCATGGGTTGGCATGGTGACTGACCGCAAAGCAACACGTGAGGATGAGTCTGATCCTTAAAACTCATAGTTGGTGAATTCTTGCTCCAGTAATTACAAGAATATTATGAACAATAATGTGTTATTGCCACGTGAAATGGGAAGCGTTGCTGTCATAATATTCATTTATTGATTTGTATGTTGGAGCGAGAATATGGTGCGGAGCTGCTATGAGTTTTACGACTGTTGCTCTGCTCTAACCTTCACGTGGCTCTCTTCCTCCTGACAGTGGCGGTTGACGGTTCGTTGCGCGTGGACTGGAGCGCGGCGAGCTCCCTGTCTGACCTCGCGCTCTTGGGGAGCACGCGGACCTGCTTGGCGCGCAGACTGATTCTGACAGCACCTTTGGGCGCTCTGGACTTCAGCGAGGTGCCCATAACAACCTATTTTTATTACTATGATCATTATTTCAGCCTGCTCTGCTTTTGTAACATAAGCTAGCTAATGGAGCTCATTGTCTCGCGAGACTTAGCTATAGCCCAGCTTTAGCATTCACACACAGGTTGATATTTCTAATGGCTAATGGAGCTAATGGAGAACAAGCACGCTCATACAAAAAGACACTTTTTACATTTTACAAGATTACATCACTTCGTGGAACCAAGTACTATATAGACATTTGTATTTATCGATACACAAGTCATGGTATGTTCTGTGTTTATAACTAATTTCAACTAAGCTAGTGTATTTGAACCTAGTCAGATATTCCTAATCAAAGATGGCAGTCTCACTAATTTGTCACATGAAGTGGAAAATTATTTTCTCAACCCTTCCTGGTTTAATAATTGCCTTATTAATCACAAATCTTTAACGTATGGTCAACGCTCAGTTCTTTATCCATTTTAGTTTTCATTAATGTGAACCAGTTGGTTTCTAATTATTTGCAAGTCATTCGGCGTAATTGGCAATTCGTTTTCAATTTGGGTTTTGAAATGGGATCTCGGTGATACGCAGTGTAATGCTGCTCGTCTTTGATAAAATATGACACAAGCTCTCTGCTTAAGAGTTTGGTACTCTACAGCTGGACTGATTGCACTGTTCGACCATGTATGCATGGCTGGATCAGCTCAGCTGTGAGATGCGACAGTTGTCTGTACAAAAGTCTAGAGAATACACATTTCTCAGTTCACTGGTTGCACCAGTTTCTGATCACTTCATTGTGGGGGTTTCATATGAAAAACACAGGCGGAAGTTTGTTGTAGCAATTAGATATTAGGTGAGAAAAGACGGGGTTTCAAGGGCTTTGGTAAAAGTGGTGGCTCCATAATTAAAGGGTTTCTGCTTCTCTACAATCCATTTGATGCTCCTGTGCAGATAATACCCTGATGTATTTGTGTCTAGAAACTCTGGACCTTAAGGCAAAGCACTGCCTTGGCCTTTGACTATGGAACTGAAGTTAGTGCGATGCTTATAATTGCCTCAGAGATGATGATGATGATGGTAATGAGGATGATGAATCCACCTTGCCTCTTTTATCCATCAGTGCACACCATCTGGGTGTGAATCAGATGTGTCGCAGTGAGGCAGCCAGGCGACGATTAGCAGCGCCTAAGTGATCCATTATGAAATGCAGCCTCTCGCTCTTTATGGGCAGACCTGTTATTGAATACTGGCCACTGTGCAAGACAGGTTGGCTGGATTGCTGATCTTATCACGTCTTTTACAGAGGAACGGCTCTCTAATACTTATACACTTTAGGGACTCCCCCCAAAAAGCACACATTAGTTATATTTTGTCAGATTCTGTATCAGGAAATTAGATTTTTGTTGAACAACAATTGAGAACTGACAAAATAATTATATTGTAAATTTTAGGTTGTCACATATAAAAGTCAAATCATTTTTAAAATGGATATCAGGCATTTTTCTGCTCCATATTATTTGCTATTACGATGCCCAGTGCTATTATGATGATACAAATATCTGTATTAGCCGGTGCACCTCTGAGCAGCAGTAAATGAAGGTAGGATCGCACATGCAACCGTCATTTGTTTGGCTGTTGTGGCTGATGGTTAATGTTCTGGGTGTGTGACATCATCAGTGAATCGGAGGCGGAGGCATACCAGGAGGAATTATTCCATGGTGACCAGTTGCCATAGAAATGTTACCATTGTGGAGAGATGGGGTGAGGGAGACAAGAGAGAGGTACGCACAGTCGCCTGAAATGTGGCGTGTCGAAGGAGGAGACGGAGGTTCAGGTTATTTTCCACTGGGGCAGCAGATATCACGGCACCCATTCGCCCTCTCATATAATTTTGTATAATGACTTCCATGTACGCCTGTGTGTGTGTGTCTGAGACAGACGAGTGGGGCTACTGAACAAAAAGCAACCCAAGCAACAGGCAAAATGTGTCTGCACCTTTGTGTTTGACGTAGTTGATTTAATAAAAGAGAAGAAGGTATTTGACTCAATCAGGCAGCGCAATGGCACAAATTAGATTTCTGCCGTGATATAACCTTAATTAGTCGAAAGAATAGAGCAATAAATACAAATGTGTCTTAGCCATGGTAACTTGACGCAATGTGTGATGGCTGTACCACAAGAGAAAGGGCTTAGTGAAGCACTAACATTTGTTTTTCAGGCTTAATAACATCCCAAAATGTTACAGATTGCAATTTTATTGTGAATAAAGCCACAAATCACTACCAAACAAAACCTACAACACAAACTCCAAAACCTTTGAAGTGTGGTTTGGTGTGTGTACAGGCTTCCAGGTGACACAGGTAGGGAGACACCAGTGAGGTCAGATTCATCTTTCGGTTTCAACACACACACTGTCAGCCTGCACCCTGCCTGCCCTCAGCTCCTTACATTTGTGCTGTGTCGAAGAATCTGGGGGTTTTTTTGTGCGTTTTCCTCTGTGCTGTCTCAAGGCTGCATTAGTCCGCCCGCACTGACTCACAGACGCAAGAGTGAACCAATGATTTAAAATCCAAAAGTGAACCTGAGCTGCATGATGACTGCTTCTCTACTGTCTGTGTTCAGCAGACCATGAAGAGTATTGACTTCTTGACATTATGTGTGTGTATGTGTGTGTTTGTACTGCTATTCTTCTGAGAGTGACTATAGATGATTCCTTCCTGATAAGTGTGATAATAAGTATGTGACTGTGGGATGTTAAGCTTTGAATTTAAGGGTTGAAAATTCATCTTGGTCTAAGTCAGGGTCATATTTGAGGTTATTTGTGTAAATGTGCATATGTATGCGCAGCATGTTGTTGGGGCGTGTGATGGAAAAGATGCGGTACAGCAGTCTAATTGAAGCGCTCGCTCTGCTCTGAGTGCTGCTCATGTCTTCCTCTGTGTTTGCTCTGTTGTTCAGTAGGGCAGTGGGAGAGCAGAGGGGGGAGGGGAGCAGAGCCAGCGGAGCTGTTAGCCGGAGCTGTGCGGCAAGGTGATGGTAAAGCCTGCAGCTGGACCCAGTTTTCAAAGGCTCATGCTGGTATATTTGAATGTAACACTTGCATCGGACCATGTAGTGCCCCCAAACTCCAGAAATGACACGCTGTCTTTTGTCCAAAAATTCATGTCATGTTAGAAATATGAAACAGCATTCACATTATCGTGGGTTACAACACTAGGAAATCATGAAATGAAATCAACTTTAGGGCCATTAGGCAGGGGGTGAGACAGGGGTTTTTGAGTTCGATATCCCTGAAGATGGATAAAATCCTCCCACTCCAACCTTAAATGATTTCTCTGGATGACTATTTGAAAACAAAGCAAATTCAGCTGTGGGAGGACAACATTAACCGCCCTGACATCTGATTTTTAATTTAAAGACCAACACAATATATCTTTCTAACCCTCCTCGAGGGTATATGTCACATTATCTCCAGATTATCCTCCCTCTGATCTGTGAGCTGCTCTGCGGCACAAGAGGATTATCACGCCTCGCGGCAGCAGCTGATACCATCACAAGCTCAGGATCCCCCTTCGCTCTTGCTGGGCCCTTCAGACAGATAATTTTGTTGTGTGTTATTCGGCTGGAATTTGTCGCCATTAAGTGAAATTGACAGGACAAAGTCAGGGTGATGCTTCTGGGATGCTTCATCACGGTGTCCGGTGTTTTCTTATTCAAATCAGATGTGGTCTGTATTGAGTGATGACTCATTAATGAATTGGAGGAAAACAGGAAGATTTATCTTCATGACTCAACGTACTATGTTTACTAGTGGTGCAGTTGTTCCAGTGAGTCAAGGAGCTCAGCGTTGTTTCTGTAAATGAAAGCAGCTGAAACCTGAGCTTCAGATAGGTACAGTCAGTCAACACAGGAGTGGACAAAATTTGCACCTGTTGAGATATACTTGTCTGCCTAAAACCATCATCAGATTGCTTATTCAGCCAGGCGTGTTGACCCCTACTGAGTAACAACATGATAGCGTCAGCTCGCCATGTGGCCTTTGCTGTTGACGGACCCATTTCCCACGTGAGTACGGGTAGGGCTATAAAAAGAGTTAGCAGACAAAAGAACTTGTCAACACCCGATACTCCCTCTGTGGTTTGACTTTACAGAGCAGACAGATTTGATGGAGGACAGACCGAGAGGAGGGGGTCCATCTTTTGTCTACTGTCTGGTTCTGTTAACTCACTGCGGGGAAATTACCTATCTAGCCGTCTGGGCACAGAGCTTTATCAGTTTCCTTTCAAGAAGTTTTCCTATACAATTACTTGCATCAGAAATCCCAACAGCCACATCCAGCACCACTAGATAGGCCCATTTGATTATTGGTTGTGTGCAGAAAAAGTGCAAATATACATCAACTGATCAGAACAAGAGATGTACATCTTCTTCTTTCTATGGCTGCTTGTCTGCAGTTTTGGAGTCAGATCAGTTACCTAAACAAACTGTTAGCTTTCTCATTAGCCACCACGCTAATTCAACAAACCACTTAAGTTCATGTGCGGCGACAACTAACCACCAGTATCACTGGCCTGCGGTTGTTCTACTTGTGTTTCTACTCTTAAACGTAAAGTAATATGGAAACCAGATGTGAACACAACAGCAATTAACTGAACAGATAATAGGTTATAATTATTTCTAACTTCAAACAAACAGTTCAGCACATCAAACTAGTTGTTTCTGTTGCTTGTCCTCCCTGTAACAACAAGACTACAGGAAATCACTCCACCTAGATTAAAAATATTGCTGCACATAATCCCCTATAATCCACAATTTGTCACTTTTTTTTTACGGATTAAGCAAACAAGATAAAACATGTTACTTAGTGATATGACAGTGGGATTGTTTTCATCTAACCCGTGGCAAAAAAGCGAATAATTGTATTTCCCAAAACATGCTGTGCTTACATAGTCCTACTTGGCTGCTGAAATAATCATTGTTCAGCACAAATCAGTATGTACATGTGCGTGCATGGACATACCATGTGTGGCTGTTGGCATACAGCTTGTGATCCATTAAAGCATTGTTTGGTGCGTAAAAAGAAAATCCTTCACTTTCCAAGGCCTTAAAGTACACTGAAGTAGTTGAAGTATTGTGAACTCCGGAGTCCCTCCTCCATGAAAACACAACACTGGGGTTTCCTGTGAGTCACAGCACGATGTATTGAGAGGCTGGCTCACATTCATGTTCAGCTGAGCTACTGTGCCAGTTTTCCCTTGAGTCACACTTTTTTTCCCCTTGTCCTTTCAGGTGAATGTTGATGACACCATTGAAATGTTACCAAAATCAAGAAGAGCTCTCACCATTCAAGAGATTGCTGCATTAGCGCGATCCTCCCTGCATGGTGAGTGCAACATTAAACAGATTCACAAGTTCATGAGTTGATATTCAAACAAATGTATATGTACATCCTGTAAAAGCATGCAGGCTTATGAAAATACAAACGCGTAATCATCACTAAAGATATGCCATAGCATAACCAAGGCTTTTTCCTCGTAGGTATTTCCCAGGTGGTGAAGGACCATGTGACAAAGCCGACAGCAATGGCTCAGGGCAGGGTGGCCCATCTGATAGAGTGGAAAGGCTGGTGTAAGCCTATTGACACGCCAGCAGCCCTGGAGTCAGACTTCAACTCTTACTCCGACCTAACTGAGGGAGAACAGGAGGCACGCTTTGCTGCAGGTAAGACTTCTGTTGTTTGTTTGTGCTACTTGTAAATTACATAAATATTACGGGAAAAAACACCCTGGTGTGCTACACTGCTACACACTGGACTGATATCATAAAGATATGTACTTGCTAGTTGCAGGCAGCAACTTTCATTTTTAGCCCATTTAAACCTACATGTACTTTGGATATCTTATCTGGATAGAGAAAAATACATGTGAATGCAAGTGTTACATGCTCACAGATCACATACCAATTAGACAACATCTGAAGGTTGTTTGGTTCACACTGTGATCGGATCTCAGCAAGGTGTAAATGCATCTGCATATGCAGACTGCATATTGACATATTGTTGTTTATAGACAAGGCAGCCCCTTCCATCCCACACGTTTTAGAGGCCTTCAGAGAATTTAGTAATATGTGTTTTTACAAAATCAGTTAATGCCTTTAAACTCAACACTGCATCTGGTAGCATTGCCTTCTTATATACCTGCAGTGAAAGACTTTAAAAATACTTAGGGCAACGCCACCACCAAAAACTTTAGAGGCATTTTTAGCCCTACACAGGCGGACCTCAAAGGATGGTCTTATCTTCATCACTCACTGCTGACCCATGTCACTATTATTAAGATAAACGTGCATGTGAGATCATCTTGTCCTCCATGTCACCTCTACCTCGTCCCACCAATTGCTGGGACAAGACACATTCACAAGTCTCCAAATTCATTGTTGTGCCACAAATCCGAGGGAGATCGTTCTATCCCAAATTTCAAACACTGCTTCTGCTCATTTGTGCTTTGTCCACACTCAACAGCGTTCAACCCCAATGCATCATTCTCTTGGAAGCCCACAGAGGAGGGACTTGCCTTTCCTCGCAGGCTGCAAGATTTGGTTCATGCCGCTGTACCACTTAAGCACACCAAGCTAGGCCTAGGGCCCATTGTTTCCTTCCTTCTCACTGCGTGGCATGCCCCAGAGAAAGCGACAAAAACAACTCAAAAAGTATCATTTGAATAGCCCAATTTTTTTAACAATTACTCACTTCCCATTGGAAATGTTGTGATGACAATGGTCTCCACACCTTTAATGACCTATGTGCTACACGGGTTCTCTTTCTTTCTTTAAGGTTAAGGTTCTCAATGGGGGCATAGGATGTCCCTTGGAATACACAAATCCCTCAAATGTTTTATATCCTCTGTATTATTTCTGTATTAGATGTATTTTCCTTGCTGACTTTTGAGAAAATACGAAAAAAAAACACTAGGTGTAAATGCAAAGGCCTGTGATCAGATGTCATTATCCAGATACAGATTTCCTGTTGATACCAGGTGTAAATGCGATGTTTGATTTTGCAGCTGCTGTATGCAGCCACATCCATTGCCCTTAACTCTTCTCCTCCACACGTACAGATGGATTGTTCCTCTCAGAGCGCTGCTCACCCACAGCTCCTGTCTCCTCTCTCACTCACTTCATCTTTATTTTTCTTTCATTCACTCCTGCCCCCTCTATTCATTACCCCCTTCCTCCTATTCACACTGTCCTCTCTTTTAACACTCCTCTCTGCCCTCTGCCTATTTATCTCCTCTTTGCCTCTGTCTTTTTCACCCTGTCCCTCCTGCCTGCTCTCCCTCCATTCTCTCGCTCGCTCCCTGCAATGCAGACTCTCAAGGTTAATTTGCACAGTAAGGTTTTGCTCCTGGCTAGTGCCACCGTGACTGAGCGATTTTCCTTTGTGCCTCCTCTGTTCTCCTTTCTTTTTTCTTTCCCCTTTTATATCTTACTATTTACATGGCTTCTCCTCTGTTCTGTTCTGATCCTTAGGAAGAATTTCTGACACTCTGCACGTCCTTTTGTTACATTTAATTAGTGTAAGTTGACTAGCAGTGGGGTGGGTTGGGGAGTCATTACTATACATTATACTTCCCCCTGTCTCCTCAGCTTACATCATTGGCGTGCGTCCATTCCATCAGGGAGCTGCCAGCTGTGCTGACTCCTGTTATTATTGCCACCTCTCTCCTTGTAGCCCAGTGATGGTGTTACTGTGGGTGACTGGACACACCGTGTGAATGTCAGTGAGCGTGTTAGTACATAAAGCGAGCATGTGTGAGTGTTTGATGTGTTTTGGTGTGTATGCAAGCTAGTTACAATAGAACACACTGTGTGTGCGTGCGTGTGTGTGTGTGTGTGTGTGTGTGTGTGTGTGTGGTGTGTGTGTGTGTAGGAGGCATCTTGAGAATTGAAAATCCAGGTGGGGTTGTCCTATTGATAGACTGACTCCTGCCAACACACACATTCTTTGAAGTTAATCCTGCAGTGTCTCTCCATAGTGCTTGAAACTGGCTGCCAACATAGAGAGAGGCTTATGTCACTGTGGGTTTGTGTGTGTGTGTATGTGTGTGAATGAAAGAGACAGAGTGTGAGTGAGAGAATATGTTGAAAGTACATGTGTGGAATTGTGTGAAATGTGTGTATGTGTGTACTATAGTGGCAATGTTTCAGTATCTGGTGCGCTGTAGTGTAACAGGGGTGTATGTGGCCTGACCAGTCCTGCTCACCAGGTTTACACATTATCCCACCGACAAACAAGCCTGTTGGAAATTCTACAATGGGAAATTGGCATTAGGTTTTGGAAAAAATATCTCTACAAGTGACCGCACAATCTAACAGTGCCGCAGAGTGTGGTGCTGGTAAACTTTGACTTGATGTCAGTGTCAGTTTTTCTTAAAGCAGCTATAATCAATGTTATTTATTAACAGTAAATTCCATGACGATGTGTAATGTGACAGGAGTCGCTTGCAGTGATGAACCCACAGAGAATTATCACCCGACTCTGCAGTTTCCCTCAGCTCTGCAGAGTGTTTAATATCTTGCAACTCACTGCTTTGTTTTTACAGCCCGCAAATTTACTGTTGTGGTTCAGCTCTTGTCAACCCCATTTCCTGTTTCTTCAGCAAATAAGCTTTGATAAACCTCATTGTACACAACCTGCTTGACACCAAACTGACAGACAAAGTTAGCAGCTCGCTGGTGAACAGAGTGGAGTCATGATATATTAGTGCTGCGTTGTCCGTCTTCCACTTCCACTCTCCACTGCTGCAGAAAGAACAAAAAAGTGTAAGTGCAGTTTTAAAGTGAGCATTATTCTTTAATAAATGAAGATGGTGTTATATATGTATGTATCTATGTATATGTTATATTTATCTGTAGGAGTTACTGCTTGGCTTCTAGCCAACTGATCATTTTTCATGAAAATTTCAGAGCTGACAAATGTAAAACTGCAAACTATGTACCACATACACCCTGCTACTGTATATTCAAACAGTATCACTGTGTGACACATTCAGATAGTGATGAAGCTGTAGTAGAACTGTAGCAAGTGTGTGTGAGAGAGAAAAAGGAAAGGGAATCTGTTGAATTTCCGGATCTTCATTGTCAACACATTTTTGCAAAGCTGAGTCACGAACACAGTTTGTGATTAAGTTTAAAATTAGGAAGTTTAATTCACTTAAGTCGCTTAAGTTTGCACTAGATTTAGTAATATTTTCAATAACCAGTAACCATTTCATTTTGATATAATTCTGACAATCTGCACCAGTGAAAGTTGACACTCTGAAGACTGGTCATCCATAGATGCTATGTGCATGCTTTGTATCATGTAATACACAAAGGTCTGTCTATAGGTGGACACTTATCTCTTTATTTCTATTTTTGTGTGGTATGTAGGTCAGGGAGATAACATATATTTACAGTATGCAGGTACAGTATGGAACAATTTCTTCCTGAGTTCAAGGAATTAAAAAAGGCTTTCAAAGGAGAACAAAAGAGCAGCCCACACAGCTGCATTTGCTGAAGGATGCGCCAGTGTTTGTGAGAGAGAGTTCAGGGCCCGTCTACAGTAGAAGATGAATGAGAGCATCGATCTCTCTCTGTGGGAGACAACGCATGAATACTGAGCATTGACCAGAGAGAGTCAGAGAGAAAGACATAAAGAGAAGGAGACTGAGGACAGAGAGTCAGAGAGATAGCAATCAAAATGAGAAGTGAGGGACAAGGCTGAAAGATTGCACAATGAAAGAAAAAAGAATGGTAGGAATGAGGCGAGTCAGGTGAGTCGATAGAGCATTTTATGGAGAGAGACGACGAGAGAAAGGCGTGACATGAAGGAGAGAGTGGATGAACAGGGAGGAATACAAAACATGGATTGAGAGAAAGGGGACGAGGCTGGGCAGAGACAGGAAGAGAAAAGAGAGAGGGAGTCTTATTCTCTGATTGGCCAGCTCCTGATGATAATGATTGGAAGTCATTAGTCACTCGGACCTTGTGGCTTACTGGTTCTGGCACTTGCTGAGTCACCTCAGACACACACACACACACACACATTGATGTCCTCTCTGTGGACTTACATGTGTGTGTTTCTTACATGCAGTAGTATGGGTCATCAAAAGTAAGCAAACAAAAGGCAGCAAAAGTAAAAGGAAGATGAAGGCAGCTTTAAAAAAGTGGCAGTGCAATGCAGTAAATATTATGAATATTATGACAAGTAAGGTGCAAATGATATGTGCAATGGAACAGTGTAATGCAATAAAAATCGACCGATTTAAAACAATAAACAAATACTGAATTAAGCAGCAGTAAACAACTACAGAATGAGGTAGTAAGGTGCAAATGATATGTGCATTGTTTAGAGTTCACAGCTTGAATACTGGCTTATATGGTAAAACTTGACCATATCATCATTATTTCAATGAAAATGTTAATACTGATAACTGAAGTATTTTTCTCCTGGCATTTCCAGTGATGTCCAGATTTTGTCTGCGCTTTCATAGGATCTTATTGTGTTTTTCCTAACTCACTGTCTCCTCTGCACTGGCAAGCACGCAGCCCACATAACAACACCATCAAACCCTAACCCTCAATGACAGCCATCTTGAGTGCAGCAGCCAAATGACCGCTGAAGAACACTGACTGTAATGGGAATGCTGTCAAATACTACAGCGTGCACTGTTTTTCCCCTGCCAATCAAAAACAGCTACATGACACGGAGACACAATGGCCCACTGCCTCTTTGTTGCCATGCCGACCATGTATTTGCGTGTGCACATGTGCAGCTTATATGTGTATGTGTGTGTGTGCGCAGGTGTGGCAGAGCAGTTCGCCATCGCGGAGGCTAAGCTGAGGGCCTGGTCCTCTGTGGACGGCGACGAGTCCAACGATGACTCATATGACGAGGACTTTCTGCCTGCCAACGAGCCCGCCACACAGAGCACAGGTACACACACACACACACACACACTGTACCTCTACACCACAATAGCCGTGGTGATGCTAAATCACATTTATTTCCTTTATACTGTCCCCTTCCTTCCTAATACCAGATCACGCAGCCTCTTCCTCATCCATCTCTCCCTCTCTCTCCCTCTCTATATCTTTCATTGTCCCAGTGCCCTAGTTTTCATCCCCTCCTAACATTTTTTTTTTGTTCCTCGGCGCAATTTGATATCCCTCCTGCAAGTTTAATATCATTTCCTTTGCTGCAGAGACAGTGTCTGTGTGAGGATGGTGTGTGAGCGGGTTATAAATACACAGAGTGTATTTGACCATGACTGTGTATGTGTGTGTCGGTGTGTGTGCACACCAGAGCTTTCATCTTGATTACACTGAACCACCAATAACCTGTACTGCAGCTAATAACATTCAGCACAGGGGTGCTTCTCTATCTTCATATACTCATCTATGGCACCTTACCTCATCTCAAAGTGAATGGAGTGAATGGAGCATGTACCAGCCTGTATACAACATTAATCCCTCCAAAATCAAAGATGATAATTCAGTTCTCTATCTTATCACAATTGATTTTGCAGCTGTTTTTTTAGAACTACTGAAGTCATTACATATATCTTGATATTTTTCACTTGCCACTTTGTATATATTTCATTTTTTTTCTTTTTATATAATTGCTCTCATTTTCTCATAGTTTTCCACCGCTGGTATTTTCACACCCTTGCAATGCAATGGATGATGTTTTTTTTTGCTTAACATGTTTTCATTAAATTGTGTATTGGTTGCTTTTTAAACTTCAACTTTAATGTTTGGCATAAATAAGTTTGTCTTCCTGATGCAAAAACAGCACCATGTGGAGTTAACATTTACATTCAGAAAAACACATTCTGTATATCTTTGAGGCCTAACAAACATGTTGAATGATATTCAGGAATGATCTCGAAAGCAGTTTTTTTTAAAAGTGCATCTGTTTTTGCGAGCTAGCAGGCTTCTTTATCCCTGCCTTTTGCTGGTGCGTGGCTACATTTCCTTTCACAATTCATCATTTGCTACTGCACTTCCTGCTCAAGTTTGATGCTGCAACAACTTAGTGACCCTACAGTAAATATTACAGTTTCAGCTCATATTTCTTCTCTATCATTGTTCTTTTTCCTTCAGGACTTCATGCTCACAGTCTGTATCATTCCCTCTAGATGTGCCATCATATCCTCCCTACTTGAAGGACCTGATCCACAGCCAGCTATGCCAACACCTGGGCCTGCGAGGGCCCTGTTGCGAGGGTGGAGGAGGAGGCGGAGAGGGAGGTGGGAGTGGAGAGCCCTCCCCGACAGCAGGCTCCCCGGACACCCTGTGCTCCAGCCTCTGCAGCCTGGACGAGCACCACCCACTGCTGCGTGACCTGGGCGGCCACCGCGGCACCCACTCCCACAGCAACGCCGCCGAGCTTGCTGCCAAGATCCTGTCAGCGCTGCATGGAGGGGAGGAGCTGCTGCTGGCACGTCTTCAGAGGGCGGGGCAGAGCGGGCCCGGCGGGGGGGACTGCAGCTTCCATAGTCTTGGTGGAGGAGGACGGGGCATCAGGCCCTGTGGGGGTCAGGACTCTCCTTGCTACTCCATGTCATACTCTGAGACGTACCTGTCACCTGGCGAGGACGACGACACCCCCTGCAAGGACTATGAGAGCACCGTGTGCCAGGTGGAGGCAGAGGGCAACGGGGGGGAGTACCCACCCGACTACAACCCACGCAGGAGGGTGTCCGACGTGGCCTCCTCTGGCGTTGTGTCTCTCGATGAGGAGGATGAAGAGGAGGAGGAGAGGGCGGGAGAGCCAAACAACCAATGACTCCTCTCATCTCACCTCAGTGTTTAAACCCTCCAAGCTCTTTGGGGAGATTTCTTTTTTGCAACAACTTCCCCTCTCCTCCATGGCATCTGAAAAGTTTGAACCTCCGCGCATGTTGTTTTTTTTTTTTTTTTTTGACTGAAGCATCCGTCTTTGCCTTACTTGCAGCATTTCAACTCCTCTTTTCCAACTCATAACTGCTTTTGTCCCCATTCGATGTATCGACTCTTTTTTCTTTGAAGGCGTCCAAACAATCGTTTTTATCAGTGTGAAAACAGGAGCGACGGACGTGCTACAGCAGTCCAGTGACTTACTCGTGGGTATGACGCTCACAGTTTTCAGCTCCGTCCCTTCCTGCGAGGTGACTCTAATGACGGACGCCACTAACAGGCAGACAGAATGACTGAGTCCAAAACTCTGACTTATCTTTGCATGTGTTTTGCAAGTGCTGAAATCGATGGGCTGACCCGGTCTTGAGCACGGTTTGTAATCTCAGCTGTTCTGTATAACCCCCGCCCACTTCCCCAGTGTCTCCCATGGGAGGGAGGGTTGACACTGCATCCTGGGACCTGCCCTTACCTCCCTTTCTCCTATCTCCCTGCCCCCTCCTTTGCAAGAGACAAAATAGCATCCTTTTCGGCATGGCTTGCTGAGTATGCCAAACTATTTAACCCTGTCACTACCAATTATGAGCAAATGCTGGAATGTCTTCAAAGTGACAGGACATAGTATGTATTTTAAAATAACAAAGTTTAAAAAAAGATTTGTCACAAATTATATGACAGAAATGATATGCTTTTATTGTACTAGTTTTCTATCACTCAAACATGTTGTTGTTCCAATTATTCCAAACATCATTATGATGGACATCTGCCATAATGATCAACTATAGCTACTGGATATTTTTGGGGTTCTGTGGATTCCTGCATGGAAGACACACGAACTTTGGTTGTCTTAAAAAAAAATACACAGCAGCAGCAGCAGTGACGACAACAAACACTGACAGAATGTTCCTGAAGTGACCCTTCGGCGATAGGCGTTTGGCAGGAAGTGGCGCAGGTAGAAAAGACAGAAAAGTTTTTTTCTGTGAAGAGATGAGTTGCATCGGAGATTTTCTATATTTTTGTATGCGTTGTCTTGCTTTGATCTCTTTGCCTATGCGGCGTGCCAGTGTATGTGGTTTTTTGCACGAAGCTAACGTGGCTGTAGATTTCTCCTTTTCTTCGTTATCACTGTGTGATATAGTTTAATGGGAAAAAATAACAATACAATGTGAACAAAAAAGTTTTTAATTTATTTTTTATTTCAAAAGAGGATACTGTGATACGGTTTATTATTGCCATATGTCATGATCCTCATGAAGAGCTCTTGTTTTTTTTTTTTTTCCCAAAATTTCAAAATGCTCTTCTTTCTTTCCTCTCATACTGACTCCTGAAAAGCTTTGCCTTTTATTCTATACTTTCTCTTCTTTTCTATGACGTTTGCAAAATGGCATGTTTATGTGACACATGCAGAAGCTCCCATGTCCCTGGTGATGTGAGGAGCCCTGTTGAGGTTTTCCCAGAGGGACTGTCATTCATACAACTCAGGAAATCCCATTGGACCAGAACATCAATGCATCCCGCCCGCGCACATAACACCACTCGTCTCTCATCCTCCGTGTGTGTATGCTTGTGTTGGTGAGATGTGATGTGTGTTTGTGAGAGAGAAAGCCTGGTGTGCATAGTTATTTTCTACAAATAATTCAAGCACAGATTCAGTCCCCACATCCTTCTTTAATGCTGTTTGACTGTTTAGATAAGCCTCAATGTGCGAGTCCGTATGTTTGACGTTTTGTGCAAATGTGTGTGTGAGATTGTGTATGCGTGGCTGTATTGTAAGATGTCAGCAAGCTCCTTCAGCTTGCACTGTATATCCATTCCAAAACCCCTCCAATGCAGCGATTCCCTTTAAAGCAGTGTCTGGTGTAGCTGAGCTCTTGTTGGAGGTTAAACTTTTACTGGTGCTGGAGATAATAAACAAAGCATGCAGTACATAACATCTGGAAACTATTTTCAAAATACAGAAGGGATGACATGGCTAAATCAGCCGACTTCTGAACTCAGAACTACATGAAAATGAGTGGTCAGGAAAGTTGGAAAAGACAGCGACAACTCAGGGGGAACCATTGAAGCTGTGCCTTTCATTCATCACCTTTGACCTCCCAAGTCACACCATCACCATCATCACATCCTCCATGCTGTTGCTCAGGCCCTAGTTTGGCTTCCTTCCCCTTCTCCCTCCTGCCTAAATGAGCAAGTGCAGAGTAAAATGCTTCTAAATTTAGTTTGATAGTGGCACCAAATATCCTGTTGCATCTCCTGGGTGTATTCTCCCGCTGTAGCTGGAGGTTACAACGGGCTGATTGTCCTTTTGGTTGACATTAAAAGCTGAGCGATGTTGGCGAGCTGAGGTCGTGCTTTTGTCCTGGCGCAGTGACGAGAACACGCCATTGTTCACCCACCCCACCTCTATTTATCAGTCTGTCCACCACGGTGCATTTGCTCTGTCTGTCTCTCTGAGTGTCCCCGTCCTCTCCACGGGCAGTGTGTGTGAGATGGTGTGAGTGTGTGTGTGAGAGAAGACGGGCACCTTGGTGTGATGCGT
The DNA here is from genome assembly GCA_025331565.1 of Holacanthus passer. Taxonomy (NCBI): domain Eukaryota; kingdom Metazoa; phylum Chordata; class Actinopteri; family Pomacanthidae; genus Holacanthus; species Holacanthus passer. Next base: position 2,259,144 of record JAFREQ010000038.1, read on the forward strand.
TTTTCATTCACCCAGCTGTCTTGTTTTATCTCTCTCTTTCACATGAGGTGTGTTTTTATTATTTTACTTCTGAGGACCATGACTGCATTCACTCATACAGTCTTAACCCCATCCTAAATCTAATCTTAACCCTAAATCCCAGTCCTAATCCCTTTGTCAAAGTGGCCCTTTGGTAGATTGCCACATCTCTCTATCCTTGTGAGAACACTTTGTCCTTACAAGAATAGAAATAGAAGAAATCCCACTGACACACACACAGACAGCCTGATGAATGTCTCCTTTTCCATCCTTCTGTCCTGTCATTTCCTGCATCCTCGCCCTCCTCTCCTTTCCTCCCACCCTAAAGTCTCTGTCCTTCCTTCTTTGCCTCCTCTCTTTCTTTCCCTCTCTCCCTCCATCCATCCCCACAGGGGGCTCATTACATAACCAAGAGGACGTCTGAGTGCTACCTTTGCCGACAGGCAATTAACCCGCGATTATGAAACCGCCTGACGAACAGGAGATGCATATCTCTCTCCTGTCTGTTTTTTTTTTTTTTCACCCTTGTGTCTTTTTCCCCTTCACTCCATGTGCGCCCTCCCCCTTCTTTCTCTCTACCCCCTCCTCACTGCCAAAAGCTTATTCTAAGTGACATCTTTTGAGGTTAGCTGTCCCAGAAAACTCCTGGCGGTTTGTGGAAAGCAACCGATGATGAAGGGAAGTGTTTCTCACTCGCCTCTCTGTTCGGAAGTGATTAATATTTCGTTGCCTAATAACAGAAGATCACCCCGCTGTCCTTGAGTCAGACAGATGTCTTCAGAGTGAAAGCAGTTTGTTTTTGAGTGAGTGTGTGTCTCTGGGCAGTGTGTTTTAGTTTGTTGCTTCAGGCAAGTGCTGACATTGGACACTTATCAGAGAGAAGAGCTCCAGATTCTCTGTGTGTGTGTGAGTGTGTGTGTGTGTGTGTGTGTGTGTGTGTGATAGTGGTGGGAGAACCCAGCACTATAAAAAGACATTAAAACATCTGTTGGACAGTGTCAAGGCAGGAGGGTGTGTGAATATTCAGTTGGTGGAAGTGCCCCCGTCACCCTGTAGCCTACTTACCATTTTAGAACAAAACTGAAGGGCCTGGGCAGCACGAAGCCCCCAGTGGTGAATATTAGGACAAAACCTGCGAACACAGCCGAGACTGAGAGTGTGAAAACAGCTGTAGGAACTGAATACAGAGAGAGTAATCTTCACAGAGAGAGAGAGATGGTGTGTGTTTAACCCACATTAGCCTCCACCGTCTTAATTAAAACGGCCCGCAATCCTCGGGGGGGGGGGGTCGGGTGCATACAGTGACAACGGGCACACACACACACACACACACACACACACAATGAACCGAGGCTCGTGAGAGTTCAGAGAGCAAAGCCATACAACTCACCCAACAGAGACGAAGACACCATGAACAAACAGGGTATAAGGAAAACAGATGACCCAAAATGAATGTACTGTCCCATCCGCCATCCTAAGTCAGTCCAACACACGCACTCAACCCTCTCCTCCCTCTGAGATCTCAATCCTGTCTTTCTTTTTTCTTCTTTTTTAAAATACTTTTCTTCCTCTTTTGGCTGAATGTAATTATTTGATTATTGCCACTTTGGATTTGAAAAATGAATCTTTGTTTGCTGCATCTGATATGATTTCGAGTTAATAAAATATTGTTATTGTCCTTTGCAAAAAAATACAAATCTGGTGTGATGTGGTTATTTTTTTATGTTCTATGAACAAGATTTAAAGATGGATGGGAGGAGAAGTGTGGAGAGCTCAATTCATCTCACTGTAGTGTTTTATGGTTATGATTAGATAATGAACTATTGAACATTCACCTCTTTCAGCACCATTTACTGCCGGACATTCACTGCGGTACATAAAGCCTGCTGCAATTAGCTCCCTGACATGACGACATCATTATTAAGTTATTACCAGAGCAAAGGACAGCAGTCAGAGGAGCTGCATGGAGTCGCGCCGGTCTTACTGATCCCACGGCAGCAGGTATTTCATTTTTCCGTGACATCATCGGCCCTCTGGGAGCTCAGTAATCCATTTGGTTTGTCAGGAGAGGGAGGGGAATATTAGAGCGGGGTGTGATGGATTTTGAACAAAGGCAAGCATGTGTGTGATCATCACAGTTTTTAATCCTTGGACCAAGCGAACAGGTCTGGCTTGTTGGAGCGTGAAAACTGGGCTCCTTGATGAGGTTTCTAAAAATGTGAAAATGAAAGGAAAAAAAAGTTCTACATGAAACACTGAACAAAATATTGGCCTGAGAATAAGGAACATGAGAAATAACTTATCAGGCACTAAAACACTGCACAGTGGTTTATAATACTCAGAGACAGGATTTTCAGCTGTAGAAAAGTATCATGGCAGAAACATATCTTTCATTGTGACATTCATGAGGGAAACAGTGGAACCAGATTCATCTTTTTGCTTGACGACTCTGTCTTTTTTCCTCAAACCCTCTGTGTCGTCCCCCCTGCTGCACCGCCCGACTGGCTCCACTCAAATGAATAAGAGGCTGCCGTTTTTATCACGCTGAGCTACTGACAGCCTGAATCCTCTTAAGTTTAAGAGTCTTTCAAAATCGCAGTTTGTTTTTTTTTTAAAGTAAATTTTGGATTTCCACACGCCGTTTTAAAAACATAAGGTGTAACCTGACGTCAGATCCTGGCATCCTGTGTTCCTAAATATACACAACAGGTTCTATAAATGATCTTCCAAAATAGTGACTGTTCCCAAAAAAGACTCATAGTGGCATTTTCTAATCTGCCACCTCAGTGTAAAAGGTGTACATACATTTAGGCAACTGAAAATACAATGACGTTTTGGGAAACAAGCTCATTTGCTTCCTTGCAGATGAGAAGATGGATGTAAAGGAGATGCACTGATGCATTGAGGCAAGCTGCTTGACCCGATTTCAGTCTTTATGCTAAGCTAAGCTCATCACCTCTTGCACAAACATGAGAGTGGTATCAAACATCTCATCTGACTCTTAGCAATAAAATGGTGTGTGTTTCCCAGAATCCTGAGCTATTTCTTTAAGGTTAGGGAGCGATCATAGCGATCATGGTCGAAAGAAACCAACATTGACTATTGATAGGAGGTCGAAGGGTTTGAACACCCAACTCCTCTCCTCCTCATTTATTATTTGACTGTTTTAACCTAAAGTAGATGCTCATCTGGGGTCATATACACCACCAGCATTTCAACAGATACTTGTGTTCACAGCTAGAAGCAAGAGAGGAGCATCATGTCTCCAGGGGCCAATCAGACCAACATACCTGCAGCACATGACCTGGATGTCGGAGGTTACCAGGATGTGGTGTTATTCTCCACATTGCATGGAATTTCTACCTTTATGATTGCTCCCTTTCCCATGTACGTGACTAGTAGGTGACATCGTGTCAGGACCTGCACTTTGACTTTGCAGACAGGAGACTGTTATTGAAAGCAGCTAAGAAGCTCAATCAGGTCACGCTGATGATTTCAGTGTCAAACCTTCCTGGATGCAGCTGAGGACCATGGACTATACAGACCAGTGAGTGTACAGACCACACTAAAAGGTAACGCAGGTGAGTCAGATCCTCTGCAAACAGCCATCATCTTGTTTGAAAATGCCATATCTCCGTCTCGTGTTGTCATTCTGACTTCAGAATGACACCTAATTTCCGAGAAGAACGATCTCAGTTGCTCATATTTACCCTCTCATTCTCATTTGCACCTTGCAGGTCATCTTTTCTTCTGATCATCTCTTGTGAGCTACCTGGTAGACAGAGACTCCCTCGGAGACAAAAGAGAAGCAGACGCTGAGTCAGACACTGCATTTATCATAATATAATATAATGTATCAATTACATGGCTAAATAGACAGTCTGAGTTCTTACCTAGAATGATAATCCAGATATGCCAGATAATGAGCACAAAGCCTCAGATTTCCTTTAATGATCATTTCATACAGTCTGGCTTCTTAGTGGTACAAATCTCATCTTGTCATGTTTGTGGAAACAGGGTGGAACCACATCGTCTGATCGTCCCAGTTCTGGCAGCCATGAGAAGATCAGATTGTGGCTGCCACGCAGGCTGTGAACTGAACACGACCAGCCATCTGGGTCAAGGCTTAAATAAATCCTAATAAGTGAAGTTGAAGAATTTCTGAAACTTAAGATGTTTCTGTTTCGACATCTCCCAAACTGTTTGGGTGCAAAATGACCATAATGGAAGCTAAATCTAAATAAAAACCATTATGGATGGATTCAGCAAATTTAGAATAAGTTGTACACACTTTTTTGTATCTATGTCTAATTTAGACTATTTAATTGATGTTAGGACAACGCTAGCAGTAGTTGTAATCAACTTGGGATAATGCATGAAATCAGAATAACAGGAGGTTTTCATGTTTATCCTGATCTACCAGCATTGTGTGAATGCAGCATATTTTTCATCATGCTTAGCAGTTAGTACGAAACGCAGCTAAAGTAGCCTACAGCTGAGGATGATGGGAATGCCACGAGTTTTGCAGGTATTCTCATAAACCCAAGTACTTGACTAATAAATGTTTGACCTAATCATGGCTGGGATCATGAATACAAGCTTTGAAGGCAATCCAACTAATAATTGTTGAGATATTTCAGTCTTGATCAAGTGGTGGACCAGCTGACTGACAGACCGACATCCCTGCATTTTACATTATGTCAGGCATTAAATTTAGAAGGAACTTTGCCGGACTTATGCATAAATCAGGAAATGTTATTCCAGTGCAAATAGCTACATTTCCAGAATTTCTGCCTGTTGCACCACCCTGATGTAGCATTAAATAAACATTGACACAAGGCGCAGCGGTCGCTGGTCGTAGCGTTCACAGGATTTTGCAGGATCATAGTTGATTTGACAACGATTAACTGATGCTCTAAAATGCTAAATGGAGTTTCTTTGATGTTCCTTTTCTCTCCTCAGCTGTTCTTATCTGCTTATCTGCTTTTACCTCATTAACATCGTTTCATAATTCCTTCTCTTCTGAATTCAGCACCTCATGATTCAAGATACATCATCTCAGGCACAGTGCCAGGATTTCAATTTTGGATGTGCCAGAGTAATTTTGGCTCTGACTTTTAATTACAGAAGTTAATACTTTTGCCTTCCTTTGACGGTTCCCAGCCGGTAGTCTCACTAAAGCAGAAATGACTGATATAATGCTGGGGAAGGTGAGTAGTGCACCTGGTTGATTATGACATGGGTATATTACTCAAATAATACGATCATATCTACCATGTTTATTTTTGCTGTGGATCCTGTAGACCATTATTCAGAAGACTGACATTTTAATTCTGTTTAAGGAATTGTTTTGATGATCTGGCTGGATTCTAATGTGTTTGAATTAATTGCAGCGAGTGCTGTCATTTCATAAGTTTGTCTCAAGAGAAACGCTCTATGCGTTTCAAGGCAATATAGAGACAATCACCTCAGGCAGGAATTTTCAGCACTACCTCCTGCATTGCCTTCATTGTTTTCTAGCTTCTTCTAGTCTCAATAAGAAATGCATTTAATAATGCATTAATTAAGCTGTAGCCTGCAGTATCAGATAGAGTTTTCAAGCAAGTTTTTTTTGGCTGCTGCTGACCAACCTCATTATTGTGACATGTGTTCGTGGGCTTAACATAAAATGGCCTGTTGTGACTGGTCCAGACTTCACACATGATAGCCTAATAAATGTTGTGTTTTAGAAAGAGAAAACTTTTTTAGTCTGTATAGTGTATTTAAACGTGAAAATTGATATAAAAGTTAAGAAAACATATATTGTCCATGTCATTTAGAATGGACCAATTGTACAAATACCCACAATACTATGACTGCACCATCTATTAGAGGTCAGAGGAGATATTGTGTTCTGGCTTCTGGAGACCACAATGTGTGTGAGACTAAAACTATTCCCAGTGGAGACACTGGACCTCTGGCAGGGGAGCTGAATAGATGAACCTCTGACTGTGCTGACTGTGAAGAGCTGAAGGAGACAGCTGAGTCTCTACATTTTAAAAAGTCGTATTTTCATCATCCTTTACTTTTTTAGGGGCATTCTGTATATAGTGAAGATTGTTATGCTACCAACAGCCATGGCCAGAGAGCTTATGTTTTTTGGTTGTTCGTCCATCCGTCTGTCCATCTCATTCTTATGTACATGATGTCTCAGAAAAGCCTTGAAGGAATTTCATCAATGACTAAGGGATGAACTGATTAGATTTTGGTGTTCAGAGGTCAAAGATCAAAATCATTGTGACCTGACAAAACACTTTTTTTTGAGGAGTGGTCTTACCTAGCTGGCCTTTCTTAAGAGCTTGTTGAGACTACTGCCCTCCAAGCCTTGATGCTGTCACTCCAGCACACCACCTCAAAGATCAGAGCACAGATTGAAGATCTGCCTGTTGCACACACAGAGTCTGCTCAGTAACAGCAGTCTGCTCTTTGCCTTCCTGAAGAAGGCTTCAGTTTTGTGAGTCCAATCCAGTTTTTTATTGAGTTGGATCCCAAGGTGCTTGTATGAACCCACCCTATTCACCTCCCCTCTCCCTGGATGACAACCATGACAGGGTCCTCTTCCTCTGTTAGTCCATCACAGGCTCATTGGTTTTGCTGATATTACGTTTCAGGTGATTGTTGCTGCACCATGTGATGAAGCTCTCCATCAGTCCTCTGTAGTGAAGACAGCATGTTTCTCACTGAAAATTATTCACTGGAATCATACATGTCAATATAGTCATAACTTCCATTTCACAAAAAAAGTCTTCACTACATATATTATGAGTCTGGGCAGACATTGATGCAAGCTGCAGTTGGACTGGTTGGTGGAAGCATACAACCGTGTGGAGGTCATTCTAGTTTAAACTATGTCTTGAAAAATCCTTTTTTAAAATGTGCTGTAGAAGATATATCAATGCATAATGTTTTACACAAGGACAGATACAAGTGTCTCACCTGAGAGCACAAATTGGGACTGTCATTTTGATGTATGCTGCTTGTATTAGCTGGATTGCTTCAACTTTATAGCTCACACATGAAGCCTTTGCTACGACTGGGCCTATACTATCCTGAAGGACAAAATGACGTGCTGCTGAATGTCATTTTTCACATCCTCTAATGAAACAAACAGACACATATACAGTAAACCATAAAAGTATTAATATGACAGTCTTGAATGTCAGCATTGACATGCGGCACTGAGGACAACTATGTTGTCAATAGGCAAATGTCACATCAATTAAAGCTTTTAAAAAGGGAATGTAAAGGTCAACTGGGGGCTGTATATACTTTGGCTTTTGTCAGACTAAAAACCATTTTGCACATTTTGCGATTGGCCTTGAATCTGTTCTCCCAGGAAGCACTCTCCATTTCAGATTTGAACTTTAGAGCGTATCTGTTATTCCATTAGCAGGCAAGCAGAACTTAAAAGGACAATTTTCTCTTGCATTATTGATAAAGTGTTCACATTGTGAGCTCGCTCAGTCTAACGGACAACTGGACCACTCACTACTCTTCTATTTCTGACCAAATGCTATAAGCATCTCCATGAGGCCCCCTTCAGCCTTATCTCTGCTGTGTGTGTGTGTGTGTGTGTGTGTGTGTGAATGAGAAGGGGTCTCCACTCCTTATCAGTTTGTCCGTTACATTCTTGGCACCAGTGGTTGGACAAACTGCCATTTATGGCTAAAGGAAGAGTGCTATAGAGCCCACGCTGTGCTCTACTTACCCACAATGCACCAGGGCTTTATAAAAACCCACAACAAAGACCCCTGGACAATGAGTGAGAGTTTAATAGCTTTTGGTAACCCACTTCTTTCACTGTATTCTGTCAGTATTTATTCTGGGGAGGAAGAGAAATCAAATCTGAGAAAAGCTCTTGTTTTCTGGGGCATATTGAGAGTGGGAGTGTGTTTTCTAAGTGTGTGTGCAAGTGTGAAAGACTACTGCACTTCCTCTGCTATGGCATCGGTGACATCGTCCAGCCGCAGATCCTCCTCATCTTACCGCTCATCGTCACGGTACAGCACCTCCAGCTCCTATCGATCGGGGGCTCACTCGGGGGATCGTCCGATTCTCTGGATCCCCTTTTTGAGCCGTTTCTCGATTCCACCAGTCATTCCAGTTTGTTTGGAGAAGAGGGCCCCGTGGGACCCGACTGTTTGGCCCCCTTCAGCAGGCACAGCAGATCCTCATATGGACACACTGGTAAGTTAAAGGAAGTGACTGATCGCTAAGCTCCGTCCCATTAGTCACTGTTACTAAGCGATGTCTGTCAAGCTTTCTGTTATCACTCTGCAAATGCAATTTGCAGGGCTGTCAACTTTTCAATTTAGTTTGGAGTGAGATTTGGTGTCTGCGAAGTCATTTTATGAGTGGACGTTCTGTTACATCAACCACTGCAGAGGTTGGGGTCATCAATGCCCAATAATTTTGTTTAAAAAGTTCAGCAACCAAAGTCACCTTAATAAGACATTTATACATGAAAAGCCAGATCAATAATCATGGTCGATGATGGATAAGTATGTTTGATTTTGGAGTGATATGTGTGTGATCCTCTGTTAACTAAAGCCACAGAAATGTGCTTTGGGCTCTGGAAACCTAATGTTCACACTTTGTCCTGATGTTCACACAAAGCCTATTTAACAAACATAACTATATTTTTCATGCAGGAGTGGCTTTGAGGCTTCCTCCTATTTGGCGTGAGAGAATAATTTGAGAGTGATGAGAGCATGATGGCAAACCTGTACAATGTTACCAAAAATGTAAAATTATATTACTGGGTTTCAGCATTGAGGTACAATTACATTCATGATTTTAGGCACACTAACCTAAAAACCTCTTATTGGGAATCACAGAGGTCCCCATAACCATAATGTGAGTGTGAGGACAGGAGGAGGAGGAGGAGGCTGAGCTGCTGCCAGAAGAGCTGCTGACTTCTCTGAGCACAGCCCTGTCTCTTCAATCTATGAACAAATAACAGAACTTTATTATGTGACGTGCATACACCAAAGTGAAATTTGGGGTGCAGGTGATACGCCAATCCTTAACTCTGTGGAGAGCAATGTGTCCTAACACCAGACAAAATGTCAGCTGACAAAGAGCAAGTAAGTCCACGTAGGATGAAGGTTGGGGTTGATGTATGGGTCAGACACACAAAGGACTTTCACCCAGGTGCCTTGCTGTGGCAGAGCATGTGATTCTTTTTCTAACACTCCAAAGAGACATTAGTATTTCAAAATGAAAAAGTCCTGACAAAGCTCAAAGAAAGTAATGAGCCAGAGTCTAAAGAGCTCCTGTGCTCTGTGAGAGAAAGAGTGTGTGTGGCTCCAGACGTCGTCTACTGGGCCACATAAAGAACCGAGAGGTGAAAAAAATGAAAGAAAAATGGAGTGCTAATATAAAATACAGCAGCTTCTAAAGACTTAGTACAAAGCAGTAAGAAGCACAATAAAAAAAGGTTTATTACACGTGTGATGCTACAGGCAGCTTAAAGGATAATCAATAACTGGGCATAAAATTGGACGTTGCTGACCCATTTGGAATATTTCAGCACTCAAATGTCAAATCAAATAAAAAAAGGAGACCCACAAGTGTTTGATGCTCCTACTGAGTGTCTTCTTTCAGGAAAGGTTTTCTGTTTCTGGACTGGCAGTAAACCAGATTTACAGCCAAAATGGAGGTTTCAGTCCCTTGTGACACTTTTAATGGCCTTTGTGTTCCAATCTGAACATAAAATACAAACACACCCCAAACAACTGAGCAATAATGCTCAGCTTGAATATATGGAGTCCCAAAGTGCTTAATAATTATATCAGATGAAAAAAACAAGACATTGAAATTCATAATTACGAGAATAAAATTTTGTAAAATGTATAAATGAATCATTTGTGAAATAATTTCATAAAACTATTATCATCAAATGTTATTCTACCCTCATTATTAGTTTTATTGGAGTTAACTTTTTTTTTTCATTAAAGACGATTTTATTTCCTCTCTCTCAACTTCATAATGCCGTTCTCCCCATTCATGTCACTTCTTATTTCATAACGTCTCTTTTCATCTTTCAGACATCTTTCAGTCTCTCTTAACTCGAGAAACTCAACAACTGCCGCCAAATTTAGCCAGTTAGCTCAATGCCAAAGCCATTCTGAATCGACCAAGTAGAGGCTGCTGCTGTCTACACACACAGTCCACAGACACAATAATTATATCATCCATATTATCTTAGCCAGTGTTTAGAGAGCCAGGGTGGCTGGAGGCTACATGTGAAAGCGTGGGAACTGGTGAAAACTTCTACCATCACATAAAAATGAACTCTGGGGGATCATAGCTTCTCTCCTGGCCAAAGAGACCATGTGGGCAACAAAAGGCATCTGTAAAATTATGGATCTGTACAAGAAGAACACACTACTGTCATTCGATGAATAAACATGGTATACCTCAGATACACTTTTTTTTATATTTACAGTTAAGGAGCTTCGTTTATGCACAGACACACTCTGACATACAGGCTCCTTTATCCATATTAGAAAATCTATAAGTGAATAATTGCATTGGCTGGGGTCAAATATTATTTGTGTATAACATATTGGTGAAAAGCCTGCCAGAAGATGGAGAGGAGTGAGGTATGTTCAAGGACTCCTAACAATGAATACCCATCTCAAACTGATTCAGTGTGATTAGATTATGATGACTTATATTACTCCAGTTAGACTGAATAAGATGAAATGGAAATGTCCTGAGATACAAAAGTTCCAGAATTTTTTTTTTGAAGTTGAAGTTATAAATGAAGTTATAAAATGTATTTCTCAAATGACCTTCAATCCAGTCCCCCTGATTGCTCTAACTTTATCTTCTTATAATTTATACACAGATGATTGCATGTTGAAAAGCAAAGAGATATATAGGGAATGCAAATGTAACTCCTCTGTCTACCATATGATGCAATGCTCTCCCTCATCTCTTTTATGTGTAACTCTGTGTTCTGTTTTGCTAAAATGTATCTTTGAATTGTTCAAACCAAAACTCAATAAATACATGTCTATAAGTAATGAACTCCAATAAAACTCACACTGTTTCTATGAAAATAAGAATAATGAAATAATCATCATTTTATAATACGTTTTAATTATTTATTTGATTATCACAATCTCTTGGTTCTTTTATTTCAAAGTTTATTCAAATGACAAATTATTTCATAATGCCTTTTTATTTATTAAACACTTTATGGCTCCATACTTTCAGTAGAAACATATGAATGAAAAATTTGAATTACAGCATTACAAACTGAGCAGAATAATTGGTTGAGAACATACTGAGAACGTTGAATATATGCACAGTTTAAGTACATTTAAAAAATGTATCATTATATATATTAACATAGCTCAGACTTATTCATAAGGAGCCATGCTGTAATGAATTTTTTACATACTTTTCATTCATTTCTATATACTAGAAATGAATTGAACATTCCCACTGATATTCCATTCATTTCATTCTTATATACATATATTTCTGTATGTAGCTGAGATGTTTACCATCCAGACTTCCTGTCACTGCTCTGTATGTTCTTTCTAACCTCTGTAATTTGTTCTAAACCTCTCTTGTTGTTTCTCTGCAGCTCCTGCAGGTGGCGCTGTGACAGGCCGCCAGAGCAGCACAGGCGGTGGAGTGCGATGTCTGGGAGACATCTACTACATGTCAGCTGACGTCAGCCAGTTTGAGCCACACGACGTAGTGGTGATGGCCTATAACCACCACGTCGTCATTCACGCCCAGAAGGTGTGTCTCTCTGTGTGTGTGTGTGTAAGTTAGCAGAGGTGTGCTTTTATACTTCTGATGGCGTGAGTAGGAACTAGCAGAGCACACACACCACAGTTGTCATGTGACTGTGGGGATGAATCACATGTAACTTACTCATATCTACTATTTGACTGACAGTTTTTAGAGCAGTCAGCTGCATTTTGGATCTGATCGAATCATTAACAGTGCTCACCATCTTTAAATGTAACTATTTTCATGTAAAATGAATCCAGAGAATCAGTGTAAAAACTAAGAATAATATTCAGACCAACAAGTGGAGCATCAACCAAATCTGCCTAAAGTCATTATTGTAATAAGATTACTGCTGCTGATACTAACAACACAAATGTAACAACAACTGCTACAGACTGGTGTGATGATTAGTCAGTTAACTGGTGAGTCGATCAGCAGAAAATATTCCAACAAAAGCTTTGAATTTAGATCGATCAGTTGTTAAAATCATTTATCCAGCTATTGAAAATATGTGGCTTTGTTGCTTTGTGCTTCTTTATAAAACTGTAGATGAAAAGATGAATCAAATGATTTCCAACAGATGAATTCAGCCATCAGAAAAAAAATATTTCTGTTTCAGAAAGTTATGTTTCATTTTTGGATTTTCTTTAATTTTTGCTTTTTTCTTGCGATCTCATGGACACCTTCACCTCTCCTGGTTTCCGACAACCTTTATAATATAACAATTGCTAGTCAAACTGCTCACATCTCACATACATTGTATTAAATATTATATTCTTAGGTCTATTATACTACTGGATTATCATTACTGACGTATATTTTAATGTCATTAATTTGACCAGCTTCACATCAGGTTAGGTTGTTGAGATTTATAAGTTGACATGTAAGTAAAATCTTGATAACTTTAACTAGTAAGATAAGTTAAAAATGTAATATAATAATGTAGTAAAATGTGCTGATGTAAGGAAGTAGAATCATAAAATAGCCTAAAATGGAAATATACATCTATACAGTTCTCAAGTAAATATTTAGTTACTTAGTACTTAGTTACTTTCCACCACTGCTTTTCTTCATTTCTCTTAATAATGAAAATAGCATCAGCAACAGCACAAATCACTGCAGAAAATGAGGCAATATTAGTGTCTCCTCCTAATCAAACAGTACTATAATAAATATATAATCAAACTTCATCATGTCCACTATGTCAAACTCAGATATATTGTGTCAGTTGATCTGCAGACAAGCAGCAGCTTGTCTCCTGCCTGTCCTGCTGTCTCTCTCGCCTCCCTCACAGTTTGATGTTAATCACATTTAAAAGGTGAGAGAGTAGAAGAAGAAGGAGGGAGTCTGTCTCTGTGCAGGAAGATCATTTAAACAGGGGTCAGCAGCCAAAAAGAAAAGAAAAAAAAGTGTCTTCAGAGAGAACTAGTCAGTGTTTGCTTCCTCCCTCCTCTTCTCCCTCTCTCTCTCTCTCTCTCTCTCTCTCTCTCTCTCTCTCTCTCCACTAGCTGAGCAGCGCTGACCTCTTCCCCTCTCCCTCTTTCACTACTTCTCACCCTCTTTTTTCGCCCTCGCGCCTTTCTCTGCCCTGTTGCTCTTCACCTCTTCTCCTCTCCTCCAGTGCTTGATGACCTTTTCATCATCTTTTTCTCCCCTGGTTTAACCCTTTCCAACAACTTTCCCCTCCTCCCACTGATCAATCCCTCCATCCACAGCCCTAACGTTCTGTCTCTGTCCTTCAGGTACTTGATGATGGAAGCATCAGCGACACCTTCACCCACAAGTCCCTGTTCCCAGAGGATATGGACCCCCTCTCAGTCACCGGGACCCTTAACCCTGATGGTACCCTGGTGGTGAGTGTCCGCCGGACCACAGCGCTGGGTGGGCTGGAGCCACCGGGTGTCCCCACCTACTGCAGTGAAGCTCACCTTTGACCTCTGGCCCTGTAGTGCTTCTCCATCTCCAATTGTTTTAATATCATTTTATTAAGAGTGTTGTCAGTGAGATACACTCATCAAGCCACTAATTTAAATGAGTTAAATTTGTGAATGACAATCTCATTTTTGTTCACCTGGTCAGCCAACACTTTGATATGTGGTAATATTAATCTTAATGAATGATTAATGATTATTTAAATCACTGATTTTGGTGATCTCCTGACTTTTTGACATCAGGCAGATTGTTGCTGGATGGATATATTTACATTCAATTAGTGCCAAAAAATCCATTCAGTGTTTGCTATGCATGCAGTTTTTGCTATCTTTTTTGATACTACCACTGGGGGTGCCAAAGTTAGTTATTTTCAAATCCTATACACAGTGCCTTTCATTTTTTATTTTCTATTTTTGCTGACATAATGTATTCTTTTGAAACCAACTGGAAGTGCATGTTTGACTTTGTTGCCTGAAATCCGCTTTTCTTTTTATGTTAACAATGCAATAAATCTAAACTTTTTTCATGTTCACGTCAAATACAATATACAACCACACTAAGTTGCCAACATTTTCTGTAGTTTCAAACTAAGTTGTATGAAGATTTCTATTCTTAAACATGCAATAAATGTGTGTTTTTACAAATAAATAAGACACTTTTGTTGTTAATTGTGGTTATTTGTGAAATGTAACTTTTCCCCACTCAATTGCTGGTCAGAAGACACACAGGAGACACAGAGTGGAGACACAGCCAGCCTGTAATCCCTCCACACAGTCCAACACTCAGGGTGAATTTGTCAGTCAGAAACATCTTCTGCTTTAACTTAAACCTTGACAAAATAAGGCAGCACATTTGAGCTCACAGTATGTTTCTCTTCAGGAATAAATGGGCGAGAGTTAGCAGCACTGGCCCTGACAACAACCAAACACTTGTCCCGAGCCATTGATGATCAATCAAGATAATTGGACTGACGCAAGGCTTTACTCAGAGGCAAAATGAAATCTCATGCCTGTCACCACTCATCTCCTCTACCTGCGTCTGCACACACACACACACACACACACACACACACACACACACACACACACACACACACACACAGCTGAATTACTAAACCTGTGGCAGCCCATTATTCCCTAACTCTTACTGAGACTTATTCACCTAAGTCCATGGAAACATGGTATAGATGGAGTAGCAACAACATATGCAATACAGTAAATACAAGACACATGTGTTAGCAAAAAGTTTCCTGCTTACATTGAGTAGACACAGAGCAACATTAGCATCAATTTGGAGTTGTCCAGTATTTGCTTTGTTTTAGCTCTGTTTTGGTCTCTACCAACACTAACTTTGTCTGTCTGCTGTTGGGTCCTATACAGGTTGTGTGCAGTGGGTTTATCTGAGGTTTTTCACTGAAAACAGTGACTGGAAATAAAGGCTGATGACTGTGATTTTAAAGAAGCTAACTAGAAACTGGAGCATAGAGTGAAGGGAACTGTGCATTTGGAGGATTAAGCAGCCCCTTTTTAGATGGCACAGTCATTTGATCCATTATTTTTTATGATTTTTTAAAAATAATTTTTTAATTGATTCTCAAAATATAATAAAACAGACAAAAAGAAAAAAAAAACAACAGCAACAACAAACTTGGCTCACAGACCCAGACTTTTATAAATTTACATACTGAGGAAATAATATATGTGATATAATGAGGAAAAAGAAAAAGCAAAGGCAATCCTACACCAGCCCCCCAGTGATAGTAGAAGAAATATCCACTCACAATGTAGGACATAAAAGGCTCCCATGTCTTTAGAATGTAGCACACAGGTTAGGTAATCAAGAGAAATATATTCAGTATGAGCTTATGCCACTGGGCTTTAGTTGGGGCTTTGTCTGTTATCCAGTTCAGACGTATGCACTTCCTTGCATAGAATGTTAGCACTTTATAAAGATTTGCTTCATACTTATCAGTGATAGGATTTCCCATTCCAGGTAGCATGTACAGTGAGTCATTTTCTAAATTGGTAGCTAGGATACTGTTCATTTCTTTGCCTATAATATGCCAAAATCTCTGAATTTTCCAGCAGGACCACAGACAATGGGTGAGAATAGCCACTTCCATTTTGCACTACACATTCAATTTATGGTGTGTAGAGGGGGAGATATGAGCCCTATGTAAGATCTTAAGTTGAATAGCTTTTATTCTGTTGATGCTTAAGGTTTTCACTGTCTGCAAGGCATCATTCCATTGAACATCCGTAATAGCCAGATTAAGTTCTCTCTCCCATGTCCATCTCAAGTGAAGGGTGCCTTCAGCACCATAGTCTTTAAGTATAATATGGGAAAACTCTACAGAGCTGCCCACCTGTAATAAGAAAACCTGTCTCTCCACACATGAATAACTTTGATCAGAAAGCAGTGTAGTGTCCCTTTCACTAAAATGTCTTACCTGTAAAAAGCAGAAAAAGTCTTGGTTTTGTAGCTTATATTTTTTAGTCAATTGACTAAAGGACATTAAAGTCTGTTGAAAGGATCACAGAGTCTAGAGATTCCCTTAGTTGCCCATATCCGGAAACTGATGTCTTTTACACCTGGCAAGAAATCAGGGTTATCACATATTGGATAACCTCTAGTCTTCGTATAGACCGCCATGCTTTAATGGTGCAGGCTGTAATTGGATTGCTGCAGAAAAGCAGCAGTTATATTTATTTCTAAATATACAAACCCAGCAGGAGACCATTTAAAGGGGAAGGGGATGGAGTTTGAGGTTTTTGTTTGAAACCGCCAAGTGGCATTACTTCCAACTTATCAAAGTTTATTCTGTATCCAGAGAAGACGCTAAATTTATTGGTAACCTCAACAAGAACAGAGGTAGACACCTCAGGTCTGGTTAAGGGGATCAGGACGTCATCCACATAAAGGTTTATCTTACGTTGTTTGTCCGCTATGGTAAGGCCATGTATGTTAGGGTTTGCCCAAGTTGCCTCAGCCAGTGGCTCTATGGCCAGGGCAAACAGAAGAGGTGAAAGCAGACAGCCCTGCCTTGTTCCCCTCCTGCGGCAAAAGTTGGAAGACCATCAGATCGATGTTTAATAATGAGATCGGCCTGTAGGAGACACAGTCCTCCTTATAGAGCTCACTACTGAGCACGTCTGGTCCAGCTGCGTTTCCAGAACACATCCCATGAATAGCATGTGATATCTCATCCCTAGTTATAGGAGCATCGAAAGCAGCCCTCTGGTCATCTGACAGAGTAGGTTGCTTGACAGAAGAAAAAAAGTCCATTAAATCTGGAGCATCAGATTGGATCTCCGATTTGTACACATTTTCAGAAAAATTCCTACATGTGTCATTAATAGTTTTGGTGTCAAAGAATTGTCTACCAGTACAGTCTGAAATTGAGGAAATATTTTGAGAGTCGGTCTTCTTCTTTGTTAGGTTGGCTAAATATTTACCAGCTTTATCACCATGTTTGTACACTTTCTGTTTGACAAACCTCATCTTAGTTTCTGCATGTTTTGTTAAGAGCGAATCTGATGCAGAGCGGAGTGCTGAAATGTCTTAACATGTTGGGTTTAACATAATTTTTTTCAGCCATTTTGAGTTTGGATTCTAAGACCTCTCTTTGTTCAGCTTGCCTACGTCTTTTGGTGGCTGTGTAGGAAATAATAAGACCTCTTGAAAAGGCTTTTGATGTTTCCCATATCAGCGATGTCGAGTTCTACCCATTGCATTTGAAGGAGCTGCGACAGCAGCCCCAGTTTTTCATCACTTACTTTGGAGATATTGGCTGTAATTTCGGAGATAGCTTCCTGAAGAGCAGGATCAGGTGTGTTAGCGCTAGTGCTACATCCCCGTTAGCTTGTTGGCTAGGGTCTTGGCTTGTTCGGTTTAGGGTTTTTTTCTCTGCAGCATATTGTCGGACTGTCTCAAAAAGTAGCTATTAATGCTCATTATGTGCTACAGACCTGCAAGGGTCTGTTAAAAGCTCAACTAATCCTCCTTCAAGCCGCCATCTTGAGAACCCCATTTGATCCATTATTAATCAATCAATTTACTAGTGTAGCTTTAAACAGATCAATTGTTTAAATAGTACTACAGAAAGTATTCTTTACTATTTTTGCTTTCACCCTTTGTTTGATAATAACATCAGCAATTTATTTAGTGAGTAAAATGTATAAAGGTCAAATGTATGAAAAGTAGTGATTTTACTTTCATCCAAAACATACTTCCTAATGCAAAGGCTGATTGAGCTTTAACCCTAAAACCAAGCCATGACTAACATTATCACACCGTACTAATTCTAACTGAAATGTTCACCCATTAAATCCACGCCTGCCTACAGACTGAAAGACAGCAAAATGTATTTAGTGTACTTTTTTGACATTCTTCCCTGTAAGGAGATATAGCCTTGATGAATACGTCCCCACACAGACAGAGAACAGAGGGCCTGCACCTCTTACCAGCGATCACATCAATCATTCTCCCAGCGCGACGCGCGCTTCCTACACTGCAGCAGCTACTGGGAGACTTTTTCCAGTGACACCTTCATTTAATATTCATCAGAAACGAGGGCGGCGTCAGCACGGACAGATGGCGCTCTGCTCGACAAGGCTCAACGCTGCTCAAGTGTTTCTAAGCTCATTCATCGCAATACAGATGAGTGACTGCTGCCGCGCTTCGTTCCAACTCATTCTTGACTTCTCTGCCTCAGCCTTGCACACACACTCACACACACATGCTCATAAGACGGTTGTGTAAAGAATATCAAGCTTTTACATCATGACTGCTATTAACAGTTATATTAGAGTGGTTTATAAATTACATGGGAGATATGAATCACAATAGAAAAAAAAAGTGCTAGATGATCTCTACAACACGCACTCACACACACACAAAAGCAGGCCACATCTCACTCTATCTCTCTAGAGAAGGTATCGTGCTCCCACCTGAAACTCACCGAGGGACAGAGCTGCAGTCTACTTAACGAATGAACTCATTTAGCTCATTAAGCTTTTACCATTGCACTCTCCACCCATTACAGTCCAGATGCTCTCCTCTCATTCACACGCAGCAAAACAACAGAATGAAGGCAGCAGTGTGTGTGTGCATGCATGTTGTGAATGAGGATGCACCAGAAGGAGGGAACAGAAAAACACTGACGGAGAAACAAAATTGAGGCCGTGAAAAAAGTGTTGCAGTTGATTACAGAGCCAACTGTTGCAGTTAACACTCCCAGTGGGAAAGTAGCTGAGTCGAGTTTAGAGAACTGTTACTGGAACTGATTTGACTAACTTCAATATTCAATATAATATGCTCTCTGTGTCCTAATTCAGAGCTGGATCCTCTTAATAGACTGCAATTATGTAGCTCAATTCTACCTTCATAATTGCCCTTTCATTCACACATTCATGCACTCGTAGTGGTGGAGCTGCCAGGCGAGGCTCTGGCCTGCCATCAGAAGATATTAAAGGGGAACCCCATCTATTTCACACATCAGAGTGTGTTTATGTCAGTACTTCTGTGAAAACAAAAAGTTGCACAAAGCTGTTTTTGGCTGCAGTGAGAGCTGTGTGAAGTCTGATAAATTGACTCAAGTGATGTCATTTGAGTCAGTGTCAGTTGGGTCTGAAGGCTACAAGTTTGGAAATGAAACAAATCTGGGGGTGCGGAGTTAAAAAGAAGTGAGCTTAACTGACCTCTGCAGCCCACTATGCATATCTGCTTGAGGCTTTTAGCCCGAGGCTACATTCGCCACAACTAGTATCGCAATCAATCTTTGACCAAACTGTCGCCGGTCGAGTTGCATTGTGGGTAATATAGACGGCATGTTTTGATGTGGAAGAAGAATGTGTGAAATAATGCAATAATGGAACAATGCATTGATTTGCATGTTTTTGTTTAAAATGTCAGTTGTGAGTCTGAATAAAGTTAGTAGACTGCAATTCTGGGTTGAGCTTAACAATACTGATAATCGTAATGTGTCCAGCTTCCTGTGGAAAGAGATCCGTGCTCTGCTGTGTTTTAGAGTTTCATTAAACTATTAATGTTTTTATTCAAATCCGTTCATTTGTTATCTGTTGGTCAGTTTATGGCTGAAACACATGAAAGTTTTTTAATTAACATTTTTTTAAACAATGAAAAAAAAAGTCTCTTTTTGTAACCTGCCTCGTGTCACTGGTAGATAGAAAGAAACAGTATACAACTTATACACAATACAATTAACAATTTCTAAGTCAATGTGGATGAGAGGCTATTCCCTGATATAACCCAAACTGTTTGTATCTGAACAAACACTGTATTTTGTGTATTTTACTTTTAAAAAAGTCTTGACTAGTGCAAATAAAAAAGGTTTGACAAGAAGTTTGTTCTTTAACAGTAAGAAATATACACCCTTAAATGCTTTATTCTGTATTCAGTGAGTTGGATCGGAGCAGATTGAATTATAGGGTATAAATATGGATAGTGCAGTACTATAGAGCACCGCTCATCTGATCAAAATGCAGGGTTAGGAGCCTTTTACTCCCTGCGTTATAAAAAGATTTGGGACAAAATGAACTAATTTGAACATTATTGTGCCGTTACTGTGTTTGCTTCCCCACTGGGAGTATCAGCGGAAGACAAAAACAACACTCCAGGTGCTCTCCAGCTGTTGCTGAAGGGAAGGAAGAGGACAGACAGGCAAGAATCACAGCTGCAGAATAACACAAGTCCTGGGAGATATAAAACAGAGTCATCCTCACCAAAAGACTTGTTTGTTAAAATCTCATTTATTCATCCCTGATATACAAAACAATGTTTCATTTTTCTGTGTGAAAAATAGCTCTGGATTTTGTTCAGCTCCGTCTGGTTCGGCCCTCGGAGTAGTGGAGGCCTCCAGTATGTACAATGTATAGTCCCTAAGAGCCCTAAGGAGTGGCGAAAAGATAACCCTCAACAGCTGATGTGAGGATCTGGTCTTATCAAAGCCCCTCAGACTGAAGGAGAGGATAGAGAGGAGCATGATAAAAATGACTCAGTGTCAGTGCTTGGGGGTGGGGTGGGGGCTTGTATGAGAGCGCCAGCTACAGTCCATGCAGCAGGATTCACCCAGACGGGGGAAGGTGTCCCAAAGCAAAAATGAGGAGTCCAAGGTATTTCTCTTCTTGAACAAAGGATAAACATGTAAAAGGTGCAAACAGTGTCCTTAAATATCTTAATGCTGATTCTAGTGAGATTCTGAGAGCTTCTATTGAGGTTTTTTTTGGGAAACCTTCCCCTTTAAGCCGTCATTCAAACATCACTTTATCACACGCAAGCTCCCGTGTGAGCGTCAGGTCTCCCCATATACATACAACTTTTTACACTTTTCAGGTTTCTTTACAAAAATAAGGTTATCTTGCATTCACGTCATCAATTAAAACTGGGTTACAAAGTGAGATGAACAACCGTTATTGCACAAATCAATTACCTACAAGTAGATCATTCATAAAAAAGAATGAGAGAAAAAAAAAAAAGAAAATTTACAACTTCTACTTTGATTAATACAGACTAATAAATATGCATCTACCTCGGTCTATATCTGTCTGGTAGCAAATGAGATGAAAAATTCTGAAATGTCTGCGGAGGGGGAGGCTCTGGCAGAAGGCGGAGTAATGAAAATCGATGAAAAGCACAAACAAATGAACAGAACCAAATCAGACGAGTAGATCTCAGTCAGTCCCTGGGGTGAGCAGATGGGGGGTGTGTGGGGGGTTGTGACGTTGACAGGTTGCCATGGTGAGGGCACACCACGCTGACACATCATCCACCCCGCTTTTATATTTGTGTACATGTGTGTGTGGAAAGTGCCTCGTCTACATGCGTATGACTGGGAAGCTAGATCCAAACACTTAGGTGTCAATTGCTTATTGATAAAGAGTAGTTGATGCAGGCACTTGTGGAATGAACATGTCACCAACAGACCACATGCTGCCACCTTCAACATTAACTTCACTATTACATTTCTGTTTGGCTTTGCTATCAAGCAGCCGTTGTGCGCCTTCACGAGCCTTCACCCCGTTAGTGTTATTATTGTCTTATCAGACAGCATGTCAACAATAAAAAAAACACATAAAGGACAGCATGAAAATCAAACTGTAAATCATCAAATGTGAAGAAAAATACAAATATATTTAAACAAGCCCCTCAAAAATGAGAATAGTCAACAATTTAAGACTGGTTAAGACATTAAATTATGATTTTATATTACAGGAATGATGTTAAATATATTAATCTGCAAGCATAACTTTGCTAACCCAAAGAGCCCATCCCCGGTTCAAAATCAGGCAATGAATAAAGCTTATTGGATGAATGGAAGATGCCAATCAAGGTGAAATAATCTAGAAGTATAAAATAAGATACTGTAAAGACACAGGCACAAGATGGCAAACATACGAAGACACGACATCATTCATTCGTCCCATATTCATTTCCGTCAAGCTTCTGTTTTTGGTACATTTTGATCATATAAAACAAATCTCACATGCACTCTGTCATGCAAAGCCATGCTGTTTTAACCTGTGTGTATTTTACTTTTAGTGGCGCGCAGCAAGACAAGACACCACCAAAAATAAAATCCATGCGATGCGTCGGATGCTGAGAAACCACAATGAAGTTGGGTATGAGTGCATATTTAAGGCATCCAAAACAGTACAGCTAATTCTGTAGGTAGTAGTGGACATCCGTTTTCCAAAATAACAATAATAAATAATCAGAAGAATAATTTAAAAAAAGGAGTGTATCTTCAAGGATGTATTTGAGGTCAGTCGCCCACACAAGCTAAAAAATGGAAAAGATGGAGGGATGGAGAAAAGGGAAAACAAATCAATGTTCTTCTGTCGATGAGCAGAGAGCATGCCGATCAAGCATTATGGCCGACATGAATTATTAAATACGCAGTACGTATACATTATCTGTCATGTCAGACTGCTCACTGAATCAGAAACTGTGCTGTCATTAAAACATTGATGGCTCAAGCTCCCGGTTTTATTGGTCGACTATGTTGGGCTGGAGTGAAAATTTAATAATGGCTTGGGTTTATATTGGTAAACGAGGTATATTTCAAATGGTTCAACTGCATCTTGGGCTGCTCGTTAGTCGTCAGTTATGGATTTCTTCTAGTGTTTTTGCACTGGATCATCGGTGTGCATTAATCAAGCTGCTCACATGTTGTCATGTGGTGCTGTGTATGTTGAGAACAGCCTCAGCCCTGGTTCATTACATCATATATCTGGCAGGGGGGCTACTGTGTCTGATAGTAATGGAGGTTAGCTAACATGGAAATCAAAGGCAGATTGATGAGAGGGCCCAGAGCAGCTGGTTAGGTAATGATGTCTTCATTCTTTCAGCCATCCATTTGCTCCCCGTTCTTCATCTCTCCCTCGCTTCCTGCCCTCTCCATCCGCCCCAGCCTCCTCTGGAACGGTTATTAAGAGCTATATTTAGATAAGCAGCAAACCTCGACTCTCGGAGTGCATCGCTGCCGCCTTGTTTGTCTCTATGCGTCTTTGCAATGTAAGGCCATGGCTACAGTATGAAAAGGAGTGTACGTTATGAGAGGGGCTACAGGTGCTTCCACCACTGCCAACAGGCACGTCTGCTTGCATAGACTGGACTCTCAACCTGACCATTAAGACTAAGAAGAGATGAGACGACCAAGGAAAGGAGAAATGATGGAAACAAGAAAAAACAGAAAACTAAGGCATCTGTCCCCATTGTCCAGCATTTGTCAATGGGACAAACTGTCAAGCAATTTGCAAAAGAAATAGTGCTATGGCAAATTCCAGTTAGACCCACAACCACCTGATCAATTGGAAATAAAATCATTCAAGCTGGACAACAAAAACTGAAATGTGTTCAAAAGGCAAAAAAATAATAATTGAGAAATAGTCGTTTGCTACCTCCCTCTTCATGCACACTCACATTTTCTCATCTCATCCGCTCTCACATACATTATTCTTCCTTGTCATCGTCGCTGAATTTCTGGAAGACTTGTTCCAAAAGATAATTTCTCAGGTCCAAACTTTGTTCCCAGCTCTAAAGATACACAAGCTAAACAAAGTCTACTAAAAAAAAAAAAAAAATCCCTTTTTTTTAAAAAAATGATTTCAGCCCATTCCCAGTCCCTTGTTGGATTCCGCCAACACGTGTCCTTTTCATTTTTCTGATCCACATTCGCTCTGCTGTGGGTTCCCGAGGGTAAATGGAGAGCAGAGCACAGGTTGACTTGTGTTCCACTCTCCTGTGGAGTGTCTGGCTTGGTCAGTGCGAGACCCCTGGGGAAAGCACTGGTGGGTCCATGAGGCAAAAGTGGATGGAGGAAGAAGAGAAGGAGGAGTAGACGAGGAGAGAAATGAGGAGTTGCGAAGAGGCTGGCGTAGCAGTAGAACTCTTTCCAGAATTAAATATTGATCCTAAGCCCTGAGGATTTTTGCATGTTTTGCGGCTTTGGGGGGATTAAAGATCTCAATGCCTCCTCCTCCTCCTCTTCCTCCACCTGCTCTTCTTCCTTCTTCCTCCTCCTCCTCCTCTACTTTCCCTCACTGGGATTTCTCATCAGACTCGGAGGGGTTGTGTTCGCGGGGCAGCGACATGCCCTTGTGGCGATCCCACAGCTTGTGGAGCTCGGTGGCTTCATTCTCGCTGCTGCTGGTGCCGCTGTCCCGGAAGCTGGCCAGAGGAGGGCGCACCTTCACACCTTTCACCGTCACAGAGCCCTCGATGGCCTTGCGAAGCTGGGTGGAGAAAGACAAGTTAGAGAGGAAGGCTCAAAGAGCGTCCAGGCACTCATGCAGGTAACAACCCAATGAAGCTACAGATGACTTTTATGCTTTAACCCACCACAGCTTTTAAGCTCATAGGATAAAGGGCCTGTACTGAGTTGTTTGTGACCTCAGGCCACTACCAGCACCTGTGGCTTCTCTACACTGGTACACAGGTATGTTCACAGGCTTATCAATGCATTTGGTCCCTGCTCATGATCCATGCAGACCCTTAAAGACATGGGTAGATTAAAAAATTTACATGACATAGATCCTAATGGCTACAATGATGTGGAAAGCATGTCATCTCCCACCTGTGCAAAAGAAATCTTTGAAAGATTTTTGTTCACATTTTTTTGGTGTGTTGGAGATGAAAACCCAACATCGCAGTACAGAAATAGATTTTTTTCTATTATTCATTTGATAAATTTCTGTAAAACAATAATACAATAATAAGATAATCTCAGTGACAATTGGTGCAGTGTACGTGTTGCTTTCAACCCTTCATAGTGATGTGCAATGCTTTCTGCCACCACATCTTTTTTTTAAGGCTACTACTAAGAGTCATCCATGTGGAGTTCATAGAATGCATAAAAATAATCTGACGTATTTTGTCCTGTTTAAAGATATTGATGAACAAATGAGTTTGACAAAGTGGTGAACCTGTTTACCTGTGGACTGATCCAAAACAGGTGTTTTGGATCAGTCCACAACTTTCACAGTCTTTTGTTGCTCCTGTCCCAACTTGTTTGAAACGAAAATTTACCCACTGTGGGATGAATAAAGGTATCTTATCTTATCAAATTCAGAATAAGCAGATATTTTACAAAAATCAATGAAGTTAATGAGATAAACATTAATGTTTTGTCTTTTTACTGTTTTCAATTAAGTATACGTGCAATCAAATTTTAGAATGCCACTGCCAATTAAACCTCACAAAGAGACATCAAAATGACTTTTTTATGGTTTAATACTTGTTTTCCTGTTTTCCTTTTTGGAGCATTTTCACAACACCACCCACAATTTCTTTTACTTTTTTTTATTTCTTTTGAACATTGTGTGGTGCATCACTCGTACAATAAGAAAATGGCTGTACTTCATATGTTGAATGCATATACTACAAACTCTAGACCTGCTTCAAATTAGTAGGTAGCACGGGTTTGGGACACGACACAGCTCGTTCTAAGAAAAAATAAAGTGAGGTTCTTTGAGCCTAAATTGTGCTGTTTGGTACAGGGTGTTATTCACAGTCTCTTATTATGCTGTGCTGCATACAGTTTTGGCGTGGGTGGCCCCAGTGGAAATAGAACTGCTAACCCCGATGCTGTACTGGCCTTGCTCTACAGTGCATGATCATGTCAGGAGTTTACAATCTGATACCCAGGCACACAAGCCATTTTCTATTTTGAACTAGAACCTCTTTTCCCAAAATGTAATGGAGGAAAGCTCGTGGTCGGGGGTCAGCATGACTTTGACTTTTGCTGCTGTTCGTTTCACAGAATAAGAGGAGAAGAGAAAGGAAACGACTGCACATTTATTAATCTCTGCGGCTCCTGCTGCCACCTACACACAGCAGAAACGACAGAAGATCAAAAAATGCCCACTCACAGGGTCTGACCTGCCTCTGCCACAGTGCATACAGCAGCCTGCAAATCAAAGCGGCTGAGATTGGCGGAAACAATTATTTTTGGTAAAGGATCAGACTTGGTCTGGCAAAACAAAATGACACTAACTACTGCCTGAAAGCCTTTTTGTGGTTTTGCAAACACCACCTGTAGAACCTGATATATCAGCACCATATGGTTCATGTCAGCCCAGAATGTGAACTGTGATCAAAATTAATGGAAATATTTTCTCATGTATTGTCAGAATTTAAAGATGCAGAAAAAGACTGATTTATCGAAAAATGTGCAGTTTTGCTTTTTTTACATCATTATCTTTGCATTAATTGTTTTTGGTTTAGGATACAGGACCTAAAACAAATGCACTACACTTTGTATAGGTCGGTGGTTGTTTTGCCAGTTGTGAGGTTTGGTTTAGATTCATCGTCTGCTTTACGTTTACCTGGCCGACCTGTCACAAACTTCTCCATGCTTTGCCGGCATGCACTAAAGCGTGCATCATTTGTTTACATCTAGCCTCACCCAGGAAGGTTGCCAGGTCTGCGTTATTCTGCAAAATTGGGCTACTTTTTAAGTGTTGCTGCGGAATTATTATTTTTTGTCTGCTGGTTGGTTAAACCTATTTTGCATACAAATTACATTATTAATATCTATAAATACACATCCATAAACGAAATAAATTTATTTATTATGACCTAAATAGCACATATGTACACATACACGCAGACCTGGCAACCCTGTCACTGCGCCCCCCGGTATAACTACGCGCCCCCCAATTTGGGAACCACTGGTATAGGTTAACTCTTTTAACCATTTATCCATTAAGAAATTATTATTTAATTTTAACTGTTTAGACTTCTCTAAATATTTTTTACACACTCTCAATCACAACATGTAGTGTTCAATTAGCAAATGACATCCAAGCAGCAACCTCCAGCGCTGAAAAATGAAGCCAACACGGAAGTGCAAAAACCTGCAGTTCCTCGAATGAACACTAGGGGAAGGCTCCAAAAGGGAGTCAATTACATTTGACCCCCATGTTACAATGTCCATCTTTACGGCAGAAGAAAACACGTTTACAGCCTGGTACAAATATGGTTTTGGTCTCTTTAGCTGATTTTCCACTTCATGACAACTCTACGGGGGGTGAATTTTTTTATAACACACTTGTTTAAAATCTAAACTCGTCACTTTGATTGACAGCTGCCTGCTGACTGTTGTCTCCAAACACAGAGCTCATTCAGTCACTGAACTTCACCTGTGTTAGTGCTGTTTTTGACATTCATAATTTTTCATGTAAATACTGGATAAATAACACAGCTTGCTGAGTGGTTAATTGTACTAACAGACTGCTAGTAAATAGCCAGTTAATGAATTAGCTGCCGCCGGCTGTGTGGTGTCTTTGTCCGGGATGTCTGCGCTGTTTTCTCGGTGTGTTTGTTCTGGTGTTTGTGGAGCTGCTTGTTGGCTGGAGTTTGACTGTGCTGCTGTGTTGACTGTGTTTCTCTCAGGTGTCCAGGACGAGTTTATCCAGGGGGAGACGGTGGAGGTTGAGCTAAGCTAACAATGCTAACGGGAGCGTCTGGTAGCCTCAGTTATTAAACCTGCTGAAGTCAAAACGTAATAAGTGTTATAGTTTATGATGTGTGAGGTTGGAAAATAAAGACCCTCCACATTTGTCAACTAATGTTATGTCATCTTAAACTAAACTGTGTGTAAATGCAATAAAGTTTTTGTAACTTCAAAGTATTAACGTCTCATTTCTGAATGTTTCCAGAAATAACGTTAACCCAGATGTTGTTATTGGTTAAGCTGGAGTTGGTCATTGAAGCTAAACAGTAACATAAAATTTGATGATCCACGAACTCAAACATTATTATTCATATTTATATTATTCCTAAAACATAAATTTAAAATTCATTAAACTCCAGAAACTGACTGATTGTGATCGGCTGGAGGCTGAAATGTTGACATA
Source organism: Holacanthus passer (assembly GCA_025331565.1). NCBI lineage: Eukaryota > Metazoa > Chordata > Actinopteri > Pomacanthidae > Holacanthus > Holacanthus passer. The sequence goes on from JAFREQ010000038.1 coordinate 2,287,268, forward strand.
TAACGCTACGCTGGCTTATTAAAGTATCGTAACCGGTGCCGAAGCCAGCCAATACCACTGGGTAAGCAGCTACCTCAGTGAGCATGTTTCATTAAACAGGCGTCATTCAGCTCCGCACTCGCTCCACCTCTTTGTCCATATTTGGATTAACCAGAGTTAGGCAATGTCACCACTGCCAAGATGGCTGCGCGCTCCAATAAGCTTCAAAATTGCTCTTCAGAAATCTACGGGTGACGTCACGGAGGCTACGTGCATGTTTTATATTGTCTATGATGGCGTCCCTAAATATATTTCTATAAATTATTTTCATTTTAATTTTTTATGTTAAGGAAAATATGACCATCTTGTAGATTTACTTATCAGAACATATTGGGTTTATATGACCTCTTAAATAATTCTCTGTACATTTGAAAGAAACACACTGAAGCTGTGTGAAAGTTTGCTGTAATTCTCTGCTCTCTCTTTCATCCTGTCTCTCTCTGCTCTCCGTGTGAGAGAGTATTATTCCATTTTCTGTTTGGCCAGGCCAAGTTTGTTATTTGGCTGATAAGGTAAAGGATTTGGATGCTACAGATGCTGTGACATCCCTGAAAGGAATAGAGTTTGCATGATCTCTGTGATTCTTCTCCTCCACATGGACCAGTGAGACTGTGATATAACAGCGTGTCTGTGTGACAGACAGGCAGACTGGGAGAGGCCGGGTTTTATCTGCCTTGGCTGGGTTTTTGTCTGCTGGTGGAAAGCAGAACAAAAACGCCTAAATGTCAGGGACAGGCGAGCAGCGCTGCACTTAGCAACAATCCTCTCACCACTTCCTGGCCAATTCACAAAGAGCGAGGGGTTTTCAGTTGTTTGTGAAGCAGGCGAGATAGGGGGGGGGGCAGAGAACAGACAGAGAGACAATAGATGGAGACAGCAATATTAAGCAGCCTTTTGTCTGTCACAGTACATAACAGGCACAGGGAGGAGGAATCATTAATGACTCAAATGTCTTTTGTGTGTGTGTGTGTGTGTGTGTGTGTGTGTGTACAGCATGGTGACAGCGCTCCTCATGATATTGACAGTGACTTTACAGTTATAAAAGCAGTGAATGTGCTGTCTGTATGAATGATGACGCTCATGACTTTTTTACATGAGGCTCGCTGTCGAACAAATTGACAAAATTTGGATCGTGAGTTTAGGTTCAAATGGTATGAAACCATCTAATACACGATTAAGTGATAATACAGCCACAATAATTAAGTGGAAATGCTGAAGGACACACAAGATTCTTACCTCTTTGAGGGAAACCACCCCGATGAGGCGTCCGATGCTGGTGACGTAGGCGTGGTCGAGGCCCAGCAGGGAGAAGATGGTGTGGGTCTGCAGGCAAACAGCAGAGGTGGAAACAGTCAATGAAACACTAAAAACAGTACAAAGCAGAGACTGTGCTGGGTTCCAACTTTGAGTGGAAAATGAGGCTCAGTTATAGCAATGCACCACCGATTTAATTTATTAATAATTAAGTTCAATTATCCAACACTGACAGCTTCATTCACTGTGGATTCATTCAACTAGTAAAGTGTTCAGCTAAATGGGATATGATCACTTTGGGAAATCTCACAGAGACATTCAGAGTGTTTCTCATTTTAAAACAGAAAAGACTGAATTGTCGAATACCTGCTTTAAACTGACAAGAAATAACTGAAGCTTTAGATAGAACGCTCTGATCAAAGCACAACGAGGGAAAAGACTACAGCACATCGTAGAAGAAAAAGCCTTTATTAACCTGACCATGTGGTTATGAGGAACCATGTTTCAAACACAAGTTGTTCCTCAGGCCAAGAAATGAGTCTTCAAAGAACACACACAATCTAGAGGTTCGACAGACACTGGCGACTCACATCAACATCTGGACAAAGTGCAACAGTGCTATAGGCAATAACTTATCAGTTATGTGACCTGTGACCAAATCATCAAGGCAAAATATAGAAACTGGCTCAGTAGAATAGGAATCCAAACACAAATACAGGCAGTAAGAAAAGAAGTAAGAATGTAAAATAACACTGATGATGATCTGAATGGATCGATGTGTTTACCAGCTTCATGTCTGTCTCTGATGGATGGATTGAATACAAATCAAATGCTGACCTGCGATGGGACTTTAATGTCAGAGATGTGCTGGTACTGGTTTTACTACATACTGGAGCTGAAACACACTTGATGATAATAATGCTGCTCACATTATCAGTGACTGTGGTTTCAGAGGGCACTGCGAACACAGCACAGCGATCCTGCTTTGATTAGCAGCTGTATTTAGTACACAGGGGAGCTCCTCAACAGAGCAGCCACAGCGGGGCCAGTGAAGCTGGCTACTTGACTATCAAGCTTTAATATGGCTACAGGTTACTATGCTTACATTAATTAGCTGACCTACTTTTATTTTGCAATGTTCGGTTCACTCTTTAGTGTTTGAGAAAATCCAGTGTAAACTAGATCAAGTAATTGTGCTATGATCCGAACTCCAACAGTAGCATTGAACTTGCTGAACATTATGAATTTAGAAGTAAGTTTTTGTCCACAATAAACTGGCACATCTCTCATTTCCACTGTTTTAACATTTACTCAGTACTTGTACCAAGTACCTTGTAATTGTACATTCTTGCATGGTTTAGCAGTGACGTGTGTGGAACTCTACCTGCAGCCTTGAGTCCCTACTAATGGCGATGACCACACATTAACCCGTGACAGCTGTCTCGTGAATGAGGTCAAACAAAGGTCGAAGATGTTAAAACGTGCAGAGTCTTGAGTATAAAAGGGATGTCAAGGCCAATTTTCTAATAATAGTGTTGAAGTTAATTTCATCATTTACATCAATTAAAGGCATCAAATTCTAACTGGCCAATCCCCAAATTTATCTATACTGATGGTGTAGTGGCGTTAAATATCCTCCTTACAGAGAAGGACTGCCAGCTGTCAAACTGTATTTATTCTATCTTGTTTGTAGCTGGATTTGTGATTCATGAGAGACGGATGTATTTGCCTTTTAAAAAACAACAATATCATTATGTGCTGCTAGAGTCACATATCTTTATTCTTACTTTTCCACTTTGTTTTTCCAACTTTTACATATTTGCATGTTTCTGTGACCCTGTTTCGCTCTATTTATACTCTCTGCCCTATTAGTACTGTATTTGCTGATGCAATGACTCCACGGGGATCATTAAAGTTTCATTTAATCTCATCTCCTCTGCTGGAGTTACTGTGGAGGTGTGTGGCTTCGTGGAGCTAAAAGCAAAAAGAGGTCAAAAACTTCAATGACAGATCAGAAAGGTTGCAGGACCAATGCCAACTGGACTTTTTGTTCTGGGCTCTTTTAGTCTTTAATTTTTAGTCTTTTAGCCTTTGCCAGAATGGCCATTTGGGACATCTGAACTAGATCCCACTGTGCCAAGCAAACAGACGCTGTGCCAAGAAAAAGATTGTTAAGTGTTTTTAGTCGTAATGTAATCAGCTCACCTCCAATCCAGCCTGTTCACATCTATTTAAACTCTAATTCACTGATTAAAGGTGCTGCAAATAGTATTTTAGAATCAATTGATCATCAGCACAGAGACATTAGAGACTTTAAACAAACTCGAGCCGGACCAGCAGACCCCAGCTTCTTCACTGCATATGGCACTGAATTATTGGGTCATATTTGCTGTTTGTCCTCTTTAATCATAAAGTGAAATCCTATGCAACAAGAATGGGGATTATGGGAAATATGGTCTTAACTTATAGAATTTACATCTGTACCTATAGGTCAATTTAAAACCATGATTACAAATTACCCTACTCTTGAATGCAACTATTTTTTAACTGTGTTCTGTTTTTGTTTTCTTGTTAATTATGTTTGAGTGTAATCATTCTGTTTTAACTGTACTCTGGAAATGAGGAGATGCCCTCAATGGTTGTTCGAGATTTAAATAAAGGTTGAATGAATGAATGAATGAATGCCAGTAGCAGAGGCTACAAGTAATGGCCAAATGTGATGTGGTGATGAGTTTTAAAAATTATACTGTTGCACCTTTAACCTTTCACTCAAATGAAAAAAGACACATTGGCCCACTTTCTCTTTCTTGCCTTGGTGTAGAGATATTTGTCTCTATTGGTCCTGTGGTATAAATTTTTTCATCCACTCTCGGGAAGAAAGTGACTATTTCCCAAAAAGTCAAATTATTCCTTTAAAAAATGATTTCCTGCAGAAATGTTGCTGTCACTTTGGAAACTCTGGTGTCATCATTTTCTTTTACTGGAACTACCTTTTAATAAAAAAACTGCTGACGGTGAGTTTTGAGGAGTGTCTGGGACATTATTTATAATGAGGACAAGCTGTTGGTAATTTTTAAAAAGAAATATTTAAATGCGTGTCACAAACAATATTGCATTCCCCTTGAGTGTATTTGGGTGGTGACATTAACTTTATAGATGGCCATGACATGGAAAAACAGAAAAACCTGAGTAAAAGAGAGAAGACACATTAAGAAAGCAGGACACAAGGGCTCACTGAACAGTTTGTGGAGTATGAAAATGATGTGAATCAGAAGCTATAGGTCTCCAGATCAGCCCAAGTGAACTTCATCAAGACTTTATCATCAAGACACTGGATGAGGGATCTTGGACAATCTATGACAAAGGGCATTGAAGCTATTCTGGAGGCTCATAGTAGAACAACACCTTACTAATGCATTTGGTTTTACTTTAATTTGTCTGTTGTTGTATGTTTTTTGTAATTTGTGTGAACCCGTCTTTTAATGATATTTACTTTGTACATAATATATGCAGTAGCTTCAAGGGTCCATTTCTTTGATGAAAATCTACAACATGATGAAAGCGTGGGCTACTTTGAGTCCTGTTAGCCACTAGGGCACCGACAGCAGCCCCGGGCCCAGACCACAGTGACTGCAGAAACGTATTGTCATGTAAATATTCCAAAAACAGATTAGTCCATTACAAAAGTGCCCACAGACAAACACAGAATCACAACATCAACAGTAAACAGCACGGGATAAATGGTAGCTAGATCCAGAGAGGCTGAGCAAGAGAGCAGGGCAAGATTTAGACACACACACACACACACACACACACACACACACACACACACACACACACACACACACACACAAGCCTGCATCATACAGCAGTGGCGGTGGTGGCGGCCGGTGTTTAATATGCTGAGGGAGTTTGTGCGTGGTATTGGCTTTTGGCAGTGTGCAGTGGAGGGAGGGGAGCGAGATGGATTGGTGCAGGATCCCTCTCTTAAATGTTTAAAGAGTATTCACACAGAGCCCAGAGGATGAGAGAGAGAGACCGAGACAGAGAGAGGTAGGAGGTAGCATTATGAATGGAGAACATTAGGCGCTGCCACAGCCACTGGCAAGCCAGAAAGAGTCAGTAGGAAGTAAGGATTTCAATACTGAAATGTGTGTCTGTGTGTGTGTGTGTGTGTGTGTATGTGTGCACGTGCACTAGAGACAGAGCTTCTTACAGGATGTGCGACTGTGCCGCAGTAAAAAAAAAACCAAACTAAATCAACACGAGCTCTTAAGAGCTAAAGCTCCTTTCTTCACTGCACTTTCACTTTCTCCTCCAGTCAGTAGGGGATAAATTGGCTTGGCTCCATGTGTGTGTTCTTTTGGGGTGTTTGAATGCTCCTTCAATGTCACTACACACCACAGGAGCACTAGGAGTATCCAGAGTATTGGAATTGGTGGCAGTTCACTTTCCAAGTGCTTCTGTTCATGTTGGCCTCTCCTCAATACTTACATGACCTAAAGTCTTTAGTAGAACAGAAAACTTTTCCATTGGGAAAAATGTGTTCTATTATGAAAATGCTGAAGATGTTATTAATAAACTTCTTTATACTATAAAGTTATAGTATCTTTTGCCACTCACTCTTCCACTCACAGGACTCCAGCACCATTGAACTTTCATGGGCTGTCAGTATGAAAAGTTCTGTTAATATGTAACAGATGCATTGATGAATAACCTAAAAATAATCTGGACAATCTGCATGAGAATTTACAACTGCAACCTGAAAAATATTCAAAGCAGTCTGACTGTTGAATGTGATCAAAACTGTATGTAAAAATGAATTAAATATGTTCTAAAAAAGGTTCTCATTTTTAAAATTTGGTCAATAAGCTGTTTGATCTATTGATAAAAACACAACTTGTACCATAACATAACATTCCACTTTCAGTGCTTAATTGTGACCACATATATTCTGAATGATAGGCACCTACTTGGGTCAATCAATAATTACACAGTCAATACACTTCAAAAAATGAAGAGGAGTTCCCCAAGGTTCCATTCTTGGGCTTCTACTGTTTAAGTGCAACATGCTCCCACTAGCTCAGATAAATGAAAATGAAGTCTGTTACCATAATTACGCAGATGACACACAGATTTACATAGTGATATCACCAAGTAACTACAGTCCCATACAATCCTGAAAAAGTGCATTAACCAAATCAGGATTTAGAAATGTGTCCAAGTTTAGTAGGCTCAACTACTGTAATGGTGTCTTTACATGTCTCTCTAAAGGTAGATCAGGGAGCTGCAGCTATGGGTGTAAAACACAGAATCTACAGTTCTCCAAGAAGTCTGACAAAGTGGAACACATTAATGGAAAATCCTGAAAACTGGGAATTTTGATCCAACTGTCAGTTATTTTACATCAAGTACACACACATATCTTGCATTGCACTGTACTCCTGTTTTATCTGTTTTAGCTCATTTTTATTCATGATGATGTTATTCATGTATTTGTCTTAATGTGTTTTTATATCTTATGCAAAGCACCTTGGATTGCCTTGTTGTTGAGAGGCACTATACAGACAAGCTTGCCTTCCCTAATCAATAAGTAAGTAAACACTCTTGTTCCCATTATTGAAGCCACTGTTGGGCACCGGGAATTACTCTAAATTCTGAAGTATTCAATTTTTCTTATCAGTGTGGGTGAACTAAAACACAGTATTAAAGACACAGACCGAGTAGCAATGATACACATTTGTGCTATTGCATGAGAGACACACTGACAGAGGTTGAACAACAGCTGTATTGCCAATCAGACCTTATGCAGCGACGTGCGCTCCACCAGCTGGAATGGGGCGGGGTCGATCTTGCAGTTGTTGAAGTTGACCTGCTCATCAAGCTGCATCTCCTCCCACTCTGCAATCTGCAAAACACACACAGGAGGAGGGAGTTTGAGGATGAGGGATGAATATCACAGACAATAGCAACAATAGATGGAAGAAAAGAGACTTTGTAGACAGTGCAGTATTGATCAGTTAATAAAGAGGTAATCAAATAAACTGGCATATACAATTAAACCAGAACTAGATGACACTGACTTTAATATTTACCAAAACGTTGACACCAAATGTTAAAGCTTGGCTTTGATGGCCAAACATTTATTTTTTTTGACTGTCTGACTATAAAACTTGGATTGACAGCATGCATAATAGATGCTGTAAACAGACCATGTCTTTATGCTCAGTGTCAGTCACTAATCAGAAGGCAAGGGCATCAAATCATCGCATACCACCTTCTGAAAAATCACCTCCCTCTGATAGACTATCAATGGACCGGGCGCCGCACTGAATGACTCTATAAATCATATGGGACCTACAACGATGGACGGTGAGGAAGGTGAATTGGGAACAAGGAAGGGAGACGTGGTGAGAAACAATGACATGGCAAACGCGTGAGAGGTGAACGATGAGTGATTCTGAGAGAGAAAAGAGGGCACGGAGGGAGAAAGTGTGAGGAATGTGCGGCTGACAGAGAGGAAATGAGAGGTGCTGTTGATGGATGAATTATGAATAATGTCATATCCAAAAATATAAGACTCCGGGGTAATCGGCCTGTCTGGGGATATTGAGGAATCTGAAAAGCCAGGTCTGTCATGGTGTGATGTCATCAAGTAGAAGCTGAGATTCAAGTTAGACAAACATAGGTTTTTGTAGACCATGAATCCGGTGTGATTGATAGCTGATCAAAAGGATTAGATGGGTAATATTCTGCGTATTTCTGACTGTCAACCAAAACCAACAATGGATTGAACCTACTAACAAATATTGTCTGTGTATCCAAAGCCTGATATAACTTACAATTCTGTGCAATAGACTGCTATTGTTGTCCAAAAACCATCAATCTCATCAATGACCCGCAACGTTGCACTGGATGACACGGTCCTTCATTACCCTGAACGCACACACTGTAGTTTATTTTGAGCAAACCTCAGATACACTGTGCTGCTATTGGAAATCCATGTGGATTAATCCACTGCTGGAAATGGGCTGACAAAAACACAATTTACACAATTTACTATTTAAAAACTACAGTGCCCAGTTGTTTTAATTACCAAGGCTTTAAAAAAAAGAAGCTATATATTTGTGACCAGCTTTAATTATTCAGTTAGAACTAATGGATTTGGTGCTGGGTGCAACAGACGAAAGTATAGCAAGACAGACTGATGAACTGTTGGTTTTGGTGTTTTCATGGATAACCAGCCTTTATCCTTTCAATGTTGCCATTTTCAAGGATACAGTTGGCACCAATTATTGGTTGGTGGGTTGGAAACAGACATGAGGTCACGGGGTCATAGGACCTACATGACTGAACTTTATCAGCTTGTAGCTCTTACAAGCTTTAAAGCCACATTTTGAAATAAAAAATGCATCTAGATAAAGGGGCATTAGAATAAGAAATGTTCAAAACTGAAGCACCACAGGGTAAGATATACTGACTTTTAGTTCCTAGCATTGATCAAACTCTATTCAAACACTGGATCCTACATTTCACATAATGCAACTCAATAGTGTCCTGACATCACGATGACATCATTTGGGTTTTTTCAGACTCCTCCAGAGCCACAGAAGACATTATACAACTGCTTTCACAGGTTGAGTAGTACTCCCAATGAAAGTCATGCCTCTTTGAAGAACTAAACCCTCTAACTAAAGCAGGGTGATCTATATTACTGTACTGGTATATGACAGGTCTTTCAATGGGAAACTACTGAAAACTACTTAATAAAAATTTAAATAAACATTCACACAAATACATGAATGCAAAAAAGGAAATTTAATTGCAAGTGCATTTCAGATGAACACTGAACTGGTGTCTTTTTTCAGAATACTTCATCTGCCACAGATCTACGACAAGACTGACTTTAACTCTAGATGCAGTTTTCTTATTGGCTGAAGGACAAACAGTCTTGTCTCTGATAGTTTGTGAGCTCTTGCAGCTGTCGTCTGATTGGTTGTAAGTGTGTAGGTTTGTTGTGGGACTGTCTGGATGTCTTACCTCTCTAATGGTCATGTCATCCTCTACATCTCCATCATCCTGCAGGCCAGAAGTGACGGGAGAGCAGTTAGTACGCAACACAGAGATATTCTGTATGCACGCTAAACATGGTAAAACGAAGTAACCAAACATGTACAGCACAAACACACGAGCAGTGATGGAACAGTAAACAAATGGTGGATAAACAATAGTGTCCAGTTGGTTATCATCTCAATAAACATTTCCTGGTCCTTTTCAGCTGCGCCCCCAGCGCCTACATCTGTGCACAGAGGGTAAAATGACATATTGAAAACACATAATCACCCATGAACCCCATCATAAGTGTTATACAGAGCTGCCGTCTTGAGACAGATGGACAGAAATGGAATGAATGACTAAAGGAGCGACTACAGTACATTTAATGAGTGCGGGGGATGTGATGTATGAGATGTCAGAGCAGATGATCATTATAATGATGGATCTGCGCTGCACTCGGAGCTCACGGTTCATAACTGACGAGCCGACACTGCCGACGCCGTTTGACAAGCTGGAATCAAACTAGCAACCCCGAGCTTTGCAGAGAAGCACTGAGAACGCCGGGTGATGGAAATACACAAGAGAGTGTGTGAGAACATTACCGCAGGGTGTGTATGATGGGCTGTGAAATACCATTTCAAAGTGTTTAGTCATGTGCTTGTGTACAGGTATTCATTTCTCAGACTTGAAAGCAGGAGAACATGTGTTTGTGTGTGTTAGAGAGAGAGACAGAAAGGCAGAGTGAGTGTGACCCAGGGGCTGATGGGAGCCCTGAGCTCATTTATCCTCATCGCCGCGGTGGCTGACCTGTCGGTAACCCTAGCAACTGTTGCCGCGGGGTAGAAAGAGATGCCCTACTGTAGCACTATGCAAGCAAGAGGCCAGAGCTGATGAGACAAAACAAACACACACCTACAGCACTTTATCTCTGCTGTCTCACTGATCATTCTGCTTGTCACAAGGGCACTCTGAATGTCGCCAAGACACGCTGTTGTTCCAGGGGTAAAATGTAAACTAAAGAAAAGGACGAGATCAAATCACTTTGGTGTGTGTGTGTGTGTTTGCAGAAGAAGGTGGTTTTCTGAGACACACGGAGAGGCTGGGCTGTGCATGCAAAATAGGTGCTTTCACAGAGATTAGCTGCTCTATTAAGAGAGCAAATCTCTGCTTCTGGATACAAGAGTTAGGCAGAAGTGTGTGTGTGTATATGTGTGTGTATGTGCACGGGAAGTGGGAGAGTAAACTTTGTCAGTCTGCATGATACTGAAGAAGCAGAGTCACCTACTCCCAAGATGCATGGAGAAACGTAACACTTGTAGTATATAGAACTACATCATATAGAACAACGTGTTTCAACTTGTTGTCTTTACCGGGGACATCATGAAACACATAAACATTTAAACAGGTTCACACACCCACACGGATGTACAGGACTGATTGTCTTTTATATATATTTTTTTACCCTTATGATGTTTTTTCTGCCTCATGCTGACCATATTCATATAGTAATCAAACAAGAAAGTTCTTCTGTCTACTACAAGTGTTGCTGAAGTTTTGACCTTGTTAGTCTCCATGCAGCTGACAGTGAAATCAGAGGAACTGTGTGGGCATATTCAAATGAGATTTGAATGAGCATGTGTGTGTGCGTGCAGAGGCAGAGACTCCAGAGTGCTGACAATAGGCCGATGAAGCTGTATTGCTTGCTACGCTGTTTCTGTGACCAGACAAAGATTAGAAAGGTCCGTTGCTCTTCCTTTGCCTCCCTCCTCCGGCAGCTATCCATCTTTGCTTCCATCCAGCGACCCAATCGCCCAATCACTGGCAACCATCCAAGACTAGGTCAGCAGGGAATATACATAGACTCCTGTATCATACACACATACACACCCTCTGGAGGATTATGTAGTTAAAGTATATAATGAGGAGAGTTTTATGATGGTGGAAATTAAAAGGAGCCTGTCCTCCTGGATACTGCTCTTTATTCAGCCCACAGCAGATACTGCAGCTGGTTTAAAGGGTTGGTTCATCCAAATCACTAAAAAGATATTTTGTCAGTGACCCCAAGTGGACCCCAAGCAGTGTGTAATGATGAAGAAAGTGTTGACAAATGTCAGTTTTCAATGCTTTGAGGAGCACAAACTAAATTCCATTCACCTCCATTTTAATGGGGTGGAAGCAGACCTCTGACTTCCTGAGGTAATTCAGAACCTTAGGAAAATTAAATCACTACCACTAGCAGTAAATAAGAAAATATGTAATGTTCTTAAAGCCAGATAAGTTTCTTTATATCAGGTCACTGAAGTGTAGTTCATTAGTTTTATCTTGCTGTGCTGCAGCAATGACTACTCACTTCAACTCTAACTTAGGTTAGGTAAATCCTCCAGTCTGTATTGTTTCGGGTCCTGCCTCTGTTCACCATGACCTCACATATCGGCCGGCTGATATTACTGGATTAACACCACTGTATCACTACATTATCTTACAGAAAAAGGATGTGAATTTATCATGTGATGCATGGGTGATATTTTGGTATTCCTGATATCAATTTTACTTCAACAACACAGATGATCTCAGCACAAACAGAATACCAGTGACAAACTATTAACGTTGTGGTTCAGCTGTTTCGATGTTGATGGACCCCTTGAAGTTGGCATCTGCATCATTATCGTTATGACCCTACACTCTGTCCTCTCAGTGGCTGTATAGGTACAGCGATGACAAGTTTCAGTTCTTCACTTCTTTCAAGTCCTCTCATGTTTATGCTCAATATAGTGATGATCTTTGTTCCTCTACCTGCTGCCTGTACCACACACTGAACAGTGCAGTAGGGAAACACTGCAACAATAATTATTTACTACTCATGTGTTGGCAATTAGCTGCTGATTCCCTTACTGCTGATGCTCACTTTGCTCAGTGCTTTAAAATGCTATTGCTGCCTCATCTGTGTATCTGATTAGGTTGCAGAGACACAATTGAGAAATAACATCATTAATGACTTTGTTCAAAGTACAGTGGTGTGAGCCCTAGTGGTGCTGTGACACGGTCGCAAGTCCTTCCATTGATGCTCTTAAACCCGAAACTAATTCTTCTCCCTGAAAGTATCTGATGCTGAGCGACAAATCAATTCACCCTCAAAGCAACAGTCAGTATGTGACACTCATCTTCTCTAGACATGTTCACTCTCTCCTGTGTATCTCTACCACTCCGTTGCCTGAAATTATTTAGGGAATGAAAACTTCATCCTGTCCCCTCAATATTCTTCCTATCAGATATCTGAAGGACAATTTATAATAATGGAGTCAGTGTCTTTGTTCTACAACTTATAACTTGCTTTCACTGAACCTTTTCTGAATGCGATTACACTTGACCCTGATGATTTTAATGATGAATGTCCTATTTCAAAATTCCCTTTTCCTGCTATTCTTGAAAACAAAGTGTTCTGTATTGCAATCTCTTCCAGATCAGGACATGATCATGAACACAGACTTTTAATCTTCTATTACCCTGTTAGCCAATTGTTAAAACCCATCATTACTTGTCTTTTTAGAGGTAAAGCATGGTATTTAATACAGCAAATCATTCTATCCTCTTTGACTGTCTTGAGCACTTGATTAGCCTGGAGTCCAATTTCTAGTGCAGAATCTTTTCTGTTGGCATTGGGGACTACATATTTGCTTTGCTTATCTCTGTTTTATTCTCCATTTACATGCTGCCTTTAGTTAATCTCATATGGATTAAATTGCACTAGGTATACGTAAATCCATTATAATTTTGTGGTTCGACACCAAGCTTAGTTGTAACTACTATCTATTTTCAAACTAGTGAAAAATGCCTAATCAAAAACCAATTAACGATGTAAACAGGCAGCAATAATAGCATCACAAGCTGCAACGTAACTTTCAAAAATAGCTTTTAGGAGCAAAGTGATAATTTAAAAGTAACATAAATCAGATATATTTGATTATTTGGTAATTTGGTCAAAAGCTGGTGGTGTTACGTTTTGCAATTTGACATTTTTCTTGCAAAATAGAATTTAAAATCTTCACTACTAAACAGCATTTTGATCAAGGTAGGTTACATGTTACAAAAATAAAAACAGTTTATGTGACACACATTTCTTCTAAACTGCATATTAACCATTTATAACAGAATGTTCCTAAATGCTGGATGCTAAAAACACTGAAATTGGCCTCAGCAGTTGGAAACCCCAGATGTCACCACAACTGAGCTCATTATCTCCCTGCATTACTGATAACTGTGAAATTCTGCAGTTACTTTTATGTAATAATGTTGGACAAAGCAAAAAGGTTGCGCAATCCTGCATCTTTCAGTTTGGGAAAATTGCAAATATCCAATCATTCTTTTCAAGTCATTTTTTGCTTCTTTCATATCCATCTCTACAATCTTTGCTTTGTGACTGGCACTAAGATCTGGTGTCTGTCAATGAAATTTTTTATCATTTTCTCTGATAGCCGTCAAAGGCTGCCTGCTGACAATATGTATGTTTAATCAAAAAAAAAAAAAAGAAAAAATTTAACTAGTTTCTTTCTGTTTCTGTCCCTGGGTCTTGTTTTCTCCCCAGTAGGTGATACTGATGCAGTGGAGTGTGAACAGCCAAACAGCTCCTCAGGATTGAATTCAGGTAGGGAAGCTGAGGAAGCTCATTACACACATACGCACACACAAGATTGTTAAGGCAACAAGCAAAGAGGACACATATTCCTCTACCAACACTTTAATGCAACTCGCCTTTTCTCTCTTGCATCGTGTGTGTGTTCCTATGTATGTGCCTATGTGCCAAGAAAGAAAGAAAGAATGACACATATTCCCCAACGATCTAAAGAAACAAAAGAAGAAAAAAAAACCCTCAAAGAGATAGAGACGGAGAGGCGAGGTGCCAAAAAAAACGAGCCCACAAGCCATCTTAAATAAAGCATGGCGGCATTACGAACACGCAAGAGTGGGGAAAAAATAATGAGAAAAACAGTCAGGAGAGAGTGGGAGGCTGGGCGGCGTCATTTCTCTGAAACAGACTACTGATGTCATTTACCCTCCATCAATATTTCACAGCCCAAGATGGACGGAGAGGAAGAGATTGGAGAGGGAGGGGATGTGGACACATGACAAAGATACAAAATTGCGAGGAGTGCTTCGGAAAAGATGGACGGTGAGCGTGAGGCAGCTCTGCAGAGATTATACAGAAACAAAGAAGAACTGTGAGAGAAAGGGAGGGCAGAAGTAATAACTTGATTTCTCTTGCGCCGCGGGGGTGTAGCTCAGAAATCTTGGGAGAAAAAAAAAATAGCTAAATTTGTTTGTCCATATTCCTGCTCTGGCCTGCGGAGCCTTGCACTCTGCCACGTGCACTTATACACTCTTGAATGTTAATAATAACTCTTGATGACGGGGGGAAACAAGCCCACAGGCTTAGTGTACTGTAAATGCACACACACCAAGTGCTACAGGGGTTCATTACTGATTAGCTCACCGCGAGGCAATAATGACTAACACGCTTCTAGGCCCACTTAACACATCCAAACTTTCATGCCGCTAATAATGTACCATCTGTCTCAGCACTGACCATACAACGTGCTCCTCATGGGTGCACTTAACCAATCACTGTACTTTATTAAATCATAACGACAGATAACGGGAACGTGACTTGCGTCCACCAACTAATGCTAAACACGATAAAAATGTATAGGCAGGGTCTAAACTTAAACACAGAAATAAAAAGGGGGGTATATTTAATAACCTTTAACAAATTTGCCCCCTGAGGTTAGTTAGTAAAAATGAAAGTGAAATTAGGGCTGTGACTTTTGTTGCATATAAGAGAAGAAGCCCACAGCTACAAACTAAAGCCTCAGTTGTACATTTTACCCTGGAAAATGAAAGGTTTCTACTGGGGCTGCTCTTGATTGTGCAACTGTTTACTCAGGGATAAAAAAGGCCACTATATGCAGGGGACAAAATTGAAATTAAACCCAGGGTTATAAACTTGTTACAACCGATTTTATGTCAACTATTTTAGGAGACAGAATGTTCCCATTGCGCTTAATCTAAAATATTTCATACACAGGTGGTCTCTTATTAAAAATGGGTTTGATTGCAGAGAAGAGGATGAAGGTACAAGAGGTACAGGGTGAGTGTGTGGCTGCAATAAAGTCTGATGCAGTTATCTATATCACAAACACAGCGTATGTGTATTTCAAAGTGTTATAAATCAGCCTCAGTTACACCTACCTTGAAGAAAAAAATCAAAGTGAAAAAAAAGCAAGTGACTATACTGTATTCACCTGGAAAATCATTTCTTTGCACCTGGACAGGATACAGCCATGATGTAGATACAGTATATATAGACAGTATGTATCCCTACATTATGGCCTGATGCAAGCTACCTTCAGAGCCTGGACTTTTTTTTTTGCTGGTCACACTACTCTTTCTCTCTTCCCATGTCGTGTATGTCGATTGTCGCTATCAAAAAAAAATTACAAAAAGCCCTATTTGTTTTATGTGGTTAATTCACACTTTATGAATGTCTGTTATTCCTACAAAATCCCAATAAGTATCTCTGAAGACTGCTTAAAGGTTACATTAACATAGATTAGTAGTAAGTAGGACATTTGTCCAAAGAAGTTTGGATTGGTCCAGTTGAAGACAGAATGTTTCTTATGAAGTGCCAAGCAAATGACTGCATCTCTGTATTTCTCAGAATTTCATCCTGGGTTTCATTTTATTTTCTCTCTCTGATAAATTTACTTTCATAGCTCTCATTTATAATGTCCACTGTAGCCTAAATAATTTCTAACCTATCTAAGGGAGGAAAAGTTGCAGAAACCAAAAAACAGGAAATCCCCATTAAAGATGAAAACTATCAGACGAACTTTGTGTTTGTTGAACGTGTTTGGCAGTTCCTACCTAAGAGATAATGGACGAGTGGATGCAAGGATTAAGAGGTTTAACAGCCTCTACGATTGCAACAAATCACAGGAGGTCCTCATGTAGAATTAGTCCTGTCTGAATAGGGCTGCATTTTGCTGGGGGCACCAAGGAAGCAGCCACAGAACTCTTGGGTGTACACTACCTACCAACTAATAGGCTTAATAAAACACGTCCTCTCACAGGAATAATGCAGCATGCTGGGGTGAATCAATTTTCATTTTGAATTTTGCTCAAATGAAAATGGCAGTGAAACAGTTATGACTTTTGAAAGTTTTTAAAATTGTGACCTTTAATGTAGCGCCCCATCAGGACAATCGATGACTGACAGAGCACGAACCTGCTGCGTTCTTGCACAGACGTTGCCTCAAAAACAGACAGGCCATGTAATGAGCTGTACTCCTGCTGTAAATGTGTGAAACTAGCGCATTTTGTTTTGATTAACCTTTTTCACTACTAGTCGAAGGAACGTGTTTCGTCATTCACCTCAAAGTGAAGCTCCTCTGGTTTAATACAGTCTCCATGGTCTTGTGCTGCCGCGAAACTCAGCATGAGCATTCTGCTGTCATGGTGTGAAATAAACGCCTGAGGGGTGACATTTTATGCCACCAAATGAAAAACACTCCCAGCGCGCCTCCTCCGTTACTAATTTTGTGCTTTTTTTTGAGTTCCTTAAGGCAGGTTTGACTTCTGCTGTGTAATTGCGCAGCATGGGTTGTGTTAAGGAACAGAAGTGCTGAATTTTGAGACTTCTTCTGTGGTATTTCATAGCCGAGACTGGTCATTTCAGAAAACAACAGTAAAATAGTGCTGGGGTTGAAAGCTCTTTGAGATCCATTGGAAGAATTTGATGGGAGCATAATTCTGTTTTTCTTTACTTATCAACAAAATTAAGACATGACAGTGTCATTTATCAGCTGTATACCCCAGGTTTACACACAGGCCTTGGAGCCATAGATGAGGAATGATCTAGCTCCACTTTGTGCTTGTGAATGATTGAAAATGTGTATAGACTTCAATAATTGTCATGTGGAACTAATGGAACTCCTTATGTTCCTCGAGTATAAATCATTAATAGCGCTAATAGAGTAACACTGACACAATAATGACTGAGAATCACAGGGAAGAATAGTGTGTTCTTGTATTATATTTATATTCAAGTGACGGGCACATATTAACATTTCCATTAAGGTCTGTGGTGGACATCTTTGGTAGATAAATCCATGAAGGTCGCCCATTGCACTTGGCAGTAGCTTTTTGAGATCACGATCTTTGAATTACCTACCTTTTAGTTTAATTTACAACTTTGTTGTAAAATTTTGTTCCCCTTTAAAAGTCTTTGACTTTCAGCCTACCGAATCTAGGAAATATATTTAAAAAAAGACATCGAATTTGCTGTCTGTTAATGTGTGTTCAGATCGGATGCACAGCAAATTTTAAATGCCATGCACACACATAAGAATCAGAGGAAAAAGGTAGCAATGTTGGAAACTATAGTTAGTGTAGTAATAAAGTACTCTGCATATGAAGCAGCTTCACTTTCATTGAAAGCAGCAAGCTACAATATAAAGACATGCTCAGAATAAATATCTTAAAACATTGAAGTTATTTCACGCAAACAAGGAACATCTACTGTTAAGTAATGTCATAAACAAATGCTTCATTATTATTATTATATTACTGCTGGGTGAACTGTAAAACAAGTGCACCATAATTATGTGATGTAATTTATTACACAACAAAACTAATTAATCTAGTTGTAAGAAAACCTTACTTAGTTGAAAAAACTGCTCAACAGCATGATTTTGAAGTCGCCTCACTACCTGACCTCTACTGGCAAACGTTGTTGAACAAACAGCTTTGCTACATTTAGTGTTGCTGCTCCCCAACACCGGACATGAGTGGGCCTAAACAGACACAAATTCGCTGTTGGCAGTACGAAGGTGAGGCAAAAATGCATCTGCAAGAGCTGAAAATGTTTCACATTGAGCAAGAAAATTTTGGGCTTCTCCAGAAAAAAGAAAAGAAGAAAAAGGTGAAAGACTGGTGGAAAATAACAGAAACAATTTCCTGTTAAGTTTTGAGACCAGTCAGTGTTTGAGCAATTACAGTACGTAAAGCCACACACCCTAATCCTAACCTGGGAACAGAGGACCCTTTGTCATATTTCCATTATGCGCCTTAATAAAAAAAATATATCTCATAATGTGAGGCTTTGGTATGAAGGCACCTTTAAATAGTTTTACCAAAACTGTTTTTCTAATATCTGGACAATTAAGTGAAACTAAATCGACAGAAAGATGCAGCAACATTTAACAGCTGTGACAAACAGTATAAAAGATTACAAAGGCAAAGTTCCATCAAGTATGTTAGTAAGCAAGTTGTAGATTAAATTTGTATCT
Source organism: Holacanthus passer (assembly GCA_025331565.1). NCBI lineage: Eukaryota > Metazoa > Chordata > Actinopteri > Pomacanthidae > Holacanthus > Holacanthus passer. The sequence continues at coordinate 2,305,957 of JAFREQ010000038.1, forward strand.
GCTCTTACATCTTAACACTGGATTGAAGTGGAAATAAAATGTTCAAGAAATGTGGATAACATGCTCACCCCAGAGAAACTCTTAAAGCTGGGTGGTGGCTCCTAGTGAATGGAATGACATTATATGTGATGAGTGAAAAACAAGCTCATGATGATTTGCAAACTTAATGTCAGAAAAGCAAGATTATGAATAAATCATTGATGCTGGTAAATGGAAAAAAAGATCAAATGTGTGAATGTATTTTGTCAGAATGCCTGATTATGTAATGCGTAACAGTGTTTGATTTTGAGAAATCAGTGTCATGCACTGCTGGATGTTCTTGTATCGTGGGATCGTTTTTCTCAATTCTTAATCAGATGCTTGCTTCATTGATTGACATGCATCACTGCTGGAGCGTAGGTGGTCGCTGGTAATTGGACAGCAGGCTACACCCCAGTTTGTGGGGATATTTTCCAATACCTCCCAGGACTTCTCATGCATCATCATTTCATCCGAGCTGATGCTGAAAGCTGTCATTCAAATACCTGCCTGTTCCTAATGAAGAGATATGACGCTCCTATACAGATATTTATCGCTGCATGCACAGAGGAACTCACCCCAAAGCGGTTTTTCCCCCACATTAAACACACGGAATACCACACTTTCTTTCATCAGTTACAACAAATGCGATGGGACTCTGAGTCACTCCAGGAACAAGGCGAGACCTGCCCTGTGAGGCCGTCACTGATTGGACACCTCGGGTGACACAGCTGATGATGGACAGCACAGCATGCTTGGTTGAACAGCCTCGTCCTTGTAGAACACTTGACCACAGCTCAACCACATCTTGATTTTAAAATGACTTATTTGGTCAGAATTTTCCATATGAAAACTGCTTTCTGAGATTTGAGAGAAGTTAAATTTAATAGGACTCTATGACGCATTTTGTAATGTAAGAACAATCAAATTGATTGTACAGTTGTTGTCATAAATAACTCAATAAGACATTATGAATTAATGGTATATTATGAGACAAGACATATCATGTAATCCTGAAATGTGAAATAATCAAATGCAGTTTTAAAGCTTATTATTATAAATGTTGAACACTATGATATTGTATTATCTTGTGTTTCATACAAATCTACGGTTGGTGAAGCATCAGTTTTCTCATTACCCTTCTGAACTCTGCCTTTACTATATATAATGGGCTTCACATACTAAAGTATATGTTGGTACACTCATTTCTTATTTGGACCAAAATTTAAATGGACTTAAATATAAATTAGCCACTACATGTTTGTCCTCTACCAGCAATATTTTAGAACCTCATGTTTGGTTATGTCAAGTATGTTTCAAACATTTGCTAGTAGGAAACATGGCTGGTAATGCTGTGCATTATTTTCCTGGCATAATTCAGGAATTTTAAAATTCAGCACTTAATGGCTTTAAAGACTCCATTATTAACATGATGCATCATTGCCAATTAGCAGTAGTGGTATTTCAGTGGTCAAGTGTTCTCTATAACCTCAACTGACCATTAGACCAATGAAAACAGGTTAAGCCGAATGGATCCTAGCTTTAGCCAATCACATAAGCAACTAGAGGCAGTGACAGGTCAGAAGGCGGGGTTACAGGATGTACAAGGAGGAGGCCGTTCAACACTTTTTGGCACGATGACACAGACGGGCTTTGGCTGAGCCTGGCCCGGATCACAGTCCATCGGCATTTGGGATTAGCCCTGGAATGGAATGGCGGGGTGACAATTGGCTGATTGGCTGATGAACCTGTTGCCGGGCGGATTCCAGGCATTTGGGTAGCCCCGATCGGTGGCTCTTACCACGACGGATATCCGGACTCGTTTGGATGGCCTCCTGAGCTCAGGAGAGGTGGGGCTCTCCACGTTGTTGTTTTTCTTCCGGACGACCAGAGACAAGCACACAACGTTAACAACAACCTCAACCTCAGTTTGCAAAAAAAAAAAAAAAAAAAAAAAAAAAAAAAAAAAAAAATCCTTGCAACGCCACTTTGACCAAAATGCAATGCTGGGGGAAAAAAAGTTAATTGGAAACTTATTTAAGTGACACAAACCATTAGCAGTAGGGTGGTGCAGGAGTAAAGAGACAAAGTGAAAAAGGTTTTATATCAGGCTGACTGAGATACTGCATGTGTGTGTGTGTGTGCATTCTGTATATGTGTTTGTCTGTTTGTGTGGGAGGTACTGTACTGTAGAGCGTGAAGGACTGTATGTGAGAGATAGCATAGGACTGTGTGGGTGTACAGAATGTGTGAACGACAGGATGTGAGCCACCGTGTGTGTGTGTGTGTGTGTGTGTGTGTGTGTGACGGTGGTGTTGTCATCGGGTGTATTCGAGGACACGGCTGTCTCACCTCCAGGCCTTCTGTGTCTGGACTGGCGCAGAACAGGTTCTTTAAAGCAATGCCCGAATTATCATTTGGACCTGAAACAGAGACGGAGAGAGATTCAAAACCAGTGAAATGATCAGACGTCCTCGGTCTCCGTCTGTTAGATACTCTAATTATGTGCCTTCTGTTTGCAGGCCTCATCTTACTGGCCCCATCGAAAGAAGCACTGAAACAACTGCTGCACCATCTGCAAAAATTCTGTCTGACCGGGACCTTGAGGACTAATCTAGAGAAGGCCGAGACAAGACTGATGGGGACCGACCAAATAACACCAGAGAAAACACACATCAACCACTAGACATCTGTAATTTTCAATAATATCAGGGGCTGAATTGAAAGATTATCTGGACACTATGAGCGACCAGAAACTGAAAAGTCACTAACTAAAGTGTGTATACAGCCCGAGTATCGAGACTGGTGAGCACGAACATAACAAAGCAGAGAAAACAAACTGTGTCTGTTCTGCCAACAAGCACAGGTAGACAGGTCAACACCTCCTGCTACACTGCAGCCTGAAGAAAGGATCCAGGTCCAAAAGAAAGCTCACATAACAAGTGTTTGACACAGTCTCAGACCAAAACAAAATTCATTATTTACTTTGACATACAACAGAACCTGTCAAGTCACAGCCAGGGGGTAAAACAGTATAGAAACACTATAGTTATTGTTATCATTGTTTAATTACATATTGCTGAACTATACAAAATGACACCAAGTTCTGTTTGACAGATTGACAGGTGTGTGTTGAGGAAAGTGGAGTTAGATAAGCAGATTTGTTTGGTCTTGATTCAATTAAGACAGTTGTTGTCAGTAAGTCCTAAAATAGATTTTTCATCATCCAGGAGTCGCACAGAGACAGACACTGGAGAGGAGCTATTAGTGATATGTGAGTTTAGAGACAGAGAAGCCATTACAGACACTCCTTCCAGATCTATTAAATCTCCTGTTATTTTCCTTTTTGATTGCCTCATTTGTCTAGTGTGTTTGGAATCTCTCTTTGTGTGTGAGTGTGTGTGTGAGTGTGTGTGTGTGTGTGTGTGGTGTAATTGCGTGTGTCTTACTGGTGGGGATCTCAGTGGGTCGCTCCACCACAGACGGTCTCTTCAGTGCAGGCTTGAGGGGCTTCGGCGCGACTGGACGAACAGGACTGAACGTTGACTCTTCAGTAGAGATCTGCACACACACACACACACACACACACACACACACAGATAAGAAACAGTATTCAAAACCTGCTTAAGAGCTCGACCCCTCTTTCTCTTCCTGAGGACTCATTAAACAAATGGATGTAGTTCTTTGGAGTGATGAGATGGAAGGAAATCAAAAGGGGGGGAAAACAGCAGAAAAGAAAAAAAACCCCAAAAGAAAAGAAACCAGCGGGAGTCGAGAGCGAAAAGACGTGTTCTCATGTTGGCCTTAATACAAAATTTCATGACTTCAATGACTTTCCATGCCAGCGTTTCCATGACCTAAAAAATATTTTTTGCTGGGTTATGTTAATATCTTTCTGAAATGAGGGAACATTCTGGTTTCAACCGTAAAATGTTTCACAGATCAAATACTTGTGTGAAAGTAGATATATATTCAGCTGTAATTCTGTGAAGTTGCCCATTTGTAGATTCATTAATATTCCTGATATACCGGGCTGATATTGTCTTTAATATTATACAACTGCTGGAGTTTCTGTAATGCTTTTCTCCATGCTAAAATCAGTCAGTCTTCACTTTTGTCTTCCACACATGAATCCTTAAATTAAAGAACACATGGGGTTTTTGAACAGTAGTGAGTGAACCTGCATTGTTAACATGCAAAACGCTCTTGCTTTAAGGTAGAGGTTGAAGTAAAGGTTGGTATAAATGCTGTTTCAGAGGCTTACGTGACCATAGGCAACCAATTAAAAGACGGATGTATGCAGCAGAGGAGGGAATGGAGAAAGTGGGAAATAAGAGGGGAAGAAGACATTAGGTCAGAGAAATGAAGAAAAAAGAAATGCAAGAGAAGGTAAATGCGTGTCACACACACATACACTCCTGTCTTCCACCCACACATCCACACTCGAGGGTATTCTACTCAGCCACTGACTGCAAACTGATGAAAGAGAAATGAAGGCAGAAAAAAAGAAAGAGATAAATCGACATTTTGAGCACCACAGTGCAGGACCTGGAACCAATTTAGACATTTAGCTGCCCATCTCCTTTCCCTGTCTTTGTCTTACTTACTATACTGGCCTGGTCCAGGTCCCTGCGCGCACACACACACACACACACACACACACACACACACACACACACACACCTCATACAATCTCCTTATTACTGTTATGGATGGCTTAATAACAAGTTAATAATGCTGGAAGCTATCTGTCTGTCACACACGCGCACAAACACAGTGTGTTTCTGAATGAATTTCACACTTCACCATCCTTACTCTCGACTTCTCTCTGAAACAGACCCTGATATAAATGTCTTGCGAGACACATTCTTCTCTTATGTCTTTGTTACATGTGAAAGATGTTTCTCAATTTTCACTGTCAATACTTAAAACTTCAGGTAAACTAGCGATGGATTTGCTTCTCTAGTAGATGTTGAAAAGACAGGATGTCACAAAGAGTCCAGCTGGGAAATGTAACTATGAAACTATTGCATGGATTACCATTTACCATTACCATTTCATTTTTCATTAGGTCAACATTTGAATTTGTCCAATACTTGAAATATTGAAAAATATGATTTAAAACTAAAAATTATCAGCCTCAGCAAAACTTTTGGTGCTCCCATCAGATAACTTGCTAGTTGGACTGCTAGTCTTGTTTTTGTGCCTGCACATCATATTACATTCACATTTACTTTTGAAAAATCGAGCATCTGGAGAATGACTTTTATTCTGTCTCACTTGCCAATTAATGTTTTGAGTCTATGAAGGTGGTGCTCCTTTCCTTGTTTCATTGAGTCATGGTGACCTTGTTCAAGCTAAGTCTGCAGCTCTATTTTTCTGTGCCATTTAAAACAAAAGCCTCTAATCTTAAATGTTGAAGGGATTTCTTCCTGCAGCTTTGCAAATGTAATTTGGAGGAACTGGAAGGAATGGCTGGAAACTTCTTTGCCAATTAATGTCAAACTTTTTTGGGCTCACAAGCTTATTGACCCTCTAGCCATTAGCCCAGTTTTCTGGCCACTTACAGAGCTGATGGTTCATTTTGCCCTAAAGCAACATGTAAACAGATAATAAAGTCTAAGGTGTTTCCAAGTACTGCTTGGTGTCCCACCAAACCCCCTTTCTCATTTGAGTGACCTCTGACCTGGAAGCGGACCTCCTGACTGACCCGCTGGCTGCCATCCTCGCTGCCCTGGTTCGACACGACCGACAGGCGTTTCTTCTCCGCGATGGCTCGTTCCCTGATGTACTCCAGCCGTCTGGGGCGACCGAGCTGCTGGGAGAGCAGCGACTGGAGCTGGGCACGCTCGATGGAGCCCAACAGGATCATGGACTCTGGGAGAGGTGACACAGACGGAGAAAGGAGGTGAGGAGACAAGGAGAGGAAGAAAAGGGAGGTAGGAGAAAGTAAAAGAGATTGGAAGGTGGGGAGAGCAGTTTTTTGTGGAAGAGAGAGGTAAGTAGAAAAAGAAGGTGTGGGAGGTGAGAAGAAGAAAGGAGCAAGAGAAGGAAAAGGAGGATGAGAAGAGACAGTAAAACTTGTTTTGGGAGGGAAGAGGGAGCAGACTGCAGGAGATTCCAAACACATGTTGCAGCACTGCAGAGAGCTCAGCTGAGTTACATAACAAGAGCTCAGAATGCAGTGAATGTGTATTAATCAGTGAGTGTGTGTGTGTGTGTGTGTGTGTGTGTGTGTGTGTGTGTGGGGGGGGGGTGGGGGGCAGCTTGCTTGCTTTAAGTAATTGCCTTTGTGACAGTACGTGCTGATTATGTATTTGGTTAAATGCCGCAGCTAATTGTTCCTGCACGATTGCATAATTGAGACAGTGTCGGAATACCAAATTTGCACTTCAGTGAGGTGGCAAGTGCGACGCCCTCAGGAAGCTGTGCCCTGGCAAGTTTGTCAATCAATCAATCACTTTAATCAGCACGCCACCAAGGTCGCTGGAATTTGTTTTTTGCACAGACTGGAAGGGACAGCATCGAGCGCAGGCATCGATATCACGTCAGACACACTGATCAGCACAACACACTGTAGTCACACGCATGGTAAACTAGTGTGAAAACACATTTTTGTATTGTTAATTCTTGTTGTTTTCACACGGTTGGGTGGCTTAGAACAATAAACTGTTATTTACTTCTTCCTATTGTAACACATTAAAGCTACAGCTAAGGGAGTATTAAGGTTGTCAGTCAAGGAATACGTTCTTTCAACTACTGAAACATCTTTCAAATGTCTGATGAAATGTCTGAAAATGTTAAGCTCAATAAAATGGCTGGGGAGCCTGTTTTCCCCAGTTCATTTAGCATATCAAGCAAAGTGACAGAAGTCAGCACTGTTTGGTTTTCTCTGGATCATTTACATGCAGTGCAAATGATGGTTGAAGGCAAGTTCAGACACAAGTAAGTTTAAGCGATCTAACACAACCGGACGTTTGACTAATGTGCTTTTTTGGGTGCACATCAAGCAATAATACTGTATTCAGACATTTTTTGTGGAGATGTTTTTTAAATAATTGAAAACTTTATTTCAGGGTTAAAGCTAAACTGTGAAATATTCAATGGCCACCTTGGGGCAGCGGAGCAACACTGACACACTATGACCACATAAAGTTCTTATAGCTAACTTGTTAGAGAACAGCTGCCTATTTGTCCAGCAGACACAGAGATTTCATTTGTATTTGGAGTCATAATTCTGACTAGCTGAAAAGTCCAATATTTACTCCTCTAGTTTGGTCTCCACCAACTCCTGATTGTTTCGCTGGGCAGGTAATGCACAGTGGACTTATCAGAGCTTTTTCACTGAAAACAGCTCCCTGTTGTTGCTGGAGACAATGTTGATAAGAATGGAGTTGTTGGACAGAAAACAAATTGAACAGATGATCTCTTACTATGACACATCATAAGTGAATTTATTGTTAAGGTAAATATATTGATTAATGCAGTTTTAAAGAATCTACCCATCTGTTTGATTCTAACGGTGTAAAGATATGGAAATATACTGCATATATGTCCCAAAACGTTTTAAATCAGATTACACTTACACTATTTACTACACTCACAGCAACACTCCACCACTTTACCTGTGTGGAAAAACCTGATCAGGCTTTCATTAAACACTTTTTTTCCTCCAAACCTGACTACATGTTTAATGTAGTAAAATGAAAACAGAGAAAACATAACATATTTTTAACACTAGAAACACTTAGAAACTATTTGATGATGAAATGATTGAAATCTAGATATGTGTACGTTTATTTATTTCCTGCAGGTGCATGCTGCTTTTATTTATTTCTGTATTCTCTCATTGGCTTTGACATCAGACCTTGCACACAGCAGTCAATGTTTATGATTGTGCACAATTGCACAGCTGGATCAATGTAGAAAGGTTAGTGTAGTGATGAGTGGGCATTAGGCATTAGTCATCTTGGCAATGAGTGTGTATGTATTGCATATGGCAGATGATATACTGTGAATTAAAATAATATAGTACAATAATGCTCTCTCTGTACAGTATGTACGTGTGTGTGTGTGTGTGTGTGTGTGTGTGTGTGTGTGTGTGTGTGTGTGTGTGTCTCACCGGCTGATTCCACCAGTGCCAGAGTCTTGAGGTGGCCCGTCAGCAGGACGTTATGCAGGTCTCTGTAGCAGCAGTTGAGTGTGATGTAGCGCACATCTCGTACCATGATGTCCTCCACACGAATGTTATACTTTCTGAGAAAAGGAAAGAAAATGAATGTGAGGAGGAGAGGAGGAAGAGGAAGATGAGAGGCATTTATCAAATGCTTACAGAGATAAGGGACAAGGGAAGAAGATGGATCCATTAAAGAATCAAATAACCTTTCCCTGACAATCTGAACATATACGCTGCTGACGTTTTATATCACAACGCTTTGGCAATACTTTTTCTGATGAATTATCATGCCACTAAAGTCACTGAACTGTGTTTTCAGCATGTTCAGTGCAGTTTTATATAAAAATGTTGCTCTGCACAGATCTTTAACTGCTCTCCTCCATAGCAGACGCTGACAGCACATCCTTCCTTCATCTGACCGGTCAATCCAATAACACGCCGCACCGTCGACACGTCACGCGGATGTTAGCGGCAGTGACGGCACGGCCATGTGTACGGTAGGGGGAAGCGGGTGACACTGTGCAAGCAGATCTTGCCTCAGCAGAATCGTACGCCCCGGTACACCAGTCACAAACACTCAGCTTTCTCTTCCTGCCCGAGCTTGCCAAAACCTGCGAACACGACAGCAGCCGCTCGATGGTTTCCGCTGCCAAGCCCCGCGGCCGTGCCAGGACTCAGGCTCCGGCCAAGCCTCCGCTCCTCATTGTGGTAACAACTCAATACGCTGACCTCTCTTGAAATACAAAGTTAATTTGATGACCACCCCCCCCCATCTCCACTTTAATACAACAGAGCACAGAGCTGGTCTAGGGTCCCCATTAAGAGAAAGGTCTTTATACAGCACTGGGAAATGGCACCAATAAAATTCTGTGCTACAACAAGGCCTTATGGAAAGGTCCTCTAGAGGTCCCTCTGTGAGGCTGAAGCTGGAAGTTGGAGTCGCTTCACTTCCCTGTACCACCCTAAAGGCTGGGGTATGCTTGAGAGCCAGTAATTCATAAGAAAAGCATTCATGATATTGTTCTCATTTGTAAAAACAAAAAGTGAGCTTGAGAGCTTGAAGAAGTTCAAATCCACATTCTCACCACTCCACACTTGGCCAGTGGCTACATGAAGTGGGTACGGTTGTCAGATTGTCGGTTTCAGTTACAGAAATCGTCAGAGACAGAACAGGACATATGTCACGAGAAAAATTGTCCAACATGAATGTAATACCTAGAGATGCAGGGTTGGGTTTATTTGTCTAGGTTTTGAGATATTTGTCTCCACCCCAATTCAGTGGAGGTGAGTGGAATTTTGTTTGTGATGCTCGTGGCATTGAAAAATGACATCTGGAATTAATTTTGAGAGATGAAATTGAAATGATGATGAAAGTTGGAGACACTGTTTCGGGAAAGAGATCTTGAATAAGATGAGATTTACCTTGATTGTAATTGTCAAAACTATCTATGGGGCTTAGTTACCTTTACTGGTAGGAGGTTTTTTTTTGTTATTTAATTAAACTCTTTAATGTGGTAACTTGCAAAGACCTTATTTTTTGCCCTTCATTTTTGGTCCTAAACACTCACTGCTGCTGCACTGAACATCTCCAAGATCCCCTGTCAATCAAACCGTGTAGGCCAAAGTAGTTTTATTGGATTTTCTGCTGATCAAGATTGAACTTACGTAGCTGCTGCTTTTTGTCTTTTCAGTCATGGTGACTGTCACTGCTCAATCTAACTCCCCGGTTCTGTTTCTGTTTCATCCAGACAAGCACCAAATATAAAATAAATTACTTCCTGGGCATCAGAAGATATTTTCCTCCATGAAGGATTGGCCAAGCACCTACTGTTATCAAATTGATTTAATGAACTGGATAAAGGTTGAATTATTGCTCTTTTATCAGTCTGTGATAGAAAGGACAGAACTATATATGTAAAAAGAACCTTTGAAAAAAACATTACCCTTGAAGAAAGCTCCCTTATTCTGACGCACTGGCAGCCTCTTTTAATTTGCTAGTGGATCTGACAGAATAACGTAATGCGTGCCTCTGAACTGGCCGTAACCGCTGCCAAGACTAATTTCCCTCGGGATATCAAAGGCAGTTGATGAAATCTGATTGGTTTCCTCTTAATTGAACCTTCCTCCCCGCAAGGCTCGGCAATACATCTGATCAGTTTGAGCTATCTTGCTTTAAGCCTGAGCTTATAGATTTGAGCTAAGATAAACAGACTTATAGAGTTATTAATCCAGGCTTAAAGATCATCCATATTGTCCAGAGTGGAGTGGAGAGGCTCGGGGTGTTGATGTGAGTGTGTGTGTGTGTGTGTAGGGGAAGGTGTGGAAGCCAATAAAAAGACGCTCGTAATGATCCCGAGAAAATATGATCATCTCCTGTGGCTTCGCTCCCTGTCAACAACGACAAGAGTGGACAATTCAACAAACTATAATTGGCCGTTATGAAATGCTAAGTAACACGAGAGTGACAGATAGAAAACAAATAGCACACACACACGACGAGTGATGTTATGTAATTGTTCCCACACTGTTTTTTTTTTAAACGCCACTCTAATGCTGAAGATGGATCCATCAAGTGCGAAGACAAGAATAAAGAGGGAGAGAGGTGGAAAAGGTTTCATATATGCTACTGGGTCTGATTAGAGAGGAGTGGGTAACAGCATGCCTGCAGTGGAAATATATATGCAATCTGTGTGTGTGTGTATGTGTGTGTGTATGTGTGTTCATATCTGCAAAAGCTCTACACAAATACAAGATAAGAAATCCAATTCATGTCCGTGTGGGTGTGTGAGCAAATGAACATACACGCCATCATATGTGCGTATCGGACGGCAGGCATTACACAAGTGTTCCTGTGTGTGTGTGTGTGTGTGCGTGCGTGTGTGTGTGTGTGTAGGTGGATGGTTGCGTGGGTGTGAGATGGATATTTTCCAGTTTGAGTGAAAAAGACATTCAGCTTGGAGGGGGCCACACTACCTACAGTGTCTCATTTCCCCCCCTCAGCCACCTCCTCCTCCGCTCTCGTATACCGCAGTAATATAACACACACACACACACACACACACACACACATAAAGGGTTTGGTGAGAGGCAGAAAGAGGTAAAAAAGTGAATGAAGGATGGAGGATGGAGGGAAGTAGGAGCTTTCTGCACAGCAAATCAAGTTCATAGTGTGCGTGTGTTATTAAATATAGATGATTCAAGGAGATTACATTTTTGTGCAAGTGTGTGTGTGTGTGTGAGGACTGAATGCACACGCATGCACGCACGCATGCACGCACGCACACACAGAGGGGATTCCTGACAGTTTCTCAATCATCTTTATGCCTTGGCAACTTTTAACATTTCCAAACATATGTCATTATGTCTGGATAATTTGATATTTTTTGATGATAGATGATTGTGTCATGATTTATTTTCACTTTGGATGCGTGCACACACACACACACACACACACACTCAAAGATGCACACACAGACATGCACACATACGCAAGAAGCTTTCTGACAGTTTCTCAATCATATTTATGCCCAGGCAACTTTGAACATTTGGAAACATTGTGTTTATCATTAAGTATATCATTAAGTATAAATGATTTCATTGTGTGTTGATGATTGATGATCATCTGATGTTGAAATGACTGTGTATGAACACATACCAACACACTTTTGTTTTTCCTCACTACATTTCTGATTCAATCCACTTTAATTCATCACCAAGTTTAACAGACCTGCAGAGGTAGAGTAAAGTTGTGGTTTATTACAACTTTGTAATGTGGCCACACTAAAGAATTTATTTTTGTAGTTTTGTTCAACATTTCCATCCATTTTGGTTCCATTCTGGAAACATGGTGACATTACTAAAACCAACTCTGTATACAGGTTGCAAATAAACCAACAGTTTAGCCAGATGATCTGAACTACTTTCTTGGGAGGTAAACCAAAAGTGAACGACATTGCCCCTAATTATTCCTCATTGCACAGGACAACTGTGTGCTACAGTGAGTAAGCATCCTGCAAGGCAAGTATGCAAACAATCCTATGACAATTTGGGAGGGGGTCGCTTGCCATGCACGGTACTTCCAAACAAGCACCAGCTACACATTCCAAGTTGCAACAATACACACCAACAGCACTACACTACAAGTATTCATCCCATATGCAGGGAAAAAATAATAAATGCTAGTGAAAAGATTTTAAAACAAGTTTATGAGTACTAGAAGACTGTTGGACTCACAGCGGACAGTTTTTTAGAAAAGATCAAAATCGATACAGAACCAGTGATACTGTGTTGATTATTCCATGCATTCCCCTTTCATTTTAAAACCTGCTGCCTAAATTACCCACAATGCAGCTAGATCGCGGACAGTTCAGTCGGACATTTATATGCATTACGCTGGCAGCAACATTAAAGCTGAAATTAGGAGTTGTCTTCAGAGGTCTGGTGAACTCCCTTCTTTCTATCTCTAGATTTGTTTCATTTTCTTATTTGTAGTTTTCAGCCCAAACCGACAACGAGTGACAAGTGACATCACTCTTTTTCGTGCAGCTCTCTGTGGCCACCCCAAAGATTTTATACTTCTTTTCACATAGTACCCCCTAACACGTGTAAACAGACCTTTAACAATTTTAATCTCCTGACCTGTTTTGCATGGGTTCAGTTAGCATACCCATACCTGCCCCACACAGCTCAGTGCCAGAATGAATCTGTTCATGCAATTATCTCTAAATCAATTCTAGACCTGACCTGAACTTTTCATACAGCCAAGATCACTACCGTGATTAATTGGCTCAGATATTGGGAAGGTATAGGGTACTGTCGGGGTGAACAAGGGCCAGCGGAAAATAAATAAATGACAGAAAAAACCCCAAAGTGATGCAGTATTTGCAGATTGCTGAGAAAAGACATGTGCTACAGTCTGCTTCTTCCTGCCCAGACCAACTTGTTGGCAGAGGAGCACACCAGACGCCTCCAAAATTCTGTACTATATGCACACTGTAGGCATCTTCATTAATTCTGTAAATATGAGGACATGGAATCAAGATTTACCAGTAATTCAGCTCATGTGCTTTTCTGGTAAGATCATTTTTGGAGTGTAGTGATTGACTGGCAAATACACCTGGTCACTGCAATAACTGTGCTCCTCACTAACAGCAAATAAACTTTACTATACAGATACATTTTGTCAAATAATAAATATGATTCATTTTTGAGAGGTGTTAAAAAGATCCTATATTTTGCACATGGCAGTTGGGTAATATTGAAAAAGGGAGTAATAAATATGACTTGGGGATACAATTAGAGATTTGTTAAACCCTTAATTGCATACCCCAGGTCTTTACATCCTGTTAAGCAATCAAGCAATTAAGCAATCAACTCCCTGGTATTCCTCAAACTATTTGGTTTTGACAATATTCTGGTGTCAAAATGCCAAAAATATTTTTTCTAATGTTTTTCTCCAAACGGTTTAAAGGGATGATGGAGACCTGACGTAAGAGTGTTAGTGAATGTGACAATGGTCAAGTTACCATCCAAAGATAAGCTAGGATGATGAAAGAACCTTATATAGATGGCTCAGTTGCCTCGACCTTGCTGCTATAAGGAGTGCTGTTTTCTTGGCCCAGAAAGAACTTTTTCTGGCCAAATGTTCAACTTGGGAAGTTGGAAGATCTTACAAGTGACGCACTTTCCTTGAAGCCTTCAGCTTTTGTGGCCATGGCTGGAGAAAAGGAAAGAGGTGGGACAACTTCCAAAAGCTGATGGATGCTCTAAAAGTCACATTTGCTCATCCACACTCAACGGCTCAATTGAATATATATGGCTTAATCTGCATTAGATAAGTGCCAGGTTGCTAAAGGACAAGTTTTGTAGGAATGTTTGTTAGAATATATTTTCAGAACTGATGCAACTGATTGCTTAAGCTATGAAAATATAAATAAATGGATAATCTTTTAAAGATAGTACATGCACTTATTAATATGATACTACTGATTGAGTAAGGCCTTGGGAGCTTGTGTGGTCGGTCCACAGTGTGTTAAGAGTTTGTTACATTACATAATCAGCAAAGAGAAAATAAGCAACAGTGCAACAGCTCATTAACAACACGGCTGGTATTACACACAGTTTTCTCTCTCCTCCTCATTCTCTCAGGCACACACAGACAGGACAGGAGAGTGAGGATGGGATGGAGAGGCCAGAAGGTCGCAGCAGATAACTAGAATATTTGCATTTGCTGAAGAAAACGTGTGTGATTTCTGCATCTGCTGCTGGTGGCTGATATGTACAACAATCAAAGTTCAACTACTAGTGTCTATTATTATAAGGATATTACACAGTAGACAGGCTTGTGATGACCGTGACATGTTTTCCACCTTTTCTCTCACTGGAAAGGTCAAAGGTCCTATGACGACAGCGTTTTACATCATTACTCTGACACTGTGCTTCTGGTGACAGGTTCATTTTGTGCCAACCACCTTTTCTTTCAACAAGCGCCAACATAAGAAAAATCAATACTGACCTATGAACATAATGATTGCCTTTCTGAAAAAAGAAGTCCACAATATTTTTTAGGTCTATCATTCTTCACTTAATATGATTCAACTTATTATTTTTATTTTGTATTTCATGGCAGTTGATCTCTTTTGTCATGTCCTCTTTTCCTCTTTGTATGTTTTGTATTCATGCAGCTGGACTAACTGAACTACAAGCAATTGTAATTTGTCACGAATTTCCGTGCTGATAGAGCTTGGCTAGTTGATGTGTACTGTAGCGCCACCTGGAGTTAAATGACAATCAAACTTTACAGCCGTGTTGGTGATTTATGCCTGAAGATATCATCCAAACTAGAATAGTAAGAAATGTTACACACTATGTACAACAAGCCAAATTTGGGTTCAGTCAAGGGCATCAAGCCACATCTGACAATTAATAACAAACAATAACTGATATCTAAAATAAAGTGAAGCTTGGATTATATATTATATTATCTGTGTGAAAAGAAGTAAAAATCATGGCCTATATCAGAATCAGATTAATTGAAGGAACCCACTGGCCAAAAATGTGTCTTCTACTTTCATGTGTTCATGAGTTATTAGACAAACGCTAAAATGCTTAACCACTCACTGCATGGTGGTGCTATTCAATACATGCAAGAAAAGTGATTGCCACCATGAGATACACATGCTTTACATGTGAAAATTGAAAGGATGTGTTTATCTGCAATCACTCAATAAGCAGAGCCAGAGCAGAGGAGAGCAGCAGAGAGAGGAACAGATAACAAAGAGATGGACAGTGTGGGTCAACTGAGGTGCTGATGTGGAAAATGAAGGACTCAAGTAGCAGACAGAGATGAAACTCTTCAGGGGATGGCTGCAGAAAATGATGAACAGATGGAGGACGAAATAAAATTTCTCCTCATTACTCCCAATTTGTGCATGATGCATCCATACTATTATCGCCACCTAATGATTTGCCAACATCCATAACAATAATCGGCTCCAAACAATTAAATGAAAAGTGCTTCTGTGTGGTTTCACTGAGCTTGGAGGACACCGAGCAGCTGGTAATCCTGTTCAGCATTGTGCGGTTGGTATCAATTATTAAAGGGGGCGAAAGCAATTAAAAGCCACGTAGTGTTGAGCCATTGAGCCAAACACCTCCACCTCTTGTTTGTCTTTTGTTAAGCAAATTCCTCTCTGTGATTCCAGGCGTACCCTGAAGGTGTGTAGGTGTGCTATTTAGAGTTCAAACCGCTAAATTAAAAGCAATATTTAGAACCATTAGTACTCACTGTGCACTCAGCTTTACCTATTAACACGTTAGATTAGGACTGACAACATTTACACAGCATCTAAGCCATTATGTAACTAATTAAACTTCCACTATAAAGAAATAACCCCCTGCAGTGCAAACAAAGACTTTCCACAACAAAACTAAGAGGTCTTTAGTTATGTTACCATACTCTATACAGCACATATAAACTAAGATGCCAAAAGTTACACATGTGCCCCACGCACAGCATTTTCACATCTTTACATCGTGCTGAAATGATCATGCTCAAAAGTTAAAATGTTAAAAGCTAAATGTGAGCATGCCAACGTGTAAAAATGTTGACTACGGGCATGGATCTGTGCAAAGGTAAAATCTGGCAAGCAGCATCTCTACAGCTCACTTCTTAAAATGTCTGTTTGTTTAATCCATCTTTTTGCAAAGACAAGCAGATGCGGCCTTATGTTTACTGCACAGATCTGAGAGCTGTATCGATCTTCTAACGTAAAAAAAAAACTGACTTGCAGTGGAGCACAGCAGTTGTTTCATGTTGTCTAAAACCTGTCATGCACAATCAAGATGATGTAGAAATATAATTATGTATTGATGATTTAAAGTTATGTAAAAATGATATATTTTACCTATTGCAGAAAGCTTATTTATTCATCCTATGAACTTCTCTGTCTTATTCTTTGAAAATTTTCCACTGATTTCAAACTGGAACATTTTTAAATCGCACATTTTCTTCATTCAATTTTTCTCTGCGTGGTCTTTCATGCTGTAATTTATTTTGCCCATATTAGTTGCATTATGTTTAACGGTCAACATTTTCATTCTGTTTGCTCATCACTTGTGGCTGAAACAACCTAATATAAGTCATGTAATGCAATGTAATGTTATGTGTGTGGACAATGCTGCGCTCGTGTTTCTCCAGCATGTTCCACTGTACGTACTCGTGGTGTCCCCAGCCCAGCTCTGGGAGGTAGGGCAGCTTCTTGATCCTGATGATGGAGTCGTAGAGGGAGGGCTGCAGGGACTGGGCCACAGCGTTGGCCAGGATCACCGCTATCATCACCGGCAGGATGTGGGAGATCTGGCCAGTCAGCTCGAACACGATGACTGCGGTGGACACCGTGTGGGTGACCGCTCCCGACAAGGCCGCCGCACCTTTGGGTGGGGAAGAGGACAGCTGGGTGAGCGAAAGAACAGAAGAGCACTGTAGAGAAGCAATTGTTCAGATCAGTGGTTCTCAAGGTGGGGTCTGGTGCCAAATAAATGGGGTCCTTGAAGGGGTTTCAGGGGCATCATCCATCAAAGTGAAAAATACAGTAGTTTAATATTACCATGATTTCAGAGGGCAATAAATTACAGTTTTACTATCACATAGCAGATAATAGAGAGGATGTTGAACAAAACAAATGACTCAAGATCTTGACTACTACTGCTGATATTTCTCACTTCCCACCAGACCTGCTAATTTATGAAAACAGAAATTGTCTCTGCAACAGAGGATAGTGCCAAGAGTGACTACAGTCAAAATAGGTTTTGTTCTCGGGCTTAGAAAAACTACAAGGTGATATATAACCTGTTGACAGTGATGGAAAACAACTAAGTACGTGCTTTTCATATTTCCTGTATGAAAGCATAATTTTAAAATACATCTTTTGTCCTTAAGTGTGTGTATTTTGTGCTACTTTAAATACTTTACTCACTGTATTTCCTAAAGATATACCAGTGTCTTACTCCACCATATTTGTCGGACTGTTATTGTTTACTTTACAGATAAATACATACATTCTTATGATGAGCTTCTAGAATACAACACATTGTTATCAGTCTAAAGTAGTTAAGATTAACTCCGCCTCCACCATCCACAACATTAAAATCAGTATTAATAAGAATCCAATGTTAAAATACTGAAATTCCTTCTACTAATTTTTAAACTTCCATCTTATATTCTTTTTTAGGGTCGCTTAGAGGAAATAAAGCCTTTTGGCTAACGGGTGCATTTACAGCAATCCTTATTAATGTGCACCGTCCCTGTTGAATAAAACATCAAATGAATAAATGAAAATACATTTTAGTCAGGATTCTTCTGTTCTGTACTTAAACTTGGAATGGAGTATTCACCACAGGACTCCTTCCTCCTTTATGACTTCTGTCTCTTCGAGTGCTGCTGTAAGACGTACCACAGATACCGGGAAGGTCACTGATGGATTAATACATTTCCTTTACAATTTAACATAACTTTACTGTCCAAGTAATGTATAAAAAGATAGAAGAATGACTAACCCAATCATAGGTTATGTTGTTATTTCCACATGCACAGTGTAGGTGGTCATATGGTTCACTTACACTGCTACCAGCATAAAAAGTACAATATCAATATTTCATTCACATTCCAGGTTCAGATCATCTCCACAATACATTGTGTATGCAGCATTATTGATCCAATCCACAAAACCACACTTCAACTCGATGCACTCAAAGATTCTAAGTCATCATCCTGTTATCAGTTTCCTCTCTACTCTCAGCCCAACAAACCAAACTCACACTCCTCTCCACACCATCTTCTCTCATACGCCCATAAGGCAAAAAAAGAAAATCGACTTATTCAGCTAATTCAATACAAGAGGACACCTCAATATCTCCAAATGTTTTTTTTTCCCCCAATAAAATGTTGTAAAAGCAATATAAAAGCTGCATCAAAGCAGACAGAGCAGCATGGGGCAAAGTGAGCCTTCACTGCTCAACAGAGAAAATGGATGAGTTCAATCCAAAGAATGAGATGAACATTGGAAAAAAAAAAAAAATAGAAGAGAATGAAAGCATTAAAATAAAGTGCAAAGAGAGAGGAGAGCAGAGAAAAACAGATGGTGGGTGAGCATACAAAGGCAGGTTTCATTGCTCCTTTTTGTAACTTAATTAAACCTGTGTATGTTTGCCTATCCCCTCAGATAAATGCTGCTGCTCCCTCTGCCCATCCTAACATTTGGTCCTTAAAGCGAGCTCCGCTGTGAGATGAAAGAGGCTCATCAGAGTGTCAGACCTATAAAAGGCTGAGTCATCAGCTACAGTGCGCCACAACAACAACATCAGCAGCCCAGAAAAACAGCCAGCGCCAACCTGCAACAGTGGCATAATCAGCACGCCTGTCAACAAGTAGCACAGCGGAGGGAATCACAACACTGCATCTCATTAGACACGCCACTTCACAAGGGATGGAAATGACGTGGTGATGAAGGGACTGCTGCTCTTTGCAAGACTGTTACAGGTCCACAACATCAAGTCTTTCATGTTCTTAAAAAATGATTAAGAATAACAGACACTTCTGATTGATTGTATGTTCCACCTGTTATATAGAACCATAATTTCATCTGATCTACTACAAGGAAAATGACTTTGATTGTGACTGTTGAAGGAGTCCAATTGCATACAATCATAGACAATGTGCTTGTTAGTATCACTCACATGGCCATTAGGGCATCTCCTTCTGTAGAGTTAGATAATCTGGACGGTGTAATATACCAGCTAGTAGTATCTTTTTGCAGATACATTATATTGGGATCAGTATATACAGTATGTTGGTGATATGGAACGTGTTAGAAGTAGTTTAGAAACAGTGTCCTCGTTACATACTTTGTGCGCCAATTACATAGATTCATGCTCTGTACTGCAACATAAAGTTGTACCCATAAGACTTTTCAAAAACATTTTCTTTAATAAATTTGTTTGCTGAATCTCCTTTTCTTTATCCTCACATGTAAGAACTCAATAGAAAAGACAATCGTAACTTGAGAATGATGATGATGAATCTAAAGTTTGTTTAAATTCATAAAACAACTGGCAAATAGAAAATAATTTCATTTGCCCTCCATTATCCTAGAATTTTTGAATAATTTTATTTTGTGACTTTTCTTATTGCTTTAATCGCATTTTTCTCATCAGTGATTTGATAATGGGAAGGATGTGTTACACTGCAGAGTATATGAAGGGTGTACAAAAAAACCTAACAAAAATTAAATTCAATTTAATAAATAAATAAATAAATAAATAATTCAAAAAGTGGTGTGTTGGAAATCTATCTACTATGGTGTGCACTGTTCAGCTACTGTTGCTGCAAAGTCAATATTTATTTCCTGCAGTTGCTCAATTGTGAAATCCCAGCAGTTCATCAAAATCTCTACTCTTCACTTAATTTTCATATAAATTGTATGTATAATGCATCATGCTAAGCAAGCAATGAAGCGAAGCAATGATGCCGAGAGGCCTTTACTGTCAAAGAGCTGTAAGAATAGCTGCCATGCTTAGCAGCAGGGGTAAGCTGTGTGTTTGATAACAATTTGCCTGAAACTAGATTTGGATATTTTTATGACCTGTCAAGAAAATAAGGTCCTCTTCATTATTTTATTAGAGACAAAGAAAAGTATCGTATTATATATAATATATTCAGTGAAGAGAAGTTTAATCTAGTTGACTTTGCTGAGTTCAGTGTGGAACCTTTTTTTTAAATCAGGCATTATAAATCTATGAAAAAAAGAAAAAGAAAAATTTGAGAAGCGGCGCGAAAAGTTAGTCATTGAAAAAGGGATAAAAGGGACAATAAAACACATTACTGATGTTGTTAATAGTATCTGAAGGTTGTTTGGAGGTATGTAATACTTTGAGCTACTTGACTTGATTCCACGAAGCAGCAGCCAACTTTGGCACCATTTCTGCTTCTTAAAAGGTTTGAATTACACAACAAGTTGCATTTTCAACATCCAACTTTAAAGTGGAATATGAGCTCTTGAGAGCAGCGACGGCTGCGAACATTTGTTGTTTTGTCAGCTGGCATCTAAACTGTTTTGCAGCCAATTGTTTTTTGTTAAGTCTAGTCTGGTGATCTTGTAAATGCAATTCCATTCTGTCCCGAGTGTTTGAGTCTGATCATATCTCATGTCTCCTGTAATCAGAGTCCATTCAGAGGCTTAACTCAGAGCTGTAAATTGGAGCTGTGAGAAATATTCATCTGGATTCCTTTTATGAGTGGTGGCAAGAAAACTAAAATATTTTACTCGAGTGGAAGCACTGATGCCTCACAGAAACCTAATGAGAAGCAAAAAAAAAAATGTGTGCACAGTTACCATCTTGAAAAGACCGAATCACTTAAAAGCAGTTGAGCTGGATAAGAAGGAGAAAAATGTGCAGGTCCCCAAAACACCCGATAGTAATGATCTGAATCTGACAAAATGCTTTGTATGAGTGAGAGAAAGAAGCAAAAATGGCTTTTAAGAGAAGGGCAAAAGAAAAAAAAGTAACAGCACATTAGAAAGTGCTTAGAAGAGCAGCCATGAAAGTGAGAACAGAGAGCGTGAGTGTTCACGGCACCATGATTGTGTCTTTAACTTACCCACAACTGCGTAGCCTCCTGGCACTATGGGGTAGATGGTGCCATCTGTGTGAATGCCATCTGGGAACCAGGCTGCCATGCTCTCTCCAACCAGACGACCAAAGGCTGCTCCTGAAATATACACACATCCACAAAGACACAGGGACTGCAATCAACACTGGGCTTAATGCTGGGGGCAGAAATTAAAACACTACTGTACTGTGTTACTGCTACAATTCTACAACCTCATTTAGCAGCTTTCATCCAAAGAGACGTACATTGACATGACTGATGGAACAGCCATCAGGAGCAATTTGGGGTTCAGTATCTTGCCCAAAGGCACTTCGACACATAGACTGCAGGAACCAGGGATGGAGCCACCAACCTTCCGATTGGTGGACAACCACTCTGCCTCCTGAGCTACAGCTGCACCCACCTTACTGCCTCTCATCTTAGCTACCTAGATATTGACAATATTTATATGTAACAGTTAACTGGCGGAGTTCAACTGAACGAATGACTTATGCTTTCTTGCAGAGTAAAACTTTGGTAAATTACAGTAATTTTAGAAAGGCATATTTTAACACAGTCCTCTAATGTGAAAGGAAAAGTTAGACATTTCGGTGAAAAAAGCTTATTAGATTTTTCTGTCAAGAGTCACATGAGAAGATTGATACCACTCTCATGTCTGTCTGTTAAATATGAAGCTACACTCAGCAGTTGGTTCGCTGAGCTCAACAGGAAACAGTCAGTCTGGCTCCGCTGTCATTTTTACACTTGATGTAACAATTTAATTAGTAATTAGTTTGTGCAACTGTGCTCGTTAGGACATTGCCTGGACTCCCATTCACTGGGACACCTTAACCTCAGTTCAATCCTAACCTTGACCAGGACCTCGGAAATGACGTTTTGCCTCATTAGGAATGTGCTTTGGTCCCCATGAGGACTACTGGTCCTGACAAGTTCAGCATTTACACCCAGAAAAAGTCCCAATGAGGTAACAAAAATGAGTGCGCGCGCACACACACACACACAGACACACACACACACACACACACACACACACACACACACACACAGGGCCAGCTGCTTCTTACCAATGACAAATACGGGCATGAAGGCTCCGCAGGGCACTGGGATGGTGGTGGCCAGGGCAGACATCCAGAACTAAGAGAGAAAAAAGAGGGAGATAAAGAAAGGGAAGACATAAAAAGAAAGAACAGGGTGGCATTTCAATTAGCTTCGGAGTATCATCCTGTGTGCCCCTAGATGATAGCCAAGTTGAATCCTCCAGCAGCAGTGAGGAGGTGGCCATGCGGAGCTTATTGCTGAGGTTAGATTGAGCTGTCACTTTCACTCCTCATTTGACAAAAACCCTGAAATGAACCCTGGGTAATGAGCGGGCTCCGCCGATTGGCCAACGCTGTGCCAGGCGAGCGGAAGAGACTGCTAATTAGCAAAGACAAACAAAAAGGGAAATGTCACCGCTGACAATGTGCGAGCATTAACGTCAGGTGTGTGGGTGCATTTGTGCGTGCGTGGGCCCAAGTTTATACAGAGGGTTTAACACATATGGGTCTTAAAAAGCTGGCATCCTTACTTCTGGAGCAAGTATTAAAAGTATAATGATCAAAAACAACTTTCATGCATAATAGTGTGGACTCATGTGTTAGGTGTTAGAAAAGATGTCTCATTAAAATTCAATTAAAGCTCTACACAGAGTGTAACACTGATCAGTTCTACAGCGATTATAAAATCAATCATTACATCCTTGCCATTGGAGGTGAACAACACTGACTATTTTACTACATGATGAATGTCTCACAGTTTGTGAGGACAATTTAAAGCCAGCACAACTGCATATAAAATCAACACAAAGACATTAGCCAGCTTGTAGACATGCAAATTTGTTGTAGTCAATACAAATTAAAGCAAAGACGTTTCCATGTTAGTTGAAGACATTTTAACTTTCCAAGGTTTTAAGACTCCAATGAAGTGAGTAAACACAGACTGCAAACACAATCCAGCAGGCATAATATATGACATTAAATAGAAATAATGGGAGGCAAAAATTTGTTTCATGCTAAATCTGAAGACACTCTACAGCATCACTTACACCAGGCTGAAAAACACCAGGTGTACCCCAATATGAGTGTGGATGGGTGTGAAAACTGAAGTGAAAAAGTGACTCATTGTGGTTTTAAGGGGGTTACATGCTGGACTG
Organism: Holacanthus passer; assembly: GCA_025331565.1. Classification (NCBI taxonomy): domain Eukaryota; kingdom Metazoa; phylum Chordata; class Actinopteri; family Pomacanthidae; genus Holacanthus; species Holacanthus passer. The sequence goes on from JAFREQ010000038.1 coordinate 2,329,510, forward strand.
GGAGAAGCGACTTTATGGTAGATCGAGCTGTCAGTCTCCAACTCAATCTGCTCACGGTCTGGTCATGATGCCTCCACTCTTTATGATAAGCTCAGCCAACCAGCTCCACAACACACACAGAGTTACTGATTTTCTCATCTAACTGCCAGACAATCAATTAGCATAATCCCAAAACAGGATGTATGATTGCAAATCTGTTCAACACACAGACATGTGTGAACGTACAGAAAACACACACTAACCTGATACAGTCATGCACAAAGACACACACACACAACATTATATACAATGTAAAGACAGAAGATGTTTCATGAATATAAAAATCACAAAAAATACTATTCACACACACCCACATGCAAACACACCTGGACCGGGCCATGTTTTCAGCAAGGGGGCACAAAGTTGAGAACTTGTGACATTCGGTGTATAACATAAGAAGTATGAATTAGAGTATTGTACAAGCCATTACACAAACTTCATCGCTGTAATAACCTCATGGTTTCAAATAGAGTTTTTAATTACACTCATCGCTCTCTCTCCATCCCTCCGTGCCTCCCGTTCTCTCCCTCTCTCTTCCGCTCCCTCTGCTCTGTCTATAGTTAGTTGTAATTAAGGCCTGCTGCCATGGTGAAGTAATGGATCTCCTTCTGTAACCGTACACTGCCGCCGTTTTCACACCCTGCGCTACACACATACGCGTGTAGGTGTTCGCACGCACCCACGCGCACACCGTGACGAGAATCAGAGCTGAACGCGGCCAGAAGCCAGAGAGTAATAGACACACAACGAGCTGAATACAGAAAAGAGGCCTCATGGGAAAATGAGAAAGTCATGGGAGTAATTCTTTAGACTTCTCTTGGATTGTCTTCCTCTTCCATCTCTTTCTCTCCGGCCAGTAAACCTTAATAAGAGCTGAAGGGTTTAAAGGATCCGGGAACTCATAACACAGGCTTAACTTTATTACAGAGGCCGTGAACTCTGAGGAGTGTGTGTTTGAGTGTGTGACAGATGGCCACACATTTTTAAAAACCTCACTTCACAGCGGTGAACAATGCAATTTCAACCAGTTATAAATTTGCAGTTAGCGATGAAACTCGCAGTAAGTAAACCCAGCTGTCGTCCGAACTGTTCACTAAAGCCTTTACAGAACAGTAGATCCTAACAGGTCATAAAAATGTGTACAAAAAACTGCTGACATGTTTAACTGCTCGTAAAAATACAGTAAACTCGTTGAAATGGGTTGCAACTGTCAACACAATATAATACATGATTTGAGGGAAGTTGCACAAAGTAATAACTGCTCATAAATGTACAGTAATGAATTCCATTACTGGGGGAAAAAAACAAAACTGGTGAGATATCTGTTTTCTGTCTCATTTAGAATGACAAAAAACAAAAAACCTGACCGTCACTGTCCAGCAGTCCCTACTCTATCATTTGATACACAAGACCTAGAGGCAGCAAATATAGAAAACTGTTCACTAAAACAAAATGTTAATTAATGTGATATTTTTGTTTTGAATTTAATTTGTTTATCTTTTTTACACAAAGTCACATTGCAATGTGAATGTATGTCCACAACATGCCGGCTCAATTTGAAAAGCCATCTTTTTGGCCCTGCTTTGACTCTACTTCCACACTAGCTGCAGCCAGTGATTATTTTAAACACTTTTGTTTAATGGAGTTGTACAAGTTTATAATCTGTCCACATTAAGCCAGTGTTTTTACACTGAGCTTTGTGAAGTCAACCAACTAATTTTTTGACAGCTAAAATTGGAAGTGTTTTTGGAACTGTGGACTAAAATGTCCAGTTGTGGTACAAAACAAAGTCTTTGACTAGAAATAAAAAAGGTTGAGTATATCTATGATGAAAATGCAATATCAGATTTAAGGTCATTTATTCATGATGTACGTCAGATATGATGGAAAATGTAACACTGAATTTAAAAATGTGCATATCATTATATTGTCTGTACTGTATGTTCAGACTTGACTATGTTATACTGTTGGCCATGGTTAACAGGTAGCATGTATAAGCTGCGATCAATTCACTTATTTATGCTTATTGATTTGTTAACAAAATGAACTGAGAAGTAAGAGTAAGGAAATCATGAGCTTGGTTTGGCACAATGTAGGTGATCACAGAGGGACAGGGCGGGGAAGCAGCTGAGGGACACACTCAGCTCTTTCTGCCTCCTTACCAAGACACTGATACTGATACTGTTTTGTTGGTGGCTGACCAAGAAGTAGTTTAGTGTGGATGGAGATCTTTGCAAAAACTCTGAAATGTTTACTGAAATGAGGGAGAGGGCACTTACAGACACATCTCCAGCAGAGCTGCTGTATGTAGATGACAGTGTAATCTGAACCAGCTGCTTGTTTACCCATAATAACAAGGTCACACACACACACACACACACACACACACACACACACACACACACAGGTGAGTGTGACAGGATGCTGGCTGCAGTTTCCTCTCAGTCCTCATAGGACAGGAGCTTTAACCATGACAACCTCACTCTTACGATGACTGTGTGCAAAGTTACAGTAGCCCATGGGTCCTCCTCCAGGTGGCTCGGGTTGCCATGGTGATGGACTAATAGTAGCCACAAAGACACGATCACCTCTAGCTGGAAATTTGTTGATGTATTTATGCTGCTTCATGTACCGTACTGTGTATTATTATCATCCCCTATACAGAATTGGGCTATACAGTATCAAATCCTGCATGAGGGTGAAAACATGCTTCACACTTATGTTTTGTATTGTTAAGATATCCATAGCATGCCAGCTCAATCAAAACTGTATTTTAATAGATCTTAAATATCTTATATATATCATAGTATATATTGAAGGCAATCAATTAGTGGGCCAACAGCAGCAAAAGATAGAGATGCTGGAAGTGAAAGGCAGTGCTTAAGTTCTTGTTGGTCTCTTACATTTGTCAGTCAAATGTTGTTTTCAAAGAAGGGAGAAACTAAAGGTAGTATTGTAGCTATTATATGGTACAAGCTGACATAAGGCATATACTGTACAACCATGCTGTGCATCATATACATATATGAAACAACATATAGTATGTGACATTTCTGTGGAGTCTCCCTGAATGCTGATGCCACACTCTGCTTTCACTCTGCACCAAAATGTGCCTCCATAACTATGACAACACCATCTTCAAAAATTTCCCACCACATTTAATGTAAGGGTAAAAAAAATGTGCAGTTTTACTCACTTGTACACATTATACTGCAGCTGTCACGGAAAAGTGCATGGAGAGTGAGTCATTGTATCCTAGTTTCCGCTGCTGCCAGCACCCTGATAATACATGGTTTATATATATATACACAGAATACAACATCAACTTTGTTTTGGTTTGAGAAGAGAGACAACTCAACAGCTTGACCACTTGTCTAAAACGTCACTGTCAAAAACCTGCATCAGTCTCACTCACACTATCAGCATGATCTGATGTCTCACTCAGTGGGTGTGCATGTTTACAAGGTTAGAAGCCTGTCCTGCTGAAAGCCGTCCTGGAGTTAACAAGGCCTTAGGGCTGGAGTCTGCAGCACACTTACCACACAGGGATGAAATCAGCTGGATAGCCTTCATGTGTGACTCCTTCAGCACTTTTCAAACTAGTGTGACAGTATAATTGAGAGTTCATTGTTTTTGATGGGACACATTAGCATTTCTGGACATATTCCTATCCACCCATTATTTGCTCTATTACTATTTATGTCCTCCTAGCTATTGCTATATCCAATTCTTTGCAGCAGCAATGACTCACTTTGCCCAGAGGGGATCATTAATGTTTCATCTAATCTAATCTAATGCAATCTACTAAGTGTACATCTCACTAAGGTAGTGCACGACCATCAAAATTTATGAGGGTCTCCAACCTCAAACTGACTTCGATAAACTGTCAGAGGAAGCAGAGCCCTTAAGGCAAGAAAAGCAAGCCAGTACTCCATAGGGTTGTTGGTTTAAAACCCTGCAAGTGCTTAAAAAAAGTGAAAGAGGTAAAGCAGAAAACCTCCCATCAAAACCTTCTCCATTAAAATCCAATTAAAAATTACTTAATGAACCACATGAATTTTGACGGTGGCTTTAATGAGACTTATAAGTCATAGAGCTGCTTCAGGGCTAAACTATTTTAGAAGAAAAAAAATGATTAAATTCAGTCAATATATGTGAGTCAGATTTCAGAAGTAGACATTATTAGTAATGTGTTTGGTTGGCAAAAATACTTGCAGCTGCCTTTTTTTCTGCTTGGATTTAAATGAGACTTGGGCTCTTTGGACGGAGACAAAAGAATTTTTATATCACCTGAAAATCTGAGACCTGTAAGGCTCATAGCAATCATTAAAGGGCGATGATAAGGTGCTATTAAGGTGGTAATGTGGCTGTAATTTGCTTTAGGTAACATTATGGAGCACATCAGCAGCAGCATTAAGTGTAATATAGAGATAATCCTATATGATTGTAGACAATTTGTCCTTTTAGTGGAAACTAATGTTTTGCATCTTTGCCTACATGAGCACCCATTTTAAATGTGCAGATATCTTCATTAAAAATTCTGCCTCCATCTTTACTGTCTTATTGGGGACATTTTGGGCACACACTTGTCTTAAATTGCTTTTTTCAGCTTTATGTGCATTCATGAGATTTGATCAGCGACATACTTAAAGCCCCTAAATTGCTTATTATGGCTCCCTGTTTAACTCCATTTGAGTGCAAGACACGTTTACAAAAATGTCACCTAAGAGTAAAAAAAAAAAGAATTACAGACAGCAGTTGTTGGGAATCAGACGAAAACATCATGAATTTGACAATGTCAGTAGTCGTATTAGGAGACCCAAAATGAGGAAATATTACCACAGCTGTCAACTGTGTCATTGCAGAACTGTAGTGTGACAGGAAACAAAGGCTCTTAATAAAGCAAAGTAACTCATGACTTCAATGAGAGGTGGTCAAGTCAAGGTGAAAATCACAGAGAGAAATTACAGGTGTTGTGACAGAGGATGTTCACCTGAACACCAATTTAGGACTGAGTGAGAATTTTGTTTTTGCAGCTACTGACAGCCACCAAAATTCCCATGTCAATGAAATTACAATAAGAAAAATATCATTGTTGTTCCAAGATGCAAGATGCTCCAAATTTATTCAGATTAAGGCATTTAAATTCTTAAGTTAAACAAGTGTTTTTCCCCTGTGGCAGAAAGTCAGTGAATGACTCATGCAACAAGCCTGGACCTCTCATGTATTTCATTAGGGAAAATTCTGAATGTAAGAAAACTGGTGAAAGAGACTAATTGTCTTATATCAAATCACTCCGATGAACCACAATCTGTTCTGTACAGGTGGCGCTTGCCTGAGGCCCATTGTCTGCATGATACTCACAAAAGCCACTGCTGGGCCAACAAGCAGGTAAAGCTGATGTGGCCTCTGAATTATTATATTGTAAAGCTGCTGCTAGTAAAGTAACTGTAAAAAGGGCTAATTCTGTTGGAGGAATCTTTAGTCTTTGCTCCAAAGTTTGAGGATAATACATAACTTTTAAACCTACAGGGCGGAACTTTTGTCTCCCCCTTCTGGCAGGGAGACTAATTACACTCTCTGTATGCTTATGATGCCACAGGCCCTGCCTTTATCCTAGTTGCTGTAGCAACTATGGTTGCTCCCTCCTTCAGCTCTGACAAACCAATCATTGCTGGTTGAGGACAATGCATCGCTACTGGTTTGCCAGCGTGAGAATGTCACCACAAACTCTGATTTACTGTGTATATTGATTTAGTTATTGTGTTCATATTGATTTACCTGGAGGTGATAGGCTTAATCAGCATTGTATTGGATGTAACTCATATTCATTTATGTGTGAAACTCCAGCTTTAAGCAAATGGTTGTCAATGTTAGTATGGGGTGGTTGTAACAAACAGATCAGCACAGAAAGTAGACTTATAATTTCCTTGCATAGAAATTAGCCAGGACCTTTGCACTGGATACAATGACTCAAAGTTTTCATTTTCTCCTACAACTAGTGACCAACTCCGGTTTGAGAGTTAAGAAAATCAATGGTGTGAAAAGGAAAATGCTGCATCTTCAAGTTTGATTGGTCGTTTCATAAGAATGTAAGACAGCAGTGTCAAAGCTCACACACACAGTCCTGAATCATTGGGCCTGTTTTGACTTAAAGACATGAAAGGTGTCGTGACAGTTAAACGTGCTTCACTGACTTTTATACCATCCACTCATTAAACCAACTTACAAAACAGACAAACATGAATTCATGAGTAATGTACAAGACACAGACGAGCCTTCCTCTGCAGCTTCTCAGACGTTAAGAATATTCTTACTCTAACTCCTGAGGAGAATGTTTCAAACACACAGAACAGGAAAATGATTAAGCCTCCGTGAAAGATAGGAACGGGAACTATACAGCACAACCTTGGCATTATGATTTTTCTGTATAATTTGTTCAGCTGATTAAATTTATCTTATTCCGCAGGCTTCTACACTTGAGGTTACAATTTTAATATGTAAAGACATGAGCTGCTGAACTACTTAACTACAGCAGCTGCTCCTGCTCGAACACTTGAGAACAAAACACAGCGGCAGACCTGGAGCTGCATGTGTAGTTCAGGTGAATGCTGGCCTTTCATTAAAGCAAACAGATAACCGGCAGATATGGTACAGTTGGATTAATTGCAAACCTATCATATAATTGATCATACACTGATTACCTATGGGAAATCCTGAACTTGAACTGCATCAGATTTTACTGAAGGATGCATGAACAGGTTTTATCATCGGCTCAGTTTTTTTCTCATCACGGCTCTAAGTGGAGAATAACATGCCAGAGGCTGGAAGACAAAGAATAACATTTGGAATTTATATATTATTATTCACAATTTTTCATTGTCTATTTTCTAAGTCACATCAAATTATTACTGTTGCTACACCTGACAACTTTCCATTTTCACACGGCACATATGCAGTTTACAATGATAATGGTTGCAGATTCACTATCACAATTCACAGCCATTTTTGAAACATTGGGGTCTTGATTCCAGACAGAGGCAGACAAAAGCAGGTTCCACATTTCTAACCAGCGACTGTTGATTTTGCCAGCTAAAATGACCTGGCTGTCCCCTGCAGATTTTATCATCTGTCAGAATTTTATCATCTGGGTAACTAAGCGAATGTTAGCTTTATAGGTTGGTTGAAAACATTGGAAAAAGCCAGCATCCTCATCAGCTGATAATCCATGTAGAAGACAGGAAATAAAGAGACAGTCCATGTATTTAGAGTAGAGAGAAAAGATGGTAAATCAGACTGATAATTTATTCTAACCGTGACTGTTAAGCTGCTTAACTTACGTACAAGCAAGACAGACTTATGCTTTGTTGTCTGTTTTTTATCATGAGGATGAATTAATATGTCTGACACATTCTTGGATAAGGAGTTTGGTTGTGGTTCAGAGTGTAAACTCCAGGGTGAGTACGAAAGTAGTAAGAAGTATGAAACGTTCCTTGGCCTTGTGAGGAACACTCGGTTACAACTGTAGGGAGAAAGCTAATTACCCAGACCAGATAAAGACATGCATCTCACTTTAAAGCAGACAAATGCATTGTTTAATTCATTGTCTAGACTTTTGCTCTTGCATCTTTGGTTTTGGAAAGGCCACCATCCAAATTCAAGCACAGGGTAAATACTCTAAATACAGCCCAACGCCCCATGGGTCAAGTTATCTATTAGTAATTTCCAAAGTTTAAGAACATTAAACTTACTCATCAGCCAAAGCCTGTGCAGCACAGATATTATTGTACTTCTTGGCCCTCGGGTCTCAATTCATCTTGATTTATTGTTCTTTATCATGTCCTAACACTTTAGAGAACAGGTTACAAGTTCTGGTGACTGAGGAGAACAAGAGGATAAAGAGAAGTAAAAGAGAGAAAACAACAACATAAGTGAGCTGGAAGGGAGAAGTGAAGGATACTCAGGTCAAGGGTATCAGTTATGACGTAGTATCCAGGACATTTATACTCTATTTAATTTGTCAGTCATCTGGGAGCACCTCTATGCTTGTGTGTGTCACATTCAGAGGACAGTCTATCGCCTGGGGGCCTCAGGGGACCCTCAGGGGCCCTTCTTCTATTCCCACTCCAATTACAGTCCCGCCAGCTCTCTGTCACTCTGACGCAAAAAAACACACACACACACACACACACACACTTACACCCACACCCACAGAAAACAGAGGACTCACTCAGGCTGTAGGACACACACACACACACACACACACACACACACACACACACACACCTGTATTAATAAACACATTCTTCACAGAGAGCTGTTGATGTGCATAATTGCACACCACTAAAAATAGCATTTAACTACAAAGCATGCCAAATTAGTTTGCAGGTTTGTGTGTGTGTGTGTAGATGTGTGTGCGTGCGCATGCTTTCAAGTTTGCTATAAAGTTAGAAATACACAAAAACTTTCTCAGCAGTGCCCCGGCTAACATTCATCGTCTTCCCAACAGGTGCAGTGAGGACACATTCTTTGTTCCCCCGTTTTGTACGATACCAAAAACACATATAATTAAAACATTTACAGCAGCTTCATTTACTGACCTGCTGACATGGACTTCCTGACACTACACGCTTGCCACACACTTTTACTTTCAAAAGTTCAGCAGCTGGAATGTGAGCCTTCCAGAAGTTTCGGCATGAAAAGGAGCAACAAGACAAGATGGCTGCCATGTCGAATAAAAGAACCATTCATTACGGAGAAGGAGAGGGAGAGAGCAATCTCCCCTTTGAAAATCACCAGGCTGAATCCAGGAAAACCAAAGGCTGTAATTAGACAGAGCCATTACAGCCTCACTTTGAATGCTGTGTGTGTGTCTATTTGTGTGTGTGAGGGAGAGAGAACGTGAGTCAGCGCATGCCCACAGATAGATGCTGAGAGCAGCTCGATGAGATTTGTGCAGGTGGGCGATTAAAGTTGGGAAAGTGTGTATTTGTGTTTGTCCTTATAGTGCGCACATCTCTCCTCTGTGTCACATATGGGAAAAGCTGCATTTGTCTTTGGTCACCCTATACACGTCACACACAGAGGGGTGATGCTGAGAGCCACTGGAGCGTTCTGCTGAAGGACAGAAAGAGGATGGGACTGACAAACACATGTAGAGAGGAATGAGAGAACAGACGACCCAGCAGTGAACCCGGCTTCACAAAGTAATCAAAACAGGTTTCTGACAATCATTTTTTGAATGGACAGACAAAAGGCTGAGAGAGACGTTCTCTATTGTGCTGTTCAGAAGCAATGACAGAGATCCAGTGAGTCAGTCTCTGACATTACTGCAGTGCAGACTGTCACACCATCAGTTCTGTGCTTACGTAACTTTGACACCGGAGCTTCTGGTCACTGCCGGCTGCTGGGAGTTTTTAACTCCATTTTGCAGTGCAGGTTACTTGGCAGCAGTTCAGCTCAAATCATCTGTTCATACTGTTATTTCCATTTGTTGTTATATGACGTGTAATCAGTGTGCGAAATACGGGGGGGGATTAACCCATGAGACCCCCTGAAAGCATCAAAAGCAAAATTTGAAGGGGGTCTCAAATTCTGTCAAAAAAATAAAAAATAAAAATTTTAATATTTTATTGTTGGAGTTGGAGAAGTTGGGGTGATTGTGTGCGTGCATGTGTGTGTGTGTGTGTGTGTGTGTGAGAGAGAGAGAGAGAGAGAGAGAGAGAGAGAGCGAGAGAGAGAGAGAGAGTTATAAAACAACGTGCATCCATACAACTTTAGCCAATGCAACCTCCTATGTCAGTGTTGCTGTACGAATACTATCAGATTAGCAGAAACTAAGTGTGTGTGTTGTCATGTAGGCTATAGACTGATTGTCTTGGTTTGCTTCCATGAAATATTGTAATGTTAGAGGCCGACTGCATATTGAGAAAATTTAGATCGGTGCAACAATCGGGAGATGGGGACCCTCCCGAATATTGACGGGTATTTCGCACACTGCGTGTATAACATCTTAATCTACTTCATCTATCCACTTTGACTATTTATGCAAAAAAAAGATGTAGTATGTCTTTTTTAATCCCGTTAGGTTTATTTGGTTTGAGTTTAAAACCCCTATGGGTAGAAACTGAACATATCTGAGTTTTGTGAAACCTAAAGGGGGCAACTACAGTTTTTCAATGAGATTTATCTATCTAATATGTCTTCAAACAAAAACATATTCCATTAGAATAACGCTATAATTGCAGAACAAAAACAAAACAGCTTTAAAGTGAGAATGTGTAACTTTTGCTTACATATGAAATAATGGTAAATGTTAAGTAGCAAAAAAAAAGTAGATATATGATAGATAATAAAAAGATAATAGATAATAGAGTCATAAAGTCAGCAGAACTTCAGCACCCTCATAATATCTCAAGATGAAATAACATTATTGAATTGGCACAATTAATCACATTAATAAGCACAAGTGCACAAAGTAGTGTTCTCCAGTTAAAACCTTAATATCTTCATGGAATAATCATTTTCACACAGCCACCAAATTGCACAGTGGGGGTGGAATTAGGAATTGTCAAAATTATGTGTGAATGTGTGATTATGTGTCCCTTTTTTAACCAAATATTTCATTTCTTTAAACCACAAGCTGTCACTGTCAATGTATAAGACAAATTTTTACTTTAATGTAGTTCTGCTTTCTGTTAAGATGAAGGATAAAAGTGAAGGTGGGAGTTGTTCTAGGATGATGACAAATGACTCTCTGATGTTCTCTCCATGGTCATAGCAGAACAAGTAGGCTTCAGCTGTAAGTGTCCTCAGTGTCCCCTCAGAGCAAGGGTATGTTTTATTGCTCATGAGCGTCACTTTGCATTTGTAGGAGGACGAAAGTGTTGTTTGTTTTTTCAAATGTTCCACTTTAACATCCACTCATTTCAAATGGTTCTGTGTGACTTTTGCCATGAGTTTAGTTCTGCTGTAAATAAACTTATTTCAATGTCAAGTACAGCATCAGCTATAGTTTAGAAAACCATTTTTTGCTGAATTTGACTGCAGCCAACTGCCCAAGTTCACAAGTTCACAGACTTCCATCCACTAGGACAGCCTAAACACAAACCCTAACCTCAACTTTACCCAATTTATGCCTAATCTTGTTTTAACTTAATCTCAATTCAAATCTTACCCTGAGCCTTACTCGGGACCTCAGAAGTGACATTTTGCCGCATTAGGACTTTACTTTGATCCCCATGAGGACTACTTGTCCTGACAAGGTCACTCCTGGCGACATTACATTGATTTACATTTGTTTCCTGCAGACGTAGACTAACCTTAACCACTGACCCAAAAATCAGCTGTTTTTCCAACTGGGGACAGTGTTAGTCCCCAATTACACCAGCTGTCCCCAATTAACTGGTCTTGAAATGCCTGAAATGTTTCCTGAAAGAAGCCTGAAGTCATACCGGCAAACACACACACACACACACACACACACACAGTTGCGGTAATTTCTGACAAGATGCTTAAAATCAGCAGACTGATACAGTAGATGAACGTCCCAGACGTAACCGTGGCTTTTATTTCTCTTGCAAGAGGACACACCAACCAAGCAACAATTTATGCAGCAGATGGATGTGTGTCCAGTTCTTCTTCAAGGTGTATTATATACGTACATCTGCAACCCCTGGTGCACAATACATCAAGTAGTCTGACATGAAGACCCCTTTCTGATCAGCATGCAGAAATAGTCTCTTCTGGCACCTCCTTCTGAGGTTCCACCTTGACCTTCAACTGACCAAAGGAATTTGTACAGCCATAAACTAAACAGAGAAATACACCAAGCAACGTCAGCCTAGCTCTGCTCTCTGCTTTCAGTGAGCTCAACTGAAACACAGCGAAATGAAGTGCAAGGATTCTGAGATTTCCACCTCAACACACACACAAATAAACACATAACCCAGTTTAATATCTATTCTACACATACTCACACATCTGCTAAGTTCACACACACACACACACTCTCACACAGACACACACAAAAACGCAGCTCTTAATGCAGTGAGGGGAGATTTACAACCTCTGTTTTTTGTATTCATGAAGGACGTTTCATTTCATCTGAACAGAGCAACCCAAATAAACAAAGGTGACATACAAAAGCCAATCTAATCACAACACAGGCAGCACTTTCCTCCAGCAGCCCTGAAACAGCAACCAGCAAGCTAGGAGGGCACGGAGTTCATCTGGGCCCGCACAATTCTGCTTGGCCTCTTCTCGCAATTGAGACCAACAGAGAAACAGGAGGATGGGTGGCAAGAGAAAAATGAATATATAGTAACTGTGCAGCTTGTTTTTTCCATGGAGGCCAAAAGTGCAGCGGCCTGGTTCAAATACTTTATTTCACAGTGATGTTCAGGGGAGTTAAGCCAGATGCCTTTACTGCATGCCCACCTTCCCCTCATGCCTTTTATCACAGCAAAGAGAAAATCAGCCATGATCCAAAGATTTGATACGGATGTCTTTTGCTGTCTAATTGACCTCAAATTTACTGACATTCCCAACATTTCTAAACATTTTTTTGTTATTAACATGAACAGTTTTGAAGAATTTAGCAGGTTCTTTGCCTCGGCACCTGTCACTTCTGAGCTCTCCTAAACATCTTTGAAAAGTACATTTTCTGAACAATGGTAGATTTGGAGACTACAGACAGACAATAAAGAGTATATCATAGTTTCTTCTTCTCTTCTTTAGATCTTTCCCTTTTGCAACCTTATGCAAGTGAAAGCAAATGGCCTGTAATTTAGTGATATTACTCCAAAAGATTATTTCTTCTCATTAATATGCAAAGCACATTGCAAAAAGCTTATTTTTGTAAATAAAAGCATTATTTAAAAAGCATTTTATCAAATCAGAGTCTTGTTATTGACTCTAATGACAGTAGGTTTAGCTTTAAACATTTGCAAGTGACTACAGTTATAAATATCTAAAACTCTAGAGCTTTTTTTTAGTTGAGAAGGCAAAGAAAAATAGGAGATTCTCAGTACTGTTATACCTTATTTTTCACAAGCTTATAAATATAATAATGCAGAATTATTACATTTATAAGTTTAAAATGTTTGTACATAATCTATGCTTTAATGGAAACATTCTCTTGAAATTGATGTCATATGAGGTCACGGTCACCACTCTGTTGGTTTTGCTGAATTACAAAAACACACAGTCCTCCTGTTACAGAGGGATGTGTCTTTTCCCTCACAAACAGCGCTGAGGTGATATTTGTTGATATCAGCTGTCAGCGGTGGCGACAAATGAGCAGCTGCTGCCGGACTCTGTTCTACAGGCTCTCCCCTTAAGAGAGGAGAGATAAAAGGTTTGCTAAGAGATCCACTGGCTTCAGAGTTGAACAAACTTGGGCACGTTGCTTGGGCACGTTGATCCAAAGTAGAACTGGCAATCACAACCCAGCCCTCTCCTTACTTACAACCTAGAGGAGGGTTTCAGTACTTACTGTAAATGACATGAGCGTGTCCTCATAAACCTATACTGTCTGTATGCTGGAGTCAATTCCTTTTATTGAGCACCTTTCATTTGACCTTTAATATCCAACAGGACAGGCTGAGCCCCGGTCATTCATTGAGGTATGAAGATATGCTCTGTTCCTATATTTTTTTGCACATAGACCCCATCAGCTCTTTCACTCAGCGATACAGCATCAAAGTGGACCAAAACTTTAAATGGCCTCCCGGGAACATAACTTTGTAACACAGCGAGGAAGAGATAAGCCACTATCCAAAAGTTTTTTTTTTTAACATGGTCTCCCTTTGTTCTTTAGCAGTGACAAGAAGAGATGGGCTCAGTTCCAGTATTTTCCCATTAGCCCAGGTCCAGTATTGAATAAAAAGGGCAGAACCCTCCCATTTATAATGTGTTCATGTTCAATTCAGACTCTCCTCATGACCGTCCTTTGTCTTCAGTGCCACTTATAGCCACCAGCAGCATTGTGTATGTCTGGGTTTCACATATAGAACGGATTTGATGGAAATAATACAGAGTAAAGAAAGAAAGTGACCACAGAGAAGACAGACGAGGGCGATAAGTTGCAATGAGAGCTATCACAATATTTTGTATGTATTTGTTTACTGACATGAGTAAACCTACATTTTCTATTAAAATCCCAACATCTTTTTAAAAGGTTTCTCTCCTACCTTCATGACAATGAAGAGGACCAGGGTGACGAAGACGTTGACCTGCGGGTGTTTCCAGGCTTGAGAGTGTCCGATGTAGTCGAACTCTTCGGCGATGCCCTGTTTGGCCCACGTCCGGTTGTCCAGTAACGTCACCAGAGACTCCTTTTGGGTCAGCTAAAGGCCACAGGAAGTGACATGGTCAACAAATGGGTGGGTCTGTGATGTAGCCATTTTAATTTTTATTTTATTTTACTTAGGTTAATACACTAAAGCGATTTACTGATTCACTAAATGTGACCTTGATCCCGTTAACTGTATTTTACGATTGCTTTATCCAAGGGTGGAGGATGGACATGTTCCCCAAAATTTTTAAAAGTGTATTTTTGTCCCCCTCACTCATAATTTTAGGTTTATTTACTCAGTGAGGTCTCTCTGACTGTCCAGCCAACATGAAGAAGAAGCTATATAAATGTTGCCCTAATGTTATAAATGTTATGAACACTCATCTGTGTAACCTTCAATTTTCCCTCTGGGGGATCAATAAAGAGTTATCTTATTACCATACTATTTGTTTAGAGTGAAAAGTTGCCATATACTGAGTGTCTGTTATAATAATGTAAATTGTGTAATAACAATAATAATAATAATAATAATAATAATAATAATAATAGTATAGACTGTGATGCTTAATTCTTTCCAGCATCACAGTCTGTCTCTAGCTCGCTGTATTTTAGATGACTATAAAGTAAAAATACTGTACACCTGATTGAACTATACAGAATATGTACATGTTAATTTTAGTGTCTTGAATAAAATCAAACTTTGTCTTCAAAAGAAAAAGTAACCTGATGCAGTCCAGATCGCAGTGGTTGCTTTGGCGCAGTGTAAAGTCAGAATCTGTGCATCATTATCTGTTTTTACATGAACAGTTTATATTCAATAACTGAAATAGAAGTTTTCAAAAGTCATTTTTACAGATGTTGTTTATTGAGTGTGGCATTTTGTTTTAAGAGTTCTGCCAACTGAACATCTGTTGTGAAAACTGACCAAAATCTACAGTAAAATACTGCAAGACAACAGGTATTAGAGCTGCTTTAAGGCTCACTTTTAAAATATATGCAAAAACTGTATGTTCAGCATGTGCTTCAAAATGTTATTAGACCCTCTACTCCTCTCTATTCAAGAATCACATCAAAACCTTCTGCGCATCCAACTCGAGATGCAAATGTGAACACTACTACTTGGAAGTAAAAATACCTCAAAGTGTAAATATGTAGCATGACAGAACGGGTCGACGATATTACTGAAGATTTAAAATAGTGGGCAGGGAGTGTAAGACAACAATTTCATCTGTCTGTGTTTTAAAGCAGGGATAGCCAGAAGATAAGAAATGATGACTGAGAAGTATGAAAGTAAGACAGAGGGATTTAAGACACAGATGTCTGAGTGAGCTCTCCGGAGAAAAGCTTTAAGAGGAGTGGGTCAGTGTAGACACACACACACACACACACACACACACACACACACACACACACACACACACACACGTCAACCAAGGAGCAAAAGGACAGTATGCTCATCCAAGTCTTCAGTGTACAAAGACAAAGATGACACACACAAACACATCACAGCACATTGTGTTGTGAGTATTAAAAACAATCACACACAGACATGAATGGTAATCAGGCTGTTATGCAATGATAAAATGATCTAAAATGATTCATTACACAGCTGCTCTGTGCGGCTGCATATAGACCACAACCAAAACAATGCATCATGTAAAATATAGAAATCGTGCTTGGAGGTGGGGATAGAGTTTTCATGAAGTTATTAAAAGTTCACTTGACGTGTTAAATTCAGACTTGGAGACATTTTGTGTTGCTGCAGACACATAACAAATCTATTATGTCGACAGGCTCATAATGCCAGAGGCCTCCTTTCACATTTTTGAATTACAGTAATGGCTGCAGTGTGTATAAAAAAATAAATAATAGCATGTGTTGAGTGGGTGTGCAGAACCTACCTTGCCAGCCATAAACTGTCCAAAGCCGGGGGGGAACGTTAGCGTGGAAACAAGTAAAGTGACCAGTGCAGGATACAGCAGACGTCTGAGAGCGAGACAGAAAGAAAAAGAAAAGGCAGAGAGGCGACAGAGATTATTAAAGACAGGTAAAACTTGATCATTATACCTCAGTGCAAACTACTGCAGACTGAGTTAACATCAATACATTCAAGCATTCACATTAACACTGTTCAGAATGTGCAAATGAGCGAGTTAACACACCAGTCATTAATGCTTTCATTATTAATGTCACTGCAGAAAGCTTTTAGACTAATGGAAAAACACTGGTGTTATATTCACACTATCAGTCATGCTGTGTGTTTGTGTGGTTGCATCATCAAACCCTCAACATCCTCTAAAACGTCCATGTGAACCTATAGGCGCTCACCCACGCATTACATGGCGTCTGCATGTTTATTAGTTTAACCTTTATTTATATAGCGTAGCATTGTACTCTTTTACAGCAATGCCCTGTTAACAGAACATACACCTTTCAACTGTAGGTGTATGTGATCACCTTCGCATCAACAAATAGACTGATGAAAATAGACTGATGAAAAAGGGAATAAATTGCTCACATCGCTTTATACACAGATCTGAAGAAAAGAAAGAACGCCATCATGAATATAAACAACCAATGTGTGAACTTCTAACTTTTAAGGGATACTTTAAAACACTGCAGTGATCCCAGTGTGGAAAGAAAAATATCAGCTATCTGGAAGTGAGAGCTCCATGACATATATGATAAAAACATCTTTCATCATAAAATATTACTACACCTTTGTAGAGACAGCAGCTCAAGACAGTTGACTGTGTTGTCTTAAACTCCAGTTGTGGGCTCAAGAAAAACTTCCATTGTTTGTTTTTACTGAGACTACTAATGCAAGTTTTCATCAATTATTAATCTGCGCATTTCTAATAAATCATTCAGTAAGAAAGAAAAATGCCCATCACAACATCCCAGACTCCAAGGTGACATCTTCACATGCCTTGTTTTGTTTAGCCTTAAATCCAACCCTAAAAGATTCACCTTACAATATATGACAAAAAAAAGCAACAAATCCTCTCTTTTGAGAAGCTGCTTGAAAAATGACAGAAATGATTAACTCTTAATCAAAATAGTTGTTGATTATTTTTGTGTCAGTTGACTAATCTATTAATCATGTTGGCTCTAGTTTTTACGACAAGTAATTCACTAAAAATGATGCACTCACACAGGGTAGGCACCTACATAACTCTCTAGTGAAGCAACAATACAAGTCCTCCTTTATGACTTCCTGTCACATTCCTATCAAATGATGGGGACTGGTCTTAATGTGGAGATCCCTGAAATCTCACAATAGGCTGGAATGGCAGGGTAAAGCAGTATGTTAGACTCAGTGTTGACACAGGCATTTTGATGTTTTAAAGTAAAGTAGCAAAGTAAAAATACTCTGTAACAAGTTAAAGTCCTGGATTGAGAATAAAACCTGTAATTCAGTAAAACTACAGAGGTATTGTCAGCAAGATGTACTCAAATATTGCCAAAGTAAAAGTATTCTTAAAGAGCAGAATAGCCCCTGTCTATGTGTTATTATATTGTTGAATTATCATTATTGATGCATAAACATGTTTGACCTAATTCTAATCATAAATGCATCTTCATCTGTAAATCTTCATTTGAAAACTATAGCATCCAAATAAATTCTGTGGAGGGTCGAGGTACAATTCCACTCCAAATTACCTCAAAACTGCACTTAGGTACAGCACTTGAGTAAATGTGCTTAGTTCCACAGCTGGTTAGACTTACTTCTTCATGAGGAATCTGTTGATGGCCTTCTGTTTCCTGATGAACTGGACAATCAGTCGGTTCAGGTAGACAAACAAAGCCCCACCAAAACCACTGGCGATACTGCAGAGAGACACACACACACAAACACACACACACACACGTCAGAAAGAGTTGGAGGCATTTTTCTACTTCGCATAAGAATGCATCCTGGGTAATCAAATTGACACTGGATGGAATAACCAAGCCCAGGCTTAAACAAAGCAAAGCATCAATCATAACATTTTTCACACTCAGACCACCTACATGGGTTACAATAAAATTACAAGGTAAACATAAGGAGGTAAACATAAGGAGTCTCCACAACACTGGAGGCGGCAGATGCAAATATAATGCAGCTGAATCACATTTACAGTAGATACAATCCACCTACTGTATGAGACACAAAAATCTGATGGGAAGGGAGGAAAAGAGAAAGTCAATGAAACACGTAGGAGGGATGTGCCAGAGATACAAAGACATAGATTGAAGGACGAAACATACTAGAGATGAAGAATGAATAGGGAATTACAGCTAAAGCCCGTGGCACACCAATCAAACATTCTCCAACAACAGGGAACGTTCCAGCGTTGGCAGCTGAGTGAGAGGGAGCGACAGCATGCAGTCAAATGGCATCCCCATTTGACTGCATGTGGGGGAGTCAAAGCAGGAAGAAAAAGAGGTTTACATAAGCGTGCATTTAAAAGCTCAGTGGGAGTCCTCCTCGTGACAGTAAGAGGGAAAGAGCGGTAGGGGAAGAATAGACTCAGACAGCGATGCAGACGAGCTAATGCTCATAAATTTATCTTGCTGCATTATTAATTCTGTCAAATATCTCTGAATAAATAATGAACAGGATGACGAGGGAGTCTTTGCCCCTGTTGTGCAGCTGAGGAAAACACTGGATGCGTTCTTTGTAGATGTATCATTGAAAGGACCACATATCCTCCTTGTTTCAGGTGCTTCAGGGTTAGAAATGGGCTTTATTGTAAACATTACAATGCAGTACTATTTACAGCCTATATTATTTATAGGCCATGTAGGTTTAAGGGTATGGTCAGGCAAAGGTGGATGGTGGTGCTTCACCTAGGGGGAGACACTGAAGAAGGTAAAATTAAATATCAATTAATCTGCCATTTTACATTTATCAAGTAACTTTTCATCTATAAAATGTCCAGCACTCCCTCCCAGAGAACATGGTGACATGGTGGGGGTTTTTGTCCAAGATATTCCTTTTTACAATTAAAACTAAACAGAGAGCAGCAAATGAACAAAGCTGAGAGGCTGGAAACAGAGACAGGTTGACATTTTTGATTGATGAACGATTTAAAACCAGGTATCTAGTATAAGTTATCACATGAAGAAAGAATTCAAAAACATTTTATTATTATTATTCGTCTGTGATATGCTATTCGAAATGTATTGAACACACACCGGTGAGCCACACTGTTGCACAGGGTGACATGTTCTTTCATTAACACAAATCATTAAATGAACACAAACACTGTCGTTTATTTCGACTCCATTCCTCATTCATCATCCTGCAGCTGGAAATACTCACTAGAGCTTCAATGTGTACTAATCTGCAGCAGAAAACAATCCCCAACAAATACACTATTTATTCCTATTTGAGTAATGTTTGCTGAAAACTGAAAAATTACTTTGCTGTTATTAGTGAAAAAAAAACCCCTCCATCTTCAACTTCAACCTTTTTGTCCCAAAGAGAAAATTAGTCTCACGTTCAGGTAAAACACCAAACAGACTTACAAGAGAAGAACATAACATGACACAACAAATACACACATAAGACTAAAATCAAGCGACAAAAACACCCACACAAAGTCACATAAAACAATGTCCATCAGTGACAGCATTACACCAAACCTGGAGAACATCCAGCCATTATCATCCCACCCAGTCCTCCAGAAATAAAACAAGGTCTTCACCCTCACCCGACGATGTGACACGCATCGAAAACTGCTCATCAGCCGAGTCATCATGAGCACTGAATGGCTTGATAGCAAGAGAGATTACAGGTTCTTTCACCAAATTATATATTTACATATGACCCATTTTTTTTAGATTTCTGTCTTCAGTAGGAAACAGTGGTCTTGGGGCTGAACGCCACAGATGGGGACTGTATATGTATTGACACATACACTCACTTATATGTTGACTGTACTGCTTGAACTTGCATGTTTTCTGCATGCAGGAGGATTTCAGCCTCTTTGTGTCCCAGTGATCCTCACTCCTGCAGCCTGAAGGTGTAAACTGTAAGTAGACTAGTGTGTGACTCTTCAAAGACGTGCCCTTGGCAGCGTATAGCACAGAACAAACTCTTTCTGGCCTAGTTGACTGCAACACTGACCGACTTTCCCCGCTTGACAGCTATTGGCAGGGGAAGATGGAAACTACACGGATGCACACTATCTCCTCACACACGCACACACACAAAGAGACGTGCCAGTGCACATGTACACACTATAGCACGGTGTGTAAAACTGGGGCTCTCTCTATGGAGGCAGTGTTAAATGTACTGTATGTACACCGATGCAGCAGTGGGTGTTCACACCTCTGCACAAAAAAAGAGACGAAGAACAAAAGAGGAGAAAGAAAAGAAGAGAGGGATTTTCTTGGGTAGCCTACGCTGAGTTACACACAGGCGTGCGCTTTCATCTGAGAGTGAGGAGGAGGGAGAGCACCTCTCCCATCTTTCCACCAGCCTCCTTCCAGGAGCCTGTGGTCTCATTCATGGCCACGGAGGAGCCCTCGGGCTAAGGCAGGATAAAATAAGACATGCCTCAGTGCGCGAGCAACTGTTGGCTGAATTATCCATGTTAGGTGACTCACGCAGGCTACCCTGAAGTAACACCTTCACAAGCTACATTGAGCGTAGCTGCTGAATAATATCTAAGCTTTTGCTGCAGCCACGGCAAATGGGAATACCTGTCAGAACAACCAGATGGGCAAGAAGTGAGTCAGTGCTGGAATTTACTTGAACTTTCTCTGGACCTGTATGACAAATCAAACCTGTGTTCATTTTGGTACCAGGATTTGTTAAAAACTATTTTTTAGCACCGTATTGGAAGAAATTTTTCAAAGGGCATATAAATTGTAAATTAATGGTGAATACGAATTTAAACCTACAGTCTCCCCTTTGTGGCAGTAATACACAAACACTGTCAACGTGCTTATGACGCCATATTTCTAGTTGCTGTGGCCTGTAGACTTTGATGGAAAATGCATCAGTACTGGTGCGTCAGTGTGGGAATGATGCCACAGGCCCCAGATGTACAAACTCTGGTATATTGTGAAATAAACATTCCCAACCCCTTCCCATCTGAACGTATGAAATTATAAATTGACCAATCAAGACTCACCCGATGACGGCAAAGGCAGGAAGCTCCTGGAGGTCGAAGGGAAAGTCGAGCCGGAAACGGGTTTTAAAAAGGGCCGTGATGGTCTCTGGAGAAAGACGGAGTGAGCAGCAAGAGTGAGGAAAGAGAACAAGCCAGTGGCAAAACAATCATCCAAATCACAAGACAAGGTCCAGGACAAGGTCTAGGGCCCTGCAATCAGCTGCAGTGCCATGTACAAGTCATACAGCAGTTCAACTTCTGACCCTAATGGAAGGTAACGAGTGAGAAGTAAACAAAAAGTTCGGCTCGTTGTGGAGGTGCTGACCTGAACTCCTAACCTAACAGCCAGACCACAGTGTTGTAAACAGAGGGCTGGAGAAAATGGTGTCAAGAAGTTGCTTTAACAAGGCACTCGAAATCCAGAGGAAGCATTTTGATTGGGTGAGAGTCTGAACATCTGCCTCTGGAAACTGAAACTCTGGTTAGTTGTCTGCTGCAGTAGAAAAAAAACCTGATATTTGAAATGTTGGCTGACTGTCATGACTTACTTCAATGGAATGAAGCCAACAGTGATGTTAGCAGTTATGTCTGTGCTTTTCCTGCTACGCCATAATATCCAAATGGCCACTGTGAAAAAGGCCTTTCATTTTCTACATGAGCTTGATGAGACAGCTGCACAAGATTACAACAGACATCTGTCAATGATTTTTACTTTCAGCAGCTTCATCTTCAACATTAAGATTTGTGAAAAAAATATGAGCTTAGATGAAGTTTAAACACCTTTCTGAAATGCATCAAGCCAAGATGATCCATTTTTGTTAATGTTTGTACATATCCCCCCCACAACACAAAAATATCAAAAAGACTCTACAGGAGATTCTGTGCATTTAGTGAAATATAGACAGAAAGAATCCAGTACAATCAATCACTTTATACAATAACATTTTGGTCATTAAACTTTCATCACGGAACATTAATTCTGCTTTATGGCGTTCTGCTGACAAGGATTCTTTGCTTTACAGTGCAGCTTTGGGCTTAAGTCTTGGAAGTTTGAATGACTGTTTTGAACTTCGATTGTGAAGGTATTTTAAAATCATTCCAGCAATCAGTGTGTAAAACACACGTACATCTTTTCTGTCCAAAACACATACATATCACACAAACTCTCTTGCACATGGAGTTGCAACATTGTTGAATGCTCCTTTTCATAAACAGTTGTCATTTAGAAAGAATGCAGTGTTTCAAGTGCAGGCTGGCTCCACCTTACCTTCGTCTCTGTTCCAAACAGCCAGCACTCTGAAGATGAAGGCACTGAAGGTAGCAGCAAAGAAACCTCTCCAATAGTTCCTCACCGCAAAGAACGTGGATGTTACTTCAATACTGAACAACACACCTGGAACACACACATACACACATTGCATACCATTTAAATGTTAAAATGAAATGGTCACATTTTAGTCATCATGTATTACAAAAAAATAAAGTGCTCACAAAAACCTGGGTCACACATGATTATTGACATAGTTCAAAAAGACGCAACTAATGTAGTGATAACGATGTTCTTTCCAAAGAGGTGCAAGATACAAATATAAGACATTCAAAGTATGAATACAAAGGACCTTAAATAAGTTAAACTGACATTTCTGGACATGCAGAATCCTTGTGACTAGGGCTGAACAATTAATCAAAATTTTTACAAAATCACAATATGGCCAAGCGCAGTGTCCAAATTGCAGGATGCATTTTTTATTTTTTGGATCAATGTAAAATGTGCCACAACATACCATTATAAATGAATGAGCATTACACTATTGTATTTTAACATGGTGAGCTGTACAGTGACTGAACAAGCTAACTAAATGATGTCACTCACACAAACTCATGCTGTATAACATCCCCACTGAGTGACATAAAGCTCCCTATGTCTTATTGTATGATGTGCAGTTGACATTTTATATGATACAAGGCTTATTAAATATCATACACCTGCAGACTTATGTTACTATATTTTCCTCTGAAGACTCACCTCCTATGGGGGCAGCGAAACAGCAGCCCACTCCCACAGCGCAGGCTGCTGCCAGCATCTCGATGTTTCTCGACTCGTTCTGAAAAACACACACACGCAGACACGGTTACTTTTCAGTCTGCAGAACACATATTGAAATTAAATATAGCATATTGAACATACAATAACTATAACGACGATCTCTTTAAAATACCAACAGCTCTGACTTTGACACCAAGTGGCAGCTCAGAACAGAGCCAGCTCATCCCATTAAAAAAGCCGGTGAAGCGAACAAAAAAAGAAAGAAGAATGATGAAGTGGATAAAGTAGCTTCATGCTTTAAAAGCACTTAAATAACATCTGTACCCGCACAGTCCATAAAAAGACTATCTATAATTGTCTGTCTTTTAGAGAATAATAATGAGGATGTGATCAGATGAGGAGCTGCAGTGTAACATGCAGTAAGACAGATATACAAGGGAATGAAAAGACTGAACTGTATGACTGCAGGGCTGAGGATCACGATGCACCCTGGGAAATTATTTTTGACATGCCTGATCTTACTTACCTTCATTCCTATGAGACTGGTTTCCTTCAAGCAGCATGGCAGTGATAAAGAGAGGTGTGTGTGTGTGTGTGTGTGTGTGTGTGTGTGTGTGTGTGTGCACTTCTCCCTTTGACTGTACACTCAGTGGCTTATCCTGGTCTTACAAACTTACAGTGTGGAACTATGATTAACATGCTGTACTGCTGCTTACACACTTAGTCAGTCAGTCAGAAACACACACACACACACACACACACACACACACACACACACACACACACAGAAAGATGGTCACAGAGCAATAATAAAGGGGTGGTCAAGAAAGATATAGTAAAAACAGCTTACACTGCAAAACATGTTCATCTTGAATGAATATTTTAAAAAATGTCAGTAGAGTGGAACATTTCTTCTACTTCCAAACTTAAATCACTCACATTATTAAGAGAGCACAGGGATAGAAAACATTCTCACTCCTTTATGGAAAAATAGAATTATCTCACCACTTTATGATTTGATGTTCAAAATGCTTCAAAAATGCAATAGTTTTTCATTTGTAGCCACATTTAAACACACTATTTGTACATGATTCAAATAGCAACTATGTCAGGCTGAATTGTGGGTAAATATTTCTATTTGATGGAGTGAGAGGAGGCATAAAACATTGATCCAAATATTCTTGGGTTTCATGTAAACATCATATAGTTTCAATGATGAGTTCGACTGTTGATATGGAATGTAAAATATTTGGTGTGATGATTTCAAAAAAGTTAAGGGGATACAAAAAGGGAAAACTTTTTAAAAAATGTTTAAAAATTTTTAAAGAAACATGCATTGGAGACTGGATACTAGAACAAATACTCAGCTATTTTTTGCAGTTTTGAATCAACTTGACATGACTGCAACAGTGGGGGACATGGACTGTGGAGCATGCTGGGAAAAGTGCGATTGAATTACCTTAGACCCGGGCTCCTTCAGGAAGTATGGGAGCAAGAGACAAAGTTATGCTACTCAGTAATGATGAATAACACTTTTGCCAATACTAACTGTGTGTGCATGATTGTAAGAATGAACAAATATCAGTCTGATATTCAATCATTCTGTCCAACTTAATGAACAAAGTCTTTAGTCTTTAGCACCAAAATGTACACTCAATCATCCGACACTCAGATCTGATAGACATTACTATTACTTAATTTCTATTACTATTGTCTGATCCCATGTCTGCCTTTTATAAACAATGGTATTCTCCACGTGTATCTAGGAGTACACATGTGAGTTTTTAGAGTACAGCCCACTATCTAAAAGCACGCTGAAACAAAAAGCTGATTTTTTACAACCCACAGGCCACATTAGCATACTGTACTTCAAACTCTGAAGAGGACGAGATAGTGCTGCAGAGGGACACTTCACACACGCACACACACTCTCAGCATTAATATGCAATAAAATGCAGCACAACACTCCAGAGGGAGGGGAGAGCAGGGAAAGAGTAACAGGGGGTTACAGGGAGATGAGGATGATGATGATTACCCAAGAGAGAGATAAAAAGGCAGATAGGCAGAGGGAAATATATAAACATTTACAGTATGATGTAAATGTCAACATAGATGCTTATTAAGACCACAACAAACTCTGTGACCTACAGACAAACTGAAGAGGATTGAATTTTCCATCTTCAGCCAAAGCAAAAGTTGAGTATCCAAGTGGACGTCAGACTCTCGCCAGTTTCTATAGATTATCGCAGATGAAAATAATCTGTTTGATGTGTCTCACATTTTCTCCAAGGCAGCAATTTCAAAGGCTCAAACACTTTAGATTTTTTTCCTCCATTATCCACATGGACAGATAGAGCTTCTCCCTGCTGGATGGACATTTAGACTATCAAAAGCCACATCCAACAGGGTGAGAGCTTTTCATCTCACATGCCTGCAACTGATGCTCATTCACCGACTGAGGTCACTGGATAGGGATGACGTTCTAACCACTGACTCTTTGTTATGCCATTATTTTTGTACTTGTCTTTTGTGAGAAAGGATGTTGTAATGTATGAATGTCCGTCGATTTATTCATATTCCCCTTCACGCAAAGTTGACGATGTTTCACGTCTCCACTGTCTCATTCCTGGGCTCCATCATCTCACAGAACAGCTTACACATGGACCCAGCTAAGTACAGCGCTGTGGCTGAATGGCCAGTTCCTATTAACAGAAAGCAGCTACAATAGTGGTTTGCCATTTTCTTTAAATGGTTCATTAGGAACTTCAGCTCTGTTCTTGCCCCTTTGCATGCAGCGGTCTTCCCAGGCCAATCAAGCCTTTCAGACATTGAAAGCCAGTTTCACATCGGCGCCCATCCTCCCAGCTGGGCAACAATCTGTCCCCAAAAAATGTCACCCCTTTTCCAGATGCCACAGAGTGTGGAGATGGGTGCAACAACAGCTCCTCAAGATCTCTATCCAGTAGAAAAGGCTGGTGGATCAGAGGTGGACCTCAGCTCCTTGCTACCAACCTGGACAAAGGGTTTGGCTGGCAGCCCAGGACCTTGTGGGTGGAGTCATGCAAATTTGCCATAATCTTAACCAAGCTGTTTTGGTGCCTAATCCTAACCAAGTCAGAACCATAGCATTGTCACACCCATAAAACTGATTTATTTTTTAGCACTGATGTGTAACAGTTTAGGAAGGGGCAGCAGATCATAAAACACTTCTATGTCACTTTAGATGACCTCTACATGTTTTGTCGTTCAATTTGGAGGGCTTGCTGGGAACACCAACTGCGAGCCAGACCTCATCACCAAACATCAGTGTTGGACCTCACTAATGATCTGGTGTCTGTATGGGAACAAAGGCCTGTGGCCAGGTTCTAAAATCTGGTCGAAAGCATATTATAGCTCCAAATCACAGCTGCATCAAGATATAGGTTTTGCCAATACAGTTGATTACATAACAATTCCTTTAATTTAAGGCCATACTGTGGATGCAGCATCAGGACTCTGGGGCTCTGGCACCAATCAGTCCCTCTGTCTCACTGGCCTCTGTACTCTCTTCACACCCTCCCATCTTCCCACCATTTCATTCCCCAAGCGATGTGCTCACATCTTCAAAAAAGAAAGAGATGAGAGTCAAGATTTTCTCTGCCTTCCTAAAGCACCCGGACTAGTATCCCAATGGACAGAGAAGACGGAGAAGAAAATGATGTTGCTTTCTTTTTTGCCTTCTCAATCTGCATCTTTCCATCCTTCTCTTCCTTTCCCCTACTGAAATTTTCATCTGGATCTCGCAGCATCTCTCTCTGGGCAAACTTGGTTTTGAAGATGAAAAAGATCCAATTTGTTGACAAATAACAGACTGATTAAACATTTATAAAATGGGTTATTACTGGTTGCTGACTTCACATAGGATAAAAGAAATAAAGGAAAAGGAGAAAAAGAATGCCAGATATTCCCTCAGGAGTTGACCAAAAACAGATAAAAGAAAAGGAATATTGGACTTAGAAATGCCAGAAAATGGACTCCCAATGAATAACAATGTTTCTCTGGAACTGCTGGATGTGTAAAAATCGGTTTGCTAACACCATATCAATTGAAAATGTAACAGTATGTCAATGTTGTGTTCACAGCTCTTCTCTGCTGCTGGTGAAAAAATCAGTTACTGCAAGTCTGAGTTTTAGTGGTCAGCTTGCACCATCCAGACCAATTACATATATTTTACTATTTATTTTTTTGATACAAACTCGATACAGTTGCAGGTAGCCAGGTTGCATTTTCAAAACTATCTGCAGACTAAGTAGTGAGGCCATTAATGGTCAGGGGGACACATGGATAAATGCTTTTTTTTCCACAAGCAATTTCAATGTTTTGTAGATACAAAAAAAAAAAAAACAAAAAACAAATAAAAAATGAAAGTAGTAAGTAAACAAATGTATTAAAGAGCTTTACATAGCAATTAGTGTTTGACTGAAGTTCAATTCAATTCCAGCATCTTTGTAGGTGAATATTATCTGCTAATACAAATATGACACAAAAAACAAAGTGCCTTTTTCAGCCCTGAGTAGTGTCTGCAGGTAGGTCAGATTTCATATGGCTCCAACAACCTTCACCAATAAGACAGGGCAGCCCGTATACAGCCTGAGCGGCTGCGCATAGAGGAGCGGGTATGGAACAGGACAATAACTCCAGTTGGAGATATAAATTGTGTCTTATATTGTGTACAGTGTATATGTAACATAAGTAAAGAAAAAATGCATAATCGATGTGGATAGATAAAACACATTTACATTAATTGAGCTGTTGGGCAAAACGCAGAAAGAGAGACCTGACATAAAAAGAATAAGGCTGACCTCATAGATTCCTCCAAACAGAGACATGAACTTGCTGAGGAGAGCGGCACACAAACTGGCGATGTGTACGAACGGACCCTGACAGGGAGAAAAGCAGGACACAAAAAACAGGTGCAAAGTTAAAGAGCACTCTGCGTCACACAAGACAGCACATAAAAACTCTTTGAAAGCACATCAACAACAACAAAGTCTGCAGTGAATATTAAAATTCTGGGGATGAAGTTCAAAGTGGAACAAACGGGATTAAAAGTGAGAGCATCACATCAGAAAAGTGATGCTCAAGTTAAAGGAAGTCGGAGGCCTGTGCTGAATCCAAACTGTGGATGCTGCTGCAGTAGGGCGCAACCAAAAGGGCCCGAGGCTTTTGTGTGTGTGTGTGTGTGTGTGTGTGTGTGTGTGTGTGTGTGTGTGAGGAAAAAAATATATTTTCCTGCAAGTATGTCTTCGGGCTAGGCAGTCTTTTGGGGGATGCCATACTTACCTGAAACTGTTTTTGCTAACACTGTGTATAATGTAGTGTAGATTACAATTTCCCACACAAGACATAAACAACATCTGCACAGGTAGGTTGGGGATCCTACAATCTCGACAAAAACATTCTCCTCCCTTTGGGTTTAGAAAAGGTCTCAAGTTAGCTCTATACACTCCTTCATTCCTTTTTCTTTCTATCCTCATTTTTTCCCCATGTCCAGATTTCACACTCATTGCTCTCGACCTGAAACTAAGAATATCAGCCCTTCGTGCGCCATTTATGAATCATTTGTAATTCATGCTGCAGGGATGTAGGGAACTGGAATATGAATGAGCCAGGCAGGGTTATGCTTCTCTGGGAAGTTCATGTATAGCAGCATGTTAGTTCTGTATGTATGCACGATACAGTTGCTGTAAGATGTGAGTTTTACAACCTACTCCATCAGTGCACCAGCACCTCACTTTGACCTACATGGGTTTTTGATGACTGATAATGGCTTGAACTGAAGCTGCAGACAGCTGTGTTTGCGCGCTAACACTGAAGGTTTATTTTGGATGTTGTGTAAGCTGGCATTCAAACCTGATGGCAGCTTGGTGCCAGTCCGGATTCTGTGTTTTATCACAAACACAAGAGTCAATGCTGTGAATCACTCAAACTGTGTTAGCAAACAACACAGCTGTCGAATGTGGGTCAGCATTTGAGTTTTGCTGTCATTGCTGAAAGAAGCAGAGTCGAATTCATCAGCAATCGTGAGATTCTCCTGCGGTGTTTTATGTGTGTCAGTCGCAAAGGCACACATTTATTCACACTCACACACAAAAACATGAAAGCATGTATGTATGTAATTTCACCAGCTTGCGCTTCATCTCCATCCTATGAGTCACATATTGATTGACTCATTGATCGACATAGTTGTCAGCCTGTGTGGTGTGTGTGTCCCATGTTGTCCTAATGTAGTGCATCTCTCCATCTAGTCGGGTTGTTCCATTCAAGAGTACATGCACACACATGAATGCACACAGTACATACAGTACATAAAGGCATTTAGGGGCCCATAGAGTGGCCGATGTTGATTTATGGCTGTGTGTGCATGTGATACCTCTTTGCCCAGAGGCATGCCGCTGCCAAGAGCGCAGGTGAGGCCGATGACTTTGGCCACAAAAGTTTTGAAGGTGAGGTATTCCTTCAGCACGACTCCTCTCAGGATGGTCTTCATCTCTGGAATGCCTGAACCTGCAGGGGGAGCACAGCGGGCCCTTACAGCTGACCGTCAACTTGAAGAGAAACCCAACACACTGAGCACCTGACCTTTGAGTGGACACATACTGACTTCACCATCAAAACAAATGCTCATCAATTACGTCACAGCCTTAAAGGAAAAGTTCAACATTGCACTCTCATATCCGAATGGTTAATATGAAGCTCCTGTTAGGTTAGCATAAAGATGTATTGTTTTACCTTTACAAAAAGTTTGAGAAAGACATAGTGAAGTTTTATAGGGGGTTGTCAGCGGGACTATTTCTTGGCCAGGAGCAGTAACTTCCTAGAGTCTCTGCTGGTTTCCTGGCTACCTCACGGTGATGACAAGACTACATAACATAACCAGCCAAGAAATAGTCTGGCACATAACTGCCCATAAAAATAGACATGTCATTTTTACACTACACAGATTCTGTCACCTTGCACAGAGCCAGGCTAGCTGTTTTCCTGTTTCTTGTCTTTTTCGAGCACAATTGTCTATTAAGTTTTGAAAGACATTTTTACTTTTAGAGAAAAAAACCCACAAATATAATTTTCTTAGACATATTAATTACTTGCCAAATTGTGTTTTTGGATGTTCTTATACCAAGTCAAGCACTTCTGTAGGTGGCCAACCAGAATGTCAGCTTCAGCTTTTTTTTTTCTTTTCCTTAAGTTACAATGTTCTGTTCTGTAGGACATTACTGTGTCCAGCTGTTATCCACATGGATCGATAGTGGCCATGTTTGGTCTCCAGTGCTTCTATGCACCCCTGTCTACTGCTGCCTCTGAAGCATCACATATAATTGAATGAATGTTCCCTTGTCTAGCAGATTCTGGCTTCTTTCTCGCAGTAAGTGGAGAAAAACAAAAAAAAATCACAGTGTTGTAGGTGGGACAACACAGTGATTCAGTGAGTAGAGGAGTGAAAGGGAAAAGGAGGCATCTCTCCCTGATAGAAGAGGGAACCTCAGATTCTCTGGAGCACACCCATCTCTTTAGCCTCTCTTACTTAGAGTGACAGTAGAGTCTCTGCTACACCTGCAGCAGAAATGACTCCAGGCTCCTGATGGAGTGCTGCACTGAGTTCAGACGAACCTAACCTGAATTTTAGATTATACTACAGCTCTGAGAGGATTTCTCTCCTTCCCTCATCTGCTCCTGGAGCAGAGAAGGCCTCTGGGTAAAAAGAGCAGAATTACAGTACAGTGTGTCACATTAGTGTTACACTGTAGAAACTAGCATTTACACACACAGGTGTTTAGGAGTTCAATATAATACAGGGTGGCACTGTCAGTCTAGTTCAAGTGGCAGAAAGCTGACAGAGGAAATTATGAAAGCTATCAGGGTTTCATTTCACTAGTTTTCAGATGGAGAAGATGAAGATTAAAAACTGAATGGATTTTGTAAGTTGCAGAGTTTTCACAGTGTCTACATGCTCAGAACACCCTCTGTTAGACGAGCCCTTTCTGTCAACACTTTCAGGCTACAGCAGGCTATACTATGACTTAAACTGTCAGCAGCAGAAGTAAAAAGTTATAATTCAGGCCATCACACACAGCAAGCCGTAATCAGTCTGACTCTACCCACATCTGATCCGTGGTGACATTTTGAGACTCCAAACAATGATGTTAATGAAGGAAATCTGGTGGTAAATTCTGCTGATCTTAGTTCATGGCGCCGTTTTTGGGCACCACTCTGCTATTTTTATTTCATCTTGGTCGCCTCTGCGCTGCTAAAAGGCAGTGGCAATGTCACACAGTGGTGTGCTAATTCCAATTTGCCACCTGATGTGTCAATTGGACCGAAAGTCACTCTATGTCAGTGTGTATAACAAAGGAAACTATGTATCAGCAAAGATTTTAAGTCTAGAAACTGGAAAATGCTTGAAAGGCTGAAATTGTCATTTTCAGATTGCTTGTTTTTTCTGACCAACGGTCCTAACCCTAACATATTCCGTTTATGATTATATAAAACAGCAAGTCCTCACATTTGAGAAGCTAAAGCCAGCAAATATTTGTGAATGTCTTTGTGTGACAAACAACAATTCAATGACCATTAGTTGTTGTTGATTAATTTTCTGGCAATTGTATAATCATTTAATCAACTTATTGCTCAGCACTACTGTAACACACTCAATGCAGTGTACTTTAATGTGATTTTATTACCCCCTTTTTGAAGTGTCTTTAGGTTTAGCTATATGCTGTGTGTGTTCTGTTTTGTGTGTGTTGGTCGTACCAACAGCCTGCGGGGCGAGAATCTGGGTGAAGCCGGCAGAGAAGGTGATGAGGACTACGGGGTAGGTGACCCAGGCCAGATACTGCAGAAAGACGTTACTGTCCAGACCACCGTACATCCACTTCTGTGCTGTGGACACACACATACACACACGCACACACAAACACAGGGAAGACATTTAAACTACAACTGCAACACAGATTCACACAAAAATACACAGAATAAGAGAGAGTGTGTGGATGTGTAAATAAAAGTGTGTGTGCAAAATGTGGATATATACTGTGCACTTTGCAAACAACAATTTTACACATCTTGCAAGGGATACAACTACAGCTATATTAAAGACACTGGGGCAAACTGTAATACATCCACTTCACATCCACTTCACTTCACATCCACTTCACTGCTGTGGACACACACACACACACACACACACACACACACACACACACACACACACACACAGGCTAATTGTATATCCAGGCGAGCTGTCATATAAACCATTTAAAGACAGGAAAAATATGTGTAATTTTGTTTATAATTGTGTGTGTGTGTGTGTGTGTGTTCGCTTATGTCCAAATTGGGGATATACACTAGACTAGACCAGTTGATTCGGGACAGCGGTGCAATTGGGGACAAAAAGTGGTGTCCTCAATTCGGAAAACTGTGATTTTTAGGTCAACAGTTAAGGTTAGCGTCAGGTTAAGGTCAGGTAGTCCTTCAGGTTGGTCTCCAGGGAATGAATGTAAGTCTATGTAAATTCCCCAAAAGTGACATAAGTAAAGACTCTCTCTCTGTCTGTGTGTGTGTGTGTGTGTGTGTGTGTGTTTCCTCAGAACAGGTAGTTAGTCATGTTCTGGATCCAATTAAAAGAACTGTACACCACAACTGGACTTAAGGGCTAGGTTAGTTTCTCCTTGAGAGCGCAACACACACCCACACACACACACACACACACACACACACAGCCTGAGAAATCCACTTGAATTAGAGCTCGTCCCGTAAGGTTTCAGATCAGCTCACACACCTGTGTCTGCTTTCCTCTTCCTGGAATGTAGACTTACTGATAAATCCCTCATTCACATCATCCCCTCCCCAAGTTTCCTGCATCCACTTTGCAGGTAATGACTGATACCATAAGAGGCCTGCCATCCATCTGTCCTGCCATCCTTTGATCCACCTTGATTCCTTCTTTCTCTCTTCAATCCCTTGCTTTCTGCTTCCTGTACACCTTCTTTTTTCTCTCACTCCAATCCTTCCTCAACTATCTCCATTTCCTCCTTCAAACAAAACACTTCTTTCTGCCTGCCTATCCCTCCTGGCTTCTACCCCTTTAGGAACACTTTCACTCATCACGGGCAACACATTAATATCTTCTGCACTAATCTCCAATAGCTGCTCCCAGTGCTCAATCCTCAGTGCTCCTGTTGGACCAAAGCATTCAAAAATATCCCATGTAATTGCAACGTTGTGCAGATCTCTCAATCAAGTCCAGTAAACAGATTTTTAACTATCTTCAAGAACTCATTGCTCATTAAAAAAAACTGTTTTCATTTTTCAGGGTATAAATTTACTTTCTATGTATTTGTGAGTACACTTGTTATTGTCTTGTGTTGAAGACACTACTTCCAAGGGTCTTCCATTTAATGTTTCAGAAAAATAATACATAATCTCTCATCCAAAAACATATGTTTTATTTTATAAGACAATTCTCTCTTAATTGTTCCGTCACTGTTTCGTACATAAGCTGTACGGTATATGTGTGTATATGTGAGTAAAATTACATATTTACTATTAAGTAGAAATAAGCGTTAAGTGCTTACTTAATAAAAAACTTGCCCCTTGCTGTTCCTCAACACTCCGTCCCCTCCCCCCTGTCTGGATCCATCCATCATATAATAAACAACACCTCCTCTCATTGTTTCTAACAATTCATCCTTCACCTCTGAAATCACCTGTCTTTTCCTCCTCCAGTGTTTGTCGACACTGTTCATGTCCCAGCCTGTAGGTACAGAATCCAGTCCCTCCCTCCGCCCCTCCATGCCTCACCTTGTAGACAGATGGCGATGCAAAAGTCCACCACCCAGCTGACCAGGGCCATGAGGAGTCCCAGCAGGATGAGGAAGATCCAGTCCTCCCCGACCCGCGAGATCAGGAACTTCTGACAGCGAACCGTGCAGACTACGGGGATGGCAGGAACACAAACATAACATGTTAGGGACTACAAAAACACACACTAAAACTACATTACCCAGGCACTGAGGTGTGTAAAAAATCCATTATCCAGTCTTGGCATCATAGGCCAAAAACAGGTGCTGTGTCTCCATCCGACAGCTTTTAAAATACTGAGCCACAGTAAACATTTTGTCAGCCCAATAATCCACTCAATCCTAAGTACTGTTTTACTTTGTTTTTAAGAGTGGAAGCCAGTGAGTCAATACAATTTTGAAAATGCTGAAATCTATAATTTCCCCTCAAATATAATCAGTGTGTGTCTGATACGTGATGGATGGATTAACAAAGAGATCGATCTGAAGTGCACACACGTAGACACCACCCACAGACACTGAAAACAAAGCAGCTGTATGAAGGAGCTTGGCAATCTGAGTAAGGTGAGTAAGCGACCTGGTGTCAGCTGACTAAAAGACCAGGTTATGCTAGAATTAATTGAAAATGTACCAATTAAACACTGGCTCCATTTGAGCTATAATTAGTACCAAAATCTATTTTCCTTTCTGGGAACTGTCCTATGAATTTAAAGTCAAAGCACATTTCCAGGAAACTGAGACCTGTAAGCTTTAAAAGTTAATTATTTTTGGAAAGCAGAAGTTTACTTAAAGGGTCAATTCACCAAAATGACTACAACAATAACAAAAAAATGGATTCTTCACTTACCTGTAGTAGAAGCTAGCTATTCAGATTTAGCATTTTTTTTTGTTTGCTTTTTTGACCAGGTTTCACACTGTCAACAGTTTTTAATCAATATTTATTATATTTACATTAACATACTATGTTAGCAATATACTACTAAAGACATACAGTGTGTTGTGATATTTTCATATGTCATATTTGCACTCACAGATGACATGTTCAAGGCTGTGAGCACCACAAACAAAATGCCATTTAATAAAATCAAAACAAGGATAGATTAGTGACAAAATATGTTTTGTTTACCTGGTCCTTTATATATCACTAATTGTTTATTCACTGAGGAAATACATTTCCATTGCACATTTATCCAAATGTTTCCTTGCATTAACAAAAAGTTGAGCGACATCGTCACATCATTTTTCACATTAAATAAAAAGTCTATTTTTGCCTAAAGCCGGGATGGATAGATCAGCTACGACCAACTACGTCCAGCAGAGGTTATGACAAAACACTTGTGTTATGACAGAAACCGACAGACTGCGTCATCACCTTGTGTTAAGAATATATTGTCTACAATGTAATGGTGCAAGAGGCTGAAGGCAAAATGGACGACACTGATCTACTGCGCTGATGTATATTAAATGCACAGCACAAACGTCACACAGATGCATGAAGCACAATTAGATCTACTATACTCACCTGAAAGCAACAGGAAACTCAGATTGAGGGCTAATATACTGTATGAGACTCTGTGCAAGACATGCATACACAGTTACTAATTGTGACTAATTGCTGGAACAAAACATTAGTTTGATGGTGACTCATTAGGATGTGCACGCAAACACCATAATTCATAATGCCTCTTGTTCACAGCAGATTTCTCTCCTCCCTCCCTCTCCTCTTCCAGGCCTGTCCTCGGTTCCCTTTTCTCCTCTGTGAGGAAATGACACTTGGGAACAGCGGGGTGCTCCTCACACTAATCACACTCACAAGACACACACATACACTCTTTTTGATTCTTGCTCCCTGTTTCTCCTTTAATCTCCAGGATAGAACCAATGTTTATGTAACACTCGCATTTCTTTTTTCGGCCCTTTGTATTTCAATGCATCTGAGAATAACCATCCACCCTTTTTTATTTAAACATGCCAAGTATTTTCTTTAGGCAAAACAAGATGAAGATGATTCACCTGTTGTTGAAGAACTGTTGCTTTCATAGTCATATGGCAGGAAAGAGGAGGGTTTAGGGTCTGACATCTAACTTCACCAAGCAAACATCCCTACGATTAATCCTCACTCCAGCTGCACATAAACCTCCCTGAAAGCCAAAGGTAAAGAAGACAGTAACCTCAACTGTCAACAGCTCCAATGATCGTCTAGGTTTGCTCTCTGACAAGTGGCACGGTGCAAACATAAATGCACATACAGTTCTTGATATTAGCTGTCGCACAGGTGTGTACTTAATCCAGTGTTCCTATCACAATAACTGTGATAGAACACGTGGTTCTTTTCTTGATTAAGTTCCTCTCCCGTTTACACGCACATAAACAGATAACCAATTATTCAAACACTGAAGTGAATGTGCACCACCAAACTGACCTCGTCTTGTTTCCTTCGATCCTTGTTGAAACTATGTAGTGAACAACGCTTCCTGAACACACCATCAAAGTAGTTATTCATGACCTTTTCACCACATTGGACTCAAAGATGAAGTTAGGGTGCAGTTACATTGAACATGTCTGGTTCAGTTCATTTAGGCAGCTCTTCATTGAACTCTTTTGTGGACCAATCAGACAGGACTTGCTGCCAAGTGGTGGAGGCATGAAAACCCCAGAATCTTGTGACAATCAGATATAATACTAGTATAAATTCATTTATTTAATTTGCTGATCATGGGAACTGTCGAGGATGCAATCTATACAAGCAATCTATATAATAATGCAAGATCATTCAAGAAGCATGAATGAGCGTAAGCATGAGTGCATAGATTTTGCATTTTGCTCATGCGCTTGCATGTATTTTTGGCAATTCCTCATTAAAAAGTGATTGAAGCTTAACAGTAACACAGTAACTATTCAGTAATTATATATATGGACAATTTATAGTCTATCAATACGACTACATGTTAACTCTTCTTGGTTCATTTGTAAAAAGTCGACCAGAACTTAAAGGCAACAATGTACATTCTTTTTTTTTCTCTCGGTCTGGATCAACTAAACCTAACTACAGATACACATGTGCCAGATGGTTTTTATTCCAGTACAGTAGTTAATCGGAAAATAATGAGCATTTAAATGTTATGGGGAGCCTGGTGTTCTCAGCAGATAACAGGCTGAGGTGCTTCCAGCCACCGATATTATTTGGTGGCAAAACACCAGTAATCAGCACTGAGTTGCCAGAAACATCTTGGATTATGTATAATGGATAAGTGGCTAAAATGTAAAAATCCCTCTAAAACATAAAAACAAATACATCTTCAAAGTTGAGGTGAGACACTGAAGCCTCTGTTTGACTGACGGAGAGACAGACACAGGGCAGGAGGTGAATGACAAATGCTGCAGGGATGGAAAGGAAAAATGCCGATACACACTTCCACACCAACACACAAAAGCACACATTCACCAATCAACACCTTCAGGAGACGTCTAACAAACGCACGCTGGCAAAAGCTGTGACAAACACATCCACTACACACACACACTCATCGATTCGCCTTTGCTTTGTATCGCTCCACAGACAGTTATGTGACAATTCTGAGAAACAGGATTCTTACGTGTGTATATTTAGATTTTTGTGTGTGAGCATGTGTGTGTGTGTGTGAGCATGTGTGTGTATGCACTTGTGCGTCATCTCACCCACGGGCCGTCTGTGTTCTTGGACCCCTTCTGTCATCCAGACACTAGTCAATGTAAATGAGTGTTTTGCGTGTGTGTGTGTGCGCGTGTCTGAGGGCATGCATGTGTGCAGACATGATTTCTTTGTACTGCTAAACATGGCGTGTGTGTGTGTGCATGTGTGTGTGTGCGTGTGCGCATGCATGTGTCTAGCAGCTAGTGTAATCTTGTCTTTTTGGAGATGTAATTTAGTTAGCTCTGTCTGTGCCGTTATTGCTTAATAGCTTTTTCTGCAGTGCATGCACACACACGTACGTACACACACACACACACACACACACACACACACACACACACACACACACACACACACAGGCAGACACATACACAGACAGACAGACAGACCCTGCAGACTGGTTGCTGACATTATTCTTCATGGCATGCAATAAGCAGCATGCTAGTTCCCAATCACTCTCATTGCCTTCTGACTCACCCTCTGCACCACTCTCCCAATTCAACCCTCCCCTCCCTGATACAATCATCCCTCGCTCCCTCTCTCCTCCTTCTTCTCCTTCTTTCTGCTAATCACATTCAACCTCTGACTTTCCCTCTCATCTTCTCCTCTCTCTCTCAGGCCTTATCTGCTGCCTTCCACTCCTCCTTTCCTGACTTTCTTTCGCTGCACTCTCACCTCTCTCTCCACTCTCTCTCTCTCTCCATTCTTTCCATTCCCGCTCGCCCGCTTGCTCACTCTCTCCTCAGCGAGAGACATAATGCCCACACACCTGCTGAGACCAACTTAGGTTGCCTTGGATACACAGCCCATCTACTTCCTTGGTCTGGCATTAAGAAACTGTGTGAGTGTGTGCACATGTGTACTTGTGTTTATTTTGGTTTGGGGAATACAATTCTGAAGGCTACTTTTGGACTGAAACTACTGAAATCTGATACTTAATTCTGATTTTTTTTTAAATAACAGGCCATTCGATCATATTTAATGCTTCACTTTTCTAAAGTTGGGGTACTTGCAAGAGACATTTAATAACTTTTTTATCACACAGCAGACATAAAATATTTTCACCCAGAACGTTAGAAGAGTCTTTGAGGATTCTGGAAATACATTCAGAACAGCATTAAGTTTCAAAATAACTTTCTGGGTTTTCAAAGATCACCAGATACATATTTTTTCAGAAAATTAGATGCTTAGCTCTTTGACTCAAATATAAAGACAATGCATGATGGGCACAAACTGAATGTCATGGTGGTGTACTGCATGTGCTAACTGATGGCAGCCAATGCTGGCCATTATTGCAGTAAAGGTCCAAAAGAGTATCACAAATGTACTGCATATGGATTTGAGTGCAGGAGTACATAAAAATTCTGTTCCTGACACCTGCTGGGCTCCTTAGAAATTATATTCCTACATACTTTCCTGAAATTTGTAGTAACTGACTCTTTCATTGGAGGCCGTTTTAATATGTCACAGTAGGACAAAGGCCTCTTGTAATGAGTCAAGCTGGACCACATCAATCATCTCAGAGGTAGAGCTAACGTACCTGTAGGGGTGTGACATATTTTATTGTTCACGATAATACTGGTTTTTAATATGATAAAAAATAAAGTAATTTTTAATAAAAGAACAGCATCAGAAAAACAACATGTCAATTTAACTCTATTGTGATTATGTTGAAAATGAGTGCAGGAGGTAGGCAGACACACAGACACACACCCTAGAGGAAAATCACTAGCGGTGCAGATTCCCTGCTACCGCTCCCCACATAAACCCAATTATTCAAATCACCCCTTCATTTGTTATGCAAGGTGACAGCTATATATGGGTCTGAAGGGTAAAAGAGCCTACCATTAATGCCTCAATTTTGCACAGTCATGCCAAAGAGGCCTATCCCCATTTTTACATTTTTCCCCCCCATTCTCATTCATTATGTAGCTCCGTGCGTTAGGGAGTGATTCAATTAGAAATGCCTGGCTGTGTTTGAAACCACCGTCTTAATTAAATTAAAATTCATACAGATAGGGAAATCTGACCATTCAGCTCTTCTGCTTTTTAAATAGCAACTTTAAATGGCGGAGGGAGGGCCGAGATATGGGGTGTATGGTAATGAAAAGGGAGGTTTTAAAGGTTGATGCCACAAATTCAGGATTACAGATTTATATAGATAGTATATTAAACCTTTGATTGCTTTAATTTCCAAATGGCCTATTACTTATTTTAATACCTACTTCGGGATTTATTTTGTGTCACTTCTTACCATGGCAGTGTTTTTCAGGCCCATATTAGTCAAAAGCTGCACTGGATGAATTGGCACTCTTTGCAATGTTTCAGGCCAGGATCAATGCCACAGTTAATGCCCTCTACACTTTAACACTGTAGACTGTGTTTAAAGCTTACGTTATTTTTTCTGCCGCTCTGTAGAGAGTCACATGTGCAAGATTACATTTAATAGAGCATTAACTGCATTAGTCTCATTGGGTCAAATGCTCACTTGCTTGAATAGTGAGCCAGAGCAGAGAGACAGATATAAGATAATAATGTGCGGTTCAATGTTTACTTAGATGAACTTGATTTTTTTTTTGTCCAAACACAAGCTGGTCCCTTTCAGATCCGGAAACACCACAGCTAAATTCATTGGCACCTCCTCCCAAATTAGGTGGTGTTGGAAACATGCCAGCTAGTCAATAACATACTGGTGCTAAACTGCGGCAATACCTCGGTCACTGACTGGGCAAAAAATAACAGTTTATTCAGGAGATATATTTCACCCATAGAATCCTGTCTGCATCTTTTGTGGTGCAATTCATACTTTGGTTTATGTAGAAGTTGACAGCTTCCTTTCTTTGAACTCTCTGGCTCTCAGTTCCCTCAAAGTACTTTCAAAATGGTTTGCAATTGGTCAATGAAACAAATTAGCATATTAAAGCTGACCAAAGTCAATACACACAGAAAAGTTCAGCGTGGGTTTTCCTTGCCCTGAGTGAATGAACTGATCAATGCCATTCCATTGAAATGAACTAATTTTTGGAAAAGAGACAAACGTGCAGCTGCAGATGAAGAGAAAAGAAAAGGCGGCACAGGAGAGAATGGAGTTAAGTACAAAAAGAAGAGGGCGAAAACTAACAAGACAAATTGGCCCCTAAAGACAGAAAAGAAACGCTGTTTGAGTGATAAAACCAACAATGCATCTGTAAATGCTTCCTCTGGTACTTAACATGGCTATCTCCATTCCCTCAGCACACTATAACTGTAGCATCTCCTTCTTGCTCTCCCCTCCCCTCGTCCCCGTTCATCCATTCATTAATCTAGCCATCCATCCCTCCTCCGCTCCTTCCTTCATGTTGATGTGTTCTCTATGCTAATGAGATGTAAAAGGAGGTGATGTTTATGTAAATGTGCTGTAACGGCGTTGGTGCCGGGTGAGCGGGCAAAGTGCCTCGTCTGGCACTCAATCACTCCGTTTGCTCGTCGAGCGGCGACGGTTGTGACACCCGTCTTATGGCTGCAGTACAATGTCTGCTTAATGAGGCGTAATGGTGTACACGCACACATCCACACACACACACACACACACACACACAAACAGGCCAGCACAATCACCAAAGTTATTATGCAAAAACAGCCTCGGCATCCCTCTTTAATCGCTTCCAGAGAGTGTGTGATGTATGTTTAACATTTCTTAAGGGAGTAACACTAAAGCCCACACTCTCAAATAGGATATTATTCTGCATTCAGAAGCAGTGCAGGGTGGAAAGAGGAGAAACGTCATCACACAGCAACAAGTGGGCTTGATCTAAATGTTGCATAGCTATGATTTTTCCAAGAACCAAATGAGGTTTCGGTTTTGGGGACCTGAACATCTAAGGCTAAAGTTCAGGTCTGAGGTCAGTTGATGTTCCTTATGATTTCAATTTTTTTGCCTTCATGTTTGATGCTGTGTGCTTTGACATCTTTCACTTTCTGCTCAACAAGTTTATGTGGGCAGTTTATGTTTCTGATGACTAATGCTGCTGATACTACTGCAACACGTTTTTTGTCAGGTGCATCCAGTTTGCACCGCAATGCACCTTCCTGCAGGGTTGTGTGGAGGTGTGGGAGTGTTTTTGTGCTTTAGAACGTAACCTCTGTGAAGCAATCAGAAAATAAAATTTAATTTCTCTGATACACTGATTTGTTCTCACTGACGTTGCTCCCTCTCTTCATTCACTTCCTAGCTCGCTTAACCACCACTGGGCTCTCCTCTCTCGCTACTTGAGCTGGGGAGGAGGGGCCCTGCTTTTAATGATGTGTGTTAAATGGACACTTACTACAGGATGTCACAGATCACTGCTTTCAGTGTGAGAAATATCCTTCTCGTAACACAAAGTTGAAGTTGCATGAAACACCACCACACTACTGGTGACTGAAAGCAATGAGTCTTATATCAGAACAGACTCATTCTATTCCAGCTTAATTGTCTGCAGCAGTCTCACTACTGTATCTCACTTTTTAACTGAACTTTTTCCATAAATTTTTAACTCTGCAATCAACACAACTTTTCATCTTCAATCAAACACACACACATTGAACGATCAACACCATTGCTAAAATGCTGCTGTTTCTAAATTAACTCAAAGATCTATAGCATATGTGTTATTTATATTATTTGCTGACATACTGTATATGTCACTACAATATATAATAACTGATTATCAATATTAAATATTGCTCTAATAAAAGAAATTGGAATGTTTCAATCATATTATGTTATGCTTTTTCGATAGGCTCATATTTAATATGAAAAAATTTTCAATGAACTAAGACGTGTGTCTACTTGGCTTTGAAGAGAGAGACAAAATGTTTGATTGTTTGTTCTTCTGTTTTATGATTCTCAATTAAGCAACACTGGTGATGATGACAATGATGATGAACAAAAACTGGCTCTGCATCAACACTGAGACTTTGACGGTGTGACTGAGAAAGTAGAGACATGATTCTCCAGCGGGAACAGACACTAATGATACACACACTACTGACATACGCACACACACTATGGGCACACACACACAATACTGACACACAGACACACTCATATACACATACACTACTTACACACATTCACTATGGAGACACAAACACACAGTACTACTGACAGGCAAACACACACAAAGGATGGACACAGACATATATGCAGAGTCAAAAAGGCAGATGGTGGCACTGATCATGGCAATAACAGTCCAACGGAAGTGTGGCTGAGTAAGTTTGCATGCATGTGGTTCATATGCGTCGGGGAAATCGGTTTCTCTTTGTTTACATGTGTGCGTACACGCGTGTTTTTTTGTTACGTCATTGGGACCTGTTCTGGTACAAACACAGACCTTGTGAGGACCTCATGGGAACCAAAGCCTGGTCCTAATGCGGCAAAATGTAATTTCTGATGCCCTACTTAAGGTTAGGGTTTGGGTTCAGCTGTCCCAATGAATGGAGGTCAGTGCAATATCCTAACAAGGATAGCTGCACAAATGTATGTGTATGTGTGAGTGTGTTTGTGCATTTAGCTCAATCACACAGGGGAGAGGTAAGTCGTTTCATTTCCTGGATGAAAGCCTGGCCCGGTGAACCAAAAGCCAAGGGACCTGCTGCTAGCTCTCTGCACTGCTTCTTTCTTTCTCTCTCATCTGCCTCTCTTATCCTGTCTCAATTGATTTCATTCGTCCAATCCCCAGACCTTTGCCATCAACTCCCCCTCTATCTCTATCTCTTTCTTTTCTTTCTTTCCCTCCCTCCTCTCCCTTTAGTGTTTCCTCCCTCTGCTCTCCTCCTATGTTAGGTTTTCCACCTACTTCTGCTTTAAATCATCCTTCCATTTCCGCTCTGCGCCCATTCTTTTCTCTTACTCTCTCTCTCTCTCTCTCTCTCCCCTTTTCTCTCTTTATTTCGTCCACCCACAATCCCCCACCACCCCCCATCCCTTCCAACCACCTATCTCTGCTGTTGCAGAGTCAGCACTTCCATTCTGCAGTCCTCCGCAGACACACAAGTGCACTGATTTACACTTTTATATCCTTGCATAACCAATTTCAGAGCATTTCCATTGCACATTCATTTGCTATTTTTTAAACTGACAGCAGCACATACGAACATACGGAATATGTAATGTACATATAAGGTTACTTGCAGGGTGTGTATGCATTCATACATACGGGAGTGGAGAAATGAAGCAAACATGCCATCAATCTTGGGGGAAACATAAAGCATTGAAAGTTGCAGGTGAATGCACAAAGAACAAAGAAACACGCACACTGACACACACACTGTACACAGTTGATGAGAAATCCTACATATATATGTGTGTGTGTGTGTGTGTGTGTGTGGCCGTGGCACATTTGTCTATT
Source organism: Holacanthus passer (assembly GCA_025331565.1). Lineage (NCBI taxonomy): Eukaryota > Metazoa > Chordata > Actinopteri > Pomacanthidae > Holacanthus > Holacanthus passer. The sequence continues at coordinate 2,373,880 of JAFREQ010000038.1, forward strand.
CTTGAGCAGCAGAGAGGGGGGAGACATTGATCACCATGCTTGTCTGCAGCTTGCACCACCTAATCAGAACCATTCATCTCCCCTATCTCACACACACGCACGCACACTAAACACACTGCTAAACTAAGACGCTCAGAGCTCTTTATTACTTTCCATTAGGACTCGGGGCTAGCTGTAATAAGGCTGGGCTGGGAGAGTTAGTCTTTTTTGGCACACAGACACACGGCGAAATGGGAATAATATGCGCACAGAGATATTTTTCATTTTGGCTGTTGATTAATAGGAAGCCACAAGGTGAGTGTGTATGTGTGTGTGTATGTATGTATGTGTGTGCGGGTGTTTGCGGGCACCACTTTGCAAACTGCAGGATCATCAGACTTCGGCTTGTGCTTTTATTTTTCCTCTTGCTTTGCCCTCAGACACACACACACACACACGCGGCTGGAATCTGCAGAGACCAACCGTGTGATTTTTTTTAATTGATGGCGGCATTAATACATCGTACAGCGCCTGATAAAGTTGGAGCAACACTTATTGACCACTTATTAAATATTAATAATGGAATAGTAATGCAGCAGTATTAGCTGTAGCAGAGTTGAGAGTGAGGACTGAGGGGTAGCTGGTAGTTAAAGGGGCAGACTGGGAATGATATGGACGCTCTTTGCTTGCTTGTTTACCAGAGATAAAGTCCTGGGCTGGGGCTTCCAGAACATACGGGTACCCTGACCCTGGAGGACAAATAGATCACATAACATAGTTAAACACAAGCAGTGTCCTGTAGTGTGTGTATTTATTTTATGCATACAGTTTTCTCCCACAAAATCCATCCTTCATTTTAAAGAAGTTTCCTTTCCTTCAATGGAAAAAGAAGAGGAATAATCTCTCTCTTTATCCATTTTTCCACACAACATTATTAGTTTGTGATTGATTGTCAGTCCTGGCGCAAACTCAGCAGCACGACAAATGAATGAGCAGCGCAGGAGAGAGGGGAAGAGGGATGAAGGAGTGATGAGAGAGTGCAAACCCTCCGACAGAGAAGGATAAGTGTTGGAAGAGAAGGGGAAGAGGAGGAGGAGGAGGAGGTGGAGACGGGAGTGTGGGAGATAATAAAGGAGAAAATAAGAAGAAAAAGCAGGAAATATAGAAGGAGAAGAGGAACTACAAGACAGAGACAGGTAGTTTAATAATAAGTGTAGGTAATAAATGATGCAGCAGTCGTCTGTTTGATGGCATGATCACATAGAGCAGAACATGCATCAAAAATGTATTAATGGATGAGCGCTACCACTGGCAATATTTACTTTTGAAATTTACTAAACCTCACCCAAGAACAGTGATTGTCCTGTCAGGCTTTGGGTTTCTCTGCATGTTGAAATGGTGTGTATGAGGCTCTAATAAGAGTAATGTTCAAGAGGAATACCTGTTCAGGACTTTATTTGGTTTGGGGAAGTTTACACTCCGGCCAAACTGACAACAGAGTCTTACATTTGTCAGACTCATCAGTTTCACCTCATGCTCAATGTTTTTCTATTGCAAAAGTGAAACATACTGTAAGAACATTAATCTAAAGCATACGTCTCACCACTGTGTTGCCTGTGTCTTTCTGTTGTAAGCGCTTAAACATCCAGGGATTATTATTGTGATTATGATCTGTATTTATAATCCTGTACTGTTCTAAAACTAGAATGAACTAGTTCTACACTGCAACACGAGAACAAAGCTGCACCTTCATTTCCATGTTTTCTAAATGGGTCATCAGTTGGTGAGGACGATTTAGATCAAACGTGATGATTTGGAATCTCATCAAAATTCAGTGTAATCTCAAGCCTTTCCAAGTCCTTTCATGGTCTGACAGTGCACGATCGATCAGTACATTAAATGTCATCAGTCAAACAGTATCACATCCATCATATCACAGTGATCATTTGATTTTTAGACGTGGTCCCGTTTGTTTGCTTGTCCCATAGAGATCCCGTTTTTTTGATGATGATGAAAAGATAAAAAGTTTTCAGCTCTCATCCAAGTCTGGATACACACCTTCAAAGTACGGAAAAATGTGAGCGGGGTGGATCGGCTCTGGGCTCACTGATGATTAGAGAGTAATAACTCAGAACATGGGGCTCAGATGGATGAAGAGAGAGGGAAAGAGAGCGAGGGATACACCAACACACACACGCTTCAGATTATACCCAGTGGAGAAGAGGGGGTGGAGGAGGAGGTGATGGATTGCAGACAGAGAGAGGAGTGAAGAGAGCTGAGTGGTAAGAAAGGATGGAGAGGAGGAGGAAGAGAGGTCACCAGAGAGGGGAAGGAAGGAGAGGAAAAAGGAAAGAAGAGTAGGAGGAGAGTGAGAAGTTTAGGTGGAGAAAAAGGAAAAAGGAGAAGGAAGCGGATGAAACTATAGAAACAGAGATGGAAGATGAGGAAGAGAAGAAATACAGGATAAGAGAAGAGAAGGAAATAATGAGAGGAAATGAAAGTAAATGAGGACATATGAGAATATAAGGAAGGAAGGAATATGAGGGAGGAGGAGGGAAGGGACAGAGGGAGGAACAGCAGGAACGTGAAACCAGAGAGCAGAAAAGATCAAGCGAGATCGAGATGCAGAAATAAAAATATGCAAAGTAACCAAGAAAGTAGGACGCTGGCTTCACCGCAGCCTTTGGTGTTTAATAACCATCGATTTTAAAGCGAGAGGCTATAAAGTCCACACATTGATACCACAATCCAAACACATAAAAATTCATTACAGCGTTAACAGAACTTTGGCCTGCACGGTTTTAGCCGCAGTGAAGACTGTCAACAACTCACACAGCTTATTGATTTAAACATCTGCATTCAAATACTGGAGTACCTCTGGATTAACTCACAAAAACTGCAGTTAATTAGGAAATAAATCTGCTTTTACTGTATCTATCCACTGACTGAATGTCAGCTATGGAAGGAAGAAGATAATAACCAAACCATCATAAATGAGGATCTGTTTCAGGGGCATGAATTCAATTTTTTTCTCTTTTAAATTGCATATTTTAATATATTTGTATGTATATTATGTATAGAAAATAGACTTTTAAAGTAACTTCATTGTATTTTTTCTCCTGTCTTTACCAGTTTATAATGGAAGAATGACCCAACATCTTCCTCCTCTCAACAATGTGGCCGAAAGCTGAATTCCCCCTGCTCTCCCCCATTTTTCCACCTTTACCGTCCACTCTCCAGCAGGTGGAGAGAAACTCAACCCGGGTGCAGCATTACTCTTTAAAACTGCTCCCTGCAGATTTAGAAACTCGATGACTTTGGCAACCCAATGAGTCCCTCAGTGACAGTAAGACTGCTGGAAAAGTCGGCTCGCCACTTCTTTCTCTGCCGCCGAGAGAAGACAGAGTCGTCCAGAGAAGAGGTCACGTGAAACTGTCATTATGGAAAAATGCACCCAGAAGAGGTTTTCCTTTAATTAAACGGCACTCTCTCTGACAGGTAAAGTATCTGTCTGTATGCAAAGTGTGCCATTTAGCTTTTGTTACTGTGGCTTGTTGCTGCAGGTTTTTGCCCTTTTTGGAAGCGAATATTTCAATAAAAACTAATCCAGCACTGACGTAGAGTTGGTGTTTACATCGCCAGAACAGGAGCTATGCAGGGCTGGGAGGAGGGGGGTTTTCAGTACTAAGCTTCATCATGGTTCACACCGTCTTCATTATCGTGAAAGCAAAACAATCTTAACAGGTATTAAAAGACACAGCAAGGTTCCATCAGGTTTGTTTTCTTCAAACTACAAAAAAGAAGGCTTTCTGTAGAATCCTGATTTTCAAACAATACATGTTGGGGAGTCTGTAAATATGCTGTTTATGTTTCTTCAAAAACTTAATTAAATGAGTTGAGTGAACACTCAGCAGTGCATTCATTCAAAATTAATCAAAGTTATATATTTATGTTGAGTGAAGGATAAAAGATGGGTTGAATCTACTAAATTCCTTTATAATGTTTTACAGTGTAGAAGCCCATTGCCTGTAGAAAAAAGGGCTTTACAAATTAAACAAATTAAAAATTAAACATCACTAAACATGTAATCTCAAAAACACAACCAGTCTGTGTTGGTCGTGCATCTGCGTTGATGAGCAATGACATTGAATACAACGTCATCCTTCAGCTGTCCAAACCTCGTCCCCGCTCGTATCCAAACTGATGGAATTGAATGTCTCTGTTTGGCAGCGTTTCCGCTCCGGCTGTACGTTGGAATAACCACAGGAACCCTAACTCAGACATCTGGCACCCTGGGACAAGTGTAGGGATATTAAATATGATGTCATCATCGTAATGCTCCCTGCTGGAGTTGTTATGGGTGCCATCTTGGCTCAACCTGCCATCCCTGAAACAAAATCAATGTAAGCTAACACTGTGGCTGGTGACCATTCTCTCTCTGCTGACACACACATTGGACCAGCTCCACAACCTCTATAATAACAGCAATGGACAACAGAAGTCCAAGATCACACACACACGCTCACACAATCTACCCGAGTGGCACTGAATCAAATATTGATCAGTGGCCCAAGTCTCCTTGGTTACTTGATATATTAAAGTGAAAGTTCCCCTCGCTCCCTCTCCCTCTGTCACGCACACACCATCTACCACACAAGCAGCAGTTCAACACAGTGTGTATGTGTGTGTGTGTCAGTTGGGTTACTTCCTGGACTTGGCTGGCAGATGAATGCGAATGACGTCCCAACACCCCCACAGTGCGTCAGCATGGTGCCCAACACACATGGGTAGGACACACACTCAGGTGTCTCACATGTATATTCAAAAAGCATGCGTGTGTGTGTGTGTGCATGCAAATGGTGGAACAACATGTGTTCTTCCTTCATTCACCAGGTTAATGTTGCCTATTCACTGCTGATTTGATAAATTCAGTCTATGCTGAAGTGAAGTGTGTCATAAACCATAATCCAATCATGCTGCGGTCTCTGGTACATTACCTTGATCACAGCTATAATTTCAAAACATTTAAGTGTTTCAAGTAGCCACAAGTAGAAAATATGAAGAAAAAAAAACATAGTTCTCAACTGCACAGAATAATATTTTTGGGTTGGAAACATTATAATGTCAGTGGGTGCATAAGTACATTTTATGTGTGGGTAGTTCACGTGAAGGGTCTCCACTGTGAAGCACGTGTAACAACACATGACTCTTCTATGTACATTGTTCACCAAGTCCAACAAGCTGACATACACACAGCCTGATGAATAGCTGTGAAAAGTTTCATTTCTAAAGCAAAATGCCGAAAATGGCAACCATGAATTTGATTAAGTCGTTTGAATGTGAAGATTTGCTGTTTTATTTCCTTGTAAAATGAATACTTTTTTGTTTTGGACATTTGATTTGATGAGAGAAACAAACTATCTGAAGAATAAACCACATTTTATAGACCAGGGTTTTTATAGCCTGACATTGTGTGCCCACCTTTTTTTAGAGTTACATTTTTGGCTACATGAAGAACTCCCAATATTTATATTCAATATTTTCAGCTCTGTTTTGGTCTCCACCGACTCCTGAGAAAAGACATTTGGGTGTTTAGCTACAAGTACAATTTTCAGCTGCAGAGATGGGAGATAATTCTCTATGGGTTTGTCTCTATAAGCAAATATTTTATATTATAAAGTTATGTGATCAATTTTTAATATAAAAATATTGATTTGTGGAGCTTTAACAGTTGCAAAAATGGTTTGGTTTCTGCCTTCAGCAGCGCTGAATTCTATGTGATGCAATGAATGTGTAAATAAGTTGAAAAGTAATTATGGCTATATCCTATAAAGTGACCAAACAATACAATTCTAAGCACCCACTTGGTCCTTATAAACGTGAACACCCACCATGGTTGGAGGTGCGTGTTTGTTTCAGTTTACAGGGAATAGTACAAGCAGCACAGCAGTACTGTGGGTGTGTGTGACCAGTATGACTATTGATGAAGAGGCTGAGAGCAAGGACAGGACCGAACCTTTTAAGTGTCGGCCGTCACCTGAAACACGACACCTGGCAACTGGAACAGAGTGTCTTTGAAAGACAGCTGAACAGCATTAAGACACGAGAATCAAGTTTTAGAAAGAAGAGAAAACATGCTCTTTTTAAAATCTTTTTATCCTCCTCTTAATCTCTTCATCTAATCACTTAATTCTCCCTTAATTTCTGCTGGTCCATTAATCACTGGTTGGTTTATTCATTTTTCTTGTTTGCTCAAGAGGTGGAATATGTTTGGATATTTATTTGGTAATGTTGTTGGTTTTACTGTCCAATCAAGGTAATTCAAAATTTAAATTCCAAACGCGTTTCTCTAATCCTCGGTAAACTGCTGTGACAACATGTCAGAAAGAATTAGAAGGCTGGAAACACACACACGTGCACATACACACACCTGCAGGTGCACTACTATGCACCTATGAGCTCACACACTCCTACACACACACACAGGTGGGCACAAAATACATGAAGGTGCACCCCATGCAGGTCACCAAAGTGGCAACATGGGAAGTGTCATTGGTTAACGAGTCTTAAGGGGTACGTGTGTGTCAGTGTGCATTTGTGTGCAAATGTGTGGTCCATGAGTTGCTCATGTTGTGGGGACAAAAAAACGTTTACACAGTCACATTGTGCAAGTCCCCATAAGATAAATTATTTCATTTTAGGGTGAAGTCTTGGGTTAAGGTTAAGGTTCGGATTTAGGTTAGGGTTGGGATTAAGATAAGGGTTAGGGTAAGCAGGGTAAGTCAGTGTAATGTCTTCTGAAGTGTTGGATAAACGCCTGTGTGCATGTGTGTGTGTGTCCCGTGACAAATGTGTTCATGCCCCACCTGGACCTGCCACCAGCCTATCACATGCTCTTTTGCTCTAGCATTTAAATCCAGCTTTTACACTACCAATGGACGGGTGAGTGGTGGAAGATAGACGGCAGAAAGACAGGAGAAAAAAGTGAAGGAGAAGAAGGAAGGGGCAAGATGAGGACATGAAAACAGACAAGAGGAGACAAGGAAAATCAGACAACGGAGAGGAAAGAAAAGGAAAAGAAGGAAGACGAGCATGTGAGCAACTGTTGGTCGCTAGGCGCCTGCCGGTCACCATAGTAACATGTGGCGCCATGCTGAGCTCCTGCAGACATCACACCTGTTGAAGCAAAACGTGTGCGTGTGTGTGTGTGTGTGTGTGTCTTGGAGCCAATTAAATGGCATAGCGGTGCAGGTGGACTGAGGGAGAAACAGAGAGATAGGGAGGGAAAGAAAAAGAAAAAGACAGCTGTGTATATTTCATCACCTCTTGGACACAGCTGCTTACACCACTTTGTGTGTGCGTGTGTGTGTCCCTTCTGGGATGCTGGGAGCCCGTGACATCAGCAGCGAGAGTGAATGACAGCAGCCAGCAGCCTGAAGTCTGACTGTATCCACACACACACACACACACACACACACACACACACACACACACACACACACACACACACACACACACACACACACACACACACACACACACACCCTCCCACAGCGACAGAGACAAAGAAAGAAAGAGCGCTTGAGAGATAAAAATAGATTTTTCATTATCTGAATGTTTCTTCTTGTTTCTCTTTTGTTACGAGACAAGAACATGATCGTTTACTTTATTGTTTTTAGACAAATCAATGCCAAAAATGTTGAATTCAACTGAGAGGAAGGCAGACAGGGAAAGAAACGGAGATAAAAGAAAAGAGGGCGAAAAAAAGAGGCAACAGGGTTGATGTAAATTTACTTCGACAACTCCCATCAGATCACTAAGTCACATGTGTGAATAAATGAAGCTTGACTGGGATTCGAATTGGTGCATCACCAAGTTACCATCTACTGCTGCACTGTGTGTGTGTGTGTGTGTGTGTGTGTGTGTGTGTGTGTGTGTGTGTGTGTGTGTGTGTGAGGGCAAGTTCCTCTTGTCAGCTGAATATTTCATGTCCGTTCTCATGGCTGAGCTCTTTCACCAGAATTTGTTACGCTGTACAAACACACACACACACACACACACACACATATACACAAAGTAATGTAATCACACCGCTTGTGTAATCCACCTTTTAACCCTGTCTGGTGCTGGGATTCAATTTAAAATGGTCAGTCTCAGATGAGACGCATTATCTTTATGCCATCAACCTTTAGAGCGCCATAACACACACAGGAAACTTAATTATTTCACCTGCAATGACCAAACAGAATGAAATGCCTTTGGTGGCTACATGAGGAAATGATATTAAGGTAACCTCGCCTCAATATTTACATTAAATGTGAAATGGTAAAAGCACCTCTGTGTGTGTGTGTGTGTGTGTGTGTGAAACTGATGTACCATGAACTGAGCAGGCAGGCTGACTGAGCCTGAGAAGATGCTCCTCGATGTCTGGAGATAACACACCTGAGCACAAGCACACACATGCACACAACAACAACAGAGGAGGAGGAGAGGACTGCCGGGATCACACTTCCTCTGAGGTCTTATTTCTACCCACACTCTTCTACCTTCGTCTTTTTTCTGAATGTGCTGCTGTGAAGCGCAATGCTGCAGCCTGCTGGCCAGCTGACACAACAACAAGCTTTCCCAAAGGACCACGCTGGCTGGTTGAACAGCCAACAGTCAGTGAAAACACCGTCTGTTCATCCTTGTGCCACTTGTTTTCCAGTTTATGGCGTCCAAATGGAGGCGTTGTGGGTATGAAAACCCATCCGGCTTCGCAGCTTTAAATTGCCAGTTTCCCTTATGAAGCAGAATGTTTAACGCCATGTATTTATGAGCAGACATGCAAATTGTTCGAAACCCTGATTTATAAGAATGATTCACTAAAGAAACTCTCATAAAAAACAGTATCAAAACTGAGAGAAGTGCAGGAAAGAAGAGAAAAGTGAATAGGCAGTGGTAGAAATTACTGACGTACGCCCACAGGGATCATCATTTAGTCGTGTGTGTGTGTGTGTGCGTGTGCGTGTGCGTGTGCGTGTGTGTGCGCGTGTGTGTGTGTGCACGCGCATGTGTCCGCAGCTAATCTGACATACTACTGGGCCCATCAGCCTAATATCTCTGTTCACAGTTATGACTATGCTGAAGGATGGTGGTTGTGGTGATTCACAGTTTTTTGATAAACCCATTTTATATACTCTTCAGTTTTATATCATCGTTGACCGCTGACTCCTCACTCCTCTTAACGGCCTGCTCGGGGCCTCGAGTGATCAACAGTGGCTTCAGTTTGGCCCCAGACACACCTGGTGGAGAGCTGCACCCTGAGTGGTCTCTTCTGTTTCAAGTACAGTTTTTGAATATATAAATTCTGTTCTACTTTCTCATTCTACTCCACTAAGATTCAGAGGGAAATATTGTACTTTTTACCCCATTGCATTTATTTCACAGCTTTAGTCATGAGTTACTTTATGGATTCAAATGTCAAAAAAAAGAGGGTTGGGGCCCCTTGTCATGTTTCAGATGTCTGAGTTAGCAATTCCACCAGTAACCTTTCCCTTCGAAACTCACAGGGTGTGATAGCAGATATGTGTTTTGTCTTTGTCTTCTACCCCATTAATCATCCCACATCCTCCCAGATCTAACCTGTGACCCTTTAAAGGGGAACCACTGAACTAAACTACCTCCCTGTAACTAAAGTTGTTCAAACCAGTTCCACCTTGAGCAGCTGCAATAGTAATGCTATGCTTACACACTGATGCATCAGTATTAGCAATCTAATAATGTCATACAGGATAATATGGCACTCACAGCGGCCATTCTTCTGCAGAATGGTACATCTAGATTGGACACTTTAAGGACATTATTATACTTTTACTTAAGTAAAAGTTCTGAGTACTTCTTCCACCACTGAAGACAGATGACCTGACCTAGCAGGTCCCAGCATTTCTGCCCATCTGATGTTTTAAGATAAGATAAACCTTTATTCGTCCCACGGTGGGGAAATTTGCAAATCAAAAGATCAAAGTAAACCCTAATGAGCAGACATATTCACTGCTGAAAATAGTTGGCAACCCTTGTTAAATTTAGACATTTTTAGCAGCAGCTCTACAGATAGCAATGTCAACTGGTCACTCACTCTGTCCGTCTGTTAAAACCTCTTTGTTCTTACTGGGTGAAAGAAGCAACACTGTAGATGCCGTCACATATAAAATGCTCTTTCAACATGGCTGGTTGCAGCAGGGAGTCCTACATAAATGATATAGAAACAACAGCAACTGAAGCTCTCAGCTCCCTGTGCTATCTGTACCTTTAAGATTGCTTGTCGTAGATGGCCTGGAAGTCTATGTTACCATTGGCTAATTAATCACATCCATCCGATTTTCCAATCAGAAAAAGTCAATTGACCAATTTGTGATATGCACCCACCCAGAAAACTACAAACTGACATTACTTCAAATCAGAGTTAAAGTAGATTGAACATAATCTTGGACATCATTGGGGAGCTTTGTGTGATTACTCCATACTGCAGTTACATAGCTGATAACATCAGACAACAGCACACCTACTGGGAGATTAAAGTTAAATGATTTCCAATGAAAGGAACAAATGCATTGGTGGAGGTTAACCATCCAAAGTACACCAGCTGGCTTAACTGCAGGCAGAAAACTGCAGGTAAAGCAGCTTTATGAAATGACCTCAAGGATGACCAGACCTCCATAAATATCTACTTTTAAAACAGCGATTCAGAACGAGTTACTCTGATTGCTTGATCTTGAGCAAATGTGCAGTTCTTTACAAAATGATCTAGTCAGCTTTTCCACAGCCTTGGAAAGGGCAAAGGTGTCCTGGCTGAGGCTGCACAACTGGGCTCTACCTCATAAGGAAATGATAAAGTATAGCTGTAGGGGAAAAACCAGTCAAGCCTTAAAAGTCACCAGTTAAAAGCTTGAAATTAAATATATAAATTCTAAAAGTTGGGATGCTGGGCTCCAGGTCCAGGAGCAGCACTGCAGTGTTTAAGCTGCAGATTTGTTTGACTTTTGAGGCAGATACGTGAAAAGAAAGCTCCAACCTGTACAGGCATTTTTGATTTTGCAACAGTGCAATCCAAAAGGCCCTCATGAGCTTTGTCTTTAATTCTAACCAATGCTGCTGTACACTTGTGATTCACTGAAAGACGTAAAAATGATAAGAATTATTAAAAATATACTATACTGTCACTCTACTCATCTACGGTTCTTGAAAACATTATAGGCATATAGTCATAATCTGTTTTGTTTTTATCGTGTTTCTGTGCAAGACATTTCTGATGTTGTAAGAGCTTTTTAACACACCTACCTTACCTGCCTGTTGTCTCATGTAGTTCACTCAAACTGTAGCTTACAGAGCAGATGGAGTTTAAACATGTGGCTTCCAAATAGCTTAATCTTAACACCAAAATTACTACGTTACTGCTTTATTTGAATTTAGCATTAACCAAGGCTGGCAGTGGCCATCTCATCAACTAGCTTTAACTTGATTTGGCTCTCTCGCTTTAAATATTTGGTTTTAAATTTGAGCTGCTAACTCTGCAAGTGTTTTCCTTGATATCAAATGCCTTTGGCTTAAAAAACTATGTTAAAACAAATGTCATTGAGTCAGATCTACCAATATACAGCAATACAAACTTTCATGTAATGATACTTTTAATGTGGCAATTAGACCTCAGAGCTTTCTCTTGAAGGCAAAAGTGTTGTTCCATATAAACTTATCAAAATTAGACTGACTGTTCTTGGCCAGTTCCAGCGGGGTTAATGTTGGCCAAAAACTTCAGAATCTAAAATCTAAAAAAAACAAAACATATTTTTCAAACTATTTCAACATCTGACAAGCATTAAATCTGACATTGTATTCATATTAACAGGCTCGACAGTAACTGGACTGCCAGCAGCATCTTGGGAAACGTGTCTGTCTGCTCCACCGCTGGCCATAATTACAGAGATGCTACCTGTTGTTCGAGCTGCACTGCTGTCATTACATTTCGCTGTGAACAATGCCTGGAGCTGGAGGAGTTGCACTGGCATATCAAACACACGCACACTTTCACACACACACTGTTAGCACAGTTAAAATGATGACAGCTCCCACTGGGCCGGGCTGTACAGATGATAGGCTGGAGATTGTGCTGCTGGCTGCAACATTCAGCATCATTAAACACCAGCAAATGAAAAGTGTGTTTGTTTCTGCTTGTGTATGTGTGTGCGTGGACTTGTACGTCTAGCTTTGTGAGAACCAATTTGAGTTTTAGACCTTGGGAGTGAGGACATTTTGGCTGGTCCTCACTTTCGGACAGACCTACAAAGGGTGGCTGGAGGGTTCAGACATGATTTTAAGTGTTAGGTTTAAATTGTGGTTAGGGTTAGACATTTAGTTGTGATGGTTAAGGTTAGGGTAAGGGGCTGGGGAATGCTTTATGTCAAAGAGGGTCCTCACAAAATATAGAAGTACAAACGTGTGTGTGTTTGTGCGTGAATAAAATATAAAGAACAAAACAGCATGAGTGAGCAATAATAAAGAATGATTGTGCCGATCTAAGCAAGGGAATACTTCGTATTTATGTGTGTGTAAGTGAGAGTGAGAGCACCTCCCTGCCTCCCACAGCAGCTGCAGTCATAACCCACAGCAGCAATGAAGAAGAATATCAGTGTGTGTGTGACTTTATATTTACATATATTTTCAGCCAGTCGCCTCTTGTTTTATGCCTTTGCTTCGCTCTGTGCGTTTATAATCGCCTTTTTCCTCATGTGGAGAGAAAAGTGTGTGTGTGGCTGCAGTGCAATCCAGATCAAATCTCTTACGCTTGAAGCTACCTGCTGAGGGACAAATCAATTCAATTGCTGGCATTTTGGTGTCCTGATCCTTACAAACAGGATGAGAGGAGAGGGAAGAGGGAGACGGATAGCTGACTCATCAGCCGCCAGTGAAACAACAGCAGAACTCATCACAGAGATGAGAGCAGAGGACACACACACACACACACACACACACACACACACACACACACACACACACACACACACACACACAGATCTGCAGGATTTAGTACAAAGAGAGCTTCCCGCTGGCTGCATTGAACACTTCTCAACAGCAGAGGGCGCTCCATTTACACAGACCAGGCAGCTGCACAGGGAAACTGTTACTGACATGCTCAACAGCACTTCAACAGTGACTTGATTCAGTCACTTTGATCTCTAATCATCCAGTGATACATGGAAAATGCCATATTAGCAAAAAATAAAAAATAAATCACCCAGGCTCACAGGGCAAGTGTGCTAATCTAACTCATGCTTTCTGGTCTTGTCCTCTGCTTCAAAGCTTCTGGGTGACAGTCTTCAAAACACTTACTGATGTCCTTCACATCAATTTGCAGCCCGTCCCTTTGGTAGCTATATTTGACATCCCAAATGCCACAAACTGCACCCAAACAGATATCATTACCTTGTTGTCACTGCTTGCACACAGAAAAAAATCCCCTACTCCCCCATGAGCACAAGTCTGGTTTGCAGACAATAGTCAGGTGGCCATAGGAACACGGGAAAAAGGTTTTGCTTGCTGTAATCATTCTTGCTCTTCATTCTAGACATTAAGAGATCTCTTCCTAATGCACTTCTAATGTCAGAGGTGGGAGACAAATCCCACAGTCCTCATTCTATGTAAAATTACATTCCAGTGTCTTTCTGTCTTAATAAAGACACCTGACTATTAAAGCAGACTTTTGTGAACCTATCCTTTACAAAGATGAAATATACTCTAATTGAAATATATACAATCAGAGCATCAGTCACAAGTTCTTCACGACGGTGGAAACCTTCTGAGGATTCAGGTTATGAACACTGAAGTCAAGGCTTTTATAAATCATAGTTACATGAACCTAACCCACATCAATCTAAAACTACTGTGTGCTGTAGGCTGCTCTATTACACCAGTGCCACCTCTGCCTGAATTATTTCGCTTTCCTTTCTCTTCCAATTACTGCAGATGTGCAGTGTGTATATATAGGAATGTGATTTATGTGGTTCCTATGTTGTGATATGATTTACAATATACAAATGTGCTTGCACTTATGTATGTACGTGCATGTTGTGGTATAATGCTGGTTGAGTACATTCTTGATATTAATCTCTCACTCTTGTGTTTTGCTGAAGTTTTATTTGTGTTTTTTACTTGGTCTTTATTTGGTTTTGTGTATGTATGTTTTAAAGAGTGATCCACTGGTCTAACATTGCACTTCTACAACATGGACGGACTCATGATGACGGACATGAATCAAAATCGATGCAGCTGAACCAGAGATATCATCTTTTTTTTATTCCCTCACTGAGATCATCTGCAGCTGATGGGGTCTGTGTGTGCATGTGTGTGAGTCCGTGCGTGCATCGGAGCGAGACTGCATTAAGTAAAATGTCTTTCCTCATCTTCCACATGCATCGCAATGACATTCCTTACTTTTATCCTGTGATGTGTCCTATACACAATATTATCTAATCTCATTATCATCTGACTCACACACAAACAATTATTATTATCAGCAACTGTACAAAGAGAAAGGTGGAGGAATGTCCACATAAGGTGCGGGTGATATGGCCCTAAAATAACATCAAGATATTCCGGAGTATTTTTGTGACAATTATATTGTTGATGATATGACAAAACACTGAAAGATATTTTATCATTCATTTTCAGAACATACAAGCGCAACAAAGTTTAGAACTCACAATAGCTACTAAGGTCTCCTCACAGGATTTTTGACTCTTCTCGTACTCAACTGGGTGCTTCTGTTTGAGGCGGTGAAATAAGTCTTCTTGCACACAAGTTGTTCCCCTTGTTGGAACTAACTCCTCCAACATGTAGCCACTTTCGCTTTCAGCCACGTTTGTTGTTGCTGTGTGTAACAGTAGGACGTCATTACATCAGCAAGTTGGAATAATGCCATCATCAGGATATGCATTTATTTATCATATTATAAAATGACAGCGGTATGATCTTGAACGATATGATACGGCACAACCAGAGTTCACATGAATGCACCTTTGAATTTAAACGCTGGATTCATTCACACAGACTCACAGCACAGGATTGTTGTTGTGACGATTGTTCAACGCTGCAGCAATTCTCCTCCTTTCCTGTCTATCCCGCTGTTCAACATGATCAATGCTCCCAAAGCAAGAGGCAGTGAGGCAGTAAGTCCACTTTAGACCAGCAAAGTGCCTTTAGTATTACACTTTGAACACTAAGGGAATGTTCAAATGTTCCCTTTGGGCTGCGATGCTTCAGATGGCTGAATGGGCTGATATATGGAGTGTACACTGTTACTCTTCCTTTTAATGGGGCTGATATAATGTACTATCTAATCCTAAAAGTCACCATTGTGGCTGTAATATAAAAATGGATGATTTTTTAAAACTGTAATCATCACCGAAGACCATTAATGAGGTGAGTTCTTCAGATCCTTATCTTTAATTCAGAAAGTCGCGAGAAAAACTAAATTATTTCTCCATTTCTGAATATATAATTCAGAAAGGAGGGGAATACATTTCTGTAAATCTGTTCATCGAAGTATTTAATAAAGCCACCACCTTTCCCTGTGTGAAACACGTAAGTCCTAATGATCAGTGTAAACTCAGTTTCACCACTGCTTCATACTGGAGTCATCTAGTGTTGTAGTCCCATTAGAAGAGCTCCAGATCAGCTCACCAATCAGACCTGGTGCTCAGACTACAGTAAAATATGATGTTCAGTGACATTAAAACACACATGAAAGGGTCAGTGAAGCACCGTTCCTGACTTTTTTAATACCGCAGTGCACTCTGTTCCATGACACACCTCATTATTGACTGCTTTGGAAATATCTCACACTAGTCCGGTGTGTCATACAGTATATGAAGAGTTGTAAAGAAATAGATAATGAGCTGCTGGCTGAGAAGAACTAAAACCTTAAGGGTAAAAACTGCTGTAAGCGGATTTAGTTTATGGTAATGAAGATAGTGGGATGTTTCTCCTTAAATGAGAGACAGAAAGAGCTTGTTACAACATTTTCTTTCTAACTGAGGCCAATTTCAGCTGCTCCACATGTGTTATCGCCACATATGAAGTGGGATGGTGAGTAAAATGGTCTCTAGCTCGAAAGAGACTGGATTGAAAGTGTGTGAGTGCTTGTTACAAAGCATTTCCGGAACTTGAAACATAATAGCAGAGTTTTTGGAGTCAAAGCTTTTTGATTAGGCAGTGAAAATATGACCTTATTTTTTGACTTCTTAAAACACAACCTTGTTGAATCAAAACAAAAAAATAATAGTCTTGCTGATTTGAAGCTCTCTTAACGTCTTTTTATGGTTCATACAGAACCATAAGGGTTCATGTAGAAAAAGAGATTTTCTAAAATGGATCTTGAAAGCACTAAAACAGGCTCTGATCACCAGGACTGAGTGATGTTTGACTATTTCTTTAATCCGTGATGTGACTGCCTTCTTTGAACTGCAACAATATTCATTCCACATAAAACTGTAAAACACTCTGAGAAACATCAAAACTTTTAGAAAATTTAAATAATGAGACCATTTTATCATAAAAGAGTCACAAAACATCAAAGACAGTAGGCTTAACCTTGATTAAAAGCATGTTATTAATTTGGGACTAATATATTGTACGAGCATTCATGTAGTGTCCTAATTTTAACCCTGCGAGCATAAAAATGATCTTGATTTTATAGAGATGATGCTTTCTTTATCCAAATAAGCAGAATATTTTGACTTGCTGAGGATTCAAGCAGAAGCATTAACACTACTTGTCCTAAATTACAGGAGCTTGATCATAATCTTGTAGAAATCATGTGTACTGACAGGATTAGCAGACAGTTGTCACTTCTCCATCAGTCCTAGTGTGGCATTAAACTTACTGCGACACTTGGCACAGCGTCCCTTGTCGTACTCCAGCAGGTCCAGCGTCCGGCTTCGGTCACTGACCGATCGCCTCTGTCCGCTCTCCCTCAGCCGAGCGGCCTCCTCTTTGGCGTACACCCCGAGCTCCTGGGTGTAGCGCCCATACATCTGGAAACCGACACAGTAAGGGCATTAGCTTAAGTAGTCAATGTACACATGCATCACACACACTCACATTTAAAACAACCATTTTGCTGGTTCTGCATTTTCTCCACTAATCACACATGTAAATCAAGTGAGTTGGTGAAAGACACAAGGACATATAGAGACTGGTGTAGTAGAGGGAGATATAGTGATGGCCTGAATATACTCCCAAACTAATGCATACGCACACAACTGCGGACATCACGGACTTTAGTAGTAGTAGTTGTTTTTATACTACTTTCTGGAGTCAGCTTGGAGATCGTGTTCCACACATGGGCAGACGTATTCCGTCTTTGTTGTAGGGTAGTGGCCATGTGGACTTTTCTGAACTTGTTCACGTGGTCACATTAACGCACCCTAGTGGGCCCTTGCGCTCTTGCAGACGCTGAAAGTATAATTTTGGCTTGAGATAGTTACAGTGCAATAATGCTGACTGGCTGCGTTCTCTTTTGTTCAACCTTATAATGATCTAGAAGACTTCTACAAGGCCTTCTAAAGGTCACAGGCCACTGGTGGGTGAATAGTGAAGAGCACAAAGGGCAGAAGCCTCTCTCAATCTCTGTCTCGTCTTCTGTAAAATTATCCCCTGAAAAAGATAAAAGTTGTCATTTTACTTAAAAAAAAAAACACACACACACACACACACTGGCTGGCCAAACTATTCAAGCCTCAACCTTAACCTTAACAACCCCCACACACACATACTCATCCTGTAACACACACAAGTACACACATACAAAAGAAGTAAAGTCAGCAGTAAAAGAGACAGGAAGCGCCAAGTTTTGTACACTGCCCAGACACCAGCAACCTCCTCCCATAATGCCCCTGGGTGGTGCACAGGAACAGGGGTACTAATGACTTCCTCTTGGCCACCCATCACAACACAGTAAGGTATCTAAACCTGCATCAACAACAGGTCAGTCAAGGTCATCAAGGCTGATTTCAGCAGCATGTGAGTTGCTGATGGGCAAAAGTTGGATTTTAGCAATAACAAAAAACAATCAAACCGTTTTCATAGTCACATGCAGCCTGAGGATGTTTTTAATACAGAATATTTGGCACTTTAGGTCAGAGAAAAAAAAGCCAAATCCTGCCTCCTCCTCAGATGACAGAAATTAGAGGCTGGCCAGATGGTGGCCCTATAGGAAGCAACATTACTGTAGCTTCTTCCCCAGTAAGTCCAGACTGTCTGCAGACATATTTCTCTACCTGAGATTGCAAGAAAAACAAGCATAGGCATATAAAAAAAAAGATTTGTGCCAGAACACTTGTCAACCATTCTGAATTCATGCAAAACCTACTATTTGATCAGTGCTGCAAAAATGATCCAACTGTGACAAAGTTTTGCACACAGCATATTTGAACTTCACAGATTACAGACATTACTCTTCAAAGTCCGAGCCCTGTGGTGCACAGCTGAAGTCCACAGTGGAGGGGGAACAGGGAATGGAATATACAGTTCTGCAGCCTCATTCCTAAATGCATAGTGATAGACCATCCAACTTCATAAGAGCCTATCTGCCGGTGAGAGGGCCCAAATAGAGTGTCAGACTACATTTACTGAACAGAACACTGGAACAAACCTGCACTTTTAAAATGTAATACAGTCTGTCTGGCAGATTTTCAACTGTATTTGCAAGGTTTAGCAGCAGCATCAACAGATTTCAAATTCTGTTGTGTTTTTGTGGTGTTGACATTGGTGGATGTGGCGATGCTGCTATCAGACTTTCAATTACTATATGCTGCCTTTCTGCCTGCCTTAACTGTCAGAGACACAATATAATACAGTATTTGTCAAATAACAATGTTCTCAATGAGTATAAACATTACATACTGGTATGACCTTGAAAAATGCATACTCTTTCCATGTCTCAATAATGGTACTTCCCTTTTCACTTGGAGACAGACATCGTTGTGTTTACACAGCAAAGCAAAAGGTACATTGCTATTTCTGTTTTAATAATCAAATATCCAGATTCATTAAATTTCCATGCGTGTCAGGATAAAACAGACACTGGAAGCAGGCCTATGTTCTTGGAACATGGCCCCTATGGCTTAATGAAAGAAGGTGTTTAGATATCATACACACTGGCATAAGCATACCCATGCACACACAAACACTCACACAATGCTGAACTGTGAATGATGAAAGGGATGCACTTGGCACCTTGTAAACACAGTCTGCCATGCACGCAAACAGGAGGCCTGCTGGCTATTTTTAGCCACACACACATGCACGCACGCACACACACACACACTCTTGTACAAGTTTGTGTGAATCATAAAGCTCACTACTCACTTGTTGCCATTTTATTGGGGTCACTGATCACAGCAGGTCGACTGACAGCAGTATACATTTCAAATTGTAGAACTGTCAGTCAAAAGAAAGGATCAAGGACATTTACCGAAATAAAGGGCAGGTACCAATTCCCAGAAAGGATGGGTTCGTGTCAAACTGTGACAGGACCTCATCACAGTCATGCTGTGAAAAGGTTGATTATTGCCGTTTCCGAGCACTGCGGCCCTGTGTTGTGTAAGTCCTGTCCCTATCAAATATGCTTGGTATTTGTAAAGCTTTGCCAATCGAGTCACTAGGGTCAAGAAAATTCTAGCAGTCCGTCACTGGTATCTGGTGTTGATACCAGTGCTGACTTTACTAAATGGATCAGGCCTCGGCCAGACGTGACTGGCCTACAATAAACGCTGTTTCTCAATGTCATTACAACATCGTCGAGAACAATATGTTTAACAATTGCACAAGCCTGACAACAATATTGCTGTATGAATGTCTCTACTTAAGGCTTTAGTATGCTTCAAACACAGGGCTTGTAGCACAGTCCAACAGCATCTGATATCCCCTTTTGGACAGCAAATTTGGAGGTATGGCATCCAACACTTATCTGAAGCTTTTGAAACAGAGAATCTAATAACCATGCCCACTTGGCCAAGTTTGTGGAAGTGTGACAGAACCTTCTTCTGTCAAATCATTCTCCATCCACCATCATTTCCCCTCTGTGAGAGTAGGTTTTTCTCCTCACCTTCCAGTATGCCCATTCACAACAGATATAAACACTTTTGCTCTCAGACATAGTCAGACAACACTTTGTATGATGCTGTTCATTTGAATCTTACAGAGGCCTTTACAATTAACAAGTGATGAGGAGTAGTCTTACGCTACCTTACAAGAACACTTTTGATCAGTTCAACACTGTAGGGCAGACAAATTTTAAACTAGAAAGTATAATTGGAAATATAAAACTGGAACAGTGTGTGTTCATGCCAAAGCCAGGTAAGTGACCATCGGAAGTTGTCCATAAGAAGGCTTCCTGAGGCCAACCTCTGAGCTTGAAAGGCATCGCTTACACCTCTGCATAATTCGAACACCTCATTTCATCTTTTGCTGTGAAGGTGTGTGCTTTTGTTGATTTCTGCATACGAGAAGCAAGCTGCCTTGCCTGCTGACACTTTTATGACCAGTGATGTAGACCAAAATGTAGTACGAACAAACTTCTCTTTAAGGAATAGATAAGCAGGATCAAAAAGCTAAGAAAGACATTAAATGTTTCTTGCGAACTCCCTGATCCTAACATTTTGGAGTTGGTTCCAGTCCACAGCCATGCCTCAATACCAACCCAATTCCAGTAGAAAGGATTAATTGACTTAAGCCTCAAAATACCTCGCCGGATCCATGTAAAAGTCCAAAATGGGAACAGGGAAGGAATAAACACAAACAGTGGGAAAAAGAGGAAAAATCAAGAAGGGAAACATTTGGGGAGCGATTTGGGGTTTCTGACATCAAATACCAGCCGCTGTTCTACCCAAGTTGGCATTCTGCATGGCATTCTCGGCCACATTCATGATCGCCAACCCTAAGTTTTAATTAAGTAAGGAGACTTCAAACGCAACGGAAACTCAAAAGACCCGAAAACAAGAGGGCAGAAATAGAGCCTCTCAGATGCACCCCCTTGAAACTCGCATCTGACTAGAGGAAGAAAACAAACAGACCCATCCAGAACAAAGGCATTACTGGTTGAAAGCCTATCATTATGTTGAGCATAGTCAGAAACGGGTGCTCGGCTCAGTCTGCCTGCCTGGGTTAATTGATCCCAGATGAATGGGTTGTCCTGGACTCATTGTCCTGGCCACTGGGGCAAGAGAGAGGGCAAGGGTGATGAATAGTTCCAGCATCGATATGAAGGGTATCAGTTGCTGGAAGAGCCAGGAAAGACTATGAAGCAAGATAATCTAAAATGTTACTGGTTGTGAAGCCATGAAACATTTCCAACCAAGAATTCCTCTTTAAGCACTTAACATGGAAGAAACAACACTGATCAAAGACTATCTGAAAAAAAATGAAATTAACAGGTGACAGTATTGCCAAAACAAAAACCAGAAATTTGCCTCAAGGGTCAAGTGATCTTTTTTAATGACACTCAAATTAGATGAGACAGAGGTGGGAGATAAGTCCCACCTCTTTTTAAGCAATAGAGTCCAGAAATTCTCTAAAGGTTAAAAAGGAGAAGAACATATCACCTGTTTGAGACAGCATCTGAATATTTGAGGAGTCTCAGATGGGGTGCTTTACTTGAGTCAGGCAGGGTACATTAATCCACATGCACTATTTAGGGTGACCAGGATGAACCTTGCACAAAAATAAACCATGCATTTGTAAAAATTACACAAACTCTTGGGCCATTGAAGTTTCTCAACACATAGGGAAATCCTTCAAGTAGAATTGAGGTAATGAATTTTACACACATCATCAGCAATGTAGGCTGTGTCTGGTAAAATGTAAAAACTGTTTATGATTCTGAGCTCAGTACAAGAATAAAAACAAGAGCAGGGGAAAAGGAAAGGAAATCATGTTTTATTGAAGAGAAAAGCCCAGAGAGGGGAAACAAGCCCAGGAAAAGAAGACAGAGAAGGACTGCATTGACAGTGTCCTGATTGTCTCCAGGAGCCAATCAAGGAGCTCAGCTGGAGCCACACCTTGCACTGGTTCAGCCACTTGGATGGAAAAATGAGTGAACCAGCCCAGCTTGAGTTTAATCAGTCCGGCACAGAGGCACATATGGGCAAACACACTCACACAGATGTACGTTCCCTTGCTTGATTGTATTATATGAGTCAGAATACGTGAATGTGAAACAAAAATTCATTTTGCAAAGAAATCAGAAAAAAAAAAAGTTTCATTTGTGTTGCTGCAGTGACAGTGTCCCCTTTGATAGAGCATGAATTTTTGGTTCTGACTTACAGGTAATTTGCTTGTGTGGGCGAGCACTAAAAATGGTTCGTTATATCACTTCAGTACTAACAGCCACGCTGACAGTTGACCAACTGGGGACTGATGCTGTTAGCTGTACCCCAATCCCTTTCAGTATTGTCTGTGTTGTGGTTAAAAATACTGGTTAGTGTTTGGAGAGCTGATGTTACAGTTTTGAAAGTGTAGTCATTGGTCATCAGCGCATTTGGACCCACCCATATCCACAATACAACGAGCACTGTTGTCATCTTTGTCCATGAAATCAAGCCACACTTTGGACCATTTCCAGGAGCACAGACACAGGAGTCTGACGTCAATGCTTTGTAATGAGCAACTATCAGAAAAGATGCCGGCATTGATTAAAGGAATTGATAAGCTCAGGAGCATATGATTTTAATGGATCGGACAATTTGAAACGAGTTCTGAACTGTTCCAGTTGTCAATTCAAAGAAATTTAAAATATAGTCATTTCTCTCTCCTCCGTGTTTTCTTGTCACTCTTTTCTTCTGCAGCAGTTGGCAGACCAGTCATCAACTGTTGCTCTCACATCCCGTGAGAACATGGTGAGGCGGCATGAATCACATTACTTTGCAAGGCTGCTCGATTCACAAGATCACGCGAGAATCCAGGTCTGATTTGCTACATAACCTGCCCTGAGTCTATAGCAGCGCAGATAAGAAACACACACGCAGTGGAAACGTTACTGTCAAATCTTGACCAGGGGACACACTTCTACTGTTGCACCGTACATACTGTATACATACATACAATGACCAACCCTAATGCCAACTACACACTGCATAGCCACAGTGAGGACCCAAAAGGGGGAGGACAAGTAAAATATACAAGAACAGGGCTAGAGACCTGATATTATACACACACAGACACACACAGACACACAGCTGGCTACAGTCCAAGCAGTCAACCCCAAATGACTGGGAGCCTCACCGGTTGAGCCCAGCATGCCACTTCTCACTTCAGCTAATGAGCTCCCTGACAGAGTGTGTGTCCATTTCTGTGTGTAGATGTGTGTGTGAAGAAAATGGAAAAAAAGAGCATTGATTTTAACCACTCAAAGATTCAGAGCAGCGCAGTGAAAAGAGACAAAAAGCAGATAAGATGGTGTTCTCTTTCGTCCGTCAGCCTTCCTTTTAAAAACATTCATCCACACAATAACAGGTAGAGGAGGGAGTTCAACACACATCTTTTCCTGCTGTTTTGATGTGTGTGAGTGCAAGTGTGCTGACACACTTGTGTGGGAAGGAAGGAAGAAGAGAATTTGAAAGAATCATTGTGCAATTAATCTAGAGGAGGGACTGTGTGAGGGGACTCGAGGAAGAAAGGCTGAAGAGAGAGACTGTGTGGGACAGAGGAAGGAATCTGATGGTGTAAAGACTTTTTCACACAAGTGACGATAAAACTGTGGGAGAAAACACTGCATCCTTGGACGTTTTGTAGGTTCACAGAATGTTATTGAGCACAGCAGCACCTTTGTCTTGGTGTGAAGGCCTGATTTTCCATTTAAACGGTGGCATATTTTGGAGGAACTCCTAGTTTAACGCTTCTAAACTTTAGCTGCGACAATAATTACATTGTCACCTTCAGCTACACCCTCAAAGCAAAAAGAACTGGGGCCGTATTTATCAAATTGACAATGTGGTGAAGTTTTGGACTTGAGCAAAAGATAAAAGCAAAAATCCTTAAATCCTTGAAAATCCATAAAATCCTTAAACACAGTTTTACTTCACAATTTGCAAACTTTCTTATGACTTGCTTATGAAAATGCTCTCGAATTTTAAAGTTCCATAGATTATATTCTGAAGTGAAAAAATATAGTCATGATCAATAATACATTAGCTGAAGGCATATGCATAATTCAGTATAGATAGTTTTAGTCTACTATGTGCATTTCACTCTGACTTTTTTTGTCAGGAGTAAACAATGATGAAGCTGGTGTTGATTTTGTTTGCCATCATTTTTAACACATCTTTACTGCCTGCACTTATCATTGTGATTCTAAATTCTACTTATTATATGATTATTACCTCTATAAGCCACAGGATTCTATTTCACTCTTAAGTTTGCTCTTTAGAGCATTCTTAGGTGTAATTCTCAGATGTTTGACCCTCAATTTACCCAAAGAACAGCAGGACTGTACTTGCGAGATAGATTCTAAAAGAACATCAAAGAGACCCAAGATGAGCGAGGCTGAAGGAGTGAGATGTGGAGGGATGTACAGTAAATAAAGGTTTCCCAATCCTCCTGTGGGGCACCCCAAGGGGGCTAATATGGAGTCTTGTGTGCTTGTGCCAGGCTGCCATGCCAACCCTCTGGGCCTCTCTTACGCTGACCCAGAGCTGGACAAACAGATGGAAGAAAGAAAGTAGGATGGATGGACGGATGAGGAAAGTAAGAGGCAGGAACAACCACAGGACATTTCTGAGAAAAGCAGGGGGGGCAATGATCGACAGATTGCAAGGGAAAGGTAAAGAAAAAAAGGAAAAAGAGGTTGGGTTAATGTGTGTGTAGGAGGGGGCGTTAAGTTTGGCACTATATACAGAAAACATCCTATAATGTGAGCTGAATTTAGATTTTAACTGTGCATTCGGGAGGAGGGAGGACTTGGGGGAAGAAAAAAAAGATGGAGGCAGGGAAGAGAGCGGAAGAATGAAAGAGTGCAGCTGTGAATGTCGGAGGAATGGCTGGTGATTAATGATAGAGCCTTCACACCTGTCCAATGTTAGTACTAAAGGGAACGCTTACAAATGCAGTGAATTACAGTACACACACACACACCACAAAGGCACAAAATAAAGTGCAAACACATCTATCCTACAATAGTCTCCTATTTGAAAAAAGATCTCTACTCCAACTTGTGCAATATGCATATAAATTGTGTTCTGGAGTTCCAGTTAAATTAATATGATTATTCAGTCGAATGAGCTACAATCGCTCAGAGGGCAAATTAAGCACATGCACACAGTCCAACCTCTCATATCTCTCCTCTCTATATCAGCAGTGTATAGACAGAGCAGCACTGATGCCGTACTACAGTGGCAGCATGAATCTCTCTCTCTCTCGCTCCTCGCTCTCTGTCCATTGCTGCCTTGTTCTCTCGCTCCAGTAATCAGTTCCAATGGCAGGCTGGCAGCTGCACATTAGTATTAATGCCACGTCTTGACCACTGCCACAAGAAAAGCCACAGCCTCTGCAAAGCGCTGATATTCACCTGTAGACTGTGTGTGTGTGTTTGTGTGTGCATGCAGGCGTGTGTTTGTGTGAGAGAGAACAGCAGGTGCACTGTCCTGTTGCCTCATTAAGAAAACCCATATTTACTTGGGCACACTCAGCTCTGCTGGCAAACGGCACTCCTGCTCTTTCCAAATACTTCACTTCCATCACTCTTTGTCCTTCCTCCCAAGGTTTAAAGCCACATGTGGTTTTGAAGGCAGATGCTGATATTGATTTGTTTTTTTAACTGCCTTAAGCCAATTAAGTGTGCCAATACTGCGTAACTTTAGAGCTACTGTAATCAAAATGTTTATATTAGCAGTGGATCAAATAGCTGCATGTAATGTAAAAAGGTTTCGCTCGTATCGATAAACCCACGGATAATTATCATCCCGGTCCCTGTCAGCTTTATGTTTTAGCATCTTTTGGTTCATTGTTTTGGTTTTCTGATGGACAACTTTACTGTTTTGGTTCATTTTCACTGCTCTCATCAGCAGTGTTTCCAGAACAGGCAGCTCTAAAAAGTTAGACAGACAGCCGAAGACAGACAAAGTTAGTGATTAGGTGGTGAAAATAGTTGTGCATTTATAGGAACAGCTAAAGTGTCAAGTGAGATTTCAGGGCTTTTTTGAAATCTTGTCCTATTGAAATTGTGTGTTAGAGCTGAGGTAAAGTAAATGCACTTTATTAATGATTAAAATATGATTTGATTGGTCATACTGAACAAAATTTGGAGTGCAAAGCGATTATAAGTGATTATGTTCGATGAAACTTATATGATCAGTAATAAGTTGAGCCAAGCCCTGTGTTCACCCTAGAAGAGAGGGACACGTGAGCTACCTGACGGTCAAAGAAGAGGACTTCGGGGGACTTCTTAGTTTCTGCAGAGAGTAAGGCGCGAGAAAGGAAAAACCATTCTTCCAATGAACTGAGAAGGTAAAATTGGACTCTGGAGTTCCCCATTTGCTCACTCCGTTACAGGATGTTAAGACTTGGAGGAACTTTGGGGCGGCCAATGTGGGGCATGACCAAGTGGCAACCTCCAGTGCTGAAAAATGAAGCCAACACAGAAGTGCCAAAAGCTGCAGTTCCACATATGAACACTAGGGGCAGGCTCCAAAAAGGAGTCAATTACATTTGACCCCCATGTTAAAATGTCCAACTTTACAGCAGAAGAAAACATGTTTACAGCCTGGTACAAAAAATGGTATTGTCTCTTTGGCAGTCCACATGACAACTGAATGGGGGGTGAATCTTTTTTTATAACACACTCGTTTAAAATCTGAAATTGTGCATAATGAAGAGCGACGCCACTTTGATTGACAGCTGCCTGTTGGCTCCAAACATGGAGCTCATTCAGTCACTGAACTTTGGGTGTGTTTGCGGTGTTTTTGGCTTTCGGATATTTTTTCACGTAAATGCTGGATAAATAACACGGCTTGCTGAGCGGTTAATTGTACTAACACTGTCCAAAAGTCGGCGCTCCCGTTTTTTCCGTTTACCACCAAGTAGCCAGTTAATGAATTAGCATCGGGCTCCAGCTAGCTGCCGCCAGCTGTGTGGTGTCTTTGTCCAGGACGTCTGCACTGTTTTCTCAGTGAGTTTGTTCTGGTGTTTGTGGAGCTGCTTGTTGGCTGGAGTTTGACTGTGCTGCTGTGTTGACTGTGTTTCTCTCAGGTGTCCAGGACGAGTTTCTCCGGGGGGAGATGGTGGAGGTTGAGCTAAGCTAACGATGCTAATGTTAGCGTCTGGTAGCCTCAGTTATTAAACCTGCTGAAGTCAAAACGTAATAACAAGCGTTATAATTTATGGTATTAATACTTTTGAATGAAAGGCGTCTGTGTGGGGTTGGAAAATAAAGACCCTCCATGTTTGTTAGCTGACATTATGTAATCTTAAACTGAACTGTGTTAAATGCAATAAAGTTTTTGTAACTTCAAAATATTAAGGTCTCATTTCTGCATGTTTCCAGAAATAACGTTAACCCAGATGTTGTTATTGGCTAAGCTGGAGTTGGTTATTGAAGCAAGACAGTAACATAAAATTTGACGGTCCATGAACTCAAATATTATTGTTTTTATTATTGCTAAAACTGAAATTTTAAGTTTGTTATACTTCAAACTCTGACTGATTGTGATTGGCTGGAGGCTGAAATGTTGACATATAATGTTACATCGGCTTGTTAAAGTACCGTAGCCAGTACCACCGGGTTAGGCGGCTAGCTCTTTGAGCATGTTTCATTAAACAGGCTTCATTCAGCTTCATCCTCGCTCCACTTCTTTGTCCATATTTGGATTAACCGGAGTCAGGCGACGTCACTACTGCCAAGATGGCGGCGCCCTACAATTGCCTTCAAAATTGCTCTTCAGAAATCTATGTGTGACGTCACAGAGGCTACGTCCATGTTTTATACAGTCTATGGGCACAACAAGAGAGGCCAAACAATGAGTTAATGCAGGTTTAAAGAGTATATCATGTTCTATATCAAAGATTTTTTCTCTTGTGACGAACATGATGCGACACAATGGAACACAGACCCAAGACGTGCAGTAACAGAACAGGACCCTATCCAAACCAATTACACTGAACTGGAGCCAGTATAACTTGAGTCCTGACTCAGTTCTCAGTTACTAGGACCTGATTGGACCTGTGAAGACCCCTAAAACAGGAACAAGTGCATCCTACATGTGTTTGTTCAATTAAGTAAAAGAAGAACTCATTAGTGATAAATAACGAGCAATAGTTTGCATGATTTACCAGATTAAGAAACACACAACTGCCAGAAACATAGTGGAGAGAAAATCAGATAAAAGAGACATCACAGCAGTGGTGGATGCAATCTAAGATTCCACTACACTTACACTAAGTAGTTAATCTCACAGGACATAAAACTGTTTTCATTTTGATCACAATAAATTCAGTGATCTTGTCAGAGTGAAAAAAGCCTTTGTAATGACGTTTAGACAAAGGAGCTTCAGAATAGAATAGTTTATTAATAGTCTCATTACGAGATTGTTTAAGGTGATTTAACTGCTTCTTAAAGCAGAGTGAGAAAAGCTTCACAGATGGTTTTGAGACTGCTGAGAAAAAAAAAAATCTTTCACACCACACTGGGATCTCTGGTCGGATATCTGATAAGAAAATAACAATGAGAGCACATTATTCCATAACTGTGGTGCATTATTTTAGAGACATTTCGAAGAATATATTGCCATAATGCTGTTCCTCACAGTGTGTTTTCTTTCCTCCATCCCATCACTCTCTTTACCATCCATCCCACACTGCACACACACGCAGCCGAGGAGTCAGGATGGCGACACTGCAGCGGGCGGCAGAGTGTCATGTCAGTCGAGAAGCAGTTCTGGTGGACAGATTCTCATTAGGGGAGTTGTTCAGGTGACATGGCTTACAGCAGTGTACTGTGACTCAAACCACACCAAGCTCAACATAGCACAAAGATTCACATCTTTACTTGCAGAGTTAAGAATAAATGGGGAAAAAAATCATTCCCTTCATGCACTGTGGCCCTTATGTCGTCAGACATAAGAGAGTTTAAATCAGTTCATGCGTTTCATGAAGGTCATTTATCAAAATCTGTGTAATGTGTTAAAAATGTTCCAGCTGTCACTTCAGTTACACGTGCTCATAAAGGCCCTCTGTGGTTGTCAACCAAGCGGCAACCTCCAGCGTTGAAAAATAAAGCCAACACGGAAGTGCCAAAAGCTGCAGTTCCTCGAATGAACACTTGGGGCAGGCTCCAAAGGGAGTCAATTACATTTGACCCCCATATTAAAATGTCCAACTTTACCTTTACTTTAACTTTTGTTTTGTTAACTTTATTGTTTTATAACACACTCATTTAAAATCTGAAATTGTGCATAATGAAGAGCGAGTTTCTCCGGGGGGAGACGGTGGAGGTTGATCTAAGCTAACGATGCTAACAGGAGTGTCTGGTAGCCTCTGCTATTAAACCTGCTGAAGTCAAAACTTAACAACATGTGTTCTAATTTATGTTGTTAATACTTTTAATAAACTACTATACTTTAGAATAAAAGGCATCTGTGTGAGGATGTAAAATAAAGACCCTCCATGTTTGTTAGCTGACATTATGTAATCTTAAACTGAACTGTGTGCAAATACAATAAAGTTTTTGTAACTTCAAAATATTAAGGTCTCATTTCTGCATGTTTCCAGAAATAACGTTAACCCAGATGTTGTTATTGGTTAAGCTGGAGTTGGTTACTGAAGCCAGACAGTAACATAAAATTTGACGGTCCATGAACTCAAACATTATTATTTATATTTATATTATTGCTAAAACTGAAATTTTAAGTTTTTTATACTCCTGAAACTGACTGGTTGTGATCGGCTGGAGGCTGAAATGTTGACATATAACGTTACACCGGCTTGTTAAAGTACCGTAACCGGTGCAGAAGCCGGCCAATACCACTGGGTTCGGCGTCTAGCTCGATGAGCATGTTTCATTAAACAGGCTTCATTCAGCTCCACCCTCGCTCCACCTCTTTGTCCATATTTGGATTAACTGGAGTTAGGTGACGTCACCACTGCCAAGATGGTGGCGCGCTACAGAATTGCTCTTCAGAAATCTACGGGCAACATCACGGAGACTACGTCCATGTTTTATACAGTCTACTAGGAAAAATCATGTCAGACTTCATATTCTACAGCACTTAACTATAGGCTTATGAGAGGAGTCTCATTGTAAACTGTCTGGACATATTTGCTGTTTACAAGCTAAAACTTTCTAATATCAACATCAAAGAGGGATTTTTAGAAACAAAATGTGAAATAGTAATAGCATAGTTTATACTTATATACTGTATATAACACTAGCTCAGTGTCTTGCTCAAGGACACTTGGACAGCAGGAGCTGTAAATGACAATATGTGTGTGTAATTTCTGACTTTTTCCCAAAGAGGTCTCTCTCTATGATGTCAATCCCTCTCTTTAGTTTTTTGTTTTGTTTGCAGGGAAATCTGACCATTCTACCTATCTGTCAGAATGTTATTAGAGAGGTCTCATGGAGGCCAGAGGTTATTAAGGTCAGAGTGGAAAAAACTTTCTGTCCAAAACATGCTGGAAACTTAAGGTAGTGCACACTAGTACTGCACAAATGATAATATTACGGAGAAACCAAAAAATTACTTTTTCGATGAATCAATCATTTTATCTGTAATTTGTGAGCTGGTAATGAAAAATGTTCATCTCAGAGCTGTCTGGAGCCCAAGCTGACATCCCAAAGTGCTCATTTTTACAAATGATATCAAATAAACAAAAAAAGCAAAACCACACATTTGCAAAGCTGGAACTAGCACATGTTTGGCATCTTTGCTTGGAAAACAACTTCAGCAATTAATCAAGTGTTGAAATTGTTTCAGGCTACTTTGCACAGAGGCCCATCACTTTGTACATTCAAGCCCTCTTTACGCTTACGTTCCACTTTTTTTAACTCGGTGCAACAATGTCAGACTCACAAATCAAAGTACAAGAATAATTACTTGACTTATGTCATAAAGTTAGCCATCACATCCATAATTTCAGGTTTGCTGACCAGCTGCTTTTTTCAGTGAAGGCCATTCATAAAGAGATAGAAAAAGTAAATTAAGCTTGTTGATAGGGGCTGGCAGCTCATTTTTGGCCCCAGGGCCTTTAACACGGTTAATCTGGCCATGTGAACCCCTACTAATGTCACAAAAAATTATGCTTTAAATGTTGGGTGTTAAACGATATAAATTAGCCGATAATACATGGAGGATGGTCATTATCAACCAGCCACAAAGCCAGAGAGCCAAAATAACATTTTTAAATATGGATAATAAATTGCAAAATAACACAATAATAATACACGCAGTTGAATCTAATCTAATCTAATTCTCCCCCCACAACATCTACTGTATGCTTCTTTCTCATTTTCAAATGCTGGTGGATGAAGTGAGGCAACAGTAACAGAACAGACAATGGAGTCCCAGTGAGAAAAGTGGTGAGACTGAGGGAGGAAAGGAGGGACAAAAGACATTTCTGCACAATGACTCCCAGTGTTTCTCTCTCCCTCTTGCTCTCTCTCGTCTTTTTTGTCTCTCACACTGTTGGGACGTGGGAAGGCACCGGCATGGCACTGCCCTGTACTGGCCCTGAAACACACACACAAACACACACACACGGGCTGAGGACACACTGTCCAGCAAACTCATCACTGACATCTGACTGGGAAAACACAGCTGTGACAATAACTGGCCTGAGAAAGTGAAGGGCCAAAGTCTGTACGACAGAAAAAAACCCAGATGGAGATAGGAAGACAGAAATTCATGAAGAAAGACAAAAAGAAAGTGTGATAGTACAGTCAGAAAGGAAGAGACTCAACTCAAGATGTGATGGCATAAGCAGTGTGAACCCTCAACAAGTGGAGAGAGAGAGAGAGAGAGAGAGAGAGAGAGAAATATGAGAGTCATAACATCAACAGAACTCCACAGAGAGTGAGAAACCGAGTGAGAGAGGAGGAAACAAAAACAGAGAGCACATGAGAAAGTCAGATACAGGCCCAGGTGAGATGGTGAATAATAGAATAAGAAAGTCCCAGTGTCCCTCGCTCTCTCACTCTCACACACACAAAACGTCAGAGAGACAAGAAGAGGATGAAGAGGAGGAGGAGGAGGGACACAGCTTACTGCCAGGCAGGCCAGTTTTGTGTCAATATCTGTAATGGAATAAAGGTATCCAATCAACCTGTGTGTGTGTGTGTGTGTGTGTGTGTGTGTAAGAGGGACAAACCTGCAGCCATCAGCATACAGCTGCACTGCACACACACCGCCACTACCCACCCACCACATCCATAGGAGGAAGCAGGAGGATGAGAAGGTGGAGCAGAAGAAGAACAAGAACAAGAGGAGGAACAGAAAGAAAGGAGGGAGAGGGAAAAGGAGGTGTGAAAAAGATGAAGGAAGAAGAAAAAGAGGAAAGGACAAGGACAAGGACAAGGACAGGGAATGAGACAAAAAGACAAGGAAGAAAGAAGAAGAAGACAATGACAACATCAACAACAACAAGGAGGAGGAAGAGAAATTGTGGGATAGGAAACATTAATATTTTGGGATATGAGGTATGTGTTATATTCTAAGAAACAGAATAAGGTACATGTTAAATTCCGTGATAAAAAATGAACTTTCTTTAGATTCCAGTCTGCAACATTTCTGGGCTAATACAAATAGCTTGATGAATCCAGGGATATAAATATAGTTTGGATGTACTCCAGACTAAACACAGTATTTTGGATAAACAGAAGCTTGGTAACGAACCGAGGTCTCACAGGAAATACTGCATAAAAGAAGTACTAATTGAAATGAAGATGGGAGTTCTGCTTAACAGCACCAACAGTCACACTGTCAGTACACAAACACAAGAACAAATGAGGTTCAGTGTTGTTTGCAAAACACACAAACACACACACAGAAATGACTTTTACCCCGTTTTAATGGATTAACTTCCTTAGCTTTGTCACGTGAGGGGAGATTAGTTCAATCAAGTTTACACACACACACACACACACACACACACACAGGGGAAACAAAGAAAGCATTTAGCAAAACAGCAATAAAATAAAAGCAATGGAGAAGAAGTGGAGAGAGCGAAAGTGCACAGGGGAGGCAAGGGTCTCCCCCGCTGAAATGATTAAACCAGCAGTGTGTGTGTGTGTGTTTGTCCACATCGTGAAACAAATCTTACACTTGAGCAGGCAATAAGAGCAGCTTTTGTGGGGTAACATCCACTAAAGTCAAAAACAGGCCGATATAATCCCGACTTCATGACCCAGCCAATCTACATATATTGATGTGGCACCAGTGTTGCACGGCTTTGTGAAAATGATTCTGGGAATGCCCCCACCCAGCCCTCAATCTCCCAGATAATCACTAAGCTGAAGCACTTGGACAGGTGACGGTGAAAACCCTCCACTCCGGTGCCTTGGTAAATCCACTTAGCGGACCAATTACGTCAGTGCATGCTGAGAGGACTTGAGGATATTAATGAAAAAAAAAAAAAAACATAGTGTACAGTATCGTCTTTATTACAATATTGTGTGACGTGTCTCATTCTAAGACAAAGGAAACAGTAGAAAGCTCTCTGTTTAGGTTTTCTGCAAACATCATGATTCTGCAACCCACTCTGAATTGTGCCAATGGGAACAAGAGTTCGACTGATAGAAGTTGTTATAGACCACTATTGAAATGTTTTTATCAAACTTGCCAGATGCTCTGAATGTAAAAAAAAACAACCTTTAAACTACAGGAAACTAAAACGATCCATTAGAGAGGCTAGGTGATGATAAATGCAGTAATAAAAAACCAGTGACAGTGTCCATTCTTGAGTTTTATGCTGATAGAGACTTTGCAGTAAAGACGTAAAATTTCTTCACTACTAATCTAAAATGCAGTAACCACATCTTTTGGTCAAAGTTGGATTACACCCAGAATGTGACTTTTTCACCTCTGTTTCTTCACATAAAGATTCATAGAAATGTATAAATTCCATGAACGCAGCACAGTTTCTGAGCCATCCTTAAAACTTAGTTTCTTTTACTCTTGTCTTTGTAGCAGATTTGTTATATGTTGCACATCTCATTTACTTACAAACTTGTATGCAAGCTGGTTAATGCACTGTATATACTGTATGTTGATCTAGCAAAATGACGCCATTATGGCTTGTCACTGATTACAGGTGTCTGCCATTTCATTTGGTTGTGTTTAAAAGCCCAAGGCAAAACAGAGTGATGTTTTGGGTTTTTTTTTTTTAATCACTGATCTATTAAAAATTTACAAGTAAAATGCATATATTTCTTCAGGAAAAGCACATGTGTGATTAATGATCTTATATATGACTGCTGTCCATTTGGATGAGCTACTTCCAGGGTGCTGGTACTGTGTTAGCATGCTAATTTGCACTAAACACAAAGCGGAAGCTAACTTAATTGTGATTAGTTTTGTGAGTATGTAGCAATGTTTTGGACAAATTGAAGTTGACGTGATAATGGCGCTCAATAAAAAGTCACCAAAGACGATAGTCATGAATGTCTAAACGAAATTTCTAAACAATCATAACATAAATTAATTAGATGTATTTCAATCAAAGCCACAAATGTAAGCCCTTGAGGGTGGCCCACCACCACCACCACCACCACCACCACAACAACAACAACAAGGCTGAGATAATGATCAAACTGCCTGAGGCAAGAGTGCAGCGAGGGTTAACACCAAATATTTCCAAGAACACAAATGAGTGATCTGTCTTCCAAAACATCTTCCTCTTTGGTCAGAAAGTCAGCTTTCCACATTATCACTGCCGAAGGTCTGTCACTTCAGGGGTTGAACCTTGTGAGTAGAGTCAACCTGGGGGCTGAGGTGGAATATGTGACTGTGCTGGTCCCAGGTCAGAGTCTGAGGTCACGGATCATGTAGCCAGAGGTCAGAGTGCTGCAGCCGTCTTTTGTCATGGCAGGAACACGACTGGTTCAGTCACATAGTGGTTATGTAACAGAGACAGAGAGGGACTGACACTGCATTCATGTGCTATGGCTTCAAGATTCACCTGTCACCCAATGAATGATAAATGCAACAAATGTGTACACCTATGTTTTCAGGTAGTCAAGACTTTGAC
This sequence comes from Holacanthus passer, assembly GCA_025331565.1. NCBI lineage: Eukaryota > Metazoa > Chordata > Actinopteri > Pomacanthidae > Holacanthus > Holacanthus passer. The sequence goes on from JAFREQ010000038.1 coordinate 2,409,121, forward strand.
TTGTTAATGGGTTCCAATATCACCAATATGGTGAAATCTGACCCCACACATAAACAATACAATAATCAATACTAGTTATTATCCATTGAGAATGACAGAGACAGAAAACATCAGACTGTGTTATAAAAAGTCTGCAGAGTCAGCCACCTTTACCACTTATCTGCTCTTGCATATCAGTATTATTTAGGAATTCCTAACATGCAACCGATCACAACAGTAAATATCCTCTCTAAGAGTTGATAGTCATGCTAAGCTAGGATAGTCATAGGATCACTTAAGTCATTCCAATCCATCTTGAGAGGAACGTCTGTTAACGTCAATGTCTGCGTGACAGTCCATCTCATAGCTGTCGAGGGATTTCAATCACAGTCACAAATATCAACCTCGTGGTGGCACTCGAGGAAAAGGATGGGGATCAACAAAGTTAGGAGGATTTGTCCTCTGGGAAGCATGAATTTCTCTGCAAAATTTCATCTCAATCCAACCAAAAGTTGTTAAAGTATTTTAGACTGGACCACAGTGGTGGACCAACAAACCAACAGATTGAACAACTGACAGATCAACAGACCAATGTTGCCATTCCTAGAGTCACACTGCAGGCAAAAATGCAGCCAAGGGTAACGCTGCATCCGAACACACATTTGGAAAGGTTGCAAGAGGTGAATATTGACAAATGTGTGTGCTGATTTCACTCTGGGCACAGAATGAAGGATGTGATCTACAGAGAATTTCATGTGTTCAGGGCACGGTGAGATGACTGTTTGTCCAGGCTCTCTGACTCCAGGTACATTCATTCCTGGTGCTTTTACTGGAACACACACACACACACACACTGAGATCCCCATCAAAATCCCTAAAGCTAGACCTCTCATCTAAGGGAATAATATTGTCCAAAGTGCATCTCTCACACACACACACACACACACACACACACACAGACAGAGGCTCAGTCCTTAATAAAAGTCTTAAATAGAAAAGCTGTTTTTCTTCTTCATTAGTGTATTTGCTCTACACTGAACTTATCTTGAGAAAAGTGAGTTCCACGTGTCAGCGCGTGTTTCCTTAAGTCTACACAGTTGAGCTATTAAGCATTAAGTGTACATACCATGATGTTATCTGCATGGTGACATAAGAAGGTATGTGTCCTTGACATATATGCAGGTAACGGCAAGGAGAGACTTTTAAGAGCTTTGTAATGCTACCTGGGGCTTGACTGAAGACAAGGACACAAAAAGCAGGAAAAAGTAACCTGCCCTCAATATTTCTGATTAGAGAATGTGGTTTTTTAAAAGTTTTGAAACTGAAAATAAGCACTTTTCGTACAACAGGTGGGATATTAATACTTCTGCTAACCTCAAAGTCATTTGCACACATTTACTTCACACACACACACACACATAGATTTGAAATGCAAATTCATGCCATTGACCAACAGCAAAGTGTATGAACAGAGTCCCTGTCAATATTCAAAAGATGTATTCGTGCCATCGACTCCTGTCTCAAACTAGCCATTACAAAGCTCGCTGGCTCTTTATTGAATTTACTGATGTAAAAATGAAAAAAAATAACTGAGGCAAAGGAGACAGCACAGATAGACTAAAACATGTTTTGAGGCCTGATGATATAAAGAGAGATATTTCTTTAAAATAAGGTGCAGCCAATGTTCTGGCTCTGTGGCCGTAAGGAGGCATCCTTGCTTCAATAAAGGCCATAAAAGTGAAGGACATTTAAACATGATTGCCAAAACACAATACAGGTATTATCAAGTGGAAAGACTGTTTTTCTTCATACAAACACCTGAACTTACTATCTCTGCCATCAGGTGCTAAGAAGCTCTCCAGTCTCTTATCTATTCAGGCTTGGTCTGCTGTTTCCTGTTGTCTGAACTGAGATGATTAAATGTTGGCTAAAAAACAACCTGCTGTGTTCGACCACTTTGATCGTACTCTCACTGTATTATATGTCCACCTGCTACACCCTTGTCCATCACTGCGCCGCTTTCACACTGCAGGCTGTGTGATTCCTTGTGTGACATTTCAATTAGTAAAGAGGAAAAGAAAGAGAGTGAGAGGGAGGGAATGCAAGGTGTGTGTTATAATTAATTTGAGGTTAATGACGCTCATCTATCTTAACGCAAGTGGGTGTCACTGGTAAAAGTGTGCACACATGCGCGCATGCACACACGCACACACACACACACACACTCCTAGCTGACTGATTTAATCAATCTCCTTTGATTTCGCCAACTCCTCACAAAGGCCATAGCCGCTTGCACCACTGATTGTTGCTGATACTTCTGAGGCGTGTGGTGTGTGTGTGTGTGTGTGTGTGTGTGTGATTCCTGCTGCATGGGGTGGAATATAAATAAGCGATTACAGGCTGTTCTGCCAGTGCAGCCACATATGCATACATTATGCTTGGTGAAAGAAAAAAAAAAAGATTCATTGTAGGCAGCAGCTGAATATGTGATGAATTTACCTTAATTTGTGTGTGTGTGTGTATAATGAAGTGGTCAGTGGGGAGCTTGTATGCAAGCTTAGTGGAGTCGTCTTGTGCTAGCAGGTACAAGAGGCGATCAATGAAGTTCACAAACAACTGCCACCAACAACCTGACATACGCTTAAACACACACCCTTGGCCCAGCGGGAATAATGCTGCTGCTGTGGCTGGTACTGACTCTTAAAGCTTCAGCTTGGGGCATGATATTTAAGCTTGGTGGGTCAAAATTGACCACAAACACATACACCATTAGGATATTGGCAAAGGGATTGAACATAGTTTTAATACAACCCTGATTCCAAAAAAAGTTGGGACACTGTGTAAAACAAATAAAAACAGAATGCAATCATGAACAGTTTTATGAAGTGTTCCTGAGCCCATGTTGTAATATCTTTTATACAATCATGTGTTTGACAAAGTGTTGAACCTCTCTCCATCCTTGCTTGTGAACGACTGAGTCTTTCCAGGACGAACCTTTCATACCCAATCATGATACTATCACCTGTTACCAATGAACCTGTTTACCTGTGGAATGATGAACAGGTGTTTTTGGATCAGTCCACAACTTTCACAGTCTTTTCTTGCTCCTGTCCCAACTTGTTTGAAACATGTTGCTGTCATCAAATTCAGAAGAAGCAGATATTTACAAAAATCAATGAAGTTGATGATCGTACTGTTTTCATTTGAGTATATGTCAAAATGGATTAGCAAATAATCCCAAACTGATTCCACAATCTTGTTTAAAATTGTAAATTTAATCCGTCTTCTGTCTCCAAAAGTCTTTCCACCCTTGCTCCTTTCAGTGTACTCACCATGTGTTGTGATACATACTGTACATATACATATACATACATACTGTATGTGATATATAGAGTGAATAACTCTTCATCTTAGTTGTCGATTTCTCGCACAAAGTCTACAACAAACTGGGGGAAATGGAGCATGTTTTATTTTTAATAACATAACTTTATATGTTCCAACAAGCAGGCAAAAACTAATCGAAAGTGCTAATGGGGAGCTTTCATACAGTCTCTAATATATGCAGGTAGATCACAAAACTATTTTGAAACACATTTTTAAAACTGAATTAGTAATATTTTTAGTGATTTAAATTAGCATACATTGACTTTCAATGGAAATGCGAAAAAAATGAGTTGGGATAAGATCACTTTAGATATAAATAGTCTGTATATAGTTTTATTGCTTTACATAGATGTATTTCTGCTGTATTTGTGTATTTAAAACAGTAAAACAATATTTTGTACAATCATAAGCTATAATGAAATTTGACTGCTCACTAAAAATTTGTACATTTTTAGACACCTGTGTTATGTTTTTGTATTTTTACACTACACAAAATGAACCAGAACAGCGGAGGGTTAAACACTATATATTTTGCAGTTTTCAGGGCGATGGACTTTTTCATTTCTGTTTGACTGCAATATATCAAACTTTCTTATCTCCCAACTCTGCATTTTGGTGAAAATGTCAAAGCTACAGCAAATAAGTCAATTCTGATGTCAATTCTGATGTCATCTCAAATATTCATCAGTTATCTCTGAAGAACTTTGCAACTTTTCAAAACGAGCATAGCTGACTGACGTGACCTGCAGATAACCTGCGATGCAAGTTGGTTACAACTTAACCCGCATGTGTGTCAATGTTAAATCCAATCTTTAACAGCTGTCTGACGGAACTGAGGTGCAGCAATGACCAAAGATGGAGGAACAACAATGTATTCCAGAGACAAAGTGACTCTGCCTTCTTCTCTAAGCTTAAAGCCGTGTGTGTGTGTGTGTGTGTGTGTGTGTGTGTGTGTGTGACTGTAACATGAGTGTTGACAGGGCCGCTGCCTGGTCAGTACAGGTGATTAAAGTGTGAAGGTGGCGGTGCAGTGATACGACAGGCTGGTGCAGGTTCAGTGACTGGAAACAGATCTGTTGGTGGTGCAAAGCAACCGCTACAGTATACAGCCTCTGCTTATCAATGATAAAGACAAGCTCGGAGACCGCATCTGAAGACTGCTACAAACCAACCTCTGATTACGATCAACACACACAATGTATTTCAGAGCAGTTCATTTTACTTTTCAGTCCATGCAGGATAAACACGCACACAGTACTTATAGTTTTGTTTGAAACAAAGGTCAACAAAATCACAATGAATCATAAAAGAAATGTAACAAGAATTTAATACTTTGCTTCCTCCGACACTGAACCAATTAAAAAGCATCAATATCAGCTGTGAAAAAAGGATGTATTTTGTGTTCCCATTTCCACACTGTGCAGTAAGAGGCGTTCTACACTACAAAATACAGAAGTGACTTGGAAAAATATAGCTTATGATGACATTTCTCAGTTCAGGCATGTCTGCAGCATATGCACACACACACACACACACACACACTGCAGGGTGTGAGACATCACATGACAGCGGCTCTGAGGCACAATCACTCTTGTCTTTGTTGCATAACTTTGAACACTTTCTGTGGGCAGATTACAACATCCTCCACATGCTACTGCTATCATGTAGAAAGCTAATGATTATCTAAGGAATTTCCAAGTTTAGCTTTAATGCAGACTTCAACATAGGGTTAAGTGACCTGTGCACAGGAAACCATTTGGTTTGGGGGATGAGGTCAGTCTGGGGACTGATACAAATCAATAAGCAGAAGTGCATTATGGCACTATTGGATTTTGTTCATCACTCTGATAAAGTACCTAGATAACTACCTGATTAGTGTATCCATAAATTGTTGACTGATTCTTGACTGACTTTCTAGAAAATGTACTGTATCACAAAAGAAAATGACAGATACCATGATTAATGGGGAATTTTATCCATATCGTCCAACCCCTAGAATTTATGTTAAGACGAGAGCGGCATCAATTAGTTGATAAATTGATCAGTCAATCAATTTTTCAAGCAAAACATTTGCTGGTTCCATCTGCTTAAATGTAAGATTGTAAGATAACTGGATGATTGTAAATGAAGAGTCTTTGCTTTTTGGACCGTTGGTTGGACAAAAACAATCTGAAGGTGTCACTTTGGGCTCTTTTTTTTCCTTTACAATTTTCTGACATTTTATAGACTAAATGATTTATTGACTGATTATGATATATGAAATATAACCCTAACCCCATTAGATAAATTCAGCTGTTTATGGATATCTAGCAAAAACCAAATCCAAGAATTTTTTTGGAAATGTCAATCAAAGCTTCACGCAAATCACAATCACACAATTTTTCTGGATTTTCTGAATTTTTCTGGATTGAATTTGTCTAAAATTTGTGCTCCATTTGGATGGAAGCTTGGTTACAGACTAGTGCAGAGCATTGAAGACATCGACCCTAGTGCTTTCACTAATCATCTAAATAACACATTTACCAGTTACTTCCCTACAATGACAGTGAAAGAACTTTATTCTTATTATTCTTATTATTCTTCTGCTGCTGCTGTGAATGCATCCTCGATTGGGGACCTGCAGGTTTCACACAGCCAGATTTAAGTTTTAAGACCTTTTTAATGCTACCTGCAATTGAGAACAGATTTTAAAACCCAATGAAGAACAAGGAAAACACCTAACACAAGCCAATTTGTAATTTAACATGGCTAATGAAATGGGAAAAAGTAAAGGAACTACTTTTAAAAGGCATCTAAAGCTGCAGTGTGTTTACTGAAGCAGATGATACGCTCCTCTTACACAATTACAAACACTGACACCTGCAAGCTGCTCATTACACACGGTTGTAGTCTGGGCTTAAGGGCCTTGCTCAAGGGCACCTGGGCAGTGGTTATATGTCAAACAGTAGACATGCAGCTGTCTTAGGGGGTTAGGCGGTGTGTATTATGTGTGTGTGTCCATTCAAAACAATGTTGACAGCCAGGTTAACCTCTGTCTGTGTGTTGGACTGAAATTGCTGCGCGAGTACAAACAGTGAGTTATTAACACTGGTTTAATCTCTATCAGCCAATGCATTGCCATACAGTGATACAGTGACCAATGTCCACATTCATATCAGTGTGTGTGTGTGTGTGTGTGTGTGTGTATGTGTTTTGCATCATCAGCAAGGTGCCTCCAAGGTTGTAGGAGTTCCGATTATGTGTGTTGTGTGTCCGCTTGTGTTGTTCAAGCTGCAGCACAGCGAGGCCAGACGATGTATCAGACAGTTGCTGCATCTGAAAAATGTTTACGCATGTGTGTGAGTGTGTGTGTATGTGTGTGCGCAGAGATCCCACGCGGCTGTCTGTGTGTATCAGTCACAGCTCTCACATGCATGAGTCTAGTGCACTGCACCACAGAATGGCCCTGCGGCACTTTGTGGGAGCTAAAACCCCAACAGGTTTTTCTCCCTCTCCCTCTTTTTATCCACCTCCCAGGAAGGAGGGAGAGGGATTGGAGAGAGTGGGGGCGGGGACTAGGGCCAACTTATTAGAGAAGGGTCGATGTGTGTGAGCTCTCAACACTGGCAGTGTGATGTGGGAGGACGAGCCAGCACACGCACTTTTGAGTGTGGACGGGAGGGATGGGCGGATGAGTGGAGGGGAGAGAAGGAGGGATAGAAGTGAGAGGAGGTGAAAGAGAAGGAGAGGGGGGGCGTGAGGAAAGCTAAAAATAACAACTATTGATCCAGCTTTAACATGAATATAGCAGAGAAAAGGAGAAAAAAAATGCAGCAGCCGTCCCAAACTCAATCAAGTGTCGCAAAGGTCCAGTCGGCATTTTACAAGTAATACATTACACACACCACGCAACACTGAAGAATTACACACACTATCTGGCGCACACACACACACACACGCACAACTGCTAATTGCCACTGCATAACAACAGAGTCCAACACAAAGGGGAGTTATTTCAATGCAGATGCACGAACTCTTCCTGCCTGCACAGCTTTCAGCCCAACAAAAGATCTGTGTTCATACAAACAGTCTTCTCTTCATCACACACACTTTCTCTATCTCACGCTCTCTCTCTCTCACACACACACACACACAAAAGGACCAAAAGCTAAATGGAAAGCTTCATATCAGCTATTTGGACTTGGCGTGTCTCACCTGGACAGGGAGAAAACAGAGATGGAAGGGAAGAACAAAGACAGAGGAAAGGCAATTTGAGATGCCTCCTACACTCTCATATCTGTCTTACCTCAGAGATTAGGAACTGTATAAACACACGCACATGCACGCACATGCACGCACACATGCACATGCAGGGAATAGGACTGGCTATGGGAGAGTGAGCACAGCCGTAGGTGCCATACACACTTTAAAAAAAACAAACACCCACCTGCAGTAAAAATAAAATGGATGGAGTGATATTTCTGTTACAGCATGAACACAGAGAGAGAGACAGAGAGAGTGGAACAATAAGCGCAGAGCCGGTCCTGCATTGTACATGATAACCAGAAATCATTTTTGTCTGCCTTTTCAAATTCTGTCAGTTCATCAACATGTTTAGTGGCATCGGTCATTAAAACCTGCAGTGTCACTTTCAGGGGAAAAAAAAAAAATAGTCAAGTAGCGATGTTTTGAGAAAAAATATTCTGAGAGTAAAGTTGTGATTTATAAGAAAACAAATCATCTTGTTACAAGAAAAATGTTTAGTTTAAAAACACTAATATATATGGAATAAAGTCATTAAATGCAACAATAACTGTGAGCAAGAACAGTCTTTAAGTGTCAAAATGAGGGATATGGAGGATCTGATCTTATGTTTCACCAATAATCATTATCATTATCATTAATATAACTCTTTCTTTAAAATTATGACTTAATTCTAACAACATTCTGGCTTTTTCTCAAAATTTCATTTGGAAAGAATGATTTAAGTCATTAATTTAACTCGCCTACGACAGTCTTGCATTCCATGGAGAGTTTCAGTCTCTCGTGGACAGTGTGAGTGCTGTTTTCAGAGATTTTGTGCTGTGACTTTTACAGTTTGTCAGTTTTTAGGTGATCTAATGTCAGCAATACATGTCATTAGATTGACTGACTTGGAAGCATGATTGGAAGATATGAGAATGGAGATGTTTTTTGACTTTATTTATTATTAGTTTTATTTCATTATTAGTTATTCTTGCAAATAATTTAAACTTGCTATTTTTATCGTATAGTGTTAACTTCCATCTTTGATGCTAAACTGCATAGTGCCTCAAGACAAACTGTATCTGTGACCCAACTTAATAACTAAAACTAGTGGCACAGCAAAATGTGGACATGGGACAAATGAATTTTGGTATTATTTTTATCATTGTTTTAGTTTATGTAATCTATTTATTTATTATCTCCCTGCATTTTCTATTTGAATGTCTAAGAAAAAGTATGGGATATTGACGAAAGAAACCATATCTGTCTGCAAAAGCCAGCACTGGAATCATATTTTTTTGTCCTCTTTTTTCCCTCCATCCACCTGTGCCACTCACCCTCACCTTTTCAGTCACTATCTTTTGTTAAATGTCTTCGCCAGGGTCGCCCTAGGGTGGCATCAGGTGGCACTGCAGTCTAACCAGCACAATGATTCTTATTCTCCCATAATGCACCTTCTCCCGTGTGAAACCGAGGAGAGAGAGCACATTACACCGACATGCCTGCGGCCGTGCAGGTGTCGCTGCCACGCCAATAGGTGCCAACTGACTGACTGACTGGTCCTATTTGTGTTCTCTGGTCGCTCTTTCCCTGGAGAACAGGGGAGGAGAGGATGATGAATGGATGAATGACTTCACTGTCAGGTGTTGAGGGAAGAAGATAAGCTTCTTGTTCACGCCAACAGACATGCACTGTAAAAATGCCAAATGATTTTTTTTTTTTTTGTGGGCTTAAATCCAGATTACAAGCTGCTAGACCTTAGAAATATAAATCATCAGCATTTAAAGGTAAAACTGCATGTGAGCCAACAAACCCAGCTAGGGTTAATCCTGGTAACTTCAAGTAATCCATTACAAAATGAGTAAGTTCTGTTAATTTCTGTTCTTTACTGACCGAATACTGACAAACCAAATGTAGTTTCTTTTATTGAGTATGTTACACATCTACATTGTGAAATCTCATGATCAGTTATGTCACATCATAAAACACAATGTTATTTAATTTGGTAGAATGAATTTGTAAAAGGCCTAGTCCTCAAAAATAAATAAAGTCCTCTTATATTTGGGCCATCGTGGTATCATTGATCAAGGGTGGATTATGACTACAAGCAATAAAGCAAAGCTGTATTTTCTAAGAACCTGTATTGATGAGGGGATCAAACTTGTATGAATAATAAAACAACCAAATTTGGCTGTCAAGCCCCCCTGCAAGTAACGATTACTTTTACTGTCAATCACTCTACCCCTGCAGCTTGTTCAAATCACAGCGAGTCAGCGTTGCAAGTGTGATTACACTTTTCAAAAGTTGATGCAGACGACACTCGCTGCAATATTTGTAATGAGAAATGTGAAGCTGGAGAGGGCAACACATCTAACCTGAGGAAACACCTGGTCAAACACAAAATAAGTTAAAGCTGAAGGGTGTGCAGTGTTTGATAGCCTGTAAGCCAAAAAACTGTGTGACAAATAATTACTATGACCTTAGTACAATACAATCCTTTTATTACTGCACTATAATATAAGAGTCGGGCGTGTATGTTCATGCTTTGTCAGACATGCACCTTTCATCACATTCCTTCCAAATCCACCTTTAATACTGCTTAAAGGTTTGCCTGTGGGACATTTTTAAAAGGTGGGGTGAGAGGGTCAATGGCGATCAGGGGAGGCAGGGGGTGAAAGCAATGGAGAGGGCTGGGGAACAGGGGTAAAAGAAAGGAAAAAGGTTGCACAAAGAGCGCTTTGTTCTAGTTTAAGTAAATTAATTTGTTACTTAAAATTTAAGTAAAATCAATTTAAGTAAATCCTATATAATAACTCAAAGCCAAAGCTCAACTCAAATGTATAGTTTTCTTTTTACAGTGCACATACAAATAGAACTCATCAAAAAACAAAATGAATAAATATCCATTATTATTTGAGCATGAAGCTGCCATGCCAGAATGAATACAGCCATGACAAAAAAAAAAAAAAAAAAAAAAGTCTCCTCTCCTTTTTTCTGAAAAGCAGCTTTTGAGGTGAAAATACCAGCCACTGTATTTGCAAAGAATTAGATTTGTTTTTTGTTTTGGGATCTCTGTTATCTAAAACAGGATTTAAGGCAGTGTGGGATTTGGGGCTAGGAGACGTCGGAGGCGAGAAGATGCCGGAGATGCAGCAGTTGATATTCTGTGAGAGGTTTCACACTCATTCAGTATGCCTTCCGCAGAGCCGGGCTGTGTGAAGTGCTCCCCATCAGATGAAATAAATAGGTTGGAGGCTTGGGCTATCTGGGTTTAAGTATTTGAATAATGCCTCACGAGATAGTGTTGGATGCGAGATATAAGAGAGGTCTGGGAGTGAACGGGAGAGGCAGACATGATCCGCCGTGTGCCTGCGACACACACACACACACACACACACACACACACACACACACACACACACTTCTTCCTTTGTGTGTTTGAGCCAGACAGGTCAGAGATTGGTACATGATAACACTATGCAGAAGCAGCAGCACCCGGCATCAGGAGACTTTCTGTTGACAGCGTCCTTTAATCCGAGTTAGATATCATGACTGTAACATCTAACTCCAGTATTTCTTCCTGAACACACAGTCTCAGTCAATATGCCCGACCCGATTTAATGTGGCTTTTTAATCAAGATTCAGCAAATTCAACTCTGCAAGTGCCAAGAAAAGATCTATGAAGAAAATCAATGCATTTCTGTGTATGACAAGCACAAGGTGCATCCAAATGAATACATTACCATAAGAAATACTACATAGGGCATTTGCATACTCTGAAATTGATTCTTCCAGCAACAACAACATGCCTGTATATTTGCTACCTGCACTTTGCAGCTTAGCAAACATTTCCTCCCCATAAAACCTCTTCACACAGGTTCCTACTGGCTGATAAGAGCTCTTTTAAACAAAGACAAACACAATATAGAAAACTACTTTCAGAGGTCCCATGACAAGAGTCTGGAGGAAAGACTGAAAGTGTGTGATTTGTTTGTCAAAAGTCGACTCAGTAAGAGTCAAGAAAAATATCAGCTACTGCTTTATTGCATTATAAACATTGACTTTTAAAATCCTTATCAGAACCAGGTCAACTTTTAAACCTGCAATAACAAGTTAAGGAAGGAAGTTAAGGTGAACTTGTTAGCAAACAAGCTGCTTATTTACACATGTAGCAGCTATGGAGCAACATTACCATTCGTTCGGGGTCGCATTATGTCCACCTGTAAATCAAGTATTCACTCGCTTTTAGCTCAGTTTTCTGCTGGCTGCTAAATGCACCACTATGTTCACCATTTTGTCTATAACTGTGTCTGCCTGCTGTTTGCTGCTGAGCACGTAGTTTACAGTTGGTCTTTATAGCTTTGTCTTCGGGAAACTGCTGCCGAAAATGACGCTATGAGAGGAATGACAGTGAACCAAAACAGTAAAGTTTCAGCCGAGCAGCAGAACAAAGACGTAAAACTCGCTATAAAGCACCATAAGGAGAAAAGGAGCTGCAGATTCAGGTGATAATTCTGTATGGGTTCATCAGTAGGAGCGACCTCTTTCACACTGTCACTGAACACAAGAAAAAAAAAAAAAGATCATAGCTGCTTTTACTTACTTACTACGTCATGATCATGAACTGTATATTCTAGATAATGATTCATGCCATTAGTTGATCAACCAAAAATTATTCAACAGTTTTAATTATGGATGAATTGTTTTTGGTCTGACACTGAATTAGGGTTTCATGGGCAGGATTAAGACTGAAAAATGGCTACAGTACATTCATGAAATCGCGACATAAAATGGCAACAAAAATGGTCACAATTATGGATGAGATTGATGAAACGTTGACTGAAAATGAAGTCAGCGGGATGGATACAGCAGTCATCACGGTGAGAGCATGGTTAGCAACCCTGCTTCAGAAACAGAGAATAACAATGGCAATGGCATGAACACAATGGCCATTCAGTCTGATTCTAAATCGTTTACATAATTCAACAAGATCAAAAAAATTTGATGTTGTTTGCTTGTATTTTATATGTCATTAAAATGTGTTTGGGTTTTGAACAAGAGCATTTAAAGATGTTTTTTTACTCAAAAAATAATCAAAGGATGAATCAAACGTGACAATAATGGTCAAACTTAAAAGATTACACCATATAAAAACTTTAATTTAAACTTTAGTCATTGAAAAGAAAAAAAAAAAAAGACAAAAATGACTTTACTAAACACTAATCTCTGAAGGCATATTTTTTCTTCACAGAAATAATTCACAAACTCATTTTCAGCGATAAGAAGTAAAAGAGGGGAGACGAGGTTCACCGTTTGTTGGCGAAATGGAGCAGCTGACATGAGTGAAAACAGTACAGAAAGAAAAGTTATTAATGAAAAGAGAAGAGAAGGAAGAAGTGGGCGAGGACAGAGGAAAAAAGACAGAGGGAGGGAGGAGGAGATTGATGGGTGAAAGGTGGATCAACTCCAGAACAAACCAGTTAACAATCCAGTCACATACTGGCACTGAAACTGGGACCCAATGGGCAGACCTTCAAACAAAGTCTAGAAGTGTGTGTGAGTGCTTAATGTGCACTATGTTGCACTGTTTCTGCATGTGTGTGTCCGCATGCCTCTGGGTGCAGTGAGTGTGTGTCCTCCCATGTTTTGAGTGTGTGTGTAGGAAGACTAATCGCATGTTGTGGTAAGAGTGCAGAGGGGCGTTCAAAGGCGCACAGTCGTTCTCCCGGGGGGGAAAGAATGTTGCGGAATCTGTTTGCAGAAACAGAAAACAACAGCGTCGAGGAAGCCGATGCACAAACACTACAGGAGAGTGGGGGGAAAAAAAAAAAAAGAGGGAAAATTACATTGGAAGTAGAAAGTAAAGAAGTCGTGCCCACATCCAGAAACAGTGTGAGTAGGTGCCAGAGCGAGTCGCAGAGCACAAAAAGACAGGAGTGAAATACCACAATAGAGTTATGCCCCAATGTAATGTGATGCTATATTAAACAGGAGCATCACAGTGGGAGCTTTTCTTTTTCTCCATGCCAGAAAAACACAGAAATGAAGTGGAAAGTCTTTCTTAAAATCCACTTCACACGTTGTGTTAGTGCAGTGAGATCTGAATACTCGCGTGTTGGCAGTCATCACCACCGTCTATTAGCAGGACTACATAACATAAACACAGATAACGCTGGATGTTTGGACACAAGACAGTGCTTGTTCGGTGAATAAAGAGACAGAGGGTGTGTGTGTGTGTGTGTGGAGTTTTTTTAATCGTTCGTTGATGTGTGTGAGAAGGGGCCCTTTAATAGCCGAACCGTTAAAGTGAGCAGGCCAACTCTTGAACTTAATCTCTCCTTTTCCTGCCTGCTGTCACATCGCATTACACCATCTATCCATTCAACATGCACACATACAGTAGAGTCTCACACACACACACACACACACACTTGCCAATACTACAGCTCTCCTGAAAAAAAAAACCTCAGACTTCATGGATCTCCATTTGAGTAGTAGCGCTGAAATTTAAAACATTGACTTTAACACTATTTCTATCAAATGTCTCTCATTTAAATCATTGAATTACAGTTACTGGGCGCTGACTTTTGCCACATCGACGTATAAAATTAAAACATCTCTTCCATCTTAAGACCTCTTTCCACTTGACTTCAGAAGAGGGCACTTGCAGCACAAGGATCAATTACACCAATGCCACTTAATATGTAAGCCTGGCAAGTCTGAGATGCTTTGCTTAACGGGGTCAATCAAATGTGTGAACAGTAATCAGGGGATGTGCTGGTGCAAAAAGGTTGATAAAAACACTGTTAATAAAACACCAACATGGCACCTTCTTCTCAAATATTTGCATGTGACTTTGGCCTGCCTTTAATCTAAAACTAACAGAGGCTGCTGCACATTGTGTTCTCTGGAATCTGACAAATCAGAGACTCTGAGACTGTAAACGACATTATCTGTGTAGTTTAGAGATTCTGTGTAGCCTTCACTAAATGGGCATCCAACAAGCCATAAAACATCTACTCTGTTGAGCGTAAACGAGTAATGGTAATCAAACAATGCATTTTCAATGGGAATATCGTTGTGTAATGGAGCTTTTTGTTCATAATCAGCTGTACTGTATCCTGCTGTTAATCTGTAACAAGGGTTCACGCACTGTGCACAGCTCTATGTGCCACCTCCGACCAAAACATGCATGTTCAATATGGGGAGCATGGCTATTTCCTGTTAATACTGTAATTGTATGCACTGCAATTATTCACCACTACTACTGTAATGTCGGTGGACCGTGGTGTATGACATGTATTGCCTACGCCAGGGATTTTCAAAGTGAGGAGCCGTAAAACTACTGTGATGATTCTCAGGCAAATTCTTGAATTACAGGAAGCGTCCTTTTCTACTTTGTCTAAATGGATTTATTGACCCCTTCCACACATGTGCAGACGTATTCTATAGCTTGTTGTGGATTTGTTAGGAAAAGTATAATTTCTGTTCTTATGTTGTAAGAATTTGTGTATCATGTCCATGTGTTCAGGTTTGACTGAGTTATGACTCCGGGAAGGAGTAACACTTTTGACACACCTGTCCCTCTGCGCTCTGCGCTCCCCTCCAGGGGAGGCGGGCCTCACAGTGTGAAAACCTCTGGCCTATGTTAACTAAGTATTTGACGTGAACCTCACTTCAGAATGAAAGATGTGCAGCAAAGACTTTTTTACAATCATTCTTTTAAGTAACTTTTACACCTAATCTGTTTGGTTGGTTTGGTAACCATGTTAACACACGTGTGCATCACCATGTGAGTGTAAAGGACTTACAGCACAGGTTTGCTGAGCTTGTGTCCTGCTCCCTGTACTTCAGAGGTTCCCCTGAAACGTACAGACCACACAACTAACCTCCTGTTATACTGTAAAGGTGCAAAATTCCTAAAACTATGATATACAGTTCCTAACTAATAATTTCCCATGACTAGTTATTTCTTTGTCGAAACTTTGTGACACCACAGGAAATTTGGAGGAAAATTAAACCAACAAGTTCAGTTAAGTGCTGTAGTATTTCTCCACATGGGTTCATGCAGACTGACAGCTGGTACAATTTCCAATCAGTGAGTTGCCTGTCAGTCTGTGTAACCTCATGTTTACAGCTCTTGCCTCATTTGAAAACAATCAGCATGAACATGAACCAGACCAGAAATAAAAGACAACACATCTTTTTGTCCTTGGTCCAGATGAAATGAAACCAAATACTGGTGTGAAAACTAACCCTATGTTACATAATACTACGCTTACTTTTTTTTAAGGTAACTAATGCTTTATTAAGCAAATATGTCTGTGCCACTTCACATAAGGGTGGTATTAAAATAAACTGTGTTTTTAAAACATTAAGTTTTGTGACACCTTAAAGTACATTTTGCTCATTAACATGCACTTTTTTGCAGCAATGCACAATAACAGACTGACATGCAGCATATGCAAGCAAGTCATTTTATTCATTACATAATTATTATTTTTAATGGTTTCTATGCACCTCAGTGTGCCTCACTGAAACAAATCATTTCAGTATTCTTTTTTAAGTGCTCAGCAGCTCAGCTTGGCTATGACTAGAGGCACACAGTGATTTTGTAAGAGAAAGCCCACATCAGCATGATCTTATCAGCGAGCTCAGCCAAGTCACACTTCGTGTTAAATAATCCAGGAGTAGATAGTGAAGGTGAACTTGTCTGGACTGGGCTGGATAGCACGAGGAAAGATTGCAAAGCCTGGTAGTGGGTCAGCTAATCTGTAAGACGGAGTGTGTGGTCAGAGGATGGACGAAAGAGAGACCAACAAGGGAAGTGAGAAGTTCAGAAGGATGACACATACTCACAGACAGCAGGCAAACTGCAGACTTGACATTTACAAAACACCTTCACATTTACATAAAACCCAGAGAGACACAGATGGAAATCAAGGAAAGAGATGGAGAGTATATTTTCAATGAATGCATTATGCTCTGATTGGTTGTTGAGGCTTCATTAGCCCCAGTTCGGATCGTTTTAACACACGCGCAGCATGAGTCACTGTGGCAGAGCTCAGTGAGGGTAGGATGAAACAGGTGGGATCTGATCTGTGTGCGAGGGTCGATGTGTTAAACGCGTTGTGAATGTACCTCGCACCTGCCTGCCTGCACTCACTCAAGAGCCGCGTGCAAGAAAAAGGTCAAGTTTCTATTAGTGAAAAGTGTGTGTGTGGTACACAAGGATGTGTGTGAGTGTTCTAGCTTGTCGAGTGACAGCGCGCTGTAATGCCTGCTGATAACCAGTGTTTGGTGCATCAAAGCACCTTCCATCTTGCCTTCCAAGCTGTCAGCGCAGGGACCGTCGCGCCTCGGCTGCCAGGAGCTCAACTCTATCAGCGGCTAAACACAGCCAAGCATCTGTTTAATTACACTCCATCAACAGCAAACTAACAGCAATTAGAAGGCGGGCAGGCGAGGGGAAGAGCTACTGTAACTCTGGGTTGATGAACTGAGGACAAAGCTGGAGATGATTCTTGTACAGTGTAGTGATTTCACAAGAGAGGGTGGAGGAACACCATGTTTGAAACCCGTTTAAAATAACAATAATGAAACCGTTATCTCGAACTAGAAAATTTCCCGGCAAATATAACAGTTATTCTTGGTATTTTTAAGTCCACCGTGATTGTAGGACTATTACAGGCACATTAGAGGCTCTGGGATAGATTTGTCTTCCTAAAGCAGGAGTGGGAGACCTTCTTCCTATTCCATTTCATTTTTATAACATCCTTCGAGGGCCATACTAGATTATTACTGAGCACATATCACACGAACCTTTAATGCTTTGGTAAGGTGTCTAATGTCACATGGTTGTGATGATGATGCTACTCGCAGCTGGTTTTCCAGGTTTGGGTGAGTCAGTTTTGAGGTGAACGGAGTCTTTGAAAGAGTCCATTTTGAAAAGAACTGCTCACAGTAGTAGGCTGTCACAAATGTGTGTCCTCAAAATTAAAAAAATCTTCAGGACGTTCATGCATACGGTTTATAGAACTTGAGCAAAAAGGCCAGTAGCAAAGCCTTAGGCGACAAAGCCTGTAGGAAATAGAAGGTGAGGTATGTGCCCTAACTGCAGATTCTAGTATAGACACAGCCATCTTAGTCTCACTGGTTCATTTAACTAGCCAAAGAAAAAGTTGGTCAGGAGCCAAGTGTCCCATCTCAGTTCAACTTATACACAAGGTGAGACTGAGGTGGGGTGGCACCCATGTGGTAAGTGGGCACAGAATAAAAGTCTTCAGTGCTGTGGGACTGTGAGTGATTTAATTCACATTCAATTTGAAATAGCAACGGCCAATGAGGAAACCCCAGCATTAAACCGACCAATGGTGTAAAATTCACTCAGTACGTCAGATTTTTGCATTTATAGGGTTGGCCCCTACGTTGCTACTGTTGGGTCAAAAATAAATGTATGATGTCTGATCATACTGTCTATATTGTGTCATACGTGTGTGTGTATGTGTCATAATGTGACAGTCATGTTTGAACAGAGGGCTGCTGGTGACTAATCATCGTGGATATTCAACAGTGGGAAAATGCGCTGATGACACAGTATGGATGCATTAACACGGAGGCAGTCAGCCACCATGTGAAGGATCGGTAGTGACAGCAGATAAGAACAACAGAGATCCTGCTGTCAAACCACAACACGATGATGATACAGACAGCTGGTAGTGATCGCTGGGTGATGAACTGGTCTGAAGAGGAAGGGATCAGCATCACACCATCACACCATATCCCCTTTTTGTTGTGACACACATCTGTATGAGCAACACTTTTATTCCTGCAGCCACCTACAGACACTAGATGAGCTACCGTTAACAGGATGTTAAGGAAGGTTACAAATAAGGGTATCTAAAGGGTTGCCTCTGATATGGTTGGACTGAACAACAAATAAATGACATTGTATGATTTTGCATCAGTGTGATACAGAGTAATGAGTAATTAGGCTTTTTCTGGATTCTTAATTCTGGATTACCCAAAAACTGCCAATATTGAAAAAAAATTGAGCCACGACAAAGGCCAAAATGTGGCCTGCAAAAGATGAAGCCTTGTTCTTATTTGCCTGCAATACCAGTTGCTATTTTGTAACTCATACTGTAAATGGCAGAGATAATTAAATCATTTCAGTGGCACATTAAGATGAGGCCTCCTTTACGGTATAAATAAAACAGCAATAGAAGAGCAAATGGCACAAAATAGAAATGAAGGACAATTTAATATCATAACATAACAGTTATGATACACAAGGGCAGAAAATATAGTATTCTAAGTCTTTATTTTGCTGCCACTGGCCTACTCTCTTTAGCTCAACGCTATTGATTACTAAGCTTTCTACTTATTAAAAGGCAGACACACACGCGCACACACACACCCTTAAAAACAATTAGGCAAAGACACTCGAGCAGCTCTGTAAGCATCACCAGCATAGTGCAGGCACATCACTCAGACAAGGTGAAGGGCATTTAAAAAGATGGCTGCATGGTGAAACCTTTTTAACAGTCGAGGCTGAACGTGACTGATCGAGCATTTATTCTCAAGTCTGGATCTTTTTCATGACACGCAGTTGATACATCAACAAGATCACCTTTTATCAAATAGGTGTTTCAGGTAAAAGCAGCTCTAAACAAAATCTCAGAGCACACACACACACACACACACACACACACACACACACACCTGACAGAGAACTGAATATCCACTGATGTGTCAACTTAGGCTTTGTAGCTTATCATGGCATGCAGTCACCTCAAGGTGACTTGGCTGTGTTTGTCCAGACTGTCCGCTTGTTTGAACCAGCTGAGCTCATGCAGAAAGAGAAACTGTGAGCTCAGACAGCAACAACAAGAGAAGTGACTGTTAGTGATTTATTTCAAAATGATTGCTGGAAGATGAGCAGAGATGACAGCAGAGTGACAGTTGAGAGAAAGATTTCAGCAACTCGGTCCAGTTGGTCAAGTTGCATTATTAATGTATTGCCCCTTATAATAAGTAATTCTCTTAGACTTGATATTGCATAATAAAGCCTATACGTTGCCTGAGAGGCGAAATCTGGCGAAAAAAGAATCTGAATAAATTGCTGTGATCCAACAATACTGAAGGCGACAGCTGGACCATCTGGACTTTGTCATAACTGTAATAATAAAAGTGGAAAGCTAGTCTAGTCTAGCCAAACCCCCCACCCATTTACATTTAGTATATCATATACTATATTATGTAATCATATGACCTTCTTTTGTGTAGGACTTTCTTCCTACACATCTGTTCATATGCATCGCAAAAAGTAAGAAAAGCTTATCTTTCAGCAGCTTCTGCACATTTGAGAAAGAGGAAGTGTGAAATAAAGGAAAGTCATGCCTACAGAGAATCTCATATACATGGAAATGCTGGTGCATCTCAGACCTTTTGCTTTTCAAGGAAAAATGTGGATGGAAAAAGGAAAAGTGAAAAGTCGATGTGGGCGGCAACAGTAAACAATTGTTAAGCATACCATTGCACACATTCATGATTTATCTCCCATTTAAAATAGCAAGAAATGTCTAGGTAACAAGGTGACGTTTCAAATTCTTGTTGCCATCTTTAATGCAAAGGTGTAACAGTAGAGAAAATGCAGATTCGGCTTTTTAAAATTGTTTTTCATTCTCAACTATTTTGCGACAGAGCCTCACATTCTTCTGTGTGGGCATCTTCACACTGTGACTGGCAGTTTAGACTTTGACAGCCGAGTCATGCATGATGCGTGTGTCCGGACATTTTTGACACGATCGTCAGTACAGGAGAAAATCTGGCAAATATTTGCAGCTGTGAGACTAATTTTTTCTGTTGATGTAATTTTTGCGTCAGTGTATAAACGAAATGTGCGTCTGTGGGGGAGTGTCAGTATGTAGCCGTAGCCATCCTCTGCCACTGCAGGGGAATGAATCTCATTCATGCACAATACTGTTTTTCATCATATGACAAGAATATATGTGATTAGGTGTATGTAGTCACGCAGTGTGGAGTTCCTCTTTAAAAGAAAAATGTGTCTGATAAAAGAGTTAACTAAAGTTACCATTTCACTAAACTATAGCACTACGTGACACTACAGTAACTTCAGAGTCTGCATATAAGGTAAGCAGTGGTGGAAAACAAACAGATTTTAATGGTTCTGAAACTTTTCGGGCTGAGCATTCAGTTCATTTTACCATTATTTAATTGCAAAAGCACATTATGACAAACGTAAACCTAAGGCAGAAAGTTAACTGTAGCTAATTAATCAGTTAGCTGACCGCCAGAAAATTAATTATTTTGAGACTACTATTAAAAGTCATCTTCGATGATTTGATGCTTTTCTCGGTTTTATATCACAATAAACTGAATAGCTCCAGGTTTTGGACTGTTGGTAGAACAAATGAAGATATTTGATGACATCACCTCAGACAGATGAAAATGTGATGTATATTTTTTGTATTTTATTTTTTGTGTTAATCCAAAAAAAAAAAAAAAAAATCAGCAGCAGACTGATGATGACAATGAAAATAAATGTTAGTTAGTTAGTTAGTTGCAACCCTGTGGAAACTGATTTCTGATCTCAGAAAAGTCACAGCTGGTTTTCAATCTGTACTCAAACAAGTGGAAACCAAATGGCTGCCTACAATGTGGCGGTATGCTTTTTCAAAAGGTCTTCAATTCTCTGTAGTGACTTCACACAGCTGAGCACTAATCTATTAGTTAGCATTACTGAGGGTTATCACTAAATCAATGTCTACTCGCTTTAGATCTGTTTCCCGTCTGCTCTCTAATCCATATTTGGTGAGGACACAAGAGGGGGAAGAAATAATTGTCTGGCTTTAATCAAGAGACACGCCTCAACACTTGAAACTAGCTCATCCGTTAATCTATTGACCCATCGAGTTAATTCTCTCGTTCCCTTTCTCCATCTCTCTGTGGTTAATCATCAACAAGACGCCAGCCTGTGTGATCAATGCATCTTCGAACAAACAGCCAGTCACGCAAACACATTCCTCCTTCGGATTTACGTACAGACATAGACAACATTTCTTCTGTTTTGTGGAGTGTTTGCCAAATTCACAGTTATGACAAACAGTCCCTCATTTAGAGGCTTAATTCCTTTGCTTTTGTGCAAATGTTTGTGTTTAGACCTCAAGATCCCTCCACACGGCGAGTCCTGGCTGAGGACATCCATCACGGCTGTTTGTCCAGAAAGTAAATAGAGGTGATTGGCTCTTTTGACCATGAGAAAACAAAAAAGCAAAGGTTGATCTTTTGTAACGAAGAGAGAAAACCCTGTTAAAGGCTTTTGATGCTTATCTGCGGCAAAAGCCGGCCTATTCACAACTTCAGCTTTGAACAAATGTTGTGCAAGTACCCCTTTCTCAACACACTAAAAGCAAGAGTCAAGGAGTTGTTGACCTGTCTTGCATAAATAAAAAAGACTTTACCCATGAGGCATGATGGGGTGATAGTAAAATGAAGGAGTGGGGAGGGCAAGTAAAGGGAAATTTCCACTACGGCTGCAAGCGGGCCGACATCAAACAGACACAGTCGCGGCTGCATAAAGCCTAATTACCACAGCACGGCAATAACACAGGGTTACAAATTACCCTGTGTCACAGCAAGACAGATGGCCACAACACACACACGCACGTGCACACACAGCAAAATATGCACTCACAAATTAAGTTTCCAAGCTTCTCTGCCCGACACTTTCACTTCCTTGTTGCTTTGTTCAAAAAGTGTACAGTCATTATTAAAACATGAACACACTCCTGATCATACATCAGAAGGCCTGCAGACAGAGATAATATGTCCTAACAGCTCTGTCATGTAACCTGTTGTAATACAGCTTCAGCCTGGAAGCAAGCAAGCATGGAATTAAAATGTTTTTACAGCTTCTAAGTGTCAAAATCCAGCAATCAGAATTTCACGACAGATGGCTGGACTGTTCTGTGTCGGTCCTGTGGAGATGGAGATGGAGGTTATATACCTCCAAAAACGATGTCCAGCTAAAATCTCAACAGCATTTCTGGAACCTGGTAGAGCCAGAAAACTATAAGGATCTTCAGCAAGCAGCTCTGACAAATGTCTGCTTTGCTTGCGTCTGCACAGGGGTGGACCACAAAATAATATCATGTTATTTCAGGGCATTTCTGCAATTATCATATTCCTCATGATCTGAAAAAACAGGGAGTATAATTTGCCACAGATTTGGTGATGCTATGCTGAGTCAATGTAGTTTGTCTGCTTGGTTTAGAGGTCACAATAGCAGCTGAGCTCTCCTCGAACTCAACCGGGTGCTTCTGCTTGAGGTAGTGAAATAAGTGACTTGTATTGGTCCTTTGACTTCCACGGCCTTATGCGCACTAAACACATAAAACATGCAAGGGGGCACAAGCAATGTTGACACACCATCACAAGCTCTTTGATAGCTGGTCATAAGCCTTTAGAAGGACCATGTCTGTCGCGCACACGCACCAGGCCTGGAAATAAAAATAAGAAGCCATCAGACCAACAAGTGAGACAATAAGGCGAGGCATGACAATCTGCCGTCTGTCCACCAGGGACAGGATGAAGAGGAAGAACATGAAACGAATCAAGACACTCAGAAACGACGAGGCATCATGGGTGCAGTGACACTAGCAGAACGACGCCATGCAAGCATCAGAATGGTGCCCCTGGCTCCCACACACATGCATAACACTTTGCAAAATGTTGCATAATCTCAGAGACGATTAGCTCAGTCTGATGTTGGAGTGTTGTGACTCCACATAAAAATCGGGAGAATAGACCCTCCTGAGCTGCAGTGTCACCTCAGGGTTAGGCATTATTGTCAGTACTGCCAACTAAAGGATCAGCTGTATGAAATCCTCTCGCTTTTTCCATACAGGACATTTAGTTTCTAAATGCAGCTTGTATTGGTTTGTACATCTAGTCAATTAGCCCAGCTCATAAGAAAAGCATCACGTATGTAGAACACGAATGAGAAGACAAAGCTTTAAAAGAGTCTCTCAAATTATTAAGTACTGCACTTCCATAAAGATGGAGGTCTCAATCGTAGTAAGAGAAGAATAGTCAAAATCAATTCAGCGAAGTCACGGATCATTAGATCATCGACAGACAAATTCATCAGCAACAATTTTCATAAACAATTAGTTTGTTAAAGTAAATATGACTCAAATTAACTGGTTCCACCTTCTCAAATGTAAATATCTGCTTGTTTTCTTAGCCTTCTACAATATTAAAACTGAATGAAATTTAGACTGTTGGTCGGGGGAAAAAAGCAGTTTGATAACATCAGCTTGGGCTTTAGGAACTTGTGATAGGACATTTTTCACTATTTCATTGACCCAATGATGAATCAAGAAAACAATTGTATCTCTATTCAAATAGGATTCTACAATTCCCACAACACAAGGTTTTCTGTCATCGCCCGTTTGAGGTTGTCTCCTAGTCCAATCCAATTTTTTTCCAGACTTTAGAAAGGTCCTTCCAGAGCAACAGAAGACATTATACTATTGTTTTCACAGGCTGAGACTCACATGTCACCCAATATGATCTCATATTATGATTATTCTGTTAATTATTATGAACCTGCAGTAATGATTTATGGTAGTGGATGAAACAAGACAGTCAACACTGTTCAACATTATCGTATGACTTTGGTAACCGCTACATTAGACATGCTAATTCATTCGGAAAGGAGACACCTGACTGTGATAAGTCTTGAGCCTTTTTCTCCAGAGCATTCCTGCAACTTCTTGTTACAGATTCAAACTGGGAAAAAGCAACCATGAACACTATAAGACAGTTTACTGCTGCAGACAACACCAGATTCAAGCATATGCTCTAAAGGGTGTCGCCCAAAAGTTTCATCATGTGAACACAGTTTTGCAATCCAATTGGAGCAAAACTTTCATACAGTATTCATTGCATAGGAAAACAGCCACTTCTAATAAAAATGTTATAAATATTAGCCTCTCACACTCACATGTATTGGTCCCATTGTGCAACACCTAATAAACCTTTACCTTTGATCACCAGACAGCTGATTTATTATTTAATGACACGAGGACATGATGTTACAAACACATAAACACACACCTGTGTTACTGTCCACGTGTCTACATAAACTGTCAATGTGTTGGGAAAAGGAGGTGAGACAACAGGTAGCCCTATACACCTTAGCTTTAGCCCGGCAGCTGAACAATGAGCTCTGAAGATTCATATATGCACAAGTGTTAGTACCCCTTGTAATAGCATCAAGGTCTCAGGGTTGCGTTTGCTGTGACATACAACATACATTACCACAAAATTATCAATAGACTGCAATGAAACATTTTATCGTAATAAATTCCTCAGCTATATCGCCCAGAACAATTTTTTTTAGTTGAACAAATGCTTTATTATAATTTCACAAAATATTTTCCTGAAGAACATGAACATTGATATAAGCTTTTTTTTTTTTTTTTTAAATAAACACTAATAAAGTAGAATTCAATACTGTAGATAAGCAAATGCACATGGGATGATAATTGTCAATTTTCATACTACAGTATCCTGTGAAACTGGTATTCTGCTGCAACCCCCATCATGGGACACTGAAACCCTGGCGAACAATGACAAAGTTATGTGTACACATGTGCAGCCTCTCATCTACTATGCATTTAACATATACGTATATAAATATACTGTGTGTACGCATTCTGTAATTTTGCATACATACTTGAACAGCATTGTGTCCATCATATGTGTCCTACACAAATGAGCACAAACCCATCTTCAGGTTTATAGAAAATAAATAAATCAACTCAAAATCATAAATTATAAATCAGCTTTATACAAATACAGACGGATACATGAGTCTGATGTTAACTGACAATATGTTGAGGCTGGTTGTGTTTTGCGAGCGCTCCTTACTCCCAGCCCTGCCAACGTTTCTGTAGTCAGCCTTTCAGGCTCTCTCACAGCCAAGCTACACTGGCCTCTTTGAGCATCCACTGCCCACAACAAACCCACACAACCATCATGACTGCCAGTATCACACAAAGACCTCATGTTACTACAACCCACGGTGAGGAGATGGGGGACAGAGAGAACTCGTTTATGTTAAAAGAGGTTATTCTCACACTGTATCTATTTTTATTTGATTCTATTTAGATGCTTTTACAACTTTGTCCATGTAACAATCATCCACGAACAGAAGGGCGAGCTGAGATGAACAGAAAAGGTGGTTTGTGGCTGGATTTCTTTTGCAGAGAGCTGCTTGCCTGCCGGAGGGCCAAGCACGAGACCCCGCCAGGGTGACAGAGCGTCCAGCGCTGAATCAGCGGGTCACATATTGTGTAATCGCACGAACACACACACACACACACACAGATTAACAGCACACAGAGAGGCAGGGTGGGAGGGGGGGCTTTATACAAAGAAACTTTTTTCAAGAAAAGGAAACAGAGGCCCAAAGTAGTGTTACACTTGTGGCTCCTCTTAATTTAAAGCCTCGCTGCCACTGAATGGATCCACAACACTAGTCTCTTCAAATAGATTCTTTAGGCTTGACAGAAGTTTGTCAGGAAAAGGTCATCTACACACTTACACTCACAAATAGTGCTTGGATTCCATCCTTACTTAAACATCCTGCAAATGCATGCTCCTCAAAGTGGGATCAATCTACAGTAGCAACCTCAGGAGATCCTTTAGGAGGAGCAAAATGATGAATATCTATTGGAGAATGTATAAGAGGGCAATTTTTTGCTTCTGTCTCACCACTGTTATCTCCCAGGTTATACAATTTTATGCCAAATATCAATTTAAAACAGCCATTGAAGCGATCCCAATGACAAACTTGCACAGTGGGTGTCTGATCTGTGTATGTTTAAGGGCCCTGTGACATGCAAATGTTTGAGAGCCCCCTGCTGTATAAAACAGGTCTAATATTCAAGCATTGACTCAACAGATTCATCTTCCAAACCGTGTGCAGACCACCTATGAATCCCCATAACTACCTGCCTGTTATGCAAGCTGAAAAGACAACTGCCTTATGTAATGATCATGAGGCACACAGTAACTTATAAAGCTCAAATTCAATCACTGTTCACCCTACAGAACCATTAACTGCACAGCTGTGGACACCTGCACAACTGTTACATACATCTCATCTTACAGCACATGATGCATGTACACGTGCACAGCAGCATTTCTCGGCACCCAAGCTGCTGGACAACAATGAATTGAAGTATTGTTGGATGATGGTGGCTCATTATCAATGCAGCCTACACACACTGAGCTCCTGACACATACAGTAGTCTAACCCCAGTGACCACTGTGTGCAAGATGACATCATCCTCTCTCATGCAGTTGTTGTTTTATTTGTGATGGCAGACAGATAAGAAGCATTTCCTAAATCAATGGAGTG
This sequence comes from Holacanthus passer, assembly GCA_025331565.1. Classification (NCBI taxonomy): domain Eukaryota; kingdom Metazoa; phylum Chordata; class Actinopteri; family Pomacanthidae; genus Holacanthus; species Holacanthus passer. The sequence goes on from JAFREQ010000038.1 coordinate 2,436,164, forward strand.
CAAAGGCTATAAAGCAAAATCTCATTCAAAAATCTGCTAAGTGCGAGCTAATTTGATTTTAGACAAATATGCACATCTTAGAAAACATGACTCCAGGCCTTTTACAAATCATTAAGATCCTCTTGTAAATTCGGCTAATCTAATAAGCACCAAGCAGAACTTTATGTCATAAAATTTAAACTTTTAAAACCTTCATACAGCTCGCTACCGCCCACCATTGTGTCCTTAAGTTGGACTGAGACGGTGTGTGAAAAGCTGCTATTTTTGACATATAATTAAAGCTTGATGAAACCATTTTTATGCGGAACCCTTAAGCACGTTTTTAACATTCAAAACAGCCATGAATTCAGTTTCAAATACTAGTTTATAACAATATACACGACTTTCTTAAAGCGCACTGAATTTTGACAATGGAGTTTGGTTGAAATCTGGCCACACAGGAGCCAAGTCTACCTGGATCCGGGCAGCCAAATCCAGATGTAATGACAGTAAACCCCTTTAATATAGTGATTTTCATATTGTGATTTTGTAGCTAGCAGCTAAAGTGATCCCATGAAGGACTCAGGAGGAGACACACAAGCCGCTTCCGACTCCACGAACCTCGGTCACTTTCACGTGAGCGTGCGTGAGGTGGAACTCGGTTTAAAATCTGACAACTTATCGCCGATCAGTGACTGTCGGCAAACACACACTCTAGGAGAAACGTCCCATATCATGCACACACACACTGAGAGACACTGGTTGATTCGGCACACGCACATTACACCAACACGCATTTATGCCATCTTTAACTTTTAGCTGCAACTCGTTCAAAACATGTTAGCTAGCGCCAGATGTGCAGACACCGCAGCGTTAAATTGGCAGTTTTGACAGTGGAGTCTGGCGTGCCCTCTCCGTGCACAGTGTACAAAGTTGAGAGCAGCAACAGGTCGGTCCTACCAGAGTTTGCTCATATTGCAGTGCCCGCTGGTCGGAGCCGTCTCCTGCCATGGCTCTGCTCCGGGCTGGATCGACACTGTTCTCGGCTGGGAAGTGAGAGGAAACCGGCTGCGATCAGTGTGTGTGTCCGCGCAGATTAAAGCATGGGACTGTCTCCGGTGTGTGTCTGGGAGTCCACACAGAGAAGTCCAGCCTCACAGTGTTGTGTCCCGGTTACAGTAAGTTCCTTCATTTTATAGCCCTCAAGTCTCCGGCTGGATCCACACTGCGAGGCGGGACTTAGGTGGCTTGAAGTGGAGTCGACCCTCCCATCTGGAGCCGCTGTCAATCAAAGCAGCAGGACTTATGATCTGTGGGTTGTTAAAAGCTGATCATGACAAAGTTTCTGTTTCTGATGTTTATCATATTTTGGGCTTTTTTGTGTGGAAAGTTTAGGCATGTGGATAAAAGGTGATGAACTGTCAGTAGGAAATGTGTGGTGAGTTACCTGAGCCCAGGTGGATTAATCCTCCAACAGACCTCTGGATGTTGATCATTAACTACTTAAAGCCTTTTTTATTAGAGCAAATCACTGAATAGGTAACGTATTAAATTTTTGTTGGCAGTATTGTTTTTGATCTAAAAAGCATTCACATGACACCACTGAATGCATTATAGGTTAAATAATATGAATAGATTTGAAACCCTTCAGAGCTGGCCCAAATGTCTTCAAGGTCTGAAAAAACAAAGACAGGTGCCAACAACACTTTTCAAACAAGTTGGGTCAGGAGCAACAAAAGACTGTGAAAGATACTCGATTGAGAACAGCACAAAGACAACATATCATATGTTTGACCTCATCAACTTCTATGATTTTTATAAATATCTGCTTATTCTGAATTTGATGCCAGCCACACTTTTCAAACAAGTTGGGACAGGAGCAACAAAAGACTGTGAAAGTTGTGGACTGATCCAAAAACACCTGTTTGGATCATTCCACAGGTTCATTGGTAACAGGTGATAGTATCATGATTGGGTATGAAAGGTTCGTCCTGGAAAGACTCAGTCGTTCACAAGCAGGGATGGAGAGAGGTTCAACACTTTGTCAAACACATGATTGTATAAAAGATATTACAACATGGACTCGGGAACACTTTGTAAAACTGATGTCAGTAAAAACAGCAACTGTTTGCAAATGATTGTGTTTTGTTTTTACCTATGTTTTACACAGCGTCCCAACGTTTTTGGAATCAGGATTGTGTATATGGTTCTGCTGCATCAATCTTGATACTATTTAAAAAACTTCCCATCATTAGTCAGACAGTGTTATAGGATTGCAATGCTAAAGCAGTGGAGTCCTATTTTATGACTCAAAGCTATTAATGCAGTGAGAGTTGTAATTGTACTGTAGGTCACAGCTAGAGTGCGTCATTTGCAAGCCCCTGGTGGTGCCCACACCCCACTTTGAGAAATGATGCGGTAAGTTACAACAAGGTAAAGGGTGTTGTGGGGTGGGTTATACCCATTGACTGTATAAAGTATGACCATAGTCTCCGTGACGTCACCCGTAGATTTCCGAAGAACGATTTTGAAGCCAATTGTAGTGCACCGCCATCTTGGCAGTGGTGGTAACTCTTAACATAACTTTAGTTAACAAACATGGAGGGTTTTAGTTTTCCAACCTCACACAGACACCTTTTAATGAAAGGTGTTAACACCATTAATAATAACACTTGTTTTTACATTTTGACTTCAGTGCAGCTGATCTAATAACTGAGGCTCCCGTTAGCATCGTTAGCTTAGCTCAACCTCCACCGTCTCCCCCCAGAGAACTCGTCCTGGACACCCGAGAGAAACACAGTCAACACAGCAGCACAGTCAAACTCCAGCCAACAAGCAGCTCCACAAACACCAGAACAAACACACCGAGAAAACAGCGCAGACGTCCTGGACAAAGACACCACACAGCCGGCGGCAGCTAGCTGGAGTCCATTGCTAATTCATTAGCTCGCTATTTACTGGGAACTAACTAACAAAAAAACAGAGCACCGACTTTTGGACAGTCTGTTAGTACAATTAACTGCTCAGCAAGCCGAGTTATTTATCCAGTATTTACATGAAAAATTATCCAAAAGGCAAAAACACCACAAACACAAGTTCAGTGATTGAATGAGCTCTGTGTCTGGAGCCAACAGTCAGCAGGCAGCTGTCAATCAAAGTGACGTCGCTCTTCATTACGCACAATTTCAGATTTTAAAAGAAATTCACCCCCCATTCAGTTGTCATGAAGTAGAAAATCAGCTAAAGAGACTAAAGCCATTTTTTGTACCAGGCTGTAAACATGTTTTCTTCTGCGTAAAGATGGACATTTTAACATGGGGGTCACTCCCTTTTGGAGCCTGCCCTAGTGTTCATTCGAGGAACTGCAGCTTTTGGCACTTCCGTGTTGGCTTCATTTTTCAGCGCCGGAGGTTGCCGCTTGGTTATACCATCAAATATTCCTTTTACTTTTACTGTAACTTCTAGCCATACTTCAGTCCAGACTGAAATATCTCAACAACTATAAGATGGACTGCCATGAATTTTGCACAAGCATTCATGGTGACGACCTACAGATGTCCATGGTAGCCAAAGAATAAAGCCCACTGACTTTGGTGAACTGTTCGTCTAGAGCCACCAGCAGATGAAGTTTTTCACTTATCCAGTGAAATATCTTAACATCTACTGGATGGATGGGCACAAATTTTGGAACTAACACACATAGTTCCTAGATGATGACTTCGGTGATCCCCTGACTTTTCCTCTTGAGTGCCAAGAGCAGTTAACATCCGTGGTTTGAGCATGTCCATTGACTAGTCTCGTTAATTAAAGCATGATTGTCAGTTAAAAATATTGTTGAGCATGTATTTATGTATTCATGCTTGTATTGTTGATGTGCTCATATGAGAGAGAATCACATTTTAATGATTATTCTTTGAAATAAAAGTCAGAAAAACAACGTTGACCCGAGGTGAAGCCACAGTGGATCAGTGGGCAGAACACTGCTGCTCTGCACGGCTGAGGCCTTTCAAACTTTGAGATGTTCAGAAGTTAACGGCTCTCAACATATTAACTGCTGGCCCTGAGCAAAGATTTTCTCTTCCTGAGGTCGAACACATGCTTGAATTAACCCATCTATAGAAAGTTGATACTGAGAAACTGAAGTGTTTGATGTTCTTTTGCAGTGATGTGAAACAAACACTGGGAACCTATACTGTCAGCGGGGAGTTCAACCTGAGATGGAACTCTACAAAAATACACACTCAAGCCCACAAAGACATTTTCCACTTCAACAGAATGTGTGTGTGTTGGATATAGGAGGTTAATCATTAGAATAGCCCTGCTTTGTGTGAATCCTGTTTGAAAGTGGCAGCCTTTGTAGTTTAACCCCACGTCTTGTGGAGCTGCTCTCTTAAAGGTTATGCAAGGGCTCGCCGCATTCTTAAAACTCATGGAAAATGACTGGAGGTGCACAATGAGCAGAAACACAGATGATCGTCAACATATCCATCAATTTTACACCGCTTACCCACATCCAGGTCGTGACAGCAGCAAGAAAAAACATTTATTTCTTTTCAGCCACATCCTCCAGCTCTGCTTATGGCATCCTGAGGCATTCCCAGGTCAGATGGCATATATAATGCCTCCAGTATGTTATGGATCTGCTTTCACGTCTTCTCCTTTACAAACTGTCATGGGATGTCCCAGAACAAGAGGACTCTGCAGCAGGTGATTAAAACAGCCCAGAAAATTATTGTGGTGTCATTTTTTCCAAGCTTTATCTGAAGAGAGGCCATATGAACCACATAATAGTTACGTGATAGAGTCACAATATCGACTGAAATCTTAGCCAGGGTTTGGAGCTGTTTCACCATAACTGTATGATGACTTCATCCGGACTACATTGTTGGCTAAGAGTTAGGATAGATTCAGACTTTTTCTGTCTGTCTTAACATTACTCACATACCACAGGTACATCAGTCTGATTTAACTGAATCAAATGGTTATTTTCCAGAATTGCAGTGATTTTAGTGCAGGATTCCCTATTTGTGTTTCCCAGACAGCGTTTCCTTGGTGAGCCATGGTGGACGAATAAACACCAGCAAGAGAGCTAAACACGACTGCCAGGATGAAGATAACAACTCAGTTAAGAGAACTCAGATGGCTGAAGCCTCATATTCGTTTTGGCTAAACTTAGTTTCAGACAGTATTTTTGCACAGAATGTGGATTTTTTCCTCTAATTTTTTTTCTTCTCCAAGACGAGTGTTGTGTTAAAGGTTCACAATTTTTCAAGTCTTAAAAGTCTTAAAACAATAGTCAAGTGTCCATTTGACCATCAAAACAGGTTGTGCTTGCTGTAAACATTCCTCCTGTTCATGCAGACAAAGTTACAGTCTTTTTAGAATGAAATTTGCTCTTTGTGTCAATGTCCCTCAATTTGGCAAGGAAACTGTCTGGGGAAGCACAAACAGGGAATTTTGATCTAAAATAACTGTAACTTTGGGATACCCACTTGATTCACACCACTGAAGTCTCATCTTAACTTCATATAAACCTTTGAATGTATTTTTGCAGAGAACATGGACTATGGATTGTATCCATCGTCACTTCCGTTGAAAGTCCATCACGAAGGTCATATCTTAAAGTCCAGAATAAACAGGAGGAATTATCACAACATGCAAAAACTGGTTCAATGCCTTCCTTGAAAACGACACTGACTACTCCTTTTCTGATAGACTTAAAAGAATATAATCCTGCTCCACTCGTGAACTAAAACCTAAAGCTCCTATATTTGGGGCAGACACTTACACAATCCTTGGTGGCAGAGGCCGTGTTGTATCCTCAGCCTTGAAGAAGCTGACCCTCACCCCAAACACTTTACACTCAGATCTAAAGCAGCGGGCATACTGGAGGTCACAGGTAACATCATTACATCACATTACATTATCAGCAAGATTCCATTTTAAAACTCATCTGAACAAAAGAAGGTTTAAAACAAATTCATTTTTTGTATTTGTATCAACATGTGAAACTAATACTTGAGCAAACAGTGAAGTGCTTGCAGAAGCTCTGACCTTTAGTGTTTGAGGGCCGCTCCACACATATGTAATCTCTTGAAGTGTTTGAGCTATTAAAGTATGGAGATGTAGGGAGAGAAGGAAGACTACGACTTTGTTGTTTTATAGGGAGGAGAAAGTCAACATCCAACAGTGACTAAGACCAGGACCAATCAAAATATAAGAGGTGGAAAAGTACTTGATATTAAAAAGCGTTTAAGTACTACAGCCCTGAGACAAACAAACATAATCCTCATATTCCTCTGCTTCCACTCTCTCTTCTGTTTAATGCATAAAAACAGTGTTTGTCACATCCATATTAAGGTTAATGCAATCCATCAGCAGCTCTAATACAAAAGCTAATGGCTTTTGTTTGACTGTGTGACAGCTTGTTTGCTGGAGGCCTCCAAGTGTGACAGATACTGTAGGGCCACCATGCCGGAGAAAACACACCTACAGAATGGCAAATTAGACTGCTGACAGCAAAGCCTTGGGATGGATTGATGATCCTTTCTCTTTTATAAGCTGTTTATTTGTGTGTTGTATATACGTGTCTGTGTCTCCAACATAAGTTTTTGAAATGGGAAATTCTTATTCAGAGCCACTTACACTAAGCAAACTAAACATAATATGATATGGGACACTCGGCTTTCCACAGTCAATAAACTATTAGCTAATTCAAACACTGACTAAGTGATGGAGTGTGTTGCACAACAGAATTGGCGCATTACTGGAGTGGTAATTGGAAAATGGGGGTCAATGAGAAGGAGAGGCCTGAGCAGTGACACTGCTAAAATCTATACAGCTCTACATCTGTGTGTGTGTGTCGCATAGGCCAGCACCTTTTGTGACAGGAGCCGCTCAGCTGTGACTGTCCAGCTCTGGGTACAGATTACCCCTTTTCACATGGCCTGTGTTGACAAGACGGATCAGTCGAGCTGGATGAAAAGCCCCCCGACAGTTCACTATTTCTAATCCTCTTTAGATTTCTATGGAAGACACATCTGACATCCTCCAGCAGCTCTGTCTGCTCTCCAGTAGTCTGGGACAGGGGTTTTTATACCCTCTCAGTGGTGGACCATAAGTACGCCTACTCAAGCTTGTTACCACTTTTTCTGAATATTACTAATAACAGTTTGTCTTTTTAAATTTTGAGCCGTGACTAAATGGTTGAGATGTCCATTTGCAATAAAAGTGCACTTTTACTATTATATACAACTATTTGCATCTGTTTTTATAGATAAAAGAAATGTGTAAAACTGGAGAAATAAAAAACATTAATGTAAAACTAAAAAACAACAACAACCAAACACACTAATAAGTAAAATGACTAGATTGAGGTGGTCAATGTCCACATCTGTTATTCTACTTAGATTTAACTTTGTCTACCAGTGTGCAGAATCACCCTAGATTTACCTGATTGGTCACCATATTGTCATTGAAAACATCTGAAACAAAAAAATATACTGTGGCATTAGATTTATGATACAGCCATTTACAATCGGAAAGCATTGTATTTCATTGCACTGTTTGGCTTTTGTAGCAAAGTGTTTTTAAAAAAATATTACAAAGTCATCACATTTGTGCATAACACTATTTGACTTTTAATACTTTATTTTTACAAATATTTTTTGGAAATTCTATACTTTTAAGTAGGATTTTGAATGCAATACTTGTACATTTGTAGAAGTATTTGTACAATGCTGTTTTGCTACTTTTAGATAAATTGGGGTTCTGGGTACTTCTTCCACCCCTACTACTATTTACTGGTATATTTACTACATTTACTACAGTCAGAGAAACACACAGCACAATAAAAGAAACTGCCCTCATTTATGTCTTTTACTATCAAACACTAGCAATAATACGTTCACACTTTCAACATAAAGCTTGCTGAGACACGTTTCAGTTGACGCTCACAGTTTGGTTCAGGCACCAAAACTATTGGTTGCTTTTGGGAAAAGATCACGGTTTGGTTGATTTTGGATAGTTCCGTAAGTTCAGTTCTGTACATGAGTTAAATTTTGTTATGCACAAGACATAAGTTCACTTCACTTCACTTACGTTACAATAAATCAACTGACTTTTTGATCAAATGTCAGGTCGATTAGTTGACTTTTGGTTTCACACAAAAAGCGGTCACCTGGGTGAAAGTCCTGTGTTTGACCCATCTGACCACCTGGACCTCCTCCTTGTGTGGACTTTGTTGCTCGTTATACCATGATCATCCTTTGCATACACACATTATATATAATTCATACACATGTGTACTTTTCATGCCTAGGTGAGACACTGACACACTATCCTCTAGTGAACTGGTTGGTCTATTACACACTTTGGTGTGATACTGAGCTGGCCTGGTTGGTTTGTCTTCAACTATGACCACAGTTCCTAACCTTAAGTATGTCATTTTAGTTACATAAAGTCAACCTAACCTCAAACCAGTGAGAAAATCTTTGTGTAAATCTTTTTATGCTCATTTTTAAAATCAACCAAAAAGCTTTTTTTTGGTCATGAATGGGCTTATGTATATTAGCAAGGGGTTATTGTAGCTTTAACCAACTGACTAACTTTATCTGCGGTGTACTGCAGAGACACAAGATATGGACCTATTTTGTTTTTAACTGATTTTGTTTTCTAATTTTGAAAGAAACTTCCACTGCTGGATGTCCAACTGAAGGCTGTAAATTGAGTCTACTTCACCCTGTGCTCATCCAACCTGTGTCAGTTTACTGAAGGAGGAGGTTTTACAACACACACCTCAATCTTAAATCTAGTAAAGAGCAAAGCAAATGTCCTGGGGTGGTAGAAAACAACACATATCTTCAATGAGAGGAAACAACACAGTCTGACAATGTTTGCACAGACGGTAATGGTCGTGGTAAAATTGTAATATTTAAGCTTGTCATTTTCACTGTTCTCGGAAATGGTTTTCATGATCACATATACCCAACCTGTCAAAGTTCGGCTTTTCATTTCACCTGGGCAAATGAATCAGAACACTGCACTTCCCAGACATTATACCAGCAATCTCTTTTTTCTTTTACTGTCACACCAGCTGCAAAACAACCATGACAGTAGATTATCTTTGCCCCAGTGGAAGATGGACATGATTCTCACAATGGCCATTATCGGCACAGAGAAACAGTAAAGGACAAAAATCTCAGCAGAGATTCAACTGACTGTTTGCTTAATCCCTCCCTCAGAAGGGCTTGCTGTCATTCAATCTTCGGATCATGATTTCATTGGCATCAATTAATTTGCAGCAAAATGTCGCTGTTTTAAATCCTTGTTTTGTGAAAGTTTACACTGCATTGTTATCCGAGATAATGTTGCATTCATCAAATAATATTTAGTGTTCATTCTAAAAGCCTTTCCTCCTATAACATTAACGATGAAACAATGAACACTAAAACATAATCCTCTGTCTTGTTTCTCCAAGTAACTAGGCTGGGCAGCCAAACAGGGTACACGCCAGATCAATCTCTTATCATAGTTATGATACCAGGACTAACACAGCATGAACAATGCTGTTTCTCTATTTCCATGTCTTCTACATGGATCATTAACTCAAGAGGATGCTGACTTTTTGTCCGGGACACGCAGCTTCAACCTCAGCCTTTCAGCATAATATCATGTATGTAGCTCTCAAGTCAATATTTAAGACCCTTTTACAGATTCCACATTTTCAAACAGGTCAAGCTGGAAACATTAACACGTCAGGCGGAGGCATTTCTTTCAACCAGATCATGGAGCTAATATGACCTTGACCAACAGTTTTCATGTCCACTGATGGTCAATGGTCAACGGCTTGAAATGAGAAGCTGCTTCTGACTACCTCCAAAATCAGGGAACCATTATTTCGAACATTATTTGGAATTAAATTTCATGTGGTGAACCTGACACCGTTCTCATAGTAAACTGCATGTTTGCAGCAAAGAATGGTTAACTGAGACATGCTACCTGGCAAATGAACAGTCATTTACATGTACAATGTATGAAAAATCCATTCACTATGAAGCTAACTGTGTTTTGCCAACTGTGTCCTCTGACAAGGTCAATTTTTTTCCTGGGTGCTATTCTCCCTTCAGGCTGTGTTCCTGTCTCACTCATGAGCGGCTCATGTGTGGTAAACCAATTAAAAAGCTGTTCTTTTAACTCTAACCACATGTCCAACAGCTGAGGATGCTGCTGTTTTTAGCAGCTTTTATTTATATCATTATACTTCTTTCTGCACAACAGGTTTTGTTTTCATATTTGCTCTGCCCATGTGTTTTCCTTGAATACACCTACACACACAGAAACATACACACTTTAACCAGCAATGTTTCTCTTATGGTGATATTATTATTCCTCTCAGTCTACTTTTGACCTTTGAATGGTTTTAATCCCTCCTCCAGCGCTTAATTTGTTTATTCTTGGTTTTTCCTACTGTGTTTGTGTACACACATACTGTGTGAGTGTATACTCTGTGCTGGTTTTATGGGAGGCTGCTTTCTGCTGAAGCATGTGATGTTGTTTGTTTCAGCCTTGGCGCTTTTTATTTTTTGTGCGTTTTAACATGCATGTCTGCTGCAAAATCAGGCCCACGATCTCTGAGGCACCCTCGCACCGCATGGAGAACTCGCATATATGCTGGAACTGTGTTTGGTTTTCGATGTGCGTCAAAATTCACAAAGCTGGTCAAATGTCAAACAAATGCATGATTGGCAATAGTGGAGTAAAACCAGTGATGCTCTGCAATTGCAACGGTCAGGCTCAATCATACAGTGGCAACTCCACTCGTGCAACACTGCAACACTGACCCCTTTTGTTAGATACACAGAGATGCCCCCAGATAAAATACATACACACAAACACACACACACACACACAAGCTGTGGCCTTCAAACATTGAAGCATCACACACAAACTTGGCCTGCTGTTATACTGACCTGCAAAGCACACATCGCCATATGGATGCAGACGTCACCCAAAGCTGGTGTCTTTAGTCAAAGTAAAATAAAACCAATGGAGCAAACTAGACAATATAATTGTTCTGTCCACCTCAGTACCAAATAATTTACATGCTGGTCCAAACTCAAAGCCTTGCCCATTGAAATGCCTACAGTACAGAGGGTAGGTTTAACGGAAGAGAATAAAGAGCCAGCACTTTCCATCACCTTCGGGTCAATGCCAGCTGGGGAAGAAATAAACGCTTTCTACATAAGAGATTTCCACAAAAGCTCAGCTCTGTGACAGGTACATTTAAAAGAGTGAATACTGTCATTCATCCAGTGGGAAGGGAATTAATCACAGGAGCCAATCTAATCTTACTAGCAGCAACTTTATGCAGGATAAAGGCAGCACTCATTAAAAGACTGTACTTGAGAATCAACATCACGATTAGACATAATATCAGGGCTATTACAGAAGGCAGCAGAAAACTTTCCTACAGTGAGATGGTTTAGGATGCGAGGGTTGATTTCACAACGACAAGGTAGAATATGCAAATTAAAAGTCAAATAGAAGAATGTGTCCTCTGACTTGTGTAGGGCCTGTTACATGTTGAGTGAGATTAAAAGGCTCAGTGATGTTAATAAAACAAAGCAAATTTATCAGAAGCACCATCAACATGAGTGTTAAAGTCACCAAGAAGCATCAATCTAGATCGCTTGAGACAACAAAAAAATAATAACGAAATTTATTTAAAACTGAGCTGTTAGGGACGGGTGGATGGTAAATTACAAGACAATAAAAGGGATTCGTATGTCCAACTATTTGGAATTCAAAAGAAGAGAAAGACCAACAGCTTCTGAACACAGCAGTACGTCCTCCACCCTGGCCTGAAGTTCTGAGCAAGCTGATAAAAGTGTAATCCTTTGAGCACAGTTCAATGATGATGATGATGATTTAGCACGAAAATAATGTTGGTTATGGAGCAAATATTCACCTGTGCCATATTGAGAGGTGTAGAGTCCCGACCTGGAAACTGCGGGAAAGATGTGCAGTTGATGGGGAATCACTCCGCCACACAGGTAAACTCCTCTCACTGGGGGAAAATGATCACCTCCCAAAGAGTGTTGGAAAATACTAGACAGTGTCTGACGTTTGCAACCATGGGAAAAGGGATGTCATTTGACGGAGCAGCACAATAAACCAAGGCACGATTCATCAGAAGGTACCATTTGCTGATGACTCCTCCCTTCCAGAGCTGCCTCATCTTCACCTGGATTCCAGCCCCTTCTCCCTGGCTTCCTCCGGTGTCTGCGGGAACTTCAGCGGTGGAGACCACCACCACAGAGACAGACACAAATGGGGGCAACTAAGATTGTGGAATATCAGCCCATGGAGACCCCAGACAATCTGATATATATGAGTCTGGCGATCATACACCCGAGCAGCAAGTCCAATTTTAACAAACAGAAGAAGAAAGACCCATAATGAGGGACTCTTATTTCACCTTTCTCCAATCTGTTGATTACATTCGCTGGATTAAAAAGCTTTTTTTTTTTGTATTTTGACTAATCAACGTGACATTTATTCTACTTTAAAATAGGCTAGTCTGCAGGGCAACTTGTTTATTTTTTTTCAATAAGACTTACTGTCAATGAAAATGATGTTTGTTTTGTTCACAAATCTGTTGAGTGCTGTGAGGAGCCAAAAGCCAAAAGCAGGTCAGATTAAAAGGCATTTTACTTGAAACAAGGTCAGCAGCTAAACAATCAGTGAAGGCAAACAAGTCCAAGAAGGGAGCTCAGAGACAAAAAACAGAAACAGACTGAGATCATTAGAAGACAGTCAGACAGATAAAACTAGAGCTTGGAATCACTCCATATTTATTAATTAGTGCAATACATTTACTGTCTGTCACTTTATTTCAGTGTCCAAATTCTGAGCTTGTAAATTCCACGTGTCCACAGATAACTGATGTTATCTGCGATGAGTGCCTGTAATCTTAATTTCCTGTCCACTATTGAGCCTGCTGAGTGTCCTTCATGTAGGGAGTAGTAAATGAGTGAACAAGGGAGTGTTTTACAGACTTACTGCTAATAATCCCACAATGCAACATGTTGCAAGTGTCTGAAAATGTACTGCTGACCACAGAGTAAATTACTGAGAGTCTCTTCTACAGGGAGAAGTGAATGACTTGTCGCAGTCAGGGTGTGGTATGAGCCTTTTTCACAGCAGACATTTTGATGTCATAGCACAGGTGTTTCAATAGCATTAACACTGGATCTGGCCGAGAAGAACAATACCAGGAGCAAGAAATTGATGAGGCTAAATGGAGTTCAGTCATCATCGCCTTTTTACACCTGTGCTTTTCTACTGTGACGTGATAAAATGTCTGTGATAAAGGCCTCTGAAGAGAAATACTATATATGTTGATATTAATGTAATAATAGTTATATTACTGGCCTGATACATGATAGGTTTATTGTACTTCTTCTCTTGTATTGTACTACTTGTGTGTCTATTACAGCTATGACGCAATGTGTAGGATTATTGAAAATTTCTGACTTAGGTGCCCCCCGGTGGTAGGTAGTATTCAAAAAGACACTGTGAGAACAATGATAAACAATTTCAAAGATTCTGTGCTCATGTAGGAGGTCTACAAGGAGCATGGTGTAAATCTGTGATTACAAGAAAAGTGAATGGAGAGAATCAACAGTGTAGTAGGCTGTACGTCTGGATGAGGAATGTATATTGGCAGTCTGAGTCTCCGGGGTGAACTCAGGTGAAGAATAGTGTGAGTCCGCAGCCTCAGTAGACATACATCCAACCCGTGGTGTTATACACTAGGGCCATTATACGTTAACAGCCTTATCATCAATTATGGATTACACCATCCTCAAGCTCACATATCTTCCTCTGAGCTGCCTGTGTGTCCGGATGTCTGCTGGTATATAGATTTATTTTTATAAATGTGTCTGCCTGTGTGTTTTCTATACACATTATTTATGTGCACGTTTACTGTACGTGTGTGTGTGTGTCTTGTTTCTGTGTGTATATCAGCGTCTATTTCTGCTTACGTGTCTTTGATTTGATAAACACATATGTATGTGTGTGTGTGTGTGTGTGTGTCCCACTTGACATCGGGCTGCGGCTTTGAGGCCGACCAATGGAATGTGTAAAAAGAGAGATGAAAGACCGTGATACACACACTAGCACACATACACACACACACACACACACACCTTGTCCTTGTTATCATTGTTAGCTGTTTTACAGTTGTGATCTGCTGCTGATTAACAGTCACAACTGTTGTGATGCCTGAAAATGTTAAGTAATAACTCCCTGATGTGTTTTTAAGTGCCAGATGAACATTTAGTTTCTGTCCTGAGAGAGAGATGATGACATAAAAAAATATCAAAAACATTCATGTGTCACTGGTAGATTTTTGTCTCCAGTGCAACATTTTAATATAACACAATGTTGACTGATGGAACTTGTCACAGCTCCTAAATTAGGCTGCTAAATCTGGCCGCTTCGATTAAATATCAACTTTAACAAGTAGAAGAGTGAACTCAGTAGAGCGCAGATCTCCACCAGGCATGTCTGGGGGCATGTGGGTGGGGAACAGGGAGTGCAGAGCGGGCTGTGTGTCCAGCATGCATACATGAGGGTAGTGGAATGCAGGGGAGACAATATGCAGGTTACGTCATCAAAGTGGAAGCAGAGTAGATGGGCTATATGGAGAAGGCAACAAAAGTATCTGCCAACTTAACACAACCGCCACATATGTTGTCCCTTGCAAAAACATGATTCCAAACTAAAGCAGCTGTTGATCACTTGTCGCCCCTGTCAGCCGGTTAAGAGTAGTGAGGAGTCAGCAGTCAATAAAATTGGTTTTTCAGAAATTGTGAGTTGCTGCAAGAGGTCCTTGTGCATTCAATCAAACATGTGCACAAAATATATTTGGCTGATGGGTCCAGTAGAATGCAAGATTAGCAGCGGACAGATGCACACACAGACACACACAACCAAATGCATGATGCCAGGAGGTGATAACAACGACAAATACAGATATTTTAAGCTTGCAGGGACGAGAGGCTTCCCGCATCCACAGGAGGTGAAGGCGGTGGGAAACTGAAAAAAGTTGCTCCACAAAGCAGCAAATGATTCTATGATTAATTACCTGAAGTCTGAGCCTGTCTACATCCATCTAAGTCATTTAAAACCTTAACAAGCAGCAGCCTGAATTCGGGCTGGGAGGGGCATTTGCTGCCTGTAACCATTTAATCTTGCATCATGTCATTTTCTGGCTTGTGCACAAAAGATGAGATGATTAATACATTTTTAATCATGGGATATCACACAAAAGAGTACAAGACAAGACTTTATATCAAGTTATTTTTGAGACTTTTTGTGTAACAGGACCCATGGGAACCACAGCACTCCCTCCATACTGGACAAAATGAATAATTCAGACTATGATCAGGCAGGAGAAGCAGCAGCAGACTGACCATCTGGGCAATCTAGAGAACTGCACATCGACCAGCTTCAGAAAGACTTGTCTCATTCAGCAATAAACATTGTGCAAAACCTAAGACCAGAATCAGTGTTATTTTTATAACATTTTCTGTTTGCTACAAATCAAAACAAAACTTGTATCAGTACAAAATGTGAAGGTACTATTTAACATGGAAAAAGTTAGGGCTTATTCCTCCTGTACACACGGGCGAGTAAGAGATCCCTCTCTAATGTGCTATCAATGTAAGTGATGGGGTCAAAGGTCAGTCTTTGTTTTGTGCACAAAGGTTTTCAAATGATTCTTTATCACTAATATGAGGCTTTACAGTCCGTACAAATCAAGTGGGTATCTTCCGAAGTCAAAGTCTTTTTAGTGCAAAATTCCCTTTGTAGCCATACTAGCAGCATGGCTCTAGGGCTGGCAGTGTCCATCTACAGGTCTGTTGATCCACCACTTTGGTCCAGATAGAAATATCTCCCTAACTATAGGATGACTTTGAAATTTTGTGCAAACCTTCATGGTCACCAGAGGATGAACCCTACTGACATTGGGGATCACTTTTCCTGTAGTGCCGCCGTGAGATTTACTTTTGTGATTTTAAGTGAAATGTCTACTGGATAGTGTAACATGGCATTTAGTACAGACATTCATGTTCCTCTCAGGAGCAATTATGATATCTTTGGTGATCCCTTAGCTTTTCAGCAGATCAGTACAGCCACACAGAACCTCTGGCATGGCTCTCTTTTCTTTCTTTTTTTTTCCACTTCCACAATTTGGAGCTAAAGACCTGTTACTTTGGAAAATATCCACTTGATTTGACTGACTCCATATTAAGTTTAGATAAACTTTAAAAGACCTTTTGCACAGAGTGAGGACTGTTGGTTTTGTCCCCCATCACTTACACTGAAAGTGCATTAGAAAGGGATCTTTTAAAGGTCAGTGTATATGATGCAGCAAGCAAAAACTGTTTCAATGTTCATATGGGCACCTGCCGCACTTTTTAAAGACAGACTTCAGCAATATTTTCAGCTCCACCTGGTAAAATACTGCTATATTATGACTCATGAATTTGTATCAAAAGTCAGTGTCTGACTCAGTCCACAAAGTATGCAATACAGAGAGACATCTAAAAATAATGTCCCAATCCAATATAGCTTCTGTTTCAGTGTTTGGTTACTGTAGTTATAGTTAAGTGTCTATAGGAAAGTGTTTTTTAATGACAGAATCTGCCACCTGTCTCCATGTCTTTGTCCTGTTATAAATAATTTGAGCACAAGGAAAATTCATGCTTTTTTTGGAACCCGGGTCTTGATCTCACGGCATACCTTCAGGACATTGTGACCACGAGTCCAGTGAGGTCAAAAATATGAGCCTCAGACGACTTTAAAACTATTTCAGTCTTCACCCAAACACATATATAATATACACTGGCCCTCATTCATCACGGCATCGTAGATGAAGCCAAAAGTACGTTGGGCATGGCAATAAGATCTTGCCACATCCGATTAATTATACTTTCACAAGAGCTAAAATCAGCAAATGAATCAGGGGCGACTGTGGTTTAAGAGCTCATCATTTGCTGATGATTAACACTAATTATGTCCTAATGTCTTAAGTCTTGAGCTCTTTAAAGAAAGTCTACACAGACTTATAAATATGGCCAGAAATACTGTCATAAAGCATTGGGGTAATCTCATTATATAATTCCAATAGTCTTCTGTGTGCGGTGAAAATACCTTTTGAAATGAGCAGAGAGATGTTCTCAGCAGATATGAGTCAGATCTTTGTTTATGGCTCCAACAGAGATTGGATTGATAAATATGGAGTTTGGCTGTGTAACAAGCGGAGTCCGATAGTTTGATGAATGAAGGCCACTGTCTTTCCAAGAACCTTGAAAATCAATGGCAGACGGCTTAGAGATAAAACAATGAAAACGCTGTCTCTCTGTCATCTGTGTCTTTATTTCCTTATTCCATTATCATGTCTGCCGCTACATCTCCCCATTAACTGCTTTATCTGTTGCTTATAAAACAGTTTCTTTGTCACACATGCACTGTCTTATACAGTCACTGACTGGAGACCTGATGTAACCTTAAACACACAACAACTGCTACATGCTTAACCCCAACCCTGTCGAGTGACTTCTTACAGTTTCATGGAATTTAACAATCATCTGCTCGTGCTGTAGATCTCGCCAACTGAAAAAACCTTGTAATCAGTTCACCTTGTCTGTGATCATTTGTGTAGGTTTTTCACCCTCATGGAAACATGATAAAAGTTCAACTCTTTTCCAAGAGAAGAACGTTGTTCAAATGTTTCATGTCCATCTTCCATATTTTCAACTGATTCCAAAAACGTTGGGACACTGTGTAAATCTTAAAACAGAATGTGATAATTTGCTCATCTATTTTCACATATACTCCATTAAGAACAGTACAAAGACAATATATTTAATGTTCGACCTCATTGATTTTTATAAATATCTGTTTATTGTGGACTGATCCAAAAACACCTATTTGGATCATTCCACAAGTAAACAGGTTCATTGGTAACAGGTGATAGGATCATGATTGGGTATGAAAGGTTCATCCTGGAAAGACTCAGTCGTTCACAAGCGAGGATGGAGAGAAACAATACTATTGCATGGACTCATAAACACTTCATAAATATGTAAAAACAGCAACCATTTGCAAATGATTGAATTCTGTTTTTATTTATGTTTTGCACGGCGTTCCAACGTTTTTGGAATCAGTTTTATACAAAATCAATTTTTGACCTTTCTAAAAAATATATTGCACAGTCCCAAGTAAAAAGGACAATATAAAACAAAACGAAGCTACTTTTCAAAATCTTTCAGACAGCACAATGATTCTTAAAGACTGACATGCAATCCAATTTCAACATTAAGTGGTAAAAGTTCAGATCTCAACTGGGCACACAAAGATCTTTGCTTCTTAAAGAAATTATATACATCATGATACTCAGTACGATTTTGCTGGTCAAGAACCCGAAACCTTAGAACCCTAAACATGATTGGTTTGACCATAAGGGGACCATCTCTGTTCTCCTGAATGGAGGAGAGTCATTGTAATGTAACTCTGTAGACAGATTTTTGAGCCCACAACGTGATTAATACAAGTAACACCATAACAAAGTGCAGATAGCTACGCATCTGCGGTAATACTATATATGACACACACACAGTTGGTCTGTGTCTTAGTCTGCCAGTCATGCACAACAGCCTGAGGATATAACCACACACACACACACACACACTAGGAGAGGCAGCACTAAGCATCAGCTTGAAGTGGATATTTGTTGTCTGATGCGGTTTTCTTTAGTGGGACTGAGGTCAGCCATCGCTACAAGCTCCACATCATTCCCCAGTTTTCACTCTGTGACACGAACCATGCAACACTTCAGGGTGCAGCCACATTCACACACACATTACCAGTGGTCCTATCCAACTGCCAACTTTTAAAACTGAATGTAAATGTGTTTCTATCACCTACACTGAATAAATCATCTTTCAAATCCCCTGGGCCAGACGGGTGCGCTGTCGAGGTTCACAAAGCGCTCTCTACCTTCCTGTCACCGGCTGTGCAGGAATTGAACAGTGACATATCTAGAGGAGAGGAAGCCTATTTCAAATGCACTGTAAATAATTTTATAAGACTGGTTAGTTTGAGATTATAAGCAAAGCTCCATGAAGCCCTGCCACCATGTCTTCCCACAAAACAGCTCCCACACTTTGCATAACCCTCATTCCTAAAAAGTTAAGACTCTGTGGATAACATAAATAAAAACAGCATGCAATCATTTGCAAATGAACAGAGTGTTGAACCTCTCTCCATCCTCGCTTGTGAATGACTGAGTCTTTCCAGGATGAACCTTTCATACCCAATCATGATACTATCACCTGTTACCAATGAACCTGTTTACCTGTGGAATGATCCAAACAGGTGTTTTTGGATCAGTCCACAACTTCACAAAATCAATGAAGTTGATGAGGTCAAACATTAAATATATTGTCTTTGTACAGTTTTCAATTTAGTGTAAGTCAGAAAGTCTTAGCAAATGATCACATTCTGCTTTATTTATGTTTTACACTTTTTTGGAATCGGGGTTCTATAAAAATGTCGGACAACTGTGGACACAGTTTGGAGGATGAATAATCTTCATCAGCAGAAACATAAAGAGACAGTATATTATCTGTCTATGGTAATTTCCTCAGTGAGAACACACATTTTTTATGGTGCTGTAATTGCTGTAAGCAGCCGTTGTAAATTTTGTCAGAGCTTTGTTATTAACTGTTATCTCTCGACTAACTGTTATAATGATTTGCATTGTGATTCATATCGATCCTCCCAAGCAACTGGATCTCGCGGCCCAGTTTGAGACATGGAATCCTGGCTGAGGACTCGATGTTGACTGTAAACATACTTCCCTCTGGCAACAATTGTTACAAGACAGGCGTTGCAAGGTGCACATCTTCTGTGCGATTACAACATTTTTTGTAATGAATGACTGAAAATCACTTGACACTGGGTAGAAATATGTTTACAGGTTACTACTACTTGCTTTCACCTGAGTTCCTAGTTCTCCTGTTGCAGTTGGTGTCTACATATTAACTGTACTGTGTAATATCCTACAAATGGTGGGTTTTCATGGAGTAGCAGATTTGATTTTGATTTGATGCCATGTAAATAACTGATTGTCTTGCCTTAGTGCAATTACAGTTACCTTAAATCCTTTCTATCTAAGTGGCATCTGCACTGTAGAGTTGTGGAACTGATGATGGTCAAGTGGTTGCAAAAACTCTCCCTTCCTCTTTTAAGGTGCCCATTTAATGCAAATGTAAAAACTCATTGACAAGAAACTGCACTGAAATTTTCCATTTCAACTTCCCCTCTCTCTGATGGCATCAAAAAAAAGGGAATGTAAACCTTGTGGTTTCACTGTATGCAGCAGGATGTCCTCTCTCTGCAAAGCATTTCTGTTTGTTTTGGGAGTGAATCTACTTAAGCCATTTAATCAGTTAAACAGCCTGAAAATGTGTGTCGGCAAAATCTGGGTCTAAGTCATTTGCAAAGACAAAGACTGGATCAAAGACTTCAATCTGCTATGACTCGCTGCTACTTAGTGCGAAGAATATGTCTCGTCATTCTCGGCACCTGTTTCAGTGTGTGGGTGCAGTGCTGGCATGGTAAATATGTGATTACTAAGCATACAAACATGCTTCCAAAAGACTGAGTGCATTCGCTGTATTTTTGAGCATCTGCATGTGTGTGTGCAGGCATCTGATAGTGACCTTGGGCATACGTGCTGACTGGTCTCTGCTGGGATTAAAAGCCTTGAGTTGATTCAATTACAAGAAATAAAGATTCTCTGATCTATCAGAAAGTGTGTGTTTGTGTGTGTGTCGAGGTGTGTGTGTATGCAAGACCGAGTCAATTCAGCAGAGGAGCGACCTCTCGGTGTGCTCAGGTATGACTGCCTTGTGTGTATAATGCCTGAATTGTGTGCACGTCTACCTGCAAATCCTCTGCTTATGAAAAGGTTTCTCTCCAGACGAACAAGCCTTATTTCTCTGCAACACCTGCACTGATGTTTACCAGAAAGTCATTCACATGCTGGCAGGTGAGTTCTTTCTTACACATAAATTCTTGCACTTGCCCCCTAAACCCCATCTGAGTAATGACTGTTGCACCTGAGGACTCGCTCACTCACACACGAACGCAACCTCACACTGTGGGCCTAATTAAAACCTTTCACAGAGAGCAGGTTGGGCTGGAATCGAGGTGATTCAGGAGTTAGCAGTGTTTAAAAATTAAACATGCTCTGTAAAATGTGGCAGCTCTCAATTTTTTCAAGTTTCACTTCGCTTTTTTTCCTCTGCGTCTCATTCTTTCTTTTTTCCACCCACCGTCTCGGTGCTGAGCTGGAAGAGGCGCCTCTTTTCGATTTTTGTCTTGAGGCAAAGACAGAACGAGGAGGAAAAGAAAGAAACCAACGCCATGAGCACCGGCTCATTTAAACAATGGATGGGTTTGGACCACAGGTGACGGGAAGCCACAGGTCTGAACATGCCTAAGGTGATGAGGAACAGATTGTAGAACTATAAAATGTCACCATAACTCCTGTTCTTATCTGTCCTCTCTGCTTTTGTCTGCGTTCTCCTTCCTGGTTCACTTCGTCTGCTGTCTACCTAAACAGTCCCTGATGTGGGCTTGTAAATGCTGGGTATTTTAGTTTGTTTGGGATTAAAAAGCCAGTATCTTAGATGGACATTCATCATCACTTTATCAGTAATGTGGTGCATACTGTACATAGATATATTGACTACAGAGGCAAGGATCAATGGGCTTCATCAGGATGTGGACTGGACTGGGGGCACTTGAAGGAGCAAAACAGCAGCTTTAAGCTATGATCATCATATTTGAAGGAGGTGCTGTCTGATCCACATTACACACATTATGATGCAGGAACCTGATGAATGTCAATATTTATGTATTTGTGGCCCGTACATGTTTCTCTTTTGTCATAAATTCTGTAACCACAAAGGCTGAAAGAATGAATTGTAAATAAAACGAGACCAAGAGAACGCTAATACCTGTATTAACTGATTTTCTCAGTCAGTTGGGGGCAACACAGCAAGCTGTAAACATAACACTGACACTAAACTAAACATCTTTTGAACCCCTGACTTTGTCAGTTGAATCGATGCATCACCTTGGAGTGCACAGTCAACTCTGAAAATCTTGATATTGGTACAGCCCAACAATTTAAACATTCAGGAACAACATAAGTATTCATTTGGAGTAAGGTAAGTATTCACTCTCATTTTAGCTCTGATTTGGTCTCCACCAACTCCTGAGGCAAAACTCTGGCTCTTTAGCTGCTAAATGCTCCACTATGTTCACCAGCTGTTCACTACCTCTGTCTGTTTTGGTGCTGGGCAAGTAGTGTACAATTATATTCATAAGTCTTTTATGTGCGGGTATCAGCTCCTGGAAGCAAAGTTGATGAGCACTTTACTGAACCAAACTGTCTGTGGGTTCATCACAAGTGACCCCTTTCACATTACACATACCATAGCCATCTGACCCATTGTTGATGTAAAAATACTGATTAGAGCAGCATTAAAGGTTTAAATTCGACCACTACCTGTATCAAACAATTTGCCTCATGTCCATCAGATATCGACGACAGCTGATATCCAGTGTTCTGTAAATCAAATCTCACATACGTACACTATGACTGTAAAAATGTACAATGAAGCCAATAGAATTGCATCAGTTTATCAGATATGATAGTTAATAGCACTATCAAGATTATTATTGCTGTCCTCTCCCTCCTGTCCTTCAGTTTGTGACGTACATTCACATTTCGTGCAGCCAACTCCTTCTGTTTCAGCACAAATTGTTGTTTTATTGCTGTTGCCCACCTTGTCTGGCGGAGGAATTAAACTATTCTGTTATTTGATATTTATCACATTTGAACATTTTAAGTGCCATTAAGCCATTAAGTCATCATTTCTGCTGTAACAATGTCATCCTTCCTCCAGCAAGGACTTCTTGTAGTGTCCTTCCTCTGTGACCAGACTGTGGACACTTTGTCTAGATGTGGTCAGGATCTGTCTGGATCTCTTACACTTTAAAGATACTCTGCTTATTTGCTTTGGCAATGCAATGTTGACAAGACTGCCTGAACTCAGTCTAATGTCTGGTCTACAATTTAGTGGTCATGTTGATTTGGTCTTGGTTTAAGACGACTCTGTTGGACCAATAAGCACTTGTGTTTTTTTTTCCTGAATCACCTACAGCAGCTGTGTGCCATTTTCAGGATTTATAAGAATCATCCAGGTGACCCCAGTGGCATTCCTGGTCTCTTCTGGGAATTGGTTCAAATAGTGAAATTCTGGATGTTGATGCTGGGCCAAAGCTAAGACCAAGTCCAGGACTTACATCTGGTCCTGCAGAAACAACATGACCAGATCACAGTGAACAACACTGCACTGTCAACTCAGACAGTAAAACACACAAATTAAGGTTGCACTAATCAATATTTTTATATTTACATTGAATCAAATGACTCTGGGTTCCCACAGCGATGAACTCGTTAATTATCACCCAACTCTGCAGTTCCCCTCAGCTCAACGGAGCGTTTTTGTGTCTTTCAGCTAATTGTTTTGGTTTGATAGCCCACAACTTTAGTGTCCAGGTTCACTCTCACTGCTCTCATCAGCAGCTGTGGTGTGCTCAATGAAAGAGCTGATAAACCCACAGTACACTACCTGCCCAACACTGAACAGGAGAACACTGAAGTTAGTGTAGCTCATAAACACAGTGAAGCATTTTGCAGCTAAAGAGCCGCCTACAGAAGTAAAAGGAGAGAGTGAATATTGGACGTACATTTGTCAGGTTTTGCAAACACATTTGCCATAACAACTTTATAAAATAATAATCGAACAATGTTGTGCTTATAGTTTGTTCTTTTGCCCTCAAGTAGCCAGACAAATCCATAAAAGATGCTTAAAATGTTAAGTGATTTTGTGTATTCTTTGAATTAATTATAGGGGAAATTAGATTTATTTTGAGACTGTGATGTCAAACCACACACATTAGGTCATGAGTCCACTTTTGTTTTGGTTCTGATTTAGTTTTACATTACATGAATTTGTCAGATGCCAGAAGCTACACCATGTTTATGTCTTTAGACATGGATATGGAAAAAATGTGCAGCATCTAAGTGTGACTAATTTGGTATAATGCGATTATAAATATATTACAGACTCAAGAAACAAGCATTCCTCTGTGCTCATGTGGCCCGAAGTCATAAATGAAGTTGTAGAAGTTGTCAGACTACACCAGAGAGGGCAAAAAAAAAATATCTTGGCATGCTTGTAGTATTTGTCAGAAGGTCATGAGGCGTTTCTAGATGTTGTGTGACTTTTCTTCCGCTTTGACCGATTTTATGAAATAAAATGAGCTACTGTTGCGCTTGAGGATTTCCGATACTCCACGTCTGTTGTTGGGTCACTGTCAGGCTGATCAAGAGTGTGTTCAATGCCACTGTGCAGGTGCTTACAGGGGTTTTAGGTCATCTAACATGTAATACAACACTAGAAGTCATAGAGACAAAGTTGAGATGAGATGGTTATTCACAGCTGCTAACTGTAACATTTGTGTCTGGACACAAATATCTTTCAGGGATCAAATCAAAAATGTTTTAACAAGAATTTCCTCCACTCTTGTTTTGGTCAAAGTTAATACCCTCACCACATGCTGCATGAAAAAGTGCTTACCATGATGGCCCACACTCAGTCACCGTTCTTTCTGTGTCTCTCTGCTGCGTGCCATTACTTTACCATCAACTAGAAAAACTGTAATTTGCTCAACATCGCAGCCCATCCAAGCTGTGCCCCAGTGAGTGTACAATCAAGGGAAATGATTATCCAGCACAAATCGAACAAGAATGTTCGTAGCATTGCACAACACGCACACACCAATGCACAGACACATACATGAACACACAGACACACACACACACATAAACTTGGCTTGGCTGAGCTCTTCAGACAGCAACATGGAATGAAGGCAATCTCAATTAAGCCCTAATTTCCAAAGCTCCACCCACAGACTGAAATGGATGAACTTCATTAAAATTGCTTTCCAGTTAGCAAAAGTACTTTCGTTCGAACAAGATCTGAAAACAAAACAGACTATTTGATCCGCTCCTCGCTTCACGTCTTCCAACACTTCATCCGGCAACACGGTCTGGCTCGCTCTCTCAGACCATCA
This sequence comes from Holacanthus passer, assembly GCA_025331565.1. Classification (NCBI taxonomy): domain Eukaryota; kingdom Metazoa; phylum Chordata; class Actinopteri; family Pomacanthidae; genus Holacanthus; species Holacanthus passer. The sequence continues at coordinate 2,461,436 of JAFREQ010000038.1, forward strand.
AAGTGGAAGATTCAAAGATCAATATTAAATACTGTGAGCAATCCAGCCGCTCTCTGACACTCCATCCCCCACCTGCCTCCACTGGCCTCCGCCCTCTACCTCACGCCTTCCTCTCTTCCCGTCTCAACAAGTCTGATACCGTCCCCCGAGTGGTGAACTTTAAAGAAAAATCCATCACATGCCTTGGGCAGCCCGTCTGCTCATACACTTGGCGTTTATTTGCTGGTAGACAACTCTATTAGTCTCCTGGATATGTTGGACTGATTCATGCTTGAAAAACCCCCTTCGGCCTGCGGACCTGCAGCACTTTGCCAACTCGGTTTCTGCCTCTCCTAATTGTTTCACACTTAAACATCAACTACAGCGTTAATGGAATGTGTCTAAAGAGCCCAAAAGTGGAGATAACTAATGTAGTAGTTTTACAGTGGAGCGGAGAAACCCTCTCTTGGGCTCATGGCACAAGAGTAATGTAATCCCCAATATGAAGCCAGTCTCAGTGAGTAACTGAAGCACAAGACAGGACAAAGTCATTACCCCTCAACACAGCTTCCTTAGGTGAGTCTTTTAGAACCTATTGCCACATTTTAAAGAAGAAAATTACATCAAGTGCCCCTGAAGGCTTGTGTGAAATGTAAGTGGCAAAAGTTTCATAAAAGAAAGAGTAGACATCAGAGCACAGAAGAACTCACATCATCAACCCAATTCACTGTCTTATGGCGGCCTCACGATGAATTCTGAAACGTGTTTTTATATTTTTATTAAAAGAGAATTGCTTCCTCTTTTATCTCCCATCTGTCTCCCTCTGAAGTAATCTCCTCGGGCACTTCAGACCTATTTATCTGTCGCCCCCTGACCATATCAGTGACTACAAAGATAAATCTAGATCAGGCACAAATAGTAGAATACAATCAAGTATTTCTGTGATGAACTTTTCTGTTAATCAGCCGTTTATGCCATTCCTCAAGACAACACATGCCAGATATTACAGTTGTAATCCCTCGAGTGAAGCAGTTTCTTTCAGGATAATTGTTTTTAATGGAAATGGAAAGAAAATGGGACTATAGCAAAGGAGGTAAAAACTTTCATTCTAGTTCAATTTTTTTTAGTATTTTTTTAATGTGAACATGAAATGATGGATGGAGCACCTTTTTGTAAGGCAGCTATATCATGGCTGCTGTTTCATATTTAATGAATCAGTTGACGGCATGATGATGGCGATGAGACAACCTGATCTACATTTATGTGAAAAGAACTAAGCAGCATATTTTTATCACTTATCAAAGAGTTATTCGTGTCATTTTCCTAAACCCGTTGCCTCTAAATTCATCAGAAGAGAACTTGAGATTACATCTACATACAGTTTATCCAGAAGATACAGTTGGAGTTATGTCACTTGAAAAGATTTTGTTGTCAATCATTTCAAATGAAAGAAGCTTTGCCACAAAATGAGCAGATGTACACATGCAGCCACAACACCAGTTGAGAAGAGACACAACTCTCACTGTTTGACTAGAATCTCTCATTGCTGCAACGCTGTCACTCCTGTCACACCACAGTGTCCGTGAACTCCGCTGCTGAGTTCACTGACAAGGCCCACTGAGGGAAACCAAGAAGTCGAGCAGCAAATGAGGTGAAATTGAGGAAAAACTGAAAAAGCTTGCACCTTGCAACACCTAATTCAAAAGATGCACACGACATCACCGGTGGGTGATCTCGGCTTCAGTGTGTCAAAGTATCTCCAGACTGTCCTTTCGTAACACAGGCTTCAATCTGGGAGGCCATGCAGCCTGGTTTCTCTGAGCCCCCTAGTGGGACAACCCAGACATGGGCCCGGTCCTCTTGTAAACATTGAACATAGCAAGTGCCAGGACCTGTGGAGTGTCCAAACTCTGCTGCAAGGCCTCTGCTCTGCCTTTGATTCTCCTTCACCAAAATCAAAGGCGAGTGGTTGCCTGTGGCCAACTGAGAATGGTGCCAACTGTGTCTGTGTTTATGTCTGTCTGTGTCTGTCTGTGTGTGGAGGCATGACCGAGGACGCCAGCCCTCGCAAATCAGAGGAGTTTTTTGGGCATTTCCTGATAAGAATGGAGCACATGATCAGTCGCCCATTAAAACGCAGATGATGTGTGCGATGCGCTCACAGAGAATGCCGTCTTGTGATGTGTGAGAGAGAGGCTGCAGCTGATGTGCAGATATCGGATGTGTCTTGTGACGAGCGGGACCGTGACCGGAGCGCCAACGCGGGGACATGACGGCTGCGTGTGCTTGCGTGCGTGTGTGTGTGAGAGAGAGACAGAGAGAGAGACAGAGAGAGAGAAGGGAGGGGGGGGGAAGTGGTGAGAGGTGAGCCGTTGAGGGCAGATGAAAGACACGCACGCATGCACACACAGACACAGACAGACAGACAGACACACACACACAGCTACCCACCGTCCTGCCCGGGGCACCTGGGTATTCCCAGTATGTCCAGTAGGTCCCCAGTAGGCGTCCTGACGCGGCGGTGAGCTCTCAGTCACCTGCCGCTCTCCATGTCTCACCCTCCGGGCGCAGCGGGCGGAGGAGGAGGGGGTGGTGTGTGTGGGGGGTCTGTCAGGTGAAAATCCAGCAAGTTCAAAGACAAAGTTTGATTGGAGCCAACAGTTTATCCTCCACTACAACTTGATGAGGCTTGTTGATGTGTGATCCGGGTCCTGCTGCTCCAGGCTGGACGGACACCCTGCTGGCTGCACAACTTCCAGGCTCATGTAAATGTCAGGAAACACACACACAGCCTCAGTTTGATCCTGTCAGGACAAATGTTCAGACAGACAGCAGAGGATGAGCTGCCTGATCCGCCTGCTCTCTGCTGCCGGGCATCAACAAACAAACAAACAAACAAACAAACAGAGATGCTCCTCACACATTCAACAGCCGCTCCTCCGCATCGCAATGCGGGTGTGTGGCCGCTCGATCCCCGCCTCGTCCCCGTCGGGTCGCCGCTCCAGATGTGCGCAGCCGAGCCGGGCTCCAGCAGCAGCAGCTCGGAGCGGGACTGGACACACTGGGATGCGGCGGGGAGGGAGGGAGGGAGGGAGAGGAGAGGAGAGGAGTGCGCACTGGCGACGCAGGGAGCTGGGTGAGAGAGAGAGAGAGAGAGAGAGAGAGACTACCTGTGGGAGGTTTGGGTGGATTCAGTTCAGATGCCGACACAGGCAAGAGATCGCCGGGCGCGCAGATGTGAGGAACATCTGGCTCATGCGCGCGTCACGGTGCAACACAGGCTGGAACTAGAAGGAGTGAATCCAAGAAACAACCGGATCTGACTCCAAATCTAATTCACTTCTGGTCATCAGTCATCACAGCAGCCTTTCAACAATAACTTCTGTGCTATAGTAATGTCATAAAAGTCATTTGACACCCAGGGCAGTTGAGTTTTACAGGAAAAACCGGGAACAATAAATAGCCTTCATTAAATTGCACTGAATTACTTCGGTCAATGTTTTCTTTGTTTTTCTTTTTATCTTAATTTAGTATGCTACAAAAAGAAAAAATGGTCACCCTTTATGCACGGTTTGTAAATTGTAACTAACAACTTTGTTAATCTCAATACATCACTTTTTAATGCTTAACATATCAGTTATTGTGCCTATAAAAACAGCACCACAAAGTTTTCATGTGTTCTTGTTTTTTTTTAAAAAACAAATAAAAAAGACACAGTGATGTAAATTAATTACAAATACAAAATAGTTAGTATTTAGTTGATTTATCTTTTGCAGCAATAACAAACTTGACTCTCTGTGTTTGTATCAGCTGTGCACACCAGGACACTTGTGGGGGTTTTTTTCAACATCTTTACAAAGTGGCTCCAGCTCTGTCAGGCTGCATGTGGGTCATGAGCTTTTTCTGAGATCTGGACAGCTACTCCACGACATTAACATTGCTGTTTGGAAGTCGTGCCTGTGGCGCTTTGGCTTTTCGCTTGGACTCATTGTCTTGCTGGGAAACAAATCCTCTCTCAAGTAGCAGGTTTCTTGCAGACTGCATCAGGTTTTTCTGCACTCATTTTGCCCTCTACCCCTACAAGCCTTCCAGGGACTGCTGCTGATATCACAAAAGTGTGATGATTCGTGCTGGGGATGATGAGTTTAGGATGGTGTGCACTGTAACATGGTGTTTATTCTGACGGCCAAAAGGTTCCATTTCAGTCTCATCACACTTGACACCTCTTCCAGGTAACTTCAGGTTCTCCCAAGATGTCATGTGAGTGTCCTTCTCTTTGCCACTCACCCATAAAGCTGCGACTGCTGAAGCACCTGGATGATGAGTTGGCCTTGAGTTGATAGTTGAAATAAATGCAGAGTTATAAGAGTGTGCTGCTGTCCCTTATCCCTTTTGATAACTTAGCTGGACCAAAATCTATTTATTAAGAACTTATTAACATTTACAACGACAAACATGATGGATTACAAATCTTTTATCAATTACTTAACTTCAGACTTCAACTTTTGTCCAATCTGGCAAACCAAAAGTGCTTCTTATTAATGGCTTAAAACTGATCTGTTGAACATTAGTAGATAATTTACAAACATGAATAAAGCCATTGGTGTGCGTTTAAAGACAGTTAATATGACAATGGTTCAGGAGGTGTCGCACTATAATAGCTCTGACTTTTGTTTGAAGCATTTTGTGAACGGTTCACAGGAGCATAACAGGTCTATGTCAAATTGTTTGAGCATGGTGTAGGAGAACCTTTGAACCTATTAAAGGAATTCTGTCACAATAAAATGCACAAAGAACCCGACTCCAGATCGAGAAACCAATTTGGGAGGTTGTTTCCGATTAGAAGTTTTCCTCTCCCTTCTGCCTCTTCAATATAAAGCCTTTATTTAATGGCTCTCTGGTTTGACACACACAGTAGGCTATATGGGGACATCAAAAAGCTTATGATAGCCTAGTTTAAAATCAGCACACTACAGTGGTTTTATATTTCTAAATGTGACACTCTGCTATAGGCAGTCCGGTCAAAAGTAACACCTCAGCAGAGCGTTGGGAAACTGGAAAAAAAGAGAAGATAGATGTGATGCCGACCTAAAGGGGATACGGTATAAAAGAGGCTGCAGGCCTGGCTGCTTCTCCCATAGAGAGAGAAAGCCTTAAAATGCAGGAGGCTGACTTTTTTATTTTGGCAATAAATTTCATGACATTCACAATTTTTTTTTAGTTACACTGCGATTAAGAATTCATTAGGTTTTATAGGTGGGGGTGATAAAGTCCCAGAGAAGTAGAAAGTCCCAGTAGAAAATCTCCACACTACTGAGCTGGTCCCTGCTTCGAAGAGTTAAACGTGCTACATGAAGAAGTTTGGCATCAATAAATCATTACAACGTTCATTTAAAGACATTAGCATAATTACAAACAAAATTGTTTTACAGAAGATTGGCTTCTGGCATCAACCTACACTGTAATTTATATTGTCCACCAGTGTGGATTTCATTACAGCAGAAACATCAGAAGAAGGCTCATTATCCTCGGATTTATGGGAAATGCACTAAACCCATGCAAATGATGCCATTATTTTCACAGTGTTATATCAGTGTTTAAAATATGCTACATATGGCTGATGTTCAAAAAACCCTGCACCAACACAGAGACTGTCCAATCATTGCTGACTGAAAGGTGGGCATGGAGTTCTAATAAGAGCAAATAATATGTGGGTGGTGTCTTTTTTTGATCAGCTTTCCAAAATCAGAAACATGAGCAACAATGGAAAGAATAGGTTTCTGCCCTAATGTGAGCTGCAAAAGTAAACTTACTACCTCCAGTAGTAAGTAAGTTTCAATTGAGTGCCATGTCATTGGCTGACTATATTATTTTGAGAGGTTACAGGTTATGATAGAAATATACCTGTTGTAACGAGGAGTGGGGATGGCCTCAAAGGCAACACACTAGAACAGATTTATGAAAGACAAACACTCACGGAAGGGGTTGTGTCCAGGATTGCCCAAAAAATAGAGGGACAGGCAGACCATAAAACCATAAACATGAACTATAAACCAGGAACTGAAGCCTAGATGTGACAGAGAGCACATCTAACAAAGACATGAACACAAACAAGGATGAGAGGAAGAACAATCCGGCAAAGTGGGAGTGCAGTGGAGTGGCTTATATAGAGTCCTGATTGGTAAAGAAAAACAGCTGGGTCCACAGGTGAGATGATTAGGTGGGAGTGGCTGGTAGGTGAGGTGAGACAGAGGCGGGGTGAGTGGGAAAATACTGAATACTTGAATGTAGAATTATGGCAGACAGAACAGAGACCAGAACATAGAACTAATACAATCAGAACTTATACATGACAGGAATGAGGCTGACGGGACTACGGCATCACAGACTATGACAGAACAGAGACTGAGAACTAAGACAGATCTTAACTAAGACTAAGGCCGAACAGAAACTAAGACAGAGAACTGAGACATGACATGACAGCAGAGACAAGGAACTAAGACCGAGACAATGAACTAAGACAAGACTGGACTAAGACAGAAGGAGGCACAGGGACTGAACTAAGGCAAAGCTGAACCATGATGAGGAAGAACTAAGACAAAGCAGAATTAGACCAGACAAGGCTGAACATAAACTAAGGCTGAACAGAAACGTGACAGGCAGGAATGTGGCAGGCAGAATGTGACACCTGTTCAACTGTGCGGGAGCTAAGGTGCATATCCGCATATCAGAATTTTTTGGTTTGGGGAGGTTTACACTCCAGCAACTCCAGCCTGATTTACATTAGACACCTAACCACAATGTTGCTTTTCTACAGTATGTGTTCAAGCTATGAAAGCTATATGTGAAAAAAGTAACCTTTAAATTACACTTTATAACTGCAATATGTGAACAATGCCGTTCCCTTGTTTCCATGTCTTCCAAATGGACTAGTGGCTGGTGACAATGCTGACTTTTAGCTTGGAACATGCAGCTTTAGGCTCAGTCTTTCAGCATTATATCATGCCATCAGGTTCACACATAACCCTTTTACAGAATTCTGGTTTAAACAATTCACCTAAAAAGCCAGCTGGAGACGGAGTTTTCAAACAGGTAACATAAGCTGATAAAATCTGTCAGCAACAGTTGTCTTTTCAGCCGACACAATCCATGGTTGATAGAAAAGCCTGCTTTCTTTTACCTTTGTGTGAAATAATATTTGGAGTGGTAAATCTGCCTCCATTATCACTGTAAACTACATTTGTGCCAAGTAATAAAATAAGTAAATGGAAAGCTTGACAGGTGTAGTAAAAGCGACTGCAGGGTGGGACATAGCAAATGAGCAGTATGGACACCTATAATGCGAATGTCTGACAAGTAAATTGTCAGGTTGATTGAATTTCCAGCCCATAAGCATGAGAAGCTGAGACACTCATTGTTTCTGGAGCCTTTACATTGTGATACCAGACTCTTCTTCTACAACCATCCTACAGACATGAAGCGGAGAGCCTGAAGAAGTCAATAAAGTAATTTGCGACACCCCTGTATTGCCCCTTCGCAATCTCACTCAATTAGCACATGGATCGGCGAGCCAGCTGTCGTGATCCCAAAGCGGATTCATCTGTGCACTTTAAAGGCAGAGAAACGCTGTGCTGTAATATTTTCAGGGCACAGGGGTATACAGGAATCTATAATTCATCTCATTTACTGCACCTGAGCCTGCCCAAGAACCTCTTTGTCTTTGACTCACCTGATTTTTCTTCAGCCTGTTGACTCTATATTCAGCTAACATTTTATTCTATATGCTTATGTGAATTTCATTTAAAGCTTTGATGAGCAATATTAACATTCAGCAGGATTGGGGGTGATGAGGTAGCCTTTGCTCTAAGACTGAAGAAACATAAATAATTTGCATATTACACGATAAACAATCTATGTCCATCCGATGTCTATAATTTACTTTACAGGCATTTGCTGCCACCAAAATAACCATTTTCTGTTTGGTCTGTCTTTGTCACCTCTCACAACACCACAATCATCTCTCCACCTCCTGTTAACAGTATCCATACAACCGTGCATTGATAATATGTATAGAAAGTTGAAACATATTTTAGCTGTTTCCAACTTTTCTCCCCTGTTCAAAGGAGATATGACCTAATTTTCTCTGTCTGCACGGTTCGATAAGCACAGTGGAAGTGACAGAGTCCCTCCACAATAATAGAGTGCAACATTTTTGGACTGTTGGAACTGAACAGCTTGAATTGTAAGTGTTCTGCTATTGGGTATTACTGTGGCTGCAAATGAATATGTGTCCTAGGAAAGGTCACCGGATCCTTTAGACTAATGCTGCAGGTGAAGAGGCTTTCGTCCGTGACAAAGATGGCTCAGCGTAGAAGAGTCCAAATAATACAGCAGCAGCAACAAACTTTGTGGACAGGAGGATGTGGATAGATGAATAAGTAAGTAAAGTGGATACCTAATTAAGGTTGCAATGAACAATGTTCAAGCTGGGTCACGTGTTGTCTCTTCAAACCCAGCCCAGGCCTCTCCAAGGGTCCGGGTGTGGACAGCTGCAGGGACAACCATGACTAAATCTGCTCAAAGGGGAGAGGGAGAGAAAAAGAAGTGAAAATCAGAGAAAACAACAATAATAATAATAAGTAGATTTTCCTTCCCAGTCATCTGTTGTCTCTGATGCTGTAAGGTGGGATGGGAGACCCAGTGGCCACCCCTCCCAAACTCACAATCCCACCCCTGACATAAATCAAAGAAAGCAGTATGAAAACAGACATCAAAAGTAAAAAGAAAAAGCCAAAAGGAGAAGTTGTTTGCAACTGTGAACACCAAGAAAAACGCCTGGAGCCAGTTACAGTCAGTAAAGACTCCCTGAGACTCGGAAGTTAAAAATAAGATGTAAGAGGTAAAATTGCTTGGATAGGCCTACCTAAAGGCCTTTAAATGCTGCATTCCTGTTAGGTGGTCCAGCTCCAGGGCCTGATATTGTGCATGTTGTCTTACTGGCATAGTTTTCTGAACCACACAACTACAACAGAGCCATCTTTCATGTTATGAATGAAACCTGTGCGTTTCAGATTGTGAGGCGAAGGAACATACAAGATAATTTCAGATGAATTATACTTTGGACACAGACCCCTGGACTCCTCTGACCCCCAAATTAGTCCTCTCCTGACCCCCTGCCTCCAATCATTTAGCTGTCTGTTCCACCGACTGTTTGTTCTGTTCTCCACCAGTGAACCCTTGGCTGAAATTGGCTGGAACCAACCTCCAAAATGGAAAGAAGTTTGATGAGGTTGAGTATCCCCAGCTCGAAAATATACAGTCAATGTCTGTGTGGGGTCTCCTCCAAATTGATTACAATTGCAAGAAAGCATTTGCTATTTTCAAGGGGCAATTTGTGAGGCATCCTGATGTTCTGGTGAGGGTGGCTGAAAAACCAACCAACCAGCCTGACATAGCACCTGAGAAACCAAAGGTAGCTGTGGCCCCCAAAGAACCACAGGTAGCTGCGGCCTCTGAGGAACCGCAGGCAGCTGTGGCACCAGAACAACCACAGCAGGTGGCTTTGTTCAGTGGGGGGGAGTGTCAAAATGAAACAATCTGAACCTCTAAAATCTAGCAGGAAAAAGCAAAGCAAGAAAAGAAAGAACAGGCAAATCTCAGCCAACATCCACAGAGGCCATGGCTTTAATAAAAGAGTTGCTTGTGAAGAGACTTGGAATATCAAATTGAAAGAACAGCTGAAACTCACACGTCTGTGAGTCCAGCAACAGCACCTGAGGAACCACAGGTACCTATGCACCTTGCAAATTTCCCCACTAAGGGATGAATAAAGGTTTATCTTATCTTATCTTATAACCCCCCCAAAGAACCACAGGTAGCTGATGACCACAAGGAACCACAGGTAGCTGACAACACTGAGAAAACACAGGTAGCTGTAGAACCCGAGGAATCACAGGTAACTGTGACCTCAGATGACACAGAGGATCCAGATACTGAGGCATCTGTTCACATTGTTCGTCCTGACACAACACCACAGGACGTTCCGAAGGCCAAGGCCAGAGATCCAGCCAAGGCTTTCTTTGTCCAGACAGGTGTCGAGATGATGGAAACTTCTCTGGCCCATTTGAGGGAAGAAAACCTCCGGTGGCTCCCATGGTCCAGCCAGAGGAGGACCTACAGGAGACACTCAAGTGGGAAGTGAAAAAGTCCCGTCTCCTGAGATCAATCAGAAACCAGAGATGACTTGAGGGACAAAATTGTGGATCTTGAGCAAAAGGTCAGCAAGAAACCCAAAAAGCCTTCTCTAGTGAGAAGATTCCTAAAGCTCTTCAAATGAGCTGGAGGAACCTCACCAGCCTGCTTAAACCTCCTCTGCCACAATTCTCACCCTATCCTCCAACCAGACTCCCAACACCCCCTACTAACCCCCCATTAGATATATTAGATAGTCCCAACGACACCCAGATGTCACTGGGACAAGGCAGCACGCTGCTACAGTGGTTCGTACATAGCTGGAGGCTGCATGTTCTCCCCGTGCTGGCGTGGGTTTCCTTCGAGTGCTCCGGTTTCTTCCCACAGTTGTCTGCATAGATAACAGATACACCAAAATAATTTTAAAAAATCAACAGTATTTGAACAGTCGTTATAATATTTGTCATAAGAGTTATAAGCTTCACTGCATTGAACATACTGTAGATCCACATTAAATAAAACACAACAGTGTTGGAGAAAAAGGTATAAAATCTCTCTTGTATTACCACCAAGAGAGAATTACCGTCGGTCTTCTTGCTTCACACACACCTGCAGTATCCTGAAATGACTCGGCCTCGACTGATACTGGCTCCCTTCCTCCTCGCTTTAAAGCAGGAAGCAAGTCACACAGCTGCTGTCTAGAATACACGAAACTTTCCAGCCACATGTGGATCCGTGAAAATCCTGTGATCCCAACGTCTTTCCTCATTTTCTCTCTTGTGTAGTATTTATAAATTTGATGAAACTAACACCTAAATTAAATAATACTCAAAAAAATATGTATCACTCCTACATATTACATCAACTAGTTCACACTGTCTTTCTCTGTATTGGCAGGTCACCAACACGTGCTTACAAATGGCAAATTAGGTTGTTCCACTTTTGACAACATCAAATGACAAATGTTTGATTCAACCAGAGTTAATATTGTTTTCATTTTGAATTTTATATCAGTTAACTAAAACATTTTCTTCAGCCCTTGTTTTAGTTTATAGATTAGATTAATTAATTCTGATAACCTTGCTAACAACACATTACATCAGGCCTACTTTCATTATGACCTTTTTAACACTTTATCTCTGCTTCCTGCCTATAATTCTTTCGACTGTCAGCCGAAATGAAAGAAGGAATTTCTAAAACCCAAAATTGGACCATTTTTTGAATTTGGTTTTGTAATTTTTTGTTTGGATACAAAAAAAATGAACATTATTCACAACATTTGATTTTGTTTCTCCGTTTTTGGTTGAAAATTGAAAATAAAAAACAAACAAAAAAATATACAGAGACGGACCTCTTTATTTTTTAATTTTAATTTTCTTGAAGAACTGACGAAAAACAAAAAATGATTTTGAGAAATGTTTTTGATTTGTTTTTGGGGGGTTGTTTGTTTTGTTTTTGATTCTGACACCATTCTGGCAGATCTATGCTGCTCCCTGCTGGACAACACTGAAATGAACTACACCATGTCACTTTGTTTTCACTGTGTTGTGACTGATTTTAACGTGGCAAGTGAAGTTCAATTCACAAAAGTGAAATAATTGTCTTTTCAGATTCGATTTCATTCAATTATGTCACTACATATATACAAAGGAAAAAAGACAACATGTGTTTTACTTTATTTCTTAATTTTTAATTTAAATCTTCCACAATGTGGAGAATTCATAATGTAAACCAATATTCATTTAGTGATTAAAAGGAGCACTAAGCACTGCATGTCTTTTTTAAAACTATTACACATTTGTTTGAATGAAATACAATAACATTTAATTGGACCCAAGAGTCATTTTGAATTTACATTTAGCTACATTCTGCTTTTATTAAAAAATGTAGTATGATTTCTTTGAGGTTTTTCAATAAGAAAAATGTCTTGAAACAGATGTATTGTTGATGTAATCCGGTAGAATATTTATTTTCACAACAGACAACTTAACATGTCATAGCAGGAGAAGCACAGGTTTTATTTAGTAAAGTCAGATAAATCGACCAGGTGATATGTAGACTGATATTATTTCACTGCACATATATCTGTGTATCTGTGTATATGTCGGTCAATTGGTAACAAGAAATTGCAGTTCAGGAATGAAAAACTACACTGGAGGTAATTTACAGATACCATCTTCATTACAGAGTTTGTTCACCAACTGTGAAATGTTCTGCTTAGTATGGATCTTAGTCACATTTTGTAATAAAAAGCAAATCAGAGGGATTCGTATCAAGATTTTTTTGTTTATGTTATGTTTTAATCTTCATGAAAAATATCAATCAGCCAATATATCGTCATCTGATTTTATGAAAAATCTGTATCTGCCTCAAACATTATTTGATCAGACTGTGGTAATCAATAGGTCATTTGAAATACTCCTAAAACATTTTCATCTTCACATACAGTTTCACAAAGTTCAGTAAAAAAAAAAAACTGAAAAGCTGAATTTGTGCTGGAAAAAAAAGTCATGCTGACATGGCCACTTTTAGACTTAGTTCTTAAAGGGTATAAGGAAAATCATTTAGTTACAACAAACATTTCATCCCATCGAGCTTTGTGAAAGACTAGTACGGATAAAAAGCAGTTTGACAGATTATCGTTCTTGCTATTTTCATTTTTGTGAGCAGACCACTCTTAGGTCTGGAAACCATAACTCAGTGCATGTAACACGCTCTATGTTATGCCTGATACAGCATCAAATCTTCAGCACTTCTCAGAAAAGGAACAGCTCTTTACAGCTTAACAAGCCTTCATTCTATCAGAAAACATTTGGGAGACACAGATGACGATAAGGAAACATTTAGAGCAGTGAAAAAAAAACATCTCTAATCTCATTATCTTGAATTCTCATTGCCATGAATTTCCCCCTCCGTCTGTCTCAGCAGATGTCGGCAGTGTGTCGGCGAGATGATGGGAAAAGACGATCCTGGCTGTCCAGCCCGCGGCCTTCTCATCCTCTGCAGATAATGACCACGTCAGTAATAGAGGTAGCAGGAGTAATGATGGTCTGACATTACATATCTGTCCCTGCTGTCACTGATGAGGGCGCGGCCGAGTTACAAGCTGCAATAAACCCTGCAGAAGATGATGAATGATGCCATATCCAGCCGGCAGAGGAAACATGTTGTGAGGTTGCACCATCGTGTCCAATAACTGCTCTTCTTTCTCATAAACATCCTCATTCTATCAATAAAGGGGAATTGAGTCCACAAGTGATTTGTTGTAAGTCTTTTACATGAATTTGCTACAGGCCAGCAGCAGATTAACACATGGATTCTGGGGAAAGTGAACACCAGTTGTGCCTCAGTCTGTCGCACTTATTCTTGCTGCACAGTTAACAGTTGTCACAGTTTATTTCAGCTCAGCTTGTCCGACACAGTACCTTTAAAGACCACACACACACACACGCACACACACACACATACCACAGGCCCCTTTTACATCTGGTGCCATCTGTATCTGAATACGTTATCTGGATAATGACATCTGATCTACAGATCTTTGCATTTACACATTTTTTTACGGCACACAATACAACGACAACAGCAAACAATAACTACAGGATCACTATGACTTAGAGGGGTAAGGGGGCTCAGCGCTCTCAGGCTGCACACATGTCAGCACCCTTGTGGATCATTCTCAATACAGAGTTAGATGGTTAAACAGTCAGACAGATGTCAGGACAGGATTAATGCAGCAGACAGGGACAGGGACAGTAGTTCCCACCTCTCCACATCCATGCCAGCATTGATCTAATCTGGTCTGGTCCATGTTTTTGAATTTGCCAGTTTTGCAGAGGTGAGATATGCCTAATGCGTTATCTTCATCTGTATTGCACTACATCTGACATATTTGCATTTGTAATTAAAAATTTGTACCCAGATCTTGCTTCCATTGCACTTGTGAGTGAAAAGGCACAGGAGCCTGTTGAGATTTGTGACTGTTCCTCTCCCGTGGGCAATGACCTCCAGCTTCTCATCTACTGCCTGTAGTTGATATTCTGTCTAATGTAGCTGTAGGCTGTGCATAGGTCAAGAAGGAATTGTTGCCCAGTGCTTTGAGTGCCCTTAAAGTGAGCATTGAACCATCACTCAGAATTTGCCTGGGATTATTTATGTTCTCTCTACCATGATTTGTCAATGGGTTCCCACCTTCTGATAACAGTGGGTTGTTCCACTTTTGACAACATCACATGACAAATTAATGATTAGGTTGTCTATTTTGGAGAGGGGTTTGGGACTGTACCACAGTGAGGCTAAAGAAATGGACCTGTAACTTTCCATGATTAATTCCTTCTCGAGTCATTTCTAGTTACTCCTCCTTTCCAATGAAAGCATGAGTGCATCATTAATCATGTCAACCAGCCTCTCTGAACTTTCCACCCTTAAAGAGTGATCTAAACATGTAATGGCAGTGGAATCTTCTATTGTCTGAGTGTTTTGGTCGCCCCGTGCTGACCCCTTGCTCACCAGATCAACATGTAATTGGAGCAGAAAGTGGAGAGCCGGGTGTGGTGGTAAGTATAATAATAATATATTAAAAACACATACATACGTATCAAAGTGACATAGTATGACATGAAATTACATCATGTGAATTGAGAACATAACATGACATGACATGAGATTAGTATAACAAAATGACATGACATGACTTAAAGTAATGTAAAATGTTATTATACAACATAACATGACATGACATGAAATAGCATCACATTATAACATGCCTTAACAACAGAACACGACAACATAACCCAATACAACATATCATGTAAGATTCTTAAGGCACAGAGACTAACAGGTGCTGAATGATATTAAACTTTTCAATGCTTCAGCATCTCAAATTTAATTATCTCCATCAATGCTCTGATGAAAAGATGATAGGTTCATCTATTTTTCAAATACACTCACTGATAAAATTCAGTAAATTATTTTTTTTCTCTTTTGCACAATCAATTTCAGAGTTGAACTTTTGGGGCTTATGAGCACAGAAAGAACGACGTGATGCCAAGAAGGTGAAGAGGATGGGATTCAGCGAACTGAAACCATCTACATGCACCAACATTTGCCTTTAAATACATACATATATCTGAAAACTGAAACGGGTTTTTGCTGGTATCACAATGAGAACTGAGTTCCTTGGATCAATGAAAAGCTCCAAAACTGCACCAATTTCATATTTGGGCTCCTTTTATTCAAGAGACAAACATCACAGCAGATGACCCTTGATGTCAGTTGGAAAAATGTCTGAGGCAAAAGAAAAATAAAGATTCCTGAAACATGCATCATGTCAAGTATTTTCATCTTTGATGGTCAAGATGAAGAAAAAGCTGGACAGGTTCCTCTGACAGGCTGGCTGATGTAAGCACAGACACATCACAGGACGTGTGGCACATAAATCTCACTCAGTGGCCCCCTGAACCTAAAAACGAATTACCTGCAAGTGGAAAGTCTAAGGTTTGATCTCCCGGCACTCCAATCGTCTGCAGCCTGGCTTAAGTGTCCTTGAGTTAGATACTTTGAGCTTTCCCCTTCCCTTAGAGTCCAGACTGCATCACAAGTAACAGCGAGACCAGTGTCCACTGGTGTAAAACTTGAAGTCAGGGAACTACTTAGAAAACAATTCAGTAGCATTTAAAACTGCGAGGTGAGTGAGTGCTTTGAGAAAAGTTTTGGATAGTGCACTTTACCTCTCACTGCCACTTGGAGCAGATAAAGTACAAAGTTTTCTGTTGCAGCTTTAACTAATGCAAAGGCTGATCATGGAATTTAATTTTGCTGTCTCATATTTTTGTTGGAGGTTGGAAGATTTATAAACAGATGTGAAAAACACCTTCTTCACTAACTGAACACATTCTTTATCCTAAAAAACTGCTTTTGACATCTATTCAATCAGAGACAGTTGCAGTTTTTCAGTCTCAGTATTAGTGGATCTCGGGGCTTTGTTGTTGTTCAAATGGCTGACCACAAAATATTATCAGACAAAGAAAAAACTTTCTGCCACCGTACTTAAACTTGCTTGAGTCTGATTTGCATGTCAATCTGTATCATTTGAGCAAACAAAAATTACATGTGGAGTTCCCCAAGGTTCCATTCTCAGACTTCTTTTGTTCAACTTCTGCGTGTTCTCAGTGTTTGTACAATAGAGACTATTTTATTTCTATTAGTAATTACACATCTGAGCATTAGCTTATTTACTGGTTTATCATCTGATTTAGGTGACAATTTCGTCAAGTGACTATGGTTCCATATAATAATTGAGTAAGTACATTGAGAAAATCTATTATGACATGTGCCAAAATTTTTTCCAGTTAAGCAAAGAAACCTGAGATAACTGTTTTTGGAACAAAAGAATAATTATTAAAGGTCAGTGTTCAGCTTTAATCATTAATGTTAAAGGCCAAGGCAAGCCTAGACTCAGACCTAGATTTTAGGTCGTGAGTCCACTACACCAGCTTCAACTGGCTTCATACATACTGTGCAGATATGAGAGCGCTATTGATCTTTCAGTGAGAAAGAGACATTAGTCCAGTTTTCACATCTCTGCTTCGGCTTCCTGTGGGTCAAAGAAATTATTTGAAGATTATTGGTATTTATTGGTTTACAAAGCACTGAATGAATTCTCTTTACTCTCTAATAGTCCTATACCACTGGCTTTTATGAATTTAAATTTGGGGCTATTGTTATGATGGGACTACTGTTTATTCTTTTGTTATATCTGTTTCCTCCAATGTTAGCTTATTTTTATCTTCTATTTTATGTATGTAGTCTTTTTTTATTTGTGTTCTTTTTATATTGTCTTGTGTT
This sequence comes from Holacanthus passer, assembly GCA_025331565.1. NCBI lineage: Eukaryota > Metazoa > Chordata > Actinopteri > Pomacanthidae > Holacanthus > Holacanthus passer. The sequence continues at coordinate 2,478,455 of JAFREQ010000038.1, forward strand.
CATTTCATGTTTTATCTGAAGTCTTTGCCGGTGCTAAACAAATAAACTTGCCTTGACTTTATGCTAGTCCTTGTTTTCCAAAGTCATTTCAAAAGAAACTTTATATCAATATGGCATTTATACAGTATAGTAAAGAGACATGACCTTGTAAAATCCCAAATATCAGAGAGGATCTGCCGACACAGGGAATTAAAGATGATAGAAGTATGGAAGTGACCTCCTCATATATAGATGTTTGAACTTGCTGATGTTGGTAGAAAACTAATCGTCAAGTTTTACAAAGGGAGGAAGTCAAAAAGCAAACTGTTGCCCTTTGTAATACAAAGTGTTTCACTTTAGTTTTTTATATATATAAAATTTATGGCTCTACTTTCATCCTTAACCCCAGAGGGTGAATTGTTGCTTCAGGCACTGGCTAAACAAAAAAGGTGAATTTCCAAGAAAATTGGAGTCAAAATCCTTTTGATATGATAAAAACTATTTTTTTGTAACTTTTTCTGGATCTGCTCCCAGATGCACCCGGACCTGTTTGTGTATGCCTGAGGGCCTGAAAGTTAGAAGACTGGCCAGGCTGAAAGAGATGTTTCTTTTTTCTTTGAGCGACTACCACCACAGTGCCGGTGAGCAAGGTATTTAACCCTGCACCAGTGGAGCATGTAAACTGTGTGAAAATCCAGTGGCTAAAATGCAGTTTGAACCCTCCCAGAGGTGCCCTGAAAAAGTTCTTTATGGTGCCATAAATGCTGCTGCAGCGGTGATAGCACAAGCCTAAAGAACCGTTTTATGATGCTTTATAGGGCTTCTGTGTATATGTGGTCGGTTAAACCCTAAATCCTCATTTTCATACTGTGATTTAAGATGTCAGTTCAGCTGTTCACAGCAGAGGGCAGCAGTGATAAAATATTGATGAGCCTTCCCTCTCTCCGTCTCCAGAGCGTTTAGGGGCATCTCAACCAATTGACTCGGATGTCAATCAAAACAGTCTATCTACATTTCTATAAAAGATTTTTTATTACTTTTGACTTGCTAATTAAGGAGTCAGAAATTTAACCTCTTCACTCCCACTGTCCTGCTGCTGGGTCAGTCACAATCTTATGCAATTTAGCCAGACAATGTTCAGAATTTTATATTTACTGTAAATTCAATCTTCATCTTTTAGGGCAAATTGAAAAAGTAATGCACAAGACATCTGGAATATTTACATGTGAACCAATGGTGCAGCCATAAAAACACATATGATGTTGTCAGACGGTGTGGAATGAGATCATTTAACAACCCTGAAGCTACTTAAGGGAAAATTAAAGGAAAGTGGATGTTAATGGGATTTTAAAAAATATCCTTATCACCAATACAGTGGAGTGACTAAAGTCCTGATCATCAGTGGTGGAAAGTAACTAAGTACATTTACTCAAGTAATGTACTTAAGTTGGTACTTTACTTGACCAATTCCATTTTACAACCCTTTATACTATATACATTTCAGAGGAAGAGAGAGAAAAAATTGTTCTAGCTCCAGTACATTTATAATAAAAGTTAATACAACATTTTTGTCAACAAATAAAATTGGATATATTATGATAGATTAACCTACACAGTTGTATATAAACTAATTCAAATTTGCTCCAATTTTACCAGCTGCAACATTTAAGGGATACTTACATCAAACTCTCCAGTAATAATAATCTAGTAATGTAATATATATTATTCTGAAATGGGCCAATCTGCATAATGAGTACTTTTACTTTTGCTACTTTAAGTATATTTTGACACTATTACTTTTACATAACAGAGTATTTCATGGTTTGTGCGTGTGTGTGTGCCTTTGTGTGAGTGTGTGTGTGTGTGTGTGACAGATGATACCGTCTGAAGACTGTAACACCTGTTTTCACACTATACCTCTACTGTCAATACATAACAAATGTTGGCCGTGTGCCTGTGTTCTGTTGTGACACCCTCAGTGTATTTCAAACCGTGCTGGGTTTTGGTTTTGCTGACATGAGCTTCAGTATATAAAAATGAAAAAAATGCCGACAAGACTTTTTTAATTTTCAGGATCCTCTCCTGGTGTTTTTCTTTCTCTAGCACCTACTCCCTCTCTCTCACACACACACACACACACACACACACACACACACAGAGTTTATTCCTCTATTTATCTCAATGCAGTGTGAAACATACCGTAAACAAAGATAAATAACTCCGGTCACACCAACACAACAGACCGGCCTCCTCTCCTCCTCCTCCACCTCATCTCACTTCATTAGTTCCCTCGTCTTCTAAACCAACGTTTTCCCTTCAAATGAGCCTCTATCTTTTCTCTGAAATCATCCTCCTCTCGCCTCTGCAGGGTCACTTTCATGACACCATCTGCATTATTCTTACGGTGTCTGTTTTTCTGTATTAATTCACACTAGTTTTCCCTTTAAAGAACGGAGGAATCATTAATTCACTAAACTACACAAGCTTCAGCCTTGCATCTAATATCATCAACACCCTTAACTTTAAACCTCCATAATCATGAATATGCTTCATTGTTATGTCTGTGAAGATTCTCAGTCATCCAGGTCATGGTACGAGGCAACTGGACTTATACTTGAAAATGTTTTGCCCCCATTCGAGGGGCCTCTTTGGTTGTAACTGACTGGTGTGGAGTCCCAGGTTTTTAATGTCCGTGGGGTCGTTATCAAGGTCAATGATACCACCTTGTTCATTATTATAAAATCATGTGATGTCAGCAAATTTGTTCCAACCCACATAAGGTTATTTTAACTTCTATTTGAGGCTCCACCATATATGCCAGGTCATATTTCTTCCTCCCTCCCTGTGATTTGGCACTATACAAATAAAATTGAATTGAATTGAATCTTTAACACAAATTTAATAGACAATTGGTGCAGCACATCTGTGCTGTCTTGGGTTCAAATAATTTTCTCAGTCTAATCTCAAACTTTAAAGTGGCTTAAAAGATGTTTTGAGTGGCCAGCATCAAGTATTAAGCCCTGAAAGTGAAATAAGAGTCCTTCCTTCTCCAATAGTAATGTTGTTGGCTTGTTTACTCTTTATTTAATACACCTATTTAAATGTTATCTTGCAGTTCTCTGCAATTAAAAATGAGACTTTTTGTTACATTCTTATCAATTTTTTTTTATCAATTTTAATTGATGAAAAATTATTTTATTCATTGTAATTAATTTAACAAAGACAATTATAATAATTGTGTAATAATTTAAATTCTCCTACAGATATTAGCCTCTTTCCTAACTGCATCACAGCAATAAGACTACAGCAAAGAATTTTAACACTAATATCTAATGTACAGTTTATCAAAGTGCAGTCAATGGCAGGCCTCAGAAACATTTTGTGCTGCCCTCAAACGTGACACGAAATGCATTATATTCTAATCATTCCATTTTTATACTTTTAATAGCAAGAGTTGCAGAAATTACATTCTGCCATCAGTGCTGATAGCTAAAGTTACTGATTAAACTTTGCAGTTTAATGTGGAAGTGAGATGGAAAAGTCACTGACTGAGGAGAAAAAGAGGTTTTAGGAAAAATGGATGGAATTCTTAATTCACTGAACCTCAAGGAATTTAATGTGAAACTCTGTTATGAGACCAATCACAAATCCTACATTCCCATGAAGTTTATGACTTTTCCTGTGTGGCCCTCAATCTTATGCTGGCTCCCTACAGTGGCATCAAAACTTTAAGAACCCCTTTGATCTAAAGCATGCAGGCCTACAAGATGATGTGTAATCTGAGCAAAACTGCTGACGAGCAACTCTCTTTGTTTACTTTCTAATGGAAGTTTTCCCATCAGCCTCGGCTATACTTTGTATTTAGTGCCAAAAGCAAACATTAGCATGCACTCACACAAAGTGAGAATGGTAAACATTTTACATTCACATATAAAATGTAATAATAATATAAATATTTGGGCTAAGATCAGACAGCAATAGAAAGAAAGGAAGAAAAAGAAACCAGTGTGACATCCGCATTGAATAAGAAGAAAAGAATAAAAGGGACAAAGGTCCAGTTCATTACATGTGGCTCTGATTTAAATTTAATCACGGTAATGAATGAGATGAAGAACTCATCACAGCACTGGTCAAGAATTTCATATCAGACTGAACAGATGTCTGAGGAGGTGTCAGTGAGAGACAAAGGAGATGCTGTGGAAAGAGCAGCCTGTTCTTATCAACAAACCATTGTGTCATGATATATGAAGACGAAGATATTTTGGCATGTTAAAAACAATTTAGCAACATGGAACAATGGAAAGAAGCCCATAAGAAAATTGCTTGCATATGTTAAATGTTCAAAGAGAACTATTTGTGTGGAGAGATAAGTGTTCTGGGTTGTTTGGAGAATTCAAGTTTGTTGTTTTCCCACTATCATTTATTTTGGACTGTATGTGGTGCTGTTCGCACACACACACACACACACACACACACACACATATATGTGCAGTTGCTGGGCTCAGGCTGGTACACGTCTCATGCTTGTTCACAGGCTGCCATGGACCATAGCTCAGAATGCTTAACCTTTGACCTCCACCATCCGGCTCTGACAACCCCCCTGCACCTCTCCCTGCTGGCCTGATGATGACTTTCCAACATGCCTTTTGTGTGCACACACACACACTCGGCGGTCTGTGCCTGGAGGAGGTTAACAGGTGCCTTCACAAGCGCCCTCAGCCAGCTGGTTTTAAAGAGGCACCTTTGATGTAATACTTGTTCTGTCCAGCAGAGTGCAGTAGCAGATGTGTGCCTGTCAGTGCGCGTGCGTGTGTGTATTGGAAAGAATTCTGCTTGCCCTTTGGCAATGTGTGTGTTCCTGATTCAGGAGTTTGTACATGTGTACATCTGTGAATATGTGTTTATGTTTCAGTCTGTCTGCACTCTGCGTGTGTGTGTGTACATGGGGAGGTATGTCAGGGACAAATCACTGCCGAGCACATGTGGTCTGAGGACGAAAGCAAGCGAGGAAGGGAAAGCAAAGGAAAAGGAAAGGAGAGAAAAGAACACAAAACAGAGGAAAAATAAAGAAAGGAAAGTATAGATATATGTGTGGTGTAAAATGACAAAAAAAGGGGTAAAAGACACCAGGAAATTAAATGACGAGAAAGCGAGGAGACAGAAACAGATGACAGGAAAAAAGTGCAGGAGATGACAAAGAGTGTGTAAAGAGACAGAACAATGGAGAAAGAGGCCAAAAGTGAAAGATTAAGTTGGGTCAGTCTGGCTTGTCATCACAGCTCCACATGTGAAACACTGTGAGGGAAGAGGAACACAAAGGGAAAGAAAGCAATAAAGTGGAAAAGTAAAATCTCAGCGACTGTAGATGTAAAATGAAGCTATAAATGCAAAGAGGGTAGGGAGGGATCATTAGGGGAAGCTAGTTAGTGTCAGCGTCCAAAACAAACCCACAGGCATTCCCTCTTTTACTGACATCTTTTTTTATTTTGTCTCCACACCATTCAATAAATACAAAATACAAACCAGCTTCATATTCATAAACAACAATGATAGAAAAATTCATAAAATATTACTTCATTCGAAACAGAAACAGGAGCAACCAAAGCGGAGAAGATCAACAGGAGGTGAAAGCAAAGCTCATGTTTAAGTATTACACTGAAATAACAACCAGTCTTTTGAACTTCTCTCCGGATGCCTACATGATTGATATTGAGTGGAAACATAATATCACAACAAATCAAAGTTGCAGACTGGCTGAAGAGACGGGGAACAACACTTTTTCCAGGTTTTCACTGCGTTTTTTTCTTCTTCTTTTTTTTTTTTTAAACCTGCCTTCCCTCCCAGGAAGTTTACTGTGTTTCTGCATTGCTGATTAATCATATATTTTACTGGTAAAAAAACACACACACACCCGCATTCACACACATTCACACAGATTTGAACACTTTCCTCTCCGTCCAGTGAGAGCGGCGAGAGCTACAGTAGCTATGGCTGTACTTCAAAACGAAGCCCTGTCGGTGAAATACCACTTGCACAATCTTACCAGAGTTTGCCACTCAAAGCAAAGGCTGGACAGATAGAAAAAGAATCCCATTGAGCGGCCGTGTTTTGTCTGTACATCTACATTTTTTGTCCTGTTGAGCTGTTTTGGAAAAACTGAGCAAAAAAGAAATTCCAGCAAAAATGGATGGCAGGGAGCAGAAGGCAGCGGGTTTGTAAAGTTTGGTTGGTCCTCTTCATGGCTTCATCCCTTCACTTAATGAGTCTTTGGAAAATTTCTGTTCTTATTTTATTATTCTGCCGTCTCTGCTCTTCACTGTTCATTACAATCCTGAAGCTGATAACAGGGTGGGTGTGAGGTGAGAAGGGAGGGTGGGGGGGAAGACCCAGTGTGCAGCTCTGGGTTTCGGTCCATCAGGGACGAGACGGGTCAAATGGGTTGAGGAGGGTTTGTTGTTGTTCGTGTGGCTCACCATGGATCAGTGTCTCCAGGTTCGCCTTTTATCAGGGGTTTTTATCACCAGGTCATCTTCCTCTTTGGAATCTATGGAGAACAGAAACATTTATTTAGCACTGAAGTAGTAGGATCTTTGTACAAGTGGAGGTGGCTCGAGGCTTTGATACTATCACTGTGCTCATATTTAATAGCTTAATAGATTTGTTTTCATGCCAGAGTGGAAAAAACTCTGCAGCAGCCTTTGAATCATCACAAGACATGAAAACTGTCTTCTGAAAGCAAACATGCATTTTTAACCGGAATAGCTATGATTGCATAAATGAGTGATATTCCACTGCATATTTCACACAGTGTCATTACATTACTGGCCAGGCAGGGGCCTCCTTCATATCAGAGGTCAAGTATACTGCCTTGTAAATGTTCAGATATCAGCCTTCGCCCTGCTGGTGTTGTGTGTGTGTTCATTGCTCACCAAGGCATTCAGGACAGCACGTGCCATCTCTGCGGGTGATGTTGGTGCAGGTCAGTAGTGGACATTGCTTCCTCTGACACTTAGTCACACCGTGCTGTGGAGAATAAGAGAGGAAAACGGAGGGTTGGTGAAAAGAGGCAAAATGCAGAGACACAGGTGGAAGAGACACAAGGAGGTACGACAGGAATGTACACCACAGCGTGAGATGGATGCATCCATCCATAATGCCAGATGACACAGCTTCTTCCACCATGACAAGAATGTTATGATGTGACTACAGTTTGTTGGACTCCATACTCTCTGCACTCTCATTTTAGCTCTGTTTTTGGTCTCCACCAACTCCTGAGAAAAGTTGCTAAATGTTCCACAATGAGCCAAAAGATGTTAAAACACTCACTCACTCACACACAGAGTAGGGTAATAATTCTCTGTGGGTTCATCAGTAAGAGCGTCCCCTTTTTCATTACACATAGTTAATTGGCCCAATGATTATATATAAATATAGATCAGAGCCGCTTTAAATTATAATGAGATTAAAAAAAAACTTGCATAAGTTCAACACATGTGCTAAAATACTAGCTTTAGTTCTTCATTATCAGAGCACTCTCTTCTGTTATGTTTGTAAGAATTAACTCTGAACTCTCTGTGAACTGTGATTCATCCTTTTAGTACTGTAATGAAAAGATTACATTTCAATCTATTTTTAATGAATGAGGTTCAAGTCATTTTCAACCAGCCAACAACCTGACTTATGTTTCAGCAAGATTTCAGCAAAGTCACAATATTAGCACTTGGGAAGTATTTCTTGGCAGCCACAGTACTTACATCACACCAACAGTTGATGCATTTCATCTCCCCCACCAGCGGCACCCAGGGATGCCAGTTGTCACTGTTCTGGTAATAGTTCTTGCCAAATTTGCAGTGCCTCGGGCCATCTGCTTGCATCATGTCGCTGTGCTCCAGGCCAGCAGGAGTCCTCTCCTCCTCTGGACACTCCTTGCAGCAGTCGGATGGATTGCGTCTTACGGGATGACTGCAGGTCAACAACGGACAGGTCACCTTCTCGCAGTGCACCTCCCCTGAAGATCCCTGTGGATATAGTGTAGCAATAGCAGCAGGTTAGCAGCAATTTTTTTTTTCTAGCACAAAAAGCAGCTGACTTATTGCTTTTTTCCACATAAATAGTTGAAAAGTCGGAACATTCCCCAAGGTTGAACTGATGAGAAATTTATTTATGCCTCAGTTTCTTTGGAGTCTAATTCAAGATAAATGATCCATTAAGGGCTTTTGGGAAAGTAAATCCAGCCAGATGTGAGTGGGTTTATTGATGTATATTTACCTTACAAGTGCAGACAGCGCATTTAATGTAGCCAAAGGGAGGTACAAAGGGATGCCATGTGGTTCCTGGCGCGTGCATCTTCTGGTCTCCTTCAAAGTAACAACCTGAGAGAAAGGAAAGAGGAGAAACAAGGTTACTGAGGACAGTCAGCAAGAAAACGCATGAATGATTCAGAATTCACTTTTAACTGTGGAGCCGGTGGAAATTCAATGAAATAAATACAGCATAGTGACATGAAGAAAGGAAAGGCGCAATACAAGAGAAAAAGCCTTCAGAGAAAAATCCAAAAGCAAAAACAAAGAGAAGGAGAGGTAGTACTTACCCTCAAGATTTTCATCCACCCTCTCTGGAGCTTTCATGTCCTTGGGCTCCTTCCTCTCTGAATAAGAAAAAGGAAATGGGGACATAAAAACAGAATTAGTTTTCAACTTTATGATTGGTGTGGGGACCGCATTGGGAATTTACCCAATGGAATAAAATCTGCACACAAACAGGGACTCAAAGCAGCACAACCACTGTAAAGCATGATATCACATACATTTATATATCTCGTGTAAAAGCAAAATCTGTCTCACCATCACAGACCGGGCAGCACTTGTCCTCAGGCTGAATGGTTCGGGAGCAGGTCAACACCGGACAGATGACTGGGTCACAGATAACAGTTCGTTTCTGCAGAAACATGACAAGGTCAAGTTTTTATTTGTGACACAAGATGATGTACAGTATTCAGTCCTTACATGCACGAACTAATTTATTTCCCAGCTTCTCCTCGCATGCTTTAACATGTCAGTGCCAAAACAGGCCTCCTTCCCCTGCAGAGCTCTTTTAACAAACACATGTAATTGCTGCCTTTGTGTTTGTTGTCTTTACCTGGCAGCTGCATGAGAAACACTTGTCGTAGTTGGGAGTCCAGCGGGAGCCATGAGCGTGGTGCTGGTTCTCGAAGAAGCAGGTATGGGGGTCTTTCTTCAGCTCCTCTGGGTCCTTCACAAAGAGGTCGTCAAACTCGGCCTCCTCCACCTCCCCCCTGGTCCCGAACTCACAATTGTTTGGCACATGGACCTGGAGAGAGGAAATGTGTCGGAGACGAAAAGAAGGGAAAGATGGAGGCGGAGGGCATGAAAGAAAAATGAGAAGGAGGTAGAATATGTTGAGATAAAAGGGGGAGAAATGAAAGCAAGGCAGAGGGGAAAAAGAGAAAGTGTGGTTAGAACATCAGAGAATTATTGGCCACACCTGATTCAAGGCTGGTGTCAAGCTGACTTGTTAATTGTTCCTAAATGGAGCATTTCTGTGCTCCCAACAGGACAGCTGTTTATGTGTTGGACCTGTTTGCTATTAAAGCAGCTGAACCCTGTTGTGTGGTTGTGTGTCATCACTTTCTCTGTTACTACCTGCCAGCCTAAAAGAGCTCATCAACCACTACACCTGCAAAGCTGCAAATAGGTTTGTGGGCAACTGTGGTCTGCCTCTGTGTGTGTTTCTCAACCGCAATAAAACTTTTACTTTTCAACAAAGTCTCTTGGGGCAGACAGCACCTGGCAGTGAAAGTGTGTTTGTGTGGGCTGGCGAGCGCTAAGTGAGCAATCACGCAGACACATAACCACTCAGGTGGTTAAAGAAGGCCCCAAGGACGCTCCTACTCACTCTTTTCTTCTTTCTATAGCCTAACCGCTTATAATACTTTATCTCCAGTGTTTTTCAATGCTATGAGTTTATTTTGCCTGATCGTTATTGCTAATTGGGCATAATGATGTTGCAAAGGCTAAATTGCTCTAACTTCTCATATAAACAATATATATTTAATGGTCCCTCTTTGTTAAAGGCATTAAAGACAACTGTTTTTAAAAGATTTGGTCAGTGTGATATCCAAATCAAGGTTGGGAATGTCTAATAAACTAATGCCCTCAAAATTGTTTCTGTGTTATAATGAATACATTTTTTGAAGCTAAAGTTTGAGAACCAACTGATTTAATCCCTCCTTGTTGGGCCTTTTTAAACAGTTGTGTGCTATGGATGTAATATATGGGTTTTATATTCCATTCTCAGTTTTCTGTGTTGAAGCTACCAATATTCCAAAATGATGTGTCTTTAAATACTTGTCCATGTCAGGACCAGCGCCTCTGACGTGAATCATTATGGAGACCACAATCCTTCACTGAAACAGACACTATTCAAACTTTGTTTAAGAAAATGTGCACCTCTCCAAGCCTGCCAGAAAATCCCAGCCTACTCCATTTGAGGAAACAGTTTCAAATTGAAAATTGAATTTAAAAAAATCGGAACCACAAATGTATGGAAAGTGGTAGCTTTTTTTTACATACCCGTCCTCGTATTTCTCCTCGGGGGTTCATCTTGGTGCTGACCTGGATGAAGGCTGTTCCTTGGTCCAGGTGTTGCAGTAATTCAACACTGATGTCCTTTAACACTCCCTGAGCCTGCAGGAGAGGAGAGTGTGTGAGTGAGCATTTTTGTGTCTATATGTGCACATATTTGCATTAATTTGCAGTGTAATTTGCATCGATGTACCTGAGAGCCGTAGAAGCCGGTCAGCAGCCTCTTGTGAGTGGTGCTGCTGTCGTCTATTTCGCCGATCTCGGCCAGTCCGTGGAGGTGGGCGTTGACGGTGAGGTCGTCGGCCTTGCTGAGGCCGGCAACAATGATCTCATAATGCAGGTGACATTGTTTGTCCACTGACACCCAGGCGTGGCCAGAGGCACCAGTTCTTACTGGTGGGGACACAAAGTGGCCAGCCAGAGGAGTGGGCAATTCTGAAAGAAGGAAAAATACTTCAATGAAGTGTGCATCAAGGACTTTTTTCTGCTATGTACAGTACACTTAGAAAGCAATTCCATATATTTTTTCACATATGATTTCTATGAACTCCCTCCCGTGCCCTTCTCCCTCCCCTGCTTTCATTGATCCGTACCATGCCTGGGTGCCTCCAGGCCGTTGTAGAGCAGGGCCTTAATCTGCCCCCTCAGCTCTCCCTCCTGGCTGTGTGCAGTGGCCACATTGATGAACAGCTCGTTCTGCAGCAGCATGTGAATGTGTCGAGCCTCCAAACGACTCCAGCTGCCCTGCGCCTGGCCTGTGGCCTTGTTGTACTCCGGAGTCAGGTCGTACAGCACAGAGCGCTTGTTTCGCCGCCGCGGTTTCATCTCAATAGTGAGGCCAACGAAGTCGCTGGTGAGACCTGCGACCTGAACCTGGAAGAAAGGGATGAGGGAGAAAAGCTTTAAGTCCCAAAAAGTGTTCCTTACTTATTGTTTACTTCACAGTTTGTTTTGCTGCAGAATGATGTATGCATCGAGTGTGACACTAGAAGGCTGTTTTCACATTCATCTGCTGAAGGGGGAAAGTTTCTCTGTGCTCACCTTAAATCTGAGTTTGACAGGAGAACTTACCAGCAGGATTTTCTAAAATTATAACTAGTTTGAATGCCAAGTGTGGTCCAGTAAACTCCTACTTCTCAGTGAAGTAGGAGGCATATAGTGTCCAGCTGTTACCAAACTTTTGTATTATTTACAAAATGTGCTTATTCATAAACTCTGTAAAAAAAACATTTTTGAAAAAATCACATGAGACACAAATTATAACTCTATTTTTATATGTCTTAAAATATATCTGGAGGGGATCTTTAATAAAAGTTTAATTCAAAAGTTATTTATTTGTGTTGTGGTTTGGTTTGATCAGAGATCAGCTTGATTTGATGCCAGCGAGAAGACTGGCAAAGATTTTAATGTGTTCTGGCCTGGTTTATTATTGTTTTGTGACTTTAATCCCATTTTTTGTGGAGGAGATTCTATAAAACTCATTTTGAGCAAGACTGGTGACGTTCAGCTTATTGGATGGAAGATTGGCTCATGGTTTAATGATTTCTTTCCCTTCTGTTCCAGTTTACACCATCACGAATATTTAAACTTTGTCAACCTGGACAGGTAAACTATGTTAATCATGTTCTCTTATGTATAATCATAAAAAGTAGTGGACAAACCTGGTAGTCCAGTGTGCCGTTATCATGGAGGTTGAAGATAGCGGATCCTACACCTCCTGTCTTGCCTGGGGTCAATGCATCACCGCTGGACATCACACTCTGAATAGCTGTGCCAGACAAAGAGTGAATAATATCAGAAATCCACTTCAGAGCACATGCCTGCTCAAATGACTTATCTAAAACCATCATTTTTCCCCATGGAATTTCCCTCCCTTAAACCATAGTAGAGCCTGACAGCATGCGAGATGAGGCAATGATTTCTGTCATGTTAAAATTGGCTGGTCGGATGAAGAGGGGAGAGGAAGGGGGCTACATTACATTCCCTCACGTTCTGCAGCCACAGACACCAGAAACCACATACCCATAAAATCATCCCTCCACCAGGTAAGAGTCATTGAGGGGACAGATTCAATTGAACCGCTAATCAGGAGGTGTGTCTGCTTGTATAAACGTGTGCTTGAGCAGGGGCCAAAAACATACATGTTGTAGCACTGTCTAGCGCGCACACACACTCACACACACAAAAACCCACCCAAGGTTAAGCCTTAGAATGAGGTAACCCTTGTTGAATGCAGCAGGCTTAGAAAGATTGAGCAGAGAGGACAGGAGGGAATGAGTAACAGAGAAGGATGACAAAAGTGCCGAGAAACATTTCGAAAATGACACGGAGACAAAAAAAAATCCAGAGAGGAGGAATGACGGCAAAGATGGGACGAGATCAAGACATGGATGGAGAGACGAATAAAGAAAGAAGGAAAGAAGGAGAGCGGGAAAGAGAAGGGGGAGAAAGGAGAGGGAGAGTGGGAAAGGAGTGTGTGAATTCTTCACACATAACGTCAAGCTGTTAATCACAGCACTGGAACACCAGCATGGAGAGTCAGGTCCAGCAGACTGTGACCTTGGCAGCACCACTGTGTGTTGGTGTGTAAAACTTGGACTTAAAAAAACATGTGCATATTTGTGTCTGTTTGCGTGTGCATGCATTCATGTATGTTAGACACAGTAAGCGTCTTTCAAAGTGTTTCAAACTGCTGAACACCTTGATGTCCAATGATCACGTTAAAGTATGCATCCCATGAAAAGACCATATGTGCATGCTTTAACGGTTTCAGACGGTTGGGCTGTCCCTGACATTCCTAAAACCTCTGTCTCCCATTTTTTGTGTTTCTCGCAAACACACAGACAGACATGCATACACAGTTTTGGTGGGCCACCAAGTCCAGCAGAAGGTCTATAAACATGGTTTTCCCCCAGCGATAAGACTTGAAAGGACAGAGACAGAAAGAAAGGGAACAGGTATTTATAGAGGAGAATGACAAAAACAGCCACAGATGGACGAGCACAAACAACAACGCAAAACACATTCTTAGCAACCTCTGTGTTTGTTGCCTTTACAGTGTTTCACCTCAGACATGAAGAGAGACATGAAGAAAAGACATTTTCATTTCCCCTGTGTACGGGGGGTACACTTACTGTCACAAGATTTCCTGCCGGTGATGAAGCCAGAGATCTGCCGGGGATCCTGACTCTCAGTCGCCACGGCGATCTCCAGCTGACCACGAGATAACCAAAACAGTTCACGGCTGTTCAGGTCTGTCAGCACCTCTGCAAAGTCTGGATCCTGCACAGATTGAAACAGTTAGGTCAACAAGTGGATAAGAAAAACAAATGTCTTTTCAATACCAGAACTGAAACTGTCACATTATGCCATTAAGATCCTGTTGACATGATGTTAGTACAACACACACAGGTTACCACAGTAACCAACCCCAACTTCTTTAGACAAAAGACACTGGTGACGTATTTCCGACTAAAATGAACTTAGCCCTTTGAGTATGTACTAAACAAAGATGAGAACAAAACAAATCCCGGTAAAATCTCCTGAAGACAGGATTAATTCAGTAACCACAAAGGCATCACAAAGTCGGAAGCCATTAAGGACACACTGTTACATTATTTAAGAATGCATGATTTTAGATCAACTCGCTGAGAAGCGCACACTTCAACCCTGGGCAAAAATATGGCTTGCATTGCCTTAACATGTTTCATACTGAGTGAAGTTTAATTTCATGCAGGCAGACTGGACTCGGAGAAAGCGGGGGGAGTCGCTCAGGACGTTGAGAAATGTGGGATTAATAGGACAGATGTACGAGCGTGTTGAAGAAATGCTACTTTTATGACCCCGGGGCCTCAGTTCAATATAAATATACATGTACCATAAATCCACACAGCGAGGAGCCAAAACAGAGTGGGAACGGAGAAGTGGCTGGACAGAGGGAAGGTGACTTATGTTGGTGAAATTGAATGGATAGAATAATGAGAGGGAAGTAGGAGGGCAAAAAGGATATACTGGGGTCTTGTGTAAATCAGGCAGAGCAATAACACTGTCAGGATTACTGGTCCAATAAAAAATTAGTTCACACATTTAAAAATCAGATGTGTTTGCTTGTCTATGTGTGTATTCAGAAATAAACGAGGACAAGCTCCTCTTCAGCTAAAAACGATGTGCACAGTGTTGTTTAAATGCCTCTGTTACTCAGCTAGACTTAAAATGAGTCAGCGGTTTGGGTTTCAGCGTCTAGCTCCAGGACACTTGGAGGGGTCATGTGGCAGTTGCTGAGCTCAAACATTTCCCATATTTTTCACGGACGGTCTCTCTCACCGCTAGGCTCGAAAGAGGCGCATCGGCCCTTCACGCAATTCCTGGCAGAATTCAAAACAGACCCGCCTTTCATCACTCCTCTTCCTCCCTCCATCCATCTCAGCCCACAGACCACTAACCACTGACATGTGTGAGGAGTGTGTACGCAGTCCATCCTCTCTACCTCCCCCGTCCCTCCCCTCTTTCCTCTGTGTCTCTCATCCCTTGCTCACATCTGTCTCCTGCGAGAGCTCCTCTCACACACTTTCTCTCTTCTCTTGTTTTCCCCTTACTCTTCCTCTCCATCCATTTTTCTTGTCATGTCTCAGGGTAGTTAGCTGTGATCAGAGCGGCGGCAACAACAGCGTTAGGATGTGGTGACCAAACCACATCCGTCTCTGAGAGGAGGGGTGGGTGGGGGGGAACGGGAGTGTGAGTGTGTTGCTGTGTCATATGTTCCTAACCGACAACAGCACTGCTGCTCCTCCAGTCACCCCTTAATTGTTCGTCTGTCCCACATAGCACTTTTCCCAAAAGCCTCCCACTTATTTCATGCTGAATATTGGGTTTTTTGATTGATTGCTTTTCCAAATGACTTGTGGGAAATAGTCTTTTTTTTTCAACAGTTAAAGAATATTCAGACATGGACATAAAAATATTTGGTGCAATATATTGCCTATCAACAGCTTTTACTTTTAGCATCAACCTTGAAAATTCCATGCTAAACCATAGACGATGGTTAATGTGTGCTATTACTCACGTGAGAGGTGATGTTGGCTCTGATCTCTCTCAGGACATGTTGGCGGTACACCAGCTGGACTCGGATGGGCACCAACAGGGGCTCTGAGGAGAGAGAGAGAGAGAGTTTTCTAATGTCCATAAATGTCACCCCTTCAACTGTGGGTCCCAGATTTTGGAAGACTGAGATGAAATTGGCAGAAACTGAAATGGCAACAGAGTTAAACCTGTAGTTTTAGTGGAGGAATTGGTTCACATGTTTTTTTCAAAGTAGCTGTTGCAGGCTGTTATGAGAAATCTCTGTTTGGGGTTTCTGTCAAACATACTGTATAATTTCTCTACATGTCAGTGCTGAGCCTTTCTTCCATTTTTTTGTCTCCCTTCTCACCTTTTTCTTTGTGTTTGATGAGGCCTTGGAGGATGAGGATGAAGTGGAGGTTGTTCTCTGTGTCACTCAGCGTCAACATGGCGATGCCTCCCATGCCCGAATTCTCCTCCTCCGATGTCAGCGTCGAACTGAATGTCTCTGTACACAAGTCACATGCACGTGGCCATACTGAGTATCTGCATTTTCTTACAGTACTTCTATACAAATACTCCTCTGTAAACAAAAGCCCACATTTTGTAGCTACATTAATCCATGCAAGGCTTTTTAAGATTACACAAGAGCGTATACAATTCCACTGCTTTGTAAATATTGAGTTTATTGTGTACTACAACACAACGACAAAGGCTTGCACGTGTCTAAAGGAACATTACAAAAAAAATGGACCATCAGAATGCTACAATATGCCACATGCGTACGTACCAGCAAACAGCGCCCTGTGTTTGATGATCTTCCCCTCCACCTCTTCTCGTCTGCTCATCGATGTCGACATGCTGATGCGTATCTGCTCAGACTGCAGCTGTCTTATTAGAGGCTTAGCCAGGTTCTTCCACACGCCACAGATCTGCACAAACACACACACACAGGCTGATAAATTGCAGTATCGTCACAGTGAAAATGGAACTGTGCATGGATATCAAATAATCGCTAAACACTTTTGTATATCTCTAACTCATGAAAAAGGGACAAAGGCACACAGACAGACATCCAAACAGACAACACATGCACATCAGCTAAATACATTAAACTATTTGACAGTGCTCTCAACCCTAGGCTGCAAATCTTCAACATAAAACCACTACTTCTCCCTGAGAGCGAAGGGAAGAAATGTGGCAGTGTGCCGGTGTCTCATAACTTTCAGTTCAGGGATAATCTCAGTTTTAATTACTCTTCGTCCCCCTGCTGAGCTGTGATGTAACATGTGAAAAATTCTCTTTGCAAAGGTTTTGTTCGAGCAAGCCCCCCACCCCATCCCCCTTTTCCTCTTTTCTCTAAGGTCCTCTGGTGCTTGACACTGACATTTATCTAAAAATAATAATAGGCCAATTTCTGGGACCTGTATTTAGGGGGCTCCTGCCTTGCTGAACAGAGTGCTTGTGTCTGAAATGGAATGAGGGGATATGTGTATCTTGGCAGCAAATGATGTGTAGTGATCAAGCCAGACCTTAGGGAGTATGTGGACATGCATGCATGGGTACTACTGTTACACCAACATATCAGTTTACTGATTTATCAGGATACTATTGGCCTTTAAGTGAATTCAGTCTTGACCTGATAGTGGTTTCTCCCTGATGTTACTTCCTGAGTGAATGTTGTGATGTTGTGATGTTTAGAAAGAGCCAATGAAGCAGAAAGGAAGTGTCACTGTGTATGTATATGTGTGTCTGTTAGTGTGTTTACTGTTTATTGTAGCAGAATGAATTATGGGAGAAAAAGTCATAGAGCCATGGAGTGAGAGCATCCTTCACACCAATCTCTCTCTCTCTCTCTCTCTCTCAGGAAACACACAGACACAGACTTACACATGATGAAAACATCACTGAAGCAAGACTGGAAGCAAGAGGAGATGATTTTCTATTTATGTGATATCTTACCATGTCTGACTGTCCCTTGGGGACTCTGTACTCAAAAGCAGTGGTGCCATCTGAGTCCAGGAAGACTATTTTACTAGGGCGGCCCATTCTGAAAAGTAATGGAAGACAGAGGGATAAAATGCAGAAACATTTAATGTATAAGGATATTATCCATTTTAATGTGCATAACTTAATTTTTCCTTAACTCAATTGCTACTTCTCAATACTGACAGCTACACCCAAATTATGGATGAAACAAGAGGCAAGTTGTGATGTATTCTATATTTGCTAATTTAAACACTTCAAGTTTGTTTGGGCTATACAAGAGAACAGCTGGAAAGGAGGAAATGAAGAGCAGTGATGCTACTGAGGCTGATCAGAAAAAGAAGAGAGTCAGAGACTAAAGCTACACAATATTTATTAGCTCTTATAGCTGTGACACACTGTGTGTTTTACCTCTGGTATGTGATGGAGAAGGCCAGGCTCGTTCTGGTCAGAGAGAAACGAGCTCTGGCAACCCCGCCGGAGCTGGGCAGCCATGAGTCCGTCACTCCTGTCAACACTGCTACAAAGTCTGCAGAAGGAGAGAGTGTCAGATCGGTACTTACTAACACATGTCATGATAAGCATTCCTGTTCATAGTGCTTTTATTATCCTGTGTGTTTGAATGTGTGCATATTTGCGTGTATGTGTAATGATGTGATGCATGAATGAATGCGAGCCCCGCATGAATGTGCTCTCTGAGGCATGTATAATTTGTATTTTTAATGTTTATTCATTATTCATAGCTGTTTATGCTGGCCTAACAAATAGCAGTCCACTGTGTTTTAATGTAGGTGTGCTGGTGGTCCATCTCATGGGAAGGTGGAAGGCAAACAACAAAGAATGAACTGGCTGCAGCTTCTCAACACTAATACACACAGCAGAAGATCGAGAGCTGTGGAGATCCCTGACTGCCCAAGGATCCATCAGGACACCCCTACAGCCCCGAGGTCCTGGGATGAGCGAGTGAGTGAGTGAGAGTGTTGGAGGTCCGTTCATCTGCCTATGGGTGCTCCTACTCACCAGTGCGGCTCTCCCCGGGGCCCACCTCCTCAGAGCTCAGGTAGGATCTGTCGTTGTAAGATTTGTGGAGGTCATCCTCCTTCTCTCTCCCCTTCTCGTGGAAATACTCAAAGCTGTCCAGCACAGAGTCTGTCTGTATCTTGTCATCCACACCTGTAGAACAAAAAAAAGTTAGTTAGTAAGAGATTCTGGCTGACCACCTCTAGAACGGCACTGAAGAGTATTGCATATTATAGTTAGACTTGTATATGGCAGAGTTGTATAGTTAGATTATTGTTCATTATACTCTATATTGATCATTATATATGGCTATTGTTAGCCTTTTATTATCTTTATATTTCCTGATAGGGAGACTATGAGCAGTAGCAGTATTCTTGTGTCTAATAAAGACGTTTGGTGTCTACCTCTCATAATGTGACAAGACAAACCCAAAGTGTACCCAGCCATTTCAAATTTCTGCTACACCGCTCTCAAAGTCTGGTGCACAGATGAGACTAAACCATTGGCTGTCCTTTTTTCACTTGATTGCATCTTGGGCATCAAAGAAGAGCTTGAAATGTGTGGACATAAGTAGCTGGAAAGAAACTCAAATCCAGGTTGGACGAGACAGGTGCAAATGACAGAAGAAGGAACAGGGATGGAAAGAAGGAGCACGCCAGACACCAATTCCAATCTAAAGCTGAAGGCTACAGTGCATTCTCTCTGCCTTGCTCACGTCCTCTCTCTCCCACTCTCTCTCTCTCTCTCTCTCTCTCTCTCTCTCTGTCTCGCTCGGCCAGGGGTAACTAACCAGGGTAGTCCCTTGCAGCTGAAGAGCTTAAGGAGAATTGGGAGTGACACTGGCGTGCGATCCCAACAATGACCTGCTGTTCCACACAAACTGCTGTGCCTCTTGATGTAATGTGTAGACCTCACTGCTTTGCACACACACATACACACACACACACACACTCACAGTGACACATGCAGTGGTGCTCATTGAGCCAAATACAGCTCCACTGACATGATCTTGAGAAAGAAAACCACACACTGGCTCTTAGTCACCTCAAGTCTCCAAGGCATTTTTCTTAGGAGATCGGCCGGACTGTCTGCTTTCTTTCTTGGTGTCTGATACACTGACACACACACACACACACACACACACAGTAACACTTACACACACCACGCACAAATCTCAAGTCTCATCATTCTTCTCTCACTCCCTCACTCCTCTGCTCCACTGGGCACGCTCAAGGGCTTCTGGGTAGTGTCACTCTCACTTCTCCCCACTTATACTGTATCCTCAGGTGCACCACATTACAGACACACACACACACACACACAAATAAACACAGACACACACCATTTTCCATCACTTACACAAACATACTAGCGGCTTTGGTGCCAAAGCTAAGACAAACACACTCAACCTTTTCCTTAAAACTTGACCACAACACACACACACACAATCCTGGGCCTGTCCAATTCTTGACACACACACACAAACACACACATACACACACAGCACAGTGTTGTCCACATAGTGCTTTACCTTTACTTTCCATTCCATTACCAGACACACAGCCTAGAAAAACACCCAATCTGCTGAATAACAGCGCAGCATGAAGACCCACCCAGTGTATGTGTGAGTGTGTGAGCATGTGCAGGGGTGCTCTAATTCTCTAATAAGGTGGAATTGTGTGCCCAACAGTGTGTGGACAACTGGCAATGTGTGAATGAGGCTAAATTGATGGGTGGTACTTTCAGTTGTGGCGGGTTAGAGAAAATGCCTATTTGATGTGGCTGAATGGAAAATCAATTGACCAGCTCATTGCATCCAACAGCTGTTGCGTAGACTAACTAGTTGACCCAGGAGGGAAGAAAAAGAGCAAAAGAAGTGGGAGTGCAACAGGGAGAGACAGACATAGAGAGGGAGGGAGGACAGGAGGAAAATCAGAGATATGAATCAAACAAAGAATTTTAAAAAATGTGGAAAAGAAGCTTTTTAGGGGAACAACTAAGAGCAATTCATTTTTGTTGTTTTCCTGTAAGATCTTTTGCAACAATTAAGCAGTGTTTGCTTTTCTTTCTCAGCTGACTATTTCCATCTTTTGTACAGTTAGAATTTGGAGCACTAGTTAATGAAACAGCTTTAGATCTGAAAACCTAAGAGCAGCAGGTGTTGAGATTGTGCCAGCAGATGCAGATTACCTTTGGGGCAGGTTTTACAGCAGTGCCCTGGGAGCAGGACGGGATCATCACAGTCCAGGTCTGGACAGTCCTGTTTGATATTCTTACAGTTTACTTTCCCAAGCACCTTGCCACGACGGCTCTTTTGCTGCCAGAGAAAAAAACAGAGAGACAGACACATCAGTCACTCACCAAAGCTCATCTGAAAACATGCAGAGAAGTATTAAGCTTTTCTGGGGCAACAGCTGATTGGAAATTCATCTGGAGTTAGAGCGAGTTCAACCACAGATACTGGCTGAAAATGACACGTAGAGAGAGAAGCCACAGTGAGACAAAACTTACAGGTTCGCAGTAGCACTGGACACAGTGCATGACACCAAAGGGCTCCCCCAGATCTGGGTGCCATGTGTCCTCCAGAGAATAGAATCGGCCTCCAAATGAACATCCTGTAACACAAACACTGCTGATTATATATGGTAGGCTTCAGGGTCAAAGGTCAGGTAATTATGATTAAAAATATTTGGCTCTTTCCAAACCAGAGGCAGTATGATGATATTATATGATTATATATGAGGTTTGTCCTTTCTAATTGTGCTAGAGTTAATTATGGGGAGCACATGAGAATTAAGTTGAGGCATTTTAAAATATGAACCGACTTCCACAAAGTTCCTGATATTTCAGAGCAAGAGAAAGTGCATCTGCAAGGCTTTTATTAAGTGTCAGGCATGTGGGATGACAAACTATGCAAGCCAAGCCATTGTACCCATTTTCAGATTTAACAACAAATAAATCTTGCATAGCTCACTGCCCAGGCATGTTGGAGGCAACCGAAACTCTCTGTATGCCTCGTGAGTTTTGGGAGTCAGCCTTGCATCCTGTCTCATCTAAATGATCCATGAGCAGGCATGGGAGACACTCAATTTTCCACCAAGAGATTGTCACAGATTCCCAGAAATATATATAATCTAGGCCAAAGATTGTTATAAATGGATTTTAATAAATGTTGAAGTTGTACTGCAAATGCAATGGGAGGTAAGAAATATTAGTGCATCCACTTTACAATAAACTCACCTGGTGCATTCATACATATTAAAAGGATCATTATAGTGGATGAAGAAATGACTGTTGACTTTGTCTTTATATCTACATCAGATGAACCATACAGAAACTGAAGCTGTTTTTTTGACAATACCCCCAAAGATAAAAAGGGCTTCAGCTCTTCACCCAATGTGCATGTGAACACCCTCAAACACTGTCAAAAGCTGAACCACTGCACATTATAATCACTGTTTCACAGTGTGCTGGAGCAGAGCCATAACTATTCACAACACATTGCTGTTCTAATATATGGGGAGTGCACTTTATATTGATGTTGTAGGAGATAAAAATAGCTCTTAGCGTTATTATTACTATACTAAAATCATAATTGAGCGTTAGTCGAGCTGTGTTACTACAGGAATATTACAGTGATTTTTGGTTAGGGAGGATAAGTGCTGTGAGCTGTGTGTGTGTGTGTGCTGAGCTGTCTGTACACACACACACACACACAGTGTCAGTGGAGCTGATGTCTTGTTCACTGCTACCAACCTGGTTCACATTATTCTTTCATTAAAGTGACTCCACACTTTAAACAGTCCAGTTAAAGGGAGCCAAACTGCTCTGCCTGCCACTTCTGTCTCTGCTCAAATAAATCATCTCACAGGAGCCAACGCTTGTAATGGAAAGTCGATTGATTACAGTTTCCAGCACGGGATTACACGATGAGGCGTTCGGGGAAAGTGGGTAGTCAGAGTGTGTTAAGAAGTTAAGAAGACAGTTCTTTTAAGTAGACTTTAAATGTTGTGTGTCGATGTTCTTAAAAGTCCAGTCGGGCGGCTGAACTCCCGGTCCCGGTACGCGCATCCAGCACAAACCCCATTAACAGTTCCTGCTTTTTATACTTTTCTTGCTTTTCCAGCAAAACACATGTGCGCACCACAATTACACTACAGCTGATAACATTAAAAGTGTTCTCTCTGAAATTCGGCATAATTAAAATATCAAATTACAACATTTATTTAAATTTTGTTTTGACTTTTATACTATACTTAACGCTCGCTGCTGCCCCCTCGCAGTGTGTTGGACCATTATGAAAATGAGTGCTAACTAGTTTTAAAGTTTTAAAAAATGTTAAAATAAATACTGCTTGTTATAATAGATGTCAGCCGAATTGATGATGAGAATTCTCTTAATTCATTAAAATGTATAGTCGCTTTATAGTCACAAAGACCCAACATGCGCAGGAGCGACCACTTTAAAATTGACACATTTTAAACGGAGTTTTGCTTGGCTTCACCTCACACTGCCACAGCGTATAAACTAACATAAAAGGTTTGGGGACTGTGGCTTGTAGCGGGGGTGACGGAGGTCTTACCTGACAGACCCTTGGAGGGCAGCGGCTCTCTCTCGGACTGGATGGGCAGAGCGGGAGACTTGAGTCGCGAGGCCACTCCAGCGTGCAGCCACGCGCAGCTCAGCACGCACAGCACGGAGCGGAGCGCGCGGGGCAGCAGCATCCCAAAGCTCCGCTGAGTAATCCCACAAACCTCCGACCGGACCAAGCTTACGAAGCCAGCGTCCACTCACAGCCGCCGATCACCAGCCCTGACAAGAAGAAAAAGTTGTGTCCTTGCGTCCAAAGTGTCCGCTGTCATTAGTTTGAAAGAGTCCTGTTGGGAATCATCCGGGTTTCAGTCACGCAGAGTGTGTTTTTTTTTCTGACTCGCACCGTGAGTCTGTCCTCAGTACCAGCAGCCTCCTCACTGCCCCGAGCCGAGCCGCTTTATAGCCCGCTTCCCTGACAGCCACCGGCCGGGAGGAGGGGGGAGATGATGGGTGGGGGTGGGGGTGGGTGATGGAAAGGGAAATTGACGCCCCTATCAGTTCAGCTTAAGATATGGAAAATAGCCTGTGTCTGATTCATTTTGGGACAGAATCTCCATAATACTGGTTTAAAAAATATATATTGTGTTAATATTATTAATGAAAGAGAGAGACCATCATTCATTTTATAGTAAAAAAATATGGTTTCCCTTTGAGCTTTGCTTTTATCATATTAATGATTTAGTACAGTGGCATATTGCATTTACCATTAAAGCTGCAAAACAAAACCTATAGATATTATTATTAACCTACAGATCTTATTCTGAAGTGACTCTTTTTAAAAACTTTTCTCTTTGTTTATAGTTTGGTTTTCTCCTCATCTGTGGTAATTTCTTGCCTTACCTGAGTTTATTTGAGAATTAAATGCTGTTAGAGGCAAACAAAATGTAATTATTATCATTATTATTATGGTGGTAGCAAATGCTCCCTTGTTTATTTTGGTTTGTCATATGGGCTCCACATAGATTTATGGTATTTATGCTCTGATTTTCACACCCGGTGGCAGTGATAAAACCCAGAGAATCTGCTCAGTGTGCTGGGTGCCATAGTCAGTCGACACCCACGAGGCAGGACTGCATGGTCACTCCTGCTGAGAGGAAAGTGTGAATCTCCAGATCATGTACAGTAAGGAATGTGTGGGTGTCTGCTGCCGTGGCTGGCTGCACCCTCTATTTTCTCAAGTGCGTTTGGAGCTGAGACCTAAGTGACTTAACAGAAACAAATGAAAATAGCTGGAATACCTCAAGGCAACTTCAATTTGTCCTGGCCCTCTGCAAACCTCTGTCCTCTTTCAGACCTCAGACTGTTTCTCTTGGCTTGCCTGAACTCTCACCTGGATGAGTCCACTTAAAATCCCATTTATTGTGACTTACATCTCTAGGCCCTCCCACGTGGATGCAGGTGCCAAAAGCTATTTGAATCTTCAAAAAACTCACCATGGCCCAGTGTGGAGCTTCACAACATCAACAAGTGAAATTTATTAGGCCCTATTTAGATCTGGGAAACGTTCCCATCAAACAAAGCAGAGCAAGTTGAGCAACAGTCCAGCTCCTCATAGTGGTCCCTTGGGGGCCAGAACAAACGCTCTGTGGTTCAAGTTTACATTACTGTAGTGGTGCTCATGGGTAATTTATTTCAGAGGGTTCGGGAAAGGTCAGGCTTATTATATGGCTGAGATGTTTGGAATAAAGGAGTGATTGACTGGGGATTTTTGATATTATAATAATATGTAATTATTATGGTGGTGTTGCCAAGCTTACTGTACATGTTGCCTTGTGAGACCCCATCTATGGATTGCTTCAAAATAGTTCCTTTAGGGTGAGAATAAAATGTTCCTCATGTTCCCATTAAAGTCACTTTGAGAACAACACTTGTGTACTTTCATTTAAATCTCTGTGGCCCTCTTAGTGCACATGCAGGCACACACCCAAGAGACCCTAAAACTGTGTGTCCTCATACTAAAACGTGGCGTTAAAAAGTGCCAAATCTAATCGGTTCTGTGCCAAAAGTGCAGGCCAAAGTGCGAGCGCAAGGTGTTATTTTTACGCATGTGTCACATTATGTGGGCTGTGGGAGCCACTTCCATCCGGGTGTGCACATTCACGCCCCCCCTCTCTCTACCTCCCCCCAGCGATGGGAGTCGATGATGGCCTGTTTACACTTCATCATAGGGTGATAAGCGACGGTGTTCCGTGTGATTCATTAAGCAGACTGGATGCTGGATTGTCTATTGGAGCTAACAAAACCCGGTGCACTTCATGGCTGCTGCGGTTTTTTGTGTATTGGAGGCGTCCAGCACTTGTTTAGAAGCGGACTCTGTGGGAGGGCTCCCAACTCCATTTCATTATGAGAAAGTGGATGAAACATAAATTATGATACAAGATCCTTGAGGCCATTATTCATTCACTCACGCGATGCTCATCTCAGTTTTATAGCCTCATTATGTTTCAAGCGTTATGTTATGTTGGTGAAATCTGACTGAAACAATGCTAATATGAAATTCATGAAGGTGTATGTCCGAGCCGAATTTTAGAGTATCCCTTAGGGATTTGGGAAAATGTTTGAAGTAGTAGCATCATAATAAGTTCCCTTTGCTCATGAAACAAAAAACATGTATTTGCCAGATTTCCTAACGAAGTTCGGACTTTTATAGTTCTAAAAAGCGAAATGATGAAATACAACACATCTGATCATGAAGCAACACACGAGCCCCGAACACATGAGAATATTTGCATATTATTGAACATGCTTTATAATGATATAATATAAGTTATATAATATTATATAAGTTGATATAGAAGTATAATTTGGCTCAGATCCTTGGACACCACTGAGTATTTCATTATAGGACCATCTCACCCATCACGGCAATAATAATTTATGCTTTTTAAATTGATGCTTTTTCTTTACAAAAATAATACATTCATCTTCATTTGATCCATATCCTGACAAATCTCACTGTTTCTGCTTTAATCTAGGATGCGTGTGTGTGTGTGAGAGAGAGAGAGAGAGAGATGAGAGGGACTGGAGTAAAAGAAGAAGGAGACTGAACAATGAAGTCTAATATTCCATGAAACATCACAGCCCTAAAAATCGATTAACCGTGGACGGCTCTTTATGACTGAGCAAAAGTAAGATCCCGACCAGGACTCAATTAAAAACAGACGCACTGTTTCTCTCTCTCCCTCTCCCTCTCCCCCTTTTTTTTATGATATTGCTCCACAGTGCTGGAGCCTCTCTGGGGAGGACGCAATAACCCGATATGAAACACTGCTGGCATGCATGGGAGAAACATGCAGCAGGAGACTTTTACAGACCCAAATGTGACATCATTAAAAGGACATTATCGAAATTTGCTCTCATGCGTGCAGAGGGAGTGTGTGTGTATGTGTGTGTGGTGGAGGGGTGTCAGTTGTAAATCATCCATAATGGCATAATGGTGCAGCTGGATGGATACACACACGGATACTTCGTCCTCCATCACCGCGCTGTGTATTTGCTCTTGTTTGTCAGACGCCCCGGCTTGCAGGTCATAAACGCGGGTTGTTTAACAGTATCCCCCCCGTCTCTCTCTCTCCCTCCCTCCCCCCTCCTTAATCTGTCTGTCTGACTCCACAGCACGCACTCACTGGGGACCGCATCCTGTTTGCTGGTCGGACTGGGAGGTGTGAATATTCAGCCAGTGAGCTATGATAGCCTGGCAGATGTGCCTCTCTCTCTCTCTCTTTCTCTCTCTCTCTCTCTCTCTCTCTCTCACACACACACACACACACACACACACCACCTGTTCCTCATCACATGAAAGCTTTGCTGCACTAACAAGCATGACAATGAGACCTAAATAGTCGTGTGATTTGTTAAAAAAATAAAGAGATGAAAAAAGTTGTTTCTTTATTTTTCTGCACCTATAAGACAGGAAATCATTTAATATAGACAGGCAGACAGACAGACAGACAGACAGATAGACTTTATTCGTGCTGAATACAATATAATGAATTAAAAAATATTAAAAATAATATAAATATATATAGCAAATCCTGTTGCTATTATAATAGGGTCCATGGCACCAGAACGTCTCTGATGTGGCTCATAGACCAAATTCTGTCTAGAGTATTTGTGACCTTCTTGTATTAATTGGCTGGAAATGCATCCAATTATTTCTGACTAATGTTTGTATAAGCCATGATACACACTCTGGTCGTAACAGTGCATTTCCTGCTGCATTCCTAACTTCTGTGCGCACTTCAGGGACTAATATCACAGTCAGACATCTGAAGGAGGTAACTCATTTAGAGACGTTGGAAATCTTACCAAAAATAATCAGATCCAGAGAACTAAACTGTGTCCCATTTTCTCCACCACGGGAGCTGTAATCTCCATCTAACAGGATCACTTAAACGCAGGATGTTCCTCAGAGTCAAAGCTGCCAGAGGTGCATGATGCGTTTACGGCCACTGTTATGCTGATGCTGATAATGATGGTAATAAGAGGCGGCCCGCTCAGTTGTGAAGCTAATTTTGTGCTGCTGCCGGCAAACGGAAAAGGGCGAATGGGCCTTTCCTCACTCACTATGCAAATGGGAGAAGTCTTGCAGAGTTGATGTTTATTCATACAAACGGAATCCATTTGCAGACACAGTCGAAACCCTTTTTTCTACTTCTCACCATCACTGTTTCCGAACTGGGATCCATGATGGAGAGTGTGTGACAATAATCACTGGAGGCAATTAGCAGGCAGGAGTCATCTTCAAATGTACTGGGTATGATGTTGTGGGTGTGCTTGGTTTATTTTGACACCTATGGGAGATGTGCTTATAGGGTGAAGACTCCATCATTTGTCGCCAAAAAAAATAGAAAAAGATGGAGAAAAGGTGGAGCAACATGTGACAGACTGACAAGATATTATAGCTTCAATCATAAATGTCATCATCAGATATGACTTCAAGAAACTGTTTGGTTTGGAGAAGAACTATTCAGATCTTTTCTTAAGTAAAGGAAAAATAAAAGAGTGTAAAAAAAACCCCCAAAACTCTGTTACACCTAAATATCCTGTATTTTAAAATGTAACTTTAGTAAAAGTAGTGCTCGCAATAAAAATGAGTGTTGTAATAAAACTCATATATCATGTTATTTATTTCTTATTATGGTTGCAATAGTCATTATGTTAATGTTGGCTAGCTTGTGGAGATGCACCTAATTTGTTGTATAGTTCAGTCTGCAATGCATCATATGTTGTATGTTGACACTGGTGGAAGAAGTATTCAGGTCTTTTACTTGAGTAAAGGAAAATACAAATGTGTAAAGATACCCTGCTACAATTAAAAATCCTGTATTTTCAAATTTTACTTGAGTAACAGTAGCCTACATTTAATCACAAAAAAATGGTCCATATGAGTGTTGTAATAAAACTCCTATGTCATATTATTTGTTTATGCATTAATCATCATGTTAATGTTGTAGCTTGTGGAGATGAAGCCAAATTGAACTCTGAAATTAATATATTGTTGGGTAGTTCAATTGGTAACAAGGCATCAAATTTGATATATTCACAGTGGTGGAAGAAGTATTCAGACCTGTAAAGTAAGTAAAAGTAGCAATATCACATTTTAAAATACTCCATAGCAAAAGTGAAAATACAGAAGTATTATCAGCCAAACATATTTTAAGTAAAGAACAAATACTCATAACTAAACAGAGTGACTGCATTAAAGTGCAAGCAGAATTTCCATCTTGTTGTTGGCCAAGGTGGAGATAATTTTGACTACCTTATATTAAGTATAGCAATGCATTGTTTTTGATAAACTCCCAATATGTTTTGTAGGTAGACCTAATCTATAACTACAAAATAAATTAATGGAGTAAAAAGAACAACATTCCCCTCTGAAATGTAAGAGAGAAGAAGTATTGAGTCACACAAAATGCAAATACTCAAGTAAAGTACAAATGCCTCAAAACTGTACTAAAGTGCAGTACTTGAGAGAATGTGGTCAGTTTGGCTACATCCAACCATTGTGTATATGAATCTGCAAATTAACTGGTAACCACAGTTGTCAAATAAACGTAGAGCACTAAAAAGGACAATATTACCTTTTGAAATGTAGTAGAGGAGAAGAACACAGGGGAGGCAGGATCATTTGTAGGACCATCAACAACGAGGCAATTAAAAGCTTTTTACTCAAGACATAAAAATTCATTATTGAGATAAAAGAAACCAATGACAATTGAAGACTAAAATCAAAAAGATAAAAAGGACATACAAAATCCAGTGCAATGCAAGGTATGAATAAATGTCTTAAAGAAGCATCAAATGGAAATACTCAAACTCGTACTTGAGTAAAGTACTCGAATAAAAGTACTTAGTTACATCCTCCCTCTGCACCTTGCCGTACGGTTCATGCGCAGAGAACCAGACTGCACACGGTGCCAAATACGCACATATGGCACAACGCGTCCCAAGTCTTATCCATCCTTCCTGGCAACCCCCCCCCTCCCTCCTCCCGGCCCTTTGAAATCTGCATCACGCCTCTCTCATTTCTGTTTACAAGAGTCAAATTGCTTCCACACACTTTATTCACCATAGATCTGCAGAGAGAGCTGTGCCAAAAGTGGTCACGGCGCACGCGTTTTTGTACTAGTGTGGTAAATACCTCGACCGTTAAACATCAACACACAGTCATCCTGACGACTGGTCTGAGAAGTCTAACAAGCCCCTCTTTGACTCATCGCTTATTACTGAGTCTGACCTGCCACTGCTTCACTGATTTGGTGCATGCATGAAATGAATGATGCTCAATGGAAAGTTGGCCAAACTCCACTGCTACTCGTCCAGCAAAGTTCCTCCTGCAGTGCTACTACTGATTGATGCTTGTTTTAATTGTGAGGATTTTTTTTATTCTTATAATGAGATTTACAGTTTGGGTGGTCTGACTAAATGCTTGGAGGTTACACCTTCCAAACAGGCAAACACAGTCACTGAAAAACAGACAGGAAAGGAGAAGGTGGGGCAGGAGGGATTTCTGCATTACTTAATCATAAGTCAAGTGGTCACAGGGAGAATATGAACACAGGCCATGCCAAGTATAAATAGTCCTCGGCACCAGTGGTTCTTCAAATGGGGCTCGGAGCCACAGGGATTGAGGAGAAAATGAGGAAAAGTTTATACTTTGACTATTCGCTTTGCCAAAGTCGTTCAAATTGAATCTGTTCCTAACATGCAAAACCAGGGGCGTGGAGCTAAAAACCAGTGAAGAAGAGACACAAGAGAAGGTCTTAGTTACACAGAAAATACTTAGCAAACGGGGTTCAAATAAGGGTTGAATCAACTGCAACTGGGCTTGATTGTAGAACTGAAGAAGCTTCTTGGATGAGAAGTGAAATGTCTCCAAACATCTACAATCACTGAAAGCCTTCACAGTCATACTTAGTAAACAGAGGTATTGAAACATACATTCGTATCCAACCTCTGACCAATAAAATGCCATGTGCCTGACTTTCATCATTCAATGTGTGCTCTCATCCCACCACTTCTAATGTAAAGTAATGGCTTCTGCAGCTCAATTCCACCTTAAAACAAGTTCTCAGATGGTGTGGCCTGAGCCAGTTGATCTATTCAGAGCTTCTGGACATGAAAGGCTGTTGGGAATCCCTCTCTCAGCTCATTTCTTTTTTACCAGGTCGTCACCTGCTGTCTTTGATTCATGCATACTGTTTTCTCTTTCTCCTCTTTTGAAGTCTTTGGGAGTCCTGTGGTTCTCAGAGGGTCAGGAAAGGGCAGCCCTACTGTCCTATCGAAGGCCGGCCGCGGGATAAATGTATGTACCACCTGTCCTCGTTGCTCTGTGTCAACACCGCTGGTGTGACTGTACTCGCACCTCGTCCTCTCACCTCGTCGCTTGTGCACTCTAGCCTCTTGCTCACACATACACCGAAATGCGACAGAGCAAACGTACACACTCGGGGTAGTGCTTGTGGCCACATACACATATATAGGAACTGCTGTAGGACCCCTACTGTCTGTCAACCATCACACAGAGACAAATCAAGGAGCCCTGCTGCTAAAAGCCCACCCTTTCCTCACACTTCACATTACAGAGGACTCTTTCTGGTCCGGGCCCAAACCAGTGGGGGTTGTTTGGTTGAGAGAAAGGGCTGTGTCCTGGGGAGAGAGTCAATTGCAGGTCCAGGGTCACGCAGAGAGTGGAAAGAGGCAGGCTAAAGTCCTTCAAGATGAAAAATTAGCCTTTCAAATGATAGCCAAAGATCAAACCACTCAGAGGAGTAGTGGGTGTGTTTCTGATGCGTTGAAGAGCTTCAGAAACTCTTTTTATTCAGCACCAGTTTCCTGTCCTGCTTGCCCTGAGGGAAACATCCCAGGAATTCCCAGATCTGGAAGGGAAGCCAAGGTGGAGCAGGACGATCCAAAACTGGACACCAGGCCAGAGTCTGAGTCTGACACAGCCAGCTCCTCAAACTTCTGTATCACCTTCCTCACCGACTGGAAGGGAATCTCCCTGTGCCACCGGGCTCCACCAGCCCCACGAGGCCCCCTGTAGGCCGAGTCCTTACTGAGGAACACATGAGGAGGAGGGGGGAGGCCGCAGCGCAGCCTCAGTCGGCCCTGGCCCAGGCCCAGAGCCGGGAGCACTCCAGCAGGGTTGAAGCGGGTCGGCAGTGTGGCAAGGTGCTCTTGGGTCAGAGGGTTGTGGAAGCTCAGGGCGCCCCCACCAATGTTAAGGAAGACCCCAAGGGTTTTGATCTGAGGCGGGACAGTACAGAGTGGCTCCTGGCTCCCATCGTACGCTGCAAAAAAAGACAAGCCCTGCCTTTCGAGCCACCAGCCGCCAGAACCGTCCAGTGAGCTCACACCTGATAGAGACAGAAGAGTGATGCTTCATGTTTGCTGTGCACATTTATGGATTCGCAGAGTTTAAAAAAAACAGCTTACCAAGGCTTTTAGAAATTCTCTGACCATAATATGTCATGTTTGATTCTTTCATTTTATTCTACTAAGCCAACCAGAAGAAATCCCTATTTTTAGTTATGCTAGTGGTATGGCTCTAGGCACGGCAATATCAATCAGCTGGTTGACCACTTTGATCCACAGTGAAATATCTCAGCAACTGCCAGATGCAATGACGCTAGACTGATCTCAGGATGAATTGTAATCACTTTGGTGATCCTTTAACTTTCATTTAGTGTCATCGTGCTCAAAATTTTCATTTGTCCAGTACTTTGGTTTATGACCAAATACCTGCAAAACCAATGACATTCCCTTTGGCAGTACTTTGTGTTTAGCAGTAATTAGTAAATGTTAAGTTGCCAAAGATGACAAACATTATACCATTTAATCATCAGCATGTTAACATGTTGGCCAGTCCTGACATTAGACTTTTAGTCTTGCTCTATTGTTTCACTCCAAAATGTTTATACAGTAATTAGAGACCACAGGTATGTAAAAGCGTCTCATTTCTTTTTCACTACATGCAGGTAATAGCAGGTAATGTTGTGTTCTTCTGTTTGGTGGCACTGACAGGATATCAGAATTAGAGCATAAATATGACAAAGCTAATGAGGACAGGCACAATATCAATAGTTCAATTACTAAAACCAGTCAATATACAAAAGAAATTAAAAGTAAATCTGTTGATGGCCAATATTATTGTCAAATATAGTTTGGGTCAAGATTTTCAAATGAGAAATGATTACATTCATTTTGAACCACTCAAATTTGATCAAAGATGCCTTTTCAGTGTTTAGCTTTTCTTTTTCAAAGCTGTAAAGTGGTATTTCTTCATATGTTTTAACAGTCATACTATACTAATACATATAAACACAAGTTGCTGATAACTTATTCTGGTAATTTGACAAAACATTAACAATGGAAATCACTTTTCCAATGTTGCTTAACTAATCATCAATGGTTTGCCAATAGTCTAACCGCTTCATGGCACTAAGAACATTGTGTCTGATGACATGTGCATGTGTATTTACATGTGAGTGTGGGCTTAAACATGCACAGTCTTGCTGACTAACGGTGAGGGTTTCTGGAAACAATAAGAACACTGGGCTCGAACCAAACAAAACACACTCAAGAGAGTTCTTACCGATCCTGTACACAGAGCTGTTACAAACATCCACCTCCCAGTAATACTGTCCTCGTGCAATGACAACATCAGCGCAGACCTGGGGGAGGGCCGGCATGACCCTGGGGTCAGAGGTCATTGGTCTCCTGACCTTGTTGTCTGGAGGTGGGCCAGGAGGGCTCTCTCCTTGGTAGGTGATGGTGAGGGCGGAGTTGGAAAGATGGAGGGATGGAGGGACAGTTGAAGGGTCCAGAGCAAAACATAGTCCTAAAAAAGACCAGAAGTGAAGAGAGGATGTAAGGAGAGAATATTCTGGACTTTTAAATTATAGTAATGTATACTGCCCATGTTCTGTATACATTAACTTACTGTATATGTAATGTTATTTGTTTGAGCATTAAAAGAATCAAAACTGATTCCTGACCAAAGACAGACTGTGCCATCTCCTCCTCTCGCAGGTCTACAGCGCCATCCACTGGGGCTGGTGAGGAACTGCCAGCATTGGAGCTCTGTGCTGTCATGTCACCTGCATCCTGGCAGTAGGTGTCCCCCTAAATAAATAAACAAATTGTAAATCCAAACCATGCACATAGCTCACATGGAATGAAATTAATTTTATGTAAGGAAAATAAATGCACCTGCGTTTTTATTTGCACAACGGTTCAATAATAATAATAATCAGTACTATCAATTACATGAAGATTACAGGGATTTTTCAAAGAGAGTTTTATTTTTCCTTCCAGTAG
This sequence comes from Holacanthus passer, assembly GCA_025331565.1. NCBI lineage: Eukaryota > Metazoa > Chordata > Actinopteri > Pomacanthidae > Holacanthus > Holacanthus passer. The sequence goes on from JAFREQ010000038.1 coordinate 2,512,519, forward strand.
TGATGATGATCCAGGGCTTAAAAAACAGTTTCACATTTTGTGAAACAAGTCAATGAATAAAGAGTCCAAATAAATAAAAACATTTAGAGACTTTCTGCTTGATGTTGAGGTTGTTGGAGGGATTTTGACTCGTGACCTCACTGCTTCTAAAATCTGGAATATTGCCCTGCTTAGAAGCATATTACAGATGAGTATTACATTTATAGTTAGCACACATCCCACACAATAAATTATTATTATTATTATTATTATTAGCATTATCATTTTTTCACTTGGTAACGCTTTCCTATATTTAGCATTTATAAGTACTATATAAACACTTAATACAGCACTCTATAATGTCATTGTCAGCAGATATGAGGACATTTTTAAGTGTCTTTTAAGTTACAGAATTTGTTAAAACAAATATAACCATAATACATATTACTATATTAACAACCATTTTTTATTTCATGTTTTAATTCTTATTCTCTAACACTGATTCTTCTAATTATTATTCTTTTTTTTGCATGTTTGCCTTTTGCCAGTACACCACCCTGCACTTCACTGCACATATTGTATCAGCATGTGACAATTAAAACCTTCCAATTAAAATCTTTACATTTCCTTTTCCTCTCTGACCTGCACATGTTGAAGGTGATCTTCAGACCGTCCCTCCTTGGCGCCCCTCTCCCTGCTGACACATGCAGGACTCAGGGTGGTATGTTTTGGGAGACAGGAAGTGGCGGATGACCAGTTCCAGCACGGCAGCTCTACAGGATGTCGACAGCCTGGGCACAGCGCAGAGCAGACAGGTAGACCGACACTATGGTGATGAGGCTGACCTGACCTTATTCCCTCTCCAGCTGCTACACAGTGACCGCACATAGTGTGAGAGCACGGCAGGATCAGGACAATGTCAGAGTCCTGGTTGCAGGCTGGACAGCAGGAGAGCTGCTCCAAAAAATCTATGTCTTTTTCCTCATCTTCCTCCTTGTTAGACTTTCCTGTTTCAATGTCCAGAAGCTTCTGCTCCCTGTGTCTTCCCTGAGGATTCCTCACTGACATAACTGACTATTAAATAAATTCTGTAAATGCCATTGGCTCTTAGACATTCTCATTTCCTGCCTTGTGAACAAAGTCAGCAAAGGAAATCTCTTTGTCCTCACTTTTCCTTAACGATCCAGTTTTGCTTCACAGTGAAGGTAAAGGTCCAACAGCATGAAAAAAAATCCACATTTCTGTTTATTTCCATTACAGAGATAATACCTGACAGTCAACCAGTCATCTTCAGTGAGCAAGGCCTCACTCAGCATAGAAGCAGCATCAATCAAACAATCCATTCTCCCAGACAAGACACACAGAGGAGGCATCATTGTCCAGATACCTTTTGCTAGAAAATCACAAAGATGTCTCACCATGGCAAAAATGACAAAAAAAAAGTTCACTCTTCTCTAACAGAACAAAAGCACATAGGCAGACTGAGGAATATAAAGAGCGCTGTTGAACAGATAACAAGGAATCCTCCTGTTGTGCCATCCTCTCTGTCTCCCAGCTGACTATTGTGGCTGGAATAGGCAGAATGGCCTTAGAGCAGATAAAAGAGAGAGAGAGAGCGAGGAGCCAAGCTTTTTAAAAGGTACTCATTGCGTGGTGTTGTCATGGTAACGGCACTTCCCATACAGACGCACAGCTGCCAGATAATGTTCTGCATAGAACCCAGTTGTGTCTAAATGTTAACAAAGAGCTCATTAATTCCAGGCGCATGAGCCACACCACATAGACAAAACCTCTGTGACAGCGGCGCATAGACAAAATAACACATACACACACTTAAACACACACATTTGTGTTCTCCTGTTCAGCTGTGCCTCCCTTATAGGGGATCATCAATGAGTGGTCCAGCTTTAGGATTACATGTTGTGAATGTCAAAAGTCACATTTGCACTGCAGGAACTTTCTGTGTTGCTCGATATGCTCATTTTAAATTTGATGCCAGCAACACATTTCAAAAAAGGTTCGGACAGGGGCACGTTTTCTATTGTGTTGCATCACCTCTTCTTTTGACAACACTCTGTAAATGTTTGGGAACCAAGGAGACCATTTTCTGGAGTTTTGAAAGTGAAATGTTGTCCCATTCTTGCCTGATATAGGATTTCAGCTGCTCAACAGTTCGGTGGCTCCTGCGTCATATTTTCGTTTCATGATGCGCCAAATGTTTTCAATGGATAACAAGTTGGGAGTGTAGGCAGGCCGGTTTAGCACCCAGAGCCATGCTGTTGTTATATGAGCAGAATGTGGTTCGGCATTGTCTTGCTGAATTATGCAATGTCTTCCCTGAAAAAGACGACATATATTTGGCAGCATATGTTGCTCCAAAACCTGTATATATTGTTCAGCATTAATGGTGCACTTATGCATCCCCATACCATGACGGATGATGGCTTATGTACTATGCGCTGATAACAAGCCGGGTGTTCCCTTTCCTCTTTAAAGTGGAGGACGCGGTGTCTGTGATTTTCAAAAAGAATGTCAAATTTTTATTGTCAGACCGCAGGACAGTTTTCCACTTCACTTCAGTCCTTCTAAAATGGGCTCGGGTCCAGAGAAGTTGCTGGCCTTCCTGGATCATATTTACATATGGTTTCCTCTTTGCATGGTACAGTTTTAACGTGCATTTGTGGATGCAGTGATGAACTGTGCTCACAAAACTTGGTTTTTGGAAGTGATTTTGAGCCCATGCAGTGACTACAGAGTCATGTCTGTTTTTAATGCAGTTCTACCCGAGGGCCCGAAGATCACAGCCATCCAGTATTGGTTTTCAGCCTTGTCCCTTTTGTACAGAGATTTCTCCAGATTCTCTGAATCTTTTAATATCATTATCATTACAAGTACTGTAGATGATGAAATCTGCAAATTCTTTGCAATTTTACACTGAGGATCATTATTTGGAAATTTTGAAAGTTTGCTGATGCAGACTCTCACAGAGTGATGTACCTCTTCCCAATTTTTTTTCAGCCTCTCTGGAATGCTCTTTTTATACCCAGTCATGTTGCTAACCTGTTGCAAATTAACATAGTTTGAAGACATTTGTAGTAGAGGCCTGGCAGAGCATCATCAGAGACGAAACCCAGCATCTGGTCATGTCTATGGGTTTGAGACTTCAGGCTGTCATTGACTGCATTACTTTTCCAGTTTGTTTTGTTGGCCCCGTCACAACTTTTTTGAAACACATTAATCACGTCTGGCATAATCCTCGTTCCTCTTCATGGGAATCTGTCACAGCATTTCGCAACGTGATACCAAGGAAGCTTGCCATGGCCTGTCTTCTCAGACCCGTTTTTCCCCACTTGATTAAAAAAAAAAAATCTTTCAAATCGTTCTCATGGCATTTTTAGTCCTGTTAGTGTTAGTGAAGATGGGGTCGGGGGAGGATAGAGGCATGCATTGCTATCTGCCACATTATCTTTTGTAATACTACCACTGGTGGGTGCCAAAGTCAGAATTTTTTAATAACACACACACAAACTCAACATTTCCCATTTTAACAAAGACTATATAACAAATGTTAATGGTGATGTTGTTGTTAATGATAATGATGATTATGATTTTTTTTTTAATTTTTAATTTTAATCCCTTTATTAGTCCCACAATGGGGACATTTCCATTCAGGCTGCCACTACAAGGCACCAACACGCGTACCCTGGCCGGAAATCGAACCCGGGTCTTGGCAGTGAGAGCACCGAACCCTAACCACTGGACCACCACACATGATGGTGTTATTTCTGCTACACTTTTACCTAAAACTTCTTAGCCAACTTCTTGCGCTTAATATTGAATTAAAGCTACACCAATCTATATATATATATATTTACATATACAATAAATCAAATGGTAAAAATGGCGTAGGGGTCACCCACCCTGCAATTTCCCTCAGCTATACAGAGCATCTTTAAGCTCATTGTGTTGGTCTTCCAACCTGCAAACTATATTCTTATTCACTTCATTTCCAGGCAGGGCTTTTCTCAGCGTAAATGTACTCTGCCTGCCCAGCGCCAAACAGCAGATAGACAAAGCGAACATAGTGGAGCATTTAGTTAATAAAGAGTCACATATTTCCATCAGAAGTTGGTGAAGACCAAAACAGAGCTAAAAGGAGAGTGACTATTGAACTTGAATCCATCAGGTGGCTGGAAACACGACTCCCAATAAATGCTAACATTGCTCCCAGTCAGCTGGATGTGTACAATTAAGTAAACAATCACTCATTAAACAGTTCAGTTGATAATATTATTAATATAATACATTATATCAGTTTTGTGTTTTCAGTTTTTTGATGCCTCTAGTGGCAGAAAAACAATTAATGTTACTTTAATTATGCAATATTAAAGCATTTATTCTACTGAATTAATAATGTAAGTATTTTTCTCAGTATTGTAATTTTCCACTTCTAGCTGCTATTGCAGATCCGGATCGCTGTGTGATTTTGGGCTGTATACATGAAATTGACTTGGCTTAGCTAATAACTTACTTGGTTGACCAGCTGACTGAAAAATGCACCACTAGTTCAACTTTAAGTGAGAAAGTGCCAAATCAAACTTGATTGCTGTGGTGAGGAACAAACACTGTTTGGACGAAAGCTGATAGTATTGGTTTCTTTATCTTCACTTTTTATTTTGCCAAGTGTGGGAAAACAGAGGAACCCATCTAACTCATGCATCAGTCATTTTTATTATTATTTGTAATATATTAGCGTCATATTAGTGGTGTTGCTATCACACAGCCCATCTTTAGTCCAGCATGATACGAACCAACAGATACAGATATATGGCAGATGAACCAACAGATATAAGCTGCACTAACTTTTTAAAAACATTATGAGAGCGAGACCTATAAACCATGTTATAACTGGGTTAGTACTGTCTGGATCTGCACGGTGCCTCTCTTGTCTTGTTTGCGTTGAGGATCATGAGTCAAACATTAACTTTGGACTAAATCAAATGCTCTAAAAGTCATCGTTTAGTCTTGCTTTTGTACGAGCACACGTCACTCTTACAACACCAGTTCATGCAACCATTGTCACACTATTCAAAGAGAAAGCAGCTGAAAAGCATTCTCATCAGACCTGGGACGTGTGATTCAGGAGCTTTACGCATGGAAAATGGCATTTCTACTGGATACCGAATGATTTTTGAGTATCTGCGTTCTGAGCTTGTTTTTATGAAGCTGAATGGGAGAAGGATGCAGGTTGACAGACCACAGCTGAGGGACACCATGCACCCAGGAACGGGTTATGGCTTATAGCAGTAAGTTGACGTTGCCCTGTATAGCAGCTCATATTTAAAAAGGGGGAGATCTGGTATCACTGCGGCTGGTGTGTCACTTGGATGCCAAAAAAGATGTCACATACTATCGATCATGTTAATGTTAGGAATGCTGAATGATGTCTCACTCCATGAGGAGATTGCACACTCTTTCTTAGGAACGGAGTAACTCATATATTACCTCATCTCATCTGAAAAGATCTCCGCAGACAATTGATCATTACAACAGTTTCATAATGTCAACTGTCACACTCAAATTTAGAATTCACAGATTATCATTTAGTACTTATCTGGGCGGAACTTGTGGGTGGGATGTTGGCAAGATAAGAGGATATGGAAAAAACAAGTGAGATATAGGGGTTGATAACTTCATCGGATTTGGACTGAGAATAAACAAAGTGGAGGGAGAGATAAGCTTCTCCTCACTGCTGCTGCTCCAGCTAAAAGTAGCTAGATGGCAACTTGTCAGTCATCTCTGCTGTGTGCTCCTCAAGGACTCCTGCTGCTGATCGGAGTGATTTCCTCCCATCTACCTGAAGTCCGGGCCAAACCCACAGACTTCTGGTGCAACCGTCAAGTCAGGAAAAATATGGAGGAAAGGATTGAGACGCTGAAGAATGACACGGTGAGGAATTATGCATTAATATCCTTCAGTATAAAGTTAGTATAAAAACAATCTAACATTGTACAACGAGAGCTTCCACACTTTTTTTTAGTGGTTGGACTTGAATTTCTTTGTTGATGTGTAATTTTCTGTCCCTGTGACAAAACTTTCTTCATGTACTCAGGTGAACTGCGTGGGTTCAGATACACTATCCTCTCCTGTTCAGCTTCCATGTGTTAGGATACATGCACAAGAATGGGAAAAAAAAACTGTGAGTAATATCTGACACACACCCTCCGTTTGTCTGTCATTCATACATATGCAAAAACGTATTTGAGGATTGTCCTTGTCCACTACTTATCAATGAATACAGAAAACTGTGCAAGGAGAGGGTACGAGAGGGCTTTTTTCAATAACTCACATCTCACCTTCTATTAAAAAGCTTGTTTGCTAAAAGGTGAATCAAGCTACATTCAATGCATGTTACGTGCTGCGGATCAAGTGACAATCTATTTAAGTACATTTTCCCACATGTAAGAGAACAACATCTAAATTTAAGATGATGTATAATAATTTATGCATGATTGCCTTGTATTGATCTAAGAATACAGGTTTGATATAGTGTACTGTGCCAGAATCAACTTGCAACAGGAACAAGCCCATTGCAATGGAATTTCTGGCAATATTCCCAAGAACGTCAGGGTAGTCTTCATAGTTTGCATAAAATTTGCCATTTTTAAAAGTACTTCAACAGGATACATCATTGTGTCTTACATTTGTTGCCACAAATTTGGAGACACCAGTGTTGGGGCACTGATAAAAAGTGCAAAACGGAGGTGGTGGACAAACCATATCTCACACATCGGTCTTTTGCTATGTTGGCTTCTGTACACAGCAGCTAATGCAAAGTTTTAGTTCATAAAGAAAAATAATGATGATGAATAATGATGACTAAAATAAAATAAGACTAGATGAAAAGTTAAGGGATCATGAAAGGTCAAGTTATTACAATTCATCCTTCGGTAAACATGAATGTTTATCTGCCCTGCCAGTAATGCAAATGGGATGAAGCAAGATAAATGTAAATAAATAGTATATAAAAGGGACCATTGTACAAAAATATTCCTTCCATTCATCTATTACCTTATAGAACCTTATCCTGGTTCATGTTGATGATGAAAGCATAACACTCACTGAATGGAATTCCATGGAATATGAACCTATGCCAGTTCATGTCAGGGGACGCTTAACAGCCCTCATTGAATGAAATTCAGTAGAAATGGAAAACTTCCAAGATTCACTTTACTAGAACAGAACAGGCAGATGGTGGTGGTACCAGCAATAGCAGTACTATCACTGTGAGAATCAGGGTGAGTATTTGATAGACTGTCAAATCAATGCATTGAAAATTCATGACCCATGGCATTTTCAAATATGTAAATGACGACAACTATCAGATGGATTGCTGTGAAATTCTGTGCAGACATTCATGGATCCTGAACCATGCTGATATCCTGACTTTACCTCTATTGCCACCATGTTTACATTTGTGGTTGAGACAGACATATCTCTACAACTATTAACTGAATTCTCATGAAATTTACAACAAATATTTGACACCCATCCTTTGGTAATCCTCTGAATTTTCCTCCAACACCACCACAAAGTTGATTTTTTAGTTCTTTATTGAAATATCCTGAGAATTATTACATGGATTGCTGTGAAATTTGGTACACTTATTCATTTTCCCTAGAGAATAAATTATAATAAATTGATTTCCTGACTTTTATCAAGTGCCATTAAAATTTTTAAAATTTGTCTAGTGCTTTCATTTGACGAAATACCTGCAAAACTAATGACATTCCCATCAGCCTCAGGTGTAGTTTGTATTTTGTGCTAATTAGCAAATGTTTGCATGCTCACACACCAAGCCAACATAGTGAACATAGTAAACGTGATAATACCTGCTAAACTTCAACATGCTAATATAATTATTGTGAGTATGTTAGCATACCGATGTTAGCATTTACCTCATGTACAGCCCCACAGAGGTGGACTCTAAGCCTTGTTGCCTGAACTGCCTCATCAAATACTAATAATTTATAGGAGTACTAAAATAGTTTCCTGTACTTATTTTGAACTGTACTTATGTGAATTTCCCCACTATGTGAATTTCCCCACTGAGGGACAAATAAAGGTATATCTTATCTAATCTAATTTAAAAATGTGTGTGTGTTTGTCCAGCTTCAGCAGAAGCATGCAGAAGTGGTTGGGTCCCTCCAAATGTTTCAAGACGGAGTGCAGGGGGCGAGGAATCAGATCACAGTACAATGTCAGAGCCAACTGTTGAAGACACTGGAGCATCACATCAGAAATTATCTGGCTATCTTCAACAGGCTTCAGATACAGGTGATACACATAAACGTGTTTTGTATATTGTATATTACATCACCTGCTGTGAACTTACTATGGTTACTACAATCATACTAATTACACCTAATAAGACTAATCAGACACCTCTGTGTCTCTAACACAATTTCTGCCCTGTAATAGACACAAATTTTACAAAGCAGGAAAATGAGCTCATAACATAGACATGCTATTGGCAGCCTTCTGATCTGAAAAACACATTTGTCAAACCCTGTTAAACCCTAAAGTATATATTAAATGAATTCTACTTTTGGGCCCTGACAGACTGACACGGTGACACCAACTCATTCAGCAGTACAGATGTGTTCCAGCCAAACAAGCCTGAACAAAGTGCTGGAACAATACAAAAATCTCCTCAAGGGAAAAGTGAATCACTTTGCTGTTGACCTCCAAGACAGTAACTGCAAAATGGAACACATTACTACAGAACCTCTTGGCTAATTTAACAAATGGAAAGCAGCTTATTTGTGCAACTGAGCTGTGTAGCCTGAGAACTGATCCAGGACACACAGGACATCCGGAGAGGAACGCACTTTGTGGACAGAGAGGGTCCATCATGTTGACAAAGACCCAAAGAACGGACTGGATTGGATTCGAATGGTACAATGGTGGAAATGAAAATCTGTGATTTATCTGGAAACAAGGATGCATAAAGGCATCGACCAGTTAGTGGTTTTGAAGGCCAAAGGAGGAAGCAATACTTTTCCATTTAATGAGAGTTTTTATGAGTTGTGTCAGTGACTTCATATGCAGCTTCTCCAACTTAAAAGTTTGTATTTCTTCTTCCCAGTCAGAACTGGTTCAGAGCTAAAGAATGTTCAGCTGTCTCACAAGACACAGACAAGAATTATAGCGTGCTGATATTTAGCAGGTATGATATTTACCGTGTAATATCATCTTTGTTTTGTGTGTTCATATACCAACATCTGCTAATTAGCACTAAACACAAAACAGGCTACAACTGAGGCTGAGGGGAAAATTGTTAGTTTTGAAGGAATGAAGGAATGGCTCGTAAACCAAAGCATTTCACAAATGAATTGTTTTTGTTAAAAAGTTAGGGATCACCTAAGTAAACAGGATTCATCTCTTGAGGACCATAAATGTCAAATTGAAGTCATCCATCTGATAGACTGACAGACTGCAATTCGCCATCCCTAGCCTCCCCACTAGCATGGCTAAATAAAGACATAGAGCAATTAACTTAAGCCACTTAACATTTCGGGACTCAAGTGAAGGAGTTTGTACTGATGGTTTTTGTCTGTTTTAGATTCAAAGTATACAGTATAATCACATGAAAAGAGGTTAATGAAGTCAGCAGTTGTCTTTATAAAGAAATATTGAACAACCAAATGTTAGTGCTGGGATGATTTCTCAAATACAGGCTCGGGGTCTTTGAAGTGGAATTAATCAGACTGGATTGCTGTTGAGTTGTTGTGGCTTTATGTGAGCCTGCCTACATTTACTTCTTTCCATGTATGTCAGTCTAATTGTAAATCACACTCCCTATACCAGTGCTAATATGAATAGTGCACTAGTTATTTGTACTTCTTGCAATGTGTAATCAAAACTGTAACTGTAGAATGTGAACCTGCAGCCTGTAACTGTAGCGCCCTCTGCTGGTGCTGGATGAGCAGTGCTGTATGCTGCAGTGATCTGTCCACAATGAAACAAGGAAAATGAGCATCTCATCTCTTCTTCATCTTGAGACTATGGATGGCTGACAAATGTAGCTTTAATGTAATATTATTAAGCCCTGGCCTGCAGGAGGTTTGATAATGATTTTAATAGCTTGTCTTTCTAAAACAGAAGGGCAAAAGAAGGTATAATACATTTGAATGCAAAAAAGATCTTCAAAAAAAAAAAAAAAAAAAGAATACCAACAAAGATACACTTGGTGAGTTTGTTTAGAGCACTCAACAGAGCCCCAAATGGCAAAAAAATCTCTAGTTCAGTGTTGATGATGTGAAAGTCAACTTTGGACTGCTTAGATTTCCAAACCAGGGAAAGTGTTTTGTGCTACAGCACAATCAGTGAATACATTTTTAAGGTTATCAAGTTTTATTTGAGGTCTTAAAAAATATCTGTTTAAAATCCAATGTACAGTATGTATGTATGTCTATATGCACACAGAGTTTATTTGTCTTTATAGATATATTTTAAGATATATGCATAAATATGTATAGCAGTATTTTTTAATGATATGGAATTCTTGCTAAATCACTTTTGTGTCTAGAAAAAATATTCAGACTCTGCTAGTCAGACTCTGTTAAGTGTGTTATTGTATTATTTATTTGCTGGGGAGGTGACTGGCCATTACACTGTTGTATTGTTTGGATCACTTTTCTAATTTTTTTTTTTTAATCAAGCCTCAATGATGAACAAGTGTTGCGTCATTGTTTGAGAATGCAGAAATAAAAGATTTTTGAAAGATTTTCCCCACACTGTATTTTGATAACCGTACTGATCCATGCAAGATGACATTGATACCAAAAAGGAATACTATTTATTTTACAATGGAAGTTTAATTACACAATTACATGTATCCATAATGATTAACATTCAATATTTAGTACATTTTTTATTTTGTCTATTAATGTTTTTAGCTGTTAAAAAGTAGCTGCATTTATACCTCTGTTTTTGAGCTGAAATCACATGGACTACAAGTTCCAGATTTGCTTCTCTGTGTCTAACTTGCAGCTCCAGCAGCAGGTGGCCGGAAGAATGCAGTGCTCTGATTGGCCCAGACAGACTGATCATGTGACCGAAAGCAACAGGCTGGCTGGAAGCCGCAGGAAAATCCAGGCGTTGGGCAGCTCGTCAAGTTAGATATATACAGACAAGACAAAACCGGAAGTTCGAGGATTTATCTTTAAAACAAGAATACAAATTTATATATTTCCCATATTTTAGTGTAGTGTCTGAAGCACTGGCATTCCTCTTGGTGAATTACTGACTTGACACCATGTCTGTTAATACTTTCTGAGTAGTTTGGTAGACGTTTATATGACACCATTAATTTTCTTCTATCATTTATAGCACTTTTCTATAGATTATGATTTATATGTTGTCGTAGTATTTGCATGGAAATGATGGCAGGAGAAACACTCACTGTTGAAATACCATATTTATTTCCACTTTGCATCGTCTGATTTACCGCAAGTTTTGCACTAACTAGCTTTTATACTGAAAGTTATAACCGGAACTTGTACTTGTGATTGAGGTGAATTAGCGTTTGTACGTCACATGATTTTCTATTCAGTAGTTTTACTAAGGAAATTATCAGAGCTGCAGTGAGACATGAGCCGCCTGTGGGGATTTTAAACAGTTTTTAACGTCAATGCTAATTTTAATTTTTAAGTTTGATTTCAACTAGATAACGAAAAGCTCTTATTTTCTTCAGCCTGGCAGTCAATCAGGACGCCTCACTAACTTCCGAGAAAAACATTGGAAACGTTCATTAACGTCTGGGAGAAAGTCGGTGAAAGAGTCAGATTTCAGGAGCAAAGCTGGAGATCTGAGTTTATCCAGATCTATGACGGTGTGAAGCTTGAGCAGAGGCAGCTTTCACTATGACAGAGCGGACTCCTCTCCTCCACTACCGCCTCTCCACCAGCGTCAATGAATCCCAGCCGCGGTCGCCTCCGGCCGGCCAGGCCCCGGAGCAGCACCCGGGCAGCCCCAGGCAGAGGTCTGCCCACCAGCGGCAGCCCAAGAAGCTGTCCATCTTCTTCGGTGTGGTCATCCCCACCTTGCTGTCAATGTTCAGCGTGGTGGTGTTTCTCAGAATAGGTGAGTACTCATGATGGCAGACGTCCACTTAAATCACTGCACAACGTTTTGTGATGTCAGAACAGCAGAGCTACGCCAAACCCCATTCAAAATTCTGACATTTTAGGTAATCGCATATAACGTTACTTTGGCTTTGTGCTCTGAATTACAATTGAGGGCAATAGTGAACAGTGTGAACCAATTCAATAAGTTGATTCTACTGAAATATAGTTGTGCTTGATGACAGTCAAACTGTTGAAACCATTAAAATCTGTTATCCCTTTAAATTCCCTCATTAATTCAGCACTGTTCATCAAAGGAGATTTACTCTTTTAGGCTTTGAGGTTGTCACTTTAAATTTCACTCACACCTGCACTCATAACCAGTGTCCTATCTCTGTTTTGGGCCTCTGTCAGCCCTGTGGTACCAGAGTGTTTTTGTAAGTTGCTTGATTTTGAAGTGGTCAGATTTGACTTGATTGAGAATAAATCACCAGTTATAAGCAAAAAACTGAGTGTATCGATTTTTTAAATATGCCATAAAAATTAGCAGTAAATTTAACTCAACATCTCACGCAGTTTTGCATAAAGCCTGCCAGGTGGGTGACTTCCCCAGTCAGGAGGAGAGATGTTCCCTCCTTATTTACATTCACTGGGTCAGAATAAAATGATTGACCAGACTTTTCTTTACTTTTGAATTTCTCACACAAAATTGTTCCAATCTCAGCAAAGGTTTGTTCACGGCAAAGATGTATAGCTTTTGGAAATTGCTGGACCCGTTTCTTGTTGTTGAGGTCATAATTGGACCAATCAAATGGGTTCTGCTCTGGCATGGAGGGATGAGCTTCAGACACTCAGGCTTTTAATATTTAAGTTGTACAAAATAGATTGTGTTATTATCGGTAGGAAAGTGTAATATACCAGTTTCTGCAGATCCTTCAGAGTCTTTATTATTATGGCGACACTAGACTAACTTCATTTAATGAATTTCTGTTTTTCATTTAAATTAATGTATAAGTTTAAGGCTCAGTAGCTGAAAAAAATATTTTCTCTCTGTGTCAAGACGGTTAAGTTCTGATTTCCTGTGAAAAATACAGGTCAAGCGTGTAACCATATGTCATGCGATCCAGTTTCACATTTCTGCTGTCAAAGCATAAAAGAGAGGCCACAGACTACTGAATTCATCTTCTCTTCTCTCTTCTGGTTATTTGGGTGTTTATGGGTTTTTCTTCCTATTGTTTTCTAACTCTCCCTCCTTTTACCTCCTCCCCTGCCCCCCCAGTCTCATGAGATGTCAGCTGCTGTGCCGTGGACACACATAGTGTATATACACATACACACACACACACATGCACAGACTCACATGGGCACACATAGTAGCTGTCTGTGTAGCACTTTAGACTGCTATTTTCACACTGTAACATGTCAGTTTACACAGGAACTAACAGTGGTTTCATTGTGGATGTGAAACTATTGTGGATTTATCAACTGTGAAAGAATCAATATGCATAAGAATGTAGAGACGTATGTGTTATTGGATAACATATTTTTAAAAATAAAACATGTCCTTACATATTCAATAAATAAAATGATATATTTATGTTTAAAATTAAAATATCAAAATTTGCTCCTACATACCTGCTGCCTTCTTACCTTTTCCATGAGATTTTGGTTCTGATGTTTTGTGATCATGTGACACCCACATCAGTGCTGTAGATAGAAGCAGACCATGAAACCAACAGTATTATGCTGTCAGTCACAGTCACTGCATGCAATCAAACAACACAGTTGTAGAAAGTCTTGATGAGGTGGAAAATGTGTCGAAAGTGGTGTAAAATTGCACTGATATCTTCTCCCACACTTTGATTAGATGCACATGACTTTGCTTATGAAGATCCACCGTTGCTAGCGTCTGAACTGGATTTGATAAAAAACCTATTTGCCTATCATATAAGTTTTTTCTTGAGCAATGCCATCATTGAAAACTGTCAAATCTTGTCAAGCTGGTATAGAGTTCTTGATTTGAACCGTTATGTGTAAAACATCTAACAAACATTTAAGAATTGTCTTAAAGTTTAACTTATAGTATGAGTCATACAAATCTTAGTAAACAACAGGACCTAGAAGCTTTGTATAAAGAAGCTGAAAGTAACTTTTAACCAAATCTAAGGGTAGTTTGCAGTGACTCCTATGTGCTGTTAAATAAGGGCTACAATTATCATAGCACATGCTACTTTCTGCAAACAATTCCACAATGCAAACGTCACATTTTGTAGATGTGAGCCGTGCTGCTGTGGTGAGGTTCAATAATGATGCCTCATAAAAGTCTGAAACTTCAGTTTATGTCCCACTATGGAGTAAACAGTGTGTATTAGTGTGAGTGAATGAGTGATCATGCTAAAGGAAAGTTTATATAATTTATAATGTTTCCCCTATGCTTACATCGACACTATCAATAGACACTTAGTTACCAGATTATTATGTAAACTGCTGACTGAGTTAATTGCTGAGCTATTACTCTTTAACAGCAGCGCCACAAACTACAGCCTCCAGTGACTACAAATTTGAATCAACACCTTCCAAACACAAACACCAACCAAATGTTCTCACCTTCATAATGGGCAGATTTATTGCTGGACTGTTGCATTAGACTGCATTAGTTTTAGCCAGCTGTGCCTAATAAACTGGCCACTGAGTGTATGTTATTTGGGATGTTATTCATACAAAGCTTAAATGAGTTAAAGAAGGATATAGAAACAACCATAAAAAGTTTCCTGTCCAGTTTATATATTCAATTACAGTTTAATTTGTCATGTCTATGTTTTGTTATTTGTTTTCCTCCAAACTTACTGGAAATCTTTTGTTTCAGAGTTTAGCTACTATAGTTACAGTTTATTTCACAATTTACAGTTAATACAGAGTATATAGTTTTAATTAGGTAGTGTGGGACAGACCTGGTATCTTATCAACCTATCATCATATATTTCCAATATATGAAAGCTGCCTCTGTTGCTCTCTCCTGGCTGATAAAGGAGCTCTCTTTAGATGTTGAGACCAAGTCTGAAAACTTTGTAAGATTTCTGCATGGCACTTATTCTTAATTCTAAGATCAAAGTTCTCCTCCGGGCTACGTTATACAAACTGTGATTCCTTTTCCCCCTCTTTGTTAAACCAGGAACTTTTTTTTTTTTAGAATTAGAACAACTGACTTCAGCATTACTGTAAAGGTATGGAGAGGAAACTGGAAGCACTTTCAACATGTGATTCTAGTTTCACTTTGAGAGAGGATGGCATGTTGTGATGAGTCATTTTTCTTAGAAGATTTCCAGGAATGTATTCATCATAAACTGACAGCACGGCTCTTCCCTTTTCGAGGCTCTCATGCCACTCTGAGTGCTCACATCCTCTGTACTGTGTGTGGACTCTTCCAGGGAAAGTTTAGCTTCCCTCTTCAACCTCTCTGACGCTAATATCAAGGCTGGATTTCTGCTTTCGACCAACTGACAAAGCGCTCTGGGTTTTGTCTCACTGTGTTTGTCTAGGCTTCGTGGTGGGACAGTCTGGACTGTACCAAGCCATTGCCATGTTCCTGGTGGCCTACTTCATCATCAGCATGACCGTGCTGTCAGTCTGTGCCATCTCCACCAATGGAGCACTGGATGCCGGGGGAGCCTATTGTATCCTCTTCACACACACATACCATCACATGATGCATGCATGTGATGTTTTGTAACATCAGCAATGTTCAAGATATCAAGAGCACACACTTATAGAACTCCTTGCAACACTAAACAAAGACAAACCGTCCTCATTCTAGCATTGTGCTAGTGAAGTATATGTAGTATTGTCTGTGACACTGAGTGGGGACTGATGTGTCCATTAACTGCACTATAAGTCACTGTTTGCTACTAGACAGAGGCCAGTATGCTTTGCTGCCAGGAATTTGCTAAATGAGCCAATTCAGTGCTGTCACCACAGGCCCTCTCCAGCATTTTGTTGAAACACACATATTAACATGTAAAATATATGTAGACACATGTAAATTAAACAGATTTGTCATTCAGTTGTTGCAGTCTTGACCTACTGTAGATGATTAATTTAAAAGTAAAACATTAAACATGGATCATCTGCAGTAATCAGTACTGTCTCCCAACAATTTTCATTAGCCTATATGTCATAGTATTTTAATTGTGGCCTGGGGCCAGAAATACATTTTCGATTAAAGTTATCTATGTTTATATATCTACACACATTATTGTGGTAGGACTGTTTTAGCTGCATTCAAACTTTTCAATCGTAAACATATCCTTTACCCAACTCTGATTGTAATTGTAAAAAAAAAAAAGGTTATTCACAGTCTTTTTGAGAATTAGATCAGAAGATTCATAGCACTCTTATTGTTGATTGTAAAGCTACAGCATGGAGGCAGCACCACAGAGCCTAGTAACAGGGGCACGTCATCTGGCCTACTAGCACCTCTAAAGCTCACAAATTGGTATGTTTTATCTAATTTGTTAGATCCATTCAAAAAGCAAGGTGTAAAAACTTCAAGTTGAGGTTTGTGGTTGTGGTTATGTAGTGGTCGAGTACAGAGCCAGACTAGCTGGCACAGACATAAGGGTGGTATCTTCCCATCTAATTCTCAGCAGGAAAGCAAAATGTATTACTCCAACATGTCAAACTATTCTATAAGATATAAATACAAAAACACACCTGTTTCACAGTGTATCCAACAAATAAGAGCACTTTGCCTTAACTTCACTCAGACATGATAAGCCGAGCGCTGGGGCCAGAGTTTGGTGGCAGCATCGGCATCATGTTCTTCCTGGCCAATGTGTGTGGCAGCGCTCTCTATGTGCTGGGTCTGGTTGAAGCCATTGTGGCCACCTTTGGAGTGCCAGAAGGTGAGTTCAGCATTCCTCATTGTATTAGACTAGAAATATGATTTTATATCTGTGTTACTTACAACATATAACAAGGTGAGGTGTCAACACCTGAAAGAGCATAAAGCTCAGGCAGTGTTCTGTGGGTAAATGAAGCTTAAAAATGGGGAGTTTAATGTCGTAGGGCAGTTAGACCGAGGGTACAGTCGTTGTTTATTCCTCTGAAAAGCTGTTTTGTGTCCTTCAAAGCTTTTTAAATGCTCGTATATAATGTGTATACGAATTCTGTCAATCATTTACGATAAGCATTAACCAATCTTCCCCCTCATCTTTCCCTCCTCACCTCCTGCCGTGACACCTTTGCCATCTCTAGATGGGACTCTGGCCACTTCTTCCCACCAGGTCCTGCCGTCGGGCTACTGGTGGTCTCTGCTTTACGCCACAGTCATCGCCCTGCTGTGTCTGCTTGTTTGCCTGGTGGGAGCCCACATCTATGCCAAGGCCACCTTCCTCATCTTCGTCATGGTCATGTTTGTCCTGGGCACCATCTTCATCAGCTTCTTTGCTGTACGCCCTCGTACAATCGTCCTGCCCAGTTTTGCCAACCCGACAGCCAATGGAACGGGCCCTGTGTTTCCCACCACAGCCAACTTCACCGGCTTCAAGTTGGACACGCTGCTGGGGAACCTGTGGGGTAAGGTGGATGAGGCTGTTCCCTCAGGATGTGCTCATCAAGGCATAATTATTTCACTGTAATAATTATTATTTTGATAATATGATTATTGATTATATTACTTAAATATCTAATTAACCAACATGGATTTTGTGGCAATTGTGGGCAACACCAGCAGCAACACTTTTATTATGGAAAAAGGTGAACATTGTGTGTTTTTAACGATTAACCGACTATTGATTTTTAACAAGTCCAGTAATCAATGAAGGAAATTCCTTGAAATTTGCACCCCTAGTTTAAATGTCATAATTCAAACGTGCCCCCATTATTCAATTAGATAATCATATCTCTGTCCCACACACTAGAGTTTCATATGATTTCTACAACTGTAGAACTTAGTAAATGGTCCCATTTTGGATCGGACCTATTAAAGTGCAGTGGTGATTACACTACTCCTGTATCTTGAGGCGATCCTGAAACTCTGATGAAGGAGTCAGCTCCGTGCTAAAACACTGAGACTTCACTTATGAATGAGGCAAAGATGTTGACATCAGGTCATTGGCATTGACTGGAGGACTGGAATACCTTCAATGTGTATATAGGACAGAGGTCAACAGCAGTAATTGTCTAGTCTGATACTAAGAATGCATTGATCAGTTTGACCACTACACTCCATAGTAATAATAATAAAAACTTATTTTGACTAAATTACTATACAATGTAAGGATTTGACTGCATTTATCCCAAAGTTAAGTTCTCATGCTGCACAAAGCATTTCAGCACTCAGGGATTTTGTCTCAGAGGCTTATAACAATCATTGTTTTGCATGGAAAACCTGCTTGGTTAATTCTTTGGATTGTATCGCAACAACCCTCAAAAATTATGATTGTAATACAGTTATTAATACCAGATTTGTTACTTGATCCAATGTGTGAAAGATGTAGGTGTGGAATTTTCATATTAAATTGTTGCTTCTTGAAGCATGATCTCAGTGACATAGACTTTACTGTACATCTAATGACCTGTACATGTACAATATTTTAGTTACACATAAATCCACACATAGAAAGTGTTTTTTTTCCAAGCCCTCTGATTTGGAATGCCCTTTTCTCCTGCCCTGCCGTCCTTCTCACAGCTAACTCTACTGCTGCCCGCTTTTATGCTTTGGTTTTATATGGGTTAAACAACATGTTAAATGAACTTCAGAGGTGCACTTTGTGCTAAGCTAAGCTGACCGGTTTCTTGTGGTAGCTTCATATTTACCATCCAGACGTGAGAGTGGTAGCAATATTTTCATTAAACATTTGACCAGAAAGCAAATTAATGAGTCATGTGCAAAGGTCCCTACTGGTAAAGGAACCAGATCCTCTGCGGTAGTGACGAGTGCTACTGCCTGTTGCCAACCATGTGTCCCCATTTTCCTCAAAGTACATAATCTATTACTGCATTGTTGGAACTGGACAGATGTTTTTACTGATCTGTAATTAGATGTTGTACATGCTCTAATGTCCATGGAAAACGAACCAAACACTCCCCTCTGTTTGCAGGGAATTATATCCAAGCACATGATTACTAAGCTAATTGCTGCATGCACCCAGGCACACGTGAGAAGCTTCAAGCTTTGAATAATCCCAAGATCTGACTAAATAGAGAACAAACAGACACACAGGCATGTCAAATTATAATTTTACATATTATAAAGTTCAGAGAAAAGGGTAATCGTGTGTTAACAATTTAAATCTCTCGTGATGGTTTCTGAATGTGTCTAATTACACTCTGCGGAGTAAAAGGGCCTGAGTGAAGTAGCAGTGCAGTTCTACTTCTCTGGTTGTTTTTATGTGTTTATTCCATAGCATGGAACTGCTGTACCGAGTGCTGTACAAATCTAGCTATTGTTAATATTAGCAATTAGATTATTTTCTTAATTTACCTTCATGAATCAATAAAATATAGTTCTTCTTAGGAGTGTGTTTCTCCCCCAGGTAAAAATGCTGTGGTTCAATCATAGAAAAACAAGAGGAGAAAGTTCTTAGGTGTTAGTTAAATTTAAAGTGTGAGTCATGATCCATGTTGGACCGGTTTAGGAATAGTGATGAAAAATCTAGGTAGATATGATATGTGTTTCAAAATATACTCACGCAACCATAAAGACATCAAAGAAGATTTGTTCTTTATAAATAGACCCAGCACCCTGTGATTGAGTAGATGTTGCACTTTAAACCACAGGAGAGATTATGGAAGAGAATGGTTTTCTCAAATGCTGTAAAACATGATAAAGTTTGGCGGCAAGCGGGTACACGGGAGTGTCTGCCAGCAAACCAAATTGAACTTTCTGTTAGAAGAGTGATGATGCTGATAAAAGTACAACTACAGTGACTTATCTCTTATCTCTCCCTGCAGCTCAGTACACTGTGGATTACACAACAGGAACTACAATGACCTTTGCCACTGTTTTTGCTGTTATGTTTAATGGCTGCACTGGCATCATGGCTGGTTCCAACATGTCAGGTAGGTGAGGACAGGTTGTGTGTGTCTGGGGGGGGCTGATTACCTGTGTATGACCACAGAGTAAACCTCTCTATCTAACAGGTGAGCTGAAGAATCCTAGCTACTCCATCCCCCGGGGCACCATCACAGCCGTCATCTTCACCTTCATCATCTACAATCTGCTTTGCGTCCTGGTGGCCTGCTCCTGTGACCGGTCAGTAACACACACTTATGTGATTGCCGCATTTAGATTTTGGATGTAGTGGTACATACAAACAAGGTAAAAGCATAAATTTATGCTTTCTACTTTTCATCCTCCTATTTTCATATATAGGTGTCATGTTTTTGTACTACTTACTGTAACACATTCCGTTCGTCATTTACATCTACAAGCCAAAAGCAGTGGCCTATTCCAAACAAGGTAATTGTAGCTGCTGTGAGTCGGGGCATGGCTGTTTGAGGAGGAAGAAGAGGAAGATGATAAAAGGAAGACAAATAAGAAATGCATCAGCAGAACTTTCTTACCCAAAAATTAATTAATCCTTCAAGTCCTATGTCTCCAGTTCACACGGCACGATGGCTGAGGCTGAGGGAGTAAACATTCATTCTGGGTCTTGAACTCACAACCTTTGTCATCAATGGCATGTTGTAATCATGCTGAGCTACTCAGAGAAATGGGAAGATCAGAGGCATACACACTAAGGCTGCATCACACTACAACCCCATCAGGGTTGCAATAACAGCTGTTCATGCATGAAAAGGCAGACAAATACACACCAATTATGTTATATGCTGCACATGCTGCACTCACATGTATTGAACAGTCAGTTGTGTGATTACGTACTTTCTGTATGTAGAATACACCAACAAAGCCTATGCTTGTGAATAGTTCAAGTAATCAGAGACTCAAATATTGACAAAGAAAAAAAAGAACAGATGAAGAGACTAACTGCTAGCAATTATGACCAGGCTGGTCTGATCAAGCTTAAAGCTACACTAAACATTTTCCAACTACTAGAGGGTGACAGAAACTGCAACACATTTATGAAATACAACAAAGTAAAACTACTGGGCTATGGAAGCGCCTAAGGACAAAATGTGCATGAAGGTTTAAAGCTAAACTTAATGAGTCTATGGAGAAATGTGCACAATAGGCATTTTGAGCTGTAAGAGGAAGAAGAAGGTGAGGATGAGGAAGACACAAATGATAAAAACATGATGGTTTGTCAGCAGAATCATGTATCTCTAATCTGCACGGCACATTGCATGAGTAGGCATTAGCATGTTTATTCTGCATCACCCAGTCATCTATGAATTAGACAATCACCAGGGTTGCGTGTAAAGGCAGATTTCAAACTAGTGTCAAAAATTCAGTTATCAAGATAAAATTCTGATAATGTGTGTCCATAAACTACAAATGGTTTACATGAGGATAGAGTTCAAAATCTTATCAAAAATTCTGTTTTTGAAATATAGTGTGGAGATTTACCACACATCTACTGTGAAATCAAACTTTTGTCATTCATTTTCATGAACATTGGACATTTATTTTGTGAGAATTTGCAGTAGTTGTTCACAGTACTGTTTACACTAAAACGTTTGGTGCACTGTGGACTCTGGATAATTCAAAAATTGGCCTGGATGATTTGTTGAGGACAGTCTGAAAAAGCAGTGGTAGCAGCTTTGGTGAAACTTGCAACGTGGTAGCATGTACGACTGATTTGTTTTGAATTTAAAAAATTGTAAACTTTAGATGGTTGCCAGAGCGCGACCATCAGGACTATGAACACACAATGCCAGATGAGGAAGTTTGGCATAGGACTGCACCTATGAGCAAAGTTTTGTTTACGCTCATGCATGGCAAGGCAGATTTCCTCATAGGAAGAGGAGTAATAATAACATTGGCAAATACCAGAGGGGCCGGCAGCAGAGCTCCACTAATTAAACCTTTGGGTTGATAAGAGTACAAGTGCGGTGCTGTAGTAATAGATATAGCAGATGAAATCCAATACCCAGTGACTAACAGATAATGCAAACGGAGTTCATTTTCTGCTTCACCAAACAGAATTGGAGCGTCAGAGGAGGCCAATTTCAAAACCATCTATTCCCAGTAAATGTTATCCAACACCAGGTGTCAGATAATCAATTTGAACATTTGCAGCGTGCCTGAAAGAAAGTGGACAAAATAATGGAAAAGCTATACTGTCTGCAGGAATGACAAGTATGAGTCCATTCAAACCCATTTTTGACGCTGGATCATTGACAGCAGTTTAGAGACTCAGATCCTTTATTCATTGTTCTGTTTGTTTGCACTTCTCTGTGTTATTCAAATGAGTAGCAATTACTGTCTAATGCAGCTCAAATACCCGTATACCCGTAATACTGACAACTGTCTGGATCAGTCTACATTCAACTTCATGCTTGCAATCATTATTTATAAAGTCCTAGAAGCTAAATGTCCATGTCCATGAATGACCTCCCCAAATTCTGTGCCTGGCTGAGACTGGGGCACGTTTTAACACCCAAGTTAAGCAATTGTGCAGGCAACCTTGAGAACACATACAGCGAGGAATTTAAGAAAATGCAACTCAGTAAAATTGAGTGAGCGGTTATAAATATGCACTTGGAAATGGATATAGATAATAGAATATACACACATAATTTTACTGAGCACAGGATAGGTAGTTGTTTCTCAACAAAATATAATTTATGCACTTGCAATGTTTTTTTCTGCACTCTAAATATGACACAAATGAGACGCAACAATAACTCCATAGGTGTGATGTCACAAAGCAGCGTCTCAGAAAAGTCTGAGAAACTCTGGATGGGAATTCTGACTTTTGGAATTTTGAAATTGTGTTCTGGATTTTATAGAATCATTATTGACAAGGATACCAGGTCCTCTCATATGCCTTTGTGCATTAGACGTTCCAATGCCCCTTGCCCCATCGAACACTTGCAGTTTTTAGTGATATACATGATGAGATGAGAGACAGAAAAATCATCAGTAGCGTCTTCAGTAGATCCATTACAACACGCTATTTAATGATAATGTTCAGCTAACTGTATCAGTAGTTAATAGGCTGACCAGAGTTTGCACAGTCTGCTTGGATTTTAAACTACTTTCTGAGAAGCAACCATGTATTTATTCATCCACTTATTATCAGCTGTCTGTGGCCTTCCATAACTGCTCACGTTCTCCTTATGTGCCATAAGATATTTATGTTCATTTACTACAACTGCAACACGTCAGCAGAACATTAGCATCTCGGAGTTGTTGCTAGAGGACCACTGCAACTCAAAATCGAACACTGTGTACTTTAAAAGGAACATTCCACTGAAAAGCTATATTTCAATTTTTCAATTTTTTTCAATTCAATTTTATTTGTATAGCGCCAAATCACACCAAAAGTCATCTCAAGCCACTTAACATACAGAGCAGGTCTAGACCATACTCTTTATAATATCACTTATAGAGACCCAACAGTTCCCATCATGAGCAAGCACTTGGTGACAGGAGCAAGGAAAAAGCAAATAATATAATAAATTCAAATAACATATACTTGCTACCTGTAGGCCTGAAATGTTTTTTGTTTTCCCTTCAGAGAGGATGCTTTCTGTACTGAATTTACGACAGTTATAAAGTACTTCAATGTTGACCCAGAGTTCTGGCAAAAAAACATGTCAAAACATATGAAACCTTTTAAAATATTCATGTAGTGTAATCCACAAGCTTGTTCAAGATATGGTGAAATATTCCTTTAATTAAATGTTAGCATACAGATATAAAATCTATCAGGGACACATGGATAACTTTGGTGTCTGTGTCCTCACTTCCCTTCACTCTTAAGGTTAGTGCGGAAGAGTCTTTTCCTTGATGTTGCACTTGGTATTTGCTTCTTTCTACTTATTTGTCGTCCCTCTCCCTCTCTCTATCCATGTCTATCTATCCGTCTTTTGCTGAGTGCCAGAGTTCACAATTGATGTAGCTCTAAAGCAGCTGTTGCCAAGGTGCTAAACTGACATGACAGGGCTATAAAAGAGCACGAGGGATCAATACTGCCATTATTTACCCTGCCGCACCGTCCTCTCTGCGTCCGCCTACTGCACACACTCCCTGATAAGAGTTTCTTAACACACTCTCTCCACCTCTGCAGTACTATTGCTTTTCCCCCAGAATCACACATATTACTGTATGTTGGTGTATGCCTACATATGGTTTTCATCTGCTGTAGATATCTGAGTAGTTTTGCTTGTGAAAAAAAGAATTATGTTGGACATGCTGTTATTTAGTCATCAGTGAAGGCTGGAGGCAGTGTCAGTGTTTTGAAGTGGGACCTAGTCAGCGCTGAGCCCCCGCTCACATGACCCAACAAAGAGGCTTCACATGACCCGTGTGTGTGTGTGTGCGAGCCTGTGTGTGTGTATGGTGGGGTCTTGTTCACACTTGGCATTTAAATGTGTCATGGTCATGGTCACAGAATGAAATGTCTGTGTTCTGCCAATCCAAGTGGTGGGTGTACAAATGCAAACTTTACCAAACCAAACTAAACATTGCATAATTATTAGTGTTGAATGACATCCCGTTTAAAATCAGTTTAAATGAACACATCTGTAACATGATGGCTGGAGGAGTGCTTAAGTTCATCTCACCAGACTGTGGGGGTGCAGGGTTCAGACAAAAGATGTTGGCAACCCCTGACATGTACAGTACGCAGTGCAGTGTAAATGCATCCCAACTATTGATTTGCTCCCATCAAACTACTCAGTTGATTTTAAAGTCCATTGAAGTGAGTTACCACATAGCCGCAGCAGTCCTCTCTCCAGCAGGGTGTCTGTTTTGTTTTATGTTTGGCAGCAGCCACGGTTTCCCACAGATAAAATCAAATGGAAGCAGGTCAGTGGAGTCTGAAGTGGTGACTATACACATTTTTGTTTGTGCTGCAAGTAGATGAAGATCTCCCTCAACTTTGTCAATGGAGATTTGTTCTGTTCTACAACATGCTTATTGATATTGGCTGCGACATGTGACACCATGCCATGTGCGTTATGCGTGTGTGTGAGAGCTTATGCATTGGTGCATATAAGGTGGAAATCTGGTCATATGACTTGATGGCTTACTGTAGACAGGGAATGTAGAAAATTCTTTGTTAATGGATGGTAAAAAGGAACCCAAGGGTGGAGTAGAAAGTGAAACATCAAGTTCCCCAGAGCTGCGCAGGCAGACAGACAAACAGCTGTGTGATTATGAAATACAAAAACGCGAAGTCACATGAGGTGTAAAATCCTGTTTTATTGGTTTCTTGCTTGGAACAACACTCCCTCTCTTATCTTCCGTTGGCTCGGGGTCATATTGAGGCTGCCAAGAATTGAACTGATATGAGTGTTATCTTACTGGTGAGCGTGTATAGTAATTTCTTGGAAGCACGAGGAAAATTGTCACTGATGGACTAGTTCCTTATTGTGCACTTGTTTCTGTACATCCTCATGTAGGCCAGATGTCAGAGTTGGTTATTTTTGACTTTTTTTTTTTTTTGACTTTTTTGACTCTTTTTTTAAATGTTAAGAATAAAAGTTAGTTGTTAACTTGAACCAGTTATGTTTATTGGGTCATATTTGAGTGTGTTTCTCATGTTGCTTTGAGAAGTTTATTGAGATTTTTCTGTGTTTCGTAAATGAATCTCAGCATGTGATGAAATCTCAATGACTGGCATTTACTGCTATCACTTCCCCCATGTTAACACAATGGTCTGATTGTGCATTGTGGAAAAAAGTCACCGGACAATATTACACCGGACACCTAATTCACGACAAGGCACCAATTGACTGGCCAGCAGCTGCTATCCAGAGATTATAAGTGGGCCAGTGGTGACGGTGACAGTTCCCACTGGTGAACAATCTTTTTCAGTATCCAGCTTTCATTTCCTAATGGAGGAAACAGGAGCTTCTGTGCATTACCTGTTTGTAAGCAGCGTGCTGCAGCGTATTTCATCTTCTGCTCGCAGAAAAACATTTTCATTCACCACCGTTTCTGCTACATTAAGTCGGCTCACTCCTCGAAAAAATATTACCAACAATACCTAAAGTGCATCATAAAACTTTATTGATTTTCTGCAAGGAAATTAGAGAAAGACCAATATTTATCATGGCACAAGGCTTTAAGTAACATCCATTTACCAAGTGCAAATTGTTCTAGAAATGAGGACGATTCTGGTCATCCATTATAAGTACAAGAGCACATACAGTACCTATTCAAAAAAGTATTTTATGAAAATTACCCCTAGATACTGTATCTCTATATAAATAGAACCATTATGTGTTGATGTTCTGATAAAAGAACAAGAGAGCAGCGTGAAGGGAAACCAAATCCTTGAGGATGACAAATCATCTTCCTTTTATCTCACACAACCAGTTGTTCATGCCGACTCCGAATAACACACATACACACACACACACACACACACACAGGCATGTGGCAGGCAGGCAGGCAGGCAGGCAGGCAAGCAAAGCAGGCAGCGGGTCTCCTGTCATTAAATTATGCACACAGGCAGGCTAACTGAATTATCATGGATTAAAATATGACTGCCTCTATTAAAGTCGTTTGTCATGTTATGGCGCCACCACGCCACATATCAGGGAAGCCCTCACACCTGAGACGAGACTCCAGGGTAAGTGTAATGATGACAGTATCTCATTATTATGGGATGTCACTGGGACGGGGTAGGTAGGCATAGTACATTATGTTTCTGTGAAATTCTGTGATTTAACAGGCAGATGGTTAACCTTAACCTTTAACATTAACACCACATCTTTAATGTTTATAATGTTTATATTGTTCATGACGCTCTATAATGTATTAGTGAAAACATTTAAGGATGTTTAAGTGTTTATGAGTTTGTAAGTAGGTCCATGCCAACCTTTATAACCTCCTTCCAAGCAATCAAACTGATAATGAATGACTGTCAACATGTTAAAACATAGCTGTGTTCATATTTAATTATATATGATTCACACATGAAGTCTTATAAAGCATTTGCTGTTTATCCACATTCACAAATCATTCATAGGTGGGTTCAAGACTGTTTTTAACTCAAGGTCCACTTACTAGATTTTTCCCTGATCTCAAAGCCTTCATCAGAGAATAGTTTGCTCAGTTGTCATGACAGTGAAGATGAAGTATTCATAAATACTTACTAAATACAACATGCATATTTAGTTTAATAAGTTTTCCCTTCTATAATAAAAGCTAAAGGAAATTTTAGTGCTTGTTGTAGTTGCGTGACTTGTCCAGAAGGTGGCAGTCACGCTCTCTTACCAACCAGTTGTGCTCCCTTTTACGGGGGAGATTTAGAGTGACAAACTAACCTTTACATAAGTTCTTCTAAATTGCTACCCTCTGCAAATTGTGGTTCTGCATCATAGCTTTAAAAGGCAAAGCGGTTAAGATTGTATTTAAAAGTGAATGTCAGGGAGGTGGGAGAGCAGCCATTGAAAATAATTGTACAGCACGGCGAGGGTTGCTCTTTGTAACTGCCTACCTGTGTCAGTGTGGAGGTGGGGTGTGGAGGGAATGTCAGTGGGAACTCATCGTAACAAGGGATGAGGTCATTGAACTCGGGTCTGACAGCTTTAGCCAGATCACACTTGGTTTGAACATGAACAGTGACATAGGTCCTGCATGTGGAGCTCTCACTGGTCATGGAATTCCTGGAGAATCATTGAAATGTTGATTTTGTTTGGTGATTCCTTCAGAGACTTTAGTCGTATACTTGACCTTCTATCACGCATTTGAGTACGTTTGCAGAAGCATTCCAGTTAAGAAATTCAACCGTGTTAGCATTGTGGATTTTACACCCGTTCCACAGAGGGATCACTGTGACTGTGAGATTGGCTGTGCAGATGCACTGACAGTACTGAGTGTGTGTATTTTTTTAACAGCCACGTGAGCACATTTTCTGCTTCACAGCTATTAGCACTGTAAGAAAATGAAGCTCATTTGGATGTGAAAGCCGTACAACTGGTTTTTCAGGTCACTGTTAAAAGAGCGTCCCCTTATTTTGTCTGTTTTGAGATTATCGCTGATGATATGCCACTATGGTAAGAGAGCTGCTGATGATGGCGATGAAGGCTGAGGGGATGTGAGATAGAGGGGAATCTATTAACCTCATGTGACCAGCTAGCCAACCATGACAGATTGCCCTGTCGCTACTTTATCAAGCTCTTTTGCTTGTATGTGTATATGTGTGTGTGTGTGTGTATGAACTTAAATCAGTTAAGCAACAGATTGAGCATGATGACTTATTCTGTTGCTCCACAGTTTTTTTTTCTTATTTTCAAACTGGTTTCATGCCTGAATATTAACCAACTGGTTTTTTTTGCATGTGTGTGTGTATATGCTATACACACATGTATTTCTGCAGTACTGTGCGTCTGTGACCCGTAGGCTAATCTTCCCTGTGCTATAGAGGCTTTTGTATAAATAACTGACTTGATAATTATATTAATTTGAATCAGCTAGGCCTTCTTTTGTTGTGCTATCTCTGACATGCAGCCTTGTCAATGTGTGTGCAACCCCCCCCCCATTCCTCTGTTTCTCATCTCACTTCTGCTGCTGCCCCCTTCACATGCACTGCGTCTAATTCCTCTCACTTTTCCAGAAAAGCCCCATCTTTCGTCACAGCACTGTTCTCTTTTCTCTCCATCCTCTAAAAAACATTTTGTATTTCTGCTGTGTCTCTTCTCTTGTCACCCACACACTGTCTGTTTCCATTCCTCTGTTTTCCTATTCTATATTTTATCCGTTTTTTGCCCCCTCACTCTGGTTACCTTTCAATCACAGACTTTAGTTCTTTTTTTTACTCGTTCAACATCTGCTCTCTTGCTTTTTTAGCCCCTTTCTGTCTACAGAATCTTCTCCCGAACTCTGAAGCTTTATCAATAACTCAAGGACATTTACCTCCTTCCCAATCTGAAAAGGGATTAAAGGTTCTTGGTTTCTGGCCTATAGTTTTTATTTATATTTATAGTTTTCTGATTGGTGAGTCACAGCTACCATTTTTAATACCAACTGAAAACATACCAGCAGCAAAAGTGAAACAGAGAACAATGCCCAGGCCCCAAAAACATGTTAATGTACAAATTTGTCACAGAATTTTCACTGCTAACAAACAATGTGCAGTATTATGTAATGTTGTATCTGTGTCTTTATAGAAGGGCCCTGTGGGGGGCCAGTCAGGGCCTTTGCTTCCCAACTGATTAAATGAATAGTTTGACATTTTGAGAAATATGCTTGTTTGCTTTGTTGCCAAGATCCATAATTTCACTCTCGTGTCTGTACGCTAAATATGAAGGTACTGTGAAACATGTGGCCACTATCACCTCTTAAACTCACTAATCAACATGTTATATCTCCTTTGTATAATCTGTACAAAAAACTAAGCTTTTAGAGGAGTTACATGGAGGAACTATTTCTTACTATAGTGACTTCCTGGAGTCTTCTCTGGTTGCCTGGCAGAGCAGGTACAGGATACAGAAATGAATGTGTCTCATAAAATACAGACGCTGTGTCTGTGTCAAATTAATGAAATCTGTTTTTTGACATCACTGGAAAAAATATGGAAATCTACACGTTTTTAACAACTTTGCATCAACTTGCAAACAGCCTGAGATTGGTATTGGTCTTCTTATTTAACTCTGCAAGAAAGCGAATAAGTATATTTCCAAAAACGTCAAACTACTCCTTTAATCCAGCCTTGGACAAGAGAAACTCAAAGAAACAGAATCAGCTTTATAGAACCATTGAAGACAGTAAGTCACACTTCCCATTTCACTTCCTTATTCTGAAGGTGCAAAAGCGTAGTAAACACAAACATGCACCTGGTTTTTAGACCATGAACTTTTTAGCTCATCTCATTGTTGCTTTTTTGGACCGGACCCCCGCGTGTTGCCACACACTCTGTTGTCCCTCTCAGCCATCACTTCCCCTCATTCTCAGGCTTTCTGCTCCTCCATGTCCAGACTATAGCCATTGTAAGGCAACAAGTCCAGCATCCCTTCTCCCCACATCCTCACTCCTTCCTTTTCTCTCTCCCTCTCTTTCCCCCCCCTCCCTCCTTTTTGTCTTGGCACTATCACCCCACCGCAGCATTCTTGGCTTGGCTTCCATTTCTCCTTTCTCCTTCCTCTCCTTGTCTATCATTCATCCATCCATCCACACAACCGTGTTCCCTCCTTTTGTTATTCACCCCCTATCTCTCCACTGCAGAGATTCAACTCACTTTCTCCCCCTCTCTCTCCTTTTCCCTGCTGCTGTCCCCGTTTGTTTGGGGGGGGGGTAACAATGGTGGCAGTACTGGCCAAGTCTTCGACAACGCGTCCATACTGAATTAAAAGCTGCTGGGATTGGAGGGAGAGACGTAGGGATAAAGAGCAAGAGGATGATTTGGGTGACAGTGGTTTAGATATTAAGCTTTTTTATTTATAGTGGGTTGGCAGGCACTTTGTGTAGTCTGTGAAAGATATGAGGCAGTTTATTAGAATTGATGAATAGCTCACCTTTTGGCTGCGAGAAGCACCAAAGTTATATTCTAATTCATCATTTTGCTCAGATTCCGGGCAAGCATTGATGAACAGAGAGCAGAAGTACTGATGTCACTTCTGGGCTTTCCACTCTCTTCTGTCATCTCACATTCCGATTCACTTTTTTATTAGTCTTTCTAAAGAAATTAAAAGGGTTTCTGGGTTTAGCTGTCCATATTCTAAGATTAATGAGAATTACACTACTTGCTGTTAAAATTTGAACTCTTAAAGTTAAAAGTTAAATGATGATTAAATCAAGGTTCAAAGTTCACTTTCAACTTTGGAAACATCTGTTGAGAAAAGAATCTGACCACGAGGTAGACTGAGTAGCTGTTCTGGCACTTTGAGAACTTTTTGTCCATGTTGGCATAAAAACTGAGGTTAAAATCGACTTCTACAGTTCAATGACAGTTGGGCAATCGCTGTCTGTTGATGAAGCTCATGTGATATGACTGAGAGCCCCAGAACAGCTACTGTTCTGGTGGTGAGGTTGTCAAATGGCATTTAGCTTGTTTGAATTCAGCTTTCATGAAATCATTGGCTTTATTTATGTTCGTGTCTTGCATGTAACTGCAGGCCTTTATTGTCCCACGATGGACCCTGAGGCCTGTTTGACCCTGAATACCTGGAAGACAAACGTCAATATTGCTATCCTGTATTAGTGTACGCCTTGTTACAAGCATCGTGGGCAAATGATAAAGTAATGCAAAAAAAGTGGCTGGAAATTGGAAGTTGGTGCAAAGAATGACTGAATAGAACGAGTGAAAATTGGAAATGGTGAAACGGAGAGCAGCTGTAAAACAAGATGAGAGCATCCGTAAAAATGTGATAAACATTTTAAAATGTGAATGGCAAGACGGACCCTGGAAAATCTGAGAGGTGGAGAGTAAATGTGAATAGTTGGGAGAGAAGGGCAGGCTGGAGACGGAGGGAGAGAGGAGTTAGTGTGTGTGTGAGTGTCTGTGTGTGCATGCGTGCAGAGGCCTTGTTAGTTATTGATCCCATTTAATAATCCTTAACCACACTCTGCTCCCCTGAGAGCACTTAACGCTCCCCCTCCCTCCCTCTCTCTGGCTCTTACAACCCCTCTCGGCCTCCCTTTTACTTTCTGTTTGCCTCCTTTTCCTAGGCTGCTTCTTTATGTGTCTGTATCTCTTCCTCACCCCTCATGCACCGTGGCTACACTCTGAAAGTACCTCCAAGGTCAAGGTGAAGTGAGGCTAAAGAGCGACACTAAATCCCAGCAGTAAAGGGTGTAGTTCTGTGCTGGTGCATTTGTTGCCGTGGACTCGATTCAGTCTGCTCTAAGAGGCCTGAACTCATTCAAAGCACACCGGGCCAGATGCAGAGTCTGTAAAGGTAACACGGGTCTTTTGCGAAATGAGATCCACATGTTCAGGCTGTTACTGTTCAGACCTTTTGAAGTGTGCTCTGAGGATTTTGCCACTGGCTTTGCTTGCAGAAAGAGTTCTCCTTTGTTTTTCCCCACTGGCATGGTGGAAATTGGGCCATAGAATTGTCACCTTTTCATGTCTTTCAGCTCAGGCATTGCCTTTATATTTTCCTATCATACGCTCTCAATTCAATTTTGGTTAAGATGAAGGTGCACTTTTACAAAGCAGACATAGTCAGTGTTTTTTTTTTTTTTCATTTAAGACCAGAAACCCTGAAATAAGTCTTGGTTTGATTCTGTTGATAATTCGGCAATCACATGACTTATGTTAACCTCTCAACGCCCTTAAAGGTCACTTCACAGATTTTACATGTAGAAGTTCAGTTTACTTTTCATGAGGAGCACTAGACTATGAAAACAGACATAGAATTTCTTCTGTGGCTCTTAAGGAGCTTTTAAGAGTTTGAAAACACGACCCTGAGGATGTCATAGTGATGTTATCAGGGTTATCTCGACTTGGGCTCGAGACTCAGTGAAAGATGTCTAGTGAGAGCAGGTCATATCAGCTGTTTCTAATTAAGTAGTAAATTTCATGAGGAACTTGATGACAGACCAAAATTAACTTGTAACTTTTCATATATCAATAATTTAAGCTTATAAACGTAATAATTTTGAACTAGAACCTACAGTATTTAGATCAAGTCGCTTGCGAAAAATAGCCAAATTTAGTGGTTCAAAGCTGTTATTTCAATGTGTCACATACACATTTAATTGACATTTAGGTAAATATGAGTATGGGTAATGGACTTACTGTGGCAAAAGGAGATACTCAATATTAATAGGCCAAAAATCTTGATTGTAACATCCCTATTGTTGAGATTATGGAGAGTGTTTTGTTCTTAAAGATCCCATGAAATAGGCACTTGAACATCCTGCAGCGGTGGGTGTAACTACAAAGCCCAGTCTGAAAAAAGTTCCTACAAATGTTTCAGCAATCTGCCCTGTCCAATCAAATTAAAATGCCTTTCTCTCAATAACTAATAGCATATTACTTTACACTTCAGATGGATTCCTCAATGTCACTGACAAATGTCGTGCCCCAAAAATTCATCACATTGAGGAAGTAGTAACACCATTTTATGAGATATTTAAAGCTACAGTCATTTATTTTTCATTCCTTTTGGAAGCAGAAGAACTCCCCAACAACCTAAAAATACCAACTGTAAATATCACCATTTAAATTGTTGTTATGTTCGCAAGCAGTTGCTCATTTGCACACACAAAGCAACATTCGCATTAACTTGGTGTTGTGTTTCTGTCCACCCGACAAATGAAAATCCAATATTCACTCTCCTTTTCACTGTTGGCTCCTTAGCGGACTATCTGACTTTGTTCACCAGATAGTCACTGTCTTTGTCGACCTGCTGTTTGGTGCAGGGCAGGTAGGTTACAGTTAGAAACATCTGCCTGCTGCTGCTGGATAAAGGGTTGATAAGAGCAGAATTTGCTGGGCGTGAAAACCGAAACAGTGAGCTAAAACAGGCTAAAAAATTCACATAGTTTACATAATAATTTAATGCACTGTTCACTTTAAAAATATTGATGAGTGCAGCTTTAATGCTATTTTAGACACCCAGTAAATCCAAATTTTGGGGGAGCTATTTGTGCATGGAAATAATTTTGATATATAAAAGCACAAGTAATTACTGTCATTAGCTTTTATCTAAAAACATTATTACTATGTTTATCCACCCGTCCCTGTTTGCAAACATGGAGAAGGGCACACACAAGAAAAATGCAGTCAAAAAAAAATGCTGTCCTTGTAATGCTGATGGAGAGACTCGTATGAGGGACTAACCTCCGAATTCTACAGAGAGTTAGAGTATTGACTTACAGGACCATCAGGTCCATATTGTAGAGACACAAATGGTCACATAATGGTGCAATGAGCATAACAGTGATGTTAGCCATAACCCAGAGCCATCTCGCTAACTAGCCATGATCCCACTTGAGCATTTATTGGACATTCTCAAGCCTTTTTCTTCAGGATCATTAAACTAGATGATCCTGTATCGTTATGTTAGTCCTGATGAGGACTGACCTCTGAGTCTGCGAGCTGAGACGACCATGTTTGTGGTGAGAATTTTTACACTGCTGTTATAATAAACCTAAACACACTCCTTGTCAGCGCTTCATTTTTCATCCCATTTGAAAAATCGCGGATAATTAATCCATAATGTTCGACCAACGCGCTGGTGAATTATCAGAAGCGCAAACACATGAAATGATGGATTAAAAGATGAATACGCATGAATACACAAATGAGGGCATGAATAAAAGT
Organism: Holacanthus passer; assembly: GCA_025331565.1. NCBI lineage: Eukaryota > Metazoa > Chordata > Actinopteri > Pomacanthidae > Holacanthus > Holacanthus passer. The sequence goes on from JAFREQ010000038.1 coordinate 2,546,978, forward strand.
GGTAAACAAATGAGCTGAAGGATGGAGCGGGCCGGGAGGAGAGAGAACAATCGGCCAAACAATCTCTGCGGGCTCCTTTTAGTCCTTTTAGCTTTGTTTCCTCCTCGTCTGTAAACGAGCTCCTTTAATCTGTCACTCGCTCCCTCGCGCTTTTGTTCTCCTCTTTATTTGGATGGCAGAGCTCATTTCAGCTGGATGATCTAATCAATAATTACTATCCAGGCCACACACACACACACACACACACACATGCACATGCACATAGAGAGTCAAATATAAGCAATACTCCCTCTGTGATGAATACACAGCGTTGGAAGAAAATATAAAACACAGAATACATATAGTTATTTATTCTATTATGACCCAACACTTGAACAGTCACACACACCATTTGTCATCGCTGTCACCCATTTTGCAGTGGCTTTGTTTTTGAGGGCCAGTTTAGAAAACGTTGAGCTTTTCAAGATTTAATTTGCTCCTGCTGCACGTCAGAGAAATTAATAATCAGCCTTTAAGTTTGACCCATCTCATCATTCAGCTCTCACACAGACACACAATTTAATTCCTCATCATGCTTAGCACCATTTTTTTTTTTTTTTTTTTAAAAATGATTTTCCTTTTTCTGCACCGCAAACACAGAGAGACTCCCCTCCAAGCTTGTGCCTGCGTATCAGACCAGTGAACAGTTCCTCCGTGTTATGAATATGTCAGAGTCTGATTAAAGCAATGGTTCATGCACTTTTCACTACAGTGCCCACATCACGCGTACACACACACACACACACACACAGAAACGCCAAATAAACAAAGTAGTTGGCATTTCCTAATTTAGAGGGTGATGTTAACTTCTCCACAGAACCTTTGTTTAGTTGATTTGTGGTAATGCAAAAGACTGTGTGTATGTGTGTGTGAATGTGTATGTGCATGCGTGTGTGTGCGCATACACACTGCCTGCCTCTCGGGCTCCATGTGAAATAATAGTGTGCTCAGATCTTTGGATGGAGTGAACAATACTTAACAGGGCCATGATAATAAGTATTAAAATCACTGGACCTGAAAGAAAACGTGGTGAGACTCTTAATTACAAGAGAAACAAAGAGAGAGAGACACACACACAGAGAAATGGAGAGAATGGACAGTGTTACAAGTAGAAATAAAATGAGAGGGGGAGAACTAAGACAGAAAACTAGAAAAAAAAACCCTTGAGTGGGTTTTAAAAACATCATGATGAGGGAGATGGAGGTGATGAGGGAGGGGAATAGATGGATTGCGTGTGTGTGTGTGTGTATTGAAACACAAAGAGAGATTGAGATGGATCAGGAGAGAGAGAGAGAGAAATACTTTGCACTCTAATTCTCCTCTCTCTTGCTGTGTTGTATTGAAAAGAGGTGGGGGGCAGGCCGCAATCATGCACACCCTGCTGTGGTTTTTGTACTCTCTGATCTCTCTTTCTCCATGTCTAGTGCAGCATCTCCTGCGCACACACACATACACACACACGCCCACTCGAGCGAGCCCCTTATTCCAGGATCTCATCATTAGGCACCCGGGCAGAGTAATCATCACTTCCTCTTCAATCTTGTTCTTTTTCATTGGACACGTTTTGCCCCCCTGAACAAATTAGTTTGAAATGACACACAACCTTCTCGGACCACTTGATTTTGATCTCCTGATATGAATGTAAAAGAATGAAGAGTCGGCTTCAGGGCCGGCTAAACGCATAGGCCATATAGGTGGTCGCCTCAGGCAGCACCTTCTGGTGAGCTCTGGGGAAAGGGGAAAAAATGCTGCTGCCCCTACAAATACATAAACAAAGAAATCCATTTTGCATCCTTGTTCCTCATAGTTTTTCATCTGCCCTAATGTGCACACTGAAGGAGGGGGATGGGCTGTTGCTCGATGTGCATCACAGACAGCCCAAGTCTGGGAAGTAAGAAGTGCCAGAGATTGCTAAACTGAATGATTGATGGACAGATGTCATGAGGCTATTTTTTGTCTATTTTCTTCCACAGCTGAATAGAATTAAAGATGCCATAAACTGAAAAAAATGAATGGCTTTCTTTGTGCTTTTGTTTGTTGTGAAGGCCAGAATCAAAATTCCACACATGGTTGTTAAAGCAATCTCTTCATTCTCCAAACTTTTCCAGTGTCCTGCTTCAGAGGGATTACAGTTTCCTAAGAGACATCAACATCTGGAACCCCTTCGTCACCATCGGGGTTTATTCCTCCACTCTCTCTGCTGCCATGAGCAACCTCATCGGAGCCTCACGCATCCTCTACGCCCTGGCCAGGGACGACTTGTTTGGTAGGTAGCACAGTCATTTCCTGCTGTGGACGAATGTCCTCCAAAACTGCTGTTAAAAGATCTTGTTTAGGGAGAGAAGCAGAGGGCCTATTTTGAATGTTTATTACATAATTGAAGGTTTAAATGAGTGTTTTATTCCTCCATGCTGGCGACAGCTGTGGTCGGAGGTGTTACGTTTTCAGGTTGTCCATACTATTCTAATTAATGCTATATCTCAAGAACACCTTGAGGTAATTTCTTCAACTTTGGCAAACGTCCACTTGGACTCAAGCGTGAACTGATTACTATTTAGTGGTCACCAAACACGTTTTTGTCCTCAACCCAAGAATTCATAGTCTAATTATAACAAAATTTCTCACTAATGTCTAATATGATAAAATGATGAAGTGAAGGCATTTTGTATCCAGGTCAGGTCAAGGTCAAAGGTCAACTTCACTGTGACACAACACTTTTCTGTTCATTATTCAACACTATAACTAAGGAACAGAAGGGAGATTGTGACCGTATTTCACATTTGGTCAGATACTGAATTGGGTGTCCACCTTGAAACGGCTGACTCTTTAGATCTTCTGTGCTGCTGGGTTGAAGATGTGTGTGAAGCATCTACATTTTAGAATTTGTATTTGAAGCTTTGTCTACTGTCATGGCTTCAACTTATAACTTCTTACTTATACAGCAGTATTCTATCACAGGCTCATTGGTTTTGCTGATATTGAGTTTCATGTGATTGTCGTTGCACCACGTGATAAAGCTCTCCATCACTCCTCTGTACTCCTCTGTTAAAACAGTCTCTAAGTGAAGACAGCATGTTTCTCACTGGAAGTTATTCACTGAATCATACATGTCAATATAGTGATAACTCCCATTTCACCAAAATACACTTAATACCTTTTATTAAATTCCTTTAAAGTCTTCATTACATATATTATATATTATGAGTCTGGACAGACATGATGTAAACTGCAACTGTGACTGGTTGATGGAGACAAACAACTGCAAGGAGATAATTCTATTTTTCGTCAAAACGTCTCCTTGGACAACCAAAGGTCCACTTACTAACCCATCTAAATATTGATTTTTTTTTTTAAGTGACGGTTGACATCACCCCAGTTTGGGCCAAATAATTGATAACTCACCATCAGCAATCGGTTTCTTGTCTCCAACCTTTAGTCTCTGCTCTATATTTGTTCTCAGTAAGTGGCTCAGAAGCAAAGTATAATTCTAAATTTAAATATAAGGGCCCATTCTAGTTTCAGTAATTGCAGTAAGTGAACAATCAAGTGTTTTAAATCTTTCTCTTAAAGAAAGTGAAAGAAATTTCCCAGTGGAATGAGCTAAAGACTCTCTGCACTTGACTAGTTTTTTAAGACAGACTTGATGTGATGTGAACTTATCCTATAATACCTCTGGCTTCCAAGGCAAATGAGCATGTTGAATTTTCTCCAATGCACTCTTCTTACAGAAGTAGAGTGATGCATCAATTCATATTTCAAACAGATCATATTTAAAATATCATTGACATTAAACCTAATTAACAATGCTTGAAGATTGACCCCAATGTGTCTCACCAGCAAGTTAAGATAAGAATAAGGCCGAATAGGGCTTATAGTGATAATATATTTACTTCAGATAAAACAAAAATACATTTTCCTGCACTTCTTTTTGTATCATTGTTTTGGGGCCTTTATTGGATAGCCAGCTCGAAAGGTAGGCGACATGAAGTGGGGGGAGAGAGAGATGGGGAGTGACATGCAACGGTGACATGCAAAGGTCTCGGGCCAGACCTCTCCGTCAAGCTATCAGTTTTCATTCTTTTTTTAATTTTCTTTTGTCATAGTCCGCTACTTCCACCTCTTTTTTGTATCTACAACCAAGTGAACTCTGTATGCCTCAGAGTAGAGACTGTGCAACAGTGTGGGGATTTATTGGTATTTGTCTAATGCATTACATTTAGATGACAAAGACAAGCAAAAGACAACAAGTGTTTGGAGAGAGATCAGGAAGGCTGATCAAGAACACTGAATCCTTAAGGATATATTGACTGTGTGTGTGCTGTATTTAAAGAAAGGAGCCACATGACTGAACACTTCTTGAAAGTAGTGACACAAAAACACTTTGAGTTCTCATGTTAGCCATGAAGTTATTCCCACAGTGATTCTCATATCAAGCAAAGGCAGCCTTTGTGTGATTTGCATCCTTCCCCGCCTGTCTGTGTGAATCCATACTGCCTGCTCCTTTGTCATTATTAATGACTGTGAGCAACTTCCTTATCCCATCCTCTGCTCCTTTGTTAAGCCTATTGCAAATTGATTTGGCCTGTTTCTGTCTCTGTGTATGGCCGTGTGCACGTGTGTGTCAGGAGAGGTAAATGACTGTATTAGCGCAAGTTCCTCTGTGGAGTGATCACACCAAGCAGAGGCCGATGATGCTTGTTCAGCTGTCTGTTCACCGACAACCAAAGGGTTAACTTAGATTAATCTGTTTCATTAAGAGTCAATCACTGTGGAACCATAAATGTGTAATGTTCTTGTAGGGGGGATGAAATGGTTTGTATGACCACACTCACCACACCTTGTGTGTGTGTGTGTGTGTGTGTGTGTGTGTGTGTGTGTGTGTGTGTGTGTGTGTGTGTGTTGTTCTTGTTGTCATTCATGCGTGCTGCTCACAGCTTAACCTTGCCACTGTCCTATGCAAAGGGAGTGATGGATGCGTCAATTTTCCAACACACACACACACACACACACACACAGACAGACACACACACAGAGTTTGTTCTGCAATCCCACACGTCTTCCATTTCTTTCTTCTCTATAACTCGCTAATCTCTAACTCCTTCACCTCTGTCCTGCCTTTCTCCATCCTCTCCATCACTCAGTCTACTCCTCTCTGCTGCATTGATTTGACTTTAAAGTCTCACTGATTTAATTCCAGTCCTTCATCAGCTGTGAAATTTAGTCTTAAACTCTACCAACAGTCACCCCCCTCCCCCTCCCCAGCCCCAGTCTCCCCCCTTCCCCCTCCCCAGCCCCAGTCTCCCCCCTTTTGAGTTGCTCCTCTTTTTCTTTTTTCTCATAGCTTTTTATGTCTCTGTTGTGGGGTCTGCCATTAATTCTGGATGTGTAACCTCTACTTTACAGAGCTGCCATGCCATTCAACACAAATGTCATCATCGCCATGAGATGAAATGTCATGTATGAAAAAATTAGAGGCTGTATGCAAATTATTTGTCTCCCCGTAAACCATACAGGCATAGAAGGTATTAAATAAAGTTAAGTGTCAGCTTAGTTTGTCTCCGTCGCTGTCCTGCCCACCCACTCACTTTCCCTCCCTCCCGTGCTCTCTTTTCTTGACTAGAGCATAGTTAATTACACAAATTCGATTTAAATGTCAGTAACAATAGAAATTGCCATCCCTTCTCCAAATCTGATCTGATCTTTAAACTGTATCACAGCAACTCTGAGGTCTGATGTTCCATAATCTGGTTTGTATCACAATCCATTTGTTTTAATACACTTCTAGTTATTCAGGCCTCAAAATGAAGCTGTTTTAATTTTCCTTACGACTTAAAGCAAGTTCAGGCATTTAATTTAAATTACTTTTTGGTTCATATTATTACTGTACTTCATGTCTTCTAAGGTGGCATATTAACAGCTGATGTCAAAATGCTGCACAGTGGTGTATAATACAGGATTTTACAGACAGGAAAGAGACAGGATTTTACAGCTCTGGAAAGTTATCACAGTGACAGGCATTTTATATTTTGTTGCAACAGTCGTGGAGTAAACCCTAGAAATATGTTGTTCACGTTACAAAGAAATCTACCAAAAATGTGCATTTGATTGTATTTGATTTGCCACTGCAGCACCTTGTAGTATGATGCTGTATTGTGGCAAAACTGAGCAAGGTTCAACTTCCTTGTCACACAGAACTGTTCTCATGACTGAACCATTCAGGTTACAAAGTAATTTACTAAGAATGCACGCCATTGAAAGATCGATAGATCTAAAAACAGAGTCCTCATTCTATTGATTATACATTCCAAAGTTTATCTGAAGCTAATACTAAAATGCATTGTGTTATTGTCTCTAGATGCTGTTTGAAACACAAAAACAGAATTTTGTACTAAAATGGCTTTGGAAAATACCCACTTGATTGGATTAACTCAGACTCTTGACTGGTCAATGCAGTGTGTTGCCAGATGCCATCACATTGCGTTGGATCAACTTTTTTATTGGAGCACACTGCGTAGGTAGCACCACTGCATTAAACCACTGTGCTCTCATTGAAATGAATGAGGAGGCTGCTTTTTTTCACACTGAGTTAATGTTGGCCTAAACATGACCTTAGCATTTCTTAAAACATCAAGAAGGACTACATGTGTCTTATTTACCCTGCAGGCTGGGTTGACAAGTGACAAGAAGCAGTGATCAGAATCTCCACAGGAGTGGGTCGCAGATGGATGATACACGCGAAGGAGCGGGTGTTAATTGTTATCCTGCAGGACTGAGCCGATATGGGATTAACTGTTCCACGCAGACCTCTACCGTCCTGTAGTCTTTCACTATTCTGTTTCTTATTTTATATTCTGTTTTGAGTGAATCACTAAGAAAATGTCCACTGGCAGCAAACGTTGCATGCCAAGTGAATATGTCAAGTGAATATTTCATGGAGACTCGTGGGATGTAGTGTCAGAAATAATCAGGGATAGCAGTGAGGAGGAGATGTCAGTAGGGGGGCTCAAGTTAATCTGTGCAAGTGTGAACTTGTACAGGTACTGACAAGTGAACATCTATTGAAGTGACATCTGATCAAATGCCATTTTAGTTACGCCACACCCACAGTGTGTCCAAAATTGTGTAACATTTTCCAGTTTTGGGAGAAATACCTGCTGACGTTTAATGGAGCATGTTGTGGATGAAATTCTCTATTAACTCCAAGGATGGTAATTCATTGCATACTGTACATTCTTTCTTTGATTAAACCTTTCTCTCCACGTATGCATCAGGGGTTTCACTGATGGGTTTTGAAGGTCATTGCTGATATCTTTATATGGAAGCTGCCGGTCAAGAATATTCACTGTAATTTTCATGTTAATAATTCCCTAAAATCTGAATGGTTTGTTGCTTTCACCAACATCTCTTTTCATCCCCGTAGGTAAGGTGCTATCTCCAGCTAAGAAGACGTCCCACAGTGGTAACCCCTGGGTCTCGGTGCTCATCTCCTGGTTCCTTGTGCAGGTTAGTGAAGATAAATGAATGCAGAATGATGGAGGTAGCTAACAAAGAGATCTGATACTTGATGAAAGTTACTGGCAGTAGTATTCAAAGGGGAAATCCCAGCAAATCTGCCAATTAAGGCATCAAATCTCAAAAGTATTGACAGGTGACATATTAAAAAAATGCTCTTTTATTTTTTATCTGTTGTAGAGTGAAAAAGAAAATGTGTTGTCTGAGGATAAAGGGGAATCACATTTCTCTTTCAGACACAATAAATTCCACTCATTTTCTTCTCTCTACTTCACATTTTGTCCACATTTCAGACCCACTTCCCTGAATTGGGGCAATATTCTCTAGCTGGCTCTATCAAATTGAAAGAACAAAAAAGTTTTTAATTGCATTCACTCATTTGTTTTTTGGGGGTTTTTTTGCAATCAATGTAGAGCTTCAAGGATCAAGAATTCAGATACAACACTGGCCAAAGACTTTGTTTTGAATGTGTTAGCAAAATCGATAAGTTAGGGAGACATTCCTGCTGAGCTGCAGGAGCAAGGAAGCTCAGTACAAAAAGAAGAGAAGCTTCAAACAAGCAACTATTATTTCTGGGTAATAGACGCAAGGTTGGAGAATTGATGGGACAAAATCAGCCCTAGCGCTTGTTGTTTGGATAGTGAAATCTTGTCATAGAAACTTTCCTCAGGCAGGAAGATCAGAAAGTCCTCCTGTTTAACTCGAAGAGGATTCTTCCTTCAAACAGAAGTGATTCATTCTGAGGAGAAACTAGATCAGTTTGGGCAGTTTGATGTCTTTGTTTCCTGTGACTGCTCAGTCTGCATCCACGCAAACCTTTTATGCTGTTCTTTAATTTGTACATCTGTGTTGAGCAAATAATGCCTGAAGTCATTCATTTTGTTGACTGATGTTCCAAAAAAGTGCTCCAGGACCACCGAAGTCCACCGAAGCAGGTTCAATAGTTTTCAATGAGTTTCCCAGAAAAGTAATTGTATTGTTTGCTACCAGACAGATCTTACAACAGGGAAAGGTGCTGTTTTCCATTGTCTGCTCCTAAAACTGCGTCTTTTCTCCTCTTAATCAAGACTTTTAAAAAATGTCATTAAAAGTCTAAAAGAATTTCTGCACATTAGGAGCAACGCAGAAAACCAAAATGATTTTATAAAGGATATTACTACAAAAAAGTTTCGACGCTGTGTGGAACACAGAAGACAGAATGCAATCATTTGCAAATGAACTGCTTAAATGTGGTTTGATTTTAGAGATACTTCTCAACTGATAAAAACAAGACTAAATTTCCCTTTGTACTTGCTTGTTAAATTTCAGATTTGAAGCAAAGTTTAAAAAATTAGACAACTTGTCTGCAATGGTTGATGTAGTTCCCATCAGGGCTGGTCAAAGTGATTAAAAGTCAGAAATGCAGAGCCACCTTTTACCATTCAGAGTAACATTTTAAAGGTTTGAACACGAGAAGGAGATTCATCATTTCTCCAGTTTTTTTTCAAAGTCAGTGCTGTCTGAAAAACTGTGAGAGGAGTGTTTTAAGAAAAGACAGTGAATGATACAGAGGCCATGAATACAGAAGTACTAGAACAGCTGAATGGAACTGTCACTTGTTTTACTCCGAGCAAAGATGTTCCTCCATTGTTTTTCCCTTCTATCGTGTCTTCTATGTGGGGAGAGAAGTCAATTTAGACTGAGGAGTATATATTGGCAGAGGGGAGGAGGGTGAGGATAGAGAGACAAAGAGGAGGAGAATCTTAGGAGCAAATAGGCCTGACTATCCCATCATTATCAGAGGTGAGTGTTAAAGGCTGAATGGCTTGTCATTATTTGTGCTCTCTCTCTCTCTCGCTCTCTCTCTCTCTGTCCCTCTCTCGTTCTCTCCTCTTCATCCCTTGCCACTCTCCAGGAGTGGAGGAGGAGCAATTAGATGGAAATCGTTAACTGCGTCTCTGTCGCCATCAGAGATTATTGAGTCTCGTCCTTTTTTTCCTCTGCCTCTTCCTCCACCATTTGAATGATTCACTGATGACAAAAGTCTGATTGTAATCTCGCCTCGAACACTCACACACCGCAGGATTGAAAAGGGGGAAGAGGGGGGGGGGCACAAGCCAAGGCTTTCTTTTATTGGACTTTTAAGTAAAGGGAAAATAAGCAGACTGCAAGAACAAGGGGAGAAGAAAAACAGAAAAAGTTAAAAGAAGTTTGAAGAGGATAGGGCTGGATAGGTGAGGTGAAAGTGAGCTCTAGCCTGGAACAAAATAATGTGGTGGAAAATATGGATATTGCACATGATTTGCAAGTGCATTTTATTCAGTCCCTCCAAGACTTCACAATCTTTTGATTCCAACAACTGCAAATGTGGCCAACACACGCAATATTTGCAAATATTTTTGAATCATCCTCCTGCATCCTTATCAGACTCCTGAACCACCTCAACTGACTCATTTCAACACGAAGGAGCAGTGATTCTACTCTAGTTCCTGATTTCTGAGCCCCTTACCTTACAAGGGTGAGCCCAGCCATCCAGAGAAGAAAACCCATTTTGGTTGTTACCGTGACCATGATCTCATTCGGTCGTTACCTAATGCTCCTGGGTGTAGGTGAGAGCTGGAACGTAGATTGACTGGTAAATTGGGAGCTCTTTACCACTACAGTGTAGTGCAGCATCTGCATTAATGCTGACACAGCAGCAATCTGCCTGTTGATTTCACGCTCCATCTTACCCTCACTCCTGAGCAAAACCCCAAGACACTTGAACTCCTGCTGCCTTGGCGCAGTGGCTCTATCCACTGTTTTCCAGCAGGGTATTACGGCCTCTGATTTTGACTATCATCCCTACTTCTTCACACTCTTCAGATCACAGTCTGGTGAATTCGCGGGAACCATATGAAGAGAAACTGATGCAGTGCTGGCCAGGAAGTTTAGTCTTTACATGGTGTGACTAAATGTCCATGGAGGAGATCGCTATTGTTTGGTTAGAGAGTCTTGCTTGGCACAAGATGATAAAAAATTGTTTACCATAACTTTGGTGGAATGGACTCCCTGGAACATGTCCTCTCAGGTGCTGCTTGCTCCCAAGCTATGTATTCATTTTTTAAACTTATACTACAGCTGAACCAGCTCTAATTTTATACCTAAAAGTAACCATTTGCTTTGTTAATCTACTTGGCAGGACTACATGACATGTTAGGAAGAAATTACTTTATAGACTCACTCAGGCAAAACAAATGTTTCAGAAGCATGTTTAACTTCCTGGTTAGCACTTCCTGGATGCCCATGTTCAGGGCCTCAGTGTTTACTGTCACTGGACCTTATTACACATCATGATTGGCAGTAAGTTCTTTAAACAGACCTAACTTTTACAGCTGACCTTCATTTTTATTATTTTCTTTTCTACTCTAATCAATCCCAACATAACAAACCAAAAAAGACAGTTGCAAAATGTTTACCATGTATCTGCATCCGAACCCAAACACACACTTAAGCAAGCGCTGTCCAATTGTTACCTGTAACCCAGGTTTCTGGAAAAGGATTGGCTTTGTAGCCTAAAGCATTGCTCAGCTGCTCCCACTCAGTTCTTCTTATTTAATAAAAGTGTCTGTGTGAACCCTTTTTTTTTTTCAGTGAAATTTATGGCAATTTATGCACACTGCTTTCCAGTAAAAACAGTCTTTCAAATCGGCGCGCACCAACATACCCGGCAGAGATTTAGTGTTCATGCGTGCACGCTCAAACACATCTCATGCACTGTGACATGTGCGCTATGACAGCAGTTGTCCATGCCGGCTTGTGTCTGAGTTAATGGCTAATTAATGCTCTGGTAGAGCCAGCTCCCAGAGGAGCGCTGGAGAGACACCCACTGACTTTGACTACCAGAGGTCAGAGATGCTCTCTTACAAACCCGCTCTCTTTCACTCGTCTTTCTTTCTCTCCACTCTCTTTTTTCATCTCGTCCTTTCCTCTCCTCATCTTTCGCTCTCCCCTTCTCCATCCTCACTGCTCCCCCTGTTCATCATTTTCTCTCTCTTTCTGACCGCCTGTCAATAATGTGACATCATTAATCTCAATTCCCCATCATTACCTTCTCTCCTCTCTCTCCCCTTCAGTTTACTCCTGCTTCGTGGCCACAAAGTTAGTGATCACAAAGTCTGTACTCTCTCCTCTACATTAATGCCAATGATATGCCCTTGAGCTCAAGAAAATCTACTCCAACTCTAGTGGGGTTTCTCAATGGCCATTCATACCAACTTGATAATTGGAGAGTATACTGTGTGCTTGTTCCCACGTTCTGTGCTGTATTTACCTCCTTGTTCTGCGCAATCAGTCTCAGCAGCTCGCATACAGATAACGAAAGCACACTTGATGATGAAACATCCGCAGAAAATGTTTCATTCAGTACAGAAGAACTAATTATTGCCTTGGCCTGCAAGATTTATTGTTTACGCACACTGTGTTCCTCCACCAAAGTAAGAAGGTGTGGTACACGTGGAATGGAAGGTGGGGATGGGGAAAATTCCCATTGTCATGACTTGAATGTGTGCCACTGCATGCACGATTCAATACACGATTGTTGGTAACGAGTGTGATTTAGACACTGGATGAATTGTTAAGCTACAGTTCTTAGGATGGGCACAGCTGACCATGTGTGGATAAAAACTGTGCGAATATACCAATAGTGCATTCAATAGGAGTTACTTTGAACAAGAGATTTTAGCTGATGTGGCTGTTTTTTGGGCCACACACATTACGGCAAGGAGCAGTTGTGAGGCCTCCTAACGGCTTCTAGCCTCAACTTTTCTTTGTCCCTCGGTGGTGGATGCAAATCGTCGGGGTTTCAACCACATTTGAAAATGCTTTTCTCTCCCTCCAGTTGTTATGACATCCTTTCACAGAGTGAGCTGCGCTACCGATGGTTAACTTTTTCAGCAAGTAAAGGATAATAATGTTGATGACGCGAAACAAAGTCATCGTATTTCCACTCTAAAATGGAAGTAAGATTACAAAATGATGCAGAAGCATGGAGCAGACGAAGAATAAAGTGAACACATGAAACAGTGGAGTCTCTTACTGCTTTCATTCTTGGCTTTCACAGTCCTGTTCACACATTCTGATGTCAGAGAACATGGCAGGGAGCAGTACTTCTAATGGGGTCATCACTTCCCTCCTCTATTAGAAGTCACCTACTGCTCCCCAGTCACAGAGGGAGCCTGAATCTCACACATTCATGTGCTGTCAGTATTATTAGATGTAAGACCCTCCCTCCAAATCAGGCCCCCAGAGTTCGAAATGAAACACAACTTGGCCGTGTTGTTGCATAGCTGCTGTAGCTGACATAGCTGACTGCATGCAGCTGAACAGCAGCCTAGATACCATCTTAATTAAAACTGAACATTAGCCTCAATCAGTGGTTTCCAAAGTGGAGCCTGGGGGCCACCTGTGGTCCTACACTGGTCCCCAGGAAAATGGAGAACAAATTCACTTTAACAGTGTCTCGCTCCCTAGATATTGGTCAAATCAATCCTTGCTGTCACCTTCCTACTACAGTGCCAACAGACAATCGTATCTAACGGCAGGTTAGGTTTCTTGGGACCAAAATGGACTAATGCTTAAAAAATAATCTGGCGAACTTTAACTGTCTTAACGTCTGGAAACTCCAGTCATGATAACAGCTTACTTAAAACCCTGTGAGAATTTCCATTCAAAATTAACATTTTTCCAAATTATTTTAATGGCATAGGTTTTTATTGGTTCAAAAATGGGGCAATTCTGGCTTTATTCTCAGTGGTTAGGTTTGGAAACTAATTGTTCCATGTTGGATCTGGTTCACAGTTGGGAAAAATACTCATCAAGCATAGATGGAAACGAGTCTGTTGTAGAACTTTTAATTTCTTGTTGCTCTTTTGTCTTCAAGATTGAATGAGCAATATATAAAACATTCAAAAAGTTAACTCCCATGCATACAGTAGGAGCATTAAAGACTGATACCTGAATTTGTGTCACCACTTTCCAAACTATGTCAGTTACTTATAAATTAGATGTTTCACCGTCTTATTTTCGCTCAAAAAGCACATGGACATGCAAACCACGTGCTTGACTTCATATTTTAGAGATGTGTATTTGGGAGTGAAAGTAGGTGGGTACTGGAAAAGGTCATTTGAGAAAGGCATTAAAATGCGTCTTCTGTCCCACTTTGGAATGGCGTGTTGCCATGAATGTTAATCCCCTCTCTCTTTTCCCTCTTTCTTTTTCTCCCTCTTCGTCTGTTTTGTTCTTTGTCTGTAGCTGGTGCTGTTTTCAGGGAAGCTCAACACCATCGCCAGTATTGTGACCATTTTCTTCCTGTTGGTGTATGCTGCCGTGGACTTGGCCTGCCTGGCTCTGGAATGGGCATCTGCACCTAATTTCAGGTACACACACCTCGGTTACTTATTGTAACACGCACACACACAGACACACACAGTTAACCCATCATAATGAAGGCCTCTGGTCGACACCTCGTGAGGTGACTTCCTGTAGCACATTTTCCTCACTGAACACACGCCTTCCCTTCTTTATTTTCTACCTCTGCCATTGTTTATAAGTGTGTGTAAGGAGGTGGTTGTTTGCCAGCTGGATGCTGCTATGGTGGCAGTGTACTAATTAAAAGACATAAAACTAGCCACTGCTTATAGCCCCATATTGGAGAGGGACCAACAATAAAACTGTTAGTTTGTCTGTGTTTGTTTTTGTGTGGACGCTGCCTGAACTGGATGCTCAAGTAACAGTGTGTGGAGATGCTTAGAGATTTAAATTTACAATGTTTGTGTCTGTGCATCGATGTGTGTGTGTGCTGTTTGTATTCCTAGGACACTTGCAATGATCCTGATTTATTAAAGCTCCCTGAAGCCATTTTCACAGTAGCACAGTAGCATAACCCGAGGACGACGGTGTATATGGAGCTCAATGATTACATCATGACAACAACGCGGCCAGAGTTTGGTGTTTGATTCACTCTGTGACTTTTTTATGAGTTATTCCAGATTTTCTCTGTGATGTGTTAATGATGTCACACAGAAAATATGTTGGCATCCAAATCTTTAATTTCAAAAAGTACACCTCCACATCCAGTAACTGATATTGTTTTTCTAAAGACATAACTTCCTTGATTAAACCTCTTAACTGGCTGTGAAATGCACTTGAACATGATAACTGCTACTGTTTTTATTTGTCATGGAGAGAGCAAACTGTTTAAACACCATGCATCATTTTATTGTTATGACAGGTTGCCTCCAGCGGTGCATTTGGTGTTATATATTCCTCTGCAGTGATGGTTGGAAACAAGTCTTAAGACATGCGAGAACATTTGCAGCTTCCCACATGAAGGACGCATCTGTCAAGTCTAGTTGAAATCAGAACACTGCGACCAACAGTGTTAACATACTGTACATCTGGAAAACAAAGAGGTTGAGAAGTAATTCTCAAATCAATATGTTCTTCCTGTAATATTGATTCTCAGCACAGTGGGATTCTTTCAATTGTTGAGCTGAATATTTTGCAGGATGATGCTAGTGGATTGAATTGATAAATGCATACTGGGCTACAAGTGTAGTCTTGTCTTACTCTACTGGAGCAGTGGGGATTGAACAAATCACTCGAGGCATTCACATAGAGGGTGAGAGCCAACACAAGCTCCTGTTGTCTCACCTGTAAGATGATGCTCTTTAACAACAGCTGATTCTTTTGCTTTATGTTTAGGGAAGCTATCAATGGAACAATATCACAATAAAATCCGAGCAACCCTTTTTTTTTTCTCACATTTCTCTTTGACTCACAACTCTGCAACATCTGCAAAAATATTTATGTTGTCAACTCTGGAATCATATATGTGGGAGAAATGGAAAAACTCTTTCTCCCTGTGTTTTGTCTTTTAATTAGCCTTTATCACGTACATTTGATATTTAATTCAGGGTTTAAGCTCATTTACTAGTGTCTACTTCCACTGAACATTAACCCCAATCAGTGAGCAGTTCTGTCTTATAATTTGATTTTTTTAATGCTTGTTAAATAAGAAATCTGCAGACACAAGTGCTTTAAAGGAACTGCTGTCCCAGCACATAGATAGTCTGAATAAAGCACAGCGTGTCTGTGACAGTCATGTTTGTAAGCCAACATGTTTTGATAATGTCTTCTCATCGGTATCAGGTGATTGACAGGAAGCAGAGTGAAATATACACATCAATATGAAAACATTCAATTTAGACCAAAGAAATCTAACTACGCTGTTTGTGTGCACAATGAAAGGATGTATCTCATGTTCTCTGATGCTATTGTTATTCTGCCTTGTTTCAAGACGCACTTTCCATTTATGTCATATCAGATCCCCACTAGACATGTTGCCAAGGTATATTTTGACTCTGACAATGATGGAGGTTCATAAATAGATAAATACTGTTTAAAGTCATTTGCTCTAAAACCCAAGGAACAGCCCATGTATGCATCAACTCCTGCTTTTGTTCATTCAAATAAGCAGGCTGCATTGTGTGCATGTTGGTCCAAACAGCTCATGGAAACTAAAGAGGTGCCTGTGTTGGCAACAGGCCCCAACTGTACCAAACCAAAGCTTGTCCAATGGTTAGTGACTGTTAGTCAGCTAACATTGGATTTAACTCTTAAGCCCTATTGGCATGGGACTAGTATTACCTGGAGACCTCTGGTAATTTGCAATAATTGCAGAGGTCTTCCGTGATCTCAATTCTGTTCCAATGTGCCATGTCCATAATTTGGTAAGTAAAAATTCCACCCCAAATTACCTACCACATTTTGCCAGACACAGAGGTCACGTGATAATATTAGTCCTGTGTGATTAAACAGCTCGCCATTTTCGGCCTCTTTCCCGGTCGAGAAATACGGAGGCTGTGTTGGCAATTATAAATGAAAGTTTTGACAGCATTTTGGTTGCAAATTCAGGAGGGTCACCGCACTTTGCTCAGTAAGTGGATGTTACGCAGAGCCTTGATTATGTCCATAAAATACAGACTCACTTATCCTGTGCGGATGCGCCCCACAAAACACAGACTTATGGGGGTAATTTCTAAATCACACAACATCCCCTGGTCATACTAGTCCTGTGTGAATAGGGCTTTAGCCTGTTATCTCCTCAATCTACAAACCTGCAGCTCTCTTTGAGCTCAATTCAGAGACCTGATGTTTTTTTGTGATGAACCCTGTTCATCTGTTGAGAAAAAGCTTCTTCCCAGGTATATTTTCCACCTGTGGGAAATAACGAAGTCACATGAATGCACAGATACTTGTCAATTATTCCCCTGCACCTGTTATTTCTAAATAAGGTCACCCCAATGGTCCTAGGTGCATACAGTGATTTTTGAGTACCTGCCGTAACACCTGAAATCAATCATCTGAAATTGGAAGTTTTGTTAAGTTGCAATCAGAAATATTCAAGCCCCTCACCTCAAAAGACATTATAGTGATGTGGATGAAAGATAATGACAATAAATGACAAAAAACCTCATTAAACAATAAAAAATATTTATTGATACATATGAGTTATTTTGACAACAGAAGTTGACTTAACTTTGAATTTCAAATGAAAAATGTAACTCTTAACACATGTGCATTGTTATATATAGGGCAGCTGTAGCTCAGGAGGTAGAGCGGTTGTTCGATCCCTGGCTCCTGCAGTCCGTGTGCTGAAGTGTCTTTGGGCAAGATACTGAACCCAAATTGCCCCTGATGGCTGTTCCATCGGTATGTCAATTTACATCGCCTTGGATAAAAGCGTCTGCTGAATGGAATTGTAGAATTATTCAACCGCCAGCTTCAGTACTTTGTGGAGCGTCCTTTAGCTTTTAAAACTTCTAACAAATGTTGTCGGTAAGTGCTGACAAGCTTCTTACACGGAATCTTTGCCCATTCTTCACGTGCAAAAGCCTCTAGTTCAGTGATGTTTGATGGCTTCCGTGCTGCAACTGCCCTCTTCAGCCTTCATCACGTCATCCTGTAGGTGTCTTGCAGTCACACTGGGGTTTTTCTTAGTTGTCCTGACTAAGTTGCTAAGGGCACTTGAAATTTTGGGCTTTCTTCCACAGCCAGGCAGGTTTGCAGCTGTTCCATAAGTTTTAAACTTCCTTATAATGCTCCCAATGGTGTCTCTTGGAATGTTAATTTTTTTGCAAATCTTCTTATACCCAAGGCCCTTCAGATGTGATGAAATAATTTCCTCTCTCAGCTTTTGTGGAACCTCCTTTGTCTTTCCCATGATTGCTCACCTTATATACCTTCATGGGTGGGGTTTATATAAGCATCACAGCTGAAGCAAATGAAGGATCATTATAGAGTTCCCAAAGGCTTAATTATGTTGCAACTCCACTTTAGGCCATAAGAACTGTCAGAAAGCTTCAAAAAAACAATATCATATAGGGGTTGAATAATTGAGACATGGCTATCTTAACAAAATATTCTGTTACACACAAATACTACATCATGCATTTTCTGTGTTCATTTTCTGCAGAATCTTGCTCTTTGAAAAAACTTGAAATTGATAAATCCTTAAAATCTTTTGGGGGGTTGAATATTTCTGATTGCAACTGTATATCGTGCATCATTTCACATTTGTACGAGTATTAAATTGCATAACCACAAGAGCGCACTGTCGGCATCAATATACATATCTGCTTTGTCGCACTGGTATAGTGATGAATTGTTTGTTGAAGAGTGAGTGTGAGGGAAGAACTGACTTTGTGTACGGCACGCTCAGAGTGCCCAGTGTTTCCTCTGGTGCCTTCCATGTACAGTGCTGCGTGCTATCTGCTCGTGCCTCGTTATCACTGTGTGACCGCTGGCAAAGGCTACAGGACAAAAAGTTATCCGCAAAACTTTTTTTTTTTCCCCACTGTCGATCTCTCCTCTCCCAGTCGGCTGGGGGACCTGGGGCCCCCGGAGCTGATAAGGCAGCTTGTTGTCTGGCCGGCCGCCTGCTTTGGGCCTCCTTCCTCTCCCCGGGAGTGGTTAATTCTGTTAGTTCATTGTTGCTGTGTCACTGGGCGAATTTTAACGCCAGTTGTTTGTGTGTTTATTGGTTTACTTTTTTTTTTTTTTTTTTTTTTGCTCGTGCTCTGTGCCTCTTTCACTCCACTCACTGTTTGGCTCTCTCCCACGTCTCTTTCCAGGCAAAAAGAATTAAAAGCCATTTAGCGCCGTCTCTCCCACTGAGAACTGCTCTGTAATTAGCATAACTAATTTAGCAGAAATATTTCCCTTTCCCTTAAATTTGCTGTTGTGTAGGGGAGGGAAGGAACTGAAATTATGATGTAGCGGAAAAGATGTCTGCTTGTTAAATGTGTTTGAGTGTGTGTGTGTGTGTGTGTGTGTACGTGTTTGCACATAAGAGTATACAACAGGAGAGTGAAGGTATGCAATTTGGTGTGTATTTGTGTGTCTGAGATCCAAGTCACGTTGGATGATTTTTTTTTTTTTTTTCCTGATCATTGATGTGCATTTGCCTCAAGGACTATCTTTGTGTGTGTGTGTGTGTGTGTGTGTGTGTGTGTGCTTGCTTGTGAGTATTTCTTTTCATTTGTGTGTTTGCAGTTTTATCTGTGTGTGTGTTTTGTGTGAGGAGGCTTCAGTTGGCTGCAGCTTTATCAGCGGTGGCTCCAGCTGTGTGAAGTGTTCCTCAGGGGGTCCTGTGTGTCCTGCTGCTGATGCTGCATGGGCACTGGCCGCTTGGACTTGTGGCGTGAACACGCATGAACACACATACACATAAGCACATATACACACAGTATCAGAGGGTCACTGGCCAGGATTCAGGACACAACTGAGCGCCCCACACTGATGCCAAAGGATGTTTGTGGAAAGCATGGAACTCAGTCACACGCAGGCGATGACCTTCACTCGGAGGGGGTGGCTGGAAAGCTACAACAACTGGCAGCTCAACAGAAACACACACATTTTTACTCTTTTTACTTTTACCAGCTCGATGCCACCTGATGTCCAAATTACAGCAGTATTCTCTGCAGCTACCTTGATTGTCGTTGTAATAATCTGTGAATTGACCAGCTGAACCATTAGCTCCAAAAACAAAAGCTTTGTCCTCTGCTGGGCTCGTCCTTTGTCCAAATATGAGTCGGAGTGATTTGACAGATTGTGGTGTGTAAAAATCCAGATGGATCATCAACTGTGTCCGGATGGATGAGAGACAGTAGGTTGTTAGAGAATCATTATCTGTTAATGGAGGGGTATGACTTAATGATGGCTGAGGATAAAGGTGCTTTTATCGTCAGCCTCGGCTCAAACCAGATATTCACAGCTTTGGTTTGTGATCAGGTCTTTTTCAAAAAGGCTCTCTATGATATTGTCCTGTCTCTATGCCGACCTTCTACTGTTGGGTATTTGTAGGCAGAGTGTATCTCAAATTGAATTGCTCATTTCATGTTACATTAAGAGGACACTTGTTTATTATTTACGAGGGAAATGCAGTAACCAGTGTTCTTGGAGCTTGATTCATACTAGAATCTAAAAATCAGCACATCTCAGCTTCTGCTGCCTTGATTTTGACCCTTCTTTAAGCTGTCTCTCACAAATCCCCCAACTTTATGGAAGTATAGTACTTGATAGTTAGAGTTCTCTTTTTTTAGGAGGATCCAAGATCATGTTGGGCTGAGGACCTAAGTTACATCGTGGTTGATCAAACTTTTAATTAAGCTTGATTAAGCTTGTTACTTGTTTTGAGAGTGATTAACTATCTTAACTATCGTTAATGTATTTCCTTTATTAAGTTTTTATAGTTTACAAGGTTCATCCTTTGAATGAATAATCCAAAAGTGTACTTAACTGAGGTGCAAATTATAAATGACTGTGAGTGATTCAAATTGTTTTGTTCACATCAAAGATTCAAGTCACTGACCATAGCTCCTTTCAGACATACACCACTTTACTTTAATGCAATGGCAATTTAATGTGTCAGTCTCATGTCTGAATAAGCACCCTGCTCACAATTATATAAACTCTTTCAACATGGTTCTGAACTGAATGCCATCAGTTTAACATACTGTAGGCTGCAGCAGCACAAGGCAAAACATGGACAGAGAGTTATGCGTGTCTTCTTCTGCCTACTAAGGTCATTGTAAATAGATTTATTATCTCAGGCTTCATCTCTTACACACCAAGAAATACAATCAGTTGAATAAACCAGGAAACACTGTGAAAGAGCTCATTTAAAGTTATTGAGGAGATTCTTCTCAGATCAGATCAGTCTAGAAAACATATTTTAGTGACCAGGCTGAAGAGGTAAAAAAAACAACAACTTACAACTACAATAATAATTTGACCAGCACTCGCTATATAGTTTCATTTCAAATACATGGACAAATAAATAATTATATCCAGCAAAATGGTAGCATTGTGGCCACCTATGTCTGAAAGACAAAAGGCTATTATTTAAAAGGAAAATTCCACTTTATTTCATCTTGGCATATTTCCCATTAATGTTGCAATTTTGACTCTATTGGTCATGCTGATTTTGCATCAGGCCAAACAACATATATCTGGGCAAGATGCATGAGCCTCCTGCAGCTTTCTAAATGTTTCCAAATGAACCAAATGTTCATTTGCCTGTGAGCCTGACTCAAAGTAAACACAGAAAAGTAAAGGCATTGCATCACCATTCAAATTGACCTTATTATGCACTTCAATAAGTGAACACATCAATGTTGATTGCGCTGTGCGTTTCAGCGCTGATCCAGACTCTTCAGTTCAGCAGTGCGTTCAGTCAGCTGCTGGTTCAAACTGTTAGATTCAATTTAGTACAAAACTAAGCCTATACAAGGGCTGCTTTTAAGGTTAATAGCTCAGAGGCCATTTATTTGCAACAGATTTGTCAAACATTTGTTTGTACATGCACTGAACACCTCTTGTACTTGCAGGAGGTAACTGTGACCTCGATGAAATGTCTTCTGTCTAAATGAAGAGCTCCTGGAGCTGGTCAGGCTTGTGGTAACAGCAGGTTTATTCCACATTTGCATTTATGACAAGGGACGATAGAGTAGAAAGGTCTTCTCTTTTGGACAAGCAGCACATAGTCTGTAAAGCCTCTCCTAAATTTACATGGAGAAAACACAGAAAATAGAAACAAAAATATATTTATACAGATTTTTCACACCAGACTGTTTCCTTTTTGGTTATTTTTAATTTTCACATTGCAAGACAGAAAAGGCAAGTGAATAAAAAATGCATGAATCTGCATGTTTAATATATTACCACATACTGAACTAAACTTTTATCAGCTTTTCAATTTAGTTAACATTATTTTGCCCATGGACATTCACAGACATGTAACCTAGTGGCAAATGCTCTGTTGCTTTGATGATCACTAAAAATCCTTTGCTATTACTACTGGTACTACTGCAGGTACACATTAACAGCACCACATGGCATAGTTGTCCCATTTAGCAGGATTAAACAGAATCTTTTCAACTACGTTACACAAGCATTGCTCTATATCATGATAAGTCAAGGCAACTTATTTATGTAGGCCAAAATCACAAGTTTGTCTCAGAGGACTTTACAGTCTGTAAAACACAACACAGATATTAAGTGTAACAAGGTAAAGAGTTTCAGGCAAAGTTTGAAAGTGTTTGGAGTGAAGACTGTCGATCAGAAGAAAGATGTTGAGTAAGTTTCAGGTGCTGCCAAGAGCCTTGATCACCAAACCACCTCAGTACCACAGAGGACTGGAAAGAGGACAGGCTACAGAGACAAGAGATGCTATGAAAGAACAGTGGACAGAACAAGCTGCAACAATAGCTTTTATTATCATGTCAGAATTTCTTAATTATGTTGTGTCAGGTTTATATGAGCTTAGATTGATCCCATCATTAAGGCAGGTCACATTGTGGTGAGTTGATTGTCATGTTATGTAAGGTTGGTCCAATATCAGGTGATTTCTAAAGTTATTAAGTGGTTTCTTAAAGTCAGTCCAGTCTCCACTGGTGTCGTGCCAGTGTTGGGATGCTGCCTGACGTAACGTCTCATACACTTGCTGACCTCTCACTTATAGAACCTGGCATCTCCTGGCAGCCCCCCTGTGTCTGAGTGTGTGTCTCTGAGTGTGTGTCTGTGTGTGAAGGAGTGTAAGGATAAAGTTTCTGTCCCCACTTTGCCTCAATTATGACGTGTCTTTTGGCTAAAGGCCGGGTCTCCTCTCTCAATCTTCATCACTCTCCGTTTCTTTTTCTTAATATCTCTAGGGACTTGATTGGTGGCAATTATTTCAGGGTGCTTTTGCTGTGTCAGCTAAGTGACATCAGTCAATGGAGAACAAGAGGGACGGCAGAAGGGGTGAGAGCGAGGTGATTGTATGGAGGGACTGAAGAGACAAAAGAGATGGGTGGGGGAGGGCGGACCTAGTGGGCGAGCTTTTAGCGTAATTACACCCGCTCTCCAATGGGATGGAGAGAGGGATAAAATGAGAGAATTGTGGGCACAGCCGATGCTAAGTGATGAAGTCAAGAAAATATAGCCATAAACAGTGATTCCGGGTTCAAACTCTTTTGCGCTCAACAGAAGGAAGCAGCTCAATGGGCTGAAAATAAACCCACAAGCAGCAGGTTTCAGGCTTCACAAAAGTTACAAAAGTCACTTCAGCTAGTTTAATTCTGCTCAACGAAGGAGTGAGACCAATCACACACTTGTTTCATCATCACAATGTATGTTTCCGTTTAAATAAATGCACACTCAAAGTTCGGTCGTTTGTCTCCCCTTCATTGAAGCTGAACTGTATGTTCAGGAGATTGGAGGATCTCTCCAGTGAGTCAAAGGCACCTTGAGTTAGGAGCAAATATGTGATAGGCCACACCCACTTGATTTTGGTTAATACTTCCCCCCAGAGCAGGCACACCTAAATTAGTGGGATTCTGTCCACTGGGTTTTGAGGTACACACTTTTGGTATTTGTGGTTCCCCACTTGAGGTGCGGTTCAAAATGCTTTAGTGGGCCTATTCCCAAAAACAGACATATGATGATTGGACGAATCTTTAGAGTTATGGCCATTTTCCTGCTAAGCCCCGCCCCTTTGTGAAGTATATTTGTCAATATCTTGAAAACTCAATAGCATGTCATCAAGCTTTAAGTAGCTTTTGATAAGCTTGATCCAGCAATGATCCACAGACAGTTTGGCAGCTATCAGGCCATGGTTTAGGAGGAGGAAGGAGGAAAACATTGAATTCTTGTATGGTCCAAGAGGTTTTCTGTATAGCACATCAAGTTATACCTGTGTGTGATTCCTACTGCTGCTACTACTACTAATAATGATGATGATAATAATAATAGGAAGAAGAAGTAGAAGAAGAATTAATCTGGCACAAAAACAATAGGGTTGTACTCTCTTTGGGTTTGAACACCATTAAGAGCAAAGTTTACAGACAGTAGGCCCGTACAGTGCAACAGTGGGAGGATCAGGCTATTACAGTCACATCTGGATGATGTAGTCATCCACTTATCATATGATGAAGCTTCCTACCAAGTTTTAAGAAGTCGATTTGTATTACCATTTCCTTTCATAAGTCTCACTGGAGAAATCATCCCACTGTGCTATGTGAGAATTTTACTCAACAGCTTCAGGACTGCCAATCTTTAAAACCTGTAATGATACCTGCCCGACTCTGGCTTGAAGAGCTGCATTGTAGATCAATACTGAAGTAAACGAAATGAAATAACATATATGCAATTATGTGGTAAACAAAAAAAAATGCAAACAAAGCAAAATATATTCTATGTTTTAGATTCTTCAAAGTATTCTTCTTTTGCTTTAATGACAGCTTTGTGCACTATTCTCTCAACCAGCTTCATGAGGTACCTGGAATGCTTTTTCAACAGTCCTGAAGGCGTTCAACTATCTGCTTAGCACTTGTTGGGTGCTTTTCCTTCACTCTGTGGTCTGATGGGAATGAAGCTGCTGGCAATGTAATAATTTTTGCAGGTACTACATCATAGTATTAGGACATCAAGCAGATGCGCTATGTCTGTAGAGAACTTTGACCTGCTGGTGTTGGTAGAGGAACAGTCAGTGGAGTGGGCTTCATCCAACTATGGCATAGTTGTCAAGATATTTCATTTAAAATCAAAAAAGGCAACCTATTTGTGGCACTAGAACAAATGTTAGAGGATCATCGGTTGCTATGTGTCATCCTCTGGGGACTATGAATATCTGTACCAGATTTCTTGGCAATATATCCAGCAGTCCAACAGCCAAAAAAAGGACTTTTCTTTCTATAAAGTGGTAGGCCAACTGAAAGAGAGCCATGAAGCTAGCATAGCTACCAATGAATATCAGCCGGTTTATTGAAATCGGATGTTTATACCTCTAACATACACATACAATGTTAATTCGACAAATGGACCAGATTTACGGCCTTTGTTACACAGGATGAGACTTTTGAATATCAGTGCAAAATGTTGGTCTCAGCATCTTTAACTTGTATTCACATTCAAGTTTCTGACCTTAGACCTGCTCCCATTCTCTTTTGTCCCATTCTTAGCAATGAAGTAAACTGGGCCAATAGGAGGGCTTATGACTCTTTCATGGCTATCTTGTGGTTCTCTATCTGTCGCTTCCCTTTGTTTCTCTTCCCTGCTAATTTAGCCTACTGGTTATCTAACCCCCTGCTATCCTCTCAATATTTAGCACTTTCCTGCGGTGTGGTGTTCAGCTGTGCTTACTTTTCTCCCTCTTAAATAGTCTGAATCAGTTAGTGGACCCATGGAGGAAGCCAGTCGGTCATTTGAGCTGCATTGTGTAATTACAGCTGGGACTATTTTAATGGTTGTTTATCCACACGGCTGCCGTTATTGCAAGGAAATTGGGGTCAATTACATGATCCTCCAAATATGCGAGTGCTTTCGTCTGCTGTGTGGCTGCCAACTCCAAGGCCCCTTCAACTTATTTACACTTAAATGGCGCACACACATACAGTATGAAAGCATATTTTAACGGGTACATATGTGCAATGGGTACAACTAACACACACATTCACATATGAATTCAAGCTCATGCACACAAACACTGAGGGGGGTCTGCAGCTTATTATCTATCTGTGCTGTTAGTTTTAATTGCTCTTGTCCCAGCTTTAACTCAACATTTGTTTTGATGCTGCTGTGCCTTCACACATTAAATGTCTCTGTAGGTGTTTGTATTTGTGTGTGTGTGTGCATATTTGTTACCTGTTGGAGACCTTTCCCGTTATAAACACTGACCTTGTGGGGACCAGTAGTCCTCATGGGGATCAAAGCTCAGTCCTAATGAGACAAAGCTGCATTTTTTAGGTAAGATGTGAACTGAGGTCAAGTTAAGGTTAAGGCTTGACTGCACACCAACCCAAGGAGATTTCCTGTCACCCGGGGCCTCAATTTTGTACCCAAGGGTACCAACTAATTTTTGAGGGCTAAGAAGTGGGTTTAGGTTTAGGATTGGAACTAGGTTAGGGTTAGGGTAGTGCATTCAGTTGTGATGGTTGAGGTTAGGATAAGGGGCTAGGAATTGCACTGTGTCAATGTAGTGTCCCAATGGGTGATAAAAACGTTTGTGGGGAATATGAGTTGAATTAATTATGGTTTGTCTGACATTGATGTTCAGAAGACTTATGGTTAAAAAGTGACCTTTTAAAAAATATTTCAGCATAATATGGCCCAAATTGCCTTATTGAAGTGTATATTAATTGAAAAGTTTCATTAAAAATGATTGTTTATCTCTTTAAGTAAAACCTTATTATAGTCCAGGGTATGTCTGTCTACCTTGCCTAGTGTGTGTTTCCTGCCCCAGAGTTTGTGTGCATGGATGCATGGATCAGGTGCCACATACTGTTGATTAGTATTCCACTTACAGTCTTTGTATGGCACAGTGGTACAACGAGAGCGGACAGTTACAGACTGATCTGCTTGAGCATCAGTCACAAATGGTGGAAAATGATATAGTTAGGGGCAAGAGGGGAGGTTGTGGAAAAAATTATAATGTCAAAAGCCAAGCAAGTAGCCACAAATGGAGCCTAAGCAACACTGACTGAAAGGACACAGAAAAAAATTACCTCAAAAAAGATCCTTTGAGTTGAATAAACCTGAAGTGAGGTAACAACAGTTTGAGCTTCACCACATGGGTATTTACTACAGGACTATGATATTGCAGGATGTTTTATTTTGTAAATCTTATGTAATGTATATGTCATGCCTTTGTCTCTTTAAATTTGACTATTTTCATTGCCCACATTTCCAAACAAATGACAGGTATCAAGTGCCTTAAGTGTTTCCTAAAGAATTCCTGTCAGGGTAGAAAAGTCTCTGGAAGGGTGATTTAGACTATCGTGTGACGCTGAAACTCTCTAGTGAGACCCAGACAAATGAAATTCTTTCATGGGTGTAGCAGCTATTTAAAAGATTCCCTCAGTGTTGGTGAAAGTTCATTTTCCAGAT
The DNA here is from genome assembly GCA_025331565.1 of Holacanthus passer. Taxonomy (NCBI): domain Eukaryota; kingdom Metazoa; phylum Chordata; class Actinopteri; family Pomacanthidae; genus Holacanthus; species Holacanthus passer. The sequence continues at coordinate 2,573,975 of JAFREQ010000038.1, forward strand.
GGCTCACTCACTCTCACAAAATTGCTTTTTTTTATATTCTTTACTTTTTGAATGTAGAAGAAGATGGTAAATGTGCACAGTCTCATATCTTCTTTTCACTTGATCTAAACAACATGCTAGTCATCAGACCTTATGCTGAAAAGATATACTCAATTCAACATATACAAAGACACTAGTAAAAATGTACTGAGCCTTCAGGAATAAGTTCCAAGCAATTCCAAATCCATAAAATCAACAGTCGAACCATGTTAAAACTTCAGAACTTAATGAAAGCACTATTTGTCAATGACAATACGTAATAAACCGTCCACACCTCAGAACAAAACTATGGCCCTATTTTCATGGTGACTCAACTTCCAACACAAGCAGCACTTCGACAGTTTGGTTTTTTCCTCGCCTTGAAATTGACTCTTCCATGTCTGTTTCTGATAATTTTGTCAACAAAAGCAAACTTGTGCAATTTCAATGAAACACTCCCCAGCCAGTAGATGAGTTTAAATTGGCATCAGAAAAGAACTTTCACTGTGGTGTAAGCAGAGGCGGCAGTAAATCAGTCTGCATTGATCACCAAAGTCATTAGGATTCATCTTCTTGACACTATGGACATCTATATTTGAGACATTTCACTTCACACAGTGAGTATTGACCATTAGTTTTAATGTTTGTTAATATCTAAAAATCTTTCCGCCACTAACAAGTCATGGCTGACCCCCCCAGACGGCAAGTTGACATTTTCATGCTATGAAGTCTAAAGACGAGCAGTCCTGTTTAAAGATTAAAGGAGGGGTCAGAGTGTAAAAGATCCTTCAGGATCTGACTGAAAAAATCTGACATTGCTTCCTGAAAATGGACGATAGTGTGGGAATAAGGTCAGTAAGTAGTGATACTCCGACTGAAAATGTATTTCTTTGCTCCTGCTAGACTTTAATAATTCAGTATGAGATCCGTGTTTCATTAGTTTTCTCAGCTCAGGTGGATGGATAACCATGTTTGGAGAATCTTGATTTCATTCCAGCTGCCTTTTTCACCGAAATCCTCTGTGGTTTGTCAAATCCCTCTCAGTCTACAGAACTGACATTTGGGAAGTGCAAGAGGTGTTGGATATGACCTAGTAGCTAACAAAAGGGTTTTTTGTCACTTCCTCTAAAGAACCTAAAATACATAACAAAATACATTATCTACATGTACTTTATTACTTGGAAGATGCCAGATTACAGTTAAAACATCAAGTTTAAAGTTTGCATAGTAGGATTCACTTATCATCCAGAGTAGCGATACCTTATAACTGCCTACAAATTTTACTCTTTACACTGTATGTTACCCTAAATCAGTGGTTCCCAAACTGGGAGAGTTATACAAGGGGGGGTGCAGCGACAGGGTTGCCAGGTCTGCGTGTATGTGTACATATGTGTTATTTAGGTTGTAATAAATAATTTCATTTTAATTATGGATGTGTATTTATAGATATTAATAATGTAATTTGCATGCAAAATAGGTTTAATTAACCAGCAAACAAAAAAAAATCATCCTGCAGCAACACTTAAAAAGTAGCCCAATTCCGCAGAAAAAAGCAGACCTGGCAACCCTCCTGGGTGAGGCTAGATGTAAACAAATGATGCATGCTGCAGTGCATGCCAGCAAAGCATGGAGAAGTTTGTGACAGGTCGGCCAGGTAAACGTAAAGCAGACGATGAATCTAAACCAAACCCCACAACTGGTAAATCAAAGACAAGAAAATATGACGAGACAAATCTCTATGTGTAGGTTTTTGTTTATTCCCAGAGTTGGTAACTTGTCATTTCTGTGCAGGGAGGACATTTAGAGAAAATCTGCTGAAAGCAATGAACACTGTTGAAGCATGCTACAGTCACTTTTAATGCTTCCACTCTTAAAAGTGATATGTTCCTTTTTTTTCAGTGAGATGTCAGAAACTAAAGTTGCAGTTTTGTATTAATTATTACAGAAAATGCTTCAAAAATTCTATAGGAGTTTGCAAGCAAAGGTTGTGTCTGAGAGTGTGTTTATACGAGTGCATGTAGGTAGGGGGCCTGAAAATATTTTTAGCTTCCAAAGGGGACCCTGCAGAAAAAATTTGGGAACCACTGCCCTAAATCTTGACAAGTCAAGAAACAAACTGTGTTGTGTGTTTGTAGTATGGTCTCAACCGTGGTGTGATGTTTTGAACCTGAAATTTTTGAAGGTAAAACTGGGCAGGATCAAATCAAGAGGTCCTTGGTATTTTCTCTGTCTGTACAAATTATTCCATTTTCATCAGGTTCACACATCAGAGCCTTTTTATCATTTTTAGAGACGTGGTCATTACCACAAATAGCAATTCTTTGAAATAAATTATGATCTTTTTATATTAAAAATGGATCAAATGAATCTGTAATATGAGAGAAGTCGCTCACAGTGATGAATCCAGAGAGAATTCTCACCCTATTCTTCACGTCACCTCAGGTCTTCAGGGCATTATAGCATCTTTCAGCTTACTGTTTTGGTTTTCTGGTCCGCAGTTTTACTGTTTGGTTCAGTTTTGCCTCTCTCAGCAACCTCATATCCAACTGCAGCAGGCAGCAAAAGTCTCTGTGCTACCTTCCCTCCACCAAATGGCAGACATAAAGTTAGCAACCAGCTGGTGAACACAGCTGAAGAGATAGCCATTTCCCTCAGGAGTTGCTGAAGACCAAAAAGAGAGCTTAAAGGGGAGTGAATATTAAATGTAATTCATCAGATGGCCAGAAACACGACTCCAAATGAATGATAATGTTGTTCTGTCTGCTTGATGTTTTAATAGACCACTGTTTGCTAACATGTGATTATATGTCATGTTTGCAGCTTGTTGTGCTGCTCCCAAGTGGCCAAAACAATCAATGCAAGTTTAGTAGATTTTATTGACGATGTCTTTTAAACAGTTAGTAACTGCTTTTGACTTCTTGCAGGTTATATTAGTCTTAAAGAATAGTGTCACAGCAGTGCTAATAATATCTTCCAATTTCATAATGCAGAGGTCAGTATGGACAGGGAGGATAACTCTCACCTGGATGGAAAGAGGGGTATTTTAATGCAGTGTGAGGGATTGTGGCTTTAAGAGAATGTAAACACTCCCATATGCTGTCACCTGAAATTTAAATCAAACATATGAACAAGTAGAAAAGATCAGGGAAGAACCTTCATTTATTCTGTATTCACTTCCAGACTAACTTTCATTTCTCCACCTCTCCTGTTCTGTTCTTAGGCCCACCTTTCGTTACTTCACCTGGCATACGTGCGTGTTGGGCATCGTGGGTTGTGCCGTCATGATGTTCCTGATCAACGCCATCTACGCCTCGGCCAGCATCGCCTTCATGCTGCTGCTGCTTCTGCTGATTCACTACCTCAGTCCCACCTCCAGCTGGGGCTACATCAGCCAGGCTCTTATTTTCCACCAGGTCTGACACACACACACACACACACACACACACACACACACACACTCAGACACACACTCTCAATACTGCGTTGTCATTACTAGAGCAACTAAAATCTCATCCCCTCAGCTTTACAAGAACCTGTACCTCTGCCAAGCAATCGTTCTATCAGGTTTATAGAGACATGCAGACACACACACACACACAGACAGACTGATTTCTGCTGCCTCTCCCTCAGCCAAGCCCTCTGCATTTAGCAGACAAACACACTCACATTTTTCCTCGCTCTCTTTTCTCACACATACACACAACACTGCCTTGTCATTCCTACAGCAGCCATCTATCACATTTATATCAGGTTTACCAGACACACACATACACATCTGCATCTTTTCCCTCAGCCAAGCTCTCTGCATTTATTACACACACACACACACATACTCACAAACATACACACACACACAGCTTTACATCATCCAGCTCTCCATGTCCTCTATCTGACGAGCCTGTTGCTCTCAAGGAGAGGGGGCACCGTTGCCAGGAGGGCCCATTGCCGAGGGGAACTGTTGCCAAGACTGTGGGCAGGGGTTATGGGCAGGAAGGTTGAGGGTGGCTGGGTTTGCCAGCAGCTTGTCAGGAGGCAGAACATTATTACAACCACTTAACTTATTGAGCTTTTCCTCCTCGTCCTCCTTCCCCTCCATTCCTTTTCTAATTCTGTTCTCTTCATTCCCTACTCCTTCCGTCTCTCCTCCGCTATTTTTCTCAGCAGCAGCTATGAGCAGGGGCGGGGCCAGTCTGATTAGCCTCCACTGGTGCCCCCTCATCATAGTCAGGAGGTGATAGGTAGTTGGCTTATTAGTATCATGAATGGATTACTGAACATTCCTACTGGGTACAGGCCCAGGGTGTACCACATAGGTACAGAGTGTCTGTATGAAGACACTGTTAACAAAGACATGCAAAATAATCACAAAGAGACGCAAAAATCACAGAGTTGCAAAATGACTACGAAGAGACACAAAAAACAGGAAGAGATGTAAAACGACCACAAAGAGACGAAAAACACGAAGAGATGCAAAATGACCACAAAGAGATGCAAAAAAAACACGAAGAGATGCAAAAAAAACACAGACGTGAAAAAACACAGAGACACAAAAAAACTTCAAAGAGATGCAAAATGGCCACAAAGAGACACATAAAACAGGAAGTGATGCAAAAAGACCACAAAGAGACACACATGTTGATAATGACAACGCACATTGTCTCATAATCTAAGGCTGAAGGCCATTTGGAGTTATAAATTATAATATTATTATAATATATTATATATAGAATAGAAGTTTTTTTTTAAATTCTATTTACTACACTGAATGCACTGTGCAGCTTTAAATAATGCCAAGAATCCACTTTAAATGTGCATCTTATTACATTTTTATTCATTTTACAAATGCACCTCCTTTTTTTTTAAAATCTCAGCCCCCGTCTGCAGATTACACTAATAGGCCTCGCAGAAGAGGCCAAGTGTGTGCGAGTACATATCTCGTACATGCACTCATCTTCCGCTCCTGCACCCTCCAGCAGTAGCCAGTGTGGCAGGGCGCCAACTGGGTGACATTGAAGCGGGGATGGGGGACACAACAGCTTGCAACAAAAAACACAGTGGGAGATAACAGGCGGCTGACAACAGTGTTTTAGGAGAGAAAGAGATCGAAGAAAAAGACAAACTGAGGCAAGAAACGCTGATGGTATCATGGGAGGGAAAGATAGAGACAGAATATAAGCAGGGAGAGGGGATGAGTGATTGAGAAACGGAGTGATGGATGAGACTGAAGCGACAGAAAAATGATGATAGCCTGATGGATGAGAAGACAGGGGAAAATGGAGAGATAAAGAGAGACAGATGATTAGATGAGTGGAGGCAGTTGGACTTCGCCTCTGAGACCTTGTTTTTTCGTTTTTGCGGCAATTAGCGAGTGGGTGCGTGAAAACAGTCACGGTGATTATGATGATAATAATGCTGGAAAACGGTTGCATCTTCATTTTTGATTGATGGCTGTATAGAGGCACACGTACACTCAGCAGCTTCAGGACCTTGAGCTAAACTTCTATTGCCAAGACAGTCATTAGTGGCATGATTTTTTTTTTCCAGCTCGTTTCAGGCTAAATCCCTAAGTGGAGCTGCAACACAAGAAAAGTGGCGTTCTTTCATTTTTCCTACAATTTCAGGTCATTGCCCCGAGCCTATCAAACACACCCTAAAAGTGTTTTCAAGTGAAAGTCATTTTAAAGTATTTTTAGTCAGTCTCAAGTGGCGCTCTTCTATTTAAGGTGTGTTTTAACCAATAAAAGGCCTCTGCTTTAATTGGCTAATGCTTTAGGCCCCACTCTCCCCTTTAAATATGAGGTGATTGATTGACTCCAGTTCACTTCCTCCACATCACATCATCGCCGTGCTCGCGTCAGAGATGACTTTCTCCCCAACTTTCTTATAACATCAAGACAGTGTTAATCACTCCACTTTTAATGAGGACCACTCAAGAGTGCAAAATCCATGAAAAGCACAGAATTATCCTTTAAAGTTACCCTTCATCTCTCAAAGGGGTGAATCTGACTGTGTAAGTAGCAGCTTTAACACGGTGGACATGTCGTCACCGAGCTAATGGTCATTAATTCCAATGAGGGTATAAATCGAGTGTTAATCATTCCTAGTAGACTGTAGGTTTAGATCTAATGTTTGGTTCCACTTGGTTACGTTGCCTTAATGGTACCTTGATGTCACCTCATCAACGCACTTTCAGAATCCTAATGACGGTTGCGTTACAGTGTGCATTGTAATACTGATGCACACTAGCATTTAAGCGTATGCCCATGGGCAATCATAGATGGTTGCATGTTTACCAGTAAGTTTAATTGACACAATTATGCATGCATATACACATGCTCACAAATATATACAAAAACCTTTGGTCCCTGCCATGGTCTCTTATCCCAATGGGATGTTGATTAGAGATTTAATGTGTTCCTACATAAGAGGAGTGGAAACACAACAGCACATGCATACATATAAGATGGAAGTACACACACATACGCATGTCATATTCAGCCACTTAAAGCAAGACTGTGTCGCCACTGAGCTGTAATATTCCAATAGTGTTTTAGTGGTATTTTTATTATCATCCTTATGTTCTCATGAATTCCACGTAATAAACTTCCTGAAGCTATCAAGTGAATTTGAATGAATGATCTTACTTTAAACCTGACTATACTATAGCTGTTGATGGTCTTGAGCTTGTACTACATCTAAAATACAGTATATAAGGAGCTTAGGGGTTCAAATATACACATATACCTTTAAAATATACAGTACCTGCATCTCTCTCTGAATCTCACAATAGATCATAACAGTGTTGTTTCTAAGGTGGTGTTATTTAACAAATGTATTTTCCTTATGCATAAGAAATGATATACGATATAGACGTGAAATTCATTACTGGGTTTATTATAGGTGGTTGCCCGAACCCCATGTGAAATCTTACCGCACCAATGATCTATAAAAGTTACTTCCCCCTTTCTGCACACGTCCCAGATCATGGAGGAAAAGCAAAACACGAGACATTAAATATATGAGTGAGCATGTTCAAGTCTATAAATGGACAATTTCGACTTGCTTAATTAAAATCCTGCCGTGACCTTGCAAGCATGAGGAATGCCACATATCAAATCTGTAGGCTGACAAATGCACATATTCAAAAAAATGTTAAGGGAAATGAAATCTCAGCTGCAAGTGTTAAAGTTTCATCACCTCCAGACATGACTTTCAGGGAGTGGCTGTCATGTATAATAAAGTGGACCTAAGTTCTGAGTCTGAGTCTTAGATAACGAAGACATCTATGTTTTATGGTAACCCCGTATGGACCATGGGTTATTCATGGGTTAATAAATAAATAAACACACCTGCCAATAACAACCCTCATCCCAACTCTCTTGTCTCTTACAGGTGCGTAAGTACCTGCTGATGCTGGACGTGAGGAAGGACCACGTCAAGTTCTGGAGGCCCCAGGTTCTGCTGATGGTTTCCAACCCTCGCAGCAGTGTGGGCCTCATCACCTTCATCAACGACATCAAGAAGAGCGGCCTCTACGTGCTGGGACACGTCCAGCTAGGAGATCTCAGTAAGGACACTGAAATTCTCTTCAGCCTCTAGAAACTGACCCACTGTTAAGTCCTCGAGTTCAGCTAACCACATAGTGTTGACTTCCAAAGTTTGTTTGCATGACAGCATCAGATCATCAGGAGCACTTCAATGTTTACTTCTTCACCGTTTCTCATCTAAACCGGCACAGTGTGACAGGGCGACTATAATTATGAGCAAAACAAATCAGGGCTGGTGATGGGATATAGTTTTTGGATAATTTAACATTATTGTGACATTTAGACAAAACTAAAAGCTTGTTTTTGTTTTGTTTTTTTGACTGTCAACATTATTGCTGAATTTTAATAGCCATTTGTTGTACTACTCTTTAGCAATATTGCCACTTTACTTAAGTGTTTTCATTCAGGACCGGCTCAAAATAACTGTGAGGTCTTTTCAAAATATCTAAGTATATGAATTAGTGAAATGCCTCCCTGTTTCGCAGCGAGCAGTGCATCATTCAATGGACCTTCTTTTGCATACTAGACCTTTCTCCATGACATCAGCTCATCTGCCGCTGTTTTATTTCCAGCGAAGTAATTGCACTCACAATGCTCCGGAGGCGTCTCCTTTCATCTCTGCAGAGGCACACACTTACAGAGTCTAAAGGAGCAGGGTCATTGATTGTTTTCTTTGTCTTTTGAGGATTTTGTTGGGGGGTTTTTTATGCGGTGATGGGAGGCTGGGACTGGCCTTGAATGGAGTCTTCAGAATCCAAATCCTCTGAGTAGTTGGAAAAAATGACATGTTCATTAGCCGCTGAAGAGCCCCCCTCTCTCTTTTTGAGTACTGAGCAGGCACTTGGTCTTGAGAAATATGAAGGAGTCATTCATTCACATAATTACATTCAAGAGGAGTTTGTTGTTGAGGACTCCCAGCTACTTCCACATTGCCCTCCTAACGTATTTCTTGAATTCTCTCCATTTATTCTCTCACTTGTCTAGCAGCTGTGTGCTTTAAGCTGAACGCAAAGAGTACTTATCCATGAGAATAACGGCGTTAGTCGGGAGAGGTCCTAACACAGCTTAAACTAACACAGGAATTGTCTGTGAAGCTCACACATGCGGCCTCTGGATTGCTCTCTACATACATATTCATGTTTTTTTGGGATGATTGATCACCTGCCTGCCTGTTTGTGCTCCCCTGTATCTTTCTCTCTGTCTCACATTCTGTCTACGCTGTCATTTGTGCTCGCATCTTTCTCTGTGTGCCCCCCCACATCTCGGCATCTTGTCTCCTATCTCTCTCACGCTGTGCTTCTAATTCCAGCTCTGTCATACTGACTTCTATAGTCTCTCCTTTGACTTGTATATCAATTGCTCTCGGCCTTCTCTTTCCTTTACCATCTCTGAATCCCAATGTACTTCAACTGAACTGTCAGTGATGTTTCTCTCGTCGTTGTTTTTTTTCCACCCTCCCAGATACTTTACCGTCCGACCCTCTGCAGTCCCAATATGACTCCTGGTTGTCCCTGGTGGACCATCTAAACATCAAAGCTTTTGTCAACTTGACACTGGCCAATTCTGTGCGTCATGGGATCCAACATCTCCTCTTCATCTCTGGACTAGGTCAGTGTCACCATCATCACCACAAAGTGTGCCTGTTGATTAATTGACATTGATATCTGGGCTTACAGCTGTTGATAGTTTAAAGCTGACTTTGTGCTGTGATTTCAGATTTTTCTTTGATAAGTATTAAAATTATAATTAAAGCCAGTATGTGAAATATTTTGTGTGATCACTTTTGAAATGCTGTCAACCAAAAGTTTGTAGAAAAAAATAATTCTGGTTAAAACTGATGCAGCTAATTACACTGAACAAAAATATAAACGCAACACTTTTGTTTTTGCTTCCATTTTTCATGAGCTGAACTCAAAGATCTAAGACTTTTTCTATGTACACAAAAGGCCTATTTCTCTCAAATATTGTTCACAAATCTGTCTAAATCTCTGTTAGTGAGCACTTCTTCTTTGCTGAGATAATCCATCCACCTCAAAGGTGTGGCATATCAAGATGCTGATTAGACAGCATGATTATTGCACAGGTGTACCTCAGGCTGGCCACAATAAAAAGGCCACTCTAAAATGTGCAGTTTAACTGTATTGGGGGTTCCAGGGGGGTCAGAAAACCAGTCAGTATCTGGTATGACCACCATTTGCCTCACGCAGTGCAACACATCTCCTTCACATAGAGTTGATCAGGAAGTTGCTGGATATTGGCAGGAACTGGAACACGCTGTCGTATACTCCAATCCAGAGCATCCCAAACATGCTCAATGGGTGACATGTCCGGTGAGCATGCTGGCCATGCAAGAACTGGGATGTTTTCAGTGTACAGATCCTTGCAACATGGGGCCGTGCATTATCATGCTGCAACATGAGGTGATGGTTGCGGATGAATGGCACAACAGTGGGCCTCAGGATCTCATCACAGTATCTCTGTGCATTCAGAATGCCATCAATAAAATGCACCTGTGTTCGTTGTCCATAACACATGCCTGCCCATACCATAACCCCACCGCCACCATGGGCCACTCGATCAGCAAACCGCTCACCCACACGACGCCATACACGCTGTCTGCCATCTGCCCTGTACAGTGAAAACCGAGATTCATCCGTGAAGAGAACACCTCTCCAAAGTGCCAGACGCCATCGAATGTGAGCATTTGCCCACTCAAGTCGGTTACGACGATGAAGTGCAGTCGGGCCGAGACCCCGATGAGGACAACGAGCATGCAGATGAGTTTCCCTGAGACGGTTTCAGGCAGTTTGTGCAGAAATTCTTTGGTTATGCAAACCAATTGTTGCAGCAGCTGTCGGGTGGCTGGTCTCAGATCTTGGAGGTGAAGATGCTGGATGTTGAGGTCCTGGGCTGGTGTGGTTACACGTGGTCTGCGGTTGTGAGGCCAGTGGGATGTACTGCCAAATTCTCTGAAACGGCTTATGGTAGAGAAAGGAACATTCAATTCACAGGCAACAGCTCTGGTGGACATTCCTGCAGTCAGCATGCCAATTGCACGCTCCCTCAAAACTTGTGACATCTGTGTCATTGTGCTGTGTGATAAAACTGCACATTTTAGAGTGGCCTTTCATTGTGGCCAGCCTGAGGCACACCTGTGCAATAATCATGCTGTCTAATCAGCATCTTGATCTGCCACACCTGTGAGGTGGATGGATTATCTTGGCAAAGGAGAAGTGCTCACTAACAGATTTAGACAGATTTGTGAACAATAATTGAGAGAAATAGGCCTTTTGTGTACATAGAAAAAGTCTTAGATCTTTGAGTTCAGCTCATGAAAAATGGAAGCAAAAACAAAAGTGTTGCGTCTATATATTTGCTCAGTGTAATTTCACTATGACCAAATTTTAATATTCTCCACATGGCTTCAAAACCCTTCAATTTCATTCAGCACTTAACTTTAACTGGAAATATCAGCACTTCCATTTTAACTGCCATTTCAACCTACTTCAGTTATTTTGTTTGAACTGTTTTTTTTCAGTGCTTACACTGAAATTCAATTCATTTCAGCACCAGTTTAACTTCTTTCAGTTTCCACTGACACTTCAACTTCATTTCAACTCCTTTTCGCACTTTCATTCTAACTGCCATCTGAAGCCATCCAGGTTAAACTGGCACTATCATTACTTGCTAACTGACATTTTATCTTCATTCAATACTTAAACTAAAAGACATTTCAAAAGACTGTTAAGACACTGAAACTTTTTTAAATGTTTCAACTGCAAATTTTCAGCTCATGCAAGCACACATATTTTATAAAGACTATTGTTTTGTTTGTGTTTTCAAGCCCAAGTAAGTGTAACTGTTTTTAAAATACTTTTCTGACTGTTTTCATCTTGATTTTAACAGTAAAGCAATATTCGGGCATGCTCTCCTCTTCAGTAACACCACCCCAAACTCCAAAGAGATTTGATTCTGAGTGGTTTTCTTGTTCTTTCCTTGTTATTTGCTGCCTCCTGCTTTCCTGAGAGTTGTCACTCATGTCTAACTTTGATCACTCTTTCTTTTTTTCCATTTCCTCTTTTCGGCTTTCCTCCAGCTCTCACTCCTACACATCTGTCTCTTACTTACACTTCTTCATCTGATAAACCTCTGCCGTTCATTGAACAACTCAAGAAATCGATGATAATGATGGAGAAATGACTTGAATTAGATTGTAACAAATGGTCTCATTCTCTCATTTTTCTCAACTCCTCCTTCCCCTTTTTCCAGGTGGCATGCGTCCTAACACCCTCGTCCTCGGTTTCTATGACGACTGTCTTCCAAAGGACAAGCTGATTGATCCATCACTGTCTACCATTCAGTGCACAGATTCTTCGGCCCCATCACAGGAGCTCGAGCAACAACCTCCTCTCTTCCACTTTGCCTCCCTGCGGGGGTCCAGCGACAGACAGGATTATGGTGAATTTGGGGATGGGAAGGTTCTAGGACCCCAGGAGTATGTAGCGATTATTGCTGACGCCATGAAGATGCTAAAGAATGTGGTACTTGCCCGATACTTCAACGACTTTGACCGAGCCCAGGTCCTCTCGCCGCCCTCCTCCTCTCCGGGGAAGGGGGCTGTCTACGTTGACGTCTGGCCGGTCAACCTCCTGCGTCCGGACAGCAGTAGCTACGTCGATACCTGCTCTCTCTTCCTGCTGCAGCTAGCATGTATCCTCAACATGGTGAGAGCTTGGCGCAAAGCCACGCTCCGTCTCTTCCTGTGTGTGGAGGGAGGACGAAGCGTAAGAGGCGCGGAGGAGAAGCTCGGCCAGCTATTAAAAGAGTTGAGAATTAAAGCCCAGGTCTACCCCGTGCCCTGGGACCAACAGGTGGCGCTACACTGGCAGCGCCAAGGCGAGTGGGGCAAGAAGCAGTCATCACAATCTCCTGATGCCACTACAGAAGAGAAGAAGCAGAGAGCAGAAGAGGAAGAGGATGCCGAAGAAGATTACGTTAACAGCTTCCCTAGCAACGCCACGCGCCTGTCAGATGACTACCTGTCAGCTGTCAATAAGCTGATCCTGGACACAGCCCAGCCAGCCCCTGCTGTGCGTTTCCTGTACTTGCCCCGCCCACCAGCTGACACTCGCCGCTACACCACCTACTTACACCAGCTGGAGTTGCTGACCCAGGACCTGGGCCCGACTCTGCTCATCCACGGCGTCACGCCTGTCATCACCACTGACCTTTGAACAATCCCCCTTCTCTCAGGTGCTGAGGGCTGGTGAGTTTAGCAGCATCCCCACCAGCTGATGAAGGTTCCCTCTGAAGGTGTGTTGACCACTTTTAATGCAGCATCACTGCTGGCCTCTGCAGTGCCTCGGTACTGACCTGCCCACCCAATAACAGACTGATGAAAAGAAAACAGCCCTTGAAATTTGACCCAGACAAGGATGTCACTGCTGACTCACTGATACCATCTGCACTGCCTCACACAATTTAGAGGTACAACGTAGAACAAAGTCCTGAGAGATACAGCCTATTTTTACAATAATTGAAATGAAGACCGGATATCATACTTAGGCACTTTGATTACTAAAATTCTGAATGTCTGCATGTTTAACCCTTCTTTGCTTTTCTTGTATTCTCAACTTGTAGTTCTGCTTTTACCATCAAGCTTCTGAAGGCACCATGATGTTAAACTTTCAGGTCAGCTTTTTGGCAATTTAAGCATGAAACAATCAGATTGCGGTTGAATGTACCAAAGTAAGCCTAAGAGCTTTTCAGACAAATGTACAACCTGCCAAGCAGGCCAGTCAAAAGCAGTATCAAATAGATTATAATGTTCTTTTAAATTCATTTGTACCCATGTTACAATACTCACAAATGTCGCCAGTCCAATTTCCAGTCCGCCTCTGTCACATCATCAATCAGCTACTTCTTCATCCAAACAGCATCTATGATGGAGACAGCGCTCTAACTCCTGATGCATTCTCGAGAGACTGCCCTTGTTCCTTTTTTTGAAATGTTTTCTTAATGTGCTGCTGCTCAAATTCCTTTAAATGATCATTCCATATGTCTACAGATCAAAAAGTGCCTTGCTAGTTAGGGAGCTAAAGTTTGGACTCATTCCATCACGGACAGAAAGTTGGACTGCGTTACACCTTGGAGCAGTCATTTGCAGGAAATCTGCTTTTCCATTTTAGAGCTTAAAACAAAGGAAACAGTTGAACAATAATATCTATGGTGCTATTATGGAAGTCTTCAAAGTTTTATTAGAAAAATCATTTTTTGTGGGATTTCAGGAAGACATTCCTCTTTTATCCAAATGCACTTTTGTTCTTCCTCTGCCAAGCTGCATGTTGTGCAGCCCTCCCAATTTCCTAAAATGTGTTTACAGTGCCATAACTACTGTGATTATCCATAATATTTTATTGAATGTTTTTATGTATTTTAGGTACTCTGTAACTTTTAGAATCCTTTTTTACTCACAAGTGACCACATTCCTTGGCCGGCCTCAAAGTGCCTAAATGAATTACAATATTTGTTGAACTCTACAACCTCGGCCTTTTCCCAAAGTATTTGTAATATTTAAAGTGACTCAAAGTGACAATGTAACTTTTCTGAATAGTCATTATTTATGGGGAAATGGTGAATACTAAAGAAGAGAAGAGTGAAAAGTCAGAGAACTGACTCTGTAATGTCAACAACAACAATATTTATTTACAGAAAATATACAAACTTTAACATTACCTAACATTAGCCTCAACAAGAACTTGATGAAAGGTACATTTTATTGCTTATAAATTTTCCACGTCATTTGTAAGAGGAAGAATGTGATATTTCTTTTGCTGCAAGTTACATAGTTTCACTTTAGTATCACTGTGTTACAGTGTTGTGTTTTCATTCCTTGACACATTGATAATGCAATTTGTATCCTCTGAGATGTGTATAAAAATAATCTAAAGGGTTGGCATCTTTGACTTTTGAGTCTCAGATTCTCTACGAACAGATTCTTTCAATTTATTATATTTGTCCTGACAATCTTCATCACGCTGACTTCGACACATCTGTTGCATTCAGATCCTTATTTGAAGAAAGTCTGGTACTTGGGTTTGGACTTATCATGATATCCCTGTGTTTGCAATGAGATGTATGTTTACTTCTGGACCAATTGGATCCTTCCTATTTCCACAGATAGCTTCTTGTTTGGACACTACACTCCTCAACAAACCATTGACACTACATTTCTTCAAATCTTTGTCTTGGATTTGCTCTTGAACTCACAGGTGTGCCAAAAAAAAAAATATCTGCAGCACACACTCATTTATTGAAGAGATGAAATGTTCAGTGTTTGATTTCTTGTTGAAATCTGAAAATATAAATGTATTCTTTACAAGCTGTAAACTGAAATGACATTAAAGAAAAGTTTGGATTACATGTCCTTTTTTTCCCACTTCCTCCAGAGATAGTTTGCGAAAACCAGATCAAACTTAACACACGATCAAGAGCGTCCGCACTTTGTTTCATTTCAGCTGAAGACCAGTTTGTGCGTCTGAGAGCTGAGGGTTTTTTTTTTGTGTCCGCTGCACTTGTTTGTTTGAGGTAAACTTTGGAAATAGAGGCTGAGATAGCTCAGCAGCTCAGACAGAGAGATACTAGAGGGTGCCAGCCAGCCAAATTACCTTGTCCTACAGTCACCCTCGCCGCCAACCAGGCAGAAATGGATTCCATCTCCGCTCTGAGGTGAACAACAGATTGGAGAAATAAGCCCAAATAACCATCGATATCTGTTCAGGAGGAGGAAGGCTGACATTTATCACTGAGGGAAAGGACCCTGGCTCTGAGAGGATTTGATGTGTGTGTTTGTGTGTCTGTGTGTGTGTGTGTGTGTTCATGTATGTGCATCTGTGTGCAAAGAAATAGGTTCAGGACAATTGTGTTTACTTCTGTGAAGAGTAATTAGTATCTATCTATCTAAAAATATTGAAGAGTTTTGAGACTCTTCACAGCCTCCAGTTCAACAATACGTGCTGCATTTAATTGCTGGTGAAAAACTCAAGACACCTGAATCTCAGTGGATTCATGTGGAAAGGCGCTTTCCCAAAATCATACTTTAGCTTTGCCTGGGCCCTGTTCTGCTTATGTGCATATCTGAGTTTGCTTAATCATTAATTTGACACAAGTCATTTTTTAACTCTTCAAAGCTGGATTAAAATGTTATCTGCAGCTGTTTTTTATTTTTAAGCAACAGGTCCTAAAGCCCCATCATGTAAAAGTGCTGCTTATTCACAGTGTGCTGGTTAATGGACAAGAGTTTTTAGCATGAAACTCAAAGTCATCTTCAGATACAAATGACCCCTTTTCTTAGAGGGATGTTGAGATTAGATGAAAAGGTGTAGATTCTCACAAAACCCTAGTCATCTGTTTGTGTTATCATTAATGTAACATACTTTTATAGATTTGGTTTTAACAAATATACATATGAAAATGCACAACCCAAAATTTACAACTAAAAACTAGTATCCTGAAAAAGAACCAACAGGAAAAATGAACGGCGTGAACTGAATTTACACCTCAAATCTGTTAAAAACAAACAGAAAATATGACATTTACAATGAAATGTGCTTGAATCTTAGTACAGCACAGACTTTATTTACATGGATAACTTATTTTAAATTGGAATGAGTTTATTAACTAAAGGTAAATTATTTATGTAAGATTGAATGTCAAACTCAATATAAACTAATATTGCCATGCAATTAAATCTACTTAGTTTGGAACGCACCATCACTCACGGTATAAGCTCATTTACTCAAAACATATGCAGAACATTTTTAGTCATTTACATGCATGAGAAGCTCAAAAGTAAATCTTTTCAGCTCTGTGAGGTTGAAGGTGGGAATATATATGTAGAATACTGACATTTATTCAAATTTATTTGTAAAACGTACAATCTTTCGAATTGGTTGCCATGTTTGTAGACTGGAAAATGCATACATTACTCACTAATTATCATACGCATTTGTAAATCTTGTTTTATTTTTGGATCATGAAACGCGCATATTTGACACTAATTTCTCTCCATACTTCAGGCTTCAGAATTAAATTTTGCATTTCAAGTGTTTCACTTGTTAAAACAAAAAAAAGCTGTCGGCTACAAAAAACAAGAGCTCATGACAGGAAGGAGGAGGGTGGCTGCTGCGGCGGAGGAGAGGACCCACTCACCCAAAGGGGTTTTCCTAAGTGTGTGTGTGTATGAGACAAAATCAAAGATGGAGGCCATCAGGGCTGAGCGTGTGTTTGCCTCAGACTCTAAAACTCTGCTCTGTCATGTCTGTAGCCCTGATCAGAGGAAACTTGTCACTACCTTGTCACTTCCACCGTGTGTCATAGCCCTAACCACCAGTCACGCCGCTGGGGTACACGCACACACACTCATAATTTCTACCACACTTTCCATTTCATCTCCCTCCCTGCATCTTCAGATCCACTTAATTTTACATGACACACAGATTGCCAGAGTCATCAGATGGAGAGGAGACTGGGATGTCAAGTAGAATTTAGTCACACTGACACCAGATTCAGCTTCTAGTTAAGGTTTTGGAGGCCAAACAGACCCCTGGCTTTTCCTTCGAATCGTGTTTGCATTCCAATGTGCAGAAAGTGTGTGTGCACATTCGGATTACAGTACGAGGTCATTTAAAGTGTGCTCAACGCAGCACTCACACCCTGATTGCTAAAGCATCTCAAGCACTTCTTCACCGCTGTGGTTGCATTCTGGCTGGCAAACATTTTGGATTTGCCAACATTTTCTTGCAAAAGTGTACAGGTATTCAGTGTTTGACCTGTGACTGAAGGAATGAAAAAGCCCATGTTACATAGATTAATATGTGAGTACTGTGGTGGGTGGAAACTGAGGCACAAGTTCTACCAGATGCATACAGTATATAACACAGCATGTATCTGGTAGATACAACAGCAGAGTGGGTGTGCTCTGTTTGCCTGACTTACATGACCCTGCGATGTCCTCTTGCAAGGCTGGTAATGATAGTAGACATTCCAGCTGGTTCAGTAGGCCTCCTACTCCCTCCTGCCATTCTCTTGTTGCAGAACGTAGGATTTATTTTATGGGGGAAAAAAAGGATGGAAACTTTTCTCAAACTGTCATACAGTGAAACATGAGGAACCAAATAATTGATCCTTGTGGCATCATTTCATCGTGACACCACTCTATGCAATGTCTCCACTGTTGCTCCTCTGGTTCGCTCTGCAGTTGTGTATGTGGGAAGTATTATAAGTATAAAGAAGTAGTATATAAATCATTTCCAATATAAACAATAAAAAAAAAAGAAACATAATTGTTTTCCCCCTTTTGGAGCTTTTCTGTCACGTATGGTTGCATGAAGCATAACATAACTGTATGATTCCCCTCTTTATCACTGAAGTGTATGATCTACACTGCAGACTGGAGTCTTAGCTTGTCTTCCGTATGAAATGGCTGTGTCCACACTGTCCTCCATTATTATGAACTAAGATGAATATCTCTCACCTGCATGCCCGAGCTGCCTCACACAACCTCCAGACTCTTTTTTCTTGCAGGATCTTTACATCTGATCAAATCTGTCATCTTAAGACATTAAATGCTTTTCAAATCGTTGACTTTGTCATGTCATCATGATAATGCTGACTGATGCTTCCATGATATTTACTGGCACTGTTAGGCCCACTCTCTGAACATAAGGCCTGACTCATGCCTATGTTGTTGTCCAATGTAGTCATGTGGCCTCTTACATGGATCTTGCATCTGTGGATGTACAGTATCTGTCACATGACTATTATTGGCTGCTTCCGCTTTTGAACACATTAAAATATTGAAAATGAACACGTTAACAGACTTTTAAGAAACCAGACTTCAACCTGTTGCCTGTTAAAATCATGAAATTTAGCGTGTAAAGACATAGCCTGAATATATGAAACTATGCAATTTGGCCACCTGACCTGCAATACATGGGTGGTTAGTAACACCGCAGACCTGTCCCCTTTGTGTGGCATCATCTCTTCCAACAGCAAAGCCCTGATTTACCAGATTAAAAGACAAAGACATAGCACTAAAACTCTTTATCAAGACCGGTTTAATAATAGTAGCATAGATGAACAACTCTGACAGCACTATTAGATTTTTAATAAAAGTCTTATTGCCTTAATGCTGTGGTCTCAACCTTCTGAATGTAACACAGACTTATAAATAATTCAGATTTAAGTTTACAGGCGCTTCTGTCAGACTGCGTCGTGTCTAAGCAGCAAACTTGATAAGCTGTTTAAACTCAAACAGCCAACATCTCACCAGGTTGTGCGTGCATTTGTTTGAATAAGGGAATTGAATTAGGATGGAGCTTAAAAAAGCAAATCTGCAATGTTTATCTGCCCTTTGGAAGCTTTGGAGATGTATTGAATATCTTTTGAGATTATCTCAAACCTGGGATGGATTCTCTGGATATACTGGAACGTTGAGTGGGAGCACAGCTGAATTATAACTACAACCCCAATTCCAAAAATGTTGGGACACTGTGTAATGCAAATAAAACATCATTTGCTAATCCTTTATGACATATACAACTCAATTAAAAACTGTACAAAGACAATATATATATATGTTTGACCTCAACAACTCAATTGATTTTTATAAATATCTGCTTATTCTGAATTTGATGGCAGCAACATGTTTCAAACCAGTTGGGACAGGAGCAACAAAAGGCTGTGAAAGTTGTGGACTAATCCAAAAACACCTGTTTGGATCAGTCCACAGGTAAACAGGTTCATTGGTAACAGGTGATAGTATCATGATTGGGTATGAAAGGTTCATCCTGGAAAGACTCAGTCGTCCACAAGCAAGAATGGAGAGAGGTTCAACACTTTGTCAAACACATGATTGTAGAAAGGAATATACAATATATAAGGGCTATGATTCAATCATGGTCTTCATGAAGAGTGTTACATTTGCAGCAGCACGCCACTCTCTTCTACTCTCACTACTCCAGAATCTGCCCCCAGGTCAGCTCATATTATGTTAGACCCACCCTCTCAAGAATGACAACCAAGGAAATGAATGTAGCATGAGTGGATTGCTGATTGATAAAACGAAAGCAAAAACACGTCTAAAAACATTAGAATTAACAATTGGAATAATTAGAATTAACACAATGTACAGCTGAGTTTGAATGACATCGCCATCCAGAGCCACACTTCTAATGTCACTAAAAACACTGACTGGCAACATATTTCATTTCTTCTCTTATATTATCAGTGCTTTCAAAACAATATGTGCCCTAAGCAGCCAAAGCAGGATTCATGATTTTTATGGAACTCGCAGTAATTAAGTCAGAGAAAGATTATTATCTTATAATTAAAGATTGGAAGAGTCAAAAGTGACTGGAAACACAAGACATTAGAGTTAAGTTTATTAACATCTGCAAAAATACACAATATTTCCCTAATCTTCAGCTTTTGTTGCTTAAACCTCCACATTCTGTTGCTCCCACCTCACACACACAGTCACTGGGCTGCTTGTTCGTTTTCAACTCTCAGCTGATACATTTAAAAGCTCTCATGAGACCATTCCCTGCAGCAAACAACAAACTCCATGAGCATAGCATTAGCATAGTTTTACAGTGCCAGCAGTGTGTGCATTGACTCACACTGCGTTCCATGTTGAGTTTCCCATCGTGCTTTTGAATTTGTTTGGTGAACATGCTTGCAGAGACACAGGTGGAGGAGCATTCCTTATTGCTTTTTCTGTTTGACCTACACTGCAGCGCAATATTCATTCATTTCCACAGACAGGTTGGACAGGATGAGGTGCATAAAGATGGCGGCCTACTGGCTGAATGTCATTACATTTTCCAGTCACCGTCCCGCCGCGCGACTCGGCAACATTCGCTTTTTGTTTGTATTTTTGAAATGACGGGACGAACAAATCGCATCAAATGGAACCAATCCGTTCAGGAAAGTGTGTGCATCTCTGCTACACAGAAATGTCTCATTCCTGTTTATCCTTGGCCTTCATCCCTGGTATCTATCCTTGGTTTCCAGTGTCAGGTGTGTGTGTGGAAGTGTAGAGGTGTGTGTCCTTGTTGATTATATTCAGGACCACTGTGAAAGGCCTGCGTGTCCCTGAGTAGTGGGAATGAATTGGTGCTATTAATTCCATGTAATTGAAACAGGCTGAGTAAACATATTATGTGTGAGTGTGAGTTGGCTACCTGCAATGGTCCTCCTCTCTATCACCCTCATTTTAACATCTGTTTTCACAATGTTTTCCTCTCATCCACTCTCCATTTATCCACAGAGCTGCAAGCTCCTTTTCCCTCATTTACTTCCTGTCCTACTCCTCAGAATTAATCTCCACATTTCCTCTTATTTCTTGTCACCTTTTGTTCTCCAACACTTTCTCTTCTCAGTTGCCTTTAATAAAAGGTGCTACGTGCAGCGTTGGCATCAATACATCATTACTGCATTGATTTTGGGGCATTAGGTAAATAACTAAACAAATGAACATCATTTAGAAGATTTAGCAGCCCTTGCCAGCCCCATACACTCCATTAATTAGCCACAGTAGTGCTGTGGCTCTATGGATGTCTTGGTTGGTCAGTCCACCACTTAAAAGTATTCACAATGATGGTGCTGCTGATGTTGAGCAGGTGCAATGTTTACCACGTTCACATCTGAGTTTGCTCATGAGCAAACACCACCAGAGATTGTGTCATCAGTTTTGCAGGTATGTGGTCATAAACCTACATATTGGACAAATTTAAAATTTGACTTGATGATTGTGGTAGATAAATTCATCCTGAGGGGAGCATGAATTTCTGTCTCTTAAATTTCATTGCAATCCATCCAATGGTTGTTGAGACATTTTACTCAAAACCACAAATGTCAACCTGCTGGTGGTGCTAGAGGATAAGTCAGGGGATCATAGTGAGTTTATCATCTGGTGCCCATGAATATCCATTAAAAAAATTATTGGCAGTCTATCTGAAAGAGAGTCCAGCCTGGACCAAAGTAGTCTGTCAACAAAACAGCAGACCTACTTTGCATTTCCGAGAGCCATGTCTCTAACGTAATATTAGGAATAATATTAGAAACAAAATATTATTTCACAATATTACAAGCTAAATGTCTAAGTGTGATATCTTGTTTTCTTTAGAAACACAGATTTTCTTACTGGAATCTGCAGTTTCATCTTCCTGTTTCATCATCTAATGTTCAGTCTGCTTAAACAATATTAAGTAAAAGCACACTACCGCTCATTTCGTCTTCAGTAATCAGAGCAGTGACCCATAGGAGGAACAAAAAGAGGCGAGAGACCTCATCTGCTCTGTTCCACTTCAGTCTTGCTGCCTGTCATTATCTGTCCACCTCCTATTTCACCTACTGTCACCTCCTGCCTTCTCCCCTCCTTCGGCCCGCCACTCAACCCAGAGATGTAATCACATCTATTCAGTGATGAAGATGAAATTGGCCCCTCCATCCACCTCCTCCTCCACCCACGCTCATTCGAGCCTGGTTGAATCTGGTCATCCTTTTGTTGTTGAGGGAACAAACAAATTATGTCTACTTACACAGTCAAGACCAGAGCCATCACTTGAATGGAATCAGACAGAGAGCAGAAGGAGCAGGACGGGAGGACTGTGGCTCAGTGAAATTAGCAAGGTAAATGGTTATGAGTGTTTGTCTTTGTGTGTGTTTACAGTGGTAATTAGTGCATTATGCTGTGGGTAAAAAGCTCAGGCCAGCCATGCAGAGGAAATGGACAAGTAATGGAGTGTTACCTACGCCAAAGTACACCCACAGGGTTCATTTAACACACACGCATATATACATGGTTGTGGGTGCATCCGCTAAACACAGAAACAAAATGTCAGGGCAGCTAATTGCAAGTGTTTTACTTAAATGATCATTGGTCTGTGTGATTAATCAGAAGTTGAAAGGCAACTTGAAGTCAGTGTAAATTAATGTTGGAGCTCTTAGAAATCCATCAAGGTCTCAGCAGTCAAGCAGTGAAGCCAGGGTCAATGAAAAGACCAACATTCGAACATAGTTAGGGCATTGAACTGGTCCCCCGTGAGGCCACTCAAGCCACAAAGACATGCACTAAATGGCTCTTTAAGGTGCCAGGATAAAAAGGTCTGAACAACTTTTGCTTCCCTTTAAAAGCTTACTTTTTGTAATTTAGTTTTTTTCCCCCTTAAATATAGTAATTTTCACACAGATATAACAAAAGAGAGAAAAAAGTCTCAAAATTGGTAGTAAGTGATTAAGTAAGTTGATAGCTCTTTATTTATCACTGTAGGGAAATCGGCCCTGGGTATTTCTGGCCCAGACTGCAACACCACCCACCAGCACACCTTCCTTTGGGTCCCCTTAAACGTGCATACTGTACTATTCCCCCAAACAAAGCTGAGTGCTGTGAACAAGTGTACCAGTGCAAGTGGATCAGTGTACTCACTCCCTCTTGACTGACTCCCTGGTGATCAGAGGTGGCTGTGGAGAACACAATATCCATACTCAAGTGGTCCACAGCTTCTTGTTCCTCCCTCCCTCTCTCTCTCCTCCACTGCTACCTCAACAACCTGGCTTGACTAGACTAGAATGACATAAGGAGAGAGGCAGAGCTGATCACTAATTGGGTGTTTTAATTAGGTATTAATATGATTATAAATTCTGATCCAGAATTGCTGTAGTTCCCTGACAGAGATGTGCAAGAAGCTGCACAGTTTAAACAAAACCATCCTGGTAATGATCATATAGTTGATTATGCTGTTAATGCATGAAGCTGTTCATCTTATTTCACTGGATACTAACTGACCGTTCAGTTCATACAGATTTCAAGTATCCAAATATTGGATAAGGTAAGTTAATAGACAATAGACAGTTAATAGATCACCTTTTTGTTCTAAATGAATGTTCAGAGAGGAGTAATAGACCCGTGTATGTGCATGTGAGAGGGTAATTGACTCAAGGGTCTTACCTACCACGAGGATGTGCATGCTCATCGGACATCAGCACCAGTTAGAACATAGCGCAGGTGGAGATGTGAAGCAACATTAGCATTCATTTTGGAGCTGTGTTTGTGTCCACCTGATGAGTTCACATCTGATATTCACTCCTGTTTTAGCTCTGTTTTGGTCTCCACCAACTCCTCAGTCTTCTTAGCTGCCAAATGCTCCACTATGTTCACCAGCAAGTTGCTAACTTTTTCTGTCTGCTGTTTAATGCTGGCTAGGTGTACACAATGTTATTTTTGCCCAATGTTTTTTTTCCACTAAAATCAGCTGCCTGCTCAGGAAACAATGCCAATGAGAACAAAAACACATCTGTGAGTTCATCACAATGAGCGCCTCCTGTTACATACACACAGTCATTTGATTTATTATTCATATAAATATATTGATTATTGCAGCTTAAAGTCGAGATAATAGCAGAAACTGCACCAAAGTTTGTTTCACTTCAGAACTTTCCACCATTGTTCTTGTCGTATGCTGACCTGACTTCACAATCTAATATAAAGACCCCAGTTCTGGATACACAAGGTAGCCATCATGCAAACATCATGCAAAAAGTCTTTATGTGGTCATAATGTGAAGTGAGGGTGACATGAAAGCAGACCAATACCAAAACTTGGAGACTTTCAACAAAAGCAATCTATTATGGGTTTATTCAAAAGATGTTACAAGTTTAAACAGCCAATTTTTGTGCAGGTAGATCCAGAGGCCAGGAGCCCTAATGGTGAAGAACATGTTGATTTATTGTTTTCTTTCATCTAGATTTAGATCTATTTTTTTTATTTCACTTAGACTTTGCTGTTTTTCATCTGGACAGCCCATAAAAACCTCTTGTTTTCTGGAGGGAGCCAATAAAAAATATTGTTTTTAATCTAGACCCTGGAACAGCCAGTGAGTTCCTGTCACAGGGCTTCAGGCTGGGATTTGACTCATGTGGGGTGTGTGGTAGCTTGAAGATGCTCAAACAGGAGCAGGTCTTGATGATTTTTTTAACCTTAACCAGAATGTAATGTTTATCAGAGACTAGAAGGATAGAGAGTGTTGCGTGCTGTACAGATTGTAAAGCCCTTGTGATTTGTGATATCGGGCCATAGAAATAAAAATGACTTGACTTGACTTTGGGTTGTTGTGCAGGAGAAACACGGCAGCTTTAAAGTGCTGTTAACATCACTGAAAAGTTTGGGTTCTCATTCACTGCGAAGCTGTCACGACTGCATGATAATCTCTCATTTCATTCACATCAGGACTCATTCAGTTACTTTCCCTTCACTAAAAAATACAAAGTGAAATAATCACTCATCAACTGCATATCAAAGCTTGAACAGTGACTTAGAGTTTAGTTGATGGATTGAGTCACCGCTTGTTGAAAAATGCAAGATCTGAATATAGAGAAGTGGTGTGCGTTTGTTGAGGGAACCACAAAGGTAGACTGATGTCCCCTGACACTTTAACTGCTTAGTGTGTTCTTTAGCCCCTGTGGAAAATGGTACTGTCGTATAAGAGTCAGTCGTGCACGACAGAGTTTATACTGGGAAGAGGAAGAAAAAGAATTGGACATAACCAAAGAGAAAGGAGGAGGGGGGGGGGTGGGGGGCTGACTGGGACACAGTGATCTGGGCAGAGGAGCTGAGGAGCAGGAGGAAATGAGACAGGACATCTTCATTTAGTTTTAACATCTGCCTAACTCTGCAGTGCAACCTGCTCTGCTCAGGCAGACAGCAGCAGGCTCAGCTCCTCACGCTAACAGATGGATTTAGACTTTTAGACTCAGACGCTTGGCAATATTCGCTGCCTCAGGTGAGATTTTAGAATTTGGTATTGAATCAAGCGTATCAAATCGGTCTTGGGAAACGAAAAGTCGATGCGTAAATGGGATTTTCTTTTTTAATTAGTCAATCCGCTGCCATATTTCAGGGCCCCACCTGTACGGTTTGTACCTCGAGGCTGTGAATTGTGTATATTTCTCAATTAACTGTCATGAAAAGAGGTAGAATGGCAAAGAAAGAGCAGACATAACGGGAGGAGGGATGTGACAGCAGCTGAACCCGGACTGGTGTATTGTGCTTCTGCAACGGAAAACTGAGGCAAAAAATTGTACTCTTACCGACTTTGTGTATCGATCTGTCATTTTGCACATATTGATTATATTTAGTAAATTTGAATGACTGAATAGGCTTGTGTGTGGTAAGAGGGTGTGATCTGTATGGAAAGCGAAAAAGGATCATATTCACTTGTTCAAACATCTGTCTGAACCACAAACTGCTGTGATAAGCAGCTGACAGTTTATCCGACCAGCCAAGAAGATGTACACATGGATGCATGGATGTCTTCTAATAGCTGCAGGAGAGTCAAGGCAAGGTGTGTTGTATATGTGCATGTGATGAGTTTTGTGTTGGCTGCACATGTTTCAGTGAAGGTACCTAGTTGATCAGAGTGGGTGATTGTGCTCCACACATTGGCGCAGTATTTATTTTTTTTAATTTGATTTTTTAAAATTCATATCTCACTCTAAATCTACTAAGCCTTGCTGCCAGTTGAGTGCAGGGATTTAAGACTAAAAACTTTTTTACAATTAAGAAATTGTGGATGACAAATGTTTATAAGAATCACTCAAAGGTTCACTAATTACTATGTATTTATATTAACAATGGATCAAATTACTGTGTATAAAATGAAAGTTTGCATATTGTCTCACATCAAGAAACCAACAGGGAATCATCACAAAAATCAGCACTCTTCTCAACTTTAACAAAAAAAAATAGCCATAATAAAACTATTACTCTCTTGTCAAATCACTGGCAGATAAAGTTGAGATAGTAGAGCAATTACCTGCTAAAGAGTCAACTCTTTCCCCCTGATGAGTTGGTGGAGACCAACACAGAGCTAAAAGGAGAGTGAATTTTAGACTTCGCTACATTCGACAGGTGGCCAGAAAAAAGACTCCAAATGAGTGTTAATGTTGCTCTTTGTCCACTGGATGGCTGAAAATACAATTTACTGCTAACATGTCATAATATGTCAATGTTGTGTTCACACTTGTTCAGCTGCACCCAAGTTTCAAACTGCTTTCATTTACCAACCCACATCTCATTTATATCTGCCTGCCTTACTGGTATTCTTTGTTTTATCATTAAAGTTAAATGACTGATGTGTAACTAAACACAGTTTCCAAGTGTATATAGTGTTTTTGTATTTCTGATATATCACATGTCTACAGACGTCCGTGCTCAGCACAACATAAGTGACCTACTTCTTACAGAAATGCCAACACCTCTTCTTGTGGTCTGTCATTTGCTCCCGTCTTGTTGCGCTTCTCCTTCCACCTTTGCACAATGCACTTTGTGTCAGGCATGAGAATATATGGCTTTTGGTTTTGTGCTAGTCTTTGCACACCCACACACTTTAGTTTGAGAAACTCTCCTGCACATAGGAACTGATTTATCAAATGCTTCTGGTTTGTTTAGAACAAATGTCAACGATCAAAAAGTGGTGACAAAAATTACCTGCAAAGAATTTGTCCTTAATAGACAAACTGAGAATCAGGTTTAGCTCAAGTGCAGTTAAGGTTCACACAAATAGTAAACTCAGTGTGTGGGTGTGTGTGTGCTATATAAATTGTGTAAGTGTGTAACACCTAAAGTGTGTGAGTGTGTAATAAATCTTTAGGGCCGGGCCGAGAGCGAGCCACAGTTTTAACTCACTCCTACTGTCACCTGGCTCACCACACACACACACACACACACACACACACACACACACTCACTCACTCACTCACACACACAGAGAGACAAACACACAAACACCATCACTATGTAATATATACTTCAACATACACACATAATATCAGCCACATGTCAGCAATAGCTCTGTATCTCTAACCCTTCTCCTCTTTCTTGCACTTTGAGTGTGCACTTTCAGTGTGTGTGTGTGTGTGTGTGTGTGTGTGTGTGTGTGTGCTCCTGTTGTAAGTCTGTGTTTAGTCTCATAGTGAGAGCTGTGGGAACGTTCAGACTAAAGTTATTTGGCTCCAACCGAGAAACGAAAGAGAGATTGTGTGTGTATGTGTGAGAGTGTGTGTGTGTGTGTGTGTGTGTGTGTGTTTGAAAGAGAGAGAGAATAGGAAAATAAAACCACAGATAGGAAAAAAAACAAAGGCTCCCCTCTGATTGAATCTGTTGAGGCGTGGCATTGAGATAGATCACAAACAGTGATGTGTGTGTGTGCATGTGTGTGTGTGTGTGCTCCTGCCTGGTCTGACCGTTACACAAAGTGGAAAAAGATGGAATTTCGTATCCATTTCTGAAAGACATGTGTCAGTGTGTGTTTACTCCTTCATACATGTGCAGTTTGGGAGCGTGTGTATGTGTGCACGATAAACACATTAGTGTGTGCATCAGCATTCATGCAGCCCGGTGTGTGTGATTAGATATTTACTCGGTGCTGCAGTGTGTGATTAAGTGCGGTTTGAAGCGGTGGCTTTACGCTACACTGCGTCCTGGACTCTGCAATCACAACAGCACACACAGGTAGAGAGAGAAGCACATCGGAGTGCTGCACCATTTCATATCTGCTTTAGAGGAGTTCACTGAGTTTGTCCCATTCATAAACTTACTGATTACTGAAGAGACACTAACATCCCTGATATGAAAATAACTTTTAAAATACACCCTTTAAAATATCCATTTTGTCTTAAAGAAGCTCAGTCACTTTGACAGGAATTAAACTCACTGTCATAATGTCCTCCAGTCCACCTTTACAACTTTTAAAGGCTGCACTGAATTGCCTCACATTGGCTCTGAATCCCCCAGATCAATTTAAATGAATAGGATCCAACTTTCTCTTTTTTGTAAGTATTGGGTGTGGTTTCAAAATAATAACTGTTTAATTGAGATTATATTGAGGCTTAAAGTTGCAATCTGTAATATGATATTGGAACTTTGCAAACAATTGCAGACTAAAAGAATCTCAAGCTCATTTCAAATTCTTCATTTTATTCTATGCAAGCAAAGGTGTAGAAGAAGACCGTCTGTGGTCAACACGCTGTCAATCATGTCCACATATATAATAAAAAGAGCAACTGGGAATGAGCACACAGAGTGTGGGTGTTTTTTTCACCTGTCAATGCAAATTCTCACGAGCACCTGCACAGATTTTAAGGATGAGCATGTACCTCTTTGAGATTGGCTCCTCACTCTTCAGGCAATTACCATAATATGTTTTGAAGGGTGGCTGGGAAGTGTTGTTGATCAATGCCAGTCACTCTTCTGTTTCCGCGACTGCTGCTGAGATTTCTAAACAGGGAGAGCCGTCCCAGCCGGGTTTTTTCTTTTGAATGCTCCTAACCTTCAGGTCCCTCTGAACGACACACACTTTTGGTTGTAGTATAATGTGCTTTGCGCTTTTGCATAACACAATATACAGCAACCTTTAGTAAATACTGTAGACGTATTGAAAGAGCTGGATAAGGCATCACCAGTAAGACTTACTGTCTATTTGCTCCAGTTGCCAACTGTGGTATTGCAACAAAATAAACCCCCTGAGGCACAAAAAACTGTTTCCTCATAGGCCGCTGTTGTAAAAGAGTCGCTTGTAAAACTGCAGGCTATTATAGCGAAAAAACAGCCCAAACTCGATTGGAGCATGGAGAGAGCCTTCTCACAACAACAGACAACATGTCTATTATATTTATATTTATTGTTCCCCTATGTTTAACCCAAGTCAGTGTCCATACCTAATACCTATGATGTAGCCGAATGTTAGCCATGCTGATTTGCTGATGCATAGTGACGGCCAGCTCACCACAGCATCACCTGAATGTTTGTCAGATTAAATGTACAGCTCTTATCTCTAGTACTATCAGTTCGCTCACATGTAGCTGACTTGAATTAGTTTTAATTTGATTTAATTGTTTTTTCTTCTGTGGCATTTTTGCCCTTTTCATTGGATGGTCGAATATATAGATATGTACATACAGGAAACATGCAAAGAGAGATACATGACAATATAAAGATATAATGGTGATATTTGTTTTAAGCACCAGAATGCCCCGTTAGCTTAAAAATTTAAAGTGAAATTTCAAGAAAGCATTGAAACTACACAGCACAGGAACACAGCTTGGCTATGTTGTTGTAGTCCTCCTCTGCTACCACTAGGTGTTAGTAAAGAGACACATGTTACGACATTACATTTTACATTCCAGTTCCCCTAAAATAAGTTATGCTTCGGATGTGACTGCTATAATTGACAAGTCTCTCATGCTTCATCACAATGGTTGCTCTTAGTCTGTCCCATCTTAAGATTGGTTCCCCCTTAAGAGGGGATTAGATGTTTTTTCCTGACTCTCTTATGTCCATGCCAGTCATTGCTCCTGTCTGTTAGGAGCAGAAAGTAATGTGATGTTGTTATAGCTACTATAAGTACTATATGTAATCCTGTCACCCACCAACAGTCAGTGTTGGTTACTTTGAGCACGACCACAATCTTTTGCTAACCTTAAACAAATTGTTTAATTCCCTAAATCTAACCAAAATTTGACTGTAGAAGCTGGAGAAGGAACCAAAACCAACAGTTTTGGACGGCACTGACAAATGATGTTATCCAGCTGATAGAGGCGAAAAAAGGTAATAATTGAATGACTGGCCACATTCGACAGGTTCTCCAACTTAAGTTATGAAAAGTCAACAGGACCATAATGGGAACCCTGAAAAAACTGAACGTTACACTATACATTAAAAAAAAAACAAATAAAACAATTCTCTGGCTTTTCTTAACTGGTTATGAAAAGGTCTCACTTAATACTGATGCCTCTATATGCGAGAAGATTGGTTATTTCTGTTATATAGTTATTCTTACTGCCTGCGACCTGGTCCAATTCTCCACAAACTCAGACAAAACAATTTATGGCCTGCAGACCAGGCCAATTTGCACTGAGTAGCATGCTAGTAAGTTAAAAGGAAGCAGAACGAAATTTTACTTTACTTCTATTTTTGACGTTATATTTTGTGGTTATGGCTGATACTGGGGCAGAATGAGCAAAGAGAAAAAGATGAGAATTGAGCAAGAAAAGCTAAAAGGCACAATGATAGACAACTAGAGAAAACATGAGTCGACCCTGGTCAGTCATTCAACAGATGGAGAGAACTGCAGGATTTGAAAGGATTCAGAACCAAACCTGAACTGGTCTTCTTTCCCCTAAACAGGTCCAGTATAAAACAATTACAATGAATGCACAAGCCAGGTCGTGACCTATACGACGCGAGGCAGTGGTGCTTGTACCACTTTTGTCCACAGGGGCCTCCAAAATCAACACAAAAGAAAGATCCTTGTCGTTGATTCAGCGCACAACTTTCACCAAACAGGGTTTTTTCTACAAACTAGGTTTTCTAAATGGTCCATGTTTTTATTTTATGCTGCAGGCTATGAAGCAAGTATCAGTCACTGCAAAACAGCTACCAGATAGATGTGAGCATTTCAAGCAGATTTACGTATTTGTGACTTTGTAAAAATGTTTGTGTGGTAATGGGGTTGGCTTGTCATTTTAAAACAAGTTTATTTTCCCAGGGAACAGCTGTGTGTCTTGCAGATTGT
This sequence comes from Holacanthus passer, assembly GCA_025331565.1. NCBI lineage: Eukaryota > Metazoa > Chordata > Actinopteri > Pomacanthidae > Holacanthus > Holacanthus passer. The sequence goes on from JAFREQ010000038.1 coordinate 2,605,173, forward strand.
CTCACTAACAGATAAATCAACAGAAAGCATTCAGGGATATGAAACTCATCTTGTTGTTGAAATTACCAGCTTCCAAATGTCTCTTTTGTGTGTGTGGGAGACTGACTTTGTCCCTGTGCATCTTATGAGCTACAGTTTGTAGCTCTCGTGTCACCCGTGCCCCCCTACAGGAATCGCATTTTGATTGACAGGTGTGCCCTCCTCACCTTTATTGTGAAAGCCAATAGTCTTTCCAAAGCCCACCACTGTAGTCTAGTAGGACCGGTGAAGCATGTGTGTGTGTTTGGAGGGTTAAGCAAACATACTTTTCTTTTCCTATCCTCCTCTCCTTCTCATTTTCTCTCCCTGTGGGTATATGTGGTTTCCTCCGAGGGGCTGGCTAAATTCTACAGTGTGTGTGTGTGTGTGTGTGTGTGTGTGTGTGTGTGTGCAGAAAGAGAGAGAGAGAGACGTGCGATGATAGATTTATAGGCCACTCACATATGCCGGAGCAATCAAGGAATCACCCCCGACTCATGTCCTCTCCTCTAATAAAAAACACCAGAGAGAGAAGAAAAAGAGAGTGGGTGAGAGAAAGGATGGATGAAAATGACAGACACAGAGCTGAATGATGAGAGAGAGAGAGAGAGAGAAAGTGAGACAGATAGAGAGTTGAAAGAGACAGTGGGAATGAGCTCAAAGAGTGGATAGGCGATGAAAAAGAGTGTTTTTTTTTAATGAAAGACCGGGTTGACTTTTAGTCTTTTAGTCTGGTGAGACACAGGAGACAACGTATAAAAAGACAACAGTAAAGTTTGGATGAGATGTGAGAAATGTGGAAATGAAAGAGATGGAGGGACGGGGAGGGACTGAATGAGCATGATTTAATGTGGCTCGTCTTTACGAGGTTGTAAGTCTTGTTTTTTGATGAAAGTGATCTTTAGTTTATGGCTCCCCCAACCCCCCTCCACTATTCCTTTCTTCTTCCTCCATCTTCATCCATCTCCACTGGTGAATTATACACTAAAATATGGACAGGAAGGACGTTTTTTCCTTCCGTGGGCAATATTTCACATATCATTTAGTTTTGTTTTTTCCATACAATACTGGAAAAGCCAACATTTCCCTCTTTATCCCTTAGACGCTTCTTGAGAGATTTTGTCATCATAAACCCACATAATGCTGAAAGGCAATTCTAGAAAAAAAAAAATCTAACATGAGTTCCACTGGAGCAGCTGGGACTGAAAGGCTTTGCTCAAGAACAAGACCAGTCCGCTCTACCTGCTTCCAGACTTGGATTTATCAGGCACATCTAAGGCCACATCAGATTTGATCAGCAATGATGTGAACATTGATATATCAGCGTGACAATATCAAACCTCATATTAATTTTGCAAGTAACTAAAACAATGTTGCTGAGTGTTCATCTGGACATGTCATGACTATGTTATTGACAAGAATGGCTAAGATTGATCACATAAAACTTCTTAGTTGAGGTTAACATTGTTGGAAAACATTGTTGGTTATACTAAGTATATGTAAAATTAGTAAAATGTCTAACTTTAGTGCCCCCCAAAAGTAGTATAAAAAATGACCACAGAACACAGAACTCAGGCCTGGGGACCTGTTCAAAAAAAATCTGAATTAGAATTTATAAGAATATATTTCATAAGAATGATTTGATTTTGTAGATATTTTTAAAAAAGAAATTTTGACTGTTGTATTTCCGTATGTTTCACAGCCATCTAAAGCTTGCCATCCACACCTTTATTTTTGATTGCATTACGTTAGAAAAATATTACTCTCTGCTTTGACATTGAATGTTGACCTTGAATGATCTTAACTCTTAACTTCAATCGTAACTCAATTATAATGAGAGGAGGGTGAGCTGCACACATTCACCCCACCACTCATATTTATTCTCCCTGTCTTGGAATCAAACATGTTAATGCTCACAGTGCTGCCCCCTTCAGATCATCAGTCACCAGGATTCTGCTTTCAAATGTAGCTTTAGAGCTGAACATCAATGTTTTTCTTATATTAACAATGTTTTTGGGCCATTTTAGTGTCTTGTCCTGTTTTGAATCCTTCTAACCACAAGTGAAAATGAAGAGTGGAGCATATGTGGAGCAGCTAAAGAGTCAGATACTTTTCTCAGTTGTTGGTGGAGACAAAAACTGAGCTAAAAGGTTCAGGTGGACACAAACACAACTCTGATTACATGCTCCCGGATGTGTAAATCATCAACTGCTTGTGCTGCCCCCAACTAGCCCAAAGGTTAGAAAGGTTTAACATCACACATAACAGACAACAACATTCAAACTACAAACTGTAAATGTTGAATTTGTTTAGCACAGCTGTGAAAATGAGATCTTTTATGTTCGCTCTGAGTATTTGAAACTGAAGCTGTTTATTCAGCAGAAGTGCTAAAAGAGTAAAAATCTGTGACACCAAATATCTCTCTTTACCTCAGTCCTTCTTCCCCCCCCTCCTCCCCCTTCCCTGTCTCTGTCTCTCTCCCTCATCCTCTCTGCTTTCCCTTCCCTCTCTCTTTTTCTTGGTTCCAAAAGTTTCTCTTTTCCCTTCTCCTCCTCTCTTCTTTCAGTCTCTCCACCTTATTTTTCCCCTCTCTCTCTTCCTTTCCTCCCGTTTCCTCTGTCTCCTCTCTCCCTCACCCGTTCTCTCTCTCGGCCTGTTTAATAAGGAGGGCCTGGTGGAGGAGTCGGCCTCTGCGCCTTCCTCACTCCACTGAGCCACAGTCTCATTAAGGCAGGAAACATGCTGACACACACGCGCACTCATACACAGCGTCACTTCATGCTGTGGCACTTCATCGGTTACCCATTGCCTTCTTTTCTTTTCATTGCTGTCTATATAATTTTGACCTTTTTCTCCTGACTTCTATTGCTTTTCTTACTTCTGACCTTTTCGTTTCTCTGTGAGCATGTGATTGGTTTTGTTTTTTTGGCACTTTCTCGCTTTATTTGTGCTGACAAACCTTTTCAGTCTTTACCTGCTAAACAGCTTTCTTCTGCTTTACTGATGTTTTCTTTCATTTTACACTTTCATTTCTCTTTTGTCTCACGTTCTCTCTGTTTCATCTTTAGCTTTGCCTGAAGTTAAACCGATGTAGTGACGTGACAATGCAGGCTTGCCAGGAGCAAGACGAAGCTCTCAGTCCCTCAGATGGCATGAAATTCACTCCAGTGTAGCCGTGTCTTTAACAACAGAGACAGTTTTATTCTTGCAATTACATCTATGCTAATAAAAACACAGTATTTATAGTTTCATAATGCTTGCAAAATATTTATGTTTTATGATGTTTTGTTCATTTATTTGCATTTTAAAGTTAGTGTTCCACAATGTAAACTCCAACAAACCCAAAACGTACTCTTTCTCATTGCCCTTGAACGACCCATGTGAGTGTTTTCTGTCCCTATTGGAAAGACAACATCTTGGTGATTTCCAAATATTTCAGATCTCCTCCGAGGGGAAGACTGATCCATAAGCAGGAGGTGTTCCTGCTTATGGATCAGTCTAAGATGCAGATGAAGTTTTACTAACTTTACTAACTTAACTGATTTACACAACTTCTGATTAACATCTGATTTAGAGGTTTGCACCATATTTTCACACTACTTCTGCCTGGACATCTTTATATCACCACAGGTCACTCGTAATGTTAGGATTAAATTTAAACCAGTCACCAGACAAGAAAGTTGACATTGGAAAAGTTCTGCAAAATCCTGGATTACATTCAATCATGATTATTGTGATTATTATTATCCTGACTGCCAGGGATACCAGCATATACACCAGGATGTAGTACCTGGATATTTGTTATGCGCATGCTTGTTATGGTATTACATATTGTCTCTTGTGGTGAGCCTGAATTCATAGAACTGTAGTTACATTTGTAACTTTCCTTTCACCTTTTCCACCCTGACAAGATGTTGTTTTTTAAAAGATAATGTAAATAAAATATTTAAAAAACTATATGTTTATGTTTTCAAACGAAATGCTATTGGTAACATTAAAACTGAAATGAAAGCAATACAAATGTAAACAAATAAGATAGAATCATCATTATGATTCACCAACACTCTCTTTTTCTTTTTTTCTTGATCCACCTAGTCTCTCTCTCTCTCTCTCTCTCTCTCTAACCACTCCCCTTGGTCATGGCAGCTTTGACAGAGAGTAAGGGGAGAAAAAGGCCATGTGGTGTTTCAGATAAGCACAAAGTTCTTCTCTCAGGAACACAACATCCCAAATCACTCACTTTCACTCTGACACACACACCCACACACACATGCACATGCTGACACAGATGCAAACAAAATTAAAGAGAGATTCAAATGCAAAGCTCAAAGAGTCAAGCATCAATCATTTAACTTCATATTCTGGCTCAGATATAATCATGCACGCACACGCACACACACACACACATAGTGTAGCTGACAGAGATCAGCCAGGTGTTTGAGCTTTAGATGAAGCTGTATTTGTATATACTTGCTGGTTGTGGTGGGTCAGCTGATTCAGACCAAATACCTCCCAGAAAGATCTCATTCTCACCACGGCACAAGAACTGATTGGTGATGATCATGAGAAATTAGCAATGTTTGGTGTTAGGGTCCCAAAAGTCAACTTACTGTTAGATCTGTATTGAACTAACACTGACCATCCACGTGTCCCCTGCCTCCTCTATTATTACACTTTGGGGTAGTCCACTAGTTTTAGATTTACAGTATTGTGGGTTCAAAATGTACAAAACACACATTAAGCATAGGTGCAACATTTACTGTAGAAATAGCTAAGATAAAAAAAAAATAGCTAAAGAATAACATTGGTTGCACCAAAATGTTGTAAATTCAGAGGTTTCAAAAGTCCTTATCGTTGGAATAAGTCTTGAAACACCCCTTCACTTCCTGGGATGATAAGTAGTCCCTTTCAAGGCACCACCATAAACTCAACCTGAGCTTATGTTCCTTTAGGATAAAGGATGCTTGTGCCACAATCTGTCCACTTTGGGAGCATGGTGTGTCCCAGTCACAGGAGGTCAGGAGGATTCACACTGTCCTCACTAGAGAGACAGCCAAGCTCATCCAGGAACTTGTCATGTCCTGGACTACTGCAACTACATCCTCCCCAGAGCCCAGGACCCCTGAAGCTAGTCCAGAATGCTGCTTCCCACACCACTCGCTTCTCTGGTCACTATATTGGCGGCCTGTTGCAGTTCACATCCAGGTCAAGACTCCAGTGTTGGTCTATAGGGCAGTGAAAGGAACTGCACCTTCATTCCTCCAAGCCATGGTCAAACACTACTCTCCAGCTCAACCACCACACTCTTCTACCTCTGGACGACTGGCTGTCCCACCACTCCATGTAGATATTTGTTTGGGAGGGATGTGTGATGGATGGAATAATGTGCTTTATCATCAAGTAAGCTCAATCAGTAGAGTAATATATTTTTTACATATTTGAGTATTTTCATATTATATCATATTTGATGGTTATAATGTTTACTGTCAGTTGCAGCCGTTAGAATACAGTATTTTTGTGTTTTCTTATGTTCCATGTTCAAAATGGCATTTTAACACTAGCAGACGTGAGAGCAGTAGTAGTTACCACAGGGCCCCAGCAGGGGGGGCGTAACGCTAGTCAGCTACATTAGGGGACACCTTGTCTCCTCACATTAGTTTTTATAGACATGGTCTGAGGAAAGTTTGTGTATTATACCAAATACTGGTATATTGTGAAGCAATGAAGTTAATTACATAATGATTATCAAGGTAACCACATTAACCTTTTGCAATGCTAACTGTACTGTTGTCTATGCAATAGAATGGAATAGAATAATAACTATATGACTGGTGTTGTAGTGTGCAGGCTATTCTGTATTTATGCTGCTGAAATGTCTGCATCAGAGAGGCTTTCACATATCCACCTCCAAATTTTGATGACATCTTGTTCTTAGTCCTATATACATTTGAAAAAAAGTGCCTGCCAAATGAATATAAAGTAATGTAATGAAGAGATGGTGAGTCATGTCATCATCTAAACACTTAAGTGTTTGGTGATTGATCCAGCATACACATCTCTGATTAATTGTTCGATCCATTCTAAGCGGCTGTTTTCTCGACTTAAATCACGTAGCAAAATCTGCACCCGCATGGACGATCATGCTGTTCTTAATTATAACTTAACAAGTAACTTAGTCAAAAAGATAATTCTTGAAAACTTGTTTATTAAATGGAGAAGAAAAATTACAAATTGTGCTGCCGAGAGAAAATTGCAAAACCAAGAGGCTTATGAAAAATTTCAAGTCAACAGATACTAAAAAACCAAGACATCAAAGAATGGTGAGGCTGTTGGTCCAATTCCACAAGAAGGAAATTGGATTAACAAGAAAAAAATATGACACCATACAATGCATTGTAATATCCCCAATGTAGGAAAAATCAATTGCAAATCAGACAGTGAAAATGTATCTGTGGTTGAATAAAGAGAGAGTGTGTGTGTGTGTGTGTGTGTGTGTGTGTGTGTGTGTGTGTGTGAGCATCTGCTTTGGTGATCCTTATCAGTCTTATTACGACAAATATAGTGCATATGAACAAAGAGTCCATCATACAGAGGCTACAGCTGCATACACACATAAGTGGAGCACAGTCACACCCAGACACACACATGCAGCTATTGAACTGCCTGATTTGTGCATATGTGACACCCTATGTCAGTTGTCTGTGTGTATATGCATGTGTGAGCCAGTGCTCTGTCCCCCCGTGTGGCGCTTTTATGGCCGCGATTTATCCCCTTCTGTCTCCAAAGTGAATATTAATAGATTTATAGCCAGGGAAACTTTGCAATCCATCTTAACTATGAAGGAGAGACGAGATCTAATCTGTCAGGAAAACAGAGCGAGGGAGTGTGTGAGGAGAAAAAGAGGGGATGGGTCGGTTGGAAGATGAAGAATAAGAAGCGAGGAGCGTCTCTGGAGAGCTGGATGCGTTTTAAAGCTCTGTACACACCGCGAGTCAAGACATTCAGTCACCTGTCAGCAGAAAAACCCTAATCACATTTAGTATGAGCACAGGTAGAAGAGCCTGTTTGATTCCCGTCTGATGGCATCAAATAGTTACAACCCAAGAAAGTGATCATTTTTCTGCAAGAGATGAGTCTTTCTGGCCATGTTGCTGGCGGCAAATTCTTTGCTCACGCTCCTCAAAGTGTCCTGCCAGTTTTCATACCGTCACAATTCGCCGAGGCTGTTGCGAGCCCCTCTGTTGGCTGATAGCGCTCGGCGAGTTCCATTCAGCTTACTGTCCAAAACGGTAACAGCTGTTTATTCTGCATAGCCTCTAACTATCTGCTCTAATTGGGAGTTTGTTTTGGTCGCTCAGCCAATGGGGGCGTTTGCCTGACTCCTAGAACATCTCTGCCCATTTTCCGTTGGCTGGGCTGTCAAACAAGTTCTGATGTAGTTGTGTGTGTGTGTGTGTGTGTGTGTGTGTGTGTGTGTGTGTGTGTGTAAGAGAGTGTATGTGTGTGTCAGACTGGACAGATATCAAGGGCAGCAGACAAGCTGGTTCCCAATGTGTTAACAGCGTCTAAGGCTACCCACCAAATGCCTGCATCTGCCCTCTCTAACAAGCAAGTGTGTGTGCGTTTCCAAGCATTAAGGTGGTGGCTGGCCCATCACTAAAACACTTGGGAGGACTGACAGAGAAAGAAGAGGATAGTGACAATTTATGTGTGTATGTGTGTGGGTGCCAGAGCTCTTTAGGCCCCATTAGTAGTGTTTTTTTTGTTTAATAGGGAATCTAATTGATTGAAGGTTGTTGGAAGGATAATGCTGTTTTTAAAACTGTGCCTCTTGCTCCATCTTAAAGGAATCCAATACTTTCTGCTGGCCTGCTAAAAGCATGAATAAAAAACGATTAGTTTTGGCTGAGCTCTGTGCCAGTGTTTTAAGAGGAAGGAAGAAGGAGAAGAGGGAATAAAAGATGAGAGGAACAGCAACAGAGGAAAATGTAAAAAAAAAATAAAAACTCTTGGGAGCTGTTTTGTTTGTCTTGCAAAGCTATGGGAGTATGGCTACACTTTGATTGATTCTCTAGTGGATATTTGTTCAGCCAATCACGGTGCCGCCTGTTTTACGGGGAAGCACACACAAGTTTGCATCCAGTCGTCTCCCACACTTGCTGACACGACGCCACCGGCCGAAATGGCACCCAATCACAGCTCCTGCATCATAATGTCACAGCTATAAACACGCTGCAGTCAAATGTGTACGGAAGTGAGGCTTTATGGCGTTTCAGGCAGGATACATAAGTCACATCAGCTGATCAGTTTCAGTCGACTCATCCAAATAAACACCAGTCATGTTTGTGAGATCAGCCCTCTTATTTCTACTTTCTGACCTGTAGCCATGAGCTATAAAGAATTGTGAAAATTCTTATGCGACTCTTCTGAAAGCACACTGAATGAAAAAATGCTGAGTCATCAGGCTAAATGCAAAGCTTGTTATTCTTACTGTAGCTCTAGCAAAGGTGGCATTTTGGAAATTAGAGGTTTGCATTGAACAGCGTCAATGTGGCTTTTAGTTCAGTCACAATATGAGGGTTATTTGGACTCTAACGGTGCTACAGTCAACTAACATTTACTTTTTTTACTTTAAATCTGTTTATTTTATTTATTTCTCGCATGCAAACCTCTAAAATGCTTAAAAACATATCTCAGTTTAGTCACACAGAAAACAGCTCGGAGGACTGTCAGGAAAGTCATCACTCTTCAGCATTTACTGTCTTCCTCATAATTCACAGCAGGTCATCAGTAATCTCCTTTCCACAGAGTTAATTTAATCTCATTTTAGCCTCAATTCAAGTGCAAGGAGTAAACATTTACTTCTGAATTGCATCCACCCCGAACTTGTGGATTGATATGAGCTCATTTTATATTGACTCATTACCTGAATGTTATTAAAGTATGAGAGGAGGGTGGATATGGAGAAGTGACTGAAGCAATGAGATTTGATAAAAACTGAGAGACTAGAGTTTCAAAAATGTTTTTTACATTGTTCTAAAATTTGGGGATCTTCCCCAGGTAAAATCCATATCAGCATCAGAGAGACATTTATCATCAGTCCACCGCTAATCAAATCAATATGTCACTGTTTTTTCAGTTTGTCAAGATGTTACTGCTGGAACTTGGTTGGTGCTAATAAATAAACCACCCATTCAGAAATACTGATTCAGAGGTGCAACGCTGCCATTCATTGTGAATGGAACCTTTAAATAGCCTCCTGGCTCCTCTTTTGTGATTTAAGATTCAGTCTCCCAGCGGTGCCACGTGGAGAGGTTGAGAAAGTTTAAACTTTATGCAAATTTCCTCTGTCGGAGCATCAACCCAGAGAAAATCAATGGTCACAGCTGATAGCTCTCTTTAAACAAATGTAGGAAAAGGTGATCATTGCGCTAAACAATGACCGTATTCAAAATGGTTCAATTTTATCAACTACTGGCACTTGAAAACAATAAAAAAGATGCGTTCACTTGGGAACTGATCTACTTACGGTATTTGCGCAGTGAGTGTTGTATAACGCCAATCGGTGAAAGTAACTGTCCAATCTAGGCTTGCAACCATCTCATATAATATGGAATCGCCCCATATTGAAAAATAAAATGCACTGTCCCTTACTGAATCAATTTCATATTGGTGATGTATTTTCATGTGGACCCTACTCTAATTCATTTTCACATGCTTAGAAAGACATGACAAATAATAAAACATGAAGAGCTTCATAGCTGAGAAGTATAACATCAGAATCTGTGACTCCTAGAATGACATCTGTCACTCAACATTATCATTGGTTAAGGAGACTCCGACGAATCCGCCCATATACAGATCTGAATTGCAGATGGACCACACTTCCCCAGACACAGATACAGTTATTGTTAGCTGATGTGAGAACCGTTGTTATTAGATTATACTGTCTTCATCTGATAGTTCGCTACACTGTGCCAATCTCCCAGATACACAAGTTGACAGTTCTCTGAAGATATAAGCAGACGACCCACCTACTTCACACGTGACCGTGTGTGTGTGTGTGTACGTGTGTGGGGGAGAAATTAACCAATAACTCACTTGGTGGAAATTAATCTTCCAAAGGTGAGGTTACCCCATCCTTCCTGGAAGGTGCTGGACTGAAGGTTAAAATGAGATTTATTTCATAATGCCTACATAAGAGAAGATAATATGCTATAAAATATACTAACCAATTGGACATTGTTAGACATTAATCTGCCAGCGGCTTGGCTACCTCATTCCTTATGAGAAGTGTTGGACTGGAGGTTAATATGAGATTTATATTGCCTACAAATACTCTTATTGACTTGTTATTTCCTTTACATTCATGAGAATAGCAGAGGACTTTTGATGTAATTGATGCATAAAAAGTACAAATTGGTGCACAAAAATTCAACAGAATGCAGAAAATAATGTGTCTGACACTCAAAATGTCGATAGGTCGTTAGCATGTGTGCTCTTTACCATGTTCCAGCTTAGTTTAGTGGGTCAGCATTTGCTAATTGTCACTAAACAGAACAGGTGAGACTGACTGGAATTAGTTGTTAGTTTTACAGGTATTGGACAGATTGATTGACTTGTTGATGGAGGCAGAGGAAAAGTCAGAGGATGTGGAAAAGGCTCTTAGATTCCCTGATATGAACAATCGCTGGCCTCTGTCAGTCTTACTAACTACCTGTCAGCGTGTACCAATCAGGTTGGAGCTTGTCCAGGACTCTTGGTTTCCTGAGGTAACTCTGTGACATCGTTAATGAGCAGTTGTTCAACAAGTCTGGAAGTTGGACTTTTTGCTGCTCAGTGTCTGCAGTTGAAGAGACAGTTGATGTGAAGTTTTAAGAAGCTTGCTGCTGTTGTGCGTGCGTGTATCTATGTGCATCTAGGCTGAAAATGTTTAGTATGCTGCTCCTCCCTGTTTCATACAGTAGTTTAAATAAGAACATAGCAATCAGTTTAGAATGTGTTTAGAGTATGTAGTGTAATAAATTCTGCTGATAGGAACCGGGGAGGCAGAGAGGTATGACATGTAACAAAAGTTGGAATCGAAACAGTAACTGAACTTGACCTTAATCTAACTTAATCTTAACTTGTCAATTCACTTGCTACTGATTATGTTCATCTAGCCATAGTGGAGATATTGATTCAACTGAGGCTGGATATGCTTAGTTTATAGCCCTGCTTATCTGCTCCTTATATAGAATCATACACTAACTAACAAGTGGGCATATTCAATAAATATTCTAGAAAACAATTTAATGTCTCATTCCTGATCAGACGCTTGTGGCTATTCAACATACTGAACCAGAAAATGTAAAGGTTATAGAAAGTCAGTTCCCAAGACCATTTTCAGAGGATCACCAAGGTTATTTAGGCTTTTATTTAGGCTACATTCACTGGGAACCATGAATATCTGTCCAAAATTTGTAGTTATTTAGATATTTCAGTAAAAGTAAAAAAGTCAACATGCATGTAGCATTGGCAGAATAATCAGGACCACCAAAGTCACCAAAGTAGGATTGGTCCTCTGGAGACAATGACTGTCTGTATGAAACTGAATGGCAAGTCATCCAATAGTTGGTGAGATACACTACTCACAAAAAGTTAGGGACATTTGGCTTTCTGGTGAAATTTATGGAAAATGTAAAAATGTTCACACACAGTGATATTATATCATGAAAGTAGGGCATTTAAGTAGAGGCATGCACTGGTGATTTCCTCATCTCAAATAATTTATTGAAACTAAAGCCAACAACAGTGGTGGGTATACCACAACGAAAAATGTCAATGTCTCCATAACTTGTCATGTGCCTTTGAGCATCAATTACAGCTTGACAACGACATCTCATGCTGTTCACAAACCAACTTATTGTCTGCTGCTGATGACACTCTGTGACACTCTAAGCTCAGTGGCCACTTCCATCTGAGAACATCCTGTTTGAAGCCTCGCAATGACGAGGAGCTGTTGATCAATTGCTAGGTGTAGTCTTGGTCTCATGATGTCAAAATGTGAACAGCATAACGAGGAGGACTGTTTAAATACCAATTCTAATTGAACCAGGAAATTTATTGGTCAATTCATGGATCAAATACCTTTTGTGAATTTTGTCGTTAAGCTCCTTGTTAGAGAACAACAGCTTGTGCAAAAAGTACTGAAACATTAAACAGTTGGACATGTGCATTCAAAAGTTTACAGAAGGTCACATTAAGCTATCCCAAAAGCCGAATATCCCTAACTTTTTGTGAGTAGTGTATTTATTGTCATGGTTTAGGTCTCTTAGTTGATTTTGGTGTTTTTCTAGTTGGTTTTCTGTGCATGTTTAATTATATACTCCAGTGTTTTTGGTTTAGAATTGTTTTTCTCTTGTTTTTGTTTCAGGCATTGCTTCAGTGGCTTTGGGCGTGGTCTCAGGTGCTGGGGCCCTCTCTATTCTCTCAGCTGTCTACAATATCACCTAATGACTGGCAGCTTAAATAGCCCTCTGTTTCTCTTGCAAGCTGCCAGATCGTCCCTTTCTGCATCCCCTTTCCATGCTGCCTGTCTTTGCCTCTGTTTCTCCAGTGTTTCTTGTTCTTCTAGTGTTTCCTGTGTTTTCATTTTTCCAGCATTTCCTGTTCATCCTCATTTTCACCTACATGTCTCCTGCCGTCCAAGTGGCAACCTCCGGCGCTGAAAAATGAAGTGCAAAAGTCAAGTGCAAAAAGCTGCAGTTCCTCAAATAAACACTAGGGGCAGGCTCCAAAAGGGAGTCAATTACATTTAACCCCCATGTTAAAATGTCTGACTTTACAGCAGAAGGAAACATGTTTACAGCCTGGTACAAAAAATGGCTCTAGTCTCTTTAGCTGATTTTCTACTTCATGACAACTGTATGGGGGGGGGAGGGGGGTAAATTTTTTTATAACACACTCGTTTAAAATTTGAAATTGTACATAATGAAGAGCGACGTCACTTTGATTGACAGCTGTCAGCTGACTGCCGGCCCCAAACATGGAGCTCATTCAGTCACTGAACTTCACTTGTGTTTGTGGTGTTTTTGCCTTTCGGATATTTTTTCATGTAAATACTGGATAAATAACTCGGCTCGCTGAGCGGTTAATTGTACTAACAGACTGTCCGAAAAGTCGGCGTTCTGTTTTTTTGTTAGTTAGTTCCTAGTAAATAGTGAGCTAATGAATTAGCATCAGGCTCCAGCTAGCTGCCGCCAGCTGTGTGGTGTCTTTGTGCGGGACGTCTGCACTGTGTGTTTGTTCTGGTGTTTGTGGAGCTGCTTGTTGGCTGGAGTTTGACTGTGCTGCCGTGTTGACTGTGTTTCTCTCAACGGGAGTGTCTGCTAGCCTCAGTTATTAAACCTGCTGAAGTCAAAACGTAATAAGAAGTGTTATAATTTATGGTATTAATACTTTTGAATAAAAGGCATCTGTGTGAGGTTGGAAAATAAAGACCCTCCACGTTTGTTAACTAACATTATGTCAGCTTAAACTAAACTGTGTGTAAATGCAATAAAGTTTTTGTAACTTCAAAATATTAAGGTCTCATTTCTGAATGTTTCCAGAAATAACGTTAACCTAGATGTTGTTACTGGTTAAGCTGGAGTTGGTTATTGAAGCTAGACAGTAACATAAAATTTGATGATCCATGAACTCAAACATTATTATTTATATTTATATTATTGCTAAAACAGAAATTTAAAATTTATTTTATTCCAGAAACTTACTGATTGTGATCGGCTGGAGGCTGAAATGTTGACATATAACATTAGGCAGGTTTATTAAAGTGCCATAACCGGTGCCGAAGCCTGCTGGTACCACCGGGTTAGCCGACTAGCTCGTGAACATGTTTCATTAAACAGGCTTCATTCAGCTCCGCCCTCGCTCCGCCTCTTTGTCCATATTTGGATTAACCGGAGTTAGGTGACGCCCCACTGCCAAGATGGCTGCGCTACAATTAGCTTCATTTTTGTTCTTCAGAAATCTACGGGTGACGTCACGGAGACTATGTCCATGTTTTATACAGTCTATGCTGCCGTCCAGCCTCAGCACCCACCTACCAGCCTTCATCCATTGAAGCAACTCCACGCCACTGGACTTCCTGTTTCAATCACCTGTTTGGTTTTTCCTCTAAGTCCTGGAGTTTCTTTTGTTTAATAAATCCGTTTTACCCATTCACCCTCGTCTGTGTCTCGCTCCTGGGTCCAATTGAGAACTAACTGAAATTGTGACATTTATGTTGGATCGACTGATAGTGCCATCCCCACAGCTACATTGCTAACGTGGCTAAAAACATACAACAGCCTCAGAAACTACAAAACTCAATATAATCAAAGTAATGAGTTATGAATGAATTTGTCAATGTATTCTTTGTGTGCCATGTCTCTTTTGAGGACAAATGGGACTGTAGGAAAAAGATTTTTCCAGCAAACCTTTTATCTTTACTAGAGAGAGAAAAACACACTGCAATCTGAGATAGAAGTCCTCTAGTGACTGATAACATAGGATACTGTAACAAAATACCCTACCTGATAATGTTTTATATTGTTACATTAGCTGTTTGTGATTTAAAAATGCTTATGTAATTGCTCAAATAACAGTTTTATGCTGTCACATTTATTACCATTTTATTATATCGCTAGGTTTTAGTGCATTTCATTTAAAACAATAATTTTAGTACAATTGCTCAACTTTGATTACTTTATTAGTTTCTACAGACTTTAAAGAAGTTATTGAGTGCCGTCATCCCTCTGGCTCCAAGCCTCACACTCTGTGGCTTCTGTCAAAGCCATTTCTACTCATTGATGCCATAACGCCGTTCAGGAGAGTTGCTTAGTCACTTATGATGTCATATTAGCAGCACTGATTGATTTTGCCGTAGAGTCATAGATGCTGTAATTGGTCCCGGGAATAAATCTCCAAAGTGGCCTCATTAATTAAGACGTGGCAGAATGACTCAGCTGGGATTTAATGGCTTGGCAGATCAGGCACAAAGAACAGTTGAATACATTTTGAATACTTGAGGAGCTTTTGATTTATCTCACCTTCATGCAGGTGACACATTTGCTGTTGTAGCAGTTTAAGGGTCTGATAAAAGAAACAAACACACTTCAATCATCTGAACTCTAAAGGAATACTTTATGTGAAGGTGTTTGCCTCGACAATGAGCCTCGCGCAAGAACATTTTCTATTCTTATCCTAACCCTAGTTCTTTTTTTACATTTCCTCATATGTGTTTTCCAAGTCAGAGTCCCCAAACTCTCTTAACTGCACAAACTTGTAATTGCTCATTTTAACTTGATGACTGCCACCTGCACCCGAGTAGATGCATTTTCATGAATTTGATCACTAGTATAATCAAATTGCCTTGTAAGGCCACCTGTTCTGCTCCAGTTGAGTGCAGGTTTCAATCACAAATGCCATGCACTGGCAAAAAGAACTTAGCACCTTGCAGTCTGTGTTATAACAGAGGAAGAATTCGCATTCACTTGAGTACAGATCCTGAGGAAGTGGTTGGAGTGGTAGAATTATAAAAAAGAACCAAAATACTGATGCTAATATAATCTAAAGAGAAACTGTTGTAAGAATTGGTAGTGGTGAACCTACAGATAATTAGCACCGGACAACGCACTTCCAGCTCCAGTGAACATTGTAGCATCTTTCATCTCTTTGTTTTGGTTTTGTGGCCCACAGCTTAACTGTTTTCATGCTGTCTGACCACTCTCATCAGTGTTGTTTCCAGCAGGCAGCCGTTTCAGTGAAAAGGTCGACAAATGCACTGTACTACCTGCTCAGCATGAAATAACAGACAACAGGTTCGAGACTATTTGATGAACATAGTGGAGCATTTAGCTGCTGAAGAGCCTGATATCTACCCCAGTAAGTGGTGGGAACCAAAACAGAGCTCAAAGGAGAGTGAACATTTGACTTTCATTTTTCAGGTGGACATGACTCTTTATAACGCTAATGCTGCTCCATATCTGCTAAATGTGTAAATAGGCAGCTAATTGTGCTCATACAAGTGGTTCTTGTATTGGTTTTATTCCTTCCACCATGACAGTACGTAACGTCTTCACAGGCCATGTTTTACCATTTGTGATCAAATCAAGGTTCAGTGTTCAGTTAAAGTCAAAGGTTAGAATGGGAGTTTGACAACTAATATTATTTGTTGTCAAATAATATTATATGTCTCTGTCATACCTATTAGTGAAAAAAAAAAAAATGAATTTGACAAATAAATCTGGAGTCATTGGTGATGACTTATGCAAGAGAAGATGACCAAAATGGCAGTTTTTCAGTGAAGAACAAGACATTTCATTTTCATTTCAAGTCCACAATCTGTCTGTATGTTTCAGACGCTTGTTTCGAAGGTGAAACATTGTCCTTTGATACTCACTGTGACTGTCTTTCCAGCTAACACTGTAGCGAACAGAAGACAAAAGCAAAGACATACTGTATGTCTTGGACTGAGGGGGACTTACACTGAGCTGGCAATGAGGAGACTTTCTCACAGTGTGACCCCTGTTAAATAAAATAGATAATTATCACCTTACAAAATAAAAATGTTCTATCAAATGGCCTTACAAATCAATTATTGGTTACTGAAGGCGACGAATTGCTGTATATGAATAAGTGGTATTAGTTGAGTATTCGCTTATAATAGAAATCTTATTCATATAATATGACATATATTAGTGTACATTATCTTCTACTGTGCTAACTAATTTCAAATTTCTACCCGTGAATCTGTCATATACTGTAATGCTTTGTTGGTGGGAGAATACGCTTCTTTCACTTCTCTCCCACTGTAACAGTCCATTGCAGAGGCAAGTCTATAAAATCATTTCTGAGAAGTGATTAAAAAGCTGTTACGGATTTTGCAGCCAAAGCTCTGCCTGTGGATTGATCCAAAGTCTGAGCCCTGATGAGAAACTTGTTTCTGATGTAGACTACAGAACAACAGAAGACTTGTTTCCAGCAATTAATAACAGCCTGTAGTATCAGTAGTATCTGATGACTGATTTGACAGACATATTTGTTCAAATTGTCTGTGGTATCCATCCTTCCAAAGTAACGATAAAATCAAGCCCTTATAAGACGAGGACTAAATTAGTGAAGAGTACTGATTCAGCTGCGCACACAGTCTTTCACTGCTTTTCCAGGTGTATGAAAACCCATTTTTCCCTGGTGAGATGGCTGGTTTAACCACGTGGTGTGTGTGTTTGATCATCGCAGGTGGCAGCTAGCTCCCGGGGGTTGGTGCTGAGATCAGTTTTGCCTGGAGCTTCCTGTTGGCTCGGCGTGCCACGGTACCACACTGTCCTCTATTCAATTAATTTGATTCAACTAATGTGGGCTTTTGAAAGCTGTCGCTGATGGTTTTGGATCGAAGCTTCCGGATAGGTGATGTTTGCACTGGAGCGAGGTCGGCAGGCGGCTGAGATGTGGGCATGTGAAACTTAGGGATTCAAATTTTTAGATATTGTTTCTTCTAAAGTTGTGTATGTTAATGCAACAGGTATGTCTGGCCAAAATCTCATTTCTCATCTGAGATACAGAAATGTTTTAACAACTCAAACCACACACATCTTCTGACATTTTCAGTTCTGGCTCAGGTCACTTTTATATGCGATCCCTTATCTTATAAATATTTCTTGTGGCAATAAAACCAAGTCTGAACAATCAGAATTCTTATGATTTTTGGTGACACTGGTGCAATATCTGTCTTAACTATCCAGGAGAATAAAGCTTCTTTGTCAACTCCAAGTTCAGTTTTTTAGCCTGCAATGACTGATTTTTTTTTTTTTTTTTTTTTTTGGGGTCTCTTGGCAAGAGCGTGTTAAGTTACTCTTTAAACTTCTACATAAGTCTGCATTTTTATTTTGTTCATGTGGGACAGTGTTATAAGATACTCTCAACAGTGAAAAACATATGAAATGAAAACAATATGAACCGTCAATCAAATAATTGGATGCGAATATAGTCAAAGAATAGCCAAATTCTTACTGTCCCCAGAGTCAAAACTGCACATGGAGAAGCAGCGTTCACTTTTTTCTGCACCATGTATCTGGAACAAACTCCCAGAAAACCTGATATCTGCTCCAGCTCAAAGTTCTTTTAAATCAGAACTTAAAACTATAACATTTAATTCACATTTTGCACTGTACTGTAATTTTTATTCCACTGTTTGATTTGTTTATTCCATTTGAGCTTATTTTTATCCTCTAGTTTATTTTGCTTTTATGTGTCTTTTGGTATTGCCTCGTGTTTCTTTTCTATCTTCTCTTAATGCCTGTCTGTCTTGTGTAAAACACTTTGAATTGCCTTGTTGTTGAAAGGTGCTGTACAAAGAAACTTGCCTTGCCTTGCTTTGCCTGATGCACACACACCCCAGAACAACCCCTGTGCTGTGCCTCTTGATACCTTAACCTGCAGACTAATGTGGCGGTAATATGAAATATCAGGAGGGAAAGAGGAACATACAACCAAGCAATGAAGAAAAATGAAAAAGAAGTCTTAGAGAGTATAATAACAGTCTCACTATCCAATCAGACCAAAATTAGCCTTATCCCCTTTAACTGTAACTCAGCTTCACAGTGGATGTTAAAAGTTGTCATTAAAAACAGATGAGTGAGCTTATGAGTCAAAAGTGTGTGTGTTGGCTGAGCCCACTGTAGGACCCAGTATCCCCCTGGATCTGAGCCTGATTGACAGGCAGAGTAAGAATACTGATGTGTTTTTAATCACTTCAGCTATAAGGTACGTACATACAGGACGCAGTGAAGTGCTGATCATATTGGTATGAATACACACTCAAAAAACAGCATCATATTCATCAGAGCTGAGACCAGACTGACCATGCTGACTTTTTGATAACGCGACCATGGACCTTGATAAATAAGTAATAGCAGACATGCCTCTCAAAGGTCTCAGTAATGTGCATCTATGAGCCGCGACTTCCTTGCATGAATAAATTTCTCGTTGCAGTCATGAGCTGAAAACGTTTAAGAACCTTTGTGTCAATATAGCCGCCGCTAGAATGAGTTTGAGGTCATTTGGGAGTGAAAGAGTTTGGTCTACTCGCTGTTGGCAGCCTGTTGATGACTTTGTTTTGTTCTCCGTGGTTTCCAGGAGACATATGGTGAGTATTATGGCCTAGACCTGCTTCTCCAGTCCCATCAGCGATGCTGAGATCAAACGACGAGCCAAGAAAAAGATCATTCTGCTGTGAAAGACCACGCTCGCTGCTCTGATTTCTGTGTGTGTGTGTGTGTGTGTGTGTGTGTGTGTTTGTGTGTGAGGGAAAGAAGAACAGTATGTAGCTATCAGTGAAAAGTCAGTCCATCAGTCAGACTCAACTGAGCTCCTAAGGGACACAGCCTGGGCTCTGTGTGTGGAGAGGTGTGTGTATTGCATGTGAAATGACTGACATGTGTTATTGCATTCAAGTGTGGGCGTGAATATGTATGGCCAGTGCAATGTGAATGTCAAAAAAGAAGAAGGGAGTGTGTAATGTTAACATCAGAGGTATTGTGTGCCCTGCTGCTGCTCTCCTGCACTGCCGTCTCTCATTTAAACTCATTCAAGAGGAAACCACACAACATCTGGAAAAGTCCTCACACACGCACACAGTCTATCACATCCCGGACCAGGGGTATAGACCATATGTTAAGTCCATAAAAATCTGAAGGTGTCTTTATTCATCTCCATTCAAAGCATTTGCATGAAGAACTGTGTTTGTGTGAGCAGTGTGCTTTCCTGTGTGTAGGCCCCTTCATGTGAGCAGTAGCAGCACTAGCCACTGGGTGTCACAGTGATTTAGTGCTGAGGTCATGTGGGTGGGGGCAGGGTGGGCGTCAGCGGGTCTGTGGCAGAGAGAGGCCCAGCAGGTCGTTTTTTTTCACAGTGTTTCTAAATCTACAGTCAGTTTACTTTGAATCAGACAAAGCAGTCCTTTATCAGCGATTCCAGCAATTTGGCAAAACTGTCCACAGGAGCTCTTTGCAGGACAGCTGGTGCTGTGGATCATGATGTTTGCTGTAACTCTTTGACTCACACACTGATCTGTGGTAAAAGATAAAACTGTTGGAAATTGGATCACTGCAGCTACAAAAATGGGTCAGAGTGAATGAAAATCTGACTTGGAAAAAGTAAAATGGAGCGAATAAGAGGAAATTATCATAATGCGCCTTACAATTACAGACATGTTGCATCGAACAAATAAAAATTCTGTTACATGAATCACAGTATGTCTGGCTAATAGTTTTGTGAATTCTGAGACAAACAGTGAAGTTCACAGTCTTGTAAGAGGCCTTGCGTCATGTCCGATCTGTTTCCATGGTGTTTATTCTTAATAAAGCTGCCGAGTGATCGTCACTCAATCTGTGAAATGTCTACCCAGATACAGATCACATGTTGATGCCAGGTGTAAACTGAACCATATTCTATGGCCGTCACAGTCACCAGATCTCAACCTAACTGAACACCCTTGCGAGATTTCGGAGAGACAAGTTATAAAGCGCACTCTACCACCATGAATGGTGGAAGAATGGTGCCAATAAGTCAAGTTCAGAGACTTGAAGAATCTATCACAAGGAGCACTGACCTAAGTATTTATACAGTGTTTATGCAGACTGTGGGAGAAAAATTCCACTGTGGATTAATTCCACACTTGAATACAATGAGTTGTTTCAGTGGATTTGCCTCGAGGAACATTTGAACACTAATGAACACCTACAGTACAGAAGGGACTTATAAGTACTTATTATTTTCCAAGTTTTCACTTTTCACAACGCCTCTGGTCGGTCTGGTGGTCATAGTGAGGGTTGAAACTGCAGACAGTATAGCATTTCCTCACACCTGGCCCTGAAGCCAATAAGAACCAGTAACTTTCTCCGCCTCTTGCAGCAATTGACACCAAATGCTATATTAAAAAAAGTCAAAACTTTAGATTTCAGGTGACCCTGTTTATGTTGATCCAGCCGTCATATGAAATATACACTATGTGCATGTGAATGCATCAGTGGAACCTTGTATCTAAAACCTCACTGAGGGCAACACTGCTCCTCCGGGTCTGTAACTACTCTAAACCAACTAGGTGTGACAATACCCTTAGTAACAGAGGAACTAAGACCCTGACTGCACCTGAGGGTGTCTGAGACTTTGATAAAAGACAGGAGGCCTGGGGCTGAGAGCAAAAGAGGAATGTAGAATGGATGGATGGGATGTATGAAGGGAGCCAGAGAGGCAGTAAGGCAAGGAAAGAAAGGACAGGAGTGTGTGTGGGAATGAGAGGAGTTATGTGATGAGCGAAGGACTGTGTGTTCTAAGTATGTAATGCTGCTGCTGCTGCTGTGTGTGTGTGTGTGTGTGTGTGTGTGTGTGTGTGTGTGAAGGCGTGAGTGAGAGGTTTATCCAGAACTGTGTTTATCCTCTCTGCTTACTTGGGGAGAGAAGGGACTGCAGGCCCTTACTCAACACAACAGATAGGCGGCTATCAGCTCCCAGAGCCCCAGCCAAGTCCTACTGACTGTGTGTGTGTATGTGTGTGCGTGTGGCAGTACATTTACAGTATGTGTAAAGAGTGTGTGTCTCTGACTCTAAGCTTCTCTGTGTTTATGTGCCATCCATTACAAAATACATGTATCAGACCACAGTGATACTTGTAGTGGATGGATCTGGTCAAGTGTGTGTGTGTGAATTAAAAGCTGCTAGCAAGCTGCCAAGCTGAACAAATAATAAATATCAGCATACACCAACAGCATATTTAATGAAGCTTTCTACAGGAAGTCATAATGAGATCAAGTTATTTGATTTTTAACCATAGTCTTCAAGCCCTGGGTTACCTGCCGATTTTCAAATTTGAACTAAAATGCAAATGTCAACATGCTGATATATTCACAATGACAATGCTGTTAATGCTTAGCAAGTAATAAAACCAAAAACTGTAACTGGACACCATAAATGTCTAAACCAAATTTCATGGTGAAATATCCAATAGTTGTTGAGATATTTCAGTCTGGACCAAAGTGGTGGACGACCAGTGGGTTTATTTCGCGGTTCGTTTCAGGAGTAAGGTGTATAGAACTGAAGTCCATTTCCCATTTCCTCGTATGAGGAAATTTTAAAGCTAAGCTATCGTCTGATCTGATGTCTTGCTGTTTTACTTTGAACTTAATTAAAGATGTTAAAGACAGTAAGTGAAAATGAAAACACAATTTGCTCATACCTTCTAAATGTCAATGATGACTTCTGACCCTTTTACTGACCATGAGTGCAATAAATGTCTTTAGTAACAAATCAAATGGCTGTGGTAAACACTTTCCATTTGTTTGAGCATGGGGTATTTTCATAAGCAACTACAGATAGCAGAGTGGATTGTATACTGTTTTGTTTTTTTGTTTTTTTTAAATTTCCATTGAGAGTATTGGAGTATGAACATCAAAGCCCTGTGCTTTTGTGAAATGTGCACTCTTCAATTTTTGTAATTTAGAACCAGCTTTAAAGGTCTGGGCTTCAGAATATAATCTGGAGAAGGCCTTGTTTGTGATAGACATATAAGATGTTCTCATCAGCATATAAAAAGCAAGTGGCCTAATGTTGATCCTTGTGGGACACCTTTCTCAACACTCTGGGGAAAATTTTTTGTATAGCGCCAAATCACAACAAAAGTCATCTCAAGGCAATTTACATACAGAGCAGGTCTAGACCATATTCTTTATAATATTATTTATAGAGACCCAAGCAGGAACCAGGATGGCTAGCAGGAGCTACACTTGGTCGGTCCGCCCCGGCTACTGAGGGCTGGCTGGCTACCGCAGCTAAAGATTTCGGGTCAGTGGTGCGGAGCCGTACTTCGCAATTCACTGAGCCTCGTCTCCATCGTGGCAAATACACTACACTTATTACAGGTACCATTATCACTTAGGAGGCAGAGGAATAGCTAAACATCTGACACACCAAGCAAGAGAGAGCAGGAGAGGGAGAGGGAGAGAGAGAAGCCATCGCTAACTGCTGCGCTAATGAGGCTATCAAAACTTAACAGCGTTTAAACACCTGTGTGATTAGCCAGAAAATAGCTAAAAGAGAAGGAGTTTTGAGTGCTTTTAACAAAACTAGTGTACGTTAAATGAGAAAGAATATTACAAATCAGCTGAGATGTGCTTGCGCGGTAACAACATGCTACCAGTGGCACAGAAACCAGAAAGGAGGCAATACCCTTATTGAGGCAATACTGCAGTACGTCAGCACGCTTTAAACCACCGGCAACAACGGTCTGTCTGCCAGGAAGATTTGATTTGAACCAGCTGTGAGCAGGATCATCCTATGGATCATGATGAGGATCAGCAACATCAAAAGCCATTGGACAAATGTACAAAGAGTACACTCAGCACAGTACAAATTAGTAGTAGTCACTCTGCACCCAATGGCACACCCAAGTGCAAAGTACACCAACTCTTATTTTCACTAAATAGTCTATTTGGAGTTGATTCGTCATGAAAGATCTAAGCTTCCTTAGACATGCAGCTCTGCTCTACTTCAGACATCAGAATAAACACAACTTGAAAACAATTGATTTGTCACATCTGACACAATGAGAACGTGTGAGGAGAAAACCTAAATGGATCACTGGGCAAACCCATTATTCAACAGCTTCCTAGAAGGAAATCCAGAGCAATATTAATTAATAACTCCTTTAAGCTGTTTATAATTAAGTAATGTAACACACCAACCAGAATTCACTGCTTTATGCCTCTCCCAAATCTTAGAAAATCTTCACAGAATAAACACTGTGTTGATGACAAAACCTGAAGTCCTGATCCTCTTCCAGGTTCATATATTTTCAGATGCTCCCTGATGGTCAAATAAGATGCATTTGCCGGGCGATGCAGTAACAGCCTGTCTATTGCCAGGGAATCCCATAGTGGCAGAAGGAAATGGGCTCCTTCTCCATGTTCCACCTTCTAAAATGCAAAGATGCTCACGTGCACGTACACATACTAACAGCATATAACACACGCACAAACACACACAGTGTGTGGCACCATAACCATAGGGAATGGGATTTCATAAAAATTAGCTGGTAGGACAAAAGATGAAGGGGGATGATTTGTGTGTGTGTGTGTATATGTGTGTGTGTGTGTGTGTGTGTGTGTGCCTGCCTCAGAGTAGTTTTGAAAAGTGGCTTGCTCCATTATCTGCTCAGCGAAGCAGAGGTGGTCCAGTCCAACAGAGATAGTGGAAGAAAGAGGACAAAGGTAGAATAGGGGACAAACAGAAGTTAGAGAACATACAGAGTGTAAGACAGATTTAGACACAAAAAGTTGGAGTTAAAGAAACAGGTAACACTGAGTAAAGCTTATACGGATTTTGTCAACCTGAAACACAAATGCTTTTTATAACTTATATTTGTAGATTCATAGAAACAAATAGTAACATGAATACAACTTTCCCACAGGGCCAGTCAGACTCAGAGGAAAGTAAGTGAAAAAGAAGATGGTCAGAAATTTCCATGCCGATGTGGTTGGTCATCAGTCTGTAACTGTATGTCCTTTGGTGATGTCAGATCCCATAAAAAGGCGCGTGAAGCTGTGGACCCTTGCCAGCCTGTCGTAGAAGAGGAAACTTGAATATGAAATGATGTCATCAGGATTAGGAATTTACTTGGTTTTGGAGAGCAAATGATAAAAAGCCACATCTGTTGGAGCAAATAGCCGTAAAGATAACACACAAGGTGCCTCAAATCAACTTTTCTGCTCACTTTCATCTCTCTAATGCTATTTTTCTGCCTAATTATAAATTGTGGATACAGGAGGAGATAATGGAGGAACTTGGGGTATTATTGTTGCTCAGGGCGTCTTTTAGCAAGGTATGTTAACCCAAAGCTGCTCCAGTGGAGCTGCTCTGTGACCAAAAGATCACACTTGGGTTGAATGCAGCTCCTAAGTGTGAATAAGTGTAAGTGTGCCAAATGTATAATTTTTTTTTTTTATCAGTATTAGAGCAACGTGGCTTAAGGAATGGCAATGTCCATTTGTCACTCAGTCAGTCCACTACTACAACATACAGTAAATACACTGGAATTAAATTTTGTGCAAACATTCATGGTCCCTACAGGCTAAATGTGTTCGGTTAGTCCCAAACGTTTCTTCTAGCACCACCATAATATTGACATATTATGTAGTTACATTGTTAAGAGTACAATGTCTTAACAACTGTTCCATTATGAGGTTTGGTACAAACATTCATGATCTTTGTGAACTTTATTGATCCCCTGACTTTTCCTCAAGTGCCAAGACCTGACCTGAAGCATAATGAAATATAGGCTCAGGGCAGTTTCAGGGGAGTGAAGACAAAAGCTCAAGGTGTGGGATAATGTGCTTGCAAAACTTTTAAATTGTTTGGCTTAAAAATAATACTAATAACAAAACTGATGTGCCGGTTGCAAAGGCTGAAACACCCCTCACCCTTGTTTTCGATGAATTATTGATGGTTCATGTGTTTCACCTTCTGTTCAGAACCAACTCCACAGCAGAAGATCACACACACCTCTCCCAAATCCTGCTTACTTTACGCACAGCCGGCACGGCATGGAAACCTTCATTAATGATGTAAATCTTCTGATTAGACACTGAGATTTAATGATAATCGACCATGTGCGTTTTTCTAAACACTGACAAGCAAATTTCCAAACCTCATTCTGCATTTGTTTGTTTAAAGATTTATGGGTGTTTAATTATCTTTTTTCCTGTTGGATAAATTAGATATTTTGCAAATAGACTTGTTTGAGTTATATTTATATTGTTCATTGGACTTTAAAAAACATAAATTGATGCAGAAGAGAGAGAAGCACTGCAGAGTTCAAATCTTTTATTTATTAGCTCAAATTAATTGTTTCCACAGCTATAACCAGCTGCACCAATATTCCAGCAGCTGCTGCACCAATATACCTCAGCTATATAATAATATAATATAATAAATAATAAAAAACATATTGTAATGCCTCATTTTGCCACTCTGCCATTCTGTCAGACTTTTTCCCATGCCATGATGTTTCATCACAAACCATCTGTAGTTTGTCTCCTTGCTTGTAATATACCCCAAATGGCAGCATACAGACGCCGCTGGAAGTTGCTGGACGGATCACCCTTGGACAAAAAGTTGTATTTTCATGGATATTTCAGTCTGTAAATATCAAATCAAGAAGTGAACTGATGGAATGCCAAAATGAATACCAAAATAACTGATTTGCTTCAGTAGTACCAGCTAGGCCACTCCAACAACCTCAGGGCAAGGTACCACAAGCATAAAGGATTGATACCACTATAGGACTGGCTTTGCGTCTCATTGTGTTATTTTCTCACAAAATAAAAGAAGAGGACAAACAAGGCAAAGATTAATCAAAAATATTACTATTTATTATTCAAATACTACATTACTATTGTGTCTGAATGACCTATATGTTGTAGACTTTTTCACCCTGCCAAGAAACCAGGTTCTGGGGAAACTGAATAAGCCTACTTGGAAACTTCTGAAGATATTGAATACTGGCACAAAATACTCTCCATCGGTGACTGTTATCCAAAAACACTGGCGCCACTCTTTAAAACACATATCAATGCTGCCTAACTGTTTAGTGCCGAGTTGACATCCACCAGTGCTGGAGCTGATGTAGAGAGTAATTCTCTTTTTTACCAGCTTCCAAATAATGTTGGAAGCTAAGAAAAGTTCCAGTTTGACTGTGGTGTTTGTGTGGTGTGATTGTGACCCTGCATATCTGAGAATACTGGAGTTCTCTCGTCCCGATGGGGAAAATACTTTATTGTATATAAAAATGTTACACACACACCCTGGCATGTACGCAAAGAGAATAAAAACAGAGAGAAACACACACATACAGTGAAGGCATCCTCTAGGCAAGGCTATGGGCAAAAACAACATGCGGAGAGGAAAGATGAAAAAGATAAAGAAGAAATGGAGGAAAGGAGTAATGATACATACAGAGTGACTGTGTGCTGGGAAAGAGAAGACACACATGCACACACACACAGTAGAAACTTAGAGGGCAAGAGGACACAAGCGGAGAGTAAATTAGTCATAACAGGATAGTGGAGGAGGGATGAAGAAGAGAAGAGATATAGAATTAGTGTGTGTGTGTGTGTGTGTGTGTGTGTTTGCGGGTGGAGCTGAGGTGGTGCAGAGGGAGGTATAGAAAATAATAACAAAGAATAACAGACAGAGAGATAAGACTACACACTCCAAACACACACTGAAAGAAAGAGAGAGACAGCAAAGAGGAATAAAATATGGACACTCCACAAAAGATGGAGCATTGACACATATTACACACATAGACGACAAACACACACACATGCACAGTACGAGCCGGTTCTGCTCTTCCCCAGGAGTCAGCTCAGTCACTGAGGGGTCAGCCATTTATCCTGTCCCATTACTGCGGACACTGCTGTGAAATTGTCCAATAAATCAGTGTCTCAGAGAAGCAGTGCTCCCCCTGCTGCCTGGCTGACTGGCTGGATGACTGGCTGGCTGCTTGTTTCTTGCTCTGCCAGAGCTGCAATTAGAGTTCAGATGCCAGGGGCCTGAGCATGGACAGAGAAGAGCCAGACGTGGAATACAGATATACTGTTTGTCAGTGGACAGCTCCTCAGTCTCATGCAGCACTTTGCAGGTAAGTGATAAGCAGTAGTCAGTGCAGTGATTATCATACTGGATGTGCAGCGCTGATGTTCTCAGAGGGATTCTTCTTGTAAGAGCTTTCTATTGACTACATTAATTCCCTAAACTCTAAGAATTAACGTTCATTATCTTTAGGCCTCAACCTAAACCTAAAACTCTAAACCAATTGTATTCAGTCTTAGATCTACAACATGCAAAATGTTCATATATGCCAATCTTATGTTTCACCTTTTAAAAAAGGCACAATATAAGGCAGGATAATGTACCCTAGCATTCAATATCTTAATAGAACATTCATTTCACAGTGTGTGACGCAATTATGCACAAACAAATGATTTGGTGTGTTTATCAAATATTCCAGGATCCAAGAGCTACTAAATTAAAAGAATCACTGAATGAGGGAACTGGGCAAGAACTAGTTTTGAGGTTGCTGCAGGACTTGAATACTGTGATATGTTACACCCACCCATGCATTTCATATATTAAAACTAAATTAGAATTAGTTGGCTAGTTGGTAGTCTATTATGATGTAAAATATAGGGTCGTATTGGACAGAAATGAAGTGTTGCTGGAGATAATGTAAACATCAGTTATCATTAGTTATATCTATATGTATTGTATTTTTAAAAATGGACATCAGCCACTTGTTTGATTGTGATGAGGACAGTAACAGAGACAAACAGGTTCCATTGGTTCAAGCAAACAATTAGTTCCTGTAGTCACAGCAAAGATCTGTGCATGATCCAGACTATCTGGGTATTTTCTGGAAAAGATGCATTGCTGTAGAGTTTTTTCAAATATAATTTTTCAGTGTTTTGAGCAACACAAACTAACATTTATCTCCATTGTACTGGGGTGGAGGCAAGAAATCTCAGAGATTTCAAAACTTGGTCCAATAAAAACGAAACTATCTGCATCGATCAATTCCTTAATGGTAAGTGTTTTTTCTCTTTAAAGGTGTGTTGTTACTACCTCCTCCCCCATCGGATCACACCCTGGAGCTTGTCACTCATCTTGACAGGCTGTCTGAAGAACTCAGCCTAAGTAAAAAAAAAAAAAAATCTTGCAAACTAGCCACCGTCATACAAAGCCTTGGATCCCATTTGCCCTCCATCATGTGCGAGTGTGGAAAAACAATACTGACATCCATTGTGCTGAACAACTTTTCTGTGTCTTTACTTCGGTTTTATTGTTACAATGCAACTCCCACGATGGCCAAAAAAGCCCACTGCTGGCCAAAAACTTAACATATATTATACAATGACAATGTCTGTATAGTGTATTATATTCATTGGGCTCATTTGATGTTTAAGGAGAAGTGATACTGTGTTGTTATTGTCATGCTGTTGTAAACCTTTATACCTGATAAGACATGACAGGCTTCACCCCTGTCACTGATCATGCACACAGAAAGAGGCAGAACACTGTGATGGAGCTGTGGGTGCAAAACCCACTTAGTAAAAGTATGTGTTTCCAGATTGGAGATCAGATGGATAGAGGGACATTGTTCACGATGTACGCTCATTCTGAATGACAGCTGCATACTGAGCTGCATCCTCACCTGATTGGTTTTCAGAGTCTTTATTCTCAAACCCCTAAAAATCCTGTTTTGTTGTGTTTTTTTTTTTTAGGAAAAACTACCTGCAGTTTCCTTAGCAACGCAATCAGTGACATCACCCATGTGAACCATCACTAAGCTGTCGCTCAATTCAGCAGACGGGATGAGAATACATCTTGAGCACACACGCTAACAGTGTTTATCACTTATGGGAAGGGAGTATTTTCATCTTGTCCAGGTGACTGAGACATCCAGCTCTGTTGCAGACACGAGGAGAAAGTTTCATGTAGTATGCTTTACGTAAGTTGGACATGTGTGTATCTACAAAAAGAAATGCTAAATAAAATTGTACAGTGAAGTAATTAATTAAATTGTTCGATTGCATGTGTTAAAAAGGGATTCATGTCACAGTTGTGCAAGCAGGGCAACAGGAAAACAAGAGGCACCAGAGGCAGAGCTGAAGCAGTGCAGTGATTTAATGCACAAAAACCAAGGGTGCCAAAGGTTTACAGGGTGGTGAGTCAGGTATGGGTCAACACCAGATAAAGCAAGGCACAATCAGGCCAACAAATCTATCAAGGAGCAGGCAGGAAACCAAAGTCCAAAAAACAGACAAGGCCTGGGTAAACTAAACAATGATCCAAAAAAGAAAAACATAACCTAGGGAGCAGGGCGGGGCGTATGAATTCACACTTCATTGCAGAGTGAGGAGTTTATGTACTGCATGTGTAGTATGAAACTATGATGGAATAAATAGGGTCTAACTTCATTTATGATCATGATGGCTGTAGGTTTTAGAACCAGCTGCATTTGCTCCCCAGAGACTGCAGATCTCCAAGGCATGATGGGAAACGTCTGTCTCTAGCCCGATAAAAGAGCTGATTAGTGTTATCAACAACATGATAAAGTCCTGACAGTCTAAATATCTGAAAGTTCAATAATGAAAACTATTGTCTTGAATTTCAGGTTTTACTCTCCCCATGTATTTGGTCTATTGATTCATATTTTGAATTCATCCATGCAGTCTGACAGGGACAGGCTCAGCAAACAACTCTGGCCATTTTATATACAGCAGCAGACTGATCTGATGGCTGATGGCTACACAAGAATTCTACATGTTTGAGTAATATGGACATAAACTCTGCCATGATAATTGGATCATATGGCATGGCATGTTAACAGGCCACCCTGTCACACAGAAGAACATAATTAAAACAACAATTATTGGAGACTGAGTCAATTGGTCTGATAACAGTGTCTTAAATTGCGATCAGATCTAACGAGGCATGTGTGTTCCTGTACAGACTGTGAAGGCTGCTGGACTGCAGCTTGTTGTCATCGCCCCCCATTGCTGCCGCCTTCTCTCGTCCACTTTCCAGGGGAGGTGCAGTTCATCTCTAAAGAGCCTGAGGCAGAATTAAACTCTACTTAATCTCTAAAGGTCATCATGACACTATGTTTTGGTCCATACATTGCTGCAGGCTCCTCCCGGTGGTCTCCTATGGATTCAGCACTCTGCTGTATTGCTATACCTATACATTTCTGTAATAACAAAGGAACGTGAGAAGATCCAAGTGATGTCATAAAGTATTGACCTTTCAGACTAATGCAGCTCTAATGTGATCAGCCATTATCTATCATAGTCTAAGGCTGTGTCCGAGATCACTCCCTATTTACTATAAAGGCCACCATATTGACTGTCACTGCCATTTCATTTCAGTGTGCAAATTTTGATGGTGAAATTTGTTTTTAAAAATTAAAAATTGTTCTTACCGAGAGAGCTGTCAGTGATAAAGAAAAAGTTGAAATCAAGTGAAGTGAAATCTAAGTTTATGGCTCACTTTCAAGTAAATTGCCTGTTTCTTTTAGTGAGTAATGAATGAGTGAACGACTCTGCAGGTTTTCATTATAGTCAAAAGTTGGTCCCTTTATTATCACACCTCAAACACCAGGTGTACACTAAGCACTATAGTGTACATTCAGTTCAACTAATTAGTGAAATCCACTGCTGTTGTTGTTGTTGTTGGGGCCTCAAGTGGTTGAGAGCAAGTTCGGATCTACTGCTGGTTTTCTATCACACCAGCTAGTTATCAGCATGAGTTTTTCAGCCTTTCTTCTTCAAGCTAAAAAATAGAGCTAAAGTCACGGGAAAGCTTGTGTGCTCAAATCTACTCTATGCAAAGTAACTAACTAAAAGGCTGGTGGAAGTGATTACAGCAGCAGGAGCAATCAGTTGTTTGAAGATAGATGTTTAAATGTACATGTGGCCTCGTTCACTACACTGCAAGCTGAAAAGTACAATCCGTCACCCCAGCGTTTACCCATGTCGTTCAAGCTTTGACTGGTGCTGACTGCTACTAATCATTGGCCATCATGCATTGCAAGCAAAGTGACTGGTTGCTTTCTGATTGGGCAGGAAGAGTTTCCAAATTTTGTTTCTAAAATTAATAGAATGTCATGACGTAAGATTGAACATTAAACCTGCACAAATCAATATGTTTACTTTAAGTATGGAAAACTGACAATGTAGGGGTTCGCTCAGGTGTGGCGATTTTTTTTAGCATCTTTCAGCCCATTGTTTTGCAGTCAATAACTTTACTGTTGAAGTTCAGTCTCACTGCTCTGTTTCCAGGCAGCTGTTTTTAGTGGAAATGTACTGAATAATTTTTGCTCTGATGATCAAAAAAATAATTAATGCGAGTTTAATGATATAATTGTCATCCAGTGGAACAAAGTTGTCTTGAAAGAACATTGCAAAGTAAACCTCAGGATAATGAAAAATGAACAGAAGAAATGGGCCAATGCAATTATAGTGCTGAGTCACTACAATTCCCAGAGCGGCGAGTCAAAGAATGCTCTTTTGGCTCTTTGACCTCCCATATGAACACAAGAGGAGAAAGGTTTATGATGTTGTGCACAAGGGATGGCAAAACTATGTAGCTTCATCTGCCCAGTAAAAAAATCAGAGTGGTTATGTCTAAATCAGAAATGAGCTCCCCAGCGCCCTGGTGTTGTTCAGCCTCCTCTCATGTGTTGTCAGCACAGAAGGTTTGAAGGTGTCAAGCTAATCCATTCATAAGATCTGCATCTTTTAATCAGTATGATATACAGTACATCTTTTGGTAAAACAGTGTGAACAATTCTTCCTGGCCCCCGTGACCTGCTGTTAAACAAAATTTCATGCAAATCAATTCATAAGTGTTTGAGATATCCCGCTAAACAGACAGAGAACAGGCGTAATAAAAACATAACCCCCATCCAACGTTAGCTGGCTGAGGTAATAAACCATTACCACATTAATTTTCAAACAAGGGTATAATTACCATAAACAAACAAAACAGCCACTGAGAAGATTGGCATCTACAACACTGCATTTTATATTGTGTGTCACTTGGTTTGATCTTTTTGTTAAGATGATGGATGATTGCTGGATTTTGGAAGCAAAACAAGAAGTATTTTTATTTTGCAGGTAAAACATAAAACTTTATCTCAGTAAAACAAAACTTCAATCCACTTCCAGCTGCGTAGCCACGCTGGCCAATGTCTGTCCACCACTTCGGTCCGGGCAGAAATATCTCAGCAACTATTGAATGGATGACCTGGGCTTTTTCATTCATGATCCCCAGAGGGTGAATCTTGCTGACTTTGATGATCCCTCTACCTTCACTTCAGTGCCACTAAGAGGTTGAAATTCTTTAAATGAGCTGTAATGAACCTCTGTACATACACTGATGATGCAATTCAAGATGAATTATAATAACTTTTGTAATCCCATAACTTTTAATTTGGTGCTGTCACTGGGCAGACATTTGTCCAATACTTCAATTTCTGACCAAATACCTACAACACTAATGATATTCACGGCTCAGCTGTACTTTGTCTTTACTAGTAATTTATCTTGGTGTGCAAATGTGCTGCAAGAGGAACATAAAATATTATATATGGCCAAAAATCAGAATGTCATTGTGAGCATGTTGGCATGTTCATCAAGCAATTATCTTTTTGGTCTGCTCTCAATATTAGATCACTAAACAACACTAAAAGCTACACACACTGTAGTACCTACAATTCTTAGCTAAACATAAACGTGTGTAATCCTAAACTTAAACCTTAATACAAGCCTTTATTCACAATTTGCACAAGCAAAGAAAAGTGTCCACACTTTTAAAGTTTTTCTGTTCTAATAAACATATTTAATCCCAGCACAAGACCACACACACACCTACATACTGTACCTTATAAGGCAGAGAGATACTCTGCTTCAGTGGCCACTATTCATCTGATCAGGTAGATACATGAAGGTGCTCATGAGGCTTGACTGAGGTTGCACACTCAGAGTGGCAGCGCAAAAAAAAACACCGCCACTCATCCATTTCCCATCTCTCTTCCCTCCTCTGCGTTCACCTGTTAACCTCTTTTGTGAAATCCAACAGTGTCTTTCTGCTTCGCTGACTACACCGCCGTCTCCCGAGATGGGATCTCTGATGCGGGCCCGGGTCATATTTACAAGGCTGGATTGTGACGGGAAGGAAGGAAGGGAGTGCGGCGAAGACGAGGGTGGCGGAATGCAGTTTTCTCAGTGGGAGAAGAGAATAAATATTGAAAGTAGTCTTTTATTTTAAGTCTGTGAAGGTTGATATCAATACCTTTGAATTGAAGCTGCTTTGCTTCAGTAGCTGATTTTTTTTTTTTTTTGCACTGATAGCCAATATCATACCAGTTTTCTGTTGTTTCCCCAGAGCTTTATTCTTGTCAGTTTCTGATCACTCAAGTTAGTTAAGGGCTTTACATACACAACTGGTGTATTCACCAGCTGTACAATGAACGAATCATCAATCAAACTGCATCATATCCATCATGAGGTTGACCATACAAACTTGGCACAGTCTGTTTTTAATAAAAGTCTAATATTGACTTGATATATTGGTTTGTCATAGCCTCAGTGGAAGCAGAATAAATATTGAAAACAACAGAACACCGCCTCTCCATGTTTGCAATGCAAGATGAAACGAGAGAAGGAGAAGGAAGGAGAGGGGGACTGGCACTGCAGATGCAGACAGGAGAGTTTAAAGGATTTTATAGAGAGGAGTGGGAGAGAGAAAACAAGACAGAGACTTGAATGGAGAGACGAGGGAGGGAGAAAGAGAAAGGTAAATGAGAGTGGGAGTGATAGAAGGACACTAAGAGGAGGGATAAAGAGTGAGACAGCAGGACGAAAACAAAGAGAGGAGGAAAGATAATAGGAAAAAGACAAAATGACATATAGCAAGACACGAGATAAGGGTGGGAGAGAGGGAGAAAGAAAGGAATGGGAAAGGGAGAAGAAAGAAAGCGAGAGAGAAATTAGGAGATGGAAAGCGAGAGAGGGGTAGTAGTGAATACCTAATGGGGAGTGGAGGAGTCTATTGATCCGCTCGGCAGCACAGACTGTTTCATTTGGTCATTCAATTATTCAGTCATTTGGTTGATGTTGTTTCCCCCTGCGAGCTTTCGGGCCGTACTCTCAGACCTCCCATGCAGAGCCGCCAAGTTGCACTCGAAAACATGAAAGTTACGGCTCCGTGGGAGAGCGAGAGAGCGGCGCGGGGCTGCAGACTGGAAAAATGGAAGGCTTTAGCAGGTTTAGATGTGTCTTTATACACTAGTCCCCAAATCGCTCCAATTTAGAGGTTGTCGCATTTTCTCTTCTTCATACATTTTTCATTTTTGTCTCCCATTTTCTGGCTCCTTGCATTCATGTTCCTGGAAAACGAGCGCGCATTTAGTTGAAAATCCCACTTTGCCCAGAACGCACTTACTAAAAGCTTTCTTGTCCTGCCTCACCAAAACTACAGATTTGACTTCAAAAGATCAATAAAGTACCAGGAAATAGCTTGTAGGGCATTTTTGCATCTATAAAGAACTATTATAAAAGTAAACTATGCCAAAAACTTTCAAGTGTTAATTCACTCAAATCACAAAAGTCTCGGCCCCATCTATAGCCTCAACCCAAAAACAATGGAGGTGAATGGAATTTTACTTTTGTTGCTCAAAACATTTAAAATTATGGTTGAAAAGCTGCAACAGCTGAAACAGCAATAGGTGACATTGTCTCTTTTACTCTGTTTCTGTAGTAGATTTAATAATCAATCAAACATTTGATTCATCATTTTTCAAGACAAAAATGCCAAAATTAGCTGCTTCCCTCTGCCCAAATGTAAAGATTTCCTGTTTTTCTTTGTCTTACTCTCCGTAACAATAAACTGAATATCTTTGGGTTTCGGACTGTTGGTTGGACAAAGCTAGCAATGAAGTCATTGACTTGGGTTCTATGAGCTTGTGATTTTTCAATTTTCCATTTATAGACAAAACAATGTATGGTTGTTGTTAGTGTTAGTTGCAGCAATAGTTTAAATGAAAACTGTTGTCATAATTATCAAAATTAAATGAGAGATTGTTTCTGAAAAGACATGTCACTGCTCAGTTTTTCAAATTTCAGTTTCCTATGATTTGAGCGCCACAAACAAAATTTTATACATCATTGCATTTGGGTGGTGGCTGAAATCCTTGAGATGGATAGCTGGCAAATCATCAATATTAAGTGCTTGATTGTGATTTCCTGGAGCTTCTTTTTTGTCAGCTATCATTAGCACTCTGTGCAGATCTACTGCCCTAACTGTAGAGCCCACCTTTCTGTATGCAATCCCCAACTTTCGTTTTCCCCAGACTACGCACTGACTCATTCCTCTGACCTTGAAGACACAGGCTGTCTTAGTGTTTAGCTAGATCCTGTTGTCATTTGCCATTAGCTTCACATTAGTCCTGGGAGATTTGTGGACTGACCCCTCATCAAATCATTTACTGCAATGAATCAATTTAGCCTGACACATGCAGTATATTAATCAGCTGGCTTGGCTGGCTTAATGGCTCAATCAGAGGTAGAGGAAGGAGAGAGAGATTCAGAGCGACTTATGGAGGGTCACGACGGAAAAATACTATCCTCAAAAAAGAGGTGCTGCACACTTACTCATTTTTTGAGCAGCAAATTCAATTAAATGACTGTGCTGCGTTGAAACACATCAGTGCTGGTGTTGATATTGACATTTCTTCCAAATTTATGAAAATCAGTATTTCAGGTTGAAGATGGTTCATGGAACATGTCAGCTACTGTTTTAAATAATTCTGAACCTTTCAAGGCCAATTCTGACATAGAGTCAATAAAACCGTGGGATTTATGTCATGAAATTTCTATAAAAAACACCTGCACCTCCTCCAGACTCCACCCTTGAGTTTTTGAAACTCATTTTCAAATATATGCCTATCGACTCATCGTTCACAGGAGTTTACGCGATTTTTTGCCGACCTTCTACTGAGTAATTTTGGCGCATTAGTTTGGACTTTGACGGCTGTAGAACCACCACCGGACTGCATTCTTTCCCTTGATGATGATCCCAGGATGAACACCAAGGCTACGGCAGGATATTAGATATTATTCCAGCACGCGTACAGAGAGTCTGACTGCTCATGACTGGTCAGCTCTGACTCAAGCTCTGTATGAGCCTTTTCAGACTGGGAGTGATTGATGTGCCAAGTAATTCATTTTCAATGAGAGACCAGCAGGCAGGTAGGGAGGCGCACAAAATCCGACCGAGCGCAATCCCATGAATCTGTTGTGGTCGTGCACGTCTCACACACATGTCCGCCTGAAGCCAGAGTTGAATTGTCTTGAACTTTTTTTCATGCGACACACAATGCACATCAATGGACGAGAGACTGATCTTTGCCGTATGCGAGTTCCCTGGAATATAGACTGTTTTCCAAACAGCTATTTGGACATAAACAGGAGGGCTTCGCACGGCAGAGCATGAATGTGTGTATCAGGTAATGTTACATAGAGTTTTAACTTAAACTTGACTAAACTAAACTCAACTCACTGGTAAAATTACTCAACTAATTTGAAAGTCAGTATTTAGGCTGTGTTATTTGGTTACAGACTCTTGGTTACTATGCATAGAGCGGATGGATGGAGGTGGCAGAAATTGGGTGTAGTTACTCTTTAAGTAGCCTGCCACCTGTGTGGATCGCACTGGGTTCCTTTAAATTACAACCTGAAATGAGAGTGAGTCAAAGATGGCAGGGAACTCACTCTCATTGTTCTTTAGGGTTGTAAAGTAGTAGCACTTATCTCAGCACAGATGATAGGTTTTATAGTGTTATATAATATAACTGATATCATATTCAGCCCTTTACACTCTGTTACTATACAGGTACTAGTATTAATATTTATTTAAAGAGTCAGTTCAAAATGTGTCCTCTTGTGATATCTTTTACATCAAATTTAGTTTGTCCAGTTTATGAGATATCAGAGGTGAGCGGAATTTCTTTTGTGGTGTATATATTGAAAAGTATTATTTTTTTAAAAAAAGGGTCCCTATTATCCAGATGCTTTACTGTGGAACAACCTTCTACCGAAGCAATAAATGGTGAATGGCCTGCACACTAGTGTTTTTCTTGCTTGACAAACAAAGCACTTTACAGTTGGCCTCTCCTTCGCCCATTCACACACACACTCACCCACTGATGGTGATGGAGCTGCCATGCAAGGCACCGGTCTGTCCATCAGTAGCAAGTCAGTGTTCAGTGTCTTGCCCAAGGACACTTGACATGTGGACTGAAGGAGCTGAGCAGCTGTGTCCTTGAGGTCTGATAAACATGTTGAATGCATAAAAACAAACCTCACAAAACATTGCTAACATCCATGATCTTGCTAATTTCCTTCTTCGTTGCTTTTGTCGACACATTTTTTGTGCGTTACTGTTACCAGCCGTTGATCAACAGAATAGTGTCAAACCGATATGTCAGCTGCATGCTCGTGCGTGCACACAATATGAAACCAAATGGAGATCGACTTGTAATAACACTGCTCTATAATTCTACAAGCGGTAAAAAACACAAGGTACCTTTAAATGAACAGATGGGAGAAAAAACAAAACATGGATCTCAATACTCTGAGTGAAAGGTGTCGCACAACCAAGAAATCAAGCTGACTGCATCTATAGAAAAGGTTTTACAATCATAAAGCAACGTTTGAATTCAAAATTGGCATAGTCCATCAGAGGGTCAATAATAGTGACACAAATTATGCCATATTGTTTTGACCTGAAAACTGAAAAAGTTCCCAGATTTTGTTAAAACGACAAATGTGCTGATTGAATGAATCAATGATTAATGCTGTCTTAAACATGATGGTCACTACATGCTCAAAAACTCCTCTTGTCAATCTTCTTGCCTTTGTTGTCATGAAGTCACTCGTCAACTTGTCATGTTGTACCAATCCAAACAGTCTAAAGGTCCAAAAGCACATCTATGGCCCTCTTTGATCAAGTAATGTTGGCTGTGTCCTACAGTCTGTCTCTGGGCTCTGTTGTTTTAGTCTCTCCTCCCTCTCTCTGTCCTCTCATCAGTGTCCACTCCCCGACACAAACAAACATGGCTGAGTTGATTGTTGGCAGCGCCAGCAAACAAAGTCCTGTGTTAACACACTGGCTGGCGTGCTGGCTCATCACGGGCCGTTAATTCGTTGACTGATGGTGTCATTTAGCGTCGTCCATCCATCCACCAGCCATCCATCAGTGCTCTCTCCATCTGTTGTTACTCTCCCTCCATCCTTCTTTTCCTCCCTTTGTTCTCTGTCTTTATCTATGAAGTGGAGGAAATGATTGCCAAAGCAACAGCACCAATATCCAATATTTTCTCACCTGCCACCCCCGATCTCCTCCACTCACCCTGCACCTTTTATTCCCATCTTCATTCTCATGTATTTCTTTACCCTGCTGCTTCCACCATGGATTGTTCCTTCTCTTTCTCTCTTGTTCCTCTCCCCTGCTGTTGGCCGGGCATTTCGCAGACATGTAGAAAGCCACTCTGTCTGGTGTCTGGCTGCACTGCTGTCTTTGTGTACAACAAGCCTTCACCACGTTAATCTTTGGCTCGCACTCCATAGGGGCCTGTTAACAACACATGCCTGCTTGCATGCAACACCACTGTGAATAGGG
This sequence comes from Holacanthus passer, assembly GCA_025331565.1. Lineage (NCBI taxonomy): Eukaryota > Metazoa > Chordata > Actinopteri > Pomacanthidae > Holacanthus > Holacanthus passer. The sequence goes on from JAFREQ010000038.1 coordinate 2,644,506, forward strand.
GAGATTACACTCACATTAACACTGCGAGCTAAGACACTGGCTGGCTGGCTTTCAGCGCTTAGCCAACACAGCCAGCCTCTATCCCACAGCTACAATATTCAGAACTGCTTTGTCTGAAAAGTGCTTACTGTGGGTGAGGAAATGACAAGTGTTAAAAATGCTGAATGCTGCCTTGTTGGCATTAACGTGTGAAGAGGGTGTTTTACTTTTCTCTTCACTGAAGACGTCGAGGAACTGAATGGAGTAAAGATGTTAGATCATTACCTCTGCAAGGGAGGCAGGTGGGGTAACAGACTTATGAGTGAACTTTGAGCAGGAAGTGAATGCATACATATTATTTTTGTCAAAGAAAATAAAATGGAAATACATTTTTTTTAATTTTGATGACTAAGTAACAAACACTCAGCAATCACTATTTTTACCAACTTAGAAGGACTCTTGATCATAAACATCAACTTCAGTGTCTAGTAACTATTTTTTTTCCCTCACTGGCCCACTTGGCTAGTAGATCAGACTTTTACTGCCCCTTTGTATATTTTCACTGACCCGGCAGGCAAAGATGAAAATAACTCTTTTTTTCCGTAATTTGATATTTATGATAATATTTCAGCGATTCTGAATAGACAGTGAGAGAAAGTACATATTGGCATCTGTTTGCAAGGCGTTGTTGAGTGGCCTGCAAAGGCAATCGAACAGACTATATTATAACTGCTCGCCCACTCTCTCTCTCTGTCTCTCTCCCTCAAAGGGCACAGTGCAGAAGCTACACTGTAAGGATGTCATTGACAGTGAGGCAGTCCACAGGCTGGACAAGGATGGGAACAATAAATCAAACACACCCCTCAGGCACTCTGTGTGTTTAGGAGGTAACTTCAGCTAACAACACCATCATCTGATGCCAGTCACAGGCCGTGGAAGTCACTCTGCTTGTTTGGACTGCTCTCCATGTTGTTTGAGTAACACTGAACATCATGACGTTATTTTGTCTCTACTTTGGAGATTTGTGCAAGAATCGACCGCCTGCCAAAAACCCACAGCACACACCGCAGTCAGCTACAGTAAAAGTTGGTGTTGGTGTTAGTTCAATAGTCGCTGAGCAGCTAAAACAGAGAAGTCTGTGCTGTGCACAAACACATGCTGGGCACACTTACTGAAAACACATTTCATAGGGGATAATAGCAAAGAGCTGAGAGCCACACAGCAACAGTAGCTGACGTTACAGGGAGAAAAGGCCTTTTATGATCATGTCTTTATTTTCTGATTTTTACAACAGTACCGTGAAATAAACTTTTAAAGTTTTTAACCTTGTTAACATGTCCATATGGTGCTTTATTTTATATGCTAAAAGACAGATGAGCAAAATAAGCAGCCAATGCCAAGGCTGAGCATACCTAACCTGCCAGTCCATCCTAGTTACCATGTTGTTTTCCTCTTCTGTTTTATGCTGTTGAGCTTCTGCCACCCAAACTTGAATTTTGAAATTCCTGAAATTTCCTGAATCATGACAGGTCTGATCACCAAATTTATACAGAAGAGGGAACTGCTTCAATTTGACAAACACAGTTAAATTGAATTAATTAAAAGAGAAAGAAAGAACAGGGAGATAGAGATGAAATCATCATCCCTTCTAATTTGTGTGTCTGTGTTCAATTTGTGTGTTGATCAAGAAAAGAAATAAGTGGTGATCATATTTTTAAAAATTGCTATTTTTAAAAAAATGTATCAGTTAGTTCTGTGATCCCCAGCTTCACTGGAGGAGGTTTTTTTTTCTTCCCAGAATTTAAGTATACAAGTTGTTTTTTCTCTCTCTCTCTTCTTTCTTGCTGCTATTAGAAGCATTCAATTTACTAAATGCCTCCGATATTCCATATAATCACTTTTGAGTCTGGTTCCGATGGGATTTTCAATACTATTTTGTGGCAAGGTGTGAAACTGTGGGTTAAAGTGGCCTCTTGGAACTGACATTTGTGGCAGAGAGGGGAGACATTGGGGAAATATTTTATTCAGTCTAGATTTTGAATAGTGTAACCTGTGCAGCACTTTAAACAGTATCAGGCAATGTCTGGCATTTATAAAGAGAGTTTGAATATATTGTAAGCTTTCGCCATATCTCTTCAACTTTTTCTATTGTGCTCACGACTGTACATCCAATATATTCATGTCATAACATGACCCCTCTTTTAATTGATCTAGAAATTTCTCTAGAAATGCCAGTTAAGCTAATCTGGGACACTGTCCTCTCAAGAATGACGATATTAGATGTTTCAGAAAGTGTCCCAAAACGACATACTGTATAATTATGATGGGTGCAAAGGAGGAAATAAGATTTTATGGAGCAACAAAGTCCGTGTAGGGAAGAGGGGGTGGGAAACATCTAACACCAACGTAGGGGACTTCTGTTCAGGTCCTGTTCGAAACTGACAGTCAACATGTTCTTTTTTGTTGTTTTTTAAGCATCTAAGTAATTTTTGTGCCTTAACCAAACCTTAACCATATCAGATCATAAAACAGAGTTGTGCAAAGCAAAGACAAATGATATTGTACATACTGTATACTTGTCGTCCTACTTAGATGTTTTAATGATTAGGTTATATGCTGTGATTCTGTCATAAATGGGAGTAAATGAACTAATGCAAGATAAATTATTAAAGATCAAATAACTACTAAAGATTTCAATCTCAAGAGAGAGACAGAAATTCAAAGCTCTTTTCATAGCCATGGTACCACAGCAAAGACATGTCAGGAGCCCCCTCATGCAATCTTAATCCGCCCTGGCACTTCTCATAATGGTTTTAATGTTTACGTTGTTCCACGGCAGACAGTCTCGCTAACTTTGTTACGGTAGGACAATCCATTACGGGCCAGAGCCGGGCGTAATTATTTATGCACACTTAAGCCAGAGTGCGTCAGTGTGTAATTCACTGTAAGCAGGCTTCATTGGAATTGCAAATCAATGCCCCAGCACGCTTTACCTCAACTCCCTTTGGAACTATCCCTCCATCTGCGAACCACCATCTCCCTCTTTTCTTTTTTTTTTTTTTTTTTTTTTTTTTTTTTTACCCCCTTCCCCTCCCGCCATGCATCCCCCACTCTGTCTCTATCTGCTCCCAGACTGTATTGGGTAGTTTGTCTTCCGACTGGCCTGCAAAGCCAGCCAGCACTTGTTCCTGGGCACTGGGCCAAGGCCAGTCTGGACAGGAGGAGGAGGAAGGATGGAGGAAAGGGGGGGGGAGGAGGTAAAGGGAGTGCAAAGAGCCACCACCCTAAAAGTTGTTTCTGATCTTTGTGTTTTGTTTCTGCAACAGGTAGCACCTCACTACCTCTCGGATCTTTGCAGATGATCCCTGTTAGATTGAGTGCTAGTGAGAGGAGGGGGTAGTGTGATATGATAAGAGGAGGGAGGGGGGATGGGGGTTCCTATAAGTGCTCTACCGGCATGTGGTCCCTTGTGGTTATGAATTGATGCAACATGGTTTACAGTTAAAATGTCTGGACCAGAGTCCCTCTTTCTCCTCTCTTTGATCATCCTGTTTTATTGAAAAGACATTTTGCTTTCAAGGTCTCTTTTCCCATTTCAATAAGTGTGCAGACTGCAGCAGAAAATGCCAAAAATAAGGAGAAAGGGGCAAGGAGGAGGATTTAAGGGCGGAAAGGGGGAAGATGCAAAAAGGGAAAAAGAAAAGAGGAATAGAAAGGGAAGATTTGGCATGTTTCAAACAAGAGAGGAGTAGGAGGAGATGCAAAGAAGAACCTGGGGAAAACTGTCTCTCCTCCTCCCCTCCATCACTTTTTCAACTCTGAATCTCTGCCTCCCTCCTCCCTTCCTCTCATCCTCTCTCCCTCTCCTCTAACAGAGTGTATCCTTCAGGCTTCTTCGCTCCGATCTCCTCACCACCCGCTGTATTAGAGGAACCTTTTACTGCTGCCTCGGCCGAATCAGTCACACTTGCTTCCCTCGCTCTCTGCTTCTCACACACATTTTCTTCCCTCCTTCTCTCTCTCTCTCACACACACACACACACGCACGTCCAGAGATTCTCCTCAGTCTTCCTTTCTGTTCTCAAACACTTTCTTCTCTCCCATTCTCCGGTTCCCATCTCTTTCTTCACACTGCATTCTCTCCAATCTTTTCCACATCATTCTTTTCCCCTCCTCTTCTCTGTGACACGCCACTCTTTCATTTACCGTACAACGTTCCACATCTCTCTGTCTGTCCACATAACAAGCCGCTATCTCTCAGTTTATCCCTCCTTAACCTCTATTTACTCTTTCAATCCATCCTGGCCTGAAGATATATCCCAGGCGATCCCTCCCTTGTTATCACTCCCATGCTTCCTCACTCTGCCCCTTCTACCTTCATACCTTCCTCCCCTCCCCTTCTCCCCCCATGATTTTTTCTGCAATTTCCTCCCATTCGTTCTCTCTCTCCTCGTCGCGCTGAGCTCCACCATATCCCTGACACTCTTTTACCCTCGTTTTCGGTTCCGTTTTTACCTCCACCGTCTCGTCTCTCCCCCCTCCTCTCTGCTGTTATTCACTTTTTTTCCTATCAGCAAGTCAGGCCTCGGGTCCCAGAGCCAAATGAGATTTGGAGGCCGAGGTCCGTGTGCTCTTCCCCCTCCTCAGATTGGAGTCAGTTACTGTAGGCTGCATGCAGGTATAAACCATTTACGCTTCCCAGCACCTCTTACCCAGCTGCACAGTGAAAGGAGGGAGGGAAGATTCACTCTCTCTGTCATACTTTTTACCTCTCTCAATTGTTTCCCTTCACACATTCTCACTTGCATTTTTCTCATCTGCTTTTTGCCATTGACTGTATTTTGCTCGTGAAGACCCATGGAATAGATGTTTGACTCACAAATTCTGTGAAAAATCTCAAACCTAGATATGTCAATGCAAAATTTCCATCTCAAGACATGATCTATCCTGAATCACACTGAAAGGCCATTTAGCTTCTACATATTGTTTTTAATTTCTCAACAGAATAAGATATATGGGCAGTGATTCTGTTCTAAGCTGAAATATACCTTCAGATGATTTCCATCTGTCTGTGCATTTCCTCACTGCTTTTCAGGTCGCAGTGGCAGCAGGCTAAGCAGGATATTCCAGACATTTCTCTCCCCAGCAACGTTCTCTCACAGAAAACATGTTTGACTGCTAAGAACATGGAAAGAACTTTGGTTATGCAAGGACCAGATGGTTCAAATCAACAGCCCTGGTACCCCATACACCCACAGTAACCCTCACAGGATTCCCTGAGGGACACAAAAGTGAACCTTCTCCAAGTCCACATGAGGACTGGCTGGTCAAACGCCCATGACCCCACCAACAACCCCACAAGGGTAAAGAGCTGGTCAACTGGTCCACTTTTCCATGGCCAAGACGGAATCTGCACTGCACCCCCTGAATCTGTGGTTCATAGTCAGGCAGAGTTTCTTCTTGACTGCCTCAGCACCCTCTGCCAGGGATATGGATAAGTCTTCTCCTGAGTCTTCAGACTCTGGATTCTCCACAGACAACGTGTTGGTTGGGTTTAAGAGCTTCTCAAAGTGCTGTTTCCACTGTTTGGCGATAAAAACCTTGCTTTTCTTCCTGAGTCTTGAATGGTTTGCCAGAACTTGCCTCACAGACAAGGGGCATCAGGCAGTCGTTCCCAGTCCACCCCAACAACTTTGGGTTTACCCGCCGATCACCTCTATCATCAACTTTTGCCGAAGATGAACCACCTTATGGTCAAACATGGTCTTTGTTATCACCAATCCATGGCAAGCACAGAAGTCCAAAAACAAACCACAGCTCTGGTTTATATCAGGCAGACCGTTTCTCCCAATCACCCACCTCCAGGTTTCTCCATCGTTGCCCATGTGAGTGTTGAAGTCTCCCAGTAGAACTATGGAGTCCTTAGACAGAATTCTTTCCAGGACACCACATAGAAACTCCAAGAAGGCTGGGTACTACGAGCTGCTCTTCAGTGCATAAACATGCACAATAGTCAGATTTTTATCTGTGGGTCCATCACAACAGGCAACTCCTTTCATATTACACGTAGTAATGCAATCCATTGTTAATATAATTAATTAGTGCAACATTAAAAATGCCCTTTTTCCAATTACAATTTCTGTGATGTTTCTGTGTGAGTACATGAAATGTTTGTACTGAGTGTACAGTACTTTCTTAACATCTTTGATGCTCAACAACAAAGGGGAGAAAATAAAACTGAATGTCTCGCAATCAGACTAAAAGCAGGGTAAGAGAGGAATGCATCCTAAAATAAAAGGAATAGTGTTGTTTGCTGGTTCTGGTGGATTTTGAAAGATTGACTATAACACAGATATTTCCTGTGCAACAAGAATTGAGTTTGAATGCAGAAAATATTTTCATTTACTAAAACATCAACAGTAAACATAAAGGGAAAAGAGAAGGGGCTTTTTACTGCAGCTGCCTTTTAGTCATAAAGGATCCATCAGAGCCGAAGCTGAGATACTAATTTCGCCAACAACAGTCTTAGTGGAGCAGAATTCAAAGCAGTCACAGCTTGCATCTTTGTGTCACAATAATAGTGAAATTATAATGTTAGTGTGTGTTTGAACATCAAAGCACATGACACTGTTTTCTTGAATGGAAATGAAAAATTCAACACAGCACCAATTTCTCCACCAACAGTAGCCTCATTGGAATACAGTGTATCCACGCACCATGTAAGATTTAATCAATAGTCATTTGTCATTGCCACTCAGATGAGTCTCAGGTCTGAAGGTAGTTGTATGCACATCACTGGTAACCACAGTTGTTCTATATCACTACAAAACAATGATGTTTTTACGCTGCATCGCAGACACTGCAGATTATCTGGTGTTTGGTTGTGTAATCCTTTCTTTTGGTGACCTTACGAAAAGTTCATAAAAACGGCCACTGCCCTGAAATCTTGTTCAAGCATCTGTGTGGTGAAGAAAAACAACATTTATGGCTGAGAGGGGCCGCAGCCCTTGTTCACTCTTTTCTTTCCTGTAGTGTTAGAGCTGTGTAAAACCCAGGAGGAGTGCAGGGTTGCAGAGCCAGGTCAGATGGCAAACACAGGTTTTTCCAAGCCCATGCATCTGTGAAAAAGAGGTATTTAGGCAACTCGAGGGAACATCAAAACAACAAAAAGTAAATACACTGCTGTTTTTGCGTGTTCAGTCAGAGGTACAGATTCAATTGTACTATTTTGATCTCCTGACTTATCACAGTTTCTTAGTCTGTGTTTGTATTTGTGTGTGTGTTGTGAATTGAAAGGGTTGCTCTCTGAATGGGTCCATAACTGCTCCTTTAGGTCAGCCTCGGTGGCGCCAGTCGTATGGTAGCTCTGGGTTCAGTGGACTCCAAATTGTGGAGGGGAAATAGTCGTTAGCTCCCGCCTAGCTCCATCCAGCAGGATCCAGCCTTGAGTCAATCGAGGGCTAACCGTGCGTGACAGGCCATGACAGAGGGATGTTCGATAGAGAAAAATGGAGTGTGTATCCATATTGGCCTATTTAGGTCAGAAGGAATTCTGGGACAAGAAAGGCTTTTTGCTCTGCTGGATATTTATTCCTATGTTGGAAACCAATGCATGATGTGTGCACCTGTATAGGTAACAGCAAGAGGTGCATCAACAGCTATCTCGGATGGTAATTTAGCAGACTGACATACAAGCATGAATGTGCACAGATAGGCAGTGAAATGTTTTTTAAAAATGTATCTCCATTGTATACTGCACTCACAGTTCGAGAGATTAAACATTCACTGCTCTACATAATCAGTGTGCATGGTATGTATTACCACGTTCACACTGCAAGCCTAGTGCTCAATGCAGATTTATTGTTTCGATTCGATTCTTGTCATTGCTCACATAATTTTTAACTAGGCCCAACATCAGATTTTTTTTTATTTTAATCCCTTTATTAGTCCCACAATGGGGAAATTTCCATTCAGGCTGCCGCTACAAGGCGCCAACATACCCTGGCTGGGTCTCGGCAGTGAGAGCACCTAATCATCAATCCTAACCACTGGACCACCACACAGGACACACAGGGCACCACACAGATTCCAGTATGAACTGGTCATGGTCATGAGCTGACCCACATGCACAAAAGAACAATAACCATAAGACATCACACACAGCATGCTGTCGTACGGAAGTAAACATGGAGGTCAGCATTTATGGTTTTATTTATAAGTGGATGTGAAGTGCAAATTTGTAAGCAGATGATAATGAGGACAAGGATGAGGAGAAAGAGAGCCACATTTTTAATTATGGCTATCGTAGAGCAATGGCTGCTTCTTCTGTACAGAGGTGTGTGGATGCGGAGTCAGAGCCAGGAGTGGTGGCATCGCTTCACAGAAACATATTTCATTCAAAATTTCAGAATGTCAAGCATCACTTTTAACTACATCTGTCAGTACATCTTCACAAGAGTGTCACAGTGAGACACGTGCACAGAATTCCAATAGGACTGTTCAGACTGAGGTCACAGTGCAAAAAAATCAGACCTGTACCTGATTTAGATCCACATGACAAAGTGGCCCAAATTAAAATTGAAAAGATCAGATTCCATGTGGTTTGTGCTGTTCACACTACCGTAAAAAAATGGCAGCGGTGACAATGGAATGGAATTTTTTACCTCATTTGCCAATGGTTTTTAAATTTCTTACTTGTGATTGTGATTATGGCAAATATGATTTAAAAAACAAATGTTAATTGCAGGTTTGTTACAGGACTCAGAAATGCTCCGTGCCAATTTATGCAACCTCACCACAACCTCAACGCTATTGGTGTCCACATCACTATCATCTGGCGTGGATGTAATTCCTAGAGATACTGGGTAGTACGTAAATAGTAGTACACTGGGTGCTGTCAGTGGACAGGCTACTGACTTAGGGCACAATCACACCTATTTTTTTGACTCTATTATCTGAACCATGTCTTTGCTCCTTGAACTCAGTTTGTTTGAGCAGATGAGAATGCTGCCATTTAACAACAGAAGGAACCACCTGAGTATGTGGGTTGTTCTTCTAGTCTTGAGTGATACTCAGATCCAACTATTTCTCTGTGAGCTCATAGACCACCAAAGGAAATAAATAAAGCCATATGAGCAAACTTTGTTTTGACTTTTCCCTGCATGAGGAGTTAAAGTGTTGAAAGCTGACAGGTCTCCATAGTCCAGCTCAATGAATTATTTTTCAGTTCTGGAAATATTTTTGCTGTAAATCAGTCAGGACCCTTAATGGACCAGATGAAAAGAGAAAGCTTTTTCTTTGAAAGAAAACAAGCAGCATTTCATTCATCTGCCGCTTTTTGCCATCAGGTTTTGCTGGTTCACTTTTGGACTATCTTCGTTCATATCTGGTGAAAGCAAGTTTTGACAGCTCTCCCAGGTGCTGTCAGGCCCTCTCTACGCTAACCAATATGAACATGAGTGGATCTCTCTGTCACTGAGGCAACAATATAGAAATACTTTACCACAAGGTTTGAGAATTGTAATGTGAACCTTTACCTCCACTTGAGTCAACTGAATTGCGAATGTAGTGTCAACCTGACATTTGCACAGTAGAGAGTGTATTAGTGCAGTAATGTGTCTCATGTTGCAGGCAGATGTATTTTATTTTGTACCACCATCTATCTGAGCACCTTTTCTGTCCTTATCTGTCACTTTCTCTCCTACTTTTCCTTTCTTTAGTCGTCTTTCTGGAACTTATGACCAGGGTCTAGTGATTCATCACACGGGCCAAACAATAATATTTTTATCTTCTCAGTTGTTATATTCAGCAGCTTCAGACATTTTTGATATTAGATATTAGATGAAGGATACATTTCACAGTACACATTTCTCTCAGCAGATATTTCTGTTTGTCTCTCTGTGTCATTCTGTCTCTACCTCCCCTGACTTGGCGTCACGCCGTCTCCATTTCCCACCTCTCTGTTGCTCCAGAGGGGGCTGATGCACTGAGCCGGACACAGCAGGATGCCAACTTCGCCTATTGCCAACATAACTCGTGGCACAGCGGGCCAACCCCGTGCCACCTCATGCCAGGAGAGCAGATTAGAGCCACTTCACCTCACCCTGCTGGTACGCCAGCTTTACTTCACCTCAGTCCTCTGCCCGCGGGTGAAGAGGTGCCAATCCAGCTGTGCCCAGCCCCCTTAAACACTCGGCTGGTGTGTGTGTGTGTGACACAGACACAGGGTTAAGACCAGTAGATCCGTCAACTATTAAGAAATCAAAACTGGACTCCAGTTGGTTTTGTTCATTTTAATTTGATGTATTAGTTTGATTTTCTAAATATTTATAATTTAATTGCTCAATACTACAGAGACTGTCTATAGGCAGCCACATACCACACAAATATGCATGTTTTGTTACACCTGACCCAGGTTTCAGTGCAGAGCCTGAGTGTCTCTTGATTGGGAAGATGCTACTTCAGAGGCTTTTTGAACATCAGCGCTAAATTCTGGCTCAGAAATGACTCTCAGCCCCGAAAAATCGACAGAGTACTGGCTGAACCCTCTTCTCGGTTTTTGGAGAAAATGTGAGAGTGGATAATCACAACAAGCGATGAGAGGCATTTGTCCTGCATGTTACTTTTGGCATACTTGTCTTCATGTAATACGTTGGTGGACTTTAAAAGAATGACAATTTTTTTGAAAAGCGATGTTGGACTACTTACCTAAAAAATATGAAATTACTATTTAAAGAGTTATTTTACCAATTACTCATCAGCAAAAGTAAATTAGTTACATGATTCATTACTCAGTTGAGCTCTGTGAAAGTTGAGGTTCTTGATGGTTCTTGTCCAAGTGCAAGTGATAGAAAACATGTACAGTTGCGAGAGCCTTACGTGTGGGGAAATGGGCTAGATTCCCCACTTTGAGCTGTCCCTGCAGCGGTTCAAGTTTCCTTTGGAAAGTCTTGATGCTGTCAAACAATGCTGTCAAACAATGTGGAAATGAGCTTTGCATGGCCCTGTAGCTTCACATTGAGCTCACTGAGAAAAGCGGTCAGGTATACAAAGAGCACTAGGTCACAGAGCCACTCAGCGTCACTTTACTGTGGCAGATTTTGTCCCTTTGACTGCAGGAACTCTGCATTTTCTTTCCTCAGGTTGAAAAGATGTGTCAGTGTGGCACCTCTGCTCAGACACCGGACAGAAGTGAAGTATATGGCATCACCAAATTCAGCCTCAGATTGCTCCAAAAAAAACGTGTTAAATTGGCAATGATTCAGACCTCTGGACCTAATGACATAAACAGTCTTGTCTATCTTTTCATCTTTTCATCTCCGTTTTTTGATACCATGTGGCAGGGCAACAAGAGCAACTTTAACCTTTGACCATCGCTGGTGGTCAAGGTAAATTCAACATAGAGATGTAAAGTGATAACAATAATAATAATAATAATTGTAGCAGAGATGAGAAAGCACAAAACTATGGGAGAGAGAAGATGTCAGGTTAGTAACATGCACTGATGGGATAAGAATGCATTCAGATATAAGGAGAGAGAAGCTCAGTGCATCATGGGAAATCCCCTGGCAGTCTTTTCTCTAACCTGTCACTAAGTAATGCATTAGTGCCCAACAATGTTGAGAAGATAAAGTAGTTTCATTTATGGAATACTCCTTTGAAATCTCTATTTTGAGTATCACATATTCACCGCCTGCAGGCTTGAAGGTGGCTCTGAGAAGTTGGTAGCCTGCTCCTCCACTGAGGGCAGCAGCTGTATTCAGTTTGTAGTCACAACAGTTACAATAGATTTCAATGGCAACAAAAAAGTGTCAGAACGTGTTGAAATGTATCAAAATGTCCATAGAAACGTCTCAAACCAGTGCAACAGCATATTTTACCTCTCTGCCATTCATCTGTGTGTTCAGCTCATAGTTTCCCTGGAGCAAATCTAAACACAGTGTGTCTGAGTGTTGCCTCCTCATGGCTCTGAAGTCCCATGATGCACTGGTGAATTGATGATTATTTGGAGCATACTTAACATATAGATTGATTGATTGATTGATTATTATTATTATAACAAGTTTCTAGTGTTTTTTTTGTGTGTGTTTGATTTGTTTTTGTGGTTTTTGGTCATGACCTCTGGATTTTAGAAAAACTGAGGAATATACTCACCCAATTTATTTAAATGATTTATTAAAATGAATGATGTTTCAACTGATCATTAGGCCCTGGTCAGGCCATCATACATCTATTGAGCTCTCTGACAGACAACATCATTCTCTAACCCTGAGCTCATGTACATTTACCCTCTGAATCCTACCCTCACCCAAACAAAGAGAAGATACTCGGCCACTTCATCAGGCCTTACGTCTATATTGTGATCAGGCTAACCTACTGTGGCTGGCCCCTGTGGCATGATAGGCAGTTTCATCTGAGTATCATGGTGCGCTCAGCAGTCCAGCTGCTGGTCTTACAAATAGCCACTGATTTTTAACCCCTCTGGTATCAGAAACATTTTCATACATGAATCATGTCCTTTGATATGACGTCGACAGCATCATCAGGTGGGCACCCGCTCAATAACTGATAACACAGAAGGCTCAACAGTGCACTCCAACCTTCAAGAACAATCCCCCCCCCCCTTTTTACCTACACCCCTTAACACAGCCCTCCAAAGAAATTAATGTTGCCACCTATTGTCAATGGAAAGTAGCTAAAGTCTGCTCCTCTCATGTCACTAGATTATGTGACACGCTAATTAGTTGACATGCTAATTAGTTGGAAAAAAGTCAAACTCAACTTAACTGACTCTAACTTTTATTGTTAGCTTCTTCTTTACTTCAATAACTCTGCGGCTGTAGCTCAGGAGGTGGAGTGGTTGTCCACCAATCAGAGGATTGGTGGTTCAATCCCTGGCCCCTGCAGTCTATGAGTCGAAGTGTCCTTGGGCAAGATACTGGACCCCAAAATTGCCCCCCGATGGCCCGATGTTCCATCGGTATGTGAATGTACGTCGCATTGGATAAAAGCATTAAAATGAAATTGTAAATTGTAGAACTCTTTATGTCTGCTGTCACATACATTTGACTGTTGAACTGAAGCAAAATGAATAGAGAACCCAAACCCTGGTAAAACCTATATCTTGTAAACTCTGTGTATTTTAAGAAAAAAAGTCTTCAACTTCAATCATTAAAAACAATGGGGATCACTGATTGGTCTGTAGGTACGCACCGTCCCCAAATGTATTGAGAAAGTCAACATGGTAAACAAGCTACTTCTGTCTATAATACACCATGCAGCCATGCAGAAGTTGTGGTTTTTTGCATGAATTTTTGAAGGGGCGTGTTCACATGAATGTGTCTACAGACTAAACATTGTCATCGTGATGGCATAAGACACATTTCACCACATTGTGAAAGCAACAGAACACAGAAAGGGCCGGGCACAAAAAAAGAATTACAAGGTTCAACATAAAAGTTCTGGTTATGTTCAAATCTATATATACACCTACTAGCCCTCATCTCTGTGGCATAGAGTCACTAACATGTTAGGAAAATGTAAGGAAACATGCCCCATGGTGAAATTTTGGCCGTCTCCCTCTCTCATTGTTGCCCAGTCCCTGTACTTCCTGGAGAAACTGGTGAAAGGTTTACTGGAAAAAAGCTAGGAAACAATCAGGAAATTGAGTTTTACTGTTTTCTCATCCAGTGGCAGTTTGTTTAATCACACCTGGGACATTGGCTGGCCAGCAGAGGAACATTATTAACAGTCACCAAACACCCGTGGTTTATTAAGTTATCACCTTCCGAATACATTTCTGTTTCTTTATTTAGTTTCCCCCATCTCCCTTTGCATTTTATGAGCTGTAGGGAGCAATAAAAGCGATGGACGGAGGGAGAGGGAGGCGGCGTGAGGAGGGGACTTGAGATAGAACAGGTGACTAGAGGTGAGCAGATAAACAAATGGGGGGATTCATCGAGAAAGACAGATACAGGGAGGTAGCAGCAAAGACGACAGCAAAGCGGGGGTGTCAGGGATGAGAAGCAGAGACGGGCGGGGGGAGAGAGTCACATCCAGACTTTCGCCTTCTGTTCAATGTACCGCTGCCACTCGGCTGGAAAGAGAGGCGATGTAAAAACTAGAGAAGAAAATGAGAAAAACAAAAGGAGGGGAAATGAATGCGCAGATGCAGAAAAGAAAGACAGTGACGGACTGAATAAAGAGGAGAGTGGAGACACCAGGTGACGAGTGAATTAGTGGTTGGACAAAGAGGTGGTAGATGAGGAGGGAGAGAGCGACAAAGGAGACGAGAGGTGTGAGGTTTATCGGAGCGGAGGGTGGAAATTATTCCTCACTAACAAGTAATGAGAGCTCCAGAGAGATGGAGGGATCAGGAAAGAAAGAAAACAAAAGAGACTGAGACTGGGTTTCTGATTCTGACTTGTATCATGGTGGGAGATATGATTAGAGAAAAAGAGAGATTTAAGTGAGTGACCAACACACATGCACAAAAATACAGTGGTTCCTATGATGATTTTATATCAGTACGAACTGCCTCTGATCTTTTTTTTTTTGTTTTACCGGAGTTTGTCAAGTGCCAAGGTGTTCAGTGAAGAGCTGAGTCTTCAGTCTTTTCTTAAACACTGAGAGCGACTCTGCAGATCAAACAGAGTTTGGTAACTCGTTCCACCACTGGGGAACCACAGAGGAGAAGAGTCTATTGACCTCGGGTCATTTTGAGGTGGTTGTATCAGGCGCCTTTCGTTGGTGAGCGTAGTGAGCGGGAGGGAGTGTAGACCTGAATGAGGGAGTTCAGGTAGGAGGGAGCCATTTTTGTTGTAGTTTTGTAGGCAAGTGTAAGAGTTTTGAACTTGATGCGAGCAGCAACTGGAAGCCAGTGGAGCGATCTGAACAGCGGTGTGACATGTGCTGTTTTTGGCTGGTTGAAAACCAGACGTGCTGCTGCATTCTGGATCATCTGCAGAGGTTTGACCGTGCATGTGGGGAGGCCTGCCAGTAAGGACTTGCAATAGTCGATGCCTGGTATTATGAGAGCCTGTACCAGGAGTTGTGCTCCATGTTCAGACAGGAAGGGTCTGATCTTCCTGATGTTGTACAGAGCGAATCGACATGATTGAGCAACAGAGGCCACATGAGCCTTGTAGGTTAGTTGGTCATCAATCATGACACCCAAGTTTCTGGCGGACTTTGTGGGTTTGAGTTGGTTTGATTCAAGCTGGATGTTGATTTCTTGTTGTAAAGAGGGACTGACTGGGAGGACAAGGAGCTCAGTCTTTTAGAGGTTGAGTTGAAGGTGGCATTTTTTCATCCATACTAATATATCTTTTTCATCAAAGGTGTCAATGTTAACCAGATGGACACTGGCAAGACCAACCAGTGAAGTTTTTTCTCTTGCAAATCCAAAAGATGTTATTGAAAACGCTTCAGATAAAGCACAAATCTCACCTTTGTGTGTTTTCTAAGTTTTCTAGCATGCCATCTTCTGCACCTCATTCTGGTGTGCCAAGCTGTAACGTGCTCATGTGCTCAGAAAACACCAGCTGCATCAGCCACAAGGGGCAGCAAAGAGCTCATTCTACACTCAAGTGTTTTCAAATAGTATGTTTCAGTTTTACAAGACAGAAGGCTTCAAGGATGAGAAATAACCACTCCGAACCAATCATATGGCACTTTTCCACTTCCAAAAATAGGCTCAGCAAGATGGCTTAAGTTAGCTGAACACAACACATACTATTGTTTTGGTATCAAAAGTCAGATAGTTAGACAGGAGAGACCATGCTGAGTGCAGTCTAATCTCAAAACCATCCCCTGGCACAAGTAGGCTCTCGGAGTAATCCCCCAGCAAGAAAAACATTACTGTGTGCTTTTCTCCCCATTAATACATTACACATGCTGTTGCCTTTTTAATGTCAGAAGACATGGTGCCCCGTCCAAATAGAAGGCTTTTAACAGATGAACGTGCTGTGACTGACCCAAGACATGAGCCCCCTGACTGTAAAAATGTCACACTGTGAAATTAACAAGAAGTCTGTAAAATGTGTTTATTCAAGTGGATTCTCTGTTTGTGGCTCTTTGTAGTGTTTTGAATCTTCTACTTGAGAATTCAAAGCTTAAGGAAATATTTAAGCTTAACAGAAATAGTGACTTCATTTATATGATGGTTAACTGATATGAAAAAATATTTTTTGCCACATCACCCAGCCCTAGAAAATGTTGATTATTACTGCCTCCCAATACAGTTTGACTTCACTCCACTCTGTAAATATCTCAGGTTCTGAAGCCTCTGCTGTATCGGTCCATCACAACACAACAACCTCAGCTCCCCCAAGTTTCCCGTCTTTCTATCACTTCCCACCTTTACCTCTGCACCATTTGATCATTTTCTTCTTTCACGCTGTTTCCATCTTCCCCATCATCCCTTCCCCTGCTCGGCCAGGCTCTGCTCTGCATTGTAAAAAGATTGATAGACATGCACAGCCGGAGGTGAAGACACATCATGCACACACACACACACACACACAAGCACTCACACTTTCATTGTTGTTCTTCTCTCTTTCAATTACATTAGCCAGTTCACAAAGAATCAGCAAGTGCACACACTCTTTTGAACAGTGTTTAATCAGACCAGACCTACAGGCAGGAGTCGACACTGAACCAGCCTTGCTAATGTTTTTTCATGAGGCCAGAACTCAGCGGTTCACTAAGTCAAACTTAGTGGCCAACACTTGCTTTAATGATCGACTGGACAACTGTCTCCTGGTCAAAACGACTCCTTTAAACCGTATAAATGTGTAAAACTAATGGGACACCTCTATGTGTCAAGTGGACATTTTATATGACCTTAGAGAAAACTGTACCCTGATCGTACAGTATGTACTGAAGAGATGTCATTTTTGCCAGTGCCTTATGATGAACTAAAGTCACACTTGCACACACATGTTTTTGTGTTTTGACTGCATCTGAAAACTGGTAATATTAATAATATAAATGACAGATACTAATATAAATGAGACTAATATTTTTATCACCTGACAGCTATTGGATGTATTGTCATGAATCTGTACGGCACAGGCATTCATGGTCCCCAGAAGATGAATCCTATTGACTTTGATGATCCCCTGATCTTTGATCTAGCACCACCATCAGGTCAATTTTTTATTTAGTCCAATACTTTAGTTTATGACCAGACAGCTGCAAAACTATTGACATTCCCATCATCCACAGCTGCACTTTGTTTATTGCTGATTAGCAAATGTTAGCATGCAAAACTAAAATGATGAACATCACGCCTGCTAAACATCAGAATATTAGCATTGTCATTGTGAGCAAGTTATAATGCTGACGTTAGCACTTCGCTCCAAACAGCAGCGTGCCTAAGTACAGCCTCACAGCTGCTGGCATGGTGGCAGACTCTTAGTCTTCTTTGTAATTTACTGCTGTGGGGCACTGAAGTTTGAATGGATGTTGGAAAGGATACCTGCAGACAAAGTGACAGAGAGGCGAGACATCTTCCTCTAACATATTGATGATCCGCTGAGTGTTTTATGGTTATTTTTTTGCCAACAGGCAGAAAATAAATTTTACTTTTGTTTCACTCCCTCTTTGATTCACTTTCCCTATCATCACCCTCTCTCTCTCTCTCTGTCTCTCTCTCTCTCTCTTCCCTCTCCTGACTTAATGACTGACATATGCATACAGTACATGTACAACCAAGGGCAGTGTGTGTGTGTGTGTGTGTGTGTGTGTGAGAGAGAGAGAAAGAGAGAGAGAGAGTCAGGCTGCTGTTTCAATGTGCAAATTTATGGCGCTTATTGATCTACAATGTAAATAGGAGAGTGTGTTTGTTACTCAGAGATCCTACATCCACTTGCTTCTACGTTCTGAGTTCATATTCACTCCGACATGCTCGCTTGTAAATTAACACTAATTATCCAAATTCCCTTCATATTGATTTTTGCAGGTCTCTTCTATATGCCGAACCTGACACACCCATATCAGTCAGGAGAATGAGTGAAGACTCTCTCACATCAGATAGTTTTTATTCAGTCTCTCCCTCGGTTTAATCTGTTTGCAGTCATGCGTGCATACTTTCATTGTCTTTAAGTGTACAGGAGCAGAATGACACTCCTCAAACTTCATGGCCAGTAGGCATCGAGTTGATTCCCACTCCAGCGGCGAGCACAGCGGAACAGTCCCTGTGTATTTTCATCCCCCCACTCACTCACCACCTTCCTCCTGCTCCAATTCATCTCATTCCCATGCCTCCCTCTCTTTTTGACTCCGCCATGAACCGTGAGGAAAACACTCGCTTCCTCGTTTCACGCCGCCGCAGCTCCCGCCAGCCTGGTCGCTTTTTCTGAACATTAACGGGAAGTCACAGCTCTTACCGGATGCAACGTGTTGCACGCCGCACACATAGCGCATTGCATATGGATTTACACACACAGGCATGCCAACACGAGCACATCCAAATATTCATACACATGGATACGGTTCACTGGACGTATTCAAACTCATTTGAATCGAAATCATTCAGTCTCATTTGAATTAGTGCACAATTTGCTCTTTTAAATGAATTTGCGTTCATATAGAGAGGAGAGAAAGCACATATATAATGTATAGCAAAACATGTGCGCACAAAGTCAGCCGTCTCACACACACACACCAGCACTGTTTTCTCCCCTTCGTCAGTCCTGTTTACAGAGAAACCGGTGTAATTATCGAGTTTTACGGCCGTGATTACTACAGTCAAGACCTTGAGGCAGCGATATTAGTACATCTATTCCCTTCCTCTCCTCTTTCCTCGCTCTATGGGCCTCCTCTATTCTCTTCTATCGATCTTGTTTGGGCCACAGTGAGGGCTGAGGCCGGCTGTGAAGCTATATCAACTAAATGACCGGCCATTCTTACTTCTTACATTAGCCATGGTATCAAAGGCAACCCCTCGCTGCGTAAATGGGACAGACACACATGCACATCTCCACACACACACACACACACACACACACACGTGCACTGGCGGAGTGGTCCAAACAGGACTAAACACAGCGGCAGTTAATTCGCCGTCCCACTGGGCGAGTGATACTGGAATTGACTGGGTGTAACAGGGCACTCGCCATTCTCTCTACAGCTCTGTGTGTGTGTGTGTGGATATGTGTGGGAGTGTTTTCTGAAGGCTGTCCAATTTGCACAAGTATATCTTTTGAAGGGTTGTCAATTTGTGGAAATTTATATGTGTGATATGTGTCAGGGTTCGCACGTGTTCAGGAGTGTGTGATGCATGCATCTTCACACGTTCATGAGCCTGTGTTTGTGTATGGTCTCTGGTCAGTATTCGAAAGTGTGTGTGTGACAGGTGGGGTGCAGCAAGTGCCATTTTAATTTTAATGATGAAGTCAGTGGAGTAGAGATAGTTCTAATTTGCTGTGGCCTCCCCAGTGGCCCGGCATAATGGACTGAAAATGGGCTCCAAATTAAAGTTAGGGCCTTCGAAACACAGCCAGGTGGACTGGTCTGTAAAAGCCTCGCACAATGCGCGCAGTCACACGAACAGCACACAGAACTCTGAAAAGCACTGCTGAATCACACCATCAGCAAGGAAAGATGAGAAACTATAAAAAAGACCAAGCACACATAAAAATCAGCATGTATGGCTTTTAACAAAACTCGTCGTAAATCCTCAGTTTCCATTTTTACCTTTTATTATACGATACAATCTGACGATGTTATCATACGCCATCAGTCTGTATCATGTTGTTAATTACATTCTTTCATTTACTCTGTGATATTGAGCAACAGTGGGAAGGCTTGCCTTGTTGCGTGCACCGCAATCCCAGAATGCAGAGCTACAAATCCACCTTCACCAAATGAGATCAGGAACTGTCAAAGGTGGAAGAGAGCAAATAAAAATACTGCAATAAAAGTTCTGCATTCAAAATCAACCTTATGTAAAAGTATGTAAACATTATCAGCACTATTTGGTTAAAGTATGAAAGTAAAAGTATCTACAATGCAGGCAATGTATTGTATGTACTACACGATTGGATTATTTTTTTATTGGATTATTATTTTGATCTGTATATGTATAAACCACATTTTTTACATTACATATGTAGCAAATGGATACTTAGTGTATGACCACTCATTGTATTTTAGATGCTTGTTAAAGGTTTTAAAAATCCATCCATAAGTTCAATGCCATAGTCAGTAAAGATCCATGAATTTTAATTTGTCCCTCTTTAGTAGTTTGCTATTATTTGAGCCTGACTGCTCCATCAGATTAGCAGACTGTTCACTGTATGGATGTCGCTCTGATCATTGATCTACGGGACTGACTGCTGTTCACATCTTTCAGTCAGAACTTTTTAAAAAGGAAACAATAAAATAATTTCAAATCAATACAGTATTTTCTGTTATTTCTTATGGCCAACATTTTGTATAAGAGCTTTTTTCTTTAGTCGTTTATTGCTCCGGTGTGTGTTGGTCAGCCGGTCTGGTTTGTTACTGCTGGAGTATTTGCGCTATTATATAGTGCCTTTTATCGTGTGTGTGTGTGTGAGATGTGTGTGTGATGTGAGAGAGAGAGAGAGAGAGAGATCTAAAAATAAATGTTTTGCCTTTGGGAACTCTTGGTCTAATCATATTAATCAGTGGGGAGTGGGAGTGGGTGGGACTCTTTGGTTCAGCGGGTGCGAGTGAGTGGCTAGATGACTCTATTCTCAGCTATTAACTCGACTTAAGCAGCTCTGAAACAGGTTGAGTGCTTGTGAGCGAAGCCCCCAGGAACAGTGCAGGGGTTGGGAGCCAATTTGACATAGTGGTCAAACTGTGTAATTACAACTCCCCAGTCCAACAGGAGGCCAAAAACCATTTTTCCCGCACGTAATCATGGGAAAAGAAGCAGCTGTAAAACAGTGCATAGATTTTTTTTTAGCATCATAGCCTCCACAAAATGATTTGGTTGATCAGAATTTGATCCGTTCAGTCTGATAATATTGCCAACCAAAATAGAAGTTAGCAGGCCGGGCAGACTGGGCCGGTGGGGATTCACCAAGCTCTGGGTGACTGACTTGGTGATTCCAGTCGACTCTACTGAGTGAGTGACTCCTACAAATCTGAGTCAATGACAAGAGTCAAAACTCCCAACTATACTTGTCTACTGATCACTTTTAAAACCATGATATCATCAAATGCTCATGAACAATGTCTTTTCACAGCCACAACAAATACATTAAGGTGTGCAGCGTACTTAGAGAGGCGGTGATATCCAGCTGCTGAGTTCACCATGATTACTTTGCAGGTACACTACGCCTACATGAGACTATATAAAATACACTGAAGCTCTGAAATTTTATTTTCACTTAGCAATTTGAATGTATTTCTGCATCACAAACAAACAAAATGACCTTTCCAAATGAGAAGCGGGGAAGCGTTGATTCCCCCAACGCCCCCACACCACTGGAGTTTGGGTGGTAAACAGCAGGATGTTTCCTTTGTTCCTCTCATCGTGGTGTGTTTGTTTGCATAATTTGACCACATTTGCAGGTCCAACCCACAATATACTACAGACATGATAGATATTTACCTTGAGTGTGTACTTTCTATGTGTGCACTTCTCTCTCTCTCTTTCTCACTCTCTCACAACACACACACACACACAGTCACCAATCTACATTTTGCTCATTTAGCTGGTGATTCTTATTTGTTCAAGGACACATGATCTCATACTGTGCCAGTTAGATTTTAACCAAACTTGTGGGAATCTCACTGCTGGCGTTTGAGATTTGCAAAATTAGACTGAGTGGTTTAAATGAGGGAAAGAAATGACAGGTTATAACAACATATTTGCTGCTGATTGACCAAGGGAGGGATTACAATATTAGAGATCAAACATTGCCAGGTAGTGACTGCATTTAGAAGACATATCTTAAGAGCATAAGTGTTTTCTCTATGATAGTGCAGTAAACTATCAAATAGTTACAGTCATTCAGTATTTCATTTCCACATTTTGTGCCAGGAAATCTGGTTTGAAATCTAAAGATAGCAGGATTTCACCACACCTTAAAGTTTCATGAATCGACTGTTGTTTGTTAAAGATCCCTGCGACTCAAGTCAAATTAGATTTATCTCACTCTGAGTCAAAGCATAGGGAAGAGAGAGCAAATAGTGTTTTCCTAAATCGTGTTCTTTTTTTCAACATTCAAACGGATGTTGGTTTATTCATTTTAAGAAGAGCTGTTTCTGTTTTTGCAAATGAACTCTTCCCATGTTCTTATTTCCTGTCTTGTTGTCGGTGAGCTACCGTGTCTTGCAATGGGTGCATCAGTGCACAATTAATCACCTTCCCTGTAATTGCAGGCCAGGATAGGTAGGTGGAAAGAAAAGTGGCTCACGATTACTGCTCTAGAATTAGGTTAGCATTGAGATACAATCCTACTTCGGAGGAAGAATGGATATGGAGATAAATGACTTAGTGAAAACAACAACAAAGACACATAGATAGAAACATAGAGATGGTTCCTAGCTTTCAGGGTTGTGTAGCGCCAGAATCACACTTTTTTTACTCCAACTAAGGAAATAGAATATTCGCAGTTCGCATAACCCAGTTGAAATTCATATACATTTTTTTAAGTACTTGAGCCTTGAATTATCATTAGAGCATAAGTCATGAAAGAGCTAATAAAAGCAAATAGAATGTTCAAAGTTGTCATGTTGACATTTAAGGCGTGCTGACTGATTCATTACATCAACTCAACATGCAAGAAAACATTCAAAGATTTTAAGTGTCAGACACTTTATTTCCTGCATTCTGGTGAATTTCAGTGCAACAATGTTTTGGTTTGATTTTCATGCGACAATTTCAAAGTCCTCTGCTACTCTCAACATGGATGTAAAGCAAATAACGAGTCAATAAGAGTATTTGTAGGCAATAGAGTTTCATTATTTGTGGTGGCATTTGCAAAGAAAGAGTCAGCCTGTTGCCAGCTTGTGCTTGTTGCTCTGCTACATTTTTAAAGCTGAGTTTGACCGACTTTTCCTCAGAATGGGTGTTTCGAATGCCGCTTCATTTGCTCTGCACCGGTAAGTAAATTAAATCATATAAAAGGCAAAGTACTTGTTTTCATTCACCTTTCTGTTATTGCTTAATGCCACACTAATTACAACGCATTATATCCATGTTATTGTCTTAGATGCCAACTGACTGCCATGTAATATTCTCAACATAATGAAGCCATTCATAAAGTTAGTGTGGTCATATCGTATTGTCAGTTATAGTTGACTAATGTATGTAAATTGTCAGCGTTGGAGGAGCACTTACATAACCTTCGAAATGTACCACAACTGTGTGCAAGCATGCACATGTCATAGGTAGGCCCTGATACTATGCCTCTGGAAAGAAGGCATCATGGATGAGTTGACAAAAGCGCTCTCAGTCACCAGTGAGGGGAGCTCTATTGCTAAAAGCCATGATTCTGTCAGTGACGATGATTCAGTATAGTCAGGTCAGTTTGATGGTTTGTGAAACATTGGTTCATACATGTGCTGAATACCTCTGTTTCTAGCCTTCAAGCTTGAACAATTTGTCCAGTCCACTCCTGTTTTTCTGTCCATTGAAATAATTTAATTTTATCAGTGAATACATTTTTCTAACCTTTTTACTGCCCACATCAAACTGAGACAAACACACATTTTCACAATTAATAAAATATATCACTGCACTGAATACCAGAATAACAATCACCTGGCTTGAGAACAAGGCTTATTTTAGCCTCAGTAGATGAAATGTTGGGTGAGTCGCCCAAAGCACTGTCCTCCATCACTAAACAGCTGTGTTTGTGTGTGTGTGAGCGAGCAGGAACAGTTGTGAGACTGTGGTCTCTGTTCCAAACACACTGTGGGCCAAGGAGCCAGAAATCTCAGCCTGTGGCCAAGTCATCATTGAGCTATTTGTATTGATCATCAGTCCTATCAGCCCCTGCTGATATGTTGATTTCCTGCTATGAGAGAGGAAAAACACACTAGCTTAAAGGAAGGGGTGAAAGAATGATAACACTGCAGCTCAGCCATACTTATTGATCTTCATTGTTCTGCAGTAACTCTAATTCAGTGTGTCAGTTTGACACTCAGGACAGGAAAATCCAGAGGTATATGTGGACATGTGGTCAGACAAACACAACACGACAGACAGCTTCATGGGGCGAATATAGCAGTATGAAGACTAATGCAATCCAACAGCCCGGCAACAAATACAGTCTTTTTAAACCTAAATAAGACTAAATTGATGCAGCAGAGGCAGAGATATCCTCACATTTAGTCCCTATATGACTCAAACTTTAAAAACTAGATCCTATTTCTACAATGGAAGCTTATTAGCATCTTTCATAAGACCCTCCCTGCCTTCTGTTGAAATGGCCATAATCAATATTTTTATATTTACGATGGATCACATGACTACCTCTATGGGCATTTCCATCCACTACTGTCATGTGAATATTGGGAGAGATAAACAGTTGGTGGCGCTAATTCTCCAGTCATTGTCATTCAGTCATTGCAGAGGAAGATGGCGCAATAAGATTGAAAGAGCCCCTGTCAAACCTTGAGCAAATGAAAACGATGTAAAGAATGTAATGGAAATATGGCATTTATCCCATTTTCATTTGAGGAAGGTGACAGTCTCCTCATCATTAGACTCAGATCTGATGTTTTCCTCTGCCACAAAGTCTGCACTTTGCCACATTTGACGTCATCAATACACCAACCTTTACAGCTCAGCCAAGCATAAAAACATTTTTCTATATTTCAAATTTGCCTTTGATTATATTTACACGTGTTCTGTAGATCTAACTGATCATCAGTCAAAGAAGTCCAGAACAGAAATGTAAGAAAACACAAGCAAACCAAATAGCTATGGTTCAGTTGTATTCAAGTGTTCTAATAAGCAGTAAGTTGAAGTCAGCCATCATTCATTTGGTTTTCTATGCCTGTGCTTCTCCTACCGTGTCATTTCAAAAAAAAATTGTGAAAAAAAGCCAAATGAAGCATAAGACACAAAATACAGTGGGACAATAGAAAGACTTAACAAGCTGACCCAGCCCGGCCAGCCCACCGCAGACCCTGAGTGAAGGGAAAATTGGTTGAGATCATGCACAGTCTAGTCAGACAGAAATGGTAAATACAGAGTGTGAGGATGTTCAGTGGTAGAACTGAAATGGACGGAATCAAAGGTTTGAGAGTATGCAATAAAGTCCTCAACTTCTTTTCGGTCTGTTCCACTTTGTTATGTGCTGATTCAGCTCTTTTCAGTCCTCAGTCTGCCACCGTGTCCCAATAAAGTAGAGTGGCTGCCTCGCCTGCGCTGATCTGACGACACATGGACAGAATCAATCAACACTTCCAATCAAGCCTAATGGAAAACAGTGCTCTGTTTAAACACAACACAGGGGTGTGGCCATGTAGGTTTGTGTGTGTGTGTGTGTGTGTGTGTGTGTGTGTGTGTGTGTGGATTTTTGCAGTAACCACAGAGAGTGAATGACCTCCCTCTTCTTTCTAACTAACACTGGTTCTAATTACCATACTTTTTAATTGAGCAACATTTTTTCCAAATTCACAACCTTACCCTTAATTCTTCATCAAACCTTGACACATTTTCGGTGAGGCCAACAACCTTCAACATCATGCTAATGATACCATGGTGTTGAGGATCATTAACAGGCAGAAACACTATGCGACTCTAATGAACACACTCTATAAGCTGACAAATAGGGATAGTCTTCTTAGTTGCATTACTGCAGACAAAACATCTGATTCTTCTGCATGGAGCAATGTGGCATATTGAAGTAAATTAGGGAAAATTCACACTCTATGGTGCACAATTGTTTGGCCAGAAAGTACTCAAGATATTGCTCAAACTGAAGCAACTGATCATGACATTATTAAACCTGTGAAATCAGCTAATAAAAGGTACTACAGTATGTTTTAACTAAGATCATACCATGTTCACTCCCTGTTTTCTACTGATAGTCATCATTAGTTTCTTTTAACCATCACCGCAGTCATTCCCAACCTTAAGCAAGTGTTTATTATTGTAACCATGACAACGAAGGTCCCCTAACCCTAACAACATAGTCATTTTAATCAAAAAACACAATTTTCCCCTAAACCCAACCAACCTTTAACCGTAGCACTGTTACATCAAAAAAAACACATTTATTTTTCAACACGTCTTCGGTTTTGGAGGTCACAGACTAATGATGTTCTGCTGATAGTGGCATCAGACCAGAGACCAGTGTTGTTGGTTGTGTGTTGCATGGACTAACGACTAAGGCTGAAGAAATAATCTGTTCTTAGACACATTGCGATTCTCTTTTAAAAGATTATGTCTCACTGCACAAAAGTCAATAATCTGAATTTCAAAACTCAATTCTCAACATTATGATCGCCTGTAACAATTTTGTACGACTGTACCAGCTGAACGGTGAAATGTAACAGACATAAACTTGTGTTTACGTGACGTGCATTTTGGCTTCTATGAATTTGAACGAGAATAAAGCAAGTAGTTACATTGAGCGAAAAAATAAATTGTATAAAAAATCAAACATTTTGCATTGATAATCATTTGCAGCCCACTGAATCAGAATTGAATCAAAATATGAGGTGTCTAGAGATTCCCACCCCCACTAAGGACAATTCTATTGGCTTTGATTTTTGGTTTGTTTGTTTGTTTGTTTGTTTTTTGGAGGAGGGGGGTTCTTTCTGTATTAAAGAATTATACATAAAAAGATGATGCCCAGATGCTCCATGTGCCTGGGCCTCAGTAGTGAACTGAAACTTGACTCTTTGACATAATGTTATGTAGATTACATGGCTGGTACACAGACAACACAATTAGGTCATCATTTTTTAATTAGCACCACAGCCACCTCCAGCTTCTGTCAACACAGCTGTGTGTCAATGTCTGTTTGCACTGCTGATAATTTGTTTCTGAGAAAGCTGACATTAACTGTTTGGTGGTCCTTGGTTAATGTTTGAATGAACCTCCACCAGTGCCTGAACCTGAACTCTTACCAAAAGTTCAGTTTTATCAGCTGAAGTGAAGACATGCTAAGCTTTCAGCTTTTCTTCATCTTTCTGTCTGTGGAGGTCATTTGGTATTTGTTAGGAAATACTAATTGTTAAAGCACACAAAATCTCTCTCTCTCTCTCTCTCACACACACACACGCACACACACATTATGGCAGTTCTGCAGCTCTCTTCCAGGGCGGCTATTCAGCCCCACAATCAATATGTGTCAGTAGGAGAAACCTCGGCACTGGCCAGAGGGTCCTCATTCATTTTCACTCTCTCACATTCGCACATCCTCACTGGCTGTCTCTCTCTCTCTCTAAAATTCAAGTTTGCTTTACGACAGGTATTCTCATATTAACTTCAACTTGCATACTGATATTACATTAAGTATTATGAAATACAGTGTAATAGGAAAACTAGCCAATATATGTGGAAAACAAAGATGCGATATGAAGGGATTGACGTGGGAAAAACAAATACCATATGGATCAGCTGATTCGCTGCTCATTATGTGGAAGGGAGTGTATAGTCTACCTGTGGTTGTTTGTATTGTTAGACACCTTTGTCCAATATTCTGCTATAATGTATTTGTTACAACCCAGCTGTCTAGGGGATAGGGAAGCAACACAAAACCCAATGGTGGTAACAGGGTAAAGTAGTTTATTAGTAACTTAAAAGTGGTGGGTAGCAGTACAGAACAAACTAAGGAAGAGGGCCGGAGGGTGCTGTTTAAAATCAAAAACAAAATATAACCAAAAGAGGACTCTCTATGAGCTAATACATTCCTATATCAAAATAAAAGTAAACAAAAACTAAGGTCCTATGAGCTAAAAACCAAACAACAAGAGAAACAGCACCCCTGCACCTAGTGAAACTAATACAGAATCCACAATCTGTGTGAGAAACGAAGGTTGACAATCACTAAACGAAGCGCTGAAGCCTGGCCACACTTCAGGGCTTGATCAAATCAGTCCTAGCTAGGAAAACAAAGGGGTCCACAACATATAACAAGCTACCATTCGGCTTTCAAACAATCACAAAATTTGTCGTTACAAAGGCGAGCTGCCACCAACAGTCAGCCGCCTGGACTGGCAGGCCGGCAGAGCTTATATAGAATCAGGCTTGATTGGTCAGTGGGGATTGGTCCGCTGCTCCGGGGCTGCACCAATCAAGCCGCAGGAGGTGGAGCACTGGATCCTGGGATTTTGCAGGCAGCTTTGTAGGGAAGTGTCGTTAGTAGAGCACACATACACACACACAACAAAAGACAGAAGCGTAGTGGCCGTAACAGTATTCTTCTTGATTTATTGTCCTGGGCTAAATAAAAGAGAATTTCACTTTGAGATTTTGAGTTTTAACCCAATAGGTGTTGACCAGTAATTTCATTTAGTTTATTTGTGGAATAAATCCACCATCTTGAGTTTAGTTACTATGGTAGCCGATGCAAAGAGGCAGGACAGAATCATAAAGCCCTGGTATTTTTCTTTCGAGTTCAAACATTTTCAAGACACGTCTTCATCTAGCTTTGCGCCACCTCAGTTGATTTTACACCCACCTATGTCTTTCTCGCCCTACCTCTAAAAATCACCCCATGTTTTCTCTGTACTGTTCCTCTGTCTTTACCAAATTCCATGGAAATCAAACCAATAGTTGTTGAGACATTTCAGCCAGGACCAAAGAGGTGGACCAACTCATGAATGCACTGTTTTGTATTTAGACTTTTGGTTTCTACGTTGTGGCAACAGGTCCAATAAGTGATTAGGATATTTTGAGTTCCACCCTAATAAGAATGTCAATATGTATTGACTTTCTGATGACACTGGAGGTCCTTTGTGCTTTCTCTCTCTCTTGTTCATTAACAGCTAAATAAAAGTTTCAGCTGGAGGAGATTCTTTGCCCTGGGTGTATCTGGCTGGAGCATTGTTGAATTCCTCAGATGAAGCTCAACTTCTTTCCATGACACCTGGACCTTTGGAATATTAATATTTCAGTTTTTGGAGGGTTAATGTCTGGGGCACAAGTGTGGCAGAACATGTCTAACAGAGGCAGGTTCTGCTGCAGACCCTCTGCAAGAGGGAGCACAGCGAGGTCACTGTGACTCAGGAATGAGACGGGGGACTGGTTGAAGACACGTTAAGGTCATTGTGACTCAGGAATGAGGCGGGGGACCAGTTGAAGACAGTGTTTTTCTCAGTTTGCTTGGGTTACATGACGGATAATGATATCCTGCAATTAGGATAGACTTCTATTTAAGTTCAAGACATTTTATGTACTTGGTTTTGTTGCATAGTGACAGAAAACTTTTTCTAACGATCACCGCCTGCACAGAAGCCTCAGTAGTTAAAGATTACTTTGTCTTCTTTGTTGTTGGAAGCGTTGCTTGTGCAAGTTGATGCTTTAGTTATTTTACAACAGAAGTGTCTGTAGTTTCAGCCACAGTTTGTCCCAAAAGAAAATAGACATAGTCTTTGAACTCATTGGCAGCATTGCTACAGCCAAGAGGTGATGCTTCCAGAGAGTCTCCTTTCATTGAGACAGACTCTGTCCACTTTTTGTCTTTTTCTCTTGGCCTGACTGAAGCCTTTTCTTTGATACTAGACACTGTTAATCAAGTCATTAAAAAGTTGTAACTTAACTTTTCATCAAACACCACTGTTTCCAAAGACATGATGCTGACAATAAAAAAATATGGCAACATTACTAATATGAAAATAATTAAATAATTAAATTACTAACTAAATTCTGTTTAAGGGTGAGGGTCCACTGCCTTAATGGTGAATGAGTCAGTCCATCTCAGGTTAGCTAATGAGACCAACAAATGAGTCCTGCTCAGAAAACACAACCACAACTAGACTTTGTAGAGGTGCCTTAATGGTGTTTAATTAGAACCTGCGCACATAAAAGCCAGGCACATACATGTGATGTGAGCTCAGAACAGTGTCTGGGAGCAGAAAAGCATCCTTGCACGAACGCGGTCCCACAAGCACAGGGCTGTGACGAGCGCAGGCTTGACCCTCCCCACGCACTCGCAGCTGTTCAACACACGCTCCCTCGTCAAGTTGACTTCTGAGGCGGGGATGAGAAAAGACACCGGCTGATGTCTCCCCTTCTTTGATTGGTCACCTTTAACACCCAGTCTCAGACTTTTACAAGGTGATTATAGCTTCTCTAACATCAAATATGTGAGTATTAGGCCGAGGGTGCATATAGTTAACAAAATCAATACCTTCAAAAGATATTAAAATTGGATCTAAAAGATTTTAACGTAAGACTACTCGCTCAGACATGATGGCCATATTAAAATGGTTCTTCTCTCAGGCAACTTCCTGTCAGCAACTGTGTACATGAACAAACCAAACAGGATGCTCAGGATACCAGGTTTGTGCACGCAGAGCAAAAATGCTCCCTCTCCAGGATGCTTTTCAGTTCGCGGATACAAGCCTGTTTTTTTTTATGCACTCATGAGACTTATGGATGCCATATGCCTCATCTGAAATATAGAGTGAAAACATGTGTTTGAGATGTATTGAGCATATGAGTGAATAGCTTATCTTTGATTGTGGCACATAAGTGTTTTTTGTTTCTAACACATAGTTAGTCCGTGTACTTTTCACCCTTTATTTTTATTGCAACTTCTTTCCTCCTCATTTACATAATGTACTGATTTCAGTTTTCTGTCAAAAATCTGCAGTGTGACCAAAAATAGCCTCGCATGTAAACAAACAGCAGCTGTCAACAATTATGGCAGATTAGCCCCTGAAA
The DNA here is from genome assembly GCA_025331565.1 of Holacanthus passer. Lineage (NCBI taxonomy): Eukaryota > Metazoa > Chordata > Actinopteri > Pomacanthidae > Holacanthus > Holacanthus passer. Next base: position 2,675,314 of record JAFREQ010000038.1, read on the forward strand.
TACCCAAAATGCAATGTGACATCATGTTGATTCCCGAGCCCTGTAGCTACAGTTTACATATGTGTGCTGCGGAAGTGAATCATTTGATTCTTGTTTTCTGTAATGTCACTGCAGTGCTCAGTGTTCACTCGCCACAAGTCTGGCTTCTTTATGGAGGTAAACAACTTGAAAAAAAACTTTTCATATTGTTACATACTGTTGCTGCTTGGTTTTGCTGTTATGAAGCTGCTTTTTCACCCTGAGGTCATTGCCGATGTTACTCGGAGGGTGTTTCAATGTTGCAGCATCTCTGTCTGTCTGTCTCCTCTTTGATTCCCATAGTTGTCCCTCTCTTGTTTCACCTCAGTGCCATCAAAAAGCATGAATGCCTGCCTTACCAGTTTGAGAAATAGATGCATTCAAACCACGTTGAGATGATCAAATATTTAATTCTAGAAAACAGCTCCAGAAATTTGAACTACACATTATGTCATTTGATTTTCTCTTCTTTTCAATTCTTTCATAGCTTCTCAAATTGACTGTTCACTAACCACCTGAAACAGCAACTGATAATTGTCCAGTCATAACTTAGCTGTGTGCATGGAGCTGTTAGAGCAATGCACCACCCTTCAAGCGTCTTTAGCCTTTCCCAAACCAAAAACACAAGAACAAAAGTGCGAGGCATAGATTAAACTGTGAGTTTGTCTGATCTAAACTAAGATGCAAAGTTGCATGTCCATCTAATTACAGGAAACAATGCATAAATGTAACCTCTACCTCTGCCTTGTGAATTTCCCCACTGTGGGACAAATAAAGGTTTATCTTATCTTATCTTATCTTATCTTATCCAAGTATGTAAGCTACGCATCTAAACAGGGATATGTTGGAATGAAATAACAGTCTAATTATTTTTATTGTCATAGACTGACTTATAATGCAAAGAGTAACTAGCTCTACACTACAATACAAGAACAATAGAGTTGTTGTTTTATTGCCATCTTCTATATGGATCATCAGGTTGTGTGCATGCTGACTTTTTGACTGTTATCTTTAGCCTCAGTACAGTATCATGTATGTCTCCATCAAGCGCTTATTTGAGCCTTCTTTTAAAGGATTCTCGCTTTATAACGAGTCAGCTGAAAATATTTGGAAAGTCATCCTGAGAAAGCATTTCCAATCAACTCAGCTCACATTATCTTAATTGGCCAGCTAGCTGCAGGTTATACACGAGAAGCCTGCTTTTGTTCACCTCTGAAATGACAAAAAATGTTAAGTGGTTAATCTGCCACCATTCAATAAGTCAGTAAGTGAGTTGAAATGGAGACTGTAACGTTTCTCAAATTAATACATAAAATAAACAAAAAGCTAATATTTCCATCACATTTTCTACATGGGTGGAACATTTGACCATTTTATCGTGTGTAGTGGGTCAAAGTGGACAATAACCAATGCTGTGTCAGGTAGGCCTCACAACCTACCGCCAAAAAAAGACTAGCATATCAGAACATTTTTCCCACATCATCTTCCAAACGTTGCCCAATAGGACCACAGAAGGCTCTTGCACTGTAAACATGTCAAAACAAAAGAGGAAGGATGTTGCTGGTCCTGCGACTGCGAAAGGAATAAGTGAAAGGTCATCGCTTTTTCTTTAGCTTTTCTGAACAAAAGACGGACAGTAACACTCCAGCATTGCTTGTTAACGCTGTTGTTCCTGGAAGTCGTCCCTAGCACCACCCTGACATCATCTGATGGCAAGCAATGATTGGTCAGGGAGCAACTTGTAGTCCATTGTGTCTCTCAGCTAAGACACGGCAAGAATTTATGAATAGAATCCCCTAAGTGATCATAACAGTGACCATCATAACAGACAAAAATAATGTGTAGTCTGAACCCAGTATGGGGCAACAGATTACAAAAGTCACTGCTGAGATTTTATCCTGATGTTTCAGATCAGCAAAAAAAAAAAAAAGAGTTAGAGTTACAGTTCTATTAATTTAAAAGTGTGCCTCTTTGTCTCCAATGTAGCTGCATCTCTGTCTGCAATCACCGCTCTGTAGCCTCACTCTATGTCCACAGCACATCTGAGTGGTTACATGTCAAGAGTAATAGCCTATCAACACTGAAAGCTATTGTGCCACAGTCAGAACAGACACTGAAGCCGCAAGTTGCAGTAACATCACAATATTACGGCGTATTTCTGTGATGACAAACGGGCCCAGTTTCCCAGTTACACCTCAGATTTTTACTCAACGGAGGGAAAAGTGATGGCTTTTAAATCCGCACAGATTAGGGATCAACTACATTCCATTACACCACTAGAAGTCAGTATAAGAGGGGCAGGTCTTAGCAAAAATCCTCTCTTGCTCTAAGCTTTGTATTGCACACCCTGTTTATCTATTTAATAATTAACCCTTTTAATTTGTCTTCCATCATCTGTTTTGCTTCATGTCCCTTCATCCTTTATCTGTATTGCACTCAGATCAGTTTGGTCTCTCTTTCTTTCATTCTGTCAATTTCTTTCTCTCTCTACCACTCTTTTTCTCTCTTTGGTTCTTTATAACACATGTTGCTGATACAGACAAGGAATGAGTTCTCTGCTCAAACGTGCAGCGCTGCTCTAAGAGACGAAAGGTAAAGTCCATCCTCTAGCTCATAATCCATTGCACCGAAAGTAAAGATATAACCTGACGGCCATGTTTGCCCAGGTTTTCACGATGATGTCATATTCTGGCCGTGGCCACAGCAAGGTAACTCTGCCAAAACTGTAAAGATGTCTGGGAAGGACACATCTGTGCATCCTCTGCCAGAGGAGACTTCAAGAAGTTTCTATTCCCTCCTCCACTTCTTGGAGAGCTTACAGCACAGTGACACCAACATTAATTTCCAGATCTCAAGAAAGGAGGAGTGGATTTTGCAGGTTTGGGATCCACACCAACTCCAGCGGTCCAAATAAATGTCAAGATATACTGGAAGCCAAGTTTGACTGTGTAGAACCAGGCTAAAGAAAATCTTCTTTTCAATCTAAGGGATTCACTGAAAGGATATTGAAATTATCTATATTCATTACAGAGATCTGCCCATTAAGCACATATACTGTATAATATTGCAGAAGGTATATTCTAGTAATCCAGTTCACTGCTCTTACTGAGCCACATGTTTTATGTCTTTTATTTGTCAATTTTATTATTGCATTGTATTGTATATTTTTGTGTTGCTTGCTGCAGGTCAGTTTTCCCTCAGGGACAATAAAGGCTTGAACCCTGAAAACCTGTTTTGCTGCTGTGTTATTAGGGTGCCTTGGCAACAACTCATGACACATATTTCCAAAAACACCGTGCTTCCATGTCCCCTTAAAAAATAGCTCTAATTTTGTCTGGATCTGCAATGGTGATTTCACAAGCGCTAAACCATTTACAGGCATCACATGCAAAGAGCAAAAGCAGATTCTCAGGTAAGACAATAACATGCTGCAGGCGTTCATTGAATGCAAAATAAAATGATTTTATCATTGTTTTCTCAAAGGTCCCAAGTCCAGAAGGAATACTGCTGACTTATAAGGATGGACTCAGTTTGGCGTAGCATATTTGCAGCGGTGGAAAGCAAGTGTGTTCACTCAAGCACAGTGCTTAAGTGCAACTACATTTTGTTTATTTTACAGCTGGAGTTACTAGTTACTTGTCAGATTGAAATATTATATAAAAAAAGCATATGAATTTCATATAAAATGCATTGCTCAACCAACAGCTCCCAATCCTTTTGGAAAAAAGCATCAACATTTCAGATGTCGGAGTGAGCAGCTTCTGAGATGCTTAAATTTCAGTCATTGTTTGATGCCCCAAAAGGTAAGATCATCCAATATTTCACAACAAACAAGCAAAGGTTAGAGAAATGTCCAAAAGAGAAATTAAAATTTGTGATGCAGAACTTGCAGAAAAAAGGTTTTTCTGCTTTCTTCCCATTAATCCATCTCACAACCTCCAAATTTATGCTGGTGACTGGGAGCCACTGGACTGAGATACAGAGCTGCATATTACAGAGCTGCAACTAGTTCCAAATTGACAACAACTACAACAGTAAAATTCTGCTCATGCATTGATAAAAAAATAAGAAAATTTCAGTACTTTTAATATGATAAAAGTTATACTACTTAAGGTTTTCATGAAATCAAACACCGGATTTGATATGATTTATAATCAGCTGTTATTACTACAATGTATTTACATTTTCACTTTACCCCTCTATATATTAGCTTACATTGTTAGTGGCAGGGTCCGCCATTTCTGCACAGAATTCACATGCATGAGGGATTCACAGGAAATGGGGCATTCTGTTGTATTTTTGATAGAGGAGCTGCTCCAGGAGTACTTTCTGCCCACTGACTTCTGCAAACTGGAGTGTTAAACTGCACTTGCTGTCACCACCAATAACCAAGTCACCAAATCAGCCAGGGCAGAAATTGTAAGGATTTTAACTTTAAATTGGATCTTGAATGCAGGACTTTTATTTAAAACAGTGTTTCTTCATTGTGCCATTTTTACTTTAAATTACAGATCTCATATCATGCTGTATCTGCTGAACCACAGTCACAGCGGGGCAGAATCAGCAGAAAAGTCTTCAAGACAAACAAAAAAATCTTATTTTCTTTTAACTCTTTATTTCAAGGAGGGTTTCCCTGATGAATTAGATTAGTTGTGCTGTTGTGCTGTGTTTTTAGAAACATTCAACACTCCTTCTCCTTAAAGCAGACAGAACATCTAGAGGTTGGAACCCAGTGGGAAATGACACAAATATGATCGCACACCAAGTAAAACACCTATCCTCCACCATTCCTCACCCCATCATTTCACTTCAGCTAGTACACAAATGTACAGACTCACACACACACACACACACACACACACACGCACACACATACATCATTCATTTTTATCTTCAAACGAAAACACATACATAGACTTGGCAGCAATTGATTCACATATATGAAAAGACACTCTTGCGTCATTTCACTCTCAAATGTAAGCGCTCACACGCCACTGGCTGTGCTTTGCCGTAAAAAACACATGCATACTCAAACACACACATTTACACATACATCTATATACCCTGGGCAGCTGTTGAGTCAGTCAGTGGGTTCGCTGGTCCATGGTAATAACAGTGGGGCTGATGGGAAGGCAGCTGAATGTTCAGTGGCTGCAGCAGAGGGCCATCCCAGCACGGCTCCTGCTGCCAGCAGGCCTTCACACACACATACACACATGCACAGACGCTATCTGCCACCCTTTCAGCCAACCCCTCCAGTCCTCCCACCCCTCCCAGTCTGCAGCAACTGGAACATGACTGTCCATTCTCATCAAGGAGAGGGAGGTGGGGGGAGGAAGGAGGAGATGAGAAGAGACAAGAGCTTGATATTCTCCAGAGGGAAAATTCAATAGCAAGATGGGGCAACATGAGGAAATTGAAGACACTGCTGGGAGAAAACAGGAAATATGATACAGTATGAGCCTTCATTCATACATCTGGGAATAGTCTATTAATGTAATTCATTCTTCATGAGGTCAGTACAAGCAATAAGTATGAGCTATGCAACACACAATACAAGTTCACATACTTTAGAGATATGCACACAGTGCCAACAGTACAGCAATGGGACTATACATGATACAAAAGTGCAAGTGAACGACAAGTTTGTTCCAAAGCAGATATACAATGTTTTTAATACAAACCTACACAGATTTTTCCTCTTCTGGCAAACTAGACCTCCACTCAGGTTGAAATTGGACAGTGCAGCAAGCTATGCTGAAACTTCAGGAGGTCACCAAACTGCCTGAACCAATAAGAATCACAAAGGTGTACAGGAAGTTGTCCTGCCCTAACAGGTGTCACAACTCTAGAGTAACGGAGATCTCAATCAAGAACAACGTGGTCAGGCCAGAGAAGAGCTCTGGTCGGGACATGTAAAAACACCTGTGTGGGTGATCCAGTGCTGTATACCTTGCCTTTAATGCTGTTACTGTAAAGTGTTGCCTTGTTTTTGGAGCATTTTTGAAGTCAGAAGCATACTCAAACTTTGTACCATGACTTTATCAATTACAATACATCAGGTCTGGTGCTTGAATTAGAATAAAAAAGTTGTCAGTACTAAACCATCAGCCTGCTGACACACACAAATAAATGAAACTGTTAAACAAATGACTAATTTGCAATATGAAATTGTGACACACAAATGTATGGTCACGTTTATATTTTTATTTTATTTTTAGAATGTTATTTCTTCAAAAGAAATATTCTACATGGACTATAATGGTTAATTATTATCTCGGTGTTTACAAGGACTATAAAATAACGTTAGTTGGTTGTGATTCTCATCCCTGCCGCTAGGGGGCAGCGGCGCCATGTTCTTCTCCCAAGGACCCCTCTTGTTGCGCAGACTTCGGCGATTTCCTTATTTTGCTGAGTGAGGCTGAATTGAGAAGAATCTAAGCGTTGCTGTCTCATTATTTCTCCTGTTTTAACAGGTTGGTGGACTCTTAAAAGTCGCGAAAAGTACATGCACATGCTGTTCATTTTGTTATGTTGCCCCGAGATCGATTTCTTTTAGTTTTAAGTGGTTTTGTGACCAAGAAGAAAAACGGAATTGTGCTCCCTTTAGTTGTCTGTGTTCTCCCTAAGATGGTGGAGCGGTCACCTTGTCAGTAGCCTAAGTAGCTAGCTAGCTAGCAGTGGCTAAAGATAATTCATTTTGGGCTCCAGTACATTTCATTTTCATTCTAAAAGGTGTTAATAAATGTATGTTGTAACAGGAAACATTATCTGCTTACTGGTCATCACCTTGAGACCTGTAACAAAATACTTACAGTAATTCAACTACAATATCTGCCAGGTTCTAAACCAACCATTCAAGGATTATGGAAGCACTTGCAAAAATCTAAGCACTTTTCCAGCAGCTTTCCGACTGAACAACACAAAAGCCATCCTTCCCAGAACTGTGACCATGACGGTGAAGGTCCAGTAACTTTAACAAAGTAGTAACTGCAATCCAAATCAGGATTTCTCCTAAAGCTAAACCTAGCCTTTGTGCCTACACCTAACCAGACTTTAATCATATCTTTGTAAGATAAGATATACCTTTATTCATCCCACAGTGGGGAAATTTATCATATCCTTGTCACGTCACTAAACAGATTTATTTTTCTACATACAGTATTGAAACACATATTTTGTCCTTTAATTTGGAGGGCCTGTTGAGTACACCATATATTGCACTTGACAGAGCAGCACATTTTGCCTCCTGTTGCAGCTTGTTTGAGCAGGAAATGGGTCTGGAATCAGCACTCAGATGGACAGAAGTCAAACATGCAGATACTTAGTATGGATGAGTGATGCACTGATTAGGCCTTCATCGTATGCATTGTGATGAATGGTTAAGCTGACTAACAGAAACATTACCCACAATACCAGCTTAGTTTACTCATCTTGTTGCACTAGTGTGTCCAGTTTTTGAATAAATTAATGACTACTCTTATTGAATTATCAAAAAAGTTACAGCACTTAGTATGATGTTGTCATATTGTATCAAGAGTCTTAACCAGGAGATCTTGGTGGATTTACAAAGTGTTTGACTTCAGGAGCAGAGACTATAGTTCATGTGTCATCTCCTACCAACATTGGTTTTCTTTTAACCATAAAGGCAACTTTCCCAAACCTTAGCCAAGGAGTTTATGTATGTGATGTGATGTGATTGCAAAGGAAAAGTGCTCATACACCGTAAGACCTTTGTGTCATGTGGGTTATTTTGGAACATACAACTTGGGCAACCTTAAAGACATTTTAAATGTGCCATCTTCTTAAATTTTACACAGTCAGTTTTCCTCTACTGTTAACAGCTTGACCTTCACTCCAGTAGAATATATCAATATTCTAATTTCCCAGGTTTGGTTCTGCTTACACTGATGTTTTAATACTTAACAAACAGCTTATATAAGCAACCTGGAGGCTGAAGATAGAAGTGGTGAAAACGTTTTACAGTCACACGCCTCCACATCAAAAGTTCATCCAGTTCATGACATAAACCAGTGTAATCAAATCCAAAAATAAGGTGAGTGTTTATCCAGCAACCATCAGTGACTAATAAAGTCTGAGTGGAACAGTAAGCAGACTTTGGAAGATGTCCTTCCAGAGGCAGGCATCACTGTGGATGAGACATAAAGGCACAAAGAAGCAGAAAGTAAAATGAGGAATTAAAATGAAGGCGAAGGAAGATGAAAACAGAGTACAGAGAGATGAGAATATGGAATATTTTCTACTGTGAAAATTGAGAAGTGTAATAAAAGAAGCCTTTGAGTAACCATGTGTTTGTGTCCATGCGTATGAGTTTGTGTGAGTGGGTGGGTGTGTATTGAATCACCATGCAACATCAACTGCATCCTTCAGGCAAAAGCTGTATTGACAGGTGTCGTCAACAGGGGCCTAATCTTGTTTGGATTTTTGCCAGTGGCATTTGTACCTTTGTGTGTGTGTGTGTGTGTGCGCTGTGGAAAGGTGGACATCTGAGTTTATGGATGAATTGGTGTACGTGTTCTACGTGTGTGGCCGTGCAGATGCTTGTGTGTGATGTCTGACTGTGAGTGTGTGAGTGTGTGTTGCCTGTGGCGTTTCTCCCTGGCTGTGCGAGCCCACAGAGCTCCGTATCTGGATATGTTTGCATGCAGCAACAGAGCACTGGGCTTCAGTTAATTCTCTGTCTCGCCTCCAAACTAACAGGAATGTTTTAACAGCAAAACACTCTTTTTAACATTTCTTTTCAACTTTTATTTTTTATCATGATTTTACACCCAATTAGTCATCAAGAGCATTCAAACAATACCTGACCTAAATTATTGAGAGAGGGATCATCAGACAATTAAAAATCAAAAGGGTAGCAAAGTTATTAATTATTGGTATTCTCGGATTAATTAAAGCCTGCGAGGGAGATTTTGATCATCAGCTCTGACAGTTTGAGTGCTGCACATTCCCACCTACTGATGCTCGGTATGAAGCCACAGAAGAAAGACTGCAGCTGCCCACAACTTTGATCGCTTCTTTTTGTTTGATCGCACTGAACTGAACTGATAGGAATGACAGACACAGTGAAGTTCAGAACAGAGGAAATCAATGTCTGAATGAGGCAACTGAAATTTTAATGAGATGCGAATTTTTTGAGGAAATTCGTACAAGCTCTAGAACATAGATCACATGTTGTGAACATAAATTGTGTATTGATTATGTATCTGCACCTTCAAAGGGTTACATGGTAATAGTACAGTTGTTTATGGTTAAGTTTAGGAACTGAAACTCCATCTATTTTAGGAGCTTGGCCACCTAACAGCATCTGACATGAGGACTGGCCACAGAATCATCTGTGCTCTCTGTTTGATGTACAAATTAACTACGCTTGAAACAAACTGCTTGTCAGATTATCGAACACTGACTGGACGTCCGTCCCTGCAAATCTTGTTGACAACTGCATCTGACAATTTTTATAACTTTCCAAAACTGACAATGTGACAAGCTACTTCACAAAATGATCAGCCAGGAGGTGAGACAGTCAGCAGGATTGGAACTTATTTCTCAAAGCTGTCATTCTTCCTACAAATGCTTGCATCACTTTTCAAATAGGAAGTTTCACTTACATATAAACCTGCACCACTTGTGTACAGATTGGGGGAAAAAAGAGCAATTTCTGAGAAAGAAAATCAAAATTCAGTGGCAGAAAATGTTGCTTACCCTGAGAGTTGGTTGTTTCTCGACACAGAAAGTGAGAAAAATGACCCACACAGAAGAGATTACACAGTTGATTTCAATGTACCTCAGTGAATATTAGGACTGAAAATCAAGATCAAAAAAGTCAAAAATCCACACCTCTCTGAATAAAAGCCATTGGTTGACCTGCACACGATTTAAGTGCTGAGCTTTTTGTCAGATTTTGGATAAGCTGATCAGCTAAACCTCCATCAGGTTGCTGCAGGCATGACAGAATAAGCTTTTTGATAAAAATAAAAAATTTGTGATAGCTTAAGACTTAACTTACTTTATAGTACAAACATTCTCTACAGGAGTATAAAGGAAATTAAGGAAATTAAATATACTGTATGTACATAATATGCAGCCCAGTGTTCCGCACCTCACAATTTACATCCAGTGCTGATGTGTGCGTAGCAAGGTAAGCACCCTAGACATATTCAAAATTTTTTCTATAACCATGATCTTCCCTAACCTTAACCATGCTGTGTTTGTTATGTACCTGCTTTTAAAATGTTGAATTTGGAGATGAAAGAAAAATTTACCACTGAACATAATCCACAATTTTGCAGAATACGTATATTTGCTTATACTTGTAAAATATTCTTCTGTGGTGATAGGCATGTTATAGCTACCCATCCATCACTTTTCCCTTCTACATTTTCACCGTTTCAGTGATAAATTGATGCTCTTTGTTCATACTTTTCATGATGTATTTTTCATGTTTTCACAAAAGGACTGGGAAAGGAGTGAGAGTAGGCAATCATTTGAGATTGCTTATTAAGGGTGTTCATGCATGCACTTTATTGTAAATACATGATGTTGGAGTCCCTTCCCACACTCTGTCATGCTGGCAGGGGGAGGTGTGATGGCAGGTGATGGGGAATTAGAGAAGTGAGAAAATTGAATACGAGTCTTGAAGGTGGCTCCCCGTTATCGAAAAGGCAATTCCAATCCAACATAATTAAGGCACAACAATGCAATAACTGTCAGCTCATTACAGAGAATAATAAAATTCACATCACAGTGTCACTCTCACAAATGCCAACTTCAGGCGCCAACTGTGATCATGCAGCCAATTCTTTCCTCTTTAACAGAGAAATTACAATGGAGCTTTGGGTGGAGGCCCATCTGCTTAGATTTCTTATCTCCCAGTCCTGTGCGAGGATTGGGTTAGATGAGAGGATGAAGAGGTGTTAAGTTGGTATCATGACTGTAATTAAAAACATCCATATGAATATGAATAAAGGGGGAAAACTTTGTGATATGTAAATAAAGTATGTGTTTTTGTATATGTCTCTTTATGAGACCTTATTGTTATTTGCTGCAGAACAGATCATTTGTTTTTCTTATTATTATAATGTCTTTGTCACACTCTCTTTTACAGGTGAAATGAAAACAAATAAAACTAATAATTTTTGCTTTTTATAATTTTCCCTCAAAAGAATGGTTTTCCAAAAGCTCAGATCAGCTTAAATAATAAATCATGAACTGAAAATACCTAAATCAAAATGAACTGATCCTACTAACACGTACCTGTGTATCCAATACATCTTATTCTTCAGTGCAACGGAGCTCTGTTGTTGTTTAGAAACTATTAAAAACACATCAGTGAGTCACAGCGTTGCACTTAGTGAAATGAGTGATGTTTGCTAAACACTATAGTGCCCAGCTATTTTAGGAAATCATTTTGCCTTTTTTAAAAGTGAAAGCACTGTATATATTTGTTACTTGTTTTAAAGATTTACATCTTCAGTAGGAATGAATGGGCTCAGAGCTGAGAGCCATAGGGAAAAGAGTAAGAGACAGACGAAAGCATTATTAGTTCTGATCTTCTGATTTGTTCACAATAAGTAAAAATATAAAATATTGCCATTTTTCTTCATCTTTATTCTTTGTGTCCTGCAAACCTCCAAAGGAAGCTCTTCGTGGAGTGAACACAGCTCAAAATATGCATCATATAACGGAAAGCAAGTCCCACAAAGTGATTAGAAAATCAATGAATGGCTAATGAATGGTAAGAGTCCGAAAGTGTGTTTCCTTTTTTTTGAAAAAAAATCCTAAATATACAGTTTGAGGGTGATATAATATCATGTAGCATGTCTTAGACACTACAATATGGTTCAAATAATTCTGTGGGGCAAATGAAAGAAATCCACCCTCTTGAGAGTGACACACCAGCAACATGATCATCTCCTACTTACCGTAAAAGAGAGCGACAGACGGAATGACGGGGCAGAGGGAGGGAGAGAGGGAGGCATGATCTCTGGGAGCACATGCAATTTAATTATAGCTGCAATCAATCTGATTTACAGGCACACACACACACACACAAACAAGTGCTACCAAGTCTCTGTTTTCTTGAGCATAAGATTAGAGCTTCTCACTTTGTCTCTTTGGATTCAATACACACAAAAAGACAGAGTGTTTTCCTCTGGTTTCATATCAAGACTGAAGATACACATATACACTAAACACAAACACACACACATACATGTACATACACCTCTCCCAAGGGAGCAAAAACAAATACAATTTGATTGATTGATTGATTGACATTGACACATACACACACACACGCACGCACACACACAAAGTATTGTTCTCAGCAGTAATGTAATCTTGCCTCAGCTGCTGGCTTTATCAGACTGATGTAATAGGAAACTGGTATTTATGTTTTTCAGAAAAGATGGATTGAGCGGAGGGAGAGAGGAGGTTACAGCCCTGAACTGACTCCACTCAGCCTGTCAGGCCTGAGGGGGGAGACGAGGGGTGAAAGAGAGAGAGAGAGAGAGAGAGAGAGAAAGGGGAGATTGGATCAGAAGTGGAGGATGGGTAAAGAGTTGTTAAATGGAGGGGAGGCAAGAGAGAGAGATTAGTTATAAAGGGAGAAGGATGGCGAGATTGCATGAGGGAAGGTGGAGGATGAAAAAGGAGGTTGGTAGAGGTGTAGATTAAACAGATGAGAGAGAGAGGGATTGTTTTTTCTTTTCATTTCATGTTGGGTGTGTGTGTGTGTGTGTGTGTGTGTGTGTGTTACTGTGGAGACTTAAATCTGTTCACACATTCGCACTGTGGGGACTCGCCTTCCTTTTGGGGGACGAAACAAAAACACTCCCCATAATGTAAATCATTAAATTTTAGTGGTGAAGGTGAAGACTTAGGTTGAGGTTGAGGTTAGGGTAAGGTTTAGGGTTAGCATTAGGAAAGTGGTGGTTAGGGTTAGTCTAGAGGAAATTAATGTAAGCCGATGTAATGTCCTCTGAAGTGATGGAAACACGACCATGTGTGTGCAGTCATGAGTGCAGTGTAGCATCGTAGTGCAGAGTGATATGGAGCTGGGCTATTACATGCAGGAAATCCCCCCTGGAGGGAAGTGTAATGGGTAAAGAAATGTAATACTATGTCAATAGCAGCAGAGTGAATGGGACTATTTGTGTTACACAGATATAATGATAATGAACACAGGGAGTGCGCACTGCCACGATCAGCCAGCTGTGTGTTTCCATATATATGTGTGTGTGTAAGCTCATGCTCATCAGGGGTTCTTAGCTGGCCAATATACGGATGGGACGATTCCAAGAGCTCTTTAACTTCCTCTAATAAAATAAACTGGCAAAGCATGATTATAAAATTAGCATGGTTCTTTAAAAGTTGTTTTATTGCTGCTGATTTTGACCATGACACTACACTATATGACAATCATTACACTGTAAAACAAACAAAGGGTTATTTATTGCATTAAAGGATCATTTTGGATGTTTTGAAGTTAAATACAATACTCACATGCCAAATGTACTTTTAATGAGTTGTTGGTCACTGTTATGTTGTACTGGCCATTGAGGGACATGGCTTAAGGTGTCACTGTGCTCAAAACGAACGTTGCATCGTCCAACCACATCTAAAGGCAGAAGTGTTTCTACCTGCTCTGATCAGCCTCACTTCAAGGTGGAGAGAGGGGTCTTACATACCAAACATTTACTAAGGTGGATATTTATGTATCTGGGTTGATTTTGTTGTTTTGATTGATTGATTTTGAGTTGTTTTGCTTGTTAGTAGTTTTGAGGGACAGCATGATGGCATCCAAGACAGCAGAAGGGAAGGACTGAACTTACATTCACCAACATCTCCAAATGAATGATAGAATTGCTCCATAGCTGCTGGATGTGTAAATAACTGCTGTGTAAACTAACAAATTCACCGTATCAACTTAAAAGGTTCACAACTTGTTTCTGCTGCCCCCAGGTGGTCAAAAAAATCAGTTATTGCAGGTTTAAGGTTTAAGGTCGCAACCACTTACTTAACCTAACCAAAATGTTTTAGCAGCTCGTCAAAGTCCCGTAATCATTTATTCTGACTGTCCCCTTATGACCTTTGTGTAGAAGGAGAACGTAGCTTTTCCTTCACTGGACAAAAACGTTGCCAGGAAACACAATCCAGGTGACTATTTCATTTCCTTAGAGGATGCATTTGGCAGCACAAATTTGTTCAATATAAATGTGACTTCAAGAAGGCGTGGTAGAGCGGGCCAAACGTTTTCCCTTGGAGGGACAAAACTGAAACTCATGGTGGGACAAGGGCCAAAAGCAAATACCTATTGTACTGTGTTGTTTAGGAGACATGGTACTAGGGTCCCAAGTTCCCTTAATGGACTGACTTACCACACAAAGAGTCACGCTATCACATTCAGATTATTAAAAAATAGTTAATAATTAGGGAGCCTACATATTTAAAGAGCATTTTACCTCACAAAAACTAAAGCAGCATAAACAGCAATTTTCTTTTCCTAGAAACATCTGGTGAGCCAAATCACTCTTTTGTTAGTATGGAGTATAGAGAGGATGAATGATTTGACATTATCCTTTAAAACAGGTTCTGCTGCGCTGTCATTTAGATAATAAAAGATCTTCCTCCCAATGGCATCCACATTCTCCAATTTCTTTTTTAGTATTTCCCCTTAAATTAAAGTAATGCTGAATGGAGCCAGTTGGGATAATTTGCTTCTCTTTCTCATCGCTGCCTTCTCAACAGCTGGGCTGCGGGGCTATTTCTGCTTTAAATAGTTGTATCTTTGTTCAACACAGTCAGCATTTTCTCCTTTCATGCTCTTATCTTTGGAGTGGCGTCGCCCCTGGCCTTGTTTCGTATAGTCTGTTCATTACACCATGTACTGTTATCGACTGGCTGCCTAACACGCCACTGGCAGGAGGAAACCCATTCAGCAAAACATGGCAGGAAAAAGCCAGGTGGGTTGCCATGGACACTGCATCATCCACAGTTAGTTGTGCTCGTGCTAAACCAATGAAAGTCATTTTTCCTGCCACTTTTTGGAGGGGAGGAGGGGGATCTGGTTTTTGAGATAAAGAGTCTTTAGGGTTTTTACAAATGCATTATCTCATTTTTATTGTTTGTTGTTTGACCAGCTTCACTCTCTCTCCCTCAGTTCTCCCTCTGTTACAGTCACGGGAAACAAAAATGACATGTCGAAGCCATGATTTACAACACCGAGGGCACGAGATGCTTTTGTGTGCCTACAAGATAGATTTTGTACTGATGTACTGATTGATTGAAAAACCTGACACATGACTGCAATGTGTCATTTGTTAGGTTGAAGTAGGCTTCAAATAAATGATTTAGTCTTGTTAGTGAAGTGTTATCTACAATGTTACCTACTATTCAGTGGATGAGTTATCTGCAGTAAATCATTACTGGAACTAAGGAGAAAATTTCTGTTTACATCCAGTATTTAATACATAAATGGAATTAGTATATAATAGAAATTTACTAAAAAAAATAGAAAAAAGGAAAATATGACAAGATTCCATCCAGTAAATCATTCTTACAGAACACATTTTCTCTTATCAAAAGCAGGAGTACCTAATAACATTAGTGATGGCTCATTCCATTTAGTCATCCAGAGAGTCAGCATTCACAAGAAAAGAGCCCTGACTCTTGAACAAGTTGAGTCAGATCAGTCTCATGAGTGCAAACAGAAAGATTCAAGAATGTATTTCAGGATTTATATATAAATGACTCTCTCCACATAAATATTGTTTAATGCACACAAAATAGTTATCATTGTATATAAATGTAAAACAAACCCATATATGAACAAATAATGTGTTTCACAAATAATTGTGTGTGCATCAGAAACCAACACTTGTTTTGAATAAATGTAGTGGAGATTCACAAATATATGTATTTAAAAGTAGTGCAGTTTTATCAAAAACATATTTGGATGTTGTTACACTTATATAGAGACTGTCGATCTGCATTTACAAACTGCTTGTCATGAACTTCATTGCATTTGTGTGTGGGTTTTTTAAGACTGCACTGACATGACTCAATTCACAAATGGATTTTTGATAGGGAATTACCAGTAGCCAATCAGACAGCTCCTTCCATTTCAGCCAATCATGAAAGTGTAGATTCGAAGGTATCTTTTAATGTGATCACATCGCCTTACATCTACCTGCAGGTCAACCTCAATATGCCGGCAGGTAGCTGCTCTCTCTCTCTAAGTGATAACTCTTCTGTCTGTGCATGATTAAATATGTTTGAGCGATGAATGCATTAACTGGCCTGCTAATGGATGATCCTTGGTTGTCCATCAGCATTATATAGCTAACTTGTGTTAAATGCAACATAGCAAATATTCCTAACATATTTAATCATGCATGACAGGAGAGGTATTGTTGACCTGTGGAGAGCAGCCAGATGCTGGGCAGCTGTTTGATGAATGTTCTCTCCTCGTGTTCTATTTCATAATTGTGGACTGCACGAATGTGACGCTATGTGATCACATTGATACCCTCTGAATCTACAATCATGTGATCGAATGAAAGAGAAGTAGCCATCTGATTGGCTACAGAAAAAAAACCACACACCTTGTACTTCATGTCAGGCAGTCCAGGCCTTTCCTTGTGTGAGTCCTCATGTTTTCCCAAACTTAGTTTTTTGGACTCTTGATTTTTGCCTACTACTTATTGGATTTGTTTGCTTTTCTGGACTAACAACTCCAGTTTAGACCCTTGCCTGCCTGACCATCAACTACATATATTTAAAACAAGAAATACTGGTATCAGAAACACATTTGTGAACCTTATTTTGTTATACATGGATATGTTTTACATTTGTATACAACAATAACACAGAAAAAACATTCATGTGAAGAGTCATCTATTTATAAATCCCAAAAATTGTGAATCCTTCTGAGTGCATTGATTATTAGTGCAATAATGAGGCTGAGCACATAACAAGTCAAACTGTCTGAGTGAGAAAGGTCAATAAAGGCTGATGGAATGGATTATTTCCACTTTGCAATTTTCCCCACTGAGGGACGAATAAAGGTTTATCTTATCTTATCTTATCTAATCTTACTGTAGCATTTATTCACTCTACCACAAAACCCAAATAATAAAAAATCAAAAGGTTGAGTGAAAGAAGTGCCACACTGTTGTTGTTGACAAGAGAAAAAATGAAAAAAGCATAAATGCCATATTAGTTGGGAGGCAGCAATAAAATGCCACGACACTCTTAACTCTGCAATCTTGTCACACCGTAATGATAATATTCACATACGAGGAGTTGATAAAGACACATAATGATTTCGCGTTTACTTTAGTTAACTTTTTGAAAATTTGATTTCAACTTGATCAACATTTGGATAGACAGGACATTGAATGGGTTACACTGGTGTCCAGACACAGAGTTGGATGAAAAGCAGGCAAACATAGTGAAGCATCTATAGCAGTTAAAGCGCCAGATATTTTCCTCAGGAGGTGGTGGAGACCAAACAAGAGCTGAAAGTATGAGAGTGAATATTAGATGTATTTTTGTCAGGTGGTGTGAAACGTGACTCCAACATCCTGTTGAAATGAACTTATTATAAACTCAACTTTATGGAACTTGTTTCCATTTTCTTTCTACTTGGATGTGTGACTATAGTGCAGAGTGGAGGTGGTGTTGGGGGGAGCAGAGCAGGTTAAGCCCTCGCTCTGGTTCCTCTGCTTGTCCCACCGGGCTCTTTAAGAAGCTCAAGGCTTGCACAGCCACGAGCAAGAGAGGAAAACTCACACGCGCACACACACACACACACACACACTAACATGCACACACACACACACACACACACATACTCGTGGTGATAAGGAGCTACTTACGGGTTCTTGAGCTTTCCCACTTAAACACTTGTTTCTAAGCTGTAAGCACACCTAGTCCTACTAACTGGGCTCACTGTGTATTCTTCAGAGCAAACAAAAACCAGCACAGGAGGAAACAGAGAAGTGTAAATAAATACACACATGACTGATTCTTATACACACATCTGCTTACACAGGTCTTCTTAGAGAAACTCCTTTCCTGGCAGCACTTTACCTCTTCCTCGTCTTCGTCCCTTAATGAGGCTGTGAGTAGCGATCTGGTTGGGTTTTTGTCAGCGGGTGGCTGGAGCTCCACAGACAAATTAAAACTCAATTATGTTTTCATTTCACGCTTTTTTATTGAGCCTGATAATAAAAAAAAAAAAATTTGGAATAGCAACTCAGGAGGGATGAGAGGAAGAAAAGGAGGGAGGACATATAGAGGAGGCCGAAGGGAGGAGAATACAGAAGGGGCTGTAACTGTTTACTCCTCCCTGATGATTTTTGTCTATATTATACTCTCTGTCTCTATCTGTGCGTGTGTGCGTGTGTGTGTGTGTGTGTGTGTGCATGGGTCTCATTCTTTCCAGAAAAATAGCCGTAAAGCCTGCAAGGACATTAAAATGAGATATTTAGGCCATACAGTTCAGCACGCCTATAATGAAAATAATGTATAGTACTTTTATGTAGCCTCCACTAAACGTCATTATTCATATACTGTGCTTCTGTGGTTTCCAACCTTTTCTGTCTAAAATAGCTCTTTTATAATATTTCTATACAACTGAAGAGCCAGTCTTTAGGTTAACCTTGTCAAGTTTTCATTCAACTATTGCAACAATTGATCCATTATTGTCATCTAACTATTTCAACCACACATAAATTCATTATTTTTAGCTATTTCAGCCATTTCGTGTTTATACTTCCCTGTTTGTTTGCTGTTTTTCTTGCATCCTCAGTTGCAACATGTAATGTTCAGGTACTTTTTTTATGATCAGATTTTCTACTACTGCTCCAAAATCTTTCCATGTGCTCTCTGGCAACTGCAGAAAAACCCCATGGTGTGCTCAGGTATCATTGGTTGGGATTGACGGCTGTGCGTTACATTGATGACGGTGATAAATTAGCACACGTACACTGTATAACACGTACCACCATCATGCATTGTTACAAACTGGTGTCTTGTGAGGAAAAGCCATCACACACACACACACACACACATGCTGCTGTCGCCCTGCAGTACACTATCTGTGGTAATTGATTGATTGTACAAGGGAACACAACAGACACAATTAGTTCACCCTGGTCATCTCGTTAGTAATTCCCTGGGGACCCTGTTGGCATGTTAGACACCCACTTGTTCACACACACGTACAGAGTTTCTTTCCTTTACCTTCCTCTTCCCCCATTCTTATTCCTCCTCCACATCCCTCTTTCCAATCACACTCAAGGCTCTGACTTCTGCCCTTCCCCTGCTTTTCGTCAGACGTCCCTTCTGCCCCCCCCGCCCCACACCACCTTCGCCCTTTCCGTCAATCAATCATCCTGCACCTCGTCACCCAACACCTACCCATCCTTGCCTCCCTCCCGCTACTGTTGCTGTAACACTTTTAATTACGTCGAGTCAAAAATTACGAGCCCGGAACACCGAGTCGCTGGCAGGTTGGCTTTAATTGCCTTGTGTTGTAATTCCGGACAGAGGAAAGAGGAGGGCTGGGGGTGTGTCACACTTGGGTGGTAGAGAGAGAAAGAGAGAGAGAGACAGAAATTGACTTTCAGATGACCTCCTTAATCAATCGACAGCCAATAGTGAAGTAGAGCGCTGCGGCTGTTTCCTCCCTCTCACTCAGTCTTCCCCACCCCTTTATCCACTAATATTCCCCAACACACACACACACACTCCCATAATCCCACATCTGAATATTGGCAATGCATTATGAGGCCTGCGTGGAATCTAGTGGAATTTCTCTCCTGTTTTTGTGAATAACTGTCATAGATTTTCAAAGTAAACCCCAGCCACCATCTTGTTGCTGGTGCCTCGCAGCTTGAAGCTCGTGTTATTATTAAAAAATCATTTCAGTATATGCTTACTGGCACCTCCATTGGTGGTCTGCTTGGTAATTAAAATGAAATCTCGATGGCAGACGCCCTTGGCCACCTTCTGTTTTTGATTCAAAACACAGAAAAGCAACACACACTCACACCTCAGCCTCTACTCCCAACCATGAATTCATAATGATTTGAAATGATTTATGGCTCCACCCTCCCTCACGTGGACAGACACCACTGGAACCACTCTGATATATTAAACTGGAGCGCACCCCTGCGCCATAGCCCTAAGTGGCACGGTTAGCCAACCTAAACAAGCCATAAAGCTCTTGAGCTTCAGTAGATCTCAGACCGCGGACTGTCTGCAGCTGGATGACCACTCCACTCGGGCCCGTCCTCTGCTGACTCCACCCATCTAATGATCCAGATATATTTGTGTCCTTTGCAGAAAATGTGCATTAAGACGTAGGTCGCTGCGGGGCTAAGTGAATGTGTGTGTGTGTGCAGATGGTGACAGTGACAGAGATGTAAGCTGCGATGGCATCTGACCAAAGGATCCATATAGGGATGACATCACCCTCGAAAGAAAGAGAGGAAGAGGAGGAGGGGTTTTTTAGCTAACTATGAGCTCAGAATATCAATGTAGGAGGACAGCTCTAAGCACTCCTGGCACTGAAGCTCCAACCCTCTCTTCCCTCCAGCCTCCCACCCCTCAGTGTCTATAACTCCTCTATTGCCAGCCTTTTATCATGGGGCCCTGACACCTGTCCTTTTCCCACCCCTACCTCATGTTCACACGTCTTTCTCTAGAATCCAGGTTACCGTCTGCCACTCTGGTCAGCACCTTTTTCCAATCGCTGCGGTACCACTTTCCCTTCAGCTCCACTCCTAGTTTTCTTTTCTTTCTTTTTTCATTTTTTTCCTTAATTATGTCCTTTAGGCTAACAGAGAGGACACTTGGACACTGACATAGGTGTCTCCAGTCTACACTGCTGACCTTGTTATGCAAAAAAGAATTAATTAGTTATTACACTTTTACTTCTTCCTGCCTTGGGACGGTTATTTGTTACTTGTAGCTGCCGGGTCTTCAGAACCCAGTAACCTCGCTAATGAATGATTATAAAAGCCAAATTGAATATATGCCCAATGTTCTTGTCATCTTTTCACCCAATAAAATCAAAGTGGGAAAGCTTCCATGAGGATAAACTTATTTTTTTTATTGTGTGACTTTCTCAGCTCTGCCAGTTCGGTGTTAGAGGACGATAGCTGAGAGTAATTCAAAGTTTTTAGACGTAGCATGGCTAGATGGAGCAGAATTCACTTTGTCCAATACTTCGGTTTATGACCAATATTGGAGAAATGCATCTTAATGTGTTTAAGTCATAAGTTCCTTATTATGAATAAATATGCCACAGGAGATGACACCAAGGCAGGAAAGCAGAAACTTTGTCTAGCGCCTGGAGTGAGGGCACAAATATGTTTATAGGTGTGGTATCACTTGAATATATCTTAAACCATCTAGTGAGGAATTAAACATGGCTAACTTACAGTACCACAGTTCAACATCAGGGGAGTCTCAAAACACGCACACACAAATGCATCCAAATATGTTTTTGATGAAAATTCTGAACACTTTTATATCCATATATTTGTGGATTTCTATTACATTTATTTAAAACAAGAAATATTTGAGTGCATTAGAAGCACATTTGTGAATGTTTTTATGTTGGGTTTTTTTTTTTACATTCCTATACAAAAATATTTTTGTGGAGAGAGTGACTCATATATAAATCACAAAACGCATTTGTGAATCCTTCTGTGCGCATTTATTAATATCAAGACCCGTCTGTTTCCATAACTTTTGGTGAGAAGAGAGAAAACAAAGTACTGCTGAGATCGTTCTCGACCATGGAAATTGTAATTTGGCAAGGAAAAATCTTCACTCAAGGTTTATTCTGCTGCCCCTACACTGATTGAATGAAATGCTATTTCTGATTTGTTCCTTCATTTTTCTCCACATCGTTTTGGTTGCTGTCTTTTTTTTCCCCATGATTTTCAATCTTTTTGCTGGCCTTGTCGTTTTTAGGTTTTGCTTCGCTTGAAAATGTGGTGCTTTAAAAACATTAAAATATCATTATCAAATTAATTATGATACCTTTGTATAATTACTCGTAAACAAATTAGACCATGATGGCTAGCATTTATTACTTCAAAAATTAAGAGTGACACCACAGAAGAATGAAAAATGGTGCCTTCTTGTTTTGTGCTATAAAGCCATCGAGCAATCAGCGGCGTTCACTGTCAAAGTGTTGAAGCCGGTGGAGGCTGTCAATCATCTGGAAAATGGTCTCATTTGTTTGTAGTAATTACAGCTACATCTCAGAGTTAATGTGCTGCTGATTTACTGCAGTAAAAAAGCTGCATGTACACCTTAAAGTTGCTTCCTCTGGTTTTCTTCGCATATCCCTGTGTTGTGAAGCATATTTGTTCTGCCTCTGCCTCCACACCCTCATCCACCGCTTCATCTCGCCTTCTCTCCATCATCTCTCTCTGAAGCCTCTTTACATCCATCTCTTTCCTTCCTACCATATCTCTCCCCCTCCATGTTTCCCTGCCTCCCTGGCTGTTTGAAGGAGAGCTCTTTGAGGGTCCACTGACTTAATTACTGTAATGGGGTTTCTGACACTTGAGACTAAAGAACTAAAAAAGATGGAGAAGAGGGACTGGGGAGGGGGCAAACGAAGGGACGTTATTATTAGTTTTATATGAAGGCCTTGGTCCGTGAGCGTTACTGAAAGTGCTCCAAGGCTCCACAGAGAGGCATTCTTTTGCAGCACTTTGTTGCACTTTTCATCAGTCCTTCGTTATTGTGAAGGTTTAATTGCATGTTCGTGCGTGCGTTAGCGTGCGTGTGTGTGTGTGTGTGTGCAGGGAAATAATGTGCAGCCGTGCGCGTAGCTTTGTGTTTTTGCACATTTGCATAGCAGTCCATGACATTCAGAAGAGTCTGTCAGAAAACTTGTTAATCAAGCTATTATTGAACATTGCAGCTGTGACTCGTGGGAGACGTTAAGGCGTGTGATTTCAGTTTCTTGTTTTGCAGGTTGTTTATGGCAGCAGTTCTTAAACCGCAGTTCAAGGATTTCCAGAGATCCTTGAGGGGATCAACTGGGATTTTCGCAAACAAGTTTTCTAATTTTAGTTATTTTAGCAAAAGTTAGCTCAACATTTTGAGGCTTCTCTGGGGGCAAACGACACGTCGATCCCTTGGTTAATGGTTTAGTTTATGTCCTTTGCATAAGAAAGTGTGGGACACCTCTGCTTGATTAAGTGAATCAAAGATGCTGACATCCCCCAGACATCCGGTTTCGTGTGTTTGACAGGAAAATAGAATTGACCTACGTTGTCACCAGCTTCACAAGCTGGGGCCTGGACTCAAATGAGAGTCGGAGAAAAGGGAGACGAGGAGGACGAAAACGATTCGCCCAAGAAAAAAGACGACGGGAAAAAGAAAGCTGAGGAGGAGGAGGAGGAGGAGGAGGAAGAGGAAATGAGAGCCAAGTTCTTGTCCGTCTTCATTATGGTTCATTTCAATTTTTATCAGTCACAGAGACGTCTCAGACGTCTGGCTCGATACACTGGCACACACACAAACATGGACATGCTCAGGGATATTTAGATGAGGTTCAATTCACTTTCAATTTAATTAAGTCATATCGTGAATTTTACTCAGGATTTTAAAGATGTGCACAAACTTTAAACACAAAAAGCTTATTGTTCTCTATAATTATGGAACTAAGAATGAAATCTCTGCCAGTATGAGAAAATGCCAAACTCTTTCTCACTGCATTTAAAATTCAGTTAATTGAAGGAGATCTGGCACATTACATTTCAGTTACATTGCATACGAATATGGCAAGATATGGGCACTTTAGAATGAATTTACTGCTCATTAAAATCCCCTTAGGAGCATGAAAGCAGAGCTCATGATGATGTACCTATTAGATTACGTGATATGTTCTGTGAAATGTTGAGATTTTGGCCTGGTGGTGGTGGAGAAAAGCTCATGGGGAGCATGAATATGATCAGTAAATTTCATGGCAACCTGGCCCATAATGTTCTTGTCTATTAGTGTTAATTTTAGTGGCACCAGAGGACATCACCAAAAACATTATGATTACAAATATACACAGTAATCATCATGAAAATCCAGCAACATGTTTTTAAGATATCTTGGAGAGATGGAGATGTTGGTCCTAGATGAAGGTCTAAGGTCTTAAAGACCATCCTCCAGTGGCCATAGATGTCACGTACACTTTGACTGTAGGTATCATATTCTGTGTTGAACTAACCAACAGACCAAGTGAACATACCAACATTGAACTGACTAACACTGTTATCCAGAGTAAGTATTTATATAAGCTACTCTTCTCGGTTCCGGGTGGTTTTTGCAGTGAGCACAGGAGACAAGGAAATCAACCTGAAATTAAATTGGTGCAGCAATTAAATTGCAGCTAAGATTACTCTTGTAAGGTCAACTGTGAGGTAATGGAGAATTCAGATGGGGAGTCATCATGACATGCACAATGATGCCAAGACGGCAGTTGAGTTACACTCATTGACACCGAACATCAATACATTTTTAGCACATTCAGTTTGATACATTTCTACAATTACTACTAACAAACAACATCAAGATTGGCTGACGGCCCAAAATAATCTTGGAGAAAAAAAAAGGATTGGCAAATGACTGTCTGCATGCAAAGTCTCTGGTTGTATTGTCAGAATACAAAAGGCTGTAATCATCTATGGCATAATATCTGTGAGTGCACTGGACTATTGTGAGCACAGAAAAAGATTATGTTCATACATAATTTAAACTTATTTCACTTGACATATTTGACTTTCTCTTGATAGGCATTCAGCTAACTTACAAAGTACATTTCAGACACTTCTGTTACTATAGTTAAAAAATTTAGACATAGTGAAAGTTCAATTTCTTTTTTTGAAGGAAACTAACTTTTCATAAAGGTTCATAAAACTACTTATTTTACCCAAACTGTAACTGTAAAACTAAGTATTTTACCCGAAAACAAAGCTACCAGTGTAATATATTTATGTAATTACACTAATTATGTTAATTTAATGTAAAAAAAAAAATTATAAAATGCTACACATTGAATTTTTATCTGAAAGTGAAATTAAGTTTTACTATGAAGCAAGACCTCACACAAAACTTGTTTTTTATAAGAACAGAAGCACAAGAGCATACACACACACACACACACACACACATCTATTTAACCCCTCCGGGGGGTAGAACCGGCCTATCAGACAGCTGAGGTAGGGTGCCGGTGGGGGGGCCAGGAATATAAATGGTGCCCCCAGTTCCTCATTAGTCTGTCTGAGTGGAAGATGGAGGGGGGGTGGACACATAGGGTGGGGTCATGCTCAGGTGCTGAGCAGACAGGAGAAAAAAACATCCCCGCGTCCTCCTCCCTTCTCCTCTTATCTAAGTTGTTGCACCTTTTAGGCAAGCCACCTCCATCCATCTTCAGTGTGGCTAAACCTGAAAGCTACCTGGAGGCTACCGCTCTAATTCTATTACACCCATCCCTGAGCAATCTGGAGTGCACAGTCTATCGCTGGTCATGCTGCCTAATATGTTCTTGTGAAATCAGCACACTTTCCACTGTATGTAATTTAAGTATCATCATCTCTGTCCCTGACTTCGCTTCCTTTATGAGATACAGTATCTGCTTCATCAGGGACCTTGATGAATCAAGTGAACCAGGACAAAAAGGATATTTTTAGACACTCAAAAAATAGACTTGTCTTCTACAGCTCATATAGACTCTATGATTATTGTCAAGAGGAAGTGTTTGGGGAAAGTTAGCGCAGATGTGTGTGTTTGCCTGCAGTGTTGTTGTTTGTATATGTGTGTGTGCATAAGAGCCAGACAGAGATGGAGAGAGCGAGCTTCCTCGCCTATCCCAGTGGCAGCAGGTGTGTAAATAACACCCTAATAAAAATGAGGATGAATCAAAGTGCTGAGGGACCGGAACGCCACCCATCCATCCTCTCCCTCCCCTTGTCTTCGTCAAACTCCGACATTGATCCCAGCTCATCTGCTCATCATCAGCGTCCCCCCGGCTGCGCGCCGCTCTGTCCCTCCTCTCCGGTCTGCTGGGGCGCTCGTTATAATTCTGGGTCTGTAGGCCGGGAGTGTTCTGGCATAATTTTGCCAAGTGTCCTGCTTTTGCGCAGGCTGACAGCTGAACCCAAATCCACTGCTTCACTGAGCCGGATTATAGGCCAGTGTGCCTGGTTTGCCTCGTTTCCCTCACTGTTGTTACCTGTTAGCAAAATGAGTGAAGGAACTGCTGGGGAAAGTGGGATAAAATGGCCCCGAGCTAAAAGTAAATTAACTGAGGAAATCACATCCATAAGAGGAAGGAATGAAACACTGAGAAAAAAGTCATTTGCGGTTGAGGCAAATGAGAAGGTGATCATCATGAAGTAATACATGAGGAGTGAAGGTTGACACAATTAACTTCACTTTGATTATAAATGTGTATGATAGCATATATTGCGGTCGTGTAAACAGTGACAGCCTTTGGCAACTTTGAGGTTTAGCTCCAACCTCATCCTCCCATGGATGGAATAACATGCCTTTCGGTATCAACTGGACTCAAGGAGTTCATTTTCTGTGTAACTCACTGGCCTATACGAGGTTAATCATTATCCATCCTGAGTTTGCAGCCTCTAATTAAATATGCATGTCCCGCCAGACTGTCTGAATCACATAAAGAATATCTGATAACCTCACAATAGTTTAAAGCTGAATTAATTGAGTGTTTGGCTACTTAAGGGCAAAGCAACAAGCTGTAAACATACAAGAAGCTGTATTATATTATGGGTTTAGGAGGAGCTTTTGTACTGAAAACAGCTGCCCGAGATTGATAAGAGCTGCGAGACTGAACCAAAACTGAACCATAGCAGTAAAGTTGCAGGCCGTAAAGCCAAAACAATGAGCTGAAAGATGCTAAAACACTCTAATTGAGGGGAATTGCTGAGTCAGGTGATAATTCTTTGTCGATTCATCATCCCTTTCATATTACACATGTTTTTAATACAGAAATATTGATCAGCGCAGCTTTAATTTGACCTTTACTGATGGTGACACTTGCTCTCCCTTTCACCACTTATTCATAGACCTTGTCATTCCTCACACGTTCACCGGGTTCCCTCATACTTTCCCCACGGTGGCCGCTCACTTAACCATGTTCCTCTTGCACGCTTGTCCCTCATTACCCATTTAGCCGCACAATATGTTGCAAGTCATTCCTGCCTGTTTCTGGTGCCTGTTCTGTGAACCTGCCTGTTGCCTCCCGCCCGTGTTTCCGACCTGCTGTCTCAGCCTGTAGGATTTGTGCTCCTGTTTGGACTCACTCCCTGTTACCACCTGTAAGCCTGTTCATTTACTACAGATTTCCACAAAGCAACTCTGATATGAACTGCTCTGCTCCACTGTCTGCATTTGTCTGTCCTCTTCCTCGCAAGCCTTACCTGAACCAGCACACTCAGAAACCACACTATTAAGACACTTTACTTCAGCATTTCTTTTCTCATTAATGGTTGTGTGTCATTTTAATAATTGAGCTGTTTCTATTTTGTTAATAAGTCAACAAACAAAAGGTCACAAAGTAACATATCTGTGGCTACAGTCTCCAAACTCAACCGACAATCTTCCCCTCAGAAGCTCTTTCCTCTCACTGAATAACTGGGGTAATGAAAATGATTTGCATAATATTAGTCGACTTTTCGGTTTGATTAGTTTGGTTTGTGTGACTTTCGGGGAACATGGAGATTAATGTTTCTATTGCAAATGTTTAGACCAGAAGATTGATTAAAATAGACTTTGTGATTTGGTGGCACCATAAAATATTGCAGTCCTGTGGTATCAATCAGTGGAATAGCGTCATTTATTTGAATATGAGTTGACGTTCTCTCTCTGAGCTGGTGGGATTGTATACCTTTAATCTAACACTTTGCACTAAATTGCACAATGTAATTTGTGTTATGTTATCTAATGTGATATTTGTTATGTCCACTTCATATTTGTAACACATCTATCTATCTATCTATCTGTCTATCTATCGATCATCTATCAAAAAACAAACATAACTCACAATAATATCTGAGGCAGTATGTTTGCATCCAAAATATTGAAAAAATAAATGATATAAAATGTGCATTTGGCTTCATAATGACTCACATAAATATCAATTATTTAAAGGCACAACCAATGAGGGGAAAATAAGCACAGCCAGTGGACATAAGGATTAACATCTGCTCAACTTGTGTGACTGATTGTGTGTGTGTGTGTGCGTGTGTGAGAGAGAGTGAGTGTTACCTCGTTAAGGAGGGACCCCCCCTCCTCTCTCTCTCTCTCTCTCTCTCTCTCTCTCCTCCATACATCGGAGGCTGTGAGCTGCAGCGGCGGCAGAGAGCGGTGCGGATCCCGGTGAGCGCCGACCTCCGGAGGGGGACCGGATAGTGGATCCCGTCTATCTGCACACACGGAGAAAACACACTTTTGCATGCCCGGATTCTGGTTCACTCAGCTCAGGTAAGGTCTTTTTGCACAAGTTTCCCTCGCTGTGGGGCCACACACACACACACCTCCACTGATCCGGTCCTGCAGACAGCAGGCTGAGGGCTCCTGTGTATGATCATGGTTTTTTTTTTATATTTTGGAGAGAGGGGACAAACTGGCTTAGATTAACTTGGGAGTCACGTCTCAGCAGTTGAGGAGAGGTGTCCACTCATTTTTTACGCACATGGTTTAATGTTAGTTGAGTTTAACATCAGTCCGTTCTGCACGCTGTCCGTGAACGCGTCTGGAAGTTTTGATGGTCAGTATTAAGATGCTTCTGTGGACCAGCTGTCAAAACAGTGAAAAGAGAAAAATGATCATATTGAATGTGTGGATGTGAAATGAGTTGACTGTACTTTTTACAGAAGGATGATGTGTCTCAGTTGAGAATAACTGTACAGGTGTGTGTGTTTTATCAAGTGATCGCTCCGTTTCTATCTTTTTCTACTCTTTTCTATCGCGTCCATGTCGCTTGTTTGCGTCCTTGGTGGTGATTAAATGAACCTGAAGCTGAATATGATGGACGAGATTATGATAAAAGTAGGACTAAGTGTTGTATGTGCTTACAAATCTTTGCGCACCAGCAGCGACCTGATCTGCGCCTGAACGCACCACGAGGTTCTTCCATCTCCCCAAAAGTTTGAAATCAGAATAAGTGTCTCACCATGTTCACCTTTACACCGCCAGCCTACTTGCATTCATCAGTTTTAACTGTTCTGCCCAACGCCAGAAATCTATTTGACTCCCATGTACAGAACCGCGTTTAAAATTACTGCAATTTAATAATTTTCCGCTTGTGGGAAAACTGATAAACCTCATGGAACCTAGGTAAAGATGGTATGCACAAAATTATATAATAAAAAAGTTGAATTCGGCATATACCACACCCCATAAAAGTGATTTTTTTTTTGGTTAAAATTGGTAAAATTATAAGATTTATAAGCCTCCCTTCATAGAAATACACCCACTGGAGTAACAAGGTAGAGAGATACAAGTAGTGTACTATCTCAGGAAGGCTGAAGGTTTGCCTGTATGTACATGTAAAGTGTTAAAAATGTGAATATTGTAGTTTTGCAAAGTGCTCTATCCAGAAAAGGAGTTTTGGGAGTCATTAAGGTTAATAGAGTTACAGTATGTGTGTGTGTGTGTGTGTGTGTGTAACAGAGGAGGGAGTGAAGGAGGAGGGACCTTCAGTCTAATTGTTCTTCACAAGGACTCAAACTCTACTGTTTTAATGATAAAGTATAAATAAAGATCCCAATGCACTACTCAAAATGTCTTTGAATACTGCTGATGTGGGACTGCTCACACACACACACACAGTCGTTTTTAACAGCACCACAAAGGAGGATCTGCTCCAGCACAAGCCTGAGAAGCATCTCCTGGTTCGATACAGGACCTCTGAGCCGTGTGTCCAAATCTGTAGTCCATACAAACGCACCGTGGCACTCTGCTGCAGCCTCTGGCGACCGGCGATAAGGCTCGAGGGGGCCATCTCCCACGCTGAACCCTCGGAGTGCCGCGGAGCTTTTGGGGCAGGCTCTGTGACCGCTTTGATTAGGGGATAATAAACCCATTTATAGAGGGCTTTCAGGTGACGTAACTTGTCTGAGAGGAGATAAAAGCAGAGAGTTTCCCGCTAAGCCCTTATTTCTGGCCACCACCAAATATCATCACAAGCTGCAGAGGAGGAGGGTTTGCTCTCGGTGAATGTATGTTAATGGTTAAGTTGTGTGGAAAGTAATGGTGACAGACTATAATATACATTGTGATAAATTTTGAGGTGGACACCTAAAAGATGAGCTGCTAAAGGCTGCATATGTGGAGTGAACCTGCAGGAGATGCAGGGTGACATATTTGGTTACTGATTCGAAGGTGGAACAGTTTTTTGTTAGTATCGATTCGACCGTAAATAACGCTGACAGAGTTAGTATTAGCAGCTATATTTTATGGTCTTTCTAATGTGCCCTCCAGCAATCCTTGGCAACTTTTCAACTAGATGATGTTGACCTGATAGCAACAAATCTGACTTTCTCAGACCACAGGGAACAGTTTTTTAATGTGTTGATGTGTCAACTCCCAAAGCCTTAAATTCCTAATGCACTGAGAGTCTGTGGTGATACACGTAGCTCTCATTTGCAGCAGGCGTTCCATATGTTCTTTTTTTTTTAAACAAAACACGCTTGAAAAAATATTTGCATTCACTTGTAACATTACTGAATCACTCTACTCACACCACTACTGCCTCTATGTTTAAAGTTATATATTGAGCCATTTGCACACAGCTCATTTTCCATTGGCCTGCCTGTATTTATGCTCAGAGAACTGTCATCCATCTGCAGAGTCTCTGTAACTGAGATGTGAACCTGCCCTGTAGAGACTTCCGCTTATTGATTATCATTGATCTTCTTGGAGGATTTATTATTAGTGGTGAGAGAAGTAAGGGAAAGATCCACCCAGCTTCACAAATTCAAAAATTTCTCAGGGGCCACGACACTCCCACCCTCCTCACAGTGTTGTCAGGAGTCATTGCAAAGTGGCATTCAGGGGCAGAGTGTCCCAGGTGGGGACATCATAGACTTTTCACAGATTTTTTGGGGGGCATCTAGAAGACAGAGTTAAATTAAATTTAGCACTTTGTTAATTTTAGGAAAATAAATTTTGACACTCTGTTGTTACTATCTACACACACACACACCTGAAGCAGACACACAGGACCTATGGATATGCATTAGTGATGTCAGAGGCAGAGCTGCCACACAGTCCGCGGTCCAGGCAGTTGGGGGTTTGGTGCCTTGCCCAAGGGCACCTAGGCAGAGTCCAGGAGGTGAACTGGCACCTCTTCAGCTACCAGTTCACACTTGGTAACATGGTCCAACCCGGACTTGAACAAGCCACTCTCTGGTTCCTAAGCCACTGTACATGCAATTTACTTTACTAGTGTTAAGTTACTCTTTGAAGATCGAATGGTTCATTTGGATATAATAGGACATTCTGTTGGTTTGGTACCATCTCCAGGACCCACGAAGGTGCCTGACTTCAATTTGAGAACCCCTGCTATAATTGAATAAGTGATTGTCTGTTGCCGGAAAGATGTATGGGAAATGCTTTACAACTGGCATGGCACTATGTATCACCAGGGGTGTGTTATTGATGCATTTTAAGCGTTCCTTGCATGTGCTGTGTGTGTGTGTGTGTGTGTGTGTGTGTGTGAGAGAGAGAGAGAGAGAGAGAGAGAGAGTGCGTGCAGCAGTATTAGTATAACTCTCAGATATTAGGCCCTGTCATGTTCAGTAAATAGCCATTCATCACGTATGCCTTTCTCTGTGATGGTACCCACAAGATCCAATCCATTAGCCGTACGCGGGGTGTCCACTCAGAGGGTGACTGTGTGTGTGTGTGTGCGTGTGTGTGCACATGCATGTATCATAATTTATAATAATGTTTAAGGAGTTGTGACATACGAGAAAGTGCGTGTGCATTTGAAAGAGAGAGGGAGAGAAGTTGACGAGAGGATGCGTACATTTTGAGCGGCAATTCAGTAATATCTGCATTATAATTAATTCTGTGGAAGCAATGAGTATGTTCTCATGCATGAAGTGCACGAGGCTCATAGTGACCAGATACCTTGATAAGCTGAATTGACAATGACAATGCACAGACACACCATCCTCCCCCGCTCCCATTTTCTCCCACTTTGAAATGCCCAGTCCCCTCTGCACTGCACTCGTCATCGCTGCCACTGTGTGGGCAGACATGTGCTACATGTTGTCACCAGCCACTTCTTTTCACCTGCCAGCCATGAGATTCATTAGGACAAGGATGTAACACGTGCGAGGTTCACGCTGCCCCCTCCAGCTCCCCAAGCACCCCAGCCAAACAGTAAGGGGGCGCGAGAGCAGTGACAAGGCAACTCCATCACCAGACTGAATGTTGGTATAGGGTTAGGAACATTGAATACTGAATGCCAACATTGTTTAGGTAACTGAAACACTTACAGGTTAAAGATTAGAGTAACAGGAAGCAATTCTGGTTGGCATGCAAGTTGGAGATTTGATAGCTCATTAGCTGCTCAGGTGCAGCACACTAAACAGCATGTAAATGTACCTGCAAATGTCACTTGGATCACTTGGTGTGGACCTTACTCTTAAGTACCACAAACAACACACCATCTGCCCATGACATGCAGGCGACTTTGTTTACTTGCTGGGACTCAGCCTGTCAGCTGTTGTCAATCAAACACAGACACGTACACACCCCTCCAGCTGCCTGACAAGAAAAGGAGCGTTTTTGGTATTTCCCCACAGACCGCTTCCTGTTCCTTTTGATAATAATAAAACATTGACAAGGAATTTGTGATTTGGTCTTAAAACTTGCATGAGATGTTTAATCAGTCTCAGCTGCACTTCTCAGTTACCTCATAAAAATAATGACAAAAGATGAAATCAGACTTGGATCGATTACACAGCTCAAGCAAGTTTCATGAGTTTACTAATAGATTTTAATAGTGCTTGAAAAAGTGGATGTCTGGAGTGGTAGTAAAAAAGGCATCACACTTCTCAAACTGCACTGCACTCCAATGTAAGGTATACGTGATTTGGAGTAAATGGGCTAAAACATACAAAACCACAGGTATGATCCTTTAAGTTCCTGATAAACTCAAAAGGGATGCAGAAATGGACAACATGACCAGATGACAAAATCAGCTGCATGGAAAGTTTAAGTCAGGCTTTAAAGGGCTCACTACTTCCCGCATTGGCACTAACCATAAATCATACACTTCAGAATGATCCATTATGAAAAGGATTCCCAGGGATGTTATAACGAGAATCCCTCACTGGCTTCCCAAACACACAACTAAGCCAGAGGTATCACCACCAGGGCTTGAACCCCAGATCTCTGCAGTGGTAGGAGAGAATTTTATCTCTGCACCACTCATGCTCCCTTTTCTCTGCATCATCCTTCCCTTTTCCCCCTAAAACATAGTAGATACCCACTCACCACCCATCAGCCACCCCCTCGTGATTTGTATTATAACCTCTCACAGAGATACCTGCTACTCATCTCTCTGTTTACCTGTAAACGCTAAACTTCTTTCTTTCTTTCTTCCTTTCTTTCTTTCTTTCTTATCTACATACAGCATTAACATAAGGCGAGGGAAAGCTTGTTAAAGACATCAGTGCTGAAGTTTGCTATTCTCAGAGGAGATAACAGGGATCAATTTTCACAGATCGCCTTCACAGCTTTCAGCAAGTTCACTGCGCCTAGCCGCTGAAAACACACACACACACAAGGGCTTGCAAACTCACACTGGGACAGGATCCAAAAAACAATTTATCAGTCAGTCTCTCTGTCTAAAGCCTTGTGATATTGCCTACAGGCTACATGTAGAATACATCGGCAGAACCAAAGGGGAATGCAAATAGCTAAGAAAATATTTTTTGTGTGTCTGTGTTTGTCTGGGTGTTTTTCCGCATGAGATGAATGCATGTCCATGCTGTGAATCCAGTGTATTGTAGGTCTTTATATATGCTGATATGAATCATATGCACATGCATATATATATAAGCAAAAATGAAAACAATTTGGGATGTATGTATAGGATTTAGATTTGGCAGTTGGTTGTAATGTGGTATTACTCCTTTAAATTCTCCATGGAAGATCAGCTGATGCCCTCAGGTGATGGCCTGTAGGTGTGTGTGTTCGTTCAGTTTGGTGAGACAGAGGACATAAATTCTACATGTCCTTCTATAATAATAAAAAGTTTTACGTCAATTTGGACTGGCACACGCTAAGTTATGGTGATTGCCACACCTCTCCGTGCCCAGCTGACACTCAGCTCTCTGCTCCTGGCTCCATTGATCCGCCCGAATCTGTGAGCCACCGCGGGGACATCGTCTCCCTGAGGGACGACTATCACTAATCAATCCAACAGCTTTAGCCGACAAACAACAGAACAAGACTAAAGTGAGAAAAATGTGCCAAAAAAGACGCTATTTTGCCGTTCTCTGCTGTTGTAATCTTGGATTGAATTTTATTTCTCTCTGCCGACTTACAGCCCTCTTCTATCTCATTTCTATTTTTATCGACAGGCGACCTGTAACTGGTTGGAGAGAGGGAGGAGAGGAGAACAAATGGAAAGGCAGCAGAGAGAAAGAGGATGAGAGAGAGAGAGCAGGACCCATGAGATACCTCTTGCACAATGGGAGCCCCTTGCTCTGCCGGCTTTTGATTTGAAAAGAATAAAGGGGACTTTGCCTAAAGAGGGCCAACAGGACTTTGACATCAGTTCAGTGTGCTGCCCTGTAGTGGGCAGTCCACCCATTTGTCTTGGTAGGAGTAGTCATGACTGTACACTAAACATAGAAATAACTCCTCTTTCATCCCTCCCTTTCTCTGCTCTTCTGCTACTTCTTACCTCGTGACAGTCCATTGCCATGGAGAAGACATACTCACTAACTGCCCACTATGACGAGTTCCAGGAAGTGAAATATGGTGGTCGCTATAGCAGCGACATCCTCAGCAATGGCATGACCCTTCACCTGGGGGGCAGCCTGGACCGTCACATGGGGCGCACCCGGGGAGGGACCTGGTCGAACGGTCGGAACAGAGATCCGAGCAGCACCAGCAGCAGCGGAGGCCTCCCTCGATGGAGCCGGAGGGAGATCTGCCTCCTCTCGGCACTGGTCTTTGCAGCAGGAATGTGCGTCATCTTGGGCAGCATGCTGGCACTCAAGTACATTTCCCTGGACGCCCAGCAGGACCCCCAGTGCCAACAGGACTGCCAACGCAAACGCTCCCTGCTGCGGGCGGCACGCTTCGTTCAGGCCAATATTGACCCAACCATCCAGCCCTGCCAGGACTTCTACTCCTTTGCCTGTGGCGGCTGGCTGAGGCGCCACGGCATCCCAGAGGATAAGCTCAGCTACGGCATCATCACCGCCATAGGAGAGCACAATGAGAAGAAACTTCAGCGCCTCCTGCTGGAACCCATACGAAGGCGTGGGCCCAACTCAGCAGAGCGCAAGGTGAAGGAGTTCTTTCGATCCTGCATCAACATCCAGGAGATTGACAAGCTCGGCTCGGACCCCATGACAGAGGTGATAGACAGCTGTGGGGGGTGGGACCTGGTGGGGGCTCCCCCTGGTGCCGCTGGGTGGGAGAGAGAGGGCGCACCGCAGAGGCCGGACTTCAACGAGCTGCTGTACAGGACCCAGGGGGTGTACAGCACTGCCGTCTTCTTTTCCCTCACTGTCAACGTGGACGACAAAAACTCCTCCAGGAATGCGATCAGGGTGAGAAAAAGGATGTCGGGGAACTGAGGGTCCATTGGTGAAAGTGTGTATTTGAACCTTCACAGGTTTTATTTATTTTCTGTATGTGCGTTTTCCCAGAAATGTTATTTTGTCAGGTGGAAAATCCTCAGGAGCAACACAGTAACAGGACACTAATAACATAATTAGAACCTTAGAGTGAATGATCTTGATCGTTGATGTTCATTTTTAACTTTGTAATCACATGTGTGATCAAACATTCCAAACTCAAGCTTCACTGCTAACTTTTTCTAGAGCTTTCAACTGTATCTCGCATGACTGATATTCTGTACTTCGGCCATGTGATGACACCTGAACAAATTTCATTTGCTGAAAATAGATGAAAGCAGGACAAAAAGAAATAATCTCCAGAAAAAGACAGTAAGTGAACCTTGAAGTTTGCTAGATTATTTTAACTTGGAGGAAAAGTTTCAGTTATGTCTGATGCACCATTTGACAAAAAATAATCAGAACTGAAACTAAAAACAGCCCTGTGATCGGCTTTGTGACAAATCATTTTTCAGATAATCACATGATTTGTTTGGCTTAAGAAATAGGATAATTTTCTCAACCCATTAAGAAATAATCCTTCAGTTGATCTCAAAAATTCAAAATCAACACATTTGGAGATGTCAGGTTTCAATTGGAGAGCAACAATATGAAAGTTAAGTAGAATTAGTTGGACAATATCTGAGATTTATTATAGGTCCAACACACAGAATCACGTGTGTCAATTATTTATGTAATGTTATAAATAATTCATATGTGTAGCAGACAGTGTGCTGAATGGCTTGTAAATGTTGGCATTATTACAGATTATTGAAATATTAACCAGTCCTGTGAATGTGCATCTGTTGAGGGCTCAGGAACACACATGTGACTATATACCAGAAAAAATGTAATTACTGAGTGTGTGTGTGTGTGTGTGTGTGTGTGTGTGTGTGTGTGTGTTGGTGCAGATCGATCAGGAGGGGCTCACACTGCCTGAGAGAAGCCTCTACCTGGGACAGGATGAAGACAGTGTGAAGGTAAATATGCTTTCCTTTTTTAACACCTCCCCACCATCTCCCTCTCTCTGTCACCCTACCTCCTCCAATCTCTCCTCTTCTCCTCTCTTTCTTTTAGTCAATCCATTTATCTAACCCTTCCCTGTCTCTCCCTCCTTACATCATCTAATGTTCTTGCTATATTCCTCTTTTCCCCGTTACTTTCACTTTTTCTTTGTCCTCATCCACACTCTTTGTCCAAACTTCACTCCCTCCTTCTCTACCTCCTGCCTTCCCCTACGTCATTTTTTCCTTCCTTTGTCTCCTACTTGACTCCCCACTAACCTCCCCTCCTACTGCCCTACTTCCCTCCTTCCTTCCCCTTAATCCTTCCTTTCCCTCCTTAGCACCTTTCCTCCTCCATCTGTCCTATTGACTCGTCTCTCTCTTCATCAATCCACCTGTTTCCCTCTGTCACCCGCTGTGCTTTTGTTATCCCGTCCACTTTGCCGCATGTCACCCCTGTCACCGGCCATTACTGATGATGTCGCAGCTCCTCCTGTCTATTAGCGTTGATGTCACTGTGCTTCTCAGATCCTGGCAGCATACAAGGCCTTGATGGAGCGCTTGCTGAGCATGCTGGGAGCTCACAACGCCACACAGAAGTCCAAGGAGATTATACAGCTGGAGACCCGAATGGCAAATGTGAGCTAATTGCATGTGTGTGTTCACGTGCATGCATGCATGCATGCATGTGTGTGTGTGAGCAGTGCTGACTAAATTCTCCTCTCTCTCCAGATCACTGTGTCAGAATATGACGACCAAAGAAAGGACATCAGCACCATGTATAACCGCATCACCCTCAGGCAGCTACAGCGCATGGCTCCCAGTGTGAGTGTACACACACACACACACACACAAACACACACACACAGACGAAATAAAAATATGCACCATTTACAAGTTTTTGTGTGTGCACATGCATTTTGGGAAGAAGCAGATGTGATGGATTAAGATTTGAACTCCAACTGAGCATTTTAAGTAGTGTAGGCATGTGTGTGAGCGCACAGGGGGAAGGTGTGTGTGTCTGTGTTTGGGGAGGGAGTGGTGAAGTGCTGCACACACACATGCACACACAAAGAGGCCTAAGTGAATCACAAAAGCTGTCCGCGCTGCAGGGTAGACAGAGAGGTTGAGGGAGAAGGAAAAGGATGAGAGAAATGATGAGACATTGGGGGTGTTTGGAAATGATGGAGGGAGAGGAGAGGAGAGGGAAAGACACTGGAGACACAAGCAGAGAGGAGAAGGAGGAGGCTCCCCTCTGAAGCAGCGGGAACACAGTCCTCAAGATGTTTCATGGTTGAGGCAAGGATGGATGGGGACTGGAGGGAAGGAGGAGAGATGGAATGTGGGCTTGTTCTGAGAGGAAGATAAAGAGTTTTTTAGCTTCTCAGCCAAAAAAACGACACACAAAAACAGACAGCGTGAACGTGAGTTGGAATGAAAGGGGCGTGAGAGACGCTGACAATAAAAAAGGAGAAGCATTGACTGAAGCAGATTAGAGACTAAAGATTCAAGCAGGAAAAGGCTGAATGCTGCTAAATTGCTTCAGTGTGTTGCTGCTATTTATTTGCTTTAACTTGGATTTGGAGCCCAAATGGTGTAAAAAGCCTCGAGCTCTGTCAATCAAAACCTGAATTCACTGTAAAAATCAAGTTAAAATTACAAGGAGGCTGGCATGCAAGCCACTAACAACCAACAAAACACTGTTCAAGAAAAAATTACAAAAAGTGAAATGATGAAATTTTAAGTAGAATAGATCACTGTTTTAAAAAGAAAAAAGATTAAAAAATTAGACACCCACACTGGGAACCACTGATCTAAGGTAATCGTGGGAAGGTTGTTAGGTTGGGATTCAACTATTAAGTTAATGCATTTTTCTTGGAAGGGTGGAAATGTTTGACTCTTTAAAAACTAACAGCGTATCATTCCTCCACTCACCACAGCTTCACTGGAAACGCTTGCTGGACAGAATCTTTCACGACAACTTCTCGGAAGACGAAGAGATCGTGGTGCTCGCCACCGATTACATCCAGAAAGTCTCTGACATCATCAAGAACACTTCAAAGAGGTAAATGGAGAGAGGACTGGGGGCTGGAGGGTGGGGTGTGTTGAGAGGGACGTGGGGGGTGAAAGATGAGGGCGCTGAGGTGTATGGAAAATCGATGAAATTAGATGCAGGAATTTTTTGAGTCGGTACTTTTTGAGCATGAGTAAGCGCTTTTGTTTGAGGTTGTTCTGTGTGTGTGCGCACGTGTGTAGTGCCTTCGGTTTAGGGCTGTCACTATAGTTTGGGCTACAACGCGGTGTCACGAGGTGTATGGATTGTTTTTTGAATGCTGCTGTGTATGTATTTGTGTGCACATTTGTGTGTGTGTGTTTGAGGTGAGTCACTGTTGGGTGAACTTCCAGTTCTACTGCGGCTGATTATTATTGATCTACACCCACACCTTTCTACCACCTGCAGATTCAGACAGACACACATGGACGGGCACACACACGCACCTTCTTTCCCCTTCTTCTTCTTGACAGACTCCAGAGGAGGCCTTAGAGGGCCGCTGCACGTCAGGATGTGTGTCACAGCAACTGACAGCTCGCCAATAGTCACTGTGCTCTACCCAAATACACAACAGCACTCAGTCGGCACGCATGGCTGACTGGCCAGATGACTGGCGGGTGGATTACCTGCTTGTCATTTATGTCTGAAACTGGATACATGTCCGTCTGTCTGTATAGCAGCATAACCTATTCAGACGTTTTGGCAATTTCATAACTCACCAGTTCATGACATTACAATACCTTCAATGTTGGTCATTTTAGATTTACCAACCCGCATTGTTGTGTGCTACAACCTGGATTTAGTGCATGACCTGGGCTTCACACTGGTGTAGTGTTGACAATTATACACAAGATATGTCATCAGTTAATTAATCGAAATGCAATATACTCACTTCATACTGATAAAAATCAGCTTTTTAATACAAAGCCATATCAGTGGTTCTTTGTGAAGTGTGATTCTGCAAAATCAGTTACCTCAGATATTCTACTGTGAACAAATGAGATTGTGGTGGAGATGAATGGTTGCTTTTATTTTACTAAGACAGCTCTCTGAGTAAGTCATCTATGAGTGCATTAATAGGAATGATCGATGGGAGCAGATTTTTGTTGAACAGTACGGGTGTCCAACTGTCTGATGCCAGTGAGACATGATATAAGTCAAGTGTTTCTCACAGTGAAGACCACAGTTACAAGAAATCCCTTTTCATTCATTCAATCAGCATGACATCGTTCATGTTAGCTAATCATTTCTTTGGAAGGAAGAGGTCTTTTATTTTGTTCTCCAAAATCCATAGCAACTGACATATCCATCCTGCCCACACAGAAACTGCTAGGAGATTACATCACCATTCTGATTTTGATTGTTTCTCCAAACAGAAACAGCCATCGATGGGCACAGCATCAGACCTATTTGAATCTCTGAACAAATCAGAGATGCAGGTGACAATTCAGGGGCCTGATCCCAGTCTAACTAATACCTGTAACAAGTAATACTTCAGCTTCACATGTGCAGGACAACAAGACAAGTACCAATCTCAGATTTCCCACCAAACTTGATCTGATGTCTCGTGATGACACCTGTTAGGTGAGACTGTGCACCAAAGCATTTCTCACAACAGCAGCTCTCCTCTAAGGGCTTAACATGGACGGCAGCTACAAGACAGTCCTTCCATCCCTTACGTTAACCAATCAGCGTCTTAACCTGTAAGAATGTAACATTTTGTACCCGTCCCCTCACTTTGCCCCAGTGCAGAGGACAGAATCAGAGACAGATCCAGACATATCCAGCAGATAGAACCAGACTTTTCACAAAACAGTGTTGCGACAGTGCTGCGTACAGCTTGTTTGAGAGAAGAAGTGTCCTGCCTACAAAAAAGAAAAGGATTAGGGCAAAGCTGTGGGTTTACCAGCAATCCTTTCTGCACAACAAAGAACTGGTGTGACACATATTGTACAACATCAGTCTGGTCTAAATGTCCACTGTGGCATCATGCAATATGCAGAATGGCTTTTCACCCCTTTTTTTTTTACAAATGCCTTTACCTTCATTTATGGCCTTATTTGTGCTCTTTTATAGGATAGAAATAAATGTTATTGTTCACTTGAAAATTTT
Organism: Holacanthus passer; assembly: GCA_025331565.1. NCBI lineage: Eukaryota > Metazoa > Chordata > Actinopteri > Pomacanthidae > Holacanthus > Holacanthus passer. The sequence continues at coordinate 2,716,446 of JAFREQ010000038.1, forward strand.
TTCCTGCTCACTTTTATCAGCCACAACAAAAACAGGATCTTTCTTTTTGTAGTGATTTAGCTCAGCTCCCATCAGTGTAAACACCTCTTCCATATCAAATTTTCTACTCTCTGTTTTGCGCTCCATTTTTCCTTATCTCTTTTATCTGGCCTCCTGCCGCTCCCCCTTCTTTGTGAAATGTACTTTTTAATCACAACACTCCGACTCGCATTGAGTTAGGGTCACATCATTAAGGGATTCATAATCCTCTTTGTAAAAGTACAGCTACCATCGCCGCTGTCACATCCATTAGCCCAGGTTCACTTCTCCTCAGGTTGCTTGCTCTGTCTCTTCCCTTGTTGTTTACCAATCTTCTCTTTGAGTTGTCTGTCCATCCATCCCCCCTGATGGCTTTAGTAATAGCTTCTACACTAAGTTTCAATCATCCTCTCTCCCTGTCTTTTGTTCCCTCCACCTGTGTCTATCTGACATCCTGCATTCTCTCCCTTTTATCACGCCTTCACTCAGTCAGCTGTAAAGTTTGGCCGATGTGGTCTTCACTGTGGAGCCGCAGTCTGAAAGTTAAAATCAACTTCTCATTACTGAGTTGGATTTAGGGCGACTTGCAGAATCAACTATCAGTTCAGTTCACTTTCTATTGGTTAGAATGAAGAACAGATTTTCAACAACATGTGCTGAGAAGAAAAACTATTGGTGGCCTGGCTTCACCTGAGATTTTGTGACAGTGGCCTTTTATAAAATTGTGTAGAGCATAAACAAGAGGTCAAAAAATCTGAAACTACACTAGGTAATTTTGCTCATTGGTGAGCACAAATGTATGGAAGCCCATTTCCGCCAGGAAAAGGGGGAAAAAAAGGCTGAAAAGTTAGGAATGATAAAAAAACAACGCTTATAGCGAATCAAAATAACTGAACTAAATCAGAATAATGACATTTGGACTTATGACGCTTTGGCTTCAATCAAAAATAGGAAAACAGATGAAACGTTATTTACATATGACTGAGATACTTTTGATTTTAAGTCAAAATTGGATCCAACAATTCCCATAATGCAACTCGCTGGACCCTTCCTGCCTGGTTCATAGCACATCCTGATGACCTCAGCGGGGGTTTTTTTCTCACACTTTTGAAAGCTCCCTTCAGAGCCTCAGTGGACAGGTATGCCACTGTTTTGACATGCTGAGCAGTCACAAGCTGGAGAATGCCTTCCTTTATACAAATCATAATTTTGATTTACTGTCATAATTTGGATTTCATATCTCATAATACTGATTTAAAAAGTTTGACTAATTTGAGAAAGCCATAAAAAAAACGTTAAATCTATCTTTTGTACTTTTTCTGACGGGAACAGGCTTCCATGCAGTGACAGTGGGAGGTAGCAGTTTGAAGATTTCCTCTCTCCTTCTCCAACTCTCTCTGCAACTTTCTGACTCAGTGCTTTTTCCTCAGTTCTCATCCTTCCCTCACCAGACTCCTCTCTCTTCAGTCCCTCACTCCCCAGCTCTCTCCATCTGTCTCCCTCTCCTTCTCCTCCACCACTAAATCTCTCTCTTCTCAACTTTGCATGATAACCCTCTTTCCCTCAAATCTGCCTAGATCCCCCAACACCGCTCTCCCTTCTCTCCATCTGCACCTCTTGCATTGTTTCCTATCCATCTCTGCCTCTGTCACTTCTCTACCTCCTGTCACCCTCCTCCTCACCTGTTCCTGCTCTCTCCCCTCTTCTCTCTCACCGTTCTTTCTCTTTTTAATCTCTTTTCTTTTTCGCTTTCTCATTCTCTTCTCCCTCCCACCTCCAGTCCGTCTCCAGGTCTCCCAGGAAGTTCTTTTATTGGGGTTTAAACAAAGGTTGGCATTGCTTGTTCACACACACACACACACACACACACACACACTGTGATGGAGGAATAGAGCTATTCAATTTCCTGGGGGGTGTTACTCATTAGCAGCTTATGAGAACTGTTAAAAAACGCCCCGGTTCTTCACATCAAGGGGTCTCCCCACCGCTACCTGTTATTTGCCAGTCACACAGCTTGTTGCTGCATGCTCACAAATAAATACAGGCACCGGGAAACTGAAGTTAGCACTCACAGTGGGATAACACTGGGAACTGAACCTGATGGTGCAAAATCCTGTCAGAAAAAAAATCCACTTCCTTCTTTTACTCCTCCTTCTGGTGGATGAAATGTGCTCATGTGCTCACTCTTCCTGGTAATTCATATCCTAATGACATGCCTTTTCAATATCAGTGACAATATCAAAAAGAAATTGCTGTTTTGTTTGCATTGTATCCATCCATAAGACAATGCTAATGAAGAAATATCAACACGATGATATGAGGAGACTCTGTGAGGATGTACTCAGGCACAGAGATACAGTGGTGAAATCAAACTTCAGAAACCCCTTGAAAAGCCAGTCAGGTAGAAGGTTTTGACCTGTATTCCAATATTGAGTAATACATCTCCAAAGCAGAGATTTGATCATCTGGTTTTGACAGTTTATTAACATCAAAATTCAAGTTTTTAATTTCCATCCACGAGGTAAATCCCACTGAGCCTCTCTTGAGAAAAGGAATATTTGAAAACATCCAACCCGTTCTTTGATGCTGTATCGTGCTACGAGGTCAAAATCCTTTTTACTTCCACTCTTACCTTAGTTGACTTTCTTCTACAGTCACTTTTTTATTCTGCTATCTCACGTGCATAGTGCATATGTGCAGTAACAAAGCTTAAATATACTACATTTTAAAACATGTGCCCACTCTTTGAACATCAAATAGGCCCAAATTATTTCAACTAACAATAAACCTAATTATCATATTGACTGAGTTCTGAGTCTGAGGCAGAAATGTGCACAGAACAACAAATTCAACTCTACTATTTACAGTCAGTTTGTCAATGCAGATGTTTAACAGGTACAATGTTTACTATGTTCACCATCTTAGTTTAGCAGTTGCACATTTCGAGCTACACACTCAGTGCAGCTGAGACTAATGGACAATGTCATCAGTTTTGCAGGTATTTGGTTAAAATTGAAAGCATTAGACACATTAAAATTTCACATGATAATGGTGCCAGATGAAAAGTGAAGGGATCACCTAAATTCTTATAATTAGTCATTAGGCATCCAGTATTTGTGGAGATGTGTCACACAGAATCAACCTCATGGTGGTGCAAGATAAAATCTCAGAGGATCACCAAAGTCATTAGGATTCATTATCTGGGGACCATGAGTGTCTGTTCAAATTGCCATCTAAAAATAAAATGACATGATTTCAACAAAAATCACATAATGGAAACCAAAGCAAGTGCTCAGGTTTGCCAGTTGTGTTCAAGGTCAATCACCTTAGGATACTTGAATTTCCTTAAATCCACCATCTGTCAGCTCACAGCTTGAACTTCTGGCCAATTTCTTTGATTTTTCTTGATGTCGGATATAGAGATTTGGTTATATCTCGAAGTACCACTGCACAAGCTTGATAAAACAAGTGAAACGTGCAGAAAGCAAAGAATACCGGAGAGTTGCATGTGCTTATATAAATCTCCTGCACATCTGACCACACAGAAAGTATGAGTACACGCGCACACACACACACACACACACACACACACACACACACAGCGCCACTGTTTGGCCTGCATTGTGAGTCAGGGGTCGTGGCAGAGGCGTTGGCCCGTTGTATGATTGTCCAGTAGAGCAGATGGAGAGGTTTGTTTCTGCTCAAGGCCACTAATGGACCACAGGAAAAACTCTTTTGTACTCTTTCATACCCTGCAGGATTCTGCCACTCATTCACACACACCTACACCCACACACACATATACTGTCCGAGAGAACACTTGAAGATATAACCCAGCTGAAGAGGCTGGCACAGACTGACATTCCTATAAATACAGAAAAACAGGGGAGGAAAGGTTGGATTCTTGTTAAATTGGAGGAATGGTGTGAAGTTTCACTCTGAGAGGTGAAAAGGTGACAGGCAAGTAAAAAGAAAACACAGACAGGTGCTCCGCTTCAGCTGTCTGTTAGACAGTTCCAGATGACAGGATGCATGGTTAAAAATGAATGCGTCATCCCTCCTTCTAACACCCTGCTTTCCTTCTTTTGACTAGCTTCATTTTTTTGTCCTTTCTTCTCTTATCATCCTCACATCTTCCTTTTCCCACCCCATTTTTTGTTGTCCACCCTTACCTTCTTCCCTGTTAAAACTCCAGGTGTCTTTCTTCATCCACCCATCCTCTTCATTTCATTTTACTACCCATCATTCTCCTTCTACGCACCATTTCATTTCTCTTCCTCTCTTCTTCATTCTCAGTTATTTCAGGTTGCTATTGACAACTTGGTCTATCCATCCATTTCTCTCCATCCTTTTCTCAATCCCCCCATCTGTGAGAATACACACTCTCCATCTTTATAGGCATCTATTGACCAAGTCCTTCTCGCCCCTGTTCTCTCTCTCCACCCCTTCCATGTTCTCACATTGATGGCTTTCCCATCATACAATTCTACTGACAAGAGCAGTCACACCTCCATCTCCTCATCCTCCATCCATCTTTCTTTTCTTCTTTCTCCCTAGTGAGTGTGAATCTGTGTGTGTGTGTGTCTGTATGTTTGTGTGTGTGTGTGTGTGTGTGCGCGCGCACGTGCAGTCCCCACGCACTGCAATGACTGCAGCCAATCCCATTAGCCAGATGAGCAAGCCTCAATGAAGGGGAAAGCATAATGACAGCACCAGCATCTCTCTAACGGACCCCCCTCGCCACCACTCTCTTTCTCTCTCTCTCTCTCGATTGAGTGGGAATCGAGTGTGTGCTTTTTTTTTCTTTTTGTGTTTGGGCTGCGCAATTTGAAGGCTAGCAGGAGAGTATCATTTCATGAGTGTTTATTCAGGTGTGTTTCAGCGTACAATGTATGCGTATTCGTGAGTAATCCATAGAAGTGAAACAGTTGCAGTCGAGGATTCACTTCCTGCTGGGTCCACTGCTCTTGTACACTCAAGGTAGTTGTAAAGCTTTTTCAGATGAAGCCGTTTGCCAAATGGTTGATTTCATGGTGCTATAGCTTTCAGCAGTCGGGGTTTGATTTCAAGCAGGGCCTCCTGAGCTGAAAATACATGCAGTCATGCTACTGTGAGGTGCTTTGGATGAAAGTCTCCACCAAAATGACAAGTACATGTAATTATCTGTCTCTGCGGTGTTTGTAGTTTGCAGATCAAACACTTGTGTGTGTAGTCCCATTATCATTTAACAGATAAAAATATTAAACTCCAGTTTCCAAGTTATTCTAACTTTGAAATAAAGGAATCTGTCCCTCCTCCATTACCTGCAGGCTCATTACCTGTGGTAATGTGTTGATGCAGAGCACAGTGACAGTGTCTTTTCATCTCCCTAACTAGCCCCATTAAAATCCATTCAGCTAATGAGCCTTCACTCCGTCCTCCAGTGATAAAGACCTACTGCTTGATCTGTACAGCGCTCTCACCGACAGACCCTCCGCTTTCATTCAGCACAGCTGTGACTCCATTATGGTATTAAGCACACACTGGCATATACAGTACACGTGACCATGCAGGGGAGAGTGGGGTGAGTCAAGCTTGTTAGGGAAGTTTCTAGGGAGCCAAAGACAAACAGATCATGAGTTACATGTTTTGGAAGAGTCCATTTTGGTCACCATGTGATGCAAAGTTTGGGTCCCACGTACAAAACAGTGATGAATTCATTAACAAGGCAGCAGTAGGACATTTGAAGTTGGCACTACATTCACAAGTTAAAACTAACCCGATGATTTGCAGCATTTCACAAATGAATGTGGATAAGCAATGGCCTTGATGAATAGTTGATTCTGATTGGTCAGAGCACCATTTTCAGATAACAACAGCAGCCTTATTACTGTTCTAACATAATACTAGATCATTCCAGCTGTTACTACACTACAGCTCGATTGACACGATTGACAAACATCCAGTGCAAAGGTTCCTTTTGTTAAGAATTATTGTTTCAAAGTACAAATAAGAATTGCTTATAATTTGGCTAATTGCTCATGGTTAGAGCAAAATAATCCAACATGTGCTCAGTCAATGGTCATGCCTCCCAAAATAACACATACTTTATGAGCGTTTTCTGATCTGAAACACTTATTGGCTGTTCTGTTTGTCCGGGTCTTCCAAAGGATCGTCTGGTTGATCGATAGATATACTTGATAGATAGATATACTTTATTGTCCCAATCTGGGAAATTCTTGATTCCCGTTGTTTTGAACTATCCACTCTGTGTGGTTATAAAAAAATAACCTCTCTGTGTGGTTGTAAAAAATAATACACTCTGCGGGAGTAAACCACAGGTACACAAGTAATTATCAGTGCAAGTTTTGTTTTTGACCATACACACTTCTAAGCCACACTAGCTGCGTGGCTCTGTGGATCACAGGGCCATGAAATGTGATACACACATCCATGTTCCCCGCCGGATGATTTGTAATAACTTTGCTGATCCCTTAACTTCATCTAGCACCACTTTCAAGTCAAACTGTACATTTGTCCTTGAAAATTATAAATTCCAAACAATCTGCAAAACTAATGAGCGTCCCATCAGCCTCAGCTGATAAACTAACATGTGCAAACAAGATAAAGATTATACCTTTTTTACATCAGTATCATATTGACTTTAGCATTTAGCTCAAAGCTCCAATGTGCCTAAAATACAGCCTCACAGAGCTGCTAGCAAGTCTGTAGATTGATAGTCTTGTTAATCGTTAGAGGCCTACTGTGTAGCTGCGTTGTAGTGTGTGTGTAGTGTGTAGTCCGTATTCTACGATGGAGTCTACCACGTGGGGAACTGTGATTTGCCGCTTGTATTTTCTTCTGCAAGTTTCTGATGACGGTGGAGATTGATGAGAATGAGGTGAACATTAAGGAAGTTGAGCAAAGGCTCAGTAATCTTCTCCTTAGAACACATATCTAGCAAAGCCTTCTCCACTGCAAACATTCTGCTCACCAAGACTGTCGCTCTCTATCACCGTGAATGAATGAACACTGATTGCACAGGACTTGTCTCCTATTCAGTAATGACACAAGGTGAAATAAAAGTTACCTTGATGTAACACCACTTATAGGGATGTCCCACATATCATGCATTGCGTGAAAGAATATAAACACAGTCGCTGAGAAATGTAATTATAGCACGTACACTACATCTATCTAATATCGCGGTGGTGCTATCAGTGGGGAAACCTGAAAAGTGTAAATCAAAACCTCCCGTTAACCCCTTGTGTCAAGTGTGATCCCAGCTCTGCTCTGAGAGATCACTGTCATTACTTTTCTTCCTCAAGTAAAATGTTCCTCTCTCCCACACACACAGTAAAGAAACGCTCTAGTTTTACCATTATCATATAGATGACTTCCATCCTCCCACACACATATGCATATATGAACTCACACCTGTCCAAGTGTGACGGCACAAACAAATGATCTGCAATAACCAAATGGCAACAGAATTACATGAACCAGGTGATCAAGTGAAGCAGCCAAACCTGTAACACATGTTGATTAGTGGATGGCGCTGATGATCAAGGACACCACCTGAGTCTCTCATTCATTCATTTACCCTCCCTTCCTCCACCTCCTGACTCCTTCTCCCTTTTCCCGTCAATTAAATTCACTTCACAAGTGCTTTGTTGGCAGGACCTCAGGGTACTGTTACCAATGCACTTTTGATTTAATATCTGTCATGCATAGGGAAAATTAAAAAAAACAGGGGAAGACGACAACAACAACAACAACATGCCTTGAGGTTTGCATGGAGCCTCGCAGTTGGAGAGCGGGGCATTTGTCCCTGCAGGGCAGATTAGATGTGCGCACCCAGTGGGGGCACGAGGACACACCAGTGCTCCATCGTCTGGGGGAGAAGACACAGCTTGAATACATAAATGAATGATCCATTTTCTCTCCTCCCGCTCGACATTTTCCTCACCCCTCTGCTGCTTCTCCGCTGTGAGTCACTCTGGATTGGAGGGAGCTGTTCTTAAACTGTTGGGCCCTCTTGACTCCTCGCCACTCGCTCTCGATCACTGTCTCCCTCTTGTTTTCTCTCTAACTTTTCTGACTCTTAAGTGGCTCAGAGGGCAGATGGAAAAACAGAACTTTGAGCCAGATGGAACAAGATTACAGTTAGATGCAGTAGATGTCACTTTACAAAGAGAACACAAGAGGAAGTGTGCTACAGTCTCACATTAGAGCGAGACTATGTAACTTTTCAAAGTAAAAATAAGACTTTCTTCCCCGTACAACTGAAAAGTTGTATTCATTCATATATTCATTCAAATAAAACGCACCCTTGTTCAGTTTGATTTACTTAAGGATTTTGTCGCCACAGCCTTACTTGGACGATGGTTAAAGAGATAATGCTTAAACAGAAAATGATTAGTCAGTTGTCTGACTTTATGAATGTCCTCCATTTGTGCTACACCATGTTTCAACATTTACCATCCCATAATCTCACTTGCAGTGGTTGCCGTTCAGTAAAAGTTACAAAGTCTAGTTTAAGGGTTGTATATTGCACAGGTACTTTGGATTTATTTTATAGCAGATGGTATTTCTATTGCTTTAATTAATCATTAGAGAATGGGTTTCTGTAGGGATCTTTTAAGGAATTGTTAAATAGTGAACTTATTTTTGAGTCAACTTGTATTAAATGATTAGAGCATCAAGGTATGCCAAGTACATGATGGACTAACTCTTGCTTATTGCTACTTTCACTGTCTGCATCTGTCTGTTACAGTGTGTTCAAAGATGAATTCAATCCAAACCAAATTTATAGTCATGTAACTGACCAGTCCTTGTTTCCTCCATCCCAGGGTTCTCCATAACTACATGCTGTGGCGCATTGTGGCGGCGCTAAGTGAACACCTGTCCACCGCCTTCCGCAGCACCATCCATGAATTTTCTCGGGAGATTGACGGCACGGAACAGCAGCTGGAGCTGGGCAAGCTCTGCCTCACTCAGGCCAACAAACACTTTGGCATGGCCATGGGAGCCCTGTTTGTCCAGCAGTACTTCTCCTCACAGAGCAAGGCCAAGGTACGGGTGGGGGTGGAGCAATGGATGGTTGGTGGGACAGACGAGTGATGAACTGGATATGGATGGATTGATGACTGGGTGGATGAATGAATTCAGATGGCATTCATTTTGTCCTGTTTTCAGAGGAGATAAGATTGTGTCTATATTCATTTCATTCATTTAATCTCGACAGTAGCCACATTCCATCCAAGTGGCCACTGAATTTGAAGTTAATCTTTGAAATCTGAAAAAATTTGAAAGTGAATTGCATGTTGAATTCTGCATAGGTCTAAAACTGAACCATGAGCCAGCTGAACATGACCTGCGTCAGACAATTCTATTTTCACTTATTTTCACTCTACTACGATATATGTGTGCTGTTTAGTGCTTGTCAGTTAGTGTACAATGGGTGTATCAGAACTTTTTTCCTAAAGACAAGCCAATTATGGTAGTAAAAACAAAGACACTAAAATGCTTGAAAAACTATATTACATATAGTGATTTAATCTATTGGTAATATAGAAATATTCATTAGAGCAGCTTTAACCGTATGTCAGTCAGTATACAGTCAGTATCTAAGTTGAAACATGCATGATTTGATATTAATGTACATTATTGGCCCACAATGCAATGCACAAAGGAAAATTGGGAAGCTATATACAGCTGCCAAAATTGAAACAAACTGGGGGTAAGAGAACGACAGAAAGATCTAGGAAAACAAAGAATAAGTATTAAATATCATTTAGCTTTCAATTTGACTGATGTCCTGCAGTGGACATATCATTTCCTGTTAGTACAGTATGGTGTATGGTGATTTTTGTCTTTACTTAAAAACGGTATAGCCATATAGGTAAACAGTACATAGTGTATGCATTTAGTATTGGACACATCTATCTCCTCCCTCTTCCCACTGGGCATTGATCATCTACATGAAACACGCATGGATACAGACGATTGGTCAGAGAGAGAACAAGAGAAATTTCTAAAAATTCATATGAGATAACCAAACTGGAACTTGGCTCGAGCTGCTAACTTTAGAAAACAAAAAAAAGCCCAAACCTGACCAGAATCTTGTCAGGTTCAGGTCATGTATAAGTATTTCCATCAGCTGCATTGATGCAAATAAACCGGCTTCCTAATGATGTAACTACATTTATTATTATTTAATCAAATGTACAATTTAAGAGCCTTTCTGACTCATTCACTGGCCTTGAAAAAAAGCATGCAGCAATGTTGGAGGTTGTAGTGCACAGATATTTCCGACATTTCAGAATTTTAAGAGCTCATTTTAAGCAGCAGTTTTGCTGTGAGATTGAACTGCGTGTCAAGCTGTAACTGCCACTTCATTACTTATTTAATCAAGGTGTTTCCATCGCTGCTTAGTTTAAAAAATGTATCCAGTAATGAGCAATTTATCTGCAATTTCCAGCGACTGCGTAAAAAAACAGTTGGAAGACCTTCAAAGACAGCAAGAAGAAAATCCACAAACCTGACTCTGGCCTTGCATCAAATTTTTACATGACTGTACTTATTACTGACAACATTTAACAATATTTCCAATGGTTTCCAAATTTGAAAACTCATTTCCTGCCATTCTAAAATACTTAAATAGACTGTTGTCACGTCTTTGTATTTGGTCAAAATACTGTATAGGCTTTTCTAAGATCACAGCCAACACTGATGTCCGTGCTACTCATATTACATTCTAGTTGTCTACTTTTTAATACATGTACAAGTAATCAAAACAGAAACTGGTTGTAATAATAATGACAATTTGTTAAGTTTAATTATGATCAGGATTGCATTTGCTCATGATTGTTTTGGATGGTGGTGCATGCCTGTCATAGCATAGCAATTTTTTTCATTTGTATTTTTATATCAATATATTGAGGGGGACATTTTGAGAATATTTAAATATATTGTTGATATATATTATAATCACGGCCATGAGTTCCATGACTGTTAACACTACTGGCTTTTTTCTGATAGTTCCTTTATTTTTCCCCACTATCTTATGTTATTTTCTTTGACTCTGTGGGGGCAGTGTAGGGGCGTCCATGGTTTTTGGCTAGATGATTCTGATGGATTCCCGTACTGGGATCTGGAAATAGCATCCATTGCCAGTCAGACCTGTCTCAGTCTCTACCTCTCACTCACTGCTTTTTTTGTTTCTATTGCGCTCTCTGCCTAGGTCAGTCTCTACTAATCCCCCTCCTCTGCCCTTTCGTCCCCTTCTCTTTCACCTTAATCCTGCCCCAGCTGTATTCTTATCTGTGTCTCATGTCCATTCTAGGACATGGGGATATGGTTCCCAATGAGATTTCTAACCTCTGTAACCCCGTGCTCTGTCTTTAAGCCCTCCATCATCTCCCTTTCATCTTCCTCTTCTTTTATTCTCACCGTCCACCCGACACGCTTTATCTTACGCTGAGCTGCTTTTCTTCTTCTCTTGCAAACTTTTAAATCTCTGCCAAAGCTCGGGACTATAAAGCATAAAGCAAGTCTGACACAACTGGATAAGTTCTGGGCGCTAATTACTTTCTATGTATATGTGGCTTAATTGAAATTTAAGTTCCCAAGCTTCTAATGTTCCGTTTAAGATTCTAATAAGATACTAAGTGTAAATTTCAATAATGCTTCAAGCTACTGAAGCATCTCTGATTAATAAAAGAATAGAGAAGAGGGATTTTTAGGATCAGGCCTACAGTTTGGCAGGTCTTTGCCAGATGAAGTGGGTGCTAATCCTGTAAGCATCTCAACATCATTTAAACCGTCCACACTATTTGTCCTTGTATGTACTGCAGAGTGTGGGCAGGATAGATGTCTCATGCTGGGTTATTGCACTTTCGGTATTTTCCACATTCACACTGACCATTTCATATTGCTGGTAGACATCAGTCTGTACTATGTTGGCATGTCCGCACAGGTCCGACACCCCTAATTATCAACACAAAAGGTAGGGGCCTCGACGCCAGTAGCTCTGTGCGAACCCTTGAGTGACTCACTGATGCTGCTTACCTCAGCATAAACAGGAATTAATGAGTGTACGGAGCTGAAGCTGAGACAGGAGACAGAGTGGGAAAGACAAGCTTTCTTGTTATCCTGAATCTCCATTGTAGAAGGACACAACATGTCCCAGTTCCTTTTAGGAGCAGCATTTCTGTCTGTACAGTAGTTTGAGAAAGCACCAGTATAATTCTTTAAGTTAGTTGAAGTTTTTATAGTAAATATTCTTGAAGCCTATCGCCTGAAAGGATTGATGATTCTGCAAATCGGATTATGTCCAATGCCAGTGTTTTTTCTAATTCTCACTTTCTGCAATATCTGCACATGGCAACTCCATTATGGTTGAAGGTAGGAAAAGATTAACCTTACATTACCCTTACATTCTTCTGTGCTCCATAAGACGCACATTCATTTTTGCATTGATGCTGAACATATTTTCATGGATATCAGCTAAAATAAAAGCCAATCAAAATCTGATCCCTTTTTCACTGAACTCTACTGCATTTTCTCCACCTCAGCTGAGAAACATTTCCCTGCAGAGCCGGAGAGCCCCGGCAGTTCTAGATGCAGTAGTTCTGGACCCAGTGTTTTAGATAGAAGCTTGCATGAGTTTAACCAATAGATGAAAATGGCAGTACAGCAAAATGCAGTACACTAAAATTATATTTTAACATCACCTGCAACCCCCTGCTCCTAACTGAGGGAGACTGAACAATATTAGCTAGCCTTCTCATGCACATCATCTAGGTCGAATATTAGTTTCCACACTTGTGAATCATAAACAAATAAATACACCAGCAACATAACGGTGAACAGCTTTAAGCAGCACTCTTTCTCCACTCAGATTTCCATGACAGTGTGCCCAGTCGCAGGTCAAACTAGCATTGCTTCATGAATTCCAGATCCAACATGGAAGCAAAAGGCAAAGGAGCTGACCTGTCTAAATAAAAAAAACTGTGTGTATTGCGTACATGTACATTGAATGCAATATACACAAATTTTACTCGATAAAAGATTCAGGTGCAGGTGAAAATTGGAGCGTATGGATGTTGAAAACCATTTGAGCGAGTATTTGATGTGAGTGACTTTGAGTTCTGATGCTGAGGTTGAATACATGATTTGCTGAACTCCTAAAATAACAAATCTCTTATCTCTCCTCTCCCTTCCTCAAAGATCATTCAGCTAGCAGCTTCACATTTGTAGCCACCGCCGGCCGTCACTGTCACATGTTAAAATGAAAAACATCGCCAGCGGCAGATCACATCACCTTTTTGGTAATTAATGTTAATTTCATGAGAAACTCCATGGCAGGCCAAAATAAAGCGTTGTCAGGTCCATGTCGATGTCCTCAGCCAAAGATCAGATTTTTATGCGTTCCTGGATAAGATGGGCGTCGTTTTTTCTGCAACAATGGTGTTAAAAGGGAGCATCGCCTCGTGTGATGATCTGCAGGGATGAGTTTCTCTCCTGCCTGTCTGTCTGTGTGTGTTTCTGTGTGTGTGTAGCACTTCACCACTCCCTCCCCAAACACAGACACACACACCTTCCCCCTGTGCGCTCACACATGCCACACTACTTAAAATGCTCAGTTGGAGTTCAAATCTTAATCCATCACATCTGCTTCTTCCCAAAATGCATGTGCACACACAAAAACTTAAATGGTGCATATTTTTATTTTGTCTGTGTGTGTGTGTGTGTGTGTCTGCCCATCTCTCGCTCTCTGTTTGGACACAACTGACAACTATGTCATTAAAAAACACAATCACACACAGTTATACTACTTCTAATAAATATAATGGACGATGTGGGGCTAAAGAAATTGGGGAAAGAGGGGCAGGAAAATCAAAAGAGTTGACAAGCAAGGGAAGAATATTTCATCATTTATCAGAATCAGATCATTTATCATTTATATATCAGTTTTACCAATTATAACAGATTATCAGTGTGTTTTCTTGCCAGATTGGCTTGTGGAGCGCAGAAAAGATAGAACAGATGACAAAACTGTTGCTGTAAATCGTTAAGTGGGCCCAGAGCTCGGCACCACAGCCACACTCATTCTCATACATACATTCTCATACAAGCTTAGTAGCTTACTCACATCATAACTTGTGTGTTCTCTACTCGTTTGCACTGCAACTGCGAGCTTCATGCCATTACAGACCGACAGTCAAGGCGTCCCATGTCACTTACATTGGTGCTTACAGCTGGATAACAAAACTGTGTGCACATTCAGTGATGGTTGAAGGCTTGTGGTTTGTGGTGTGTTTCAGTTGCTCATAGGGGCAGTGGTAATTACTTATTGGACATTGGGAATTCACATTACACGGAAGTGACATCAGAAACTGCAGCAATGGGACTACAACGGTGGAGGAAATACATCATTGTAGGCAATCTGATATACCAGAAATCCAGTCAGTTAGAGACACAAGCAACACTTTTCGGATTCGGGGAATTCCAATAAGTTAAAAATCTTCAATCTTGGTCAATATTTGTCTATAACATTAGATAGTCATGACTGAATATGCAACAATCAAAGTAAAAAAAAAAACAGTTTCATGTATGATTTATTAAAAGCTTAAATAGTAACTTAACTCTAAATCCTTCTAAGTCCAATCTAAATCTTTTCTGAGAAAGTACAGTACATGTGCAGTCACTTTATGACACTATCTATTGATTCTGGTCCCTTGTGTTAAGTTATTGTTATTGTTCTTTTTCCAGAGAAAATACAGAAACTCCAAGGCTGTCACAAGATTTATCATATCCTTGCACAAAAAAAATTGCCACATTTATATCAACTATGTTTTACATTATGTCTTCAGGAACTTCAGAAAAATAGTAAAGGTCAGAGCAAGCCGTAGAAAGATTTGACACAGTAAACTGAAATGATGCATGTCACCTCCAACACAGTCTGACAGGACTGAATCAGAGCCCACCACCAAAACTAAAATTAGACTCAACACACTACTTGGCTAATGGCCAACAGACGGGTTTTAGCTGCTTGTGAGAGCTGGATATCCATCATTATCTGATCCAAGTGCATTCACTGTGGTACGGCATGTTCCCAATATCATACACAATATGTTTGATGAGTCTCTCATATCTGTTACACATGAAAGTGCCTGTAAGAGGAGTCAGACTGACTGTGCTCTCTCACCCCACACAAAGGCAGCAGCCTCACATGTGCCATTAAAATACCTGCAATCGTCTCTTATTTTGTTTGTTAGTCCTTGTGCACCTTAAAATATAAGCAAATTTTAATTTAGAAGAAAATGAAAAAAATCTGCACCTGTTGATTTTTATTCTGAGTGATTGTGAATGGGCCTATATATTTAACTTAGTATTGATATAACAATATAAAATGTAAAATTGGTAAAATCACTAAGCATCTGTGTACATATATACAGTACAAGTTAGATTAAGGGTTGAGTGGCTCAGGGTGCCAGGACAAAAAAAGCTCCTTTGAAGGGGCGCTGTGGTCTACAAAAGTTTGAAAATCACTGATCTAGACACCCAAAATATCTGTTGAAAATGAATGCACACCCTGGCACACTCCACCCCAAAACTATGAGGCAACATTAAAATGAGTGATGTAGTAGTTATGCAAGGCTATCAGATGTTACATCTCAGCATCTAAAAATGGCTGAAACAAAAAACACAAAAAATATGTTTTCAGGGCTTCTAAAACTTTAAAACTTCTATGACGTGATCTCCCTCCAGGTACAGGAGCTGGTAGAGGACATAAAGCACTCCCTGGACCTCCGGCTGCACGAGCTGGACTGGATGGATGAAGCCACCAAGGATGCTGCCAGAGCAAAGGTTCGGAGCCTCACTCAGCTTGTGCATCACAAACACAACTCCCTGCCAGATCCGATTAGTATTTTAAAAGAATTTAATTATTTCTTTGCAATTCCTTTCTTTCCGGGGGGTTTGATTGATTGCTTGGTTAGATGGAAGTGTGTGATAGAATACATCAAGGGCTTGACATTGAGAAGTGAGGATCGCCTAATCCGGATCTCTCTGTGGTGCTGATTTAGGGTCTGCACTGCAAGATATCCCTTCTAATACTTTTACAATCTGAAGTTATAATCCTTTTAGAGGGCCATGCTGAATATAAAGAGCTTCCCTGTAATCCTATTATATTGGGCTTGCTTGATTAGTTGATGCGTGTGTGCGTGCGTGCGTGCGTGCTTGGATGGTTATGTGCCCGAGTCCAAAAAAGAGTGTGTGTGAGTGGTTATTAGTTACTGCAAATGGTTGTGGGGTGATGTTGGACCAGTTGTTTCTCCTGCACTTTCTCCATCCCACTCTCTTCCTCTCTCCCAGCTGAAGCACATGATGGTGATGACAGGATACCCAGACTTCCTGCTCAAACCTGAGCTCATAGATCAAGAATATGGGGTGAGTCATGAGCTTCCTGTTTCAGTTTGCACTGTCACGTCATCCTAACTACACACAAGCACCCACACCTCATGCGAACGGACTCTTTCCAGCATCCCTTTCTCTCTGTCTTTAGAAAGATTTTCCATTATTTTCCATTTTCCATTTTCCACGCATCCTGGGTGACTGAATTCAGATGGAGCAAAAATATGTAATGCGTAGGAATAAATGAACTCGAAAACATACTGATGAGACTGTTCAAATAAATCAGATACTTTAAAGTTCCTCTCCTGGCATTGATTAAACCCCTAAAAGCTGTTCATCAAAATTACATATTTCAATTTTTTGACATGAAAAAATCCCAAGCAATCTAAAATGTCCTGTTTGCTGCTGCAAATCTGAGTTTTCTCTGGAAGATTTTCAGATCCTTTGGTAATAC